>OY284494.1:17046346-19546346 GCA_958336395.1 Ctenicera cuprea
CTGAAACAAGCTTCTTCTTACCATTGTGATTTGTTTTTGCAAAAATTTAGAAAATTAACATGTACCAGTTGTACATATTGTAATCAACGACAGCGCCTTAAATATTAAGACGCTGTCGTAGATGTCTAAAGCCTGAATTCAACAGATGGCCAAAATATTGCATCCAGGACAAACGCCTCAACCTCCGGGTTTCCTTCACGGCGTTCGCCCTGTCTACGTACGGCTGCTTTTCCACGTTGTTCATTGCTTCCCATAGCGGAGCCGCCTGGTGTGCCATCATCGGATACCCCACTCCACGGTTACGCGCACACATGTCTTTGGTGTAGATAACGAAGGGGTTCACCGACCGGTCCATTACAGGCAATTTTGAATAAGATAGATCGAAAATACAAAATTAATTTCGACGTTAAAGCTTTGTATAAAATAAATACAGTTAGGTACTGCTTTTAAAATTGATGACATGAAATTTTTCTTTTGAATGCCTTGAAATTTAGTGTTACAAATTATAATAGCAAATCAATCTTTCTTATTTTCCTTAAATGTTATATTTTTATGTTTTGATTATGAAATAAAAACTAAGAACACAGTAACTGAAACAAGCTTCTTCTTACCATTGTGATTTGTTTTTGCAAAAATTTAGAAAATTAACATGTACCAGTTGTACATATTGTAATCAACGACAGCGCCTTAAATATTAAGACGCTGTCGTAGATGTCTAAAGCCTGAATTCAACAGATGGCCAAAATATTGCATCCAGGACAAACGACTCAACCTCCGGGTTTCCTTCACGGCGTTCGCCCTGTCTACGTACGGCTGCTTTTCCACGTTGTTCATTGCTTCCCATAGCGGAGCCGCCTGGTGTGCCATCATCGGATACCCCACTCCACGGTTACGCGCGCACATGTCTTTGGTGTAGATAACGAAGGGGTTCACCGACCGGTCCATTACAGGCAATTTTGAATAAGATAGATCGAAAATACAAAATTAATTTCGACGTTAAAGCTTTGTATAAAATAAATACAGTTAGGTACTGCTTTTAAAATTGATGACATGAAATTTTTCTTTTGAATGCCTTGAAATTTAGTGTTACAAATTATAATAGCAAATCAATCTTTCTTATTTTCCTTAAATGTTATATTTTTATGTTTTGATTATGAAATAAAAACTAAGAACACAGTAACTGAAACAAGCTTCTTCTTACCATTGTGATTTGTTTTTGCAAAAATTTAGAAAATTAACATGTACCAGTTGTACATATTGTAATCAACGACAGCGCCTTAAATATTAAGACGCTGTCGTAGATGTCTAAAGCCTGAATTCAACAGATGGCCAAAATATTGCATCCAGGACAAACGACTCAACCTCCGGGTTTCCTTCACGGCGTTCGCCCTGTCTACGTACGGCTGCTTTTCCACGTTGTTCATTGCTTCCCATAGCGGAGCCGCCTGGTGTGCCATCATCGGATACCCCACTCCACGGTTACGCGCGCACATGTCTTTGGTGTAGATAACGAAGGGGTTCACCGACCGGTCCATTACAGGCAATTTTGAATAAGATAGATCGAAAATACAAAATTAATTTCGACGTTAAAGCTTTGTATAAAATAAATACAGTTAGGCACTGCTTTTAAAATTGATGACATGAAATTTTTCTTTTGAATGCCTTGAAATTTAGTGTTACAAATTATAATAGCAAATCAATCTTTCTTATTTTCCTTAAATGTTATATTTTTATGTTTTGATTATGAAATAAAAACTAAGAACACAGTAACTGAAACAAGCTTCTTCTTACCATTGTGATTTGTTTTTGCAAAAATTTAGAAAATTAACATGTACCAGTTGTACATATTGTAATCAACGACAGCGCCTTAAATATTAAGACGCTGTCGTAGATGTCTAAAGCCTGAATTCAACAGATGGCCAAAATATTGCATCCAGGACAAACGCCTCAACCTCCGGGTTTCCTTCACGGCGTTCGCCCTGTCTACGTACGGCTGCTTTTCCACGTTGTTCATTGCTTCCCATAGCGGAGCCGCCTGGTGTGCCATCATCGGATACCCCACTCCACGGTTACGCGCGCACATGTCTTTGGTGTAGATAACGAAGGGGTTCACCGACCGGTCCATTACAGGCAATTTTGAATAAGATAGATCGAAAATACAAAATTAATTTCGACGTTAAAGCTTTGTATAAAATAAATACAGTTAGGTACTGCTTTTAAAATTGATGACATGAAATTTTTCTTTTGAATGCCTTGAAATTTAGTGTTACAAATTATAATAGCAAATCAATCTTTCTTATTTTCCTTAAATGTTATATTTTTATGTTTTGATTATGAAATAAAAACTAAGAACACAGTAACTGAAACAAGCTTCTTCTTACCATTGTGATTTGTTTTTGCAAAAATTTAGAAAATTAACATGTACCAGTTGTACATATTGTAATCAACGACAGCGCCTTAAATATTAAGACGCTGTCGTAGATGTCTAAAGCCTGAATTCAACAGATGGCCAAAATATTGCATCCAGGACAAACGCCTCAACCTCCGGGTTTCCTTCACGGCGTTCGCCCTGTCTACGTACGGCTGCTTTTCCACGTTGTTCATTGCTTCCCATAGCGGAGCCGCCTGGTGTGCCATCATCGGATACCCCACTCCACGGTTACGCGCGCACATGTCTTTGGTGTAGATAACGAAGGGGTTCACCGACCGGTCCATTACAGGCAATTTTGAATAAGATAGATCGAAAATACAAAATTAATTTCGACGTTAAAGCTTTGTATAAAATAAATACAGTTAGGTACTGCTTTTAAAATTGATGACATGAAATTTTTCTTTTGAATGCCTTGAAATTTAGTGTTACAAATTATAATAGCAAATCAATCTTTCTTATTTTCCTTAAATGTTATATTTTTATGTTTTGATTATGAAATAAAAACTAAGAACACAGTAACTGAAACAAGCTTCTTCTTACCATTGTGATTGGTTTTTGCAAAAATTTAGAAAATTAACATGTACCAGTTGTACATATTGTAATCAACGACAGCGCCTTAAATATTAAGACGCTGTCGTAGATGTCTAAAGCCTGAATTCAACAGATGGCCAAAATATTGCATCCAGGACAAACGCCTCAACCTCCGGGTTTCCTTCACGGCGTTCGCCCTGTCTACGTACGGCTGCTTTTCCACGTTGTTCATTGCTTCCCATAGCGGAGCCGCCTGGTGTGCCATCATCGGATACCCCACTCCACGGTTACGTGCGCACATGTCTTTGGTGTAGATAACGAAGGGGTTCACCGACCGGTCCATTACAGGCAATTTTGAATAAGATAGATCGAAAATACAAAATTAATTTCGACGTTAAAGCTTTGTATAAAATAAATACAGTTAGGTACTGCTTTTAAAATTGATGACATGAAATTTTTCTTTTGAATGCCTTGAAATTTAGTGTTACAAATTATAATAGCAAATCAATCTTTCTTATTTTCCTTAAATGTTATATTTTTATGTTTTGATTATGAAATAAAAACTAAGAACACAGTAACTGAAACAAGCTTCTTCTTACCATTGTGATTGGTTTTTGCAAAAATTTAGAAAATTAACATGTACCAGTTGTACATATTGTAATCAACGACAGCGCCTTAAATATTAAGACGCTGTCGTAGATGTCTAAAGCCTGAATTCAACAGATGGCCAAAATATTGCATCCAGGACAAACGCCTCAACCTCCGGGTTTCCTTCACGGCGTTCGCCCTGTCTACGTACGGCTGCTTTTCCACGTTGTTCATTGCTTCCCATAGCGGAGCCGCCTGGTGTGCCATCATCGGATACCCCACTCCACGGTTACGTGCGCACATGTCTTTGGTGTAGATAACGAAGGGGTTCACCGACCGGTCCATTACAGGCAATTTTGAATAAGATAGATCGAAAATACAAAATTAATTTCGACGTTAAAGCTTTGTATAAAATAAATACAGTTAGGTACTGCTTTTAAAATTGATGACATGAAATTTTTCTTTTGAATGCCTTGAAATTTAGTGTTACAAATTATAATAGCAAATCAATCTTTCTTATTTTCCTTAAATGTTATATTTTTATGTTTTGATTATGAAATAAAAACTAAGAACACAGTAACTGAAACAAGCTTCTTCTTACCATTGTGATTTGTTTTTGCAAAAATTTAGAAAATTAACATGTACCAGTTGTACATATTGTAATCAACGACAGCGCCTTAAATATTAAGACGCTGTCGTAGATGTCTAAAGCCTGAATTCAACAGATGGCCAAAATATTGCATCCAGGACAAACGCCTCAACCTCCGGGTTTCCTTCACGGCGTTCGCCCTGTCTACGTACGGCTGCTTTTCCACGTTGTTCATTGCTTCCCATAGCGGAGCCGCCTGGTGTGCCATCATCGGATACCCCACTCCACGGTTACGCGCGCACATGTCTTTGGTGTAGATAACGAAGGGGTTCACCGACCGGTCCATTACAGGCAATTTTGAATAAGATAGATCGAAAATACAAAATTAATTTCGACGTTAAAGCTTTGTATAAAATAAATACAGTTAGGTACTGCTTTTAAAATTGATGACATGAAATTTTTCTTTTGAATGCCTTGAAATTTAGTGTTACAAATTATAATAGCAAATCAATCTTTCTTATTTTCCTTAAATGTTATATTTTTATGTTTTGATTATGAAATAAAAACTAAGAACACAGTAACTGAAACAAGCTTCTTCTTACCATTGTGATTTGTTTTTGCAAAAATTTAGAAAATTAACATGTACCAGTTGTACATATTGTAATCAACGACAGCGCCTTAAATATTAAGACGCTGTCGTAGATGTCTAAAGCCTGAATTCAACAGATGGCCAAAATATTGCATCCAGGACAAACGCCTCAACCTCCGGGTTTCCTTCACGGCGTTCGCCCTGTCTACGTACGGCTGCTTTTCCACGTTGTTCATTGCTTCCCATAGCGGAGCCGCCTGGTGTGCCATCATCGGATACCCCACTCCACGGTTACGCGCGCACATGTCTTTGGTGTAGATAACGAAGGGGTTCACCGACCGGTCCATTACAGGCAATTTTGAATAAGATAGATCGAAAATACAAAATTAATTTCGACGTTAAAGCTTTGTATAAAATAAATACAGTTAGGTACTGCTTTTAAAATTGATGACATGAAATTTTTCTTTTGAATGCCTTGAAATTTAGTGTTACAAATTATAATAGCAAATCAATCTTTCTTATTTTCCTTAAATGTTATATTTTTATGTTTTGATTATGAAATAAAAACTAAGAACACAGTAACTGAAACAAGCTTCTTCTTACCATTGTGATTTGTTTTTGCAAAAATTTAGAAAATTAACATGTACCAGTTGTACATATTGTAATCAACGACAGCGCCTTAAATATTAAGACGCTGTCGTAGATGTCTAAAGCCTGAATTCAACAGATGGCCAAAATATTGCATCCAGGACAAACGCCTCAACCTCCGGGTTTCCTTCACGGCGTTCGCCCTGTCTACGTACGGCTGCTTTTCCACGTTGTTCATTGCTTCCCATAGCGGAGCCGCCTGGTGTGCCATCATCGGATACCCCACTCCACGGTTACGCGCGCACATGTCTTTGGTGTAGATAACGAAGGGGTTCACCGACCGGTCCATTACAGGCAATTTTGAATAAGATAGATCGAAAATACAAAATTAATTTCGACGTTAAAGCTTTGTATAAAATAAATACAGTTAGGTACTGCTTTTAAAATTGATGACATGAAATTTTTCTTTTGAATGCCTTGAAATTTAGTGTTACAAATTATAATAGCAAATCAATCTTTCTTATTTTCCTTAAATGTTATATTTTTATGTTTTGATTATGAAATAAAAACTAAGAACACAGTAACTGAAACAAGCTTCTTCTTACCATTGTGATTTGTTTTTGCAAAAATTTAGAAAATTAACATGTACCAGTTGTACATATTGTAATCAACGACAGCGCCTTAAATATTAAGACGCTGTCGTAGATGTCTAAAGCCTGAATTCAACAGATGGCCAAAATATTGCATCCAGGACAAACGCCTCAACCTCCGGGTTTCCTTCACGGCGTTCGCCCTGTCTACGTACGGCTGCTTTTCCACGTTGTTCATTGCTTCCCATAGCGGAGCCGCCTGGTGTGCCATCATCGGATACCCCACTCCACGGTTACGCGCGCACATGTCTTTGGTGTAGATAACGAAGGGGTTCACCGACCGGTCCATTACAGGCAATTTTGAATAAGATAGATCGAAAATACAAAATTAATTTCGACGTTAAAGCTTTGTATAAAATAAATACAGTTAGGTACTGCTTTTAAAATTGATGACATGAAATTTTTCTTTTGAATGCCTTGAAATTTAGTGTTACAAATTATAATAGCAAATCAATCTTTCTTATTTTCCTTAAATGTTATATTTTTATGTTTTGATTATGAAATAAAAACTAAGAACACAGTAACTGAAACAAGCTTCTTCTTACCATTGTGATTTGTTTTTGCAAAAATTTAGAAAATTAACATGTACCAGTTGTACATATTGTGATCAACGACAGCGCCTTAAATATTAAGACGCTGTCGTAGATGTCTAAAGCCTGAATTCAACAGATGGCCAAAATATTGCATCCAGGACAAACGCCTCAACCTCCGGGTTTCCTTCACGGCGTTCGCCCTGTCTACGTACGGCTGCTTTTCCACGTTGTTCATTGCTTCCCATAGCGGAGCCGCCTGGTGTGCCATCATCGGATACCCCACTCCACGGTTACGCGCGCACATGTCTTTGGTGTAGATAACGAAGGGGTTCACCGACCGGTCCATTACAGGCAATTTTGAATAAGATAGATCGAAAATACAAAATTAATTTCGACGTTAAAGCTTTGTATAAAATAAATACAGTTAGGTACTGCTTTTAAAATTGATGACATGAAATTTTTCTTTTGAATGCCTTGAAATTTAGTGTTACAAATTATAATAGCAAATCAATCTTTCTTATTTTCCTTAAATGTTATATTTTTATGTTTTGATTATGAAATAAAAACTAAGAACACAGTAACTGAAACAAGCTTCTTCTTACCATTGTGATTTGTTTTTGCAAAAATTTAGAAAATTAACATGTACCAGTTGTACATATTGTAATCAACGACAGCGCCTTAAATATTAAGACGCTGTCGTAGATGTCTAAAGCCTGAATTCAACAGATGGCCAAAATATTGCATCCAGGACAAACGCCTCAACCTCCGGGTTTCCTTCACGGCGTTCGCCCTGTCTACGTACGGCTGCTTTTCCACGTTGTTCATTGCTTCCCATAGCGGAGCCGCCTGGTGTGCCATCATCGGATACCCCACTCCACGGTTACGCGCGCACATGTCTTTGGTGTAGATAACGAAGGGGTTCACCGACCGGTCCATTACAGGCAATTTTGAATAAGATAGATCGAAAATACAAAATTAATTTCGACGTTAAAGCTTTGTATAAAATAAATACAGTTAGGTACTGCTTTTAAAATTGATGACATGAAATTTTTCTTTTGAATGCCTTGAAATTTAGTGTTACAAATTATAATAGCAAATCAATCTTTCTTATTTTCCTTAAATGTTATATTTTTATGTTTTGATTATGAAATAAAAACTAAGAACACAGTAACTGAAACAAGCTTCTTCTTACCATTGTGATTTGTTTTTGCAAAAATTTAGAAAATTAACATGTACCAGTTGTACATATTGTAATCAACGACAGCGCCTTAAATATTAAGACGCTGTCGTAGATGTCTAAAGCCTGAATTCAACAGATGGCCAAAATATTGCATCCAGGACAAACGCCTCAACCTCCGGGTTTCCTTCACGGCGTTCGCCCTGTCTACGTACGGCTGCTTTTCCACGTTGTTCATTGCTTCCCATAGCGGAGCCGCCTGGTGTGCCATCATCGGATACCCCACTCCACGGTTACGCGCGCACATGTCTTTGGTGTAGATAACGAAGGGGTTCACCGACCGGTCCATTACAGGCAATTTTGAATAAGATAGATCGAAAATACAAAATTAATTTCGACGTTAAAGCTTTGTATAAAATAAATACAGTTAGGTACTGCTTTTAAAATTGATGACATGAAATTTTTCTTTTGAATGCCTTGAAATTTAGTGTTACAAATTATAATAGCAAATCAATCTTTCTTATTTTCCTTAAATGTTATATTTTTATGTTTTGATTATGAAATAAAAACTAAGAACACAGTAACTGAAACAAGCTTCTTCTTACCATTGTGATTGGTTTTTGCAAAAATTTAGAAAATTAACATGTACCAGTTGTACATATTGTAATCAACGACAGCGCCTTAAATATTAAGACGCTGTCGTAGATGTCTAAAGCCTGAATTCAACAGATGGCCAAAATATTGCATCCAGGACAAACGCCTCAACCTCCGGGTTTCCTTCACGGCGTTCGCCCTGTCTACGTACGGCTGCTTTTCCACGTTGTTCATTGCTTCCCATAGCGGAGCCGCCTGGTGTGCCATCATCGGATACCCCACTCCACGGTTACGCGCGCACATGTCTTTGGTGTAGATAACGAAGGGGTTCACCGACCGGTCCATTACAGGCAATTTTGAATAAGATAGATCGAAAATACAAAATTAATTTCGACGTTAAAGCTTTGTATAAAATAAATACAGTTAGGTACTGCTTTTAAAATTGATGACATGAAATTTTTCTTTTGAATGCCTTGAAATTTAGTGTTACAAATTATAATAGCAAATCAATCTTTCTTATTTTCCTTAAATGTTATATTTTTATGTTTTGATTATGAAATAAAAACTAAGAACACAGTAACTGAAACAAGCTTCTTCTTACCATTGTGATTTGTTTTTGCAAAAATTTAGAAAATTAACATGTACCAGTTGTACATATTGTGATCAACGACAGCGCCTTAAATATTAAGACGCTGTCGTAGATGTCTAAAGCCTGAATTCAACAGATGGCCAAAATATTGCATCCAGGACAAACGCCTCAACCTCCGGGTTTCCTTCACGGCGTTCGCCCTGTCTACGTACGGCTGCTTTTCCACGTTGTTCATTGCTTCCCATAGCGGAGCCGCCTGGTGTGCCATCATCGGATACCCCACTCCACGGTTACGCGCGCACATGTCTTTGGTGTAGATAACGAAGGGGTTCACCGACCGGTCCATTACAGGCAATTTTGAATAAGATAGATCGAAAATACAAAATTAATTTCGACGTTAAAGCTTTGTATAAAATAAATACAGTTAGGTACTGCTTTTAAAATTGATGACATGAAATTTTTCTTTTGAATGCCTTGAAATTTAGTGTTACAAATTATAATAGCAAATCAATCTTTCTTATTTTCCTTAAATGTTATATTTTTATGTTTTGATTATGAAATAAAAACTAAGAACACAGTAACTGAAACAAGCTTCTTCTTACCATTGTGATTTGTTTTTGCAAAAATTTAGAAAATTAACATGTACCAGTTGTACATATTGTAATCAACGACAGCGCCTTAAATATTAAGACGCTGTCGTAGATGTCTAAAGCCTGAATTCAACAGATGGCCAAAATATTGCATCCAGGACAAACGCCTCAACCTCCGGGTTTCCTTCACGGCGTTCGCCCTGTCTACGTACGGCTGCTTTTCCACGTTGTTCATTGCTTCCCATAGCGGAGCCGCCTGGTGTGCCATCATCGGATACCCCACTCCACGGTTACGCGCGCACATGTCTTTGGTGTAGATAACGAAGGGGTTCACCGACCGGTCCATTACAGGCAATTTTGAATAAGATAGATCGAAAATACAAAATTAATTTCGACGTTAAAGCTTTGTATAAAATAAATACAGTTAGGTACTGCTTTTAAAATTGATGACATGAAATTTTTCTTTTGAATGCCTTGAAATTTAGTGTTACAAATTATAATAGCAAATCAATCTTTCTTATTTTCCTTAAATGTTATATTTTTATGTTTTGATTATGAAATAAAAACTAAGAACACAGTAACTGAAACAAGCTTCTTCTTACCATTGTGATTTGTTTTTGCAAAAATTTAGAAAATTAACATGTACCAGTTGTACATATTGTAATCAACGACAGCGCCTTAAATATTAAGACGCTGTCGTAGA
This sequence comes from Ctenicera cuprea, assembly GCA_958336395.1. Taxonomy (NCBI): domain Eukaryota; kingdom Metazoa; phylum Arthropoda; class Insecta; order Coleoptera; family Elateridae; genus Ctenicera; species Ctenicera cuprea. The sequence continues at coordinate 17,056,499 of OY284494.1, forward strand.
TGTCTAAAGCCTGAATTCAACAGATGGCCAAAATATTGCATCCAGGACAAACGCCTCAACCTCCGGGTTTCCTTCACGGCATTCGCCCTGTCTACGTACGGCTGCTTTTCCACGTTGTTCATTGCTTCCCATAGCGGAGCCGCCTGGTGTGCCATCATCGGATACCCCACTCCACGGTTACGCGCGCACATGTCTTTGGTGTAGATAACGAAGGGGTTCACCGACCGGTCCATTACAGGCAATTTTGAATAAGATAGATCGAAAATACAAAATTAATTTCGACGTTAAAGCTTTGTATAAAATAAATACAGTTAGGTACTGCTTTTAAAATTGATGACATGAAATTTTTCTTTTGAATGCCTTGAAATTTAGTGTTACAAATTATAATAGCAAATCAATCTTTCTTATTTTCCTTAAATGTTATATTTTTATGTTTTGATTATGAAATAAAAACTAAGAACACAGTAACTGAAACAAGCTTCTTCTTACCATTGTGATTTGTTTTTGCAAAAATTTAGAAAATTAACATGTACCAGTTGTACATATTGTAATCAACGACAGCGCCTTAAATATTAAGACGCTGTCGTAGATGTCTAAAGCCTGAATTCAACAGATGGCCAAAATATTGCATCCAGGACAAACGCCTCAACCTCCGGGTTTCCTTCACGGCGTTCGCCCTGTCTACGTACGGCTGCTTTTCCACGTTGTTCATTGCTTCCCATAGCGGAGCCGCCTGGTGTGCCATCATCGGATACCCCACTCCACGGTTACGCGCGCACATGTCTTTGGTGTAGATAACGAAGGGGTTCACCGACCGGTCCATTACAGGCAATTTTGAATAAGATAGATCGAAAATACAAAATTAATTTCGACGTTAAAGCTTTGTATAAAATAAATACAGTTAGGTACTGCTTTTAAAATTGATGACATGAAATTTTTCTTTTGAATGCCTTGAAATTTAGTGTTACAAATTATAATAGCAAATCAATCTTTCTTATTTTCCTTAAATGTTATATTTTTATGTTTTGATTATGAAATAAAAACTAAGAACACAGTAACTGAAACAAGCTTCTTCTTACCATTGTGATTTGTTTTTGCAAAAATTTAGAAAATTAACATGTACCAGTTGTACATATTGTAATCAACGACAGCGCCTTAAATATTAAGACGCTGTCGTAGATGTCTAAAGCCTGAATTCAACAGATGGCCAAAATATTGCATCCAGGACAAACGCCTCAACCTCCGGGTTTCCTTCACGGCGTTCGCCCTGTCTACGTACGGCTGCTTTTCCACGTTGTTCATTGCTTCCCATAGCGGAGCCGCCTGGTGTGCCATCATCGGATACCCCACTCCACGGTTACGCGCGCACATGTCTTTGGTGTAGATAACGAAGGGGTTCACCGACCGGTCCATTACAGGCAATTTTGAATAAGATAGATCGAAAATACAAAATTAATTTCGACGTTAAAGCTTTGTATAAAATAAATACAGTTAGGTACTGCTTTTAAAATTGATGACATGAAATTTTTCTTTTGAATGCCTTGAAATTTAGTGTTACAAATTATAATAGCAAATCAATCTTTCTTATTTTCCTTAAATGTTATATTTTTATGTTTTGATTATGAAATAAAAACTAAGAACACAGTAACTGAAACAAGCTTCTTCTTACCATTGTGATTTGTTTTTGCAAAAATTTAGAAAATTAACATGTACCAGTTGTACATATTGTAATCAACGACAGCGCCTTAAATATTAAGACGCTGTCGTAGATGTCTAAAGCCTGAATTCAACAGATGGCCAAAATATTGCATCCAGGACAAACGCCTCAACCTCCGGGTTTCCTTCACGGCGTTCGCCCTGTCTACGTACGGCTGCTTTTCCACGTTGTTCATTGCTTCCCATAGCGGAGCCGCCTGGTGTGCCATCATCGGATACCCCACTCCACGGTTACGCGCGCACATGTCTTTGGTGTAGATAACGAAGGGGTTCACCGACCGGTCCATTACAGGCAATTTTGAATAAGATAGATCGAAAATACAAAATTAATTTCGACGTTAAAGCTTTGTATAAAATAAATACAGTTAGGTACTGCTTTTAAAATTGATGACATGAAATTTTTCTTTTGAATGCCTTGAAATTTAGTGTTACAAATTATAATAGCAAATCAATCTTTCTTATTTTCCTTAAATGTTATATTTTTATGTTTTGATTATGAAATAAAAACTAAGAACACAGTAACTGAAACAAGCTTCTTCTTACCATTGTGATTTGTTTTTGCAAAAATTTAGAAAATTAACATGTACCAGTTGTACATATTGTAATCAACGACAGCGCCTTAAATATTAAGACGCTGTCGTAGATGTCTAAAGCCTGAATTCAACAGATGGCCAAAATATTGCATCCAGGACAAACGACTCAACCTCCGGGTTTCCTTCACGGCGTTCGCCCTGTCTACGTACGGCTGCTTTTCCACGTTGTTCATTGCTTCCCATAGCGGAGCCGCCTGGTGTGCCATCATCGGATACCCCACTCCACGGTTACGCGCGCACATGTCTTTGGTGTAGATAACGAAGGGGTTCACCGACCGGTCCATTACAGGCAATTTTGAATAAGATAGATCGAAAATACAAAATTAATTTCGACGTTAAAGCTTTGTATAAAATAAATACAGTTAGGTACTGCTTTTAAAATTGATGACATGAAATTTTTCTTTTGAATGCCTTGAAATTTAGTGTTACAAATTATAATAGCAAATCAATCTTTCTTATTTTCCTTAAATGTTATATTTTTATGTTTTGATTATGAAATAAAAACTAAGAACACAGTAACTGAAACAAGCTTCTTCTTACCATTGTGATTGGTTTTTGCAAAAATTTAGAAAATTAACATGTACCAGTTGTACATATTGTAATCAACGACAGCGCCTTAAATATTAAGACGCTGTCGTAGATGTCTAAAGCCTGAATTCAACAGATGGCCAAAATATTGCATCCAGGACAAACGCCTCAACCTCCGGGTTTCCTTCACGGCGTTCGCCCTGTCTACGTACGGCTGCTTTTCCACGTTGTTCATTGCTTCCCATAGCGGAGCCGCCTGGTGTGCCATCATCGGATACCCCACTCCACGGTTACGCGCGCACATGTCTTTGGTGTAGATAACGAAGGGGTTCACCGACCGGTCCATTACAGGCAATTTTGAATAAGATAGATCGAAAATACAAAATTAATTTCGACGTTAAAGCTTTGTATAAAATAAATACAGTTAGGTACTGCTTTTAAAATTGATGACATGAAATTTTTCTTTTGAATGCCTTGAAATTTAGTGTTACAAATTATAATAGCAAATCAATCTTTCTTATTTTCCTTAAATGTTATATTTTTATGTTTTGATTATGAAATAAAAACTAAGAACACAGTAACTGAAACAAGCTTCTTCTTACCATTGTGATTTGTTTTTGCAAAAATTTAGAAAATTAACATGTACCAGTTGTACATATTGTAATCAACGACAGCGCCTTAAATATTAAGACGCTGTCGTAGATGTCTAAAGCCTGAATTCAACAGATGGCCAAAATATTGCATCCAGGACAAACGCCTCAACCTCCGGGTTTCCTTCACGGCGTTCGCCCTGTCTACGTACGGCTGCTTTTCCACGTTGTTCATTGCTTCCCATAGCGGAGCCGCCTGGTGTGCCATCATCGGATACCCCACTCCACGGTTACGCGCGCACATGTCTTTGGTGTAGATAACGAAGGGGTTCACCGACCGGTCCATTACAGGCAATTTTGAATAAGATAGATCGAAAATACAAAATTAATTTCGACGTTAAAGCTTTGTATAAAATAAATACAGTTAGGTACTGCTTTTAAAATTGATGACATGAAATTTTTCTTTTGAATGCCTTGAAATTTAGTGTTACAAATTATAATAGCAAATCAATCTTTCTTATTTTCCTTAAATGTTATATTTTTATGTTTTGATTATGAAATAAAAACTAAGAACACAGTAACTGAAACAAGCTTCTTCTTACCATTGTGATTTGTTTTTGCAAAAATTTAGAAAATTAACATGTACCAGTTGTACATATTGTAATCAACGACAGCGCCTTAAATATTAAGACGCTGTCGTAGATGTCTAAAGCCTGAATTCAACAGATGGCCAAAATATTGCATCCAGGACAAACGCCTCAACCTCCGGGTTTCCTTCACGGCGTTCGCCCTGTCTACGTACGGCTGCTTTTCCACGTTGTTCATTGCTTCCCATAGCGGAGCCGCCTGGTGTGCCATCATCGGATACCCCACTCCACGGTTACGCGCGCACATGTCTTTGGTGTAGATAACGAAGGGGTTCACCGACCGGTCCATTACAGGCAATTTTGAATAAGATAGATCGAAAATACAAAATTAATTTCGACGTTAAAGCTTTGTATAAAATAAATACAGTTAGGTACTGCTTTTAAAATTGATGACATGAAATTTTTCTTTTGAATGCCTTGAAATTTAGTGTTACAAATTATAATAGCAAATCAATCTTTCTTATTTTCCTTAAATGTTATATTTTTATGTTTTGATTATGAAATAAAAACTAAGAACACAGTAACTGAAACAAGCTTCTTCTTACCATTGTGATTTGTTTTTGCAAAAATTTAGAAAATTAACATGTACCAGTTGTACATATTGTAATCAACGACAGCGCCTTAAATATTAAGACGCTGTCGTAGATGTCTAAAGCCTGAATTCAACAGATGGCCAAAATATTGCATCCAGGACAAACGCCTCAACCTCCGGGTTTCCTTCACGGCGTTCGCCCTGTCTACGTACGGCTGCTTTTCCACGTTGTTCATTGCTTCCCATAGCGGAGCCGCCTGGTGTGCCATCATCGGATACCCCACTCCACGGTTACGCGCGCACATGTCTTTGGTGTAGATAACGAAGGGGTTCACCGACCGGTCCATTACAGGCAATTTTGAATAAGATAGATCGAAAATACAAAATTAATTTCGACGTTAAAGCTTTGTATAAAATAAATACAGTTAGGTACTGCTTTTAAAATTGATGACATGAAATTTTTCTTTTGAATGCCTTGAAATTTAGTGTTACAAATTATAATAGCAAATCAATCTTTCTTATTTTCCTTAAATGTTATATTTTTATGTTTTGATTATGAAATAAAAACTAAGAACACAGTAACTGAAACAAGCTTCTTCTTACCATTGTGATTTGTTTTTGCAAAAATTTAGAAAATTAACATGTACCAGTTGTACATATTGTGATCAACGACAGCGCCTTAAATATTAAGACGCTGTCGTAGATGTCTAAAGCCTGAATTCAACAGATGGCCAAAATATTGCATCCAGGACAAACGCCTCAACCTCCGGGTTTCCTTCACGGCGTTCGCCCTGTCTACGTACGGCTGCTTTTCCACGTTGTTCATTGCTTCCCATAGCGGAGCCGCCTGGTGTGCCATCATCGGATACCCCACTCCACGGTTACGCGCGCACATGTCTTTGGTGTAGATAACGAAGGGGTTCACCGACCGGTCCATTACAGGCAATTTTGAATAAGATAGATCGAAAATACAAAATTAATTTCGACGTTAAAGCTTTGTATAAAATAAATACAGTTAGGTACTGCTTTTAAAATTGATGACATGAAATTTTTCTTTTGAATGCCTTGAAATTTAGTGTTACAAATTATAATAGCAAATCAATCTTTCTTATTTTCCTTAAATGTTATATTTTTATGTTTTGATTATGAAATAAAAACTAAGAACACAGTAACTGAAACAAGCTTCTTCTTACCATTGTGATTTGTTTTTGCAAAAATTTAGAAAATTAACATGTACCAGTTGTACATATTGTAATCAACGACAGCGCCTTAAATATTAAGACGCTGTCGTAGATGTCTAAAGCCTGAATTCAACAGATGGCCAAAATATTGCATCCAGGACAAACGCCTCAACCTCCGGGTTTCCTTCACGGCGTTCGCCCTGTCTACGTACGGCTGCTTTTCCACGTTGTTCATTGCTTCCCATAGCGGAGCCGCCTGGTGTGCCATCATCGGATACCCCACTCCACGGTTACGCGCGCACATGTCTTTGGTGTAGATAACGAAGGGGTTCACCGACCGGTCCATTACAGGCAATTTTGAATAAGATAGATCGAAAATACAAAATTAATTTCGACGTTAAAGCTTTGTATAAAATAAATACAGTTAGGTACTGCTTTTAAAATTGATGACATGAAATTTTTCTTTTGAATGCCTTGAAATTTAGTGTTACAAATTATAATAGCAAATCAATCTTTCTTATTTTCCTTAAATGTTATATTTTTATGTTTTGATTATGAAATAAAAACTAAGAACACAGTAACTGAAACAAGCTTCTTCTTACCATTGTGATTGGTTTTTGCAAAAATTTAGAAAATTAACATGTACCAGTTGTACATATTGTAATCAACGACAGCGCCTTAAATATTAAGACGCTGTCGTAGATGTCTAAAGCCTGAATTCAACAGATGGCCAAAATATTGCATCCAGGACAAACGCCTCAACCTCCGGGTTTCCTTCACGGCGTTCGCCCTGTCTACGTACGGCTGCTTTTCCACGTTGTTCATTGCTTCCCATAGCGGAGCCGCCTGGTGTGCCATCATCGGATACCCCACTCCACGGTTACGCGCGCACATGTCTTTGGTGTAGATAACGAAGGGGTTCACCGACCGGTCCATTACAGGCAATTTTGAATAAGATAGATCGAAAATACAAAATTAATTTCGACGTTAAAGCTTTGTATAAAATAAATACAGTTAGGTACTGCTTTTAAAATTGATGACATGAAATTTTTCTTTTGAATGCCTTGAAATTTAGTGTTACAAATTATAATAGCAAATCAATCTTTCTTATTTTCCTTAAATGTTATATTTTTATGTTTTGATTATGAAATAAAAACTAAGAACACAGTAACTGAAACAAGCTTCTTCTTACCATTGTGATTTGTTTTTGCAAAAATTTAGAAAATTAACATGTACCAGTTGTACATATTGTAATCAACGACAGCGCCTTAAATATTAAGACGCTGTCGTAGATGTCTAAAGCCTGAATTCAACAGATGGCCAAAATATTGCATCCAGGACAAACGCCTCAACCTCCGGGTTTCCTTCACGGCGTTCGCCCTGTCTACGTACGGCTGCTTTTCCACGTTGTTCATTGCTTCCCATAGCGGAGCCGCCTGGTGTGCCATCATCGGATACCCCACTCCACGGTTACGCGCGCACATGTCTTTGGTGTAGATAACGAAGGGGTTCACCGACCGGTCCATTACAGGCAATTTTGAATAAGATAGATCGAAAATACAAAATTAATTTCGACGTTAAAGCTTTGTATAAAATAAATACAGTTAGGTACTGCTTTTAAAATTGATGACATGAAATTTTTCTTTTGAATGCCTTGAAATTTAGTGTTACAAATTATAATAGCAAATCAATCTTTCTTATTTTCCTTAAATGTTATATTTTTATGTTTTGATTATGAAATAAAAACTAAGAACACAGTAACTGAAACAAGCTTCTTCTTACCATTGTGATTTGTTTTTGCAAAAATTTAGAAAATTAACATGTACCAGTTGTACATATTGTAATCAACGACAGCGCCTTAAATATTAAGACGCTGTCGTAGATGTCTAAAGCCTGAATTCAACAGATGGCCAAAATATTGCATCCAGGACAAACGCCTCAACCTCCGGGTTTCCTTCACGGCGTTCGCCCTGTCTACGTACGGCTGCTTTTCCACGTTGTTCATTGCTTCCCATAGCGGAGCCGCCTGGTGTGCCATCATCGGATACCCCACTCCACGGTTACGCGCGCACATGTCTTTGGTGTAGATAACGAAGGGGTTTTTTTCATATAAGCTTTAAGTACATTTTTAAATTCGTCAAAATTTTTATATTGATTTGCCTTATGATTAAATGGTTGTGCATTATCTTCATTATAAAAGATAGTAAAAGTAAAATATCTGGTATATAAAATTCTGGTACGACAGTTAAATTGCTTGATGAACAATATTTATCAGACGAAATATAAACATCTACAACGCCAATATAATAATTATATTTATCATGTTCAAGTTGTCTTTTATCATTTCCAGAACTATATAAAACACCTCCCTTTGTGTTTTTCTTCAATTCGTACAAATTTCTCTTATACACCAACATCATTTAATATAGATTATTATTTTATAAAAGTTTTCGTTTCTATCCAATTCAAAATCGTATTCCATAGTTTTTTTCGGAAAATAATAAAACAATAGTACGTATATTATAATACAAGTGTATAAGCAGGCCTTTAAAGCACGCACGACGTGTTTAAAAGCACGAGGCAAAGCCGAGTGCCTTTTAACGGAGCAGTGCTTTAAAGGCTCTTATACACGTGTATTATAAGCTATTTTTTATTATACCTGCACTACAATCTGAAAATTATAACAAAAAGTTTCGAAGTAATCTGTGTCGTTAATCGTTGATATACACCCATTGTTTTGTTCATTATAAAACATTAATAAATAAACAGGGAATATTACGGAACATCGACTGTATTTCATGAAACTTACATAAATCTATTAGTAACTGACAACTAATGTGATGCACCTTCTGTTAGTTTGACAGATAGGGAAGAAAAAATAGATCAAGCAGTTTTGTTGGGCAGGTAGTCGCCATTTTGGTGCTTTTTGGTGAATATACAGAGGAAAATCAAAATGCGATTATTTTAAATATATCCTTACACACTTCATTCCGTTGTATTTTAAAAAATAGGATTCCTGAAAATTAATGTTTACTAAACAAATTAGCAGTTTAGGCATCTTAATAGTTGCTATAGAAAAAAATAAAGCACATCAATTTTTGTTTTTCGAATCATTTAATAGTTAAAGGAGATTCTGCACTTTTTGATGCAGTAGTGTAAGCTGATAAAGAATACATTTACGGTAAAAATCATTTTATTATATTATAATGCAGCAAGATCACCAAATAAATATCACATTATTTTAAAGCAATTGTATGTGTTACTATTAATTTTTTTAATAAATCTATTTTAGATATCTGTACAATTTTTAAACAGTTTCACTGATTTCTAGGTGCTACATTCAAACCAGAATCTTCAGGTTCATCAGGATGTTCTTGATCACTATTATTTTCTTCACTCTCCAATTCTTGTACTAATTCTTCTACATCCTCATATTCACTATAATCAATATTTTCATGCCAAATACGAAATTCGTCATTACTCTGATATTGGTCTCCATTAGTAATAAAATGCACTTGAGAGAACTTTTTTGGCATTTCATTTCCAGCTTCATCAGTAGGTAAAGGTTCAATATTTTCAAATAAAAGTTTCAACAAACCACCGGCCATTTTACTTCCGTAATGTCCAGCCCAAAATTGAGTATCACGACCTTCATGCTCAAATGTAACTCCTTCAAGTCCTTCTGGGTACTCAGTAACAGTAATCTCTATCTAAAAAAGAAATAATAGATTTTAAAGGACACATTTTAGTTGCACATACCTTTTTCCATTTGGCTCCTTGCCACTGCTCTACACGTTGAATGCCATATGGTTTGGTGTATGAATTTTTTGACATATCTTTTACTATAAAACCACATTGTAAGTTATAGATACAACCACAATCAAATCTACCAGCTGTCCATTCACTTAGATAAATATGGGGCTTGTAATTGTCCAAAATATAACGAAAAAGTTTGCTACTCCCTAAATTGATACGCTGCAATTTGTAACAGGTACCATAAGACGTGGCAAAACAGATCGTTTTGCTGGAAAACTCTGGTACGTCTAGCGGCAGAGGATCTGCTCCTACAGGGGGATCTTCGATTGTGTATTTATCGCCCCCATTTGATATCTCCCAATGTTGAAATCTCTCTTGACCATTTCCATTCAATAGTAAGTTGGTATCAAAGTAATTTGTGGACAAACAGCAATAATAGAGATACCATGGTAATTGTTTTGGTTTTCGATTGTATTTTTGTTTATACATTGTGGACCACAGTAAATAAGATTTGATTATATTATTCCACTTACGACAAACCAGTGAGTACCCTAAGAGTTCCTTTGGATCAACGTTGGTTAAAATTTGAAAAATAATTTCTTCTGGAATGTATACACTGTTCAAAAACAGTCCATTGTCCGTTTCTTCAGCACCATCAAACTGACTTGGATTATTTATGAAGGAGGGTATGAAACCTGCTTCAATTATATTTGTATCTGTTTTTTCCATAATTTAGAGTTGGATCTCGTTACTTTGAGCAGCTGCTAGAGAAACTGGTACTATTCACTGTCGCATTTCTATTCTAACTGACAGCAATAGGCTACTTGCAAAAATTTTAGATTTTACTAAAAACAACGTAATATGATGAGAATATTGGATAAAACATACCTGAGCAATTTTGTTTTTTTTTAAATGCGTGTCTCGACTATTAACTATTAAAATTTGACGTTCGAATATGTACTTATAGTTAATTCAGATGAAAATGGCAGGGTGAATTGTATACGCGAACTCCAGTAAAATAAATGATTAAGATCAAATTTTTAGTAATACACATTTATATTATTCAAATTTTAAACAACACTCTGGTATTCAGATAAATTCAATATTCAAATTTCGTACATGTGAGCATAGGTAGCTGCAATACATGCCTACAAATTTGGTTTTATTGAAGATAATATTATTTAATTCGTTTATTTGGTACGTGGGAAGGAACTTGTCAATAGCTTTGCAGGCCGGCGACGGTAATCCTTCAGTTCACTGCTTTGTCGGCAACAATAAATGAAATGCAAATTTTGCAGAGTTATTATTTTATTACTTCCAGCTAATCCCAAAATTTGTTCACCCAAACCTAGTGTCGGTGGTTTAAAGGGTAGGTAAATGGCAATTAAGCAATAACCGCTCTAATCCTTCGTCTGCCTGTACATTAGAAGTAAAAGCTTTTTGTAAAAATGTATTTTCCCAGTAAAATAAGCAGATGTTCCTAGTTGTAAATATGCCGATTTTGTAATAAGGTTAAAGGATTTTAAATTTTAAAATACGACACGGAAACTAAATACCAATTCTGAAAATAGTATTATTTATAGAATATCATGTTTTGCAACTATAATTTAAAGTTTTTACATCCGATACTGATAATTTAGAATGTGCATATTTTCACTAGGTTAATTGTATATACAGGGTGTTTCCAAACTCGGGACGGTATTCTACCACAAAAACTGAACAAAAAGTTTCTCAGATTTTGCGATTCGACCTATATTTTTGGACTTATTAAATTTTGAAAAATCTGAAAATAATCAAAAAATAAAATTCAAACTCAAATATAAGTGTTTGATCTAGTACTGAAAATAAATCCATGATACATTACAACAACAAGAGATAGTTTAAAACGATAATTAAAAGGAAAAATTGCAAAACAGCACGTCATTATTTATTTCGCCTGGACTTTCCCATACTTATACAAAATAATTTCTTTTCTATATCTAATCACAACAATTCACATCAAATGATCTAACTAAGAAGTGTTTTCAGTTTCATCTAGAATAAAATAGCCGCGGAAAAATTCATTTTTTTTCAAAAATTATTTAGAAATTGGCCGAAAGAACCGAACTTACTTGAAAATTTGTTGAGAAACTGTAAAACGACCAAAATCAGTTCTTAAGAATTCAAATATGCCAGGAATGTCTTTACATATGCCAGGAATGTCTTTACTAAAGCAAGAAGATAATTTGAAAATAGTTTATCTACTGTTCGGCAGTAGATAAGGCATATTTCTTACCAATAATCTTAATAAAACATCAATGTAAATAGAATCAAAATAGTTTATATATTGGAAATTAAATAACGATTGGCTTAATTTATGAAAAATAACAATATTTGTATTTAAAGAAATGTACTTTAATGTAATACGAGTTGTAAATTATGTAGAAAATATTAACAAAATTAAAAGAAAGAAAAGCATTAATTTCGATATTTTATTCAAAGTTCAAATCAAAATTGTTAAAAAACTAACAATATATTAGCGCAAGTTTTGCCGTAAAAAGTAGCATAGTATGCGACAAAGATGGTAAAACATGTGATATGTGTCCAGGTTTAGTAAAAATATACAAGGAACATTTAACAAAACAGTAAGGATAAAACGGTTTTAAGTGTTTCAACACTCACCCCTGCATTCACTGCCATCATTGGAATTTACATAAAAGTTGCAAAATTCGAAAATGACATAAAATGACAGTCAGATGTCACAATGTGTAAACGACCGTCATTTTACATCACTATTGGTTGTTTAAAGAAACTCCCTTCTAGATCTAGTATTAGCAAAATGTATTATCAAGTCTTCTAGATCTATTTTATTGGTCTAGAGTTGGCTAATAAAATTTTTTCAATTAACGCCGCGTTTAGCTCCACGTTAACATAGAACATTAAAATATTTTTGGATTCACGCGATGACGTCACAATCCTGCGCACTAATTTATCAGGGAGTGAATGCAACTTGGTTTTCGTATTTTTTCTTTAAAAATATAACTGCTCATAACCATAACCTCGGGCATACAGTAAAGACCAACAACATTGCTTCAAAAAAACAGTATAACAAAATAAACAAAAAAGTTTGGGCCCAACCGAGATTCGACCCATCAACTATTAATGTAGTAAAACGCTGTACAGCCGCATGTCGATCTGAGCCACTACGAAGCTGCAGGCAGTTGCTAAAACACGTAATGTAAACTTCATACAGTCAGACCGTGCAGATGACATTTCGCGTGTAGTTAACAATATTTTAATGCTCCACGTTAACGTGGAGCTAGACATGGTGTTCAAATTAATAACAAAGATAGATCTGGCTTTAAGTTCCATTGTTCAGCCATACGAATTGCTCCGAACCGAATATCTTCATATCTATTTCTATGGTCCTTTAACGATTCTAATGGTATCCTAATGAAATTTATAGTTTCGAATAAATCTATATTCTGACTTTGTAACACTTTTGAAGCTATGCCAATTTTCTCCTTAAATTAAATCTAAAATAATACAAATAGACACAAAATTAAAATTGTCTACGCTAGATAGTATTATTTTGGCTTCAACACGCTTATCTTTTTTTTCAGAAGTTAATATAATTTTATTAAGAACAGCAATAATATTTTTAAACTGAAATTTAACAGCTGTTATGGTTTACGTCCGAGAGGACCATCGTGTAGGGTTAAGTTTTTTTAATTTAATATCAGTGCTGCAGCAACAACAATTCTTAAAAAACTCATGAGTTAATTGTCCTTGTTCTTCAACTAAACTCCTTAAGTTACATTCGAACTCTTTTCGTATAAACCTATAACATAAACATTTATAAAGCCCACGTGTCAGGCACAAATCCAGCACAAAGAAATCATGGAGCGAGTGATTTATTGATGCATGATAAGTACCGACAAATAATAAGACGAAGTGTTTAGTCAGGCTAATTTTATCTTCACGACTATAAAATAGTACCTACTACTTACATTAGGTATATAGAAACTGCAAATTTGTATAAACACAAATTTAAAAATAAACGCATATCCGAACCCCCTGAAGTCTTGCCCCCCCCCCGGCAACAAGGGGTTTCGTGGGTGTGACGTTGCGGCACTGGGGTTGGTAAAAGTTATGACCTTAAAGAAAAGTCGAATTTTTTGAATTATTTCGCAGCATTGTAAAAACAGTATCAGAAAGACTAAACAGTTTATAGGAGGCACTAGATATTTTGGGTAGATCGTTTAAAAAACAAACACCCTGTATATAATTATTTTATTACTATACAATCGCAAATTGTTATAAGAATTTTCATCCACCCATCGCTACTCATCAGCCATCGGCGTTGTTGACATTTTCGGTGACTAATAAGAGGTTCGACGTTGTGGGCACATTCGACAAAGTGTCCCTTACGAGCATTCGACGTTGTGGGCACATTCGACAAAGTGTCCCTTACGAGCATTCGACGTTGTGGGCACATTCGACAAAGTGTCCCTTACGAGCATTCGACGTTGTGGACACATTCGACAAAGTGTCCCTTGCAAGCATTCGGCGTTGTGGACACGTTCGACAAAGTGTCCCTTGCGAGCATTCGACGTTGTGGGCACATTCGACAAAGTGTCCCTTGCAAGCATTCGGCGTTGTGGACACGTTCGACAAAGTGTCCCTTGCGAGAAGTCGACGTTGTGGGCACATTCGACAAAGTGTCCCTTGCAAGCATTCGGCGTTGTGGGCACGTTCGGCAAAGTGTCCCTTGCGAGAATTCGACGTTGTGGCCACATTCGACAAAGTGTCCCTTGTAAGCATTCGGCGTTGTGGACACGTTCGACAAAGTGTCCCTTACGAGCATTCGACGTTGTGGGCACATTCGGCAAAGTGTCCTTGCAAGCATTCGACGATTTGGACACATTCCGCAAAGTGTTCATTAGGCGTTAATCAGAGCTCTACATTATAGACGTTTTACACAAACAACATGCTATTCGGGCACCATCGGAACTTGTGACACTACCAAATATTTTTCGGCGTTGTGGACACTTTCGGCGAAGTGTCCCTCCCGAGCTTTCGGCGTTGTGGGCACGTTCGGCGTAGTGGGCATTGAATAACATTCGGCGTTGTGGACACGTTCGACGTTGTGGACCTTAAATAATCGATTCGACGTTGTGGGCATTCGACAAAGTGTCCAGGCACCCTGCTTTTCCACGTTGTTCATTGCTTCCCATAGCGGAGCCGCCTGGTGTGCCATCATCGGATACCCCACTCCACGGTTACGCGCGCACATGTCTTTGGTGTAGATAACGAAGGGGTTCACCGACCGGTCCATTACAGGCAATTTTGAATAAGATAGATCGAAAATACAAAATTAATTTCGACGTTAAAGCTTTGTATAAAATAAATACAGTTAGGTACTGCTTTTAAAATTGATGACATGAAATTTTTCTTTTGAATGCCTTGAAATTTAGTGTTACAAATTATAATAGCAAATCAATCTTTCTTATTTTCCTTAAATGTTATATTTTTATGTTTTGATTATGAAATAAAAACTAAGAACACAGTAACTGAAACAAGCGTCTTCTTACCATTGTGATTTGTTTTTGCAAAAATTTAGAAAATTAACATGTACCAGTTGTACATATTGTAATCAACGACAGCGCCTTAAATATTAAGACGCTGTCGTAGATGTCTAAAGCCTGAATTCAACAGATGGCCAAAATATTGCATCCAGGACAAACGCCTCAACCTCCGGGTTTCCTTCACGGCGTTCGCCCTGTCTACGTACGGCTGCTTTTCCACGTTGTTCATTGCTTCCCATAGCGGAGCCGCCTGGTGTGCCATCATCGGATACCCCACTCCACGGTTACGCGCGCACATGTCTTTGGTGTAGATAACGAAGGGGTTCACCGACCGGTCCATTACAGGCAATTTTGAATAAGATAGATCGAAAATACAAAATTAATTTCGACGTTAAAGCTTTGTATAAAATAAATACAGTTAGGTACTGCTTTTAAAATTGATGACATGAAATTTTTCTTTTGAATGCCTTGAAATTTAGTGTTACAAATTATAATAGCAAATCAATCTTTCTTATTTTCCTTAAATGTTATATTTTTATGTTTTGATTATGAAATAAAAACTAAGAACACAGTAACTGAAACAAGCTTCTTCTTACCATTGTGATTTGTTTTTGCAAAAATTTAGAAAATTAACATGTACCAGTTGTACATATTGTAATCAACGACAGCGCCTTAAATATTAAGACGCTGTCGTAGATGTCTAAAGCCTGAATTCAACAGATGGCCAAAATATTGCATCCAGGACAAACGCCTCAACCTCCGGGTTTCCTTCACGGCGTTCGCCCTGTCTACGTACGGCTGCTTTTCCACGTTGTTCATTGCTTCCCATAGCGGAGCCGCCTGGTGTGCCATCATCGGATACCCCACTCCACGGTTACGCGCGCACATGTCTTTGGTGTAGATAACGAAGGGGTTCACCGACCGGTCCATTACAGGCAATTTTGAATAAGATAGATCGAAAATACAAAATTAATTTCGACGTTAAAGCTTTGTATAAAATAAATACAGTTAGGTACTGCTTTTAAAATTGATGACATGAAATTTTTCTTTTGAATGCCTTGAAATTTAGTGTTACAAATTATAATAGCAAATCAATCTTTCTTATTTTCCTTAAATGTTATATTTTTATGTTTTGATTATGAAATAAAAACTAAGAACACAGTAACTGAAACAAGCTTCTTCTTACCATTGTGATTTGTTTTTGCAAAAATTTAGAAAATTAACATGTACCAGTTGTACATATTGTAATCAACGACAGCGCCTTAAATATTAAGACGCTGTCGTAGATGTCTAAAGCCTGAATTCAACAGATGGCCAAAATATTGCATCCAGGACAAACGCCTCAACCTCCGGGTTTCCTTCACGGCGTTCGCCCTGTCTACGTACGGCTGCTTTTCCACGTTGTTCATTGCTTCCCATAGCGGAGCCGCCTGGTGTGCCATCATCGGATACCCCACTCCACGGTTACGCGCGCACATGTCTTTGGTGTAGATAACGAAGGGGTTCACCGACCGGTCCATTACAGGCAATTTTGAATAAGATAGATCGAAAATACAAAATTAATTTCGACGTTAAAGCTTTGTATAAAATAAATACAGTTAGGTACTGCTTTTAAAATTGATGACATGAAATTTTTCTTTTGAATGCCTTGAAATTTAGTGTTACAAATTATAATAGCAAATCAATCTTTCTTATTTTCCTTAAATGTTATATTTTTATGTTTTGATTATGAAATAAAAACTAAGAACACAGTAACTGAAACAAGCTTCTTCTTACCATTGTGATTGGTTTTTGCAAAAATTTAGAAAATTAACATGTACCAGTTGTACATATTGTAATCAACGACAGCGCCTTAAATATTAAGACGCTGTCGTAGATGTCTAAAGCCTGAATTCAACAGATGGCCAAAATATTGCATCCAGGACAAACGCCTCAACCTCCGGGTTTCCTTCACGGCGTTCGCCCTGTCTACGTACGGCTGCTTTTCCACGTTGTTCATTGCTTCCCATAGCGGAGCCGCCTGGTGTGCCATCATCGGATACCCCACTCCACGGTTACGCGCGCACATGTCTTTGGTGTAGATAACGAAGGGGTTCACCGACCGGTCCATTACAGGCAATTTTGAATAAGATAGATCGAAAATACAAAATTAATTTCGACGTTAAAGCTTTGTATAAAATAAATACAGTTAGGTACTGCTTTTAAAATTGATGACATGAAATTTTTCTTTTGAATGCCTTGAAATTTAGTGTTACAAATTATAATAGCAAATCAATCTTTCTTATTTTCCTTAAATGTTATATTTTTATGTTTTGATTATGAAATAAAAACTAAGAACACAGTAACTGAAACAAGCTTCTTCTTACCATTGTGATTTGTTTTTGCAAAAATTTAGAAAATTAACATGTACCAGTTGTACATATTGTAATCAACGACAGCGCCTTAAATATTAAGACGCTGTCGTAGATGTCTAAAGCCTGAATTCAACAGATGGCCAAAATATTGCATCCAGGACAAACGCCTCAACCTCCGGGTTTCCTTCACGGCGTTCGCCCTGTCTACGTACGGCTGCTTTTCCACGTTGTTCATTGCTTCCCATAGCGGAGCCGCCTGGTGTGCCATCATCGGATACCCCACTCCACGGTTACGCGCGCACATGTCTTTGGTGTAGATAACGAAGGGGTTCACCGACCGGTCCATTACAGGCAATTTTGAATAAGATAGATCGAAAATACAAAATTAATTTCGACGTTAAAGCTTTGTATAAAATAAATACAGTTAGGTACTGCTTTTAAAATTGATGACATGAAATTTTTCTTTTGAATGCCTTGAAATTTAGTGTTACAAATTATAATAGCAAATCAATCTTTCTTATTTTCCTTAAATGTTATATTTTTATGTTTTGATTATGAAATAAAAACTAAGAACACAGTAACTGAAACAAGCTTCTTCTTACCATTGTGATTTGTTTTTGCAAAAATTTAGAAAATTAACATGTACCAGTTGTACATATTGTAATCAACGACAGCGCCTTAAATATTAAGACGCTGTCGTAGATGTCTAAAGCCTGAATTCAACAGATGGCCAAAATATTGCATCCAGGACAAACGCCTCAACCTCCGGGTTTCCTTCACGGCGTTCGCCCTGTCTACGTACGGCTGCTTTTCCACGTTGTTCATTGCTTCCCATAGCGGAGCCGCCTGGTGTGCCATCATCGGATACCCCACTCCACGGTTACGCGCGCACATGTCTTTGGTGTAGATAACGAAGGGGTTTTTTTCATATAAGCTTTAAGTACATTTTTAAATTCGTCAAAATTTTTATATTGATTTGCCTTATGATTAAATGGTTGTGCATTATCTTCATTATAAAAGATAGTAAAAGTAAAATATCTGGTATATAAAATTCTGGTACGACAGTTAAATTGCTTGATGAACAATATTTATCAGACGAAATATAAACATCTACAACGCCAATATAATAATTATATTTATCATGTTCAAGTTGTCTTTTATCATTTCCAGAACTATATAAAACACCTCCCTTTGTGTTTTTCTTCAATTCGTACAAATTTCTCTTATACACCAACATCATTTAATATAGATTATTATTTTATAAAAGTTTTCGTTTCTATCCAATTCAAAATCGTATTCCATAGTTTTTTTCGGAAAATAATAAAACAATAGTACGTATATTATAATACAAGTGTATAAGCAGGCCTTTAAAGCACGCACGACGTGTTTAAAAGCACGAGGCAAAGCCGAGTGCCTTTTAACGGAGCAGTGCTTTAAAGGCTCTTATACACGTGTATTATAAGCTATTTTTTATTATACCTGCACTACAATCTGAAAATTATAACAAAAAGTTTCGAAGTAATCTGTGTCGTTAATCGTTGATATACACCCATTGTTTTGTTCATTATAAAACATTAATAAATAAACAGGGAATATTACGGAACATCGACTGTATTTCATGAAACTTACATAAATCTATTAGTAACTGACAACTAATGTGATGCACCTTCTGTTAGTTTGACAGATAGGGAAGAAAAAATAGATCAAGCAGTTTTGTTGGGCAGGTAGTCGCCATTTTGGTGCTTTTTGGTGAATATACAGAGGAAAATCAAAATGCGATTATTTTAAATATATCCTTACACACTTCATTCCGTTGTATTTTAAAAAATAGGATTCCTGAAAATTAATGTTTACTAAACAAATTAGCAGTTTAGGCATCTTAATAGTTGCTATAGAAAAAAATAAAGCACATCAATTTTTGTTTTTCGAATCATTTAATAGTTAAAGGAGATTCTGCACTTTTTGATGCAGTAGTGTAAGCTGATAAAGAATACATTTACGGTAAAAATCATTTTATTATATTATAATGCAGCAAGATCACCAAATAAATATCACATTATTTTAAAGCAATTGTATGTGTTACTATTAATTTTTTTAATAAATCTATTTTAGATATCTGTACAATTTTTAAACAGTTTCACTGATTTCTAGGTGCTACATTCAAACCAGAATCTTCAGGTTCATCAGGATGTTCTTGATCACTATTATTTTCTTCACTCTCCAATTCTTGTACTAATTCTTCTACATCCTCATATTCACTATAATCAATATTTTCATGCCAAATACGAAATTCGTCATTACTCTGATATTGGTCTCCATTAGTAATAAAATGCACTTGAGAGAACTTTTTTGGCATTTCATTTCCAGCTTCATCAGTAGGTAAAGGTTCAATATTTTCAAATAAAAGTTTCAACAAACCACCGGCCATTTTACTTCCGTAATGTCCAGCCCAAAATTGAGTATCACGACCTTCATGCTCAAATGTAACTCCTTCAAGTCCTTCTGGGTACTCAGTAACAGTAATCTCTATCTAAAAAAGAAATAATAGATTTTAAAGGACACATTTTAGTTGCACATACCTTTTTCCATTTGGCTCCTTGCCACTGCTCTACACGTTGAATGCCATATGGTTTGGTGTATGAATTTTTTGACATATCTTTTACTATAAAACCACATTGTAAGTTATAGATACAACCACAATCAAATCTACCAGCTGTCCATTCACTTAGATAAATATGGGGCTTGTAATTGTCCAAAATATAACGAAAAAGTTTGCTACTCCCTAAATTGATACGCTGCAATTTGTAACAGGTACCATAAGACGTGGCAAAACAGATCGTTTTGCTGGAAAACTCTGGTACGTCTAGCGGCAGAGGATCTGCTCCTACAGGGGGATCTTCGATTGTGTATTTATCGCCCCCATTTGATATCTCCCAATGTTGAAATCTCTCTTGACCATTTCCATTCAATAGTAAGTTGGTATCAAAGTAATTTGTGGACAAACAGCAATAATAGAGATACCATGGTAATTGTTTTGGTTTTCGATTGTATTTTTGTTTATACATTGTGGACCACAGTAAATAAGATTTGATTATATTATTCCACTTACGACAAACCAGTGAGTACCCTAAGAGTTCCTTTGGATCAACGTTGGTTAAAATTTGAAAAATAATTTCTTCTGGAATGTATACACTGTTCAAAAACAGTCCATTGTCCGTTTCTTCAGCACCATCAAACTGACTTGGATTATTTATGAAGGAGGGTATGAAACCTGCTTCAATTATATTTGTATCTGTTTTTTCCATAATTTAGAGTTGGATCTCGTTACTTTGAGCAGCTGCTAGAGAAACTGGTACTATTCACTGTCGCATTTCTATTCTAACTGACAGCAATAGGCTACTTGCAAAAATTTTAGATTTTACTAAAAACAACGTAATATGATGAGAATATTGGATAAAACATACCTGAGCAATTTTGTTTTTTTTTAAATGCGTGTCTCGACTATTAACTATTAAAATTTGACGTTCGAATATGTACTTATAGTTAATTCAGATGAAGATGGCAGGGTGAATTGTATACGCGAACTCCAGTAAAATAAATGATTAAGATCAAATTTTTAGTAATACACATTTATATTATTCAAATTTTAAACAACACTCTGGTATTCAGATAAATTCAATATTCAAATTTCGTACATGTGAGCATAGGTAGCTGCAATACATGCCTACAAATTTGGTTTTATTGAAGATAATATTATTTAATTCGTTTATTTGGTACGTGGGAAGGAACTTGTCAATAGCTTTGCAGGCCGGCGACGGTAATCCTTCAGTTCACTGCTTTGTCGGCAACAATAAATGAAATGCAAATTTTGCAGAGTTATTATTTTATTACTTCCAGCTAATCCCAAAATTTGTTCACCCAAACCTAGTGTCGGTGGTTTAAAGGGTAGGTAAATGGCAATTAAGCAATAACCGCTCTAATCCTTCGTCTGCCTGTACATTAGAAGTAAAAGCTTTTTGTAAAAATGTATTTTCCCAGTAAAATAAGCAGATGTTCCTAGTTGTAAATATGCCGATTTTGTAATAAGGTTAAAGGATTTTAAATTTTAAAATACGACACGGAAACTAAATACCAATTCTGAAAATAGTATTATTTATAGAATATCATGTTTTGCAACTATAATTTAAAGTTTTTACATCCGATACTGATAATTTAGAATGTGCATATTTTCACTAGGTTAATTGTATATACAGGGTGTTTCCAAACTCGGGACGGTATTCTACCACAAAAACTGAACAAAAAGTTTCTCAGATTTTGCGATTCGACCTATATTTTTGGACTTATTAAATTTTGAAAAATCTGAAAATAATCAAAAAATAAAATTCAAACTCAAATATAAGTGTTTGATCTAGTACTGAAAATAAATCCATGATACATTACAACAACAAGAGATAGTTTAAAACGATAATTAAAAGGAAAAATTGCAAAACAGCACGTCATTATTTATTTCGCCTGGACTTTCCCATACTTATACAAAATAATTTCTTTTCTATATCTAATCACAACAATTCACATCAAATGATCTAACTAAGAAGTGTTTTCAGTTTCATCTAGAATAAAATAGCCGCGGAAAAATTCATTTTTTTTCAAAAATTATTTAGAAATTGGCCGAAAGAACCGAACTTACTTGAAAATTTGTTGAGAAACTGTAAAACGACCAAAATCAGTTCTTAAGAATTCAAATATGCCAGGAATGTCTTTACATATGCCAGGAATGTCTTTACTAAAGCAAGAAGATAATTTGAAAATAGTTTATCTACTGTTCGGCAGTAGATAAGGCATATTTCTTACCAATAATCTTAATAAAACATCAATGTAAATAGAATCAAAATAGTTTATATATTGGAAATTAAATAACGATTGGCTTAATTTATGAAAAATAACAATATTTGTATTTAAAGAAATGTACTTTAATGTAATACGAGTTGTAAATTATGTAGAAAATATTAACAAAATTAAAAGAAAGAAAAGCATTAATTTCGATATTTTATTCAAAGTTCAAATCAAAATTGTTAAAAAACTAACAATATATTAGCGCAAGTTTTGCCGTAAAAAGTAGCATAGTATGCGACAAAGATGGTAAAACATGTGATATGTGTCCAGGTTTAGTAAAAATATACAAGGAACATTTAACAAAACAGTAAGGATAAAACGGTTTTAAGTGTTTCAACACTCACCCCTGCATTCACTGCCATCATTGGAATTTACATAAAAGTTGCAAAATTCGAAAATGACATAAAATGACAGTCAGATGTCACAATGTGTAAACGACCGTCATTTTACATCACTATTGGTTGTTTAAAGAAACTCCCTTCTAGATCTAGTATTAGCAAAATGTATTATCAAGTCTTCTAGATCTATTTTATTGGTCTAGAGTTGGCTAATAAAATTTTTTCAATTAACGCCGCGTTTAGCTCCACGTTAACATAGAACATTAAAATATTTTTGGATTCACGCGATGACGTCACAATCCTGCGCACTAATTTATCAGGGAGTGAATGCAACTTGGTTTTCGTATTTTTTCTTTAAAAATATAACTGCTCATAACCATAACCTCGGGCATACAGTAAAGACCAACAACATTGCTTCAAAAAAACAGTATAACAAAATAAACAAAAAAGTTTGGGCCCAACCGAGATTCGACCCATCAACTATTAATGTAGTAAAACGCTGTACAGCCGCATGTCGATCTGAGCCACTACGAAGCTGCAGGCAGTTGCTAAAACACGTAATGTAAACTTCATACAGTCAGACCGTGCAGATGACATTTCGCGTGTAGTTAACAATATTTTAATGCTCCACGTTAACGTGGAGCTAGACATGGTGTTCAAATTAATAACAAAGATAGATCTGGCTTTAAGTTCCATTGTTCAGCCATACGAATTGCTCCGAACCGAATATCTTCATATCTATTTCTATGGTCCTTTAACGATTCTAATGGTATCCTAATGAAATTTATAGTTTCGAATAAATCTATATTCTGACTTTGTAACACTTTTGAAGCTATGCCAATTTTCTCCTTAAATTAAATCTAAAATAATACAAATAGACACAAAATTAAAATTGTCTACGCTAGATAGTATTATTTTGGCTTCAACACGCTTATCTTTTTTTTCAGAAGTTAATATAATTTTATTAAGAACAGCAATAATATTTTTAAACTGAAATTTAACAGCTGTTATGGTTTACGTCCGAGAGGACCATCGTGTAGGGTTAAGTTTTTTTAATTTAATATCAGTGCTGCAGCAACAACAATTCTTAAAAAACTCATGAGTTAATTGTCCTTGTTCTTCAACTAAACTCCTTAAGTTACATTCGAACTCTTTTCGTATAAACCTATAACATAAACATTTATAAAGCCCACGTGTCAGGCACAAATCCAGCACAAAGAAATCATGGAGCGAGTGATTTATTGATGCATGATAAGTACCGACAAATAATAAGACGAAGTGTTTAGTCAGGCTAATTTTATCTTCACGACTATAAAATAGTACCTACTACTTACATTAGGTATATAGAAACTGCAAATTTGTATAAACACAAATTTAAAAATAAACGCATATCCGAACCCCCTGAAGTCTTGCCCCCCCCCCGGCAACAAGGGGTTTCGTGGGTGTGACGTTGCGGCACTGGGGTTGGTAAAAGTTATGACCTTAAAGAAAAGTCGAATTTTTTGAATTATTTCGCAGCATTGTAAAAACAGTATCAGAAAGACTAAACAGTTTATAGGAGGCACTAGATATTTTGGGTAGATCGTTTAAAAAACAAACACCCTGTATATAATTATTTTATTACTATACAATCGCAAATTGTTATAAGAATTTTCATCCACCCATCGCTACTCATCAGCCATCGGCGTTGTTGACATTTTCGGTGACTAATAAGAGGTTCGACGTTGTGGGCACATTCGACAAAGTGTCCCTTACGAGCATTCGACGTTGTGGGCACATTCGACAAAGTGTCCCTTACGAGCATTCGACGTTGTGGGCACATTCGACAAAGTGTCCCTTACGAGCATTCGACGTTGTGGACACATTCGACAAAGTGTCCCTTGCAAGCATTCGGCGTTGTGGACACGTTCGACAAAGTGTCCCTTGCGAGCATTCGACGTTGTGGGCACATTCGACAAAGTGTCCCTTGCAAGCATTCGGCGTTGTGGACACGTTCGACAAAGTGTCCCTTGCGAGAAGTCGACGTTGTGGGCACATTCGACAAAGTGTCCCTTGCAAGCATTCGGCGTTGTGGGCACGTTCGGCAAAGTGTCCCTTGCGAGAATTCGACGTTGTGGCCACATTCGACAAAGTGTCCCTTGTAAGCATTCGGCGTTGTGGACACGTTCGACAAAGTGTCCCTTACGAGCATTCGACGTTGTGGGCACATTCGGCAAAGTGTCCTTGCAAGCATTCGACGATTTGGACACATTCCGCAAAGTGTTCATTAGGCGTTAATCAGAGCTCTACATTATAGACGTTTTACACAAACAACATGCTATTCGGGCACCATCGGAACTTGTGACACTACCAAATATTTTTCGGCGTTGTGGACACTTTCGGCGAAGTGTCCCTCCCGAGCTTTCGGCGTTGTGGGCACGTTCGGCGTAGTGGGCATTGAATAACATTCGGCGTTGTGGACACGTTCGACGTTGTGGACCTTAAATAATCGATTCGACGTTGTGGGCATTCGACAAAGTGTCCAGGCACCCTGCTTTTCCACGTTGTTCATTGCTTCCCATAGCGGAGCCGCCTGGTGTGCCATCATCGGATACCCCACTCCACGGTTACGCGCGCACATGTCTTTGGTGTAGATAACGAAGGGGTTCACCGACCGGTCCATTACAGGCAATTTTGAATAAGATAGATCGAAAATACAAAATTAATTTCGACGTTAAAGCTTTGTGTAAAATAAATACAGTTAGGTACTGCTTTTAAAATTGATGACATGAAATTTTTCTTTTGAATGCCTTGAAATTTAGTGTTACAAATTATAATAGCAAATCAATCTTTCTTATTTTCCTTAAATGTTATATTTTTATGTTTTGATTATGAAATAAAAACTAAGAACACAGTAACTGAAACAAGCTTCTTCTTACCATTGTGATTTGTTTTTGCAAAAATTTAGAAAATTAACATGTACCAGTTGTACATATTGTAATCAACGACAGCGCCTTAAATATTAAGACGCTGTCGTAGATGTCGAAAGCCTGAATTCAACAGATGGCCAAAATATTGCATCCAGGACAAACGCCTCAACCTCCGGGTTTCCTTCACGGCGTTCGCCCTGTCTACGTACGGCTGCTTTTCCACGTTGTTCATTGCTTCCCATAGCGGAGCCGCCTGGTGTGCCATCATCGGATACCCCACTCCACGGTTACGCGCGCACATGTCTTTGGTGTAGATAACGAAGGGGTTCACCGACCGGTCCATTACAGGCAATTTTGAATAAGATAGATCGAAAATACAAAATTAATTTCGACGTTAAAGCTTTGTATAAAATAAATACAGTTAGGTACTGCTTTTAAAATTGATGACATGAAATTTTTCTTTTGAATGCCTTGAAATTTAGTGTTACAAATTATAATAGCAAATCAATCTTTCTTATTTTCCTTAAATGTTATATTTTTATGTTTTGATTATGAAATAAAAACTAAGAACACAGTAACTGAAACAAGCGTCTTCTTACCATTGTGATTTGTTTTTGCAAAAATTTAGAAAATTAACATGTACCAGTTGTACATATTGTAATCAACGACAGCGCCTTAAATATTAAGACGCTGTCGTAGATGTCTAAAGCCTGAATTCAACAGATGGCCAAAATATTGCATCCAGGACAAACGCCTCAACCTCCGGGTTTCCTTCACGGCGTTCGCCCTGTCTACGTACGGCTGCTTTTCCACGTTGTTCATTGCTTCCCATAGCGGAGCCGCCTGGTGTGCCATCATCGGATACCCCACTCCACGGTTACGCGCGCACATGTCTTTGGTGTAGATAACGAAGGGGTTCACCGACCGGTCCATTACAGGCAATTTTGAATAAGATAGATCGAAAATACAAAATTAATTTCGACGTTAAAGCTTTGTATAAAATAAATACAGTTAGGTACTGCTTTTAAAATTGATGACATGAAATTTTTCTTTTGAATGCCTTGAAATTTAGTGTTACAAATTATAATAGCAAATCAATCTTTCTTATTTTCCTTAAATGTTATATTTTTATGTTTTGATTATGAAATAAAAACTAAGAACACAGTAACTGAAACAAGCGTCTTCTTACCATTGTGATTTGTTTTTGCAAAAATTTAGAAAATTAACATGTACCAGTTGTACATATTGTAATCAACGACAGCGCCTTAAATATTAAGACGCTGTCGTAGATGTCTAAAGCCTGAATTCAACAGATGGCCAAAATATTGCATCCAGGACAAACGCCTCAACCTCCGGGTTTCCTTCACGGCGTTCGCCCTGTCTACGTACGGCTGCTTTTCCACGTTGTTCATTGCTTCCCATAGCGGAGCCGCCTGGTGTGCCATCATCGGATACCCCACTCCACGGTTACGCGCGCACATGTCTTTGGTGTAGATAACGAAGGGGTTCACCGACCGGTCCATTACAGGCAATTTTGAATAAGATAGATCGAAAATACAAAATTAATTTCGACGTTAAAGCTTTGTATAAAATAAATACAGTTAGGTACTGCTTTTAAAATTGATGACATGAAATTTTTCTTTTGAATGCCTTGAAATTTAGTGTTACAAATTATAATAGCAAATCAATCTTTCTTATTTTCCTTAAATGTTATATTTTTATGTTTTGATTATGAAATAAAAACTAAGAACACAGTAACTGAAACAAGCTTCTTCTTACCATTGTGATTTGTTTTTGCAAAAATTTAGAAAATTAACATGTACCAGTTGTACATATTGTAATCAACGACAGCGCCTTAAATATTAAGACGCTGTCGTAGATGTCTAAAGCCTGAATTCAACAGATGGCCAAAATATTGCATCCAGGACAAACGCCTCAACCTCCGGGTTTCCTTCACGGCGTTCGCCCTGTCTACGTACGGCTGCTTTTCCACGTTGTTCATTGCTTCCCATAGCGGAGCCGCCTGGTGTGCCATCATCGGATACCCCACTCCACGGTTACGCGCGCACATGTCTTTGGTGTAGATAACGAAGGGGTTCACCGACCGGTCCATTACAGGCAATTTTGAATAAGATAGATCGAAAATACAAAATTAATTTCGACGTTAAAGCTTTGTATAAAATAAATGGAATTGACAAACTGTATTTACGTTTCTGTAGCAACCAGGCGCGTTTTGAAGCTATGCACACTGAGAGAAATTTATTTTAAACATTGCTAAAAAAATATGTTATAGTTATTTACGTCATTAGTCCGGTAAAATAGATATTACGTACGAATAAGTAGTTAATTCGGACGAGGCAAAGCCGAGTCCGAATTTTATTGCGCAATGAGTATGTAATATCTGATACCGGACGAATGACGTAACGCATTTTACTTCATACTGAAACTAAAATTTAAAAAAATTATAATAAACCGAGTCTGATTCAAACTTCCGCCAATTTACACAAACAACCGCTAGTTGGCATGTTTGTTTACTTTTGTAATTCGCCAATAAATTAAAAATGAATGAGAAGCATTCCGAAGAAATTTTGCGAATGTCTATGGTTTGTCGAAAAATATAACCCTTAGGTTAGTTCAATTTTAAAAGGCAATTATAATACACTGTGTCTATAAAGTAACTCCCCTCCCCCGACTAACTTTTGAACGACTTGATATTTTTCCACAAAATTTGGTGTGCTGTAATGGGAAATTAAATACTATCTTTCAGACCATATTAAAATCTTGTATCATCCAAATGGCGACTGGGCGCCATTTTAAATTTTTTTAAGTAGGTCGAGTGACACCTCATTGGAAAGGTCTCTTAGTTCTGCGTCTGATTCTAGAGTTTCAAAAAAAATATTCAGCCACAACAAAATGACAATGTTTGAAGATAAAGAAGTCTATTTAAAAAAACTAAGAATTAAAGCTTAAATTAATTAAATTAAGTATTCGAAATGATTACCATTCACTTCTTGGCACATAAAAAGTCGGTTATGAAATTCCTGCCTTACAAGTTTCTGCAGTGATATTTCTGCAAACTACTGTAATGCGTTGCTCCAGTTCTTCAATTGTTTCTGGACTGGTTCTGTACACTTTCGATTTCAGATATTCCCATAGAAAAAATCTAAGAAAGTTGGGGAGTGAGCCGGCTATTCTACAGGCCCCCGCCTACCAATCCATCTTCCAAGAAAATGTCCGTTGAGAAAGTCAGAAACAGGCCTATAATAATGACACGGCGCACCGTCTTGTTGGAACATAACGTTTTTTCTGAGAAAATTTTGTACTGCAAATGAAAAAGTGAACTACTGGATAAAAAAATCAAAACAATTTTGAATTGAGTGAGTCCATTGGTTTAAAATCCGCCATTTTGTTATGGCTGAATATTTTTCTTTGGAACTCGAGGATCAGACGCAGAACTAAAAGACCTTTCAAATGAGGTGTCACTCGATCCTGGATAAGAAAATCAAAACAATTTTGTATTGAGTGAGTCCATTTGTTTAAAATCCGCCATTTTGTTATGGCTAAATATTTTTCTTTGAAACTCTAGGATCAGACGCAGAATTAAAAGACCTTTGAAATGAGGTGTCACTCGACCCCCTTTTCTATTTAAAAAAATTAATTTTTGGCTAAAAAATAGTATTTCAATTCTCATTAAAGCACACCAAATGTTGTGGTAAAATATCAAGTCGTTCAAAAGTTAGTTAGGGGGGGGGGCTACTTTATAGACAGACGGTATTATCGGTACCTGCAACAAGAACCAAGCACCATTCTCAGTTTTAGTTTATTATTCCATAACGTTTAGAACCCAGTCGAAACTCTTAACAATGTTGTTTTATTTATATATCTTTTTTCCAATCAATTTCATTAAAAACGAAGTTTTGGTAAAGTCAACCTTCAGCTTTAGATCGTTCAATTTTGCTTCGTATCTACTCAATTCTGTTAAACAGTTAAATAAATTAACCTACATAAGTTGTATCAATTTTTAAAACAAAATTATCAATTTTTAATAATATATTATGTGAAGGGTACAGGCAAAAGAAGGTCAAAGTCATAATTTGGTAATTTTCAGAAGTGCGATTTAAACTCTTCAATCTTTTATACAGGGTGTTCATTTGAAAATTTCCCACCCCCAATATCTCGGTGCACAAGGCTTTCTGAAAAAATCGCCGAGACACGTCAACAGTATTAGCGAGGGGGACATATTTTTACATAATAGTGACATAAATCGTTTCATCCCCCTACCCCCCAAAGCCGCCCCCTTAAAAATTTTAAATGGCAAGGGGGGTTATGTGATACCTCATTTGAAAGGTCTTCATATTGCCTACATTTTGGAGTTTTGTTTTTTAAAATCGGTCGATTCGTTTTTGAGATATTGAGGGAAAAGTGTTTGAGTTTGTTAAAACAAAAAGGAGCGTGTATACTTATTGATAACATTTTTATTTATAATCAGTATTAAAAGTACAAATAATTATTGGAAGTAAAAAATTATTTGGAATGTTATTATCTTAATAACTGCTCAAAATGTTGTCCATTGTTGGCTAAGCAACAATATAACCGTTGTTCAACGTGTTCCCTGACGTTTTTGAAAACATGTCTTGGAATTGATCGACATTCTTCAATTATTCGTTGACGGAGCTCGGCTATACTTTGCGGTTGAGGCGTATAAACAACCGATTTTAAATGGCCCCACAGAAAAAAATCTAAGGGAGTTAAGTCGGGGGACCTAGCTGGCACCGTCCTGCTGAAAGTATAGTTGTTCCTCATCAAGTAGTAAATTACCATCTGCATCACGTTGATTTTCAACTGCTTCAGTTATTAGTGGATTAATAGCATTTTCCAACATGTCCAAATACACTGCACCATTCAAATTTCCTTCGATGAACAAAGGTCCAATCACTTGATCTCCTAAAATACCTGCCCACACATTAAGTTTTTCGGGATACTGAGTATGTCCTTCTGTAAAAATGTGTGGATTTTCGTTACTCCAATATCTACTGTTATGTCTATTTACAAATCCATTTAAATAAAATGTGCATTCATCACTGAAGCAAGTATTCTTCAATATTTCATTATTATTATTAATCATGCCAGTCATTTGTTCGCAAAATTCAATTCTCCTGTCAAAATCGTCTTCATTTAGCTCATGGCAGATTTGCATTTGGTAGGGATGAAATTTATGAAGTTTTGCTACTTTATGAACTGAACCTAATGAAATGTCAGTTGCGGCGGCACTTTGGCGGAGCGAACTTCTGGGGTTTATACCAAAATGTCCTAATATCTCAATTTGAGTGGCCTGATTTAAAACTCTGGGTTCAGTACGTTTTCTATTCGAAACAGATCCAGTCTCAGTAAATTTTGCTATAAGGTCTAGGACATACCTATGGGACGTGGACTTATCTGGATGCCGTTCATTAAACGTAGCTGCGGTTTGTCGAGCACATTGATTTTCAGCCCCATAAATTAACACAATTTCAACTTTTTCACCCAAAGTGTATCCCATTTTTAATAATTATCAAGAGAACTTTACAAATTTACTAAATATCAATACGCGCCACACTAATTAAGCAGTTTAAACAAACATCAACTATTAATGCCAAACACTTTGACAAGTACTGACAAGAAAAACATCCAATAGTGCATTATGACAACAGCCTACTATGCGTTTTACAAGCTCCTTTCTGTTTTAATAAACTCAAACACTTTTCCCTTAAAATCTCAAAAACGAATCGACCGATTTTAAAAAACAAAACTCCAAAATGTAGGCAATACAAAGACCTTTCAAATGAGGTATCACATAACCCCCTTGCCATTTAAAATTTTTAAGGGGGCGGCTCTGGGGGGTAGGGGGATGAAACGATTTATGTCACTATTATGTAAAAATATGTCCCCCTCGCTAATACTGTTGACGTGTCTCGGCGATTTTTTCAGAAAGCCTTGTACACCGAGATATTGGGGGTGGGAAGTTTTCAAATGAACACCCTGTATTTTAGGTACATTTTATAAACGTTGAAGATGCAGTTTTGCTCTATTATTAAAAGTAAATCAATACTCCCACTGAAAAATGTATCAGAAACATATTTATTATTACTGTATAAAATGTATATTATTTATATATGTATATGTATATATTTATATATAAATTTTATTCTCTTAGGCCTAGCCTCTCTCTCATTTTGAAAAACTTCACTGGTGTTACCATTTTGGTAAAGATGTCTGCTAGCTGATGATCTGTCGGAATATATTTTACTATTAGTATTTGTTTCTCAATTTGTTCACGTGTGAAATGATACTTAATATCTATGTGGTTGGTTCTTTTGTGATTTGTTGGATTTGTGGCTATACAGATACAGCTTTGATTATCTTCATATATTGGAATGGGGTTTGTTAATTGCCAGTTAATGCTGTTTAAAATTGATTTAAGCCAAATGGCTTCTTTTACGCCCTCATAGAGCGCCATATATTCAGCTTCTGTGGAAGAAACTGCCACAGAAGTTTGCCTT
The DNA here is from genome assembly GCA_958336395.1 of Ctenicera cuprea. Lineage (NCBI taxonomy): Eukaryota > Metazoa > Arthropoda > Insecta > Coleoptera > Elateridae > Ctenicera > Ctenicera cuprea. The sequence continues at coordinate 17,088,642 of OY284494.1, forward strand.
TTTGTATTCCAAGTTACAGTACAGTTCTCAAAAACTTGAAATAAATAGCCAGTTGTACTTTTACGAGTTGTTTCCTCACTAGCCCAATCTGCATCCACATATCCAACAATCATTTGAGCATATTCACTTTTCACATATGTTAATTTAAGTGTAAGTGAACCATTAATATATCTGAGTACCCTTTTTAAATTTTTCCAAAGTTCAATGTTATTTTTAGTTTGGTATCTACTTAGAATATTAATTGCTGCACAGAGATCGGGCCGCGTACACAGCATGACGTACATTAAACACCCGATTAAATTTTTACAGGGTGCCTCATGATATTCATCAGAATTAAGCGCTGTATAATCAATTTTTATTGGTAAAGGGGTTGCTACACTTTTACAGTTGCTCATATTGAATTTTTTTAACACTGCTTTTAAGTATGAAGTCTGGTCAAGTGTTATTGTGTTTTCAGTGCGTTCAACCTTGATTCCCAAAAATAGCTTTATTTCATTTAGGTCAACCATGTTAAATTGCTGCATGAGGTATGCTTTAAAGTTAGTTATGTAACTCATGTTTCCCGTAGCAATTACTAGGTCATCGACGTATAATATTACATAAATATTTTTATTGATGTGACCATTATTTTTGAAGTACAAGCAGCGATCGGCTTCAGAATTTTTAAAATTTCGCTCTTTCAGAATTTTATCGAACCTTTCAAACCAGCACCTGGCTGATTGTTTGAGTCCGTAGAGGGCTTTATTTAATTTACATACATATTCACCTTTAATTTCTACGCCCTCGGGGGAGCTTCTTCCCCAATTGTGTTTTCATTATCAGCATTTTAGACTGTTGGTTTGCAGCAGTCTGAATAATTTACAATTAAACCTTCTTACAGGCGCGTGGAGTGGAGTGAATTTATTAGAAGTTTCATTTTAAACAACTGGTTCAAATTGTGCTGCTTATTATATTGTTGGTTGGTTAATACAAGGCAACTTGAAACTTCAAGCTTTTGTTGCCTTTATGGTAGTCGTTTAGAGCATTAAATATTTAGTGAAATTTCATTGTTATAAACATCTTTGGAGTAGCTGTCGGAGCAGTCGTTACATTCTTTCGAATGCTGTCGGCTGATAAACCTCTGTTGCTCCAACAAAGACTTTAATTTTTTCGAATCCAGCAGTCGTTTGGAGCCAATTTATGGGAATACAAGAAGTGTTCCAATTCAGTGGTACTCTATTTGTCCAAATATTTATGGAGTAGAAAGCGCTTTGTATGAAGCAAATTCATAATGGTGAAGCTTTCACTTGGTGGACCAAAGTTTTTTTCTTTCTATAGAATCCCGCAGTCATTTCAATATTGCGGATAATAAACAATTTACTGTTTCATCTTGTGCAATAAATTCGAAATACACATTACTCTTAGAAAAAAACTTCAGTCTAGTCTTTTTCATATGTGATCTTGACATTCGAGTTTTCTATAACCACGGAGATGCCTAACTTCACGCAAAACAACGATAATTCGGTGCTCTAACAACCGATCACTCGATATACAACTCTGATTGGCATAGTAGTTTCCACGAGTGATTCGACGGTCTTGATATGGTTAATGCAAATTAATAAATTTACGAACATGATGCAGCTATTGGGTCGAAAGTTTTTCCAAATAAAGTTGCAACAAATCGGCCTTGAAGCTTTATACTCGGACTTTGTATATTTTTTCCATCTTCTTGAGTTGCTTCTATAGGAGGAGGTAACCTTAACTATTTTGTTTTGCTTTTGCAGCTTGGTGGAGTGTTGGTTCCAAATCTAATGTGATCGGAACTGAAAATAAATGCAATACAAAGTTGAAATATTCTCATTAGTGTCGCATGTATTAAACTATACAGACCAATATTCTGTAGAGAGTACAAAATATCCATTGTTTCTGTATTGCAATATCTTCACGAATGTAACAAAATATTCAAGATCGTATTTAAATTTAAATATGCCATTGTCCAGGAAGCTGCAGTAAATGGAATTGTTGATTAATATCTAGTCCTGGAAATCGGATAAGCTAGAGGAATTTTTGGTTGTCTGTTTATCTTTCACTGGAGCGTTGTGCCCAGAGAATGTAGAAAAAGTGTTTGTGTTCGTTTTCATCATATTGACATGCTATCAAAAGTAGTTTCTGCTGTTTTATAAAAATTATTTGATTATATTACAGCTCTAGTTATGTATAGGCAGGTGGAATTTGAAACGCCCGGTTTTTATTGTTTCACAAGCTTTTTCGGTTGGTTCGTGTTAATTCCGTTTAAATTGTGTAAAAATGATCCAAAAGTGAATGAGAAGATAAAAGAATATCAAGTGATTTTTAAGTGATTAGTGTTTTGACGAATAAGTGGTTTGTGTTTGAAAGTGAAGCTAAACATTCCCAACATCAAATAAGCTATATATAATAAGAGGAAGAAGAAAAAAGCATTTTTTTAAATTACTTAGGTAATCCTTAAGAGCTATATTTATCAATATGAAAGTTTTAAAAGGTATAAGTAATACATTAGGTAAGTTTTGTGTATTAACCAAATTGGGGCAGTAGTTGGCCACAAACTGTAAGGGAGGCATTCACATGATTGTGTTTTACAATTTAGATTTGGTATAAACTTTGTGCTATTCATTCATAATGCATAAGTATAGGTTGACCAGATTGAAAGAAGGAAAAACGGGGCTTCCGTTGGCGCATATACGAGGGTCGTCCGCAAGTAGTGCCCGTTTTAGAATTCAAAAATAAGTAACGTTTGTTGACAAAACTTTTTATTTGTTAACAAGAAATCTTAAACTACTTCTCTACACAGTCGCCATGCAAATTTAAGCATTTGTCATAACGTTTGACGAGCTTTTGTATTCCAGCTTCATATTCCTCTACCGCCAGTCTATTGAGAAAAGTATTCACCTCTTCTTTCAGTTCATCACTTTGAAATTTCGTTCCTCCCCAAAAGTCCTTTAGTTTTGCGAAGAGGTGAAAATCAGAAAAAGCCAGGTCAGGGCTGTGGGTGGATGGTTGAAAATTTTCGACTTGAATTGTTGGAGAAGTTGTGTTTTCCTAGCAGTATGAGGCCTGGCATTGTCGTGGAGGAGAATGACTCCGCTAGATAGCAGACCTCGCCGTCGATTTTGAGTTGCCTGCCGTAATTTCTTCAATGTGTCGCAATATGAATCGGTATTGATAGTGGTTCCACGGGGCATAAAATCAATAAACAGTATACCTTTTCGATCCCAGAAAACGGTTGACATGAGTTTCCGGGTAGACAGTGCCGTCTTGAATTTTTTTGGTCTGGTTGGTGAATTTGCATGATGCCACGCCATTGATTGTCGTTTACTCTCGGGTGTTGCATAAGAAATCCGCGTTTCATCTCCAGTGACAATATGAGTCACGAGAGTCCCCTTCATCAGAATAACGCTGCAAAAAATCCATAGCTGCACCTAACCGCTTCATTTTGTGCTCGTCTGTAAGCATGCGAGGGACCCACCTTGCACAAATTTTGCCATACTTTAGACGATGTTTGACAATTTCATGAATAATTGTTTGTGAAACGTCAGCAAACTGTTCACTGATTTCATCAAGTGTGACGCGCCGATCGTTCTTTATGAATTCGTCAACTGAATTTTGCAGTTCGTCCGTAATGACAGACAGGCGTCCTGAACATTCGTCTTCGTGGATGTTCTTCCTCCCCGAGTTAAAGTTTCGACACCAGCGCCGAACAGACGACTCGTCAATAACATTGTCTCCATAAACCTCCTTTAATTGGGATGGCGGGATTTTCAATTTTTTTAAACATTGTAAACACTCGCGGAAACAACGAAAACAATGACAGTGCCACACAGTGAGCAGACAGTCAGCAAAAGTCGTTTTACCTTAAGCGTCGACTACTCGCGTCGCTAGCACTCCACACGGCGCGAATGGATACTACTTTTCGGACGACCCTCGTACTTTTATAATTGTGGGCATTTTGCTGTTTTGTTCTGTTGTTTTTCACTCTGCATTTTCGTGAATTTTTTGGGATGGCTCTTAGAAGTGTGTGCACCTTTTCCTTTTCTCTCTTCTGTTCGTGTTTTTTTTGCTTCCGGATTGTCTTCTTTAATTTTCTTTGGTTCCTGATTTATGGCTGCATCAGCTATTGGTGCCAAGTCTGCTACCCGTTCCTTGTTCCAGTTCTATTGTATATTCTTCGTTGTCTACTGTTTGTGCTTGAGTATAACTGCCCTCGGTTCTTTTTTCCTGGCATCCAGGAGATGCGGTTGCAGCTTGTTTCAAGGGCTGTCTTATAATCTTCCCCTAATCCTATTTCCTTTAACTTACATTTACATTACAAACTTCCGAGCACATACTCTGTGAGTGCGCCGCTTTTGCGGCCCTCAGGTACAAACACCTTGACTCCCTCTCCCTAGAGCCAAGGGAAATACAGGATATATCATTGAACAGGATCTGGTCCTTTGCTGAAGCGACCAACCTTTTCAATGAATACTAGTTCATTTAAGGGGCACAATGGGCACTAGTAGCCTAAGTGCGGGAGGACGTAAGTCTTCCGACCCACCATAAATCATCAATCATCATCACAGACCACACTTTCTTTAGCAATCTTTTTACCACATGGAACACAAAATCTTTCAACTTCTGAGACAATTTTTACATTAATATTACTTGAGTTTGGCTGAGACTGATCACCTCCACTATCAGCCATTTTGCCATATACACTAAGTGATATTTTATAAGTTCAACTTTCAATTTAATATTGGTTATGCAGAGACCTGCTTACTCAAATTAATAAACATTACACCGTAAAAAAGCATTTATTAAAAAATATAAATAATAACTTGTTTACTCCATAATTTTTTTACATTATATTTTGGTGTGGAGAAAAAACATAAACTACTACCGCTAAAAATAACAATAGAATAAAAATAAAAACGCCGGCGCCGTTCCAATTCGATTCTTTGTGTTGATAGCGTCGTGTTAATATTTCGTTTATTTTTAAAAATTTTTGCCGTCGGCCATTGTCGAACCATGTCCGCACCTGTACAACCCTCAGCTGGGCGTCCCGGGCCAATGCTCGTATTTGGACAGCATTTCGGCGTGCGTTGTGGGGAGGCTCTTGTTCATAGTACCATAGCATTAATATTCTCACTGCAGCTCTCGGTAATCTCCATTGCATAGCTGAAATAAAGAATTATAATGAATTTGTAGAAGGAAAAAAAAACATGCTAATGTCAAAAAATGAAGTATTTTTAAAACTGTTTTATGTAATCTGAATGAAAAACTAATATGTGTAGATTAAATCAACATCTCTCACCGTTGTTATTGTTGTTTATATCCATTTTTTGTATAAATTGTATAATCTGTATAGGGTAACTGTCCCAGTAATGGACACCCAAGATGAATTTTCAACTTTAAACCGGTGTAGTAAATGTTTACCTTTAATAAATTTCAAGTGTAATGATATAAAAAGAAACGTCATTTTATATACATCTCGAGTACCTATGTCTAAGAAATTAATCTGTAAAAGTAAAATTGTTAGCAATAATTTAACAACATTTTGTCAAATGTGCCAATAATGGACATACATGTGTAGGTAATGGGCACTATTTGTTTTAGTAATGAACACTAACAAACTATTTCATCTTTTATTGAAACAGGAACTTATAAATAAACAGTAAACTCACTAAAACTAACAAAAAGTATTTATTTGTATTTAGACATCTCAGGAACACAGAACAAGCCCCTAGTATTTTTTAATTTTGGTTCATGAATAACACGCAAGATATCATCATTAAAATAGTAAAGGATGTCGTCTTTTGACGGCCACTTCCAATCACGTCCCGCTTCCTTCATGGATTTTATTTCAGCTCCTTCATCATCCATTTTTAATATTACACCAGGGTAATACTCACAACATATCCTGGCGTTTCGTGTCGAAACCTCAAAGCATTGCAATGTTGACAAACAGTGCTCATTGTTCCGAAGTCGACCGATTCATCTGCAGCGTAATCGACTGCGTAATCGATAGCGATTATCTTACAAAATTTCAGAAGGGCTCCTGCCTATTATACAGATCACAATAAACATTGTATAATATTCATCTCAAACCTAAGATTTAAATATCTAAGGGTAGCTTGTATAAACCAGGATTAAAACACATAAAATACCTAAACAAACATGAAAACATTAAAATCTACGTTAACTAATTTAGTACTTTTTTAGCATGTTAACTGAAGCATTAGACAAGCATTCCAATAAAATATACTTGATATAAACAAATTCATTAAAAAAATTTTACATTATAAAACAATTAATGCGTTTTGCAAGTCTGCAAAAAAACCATAAACCATACATGACTGCATGTCTGTACGCTTTGAATAAATACAAATGCAGCTTTCACTGAACAAGTAGTCACTATTATATTTGTCGTTGTCCTACTATGATGGTACGTCGACAAGGTAATCATAACACGGGGTTCTCGACCTGGTAATTCTGCCACTGGGATGGTGACATACCAGTTGCAGTTGAGGAATCAATGCATATTTTTGTGGTTATATGTGGCGATGCACACAGGATGATGGATAATATGTTGGGATGCACTTTCAGTACAGATTAAGAATCGGAAAATAATAAAAAGTTCCTATAAATATTTGCCCAAAAACGCTTCGTTACCGGGCAAGTTGCAGTCTACAGAAGTGGGAACAGTATTACCTCTTCCATAGATTTAATTTCATAAGCAGCTTTTATGGACACATGTCTATAGAATTTACTCTCAAAGTTTTGTGTAAACTATTCTATTCTATCGTATTAAGAAAACAACTATTAGACCTTCATGGCAATTTAATTTTAGAAAAGCATGGTATTATCTTGAAAACTGTTATTTAGAAATTTTCAACAGGAGTACATTTTGTTGGTCAGTTTTGTATAGAGAATAAGATTTTATATCCAAAAGTTAAAAAAAAATGCTAAAATCTGAAATATGTAGAAGAAAATATTACGTGACCCCCCCCCCCCCCCCATGAGACATCTCTAGTGTTCTTATTCAAACCAAAATTATTACAAATACATGAATAACTAATATTTTTACATACAGCAACTCTAGCATTTGATAACATTAATTTATTTCGTAGGAGTCTCATAATGTGGTCTCTCTAATATACGATGCAAAAGTACCTATATGTACTGAAGGTAGGTACCTTCGTTAGGCAAAGTAATTATAGTATCTGAAATGTTTGTGGTTTTTGATAAATAGAAGCTGATTTTATAACATTCATCCACAACCATCTTTGCCCAAGGTCAATTATATCTTTTTCATAAATTAAAACAATGCTTATAATAGAAAATTATTCAGTTTCGCTATAATCCTTCTTTAAACTAGAAATTTAATGGTATTTGTTGTTTAAAAGGGATTATAGCGTAATTGAATAATTTTCTATTATAAGCATTTGTTTTAATTAAAAAAATATACCAAAATTAAAATTTGTAGTCCACAATTTAATTTGCTATTAGAAATAATAGCTGCTCTAGACATTTACCGTTAGGTATATTTTTTTTTCCCATGGGTTGGGGTCTTTGCCCACTGCACTGCGGCCTAGTAGGCCTATTGTGCCCCCTGTATTAGTTAGTCTCCCTCAAGTAGTCCTGTATCTTTCACAAAGTCCAGGACGTCCCTGAGGGGGATGGCTTGGAGTTCTTCTACGTCCACGAAAGGGACTCCGAATCTCCTAAGCCTTTTTGCTGCCAGTGCTTCGCATCGACAGATTATACGTAATGGGGTTTCCTCCTCCATATCACACACTCTACACGCAGGGTCGTTTGTTATCCCCATCGTGTGGAGGTGTTTCATCATCTTGCAGTGTCCTGTAAGGAGACTTGTTAGTCTCTTTAGGTTGCTCCTGTCAAGCTTCAGGATTTGTTTGGTAGTCTTCCTGGACGGGTCTTGAATAAACAGTTTTGACTGTCTCAGTCCAGGCAACGCATTCCAATGCTTGCGATGTGCTTCTCGGAGGAGGTCCTTTATATAGCCCTTTGCCCTGCTATAAGCAATACTGCAGGTGGGCTCAGGACCGATCAGGGTGTGTTCGGCTCCTCTCCTAGCTAGTGAGTCTGCCCTTTCGTTTCCTGCTATTCCCTGATGCCCTGGTACCCACTCCAGAGTAACTCTGTTACGGGCAGCCAGTTCAGTTAGGGCTACCAGGCAGCTTTTTACTGTATTGGAGTTGACCTCCTCTGACAGTAGGGCCTTTAAGGCAGCCTGACTGTCAGACCTAATGAGAACTTGCTTGTTCTCATAGTTTCTTTCCACCATTGCCTGTGCGCAGCTGGTTATTGCTGTTAATTCCGACTGGAATACGGTGGCATAACGGCCCAGGTTTATGATGATTTCATTCCCTGTGCTTTCTTCATATGCCCCGGCTCCGGTTTTGTCTCCCATCTTGGATCCGTCTGTGTACCACACGCTTCCAAAATTGTTTGTACGGTTTGTTGTATATGCACTTCTCCCCCCCTCCGAGATTATAATCTTAAAGGGTTTGTTGAAGTGATAACTTTTGAGTATTTTGTCTGACTGCATTTGTAGTATGCTGTTTTCGGCTAGTGTTTGAAAGATCTTTAGGTGAGAGTCTTTCCTCCAGGGAGTCCTTCCCCTGATGTTATCTCTAAGCCTATATGCCGCTGCTAGGGCCTCAAACTCCACCACCAATCGGAGGGGAGGGAGGTCCAGCAGTGTCTCCATGGCTGCCGTTGGGGTAGTTGACATTGCGCCAGTGATACCCAGGCATGCTAGCCTTTGTAGCTTGCCCAGTTTGGCGTTTATTGCCGCCTTATCTGCTTTTTGCCACCAAATAATTGATGCATAGGTAACTACCGGTAGTACTACCTTGGTGTATAGCCAGTGTACCATTGCGGGTTTTATCCCCCAATTTTTCCCAAACATTCGCCTGCCCGCCCAGAGGGCTTTTGTGGCTTTGTTTGTTATGTTTGCAACATGAGGTTGAAAGGTAAGTCTGGTGTCTAAGATGACTCCCAGGTACTTGACCTCTGTTACCCTCATTACTTCTTGGCCCCACAGTTTTAAGCTCCTCAAGTTGAGGTTCCTTTTTCTTGTGAAGGCCAAGGTGGAGGTCTTTGCGGAATTAACCGAGAGTCCCTCCTTTGTGCACCATCTTTCAACGGTGTTGAGTGCTTGCTGCAACAAATTGCAGATGACGCCCTCAAACTTCCCGTTTACTAAATGACGATGTCGTCTGCATACCCTTGCGAGTATACTCCGCATTTTTGGAGCTGCTGTAGAAGGTCATCGGCCACTAGGCTCCACAAGAGAGGTGACAAGACCCCTCCCTGTGGGCAGCCCCGTAGAACGACGGCCCTTCCTGTGGCTTCTTTTAGGGTAGAGATTATTTCTCTATTTCTCAACGTGAAGTCAATCCATCTGGCTACAGTAGGACAGACCCCACGCCTTACCACGGCGTCATTCACCGAGTCGAAGGATGTATTGTCGAAAGCTCCTTCGATATCCATAAAGGCTGCCAAACCAATCTCACGATTGTTTATGGCCTTTTCTGCCCTTTCGACTATCTCGTGAATCGCGAGATCGCAGGATTTTCCTGTTTGATAGGCAAATTGGTTTTGATGTAGAGGGTTATCCCTCAAAACATCGTCCCTTATGTATCTGTCGACCAGTCTTTCCAGTGTTTTCAGTAGAAACGAGGTTAGGCTGATCGGCCTGAAGGATTTTGCGTCGGCGTACGAATCTCGTCCAGGCTTTGGTATGAATACCAGTTTGGCCCGCCTCCAACTATGAGGCGTATAGCCTGTCGCTATGCTGGCTCTAAAAAGTGAGCACAGTGGAGACGACAGTTCTTTAATGCCCTGCTGTAATAGTGCTGGGAATATTTCGTCAACTCCAGCTGACTTCTATGGTTCAAAAGTGTTTATTGCCCATACAATTTTTGTTATGTTGCAGATTTTGTTCGCCCTAGCCCAGTCTTCTCTTGTCGCCCGCCTGTGTGGTGGTATGACTAGATTTAGATTGTTCAATTGGGCATCTCCCGGTAGGTTTTGACAACCCGGGGAGTGAGTCTTGAGCAGAAGCTCTAGAGTTTCCTCCCCGGTCGTCGTAAAGCCCCCGTCGGGTTTTTTCAACGAGCCTAATTTAATGGCATCGTCTTTTTTCAACGCTTTTTGGAGTCTTGCGCATTCTGGAGTTCTTTCGACCTCCTCGCAGAATCTCCGCCACGAGGAGCGTTTGGCCTTCCTCAAGGCTTTATTGTAGTTCGTGAGGGAACTTCTGTATAGTTCCCATTCACCCGTTAACTTTGCACGGTTAAAGAGTTTTCTGGTGTTATTCCTCAGTGAGGAGAGTTCGTTGTTCCACCATGGAACTTCACGTTGTCCTCCCCTGACCTTTAGACGACAGCTCTTTTCATAGGCTGTAATGATTACTGACTGTAGGCTATCTGCCATAAGTTCTAGTTCAGCTGCTGTTTGCGGCCTAGATGGGCATTCCTCCAGCCCCCGTGTTAGGTACTGTCTATAGAGTTCCCAGTCACAGGTTCTAGGATTTCTGTACATCTGTTTTTTTGTTACTGGTGATTCTAGCTCAAACCTAATATATCTATGATCCGATAAAGACGGCTCATCTGAAACATGCCACTTCGCAATTGCTAGGTGGGCCCTATTGGTTACGATAGTTAAATCGATGACCTCACTTCTAACGGCGGTTACGAATGTGGGTTCATTGTCTCGATTGGCTATTTCTAGTTTGTTAGTAATGATAAAGTCTAAAAGTGACTCACCTCTTCTGTTGACGTCCCTGCTCCCCCATATCAAATGGTGTGCGTTGGCGTCACTTCCAAGCACTAGTTGGTCGTGCCTGGTGTTGCAAACCTCCACTAGGTTCCTTACTTCCCTGGTTGGGGGTTGGTCTTGTTCATAGGGAAGGTATGCGGAACCGATGACTAGCATCTTTTCGCTCCCTTCCCCGATCCAGCCTCCCCCTACAACCATAAGGTCTCTGCTGCACAGTCCCCATAATGGTGTAAGGTTCAGGCTTTTCTTGGCTAAGATACATGCCCTTGGGTCACTGGTGGGGGTAAACAGCTCCCAATTTCCACCAGCTAAACGGAGTCCGCGGACGACCCCCTTGCATATCCACGGTTCCTGTAACAGTGCAAGATCTATGTCTTTTTTGATCATAAAAGCTTGCAGAGCAGCCGAAGCTGCTTTGCAGTGATGCAGGTTAACTTGTATTACCCTTATTAGCTCTGCACGGTTGTGAGGGAGCCTTCTGCGGCCTCCCCTGGCCCCTCAACGGCAGGTAGTGGAGGAGGTGTGGGAGGCGGTATATCGACCTCCATCTCGCTCTCCTTGCTCTCTTTTGTGCCCTCCTTCTTGACTCCTAGGACCTTGAATTGGACCCTGGAGAAGTTCAGGTAGGGTTTGCCATGGAGCTTCTCCTGAATCAGCTTCCACGACTTTTCCTCCATAAGGATAATGAGTTGCTGTCCCTTGGGGTCCGGCTTCTCATTTACTACTCTCCAGTTCTTGGTGGTCAGTCCTGGATTTTGTACTGCCAAGCGATGTAGCACCGTTTCCGGTTTCGCAGGTGGTCCCGGTATCCAGACCATCGTCCTGACTGGTTTGGGTACTTCCTTGGCGTCAATGACGCTAAGTTTAGCTCCCTCCCAGAGTGAACTTTCCCTGACGGTCTGCTCAAGCCAGGTCCGTGTGTCCCTGTCTGGGCTGGAGATCATCAGGGCGCCCTCCCTCAGTCTCACTTCTGAAAACCTCGGGGATAGTCCGCCTTCTTGCATCTCATCGATTTTTGCGAGCAGATGGTTCTTAATCAGCCCCGCCTGCTCGTCTGTTATGACGGAAATTCAGGAAATTCACCCGGTACGATAGCCAGGTGAAAGTCCGACAAGGCGTCCTTAAAGGACTTGGCAGGTCCCTTAGGGTCCCTGTTGCTCCTTTTAGTCGGCCTAGCTTTATCACTTGGGGTGCTGCCATCCGAACGGATGCGCTTCTGCCCCCCCCTTGTTCGTCGTTGTGCCCCCGGTACTAGTGCCCGGTACGGCTCCGTCGGTATGCTGTCGCCTCCGCTGCTTAGCAAGCTTGCGTCTGGCTGCTCCCGACATTCGTACGAATTCCCTGGCAGTTGGATCCGAACCTCCTTCTGCCTCGTTTGGTACCTGTGTGATTGAAGAATTAGTATCAGTCATGTTGTTCCCACGAGTATGGGGGAAAGAAGGTCACCATGCGCGGAGCCCCCTTCACGCATGGAAGGCATTTGTAAAACAGGGTGCGCCTGGTGCCCTGAGTTTGGTCGCTAATGGCCGAGCTTCCCCTCGACCTTGCATCCCTTCAGCGCGCACCATACTACTGGGAGTTGGGAGGTGTTTATAGTGTCCTCATCCACGCGGTTCAGGTGATTAAGCCCAGACCCCCGTGCTCCACTGAGATACTATCCATGGCTACAGGATTTACTCTGTTTGCCATGAAGTCGCTGCAGCTCAGAGTGCTTACGGTATTTCGGAAGTGTTAAACACTCTCCGACATCGTTCAAACCCAGTGCAGGCCTTTAACCACGACATGACAGTTAGGCTGGGTAGCTTGGTCCGCGGTGCCGCTTTAAATTGCTACTAGCTGACGTTAAACGCGTTCAGCGAGCAATCGTATCATCAGCACTAACCCAAAATTGTGTCACATACGATCATCCACGGGCCTTTCCCCTATCCGCCACCTGGGGACGCGCTCGGTAGGGAAGCTACCCCCCGAGGTTAGGTATATTACTACTTTCAGATGTAATTTGGCTAACACTGACACAAAAAATCCGATTTCTAATTATTTTTTAAATAAACAGCTATACCATGAGCTGTACTTTGATATCGAGACAATCAAACGTCATTTAGGTAATTATTAGAACTGTTCAAACTGCCTAATAATTTTCATTTTACCATTTACGCTGTTTAAAGATCTTTGATTTGTAAATGTATTAATTAAAAATTAATTACGATTTTCAAGCAACTTGATATACCACATAAGATTGTTGTTTATAGTTTCGTGGGACAGTTAAAAGTTACTGAAGTCTTGTAAGTTTATCTTTATATTAAAAAGATAAATACAGAAGGGACGATTGGCATACAGGGTTAAAAATTAACGTTGGATTTCCATGTCAATTTTTCTATGCATTTCCTACCTTACAACGCTACTATTTTATCTTTGTGCTAAAACATTAGATTTTGTTTACTTAACCAGATATATTCTGTGTACTTAACCTTCAAATTCCTAACCCTTTTGACTGCTATTTGTTGACGTATTGTTGCAGCGACGGCCGGTGCGGTGTACCCAATTAAATGTGGTAGTCTTGATCTTGCCATACCTATTTTACACACTTATTAATTTTGAAGGTTTCGGTTTAGAGAATTTTTGACAAATGTTTAATATTGATTCGTTTCGTATGTTTTGTTTTCAACGGTCGCCAAATAAAAAAAATCCTTGATTGTTACGTATTTCCTACCTTACAACGCTACTATTTTATCTTTGTGCTAAAACATTAGATTTTGTTTACTTAACCAGATATATTCTGTGTACTTAACCTTCAAATTCCTAACCCTTTTGACTGCTATTTGTTGACGTATTGTTGCAGCGACGGCCGGTGCGGTGTACCCAATTAAATGTGGTAGTCTTGATCTTGCCATACCTATTTTACACACTTATTAATTTTGAAGGTTTCGGTTTAGAGAATTTTTGACAAATGTTTAATATTAATTTAAAAAAAATCCTTGATTGTTACGTATTTCCTACCTTACAACGCTACTATTTTATCTTTGTGCTAAAACATTAGATTTTGTTTACTTAACCAGATATATTCTGTGTACTTAACCTTCAAATTCCTAACCCTTTTGACTGCTATTTGTTGACGTATTGTTGCAGCGACGGCCGGTGCGGTGTACCCAATTAAATGTGGTAGTCTTGATCTTGCCATACCTATTTTACACACTTATTAATTTTGAAGGTTTCGGTTTAGAGAATTTTTGACAAGTGTTTAATATTGATTCGTTTCGTATGTTTTGTTTTCAACGGTCGCCAAATAAAAAAAATCCTTGATTGTTACGTATTTCCTACCTTACAACGCTACTATTTTATCTTTGTGCTAAAACATTAGATTTTGTTTACTTAACCAGATATATTCTGTGTACTTAACCTTCAAATTCCTAACCCTTTTGACTGCTATTTGTTGACGTATTGTTGCAGCGACGGCCGGTGCGGTGTACCCAATTAAATGTGGTAGTCTTGATCTTGCCATACCTATTTTACACACTTATTAATTTTGAAGGTTTCGGTTTAGAGAATTTTTGACAAATGTTTAATATTGATTCGTTTCGTATGTTTTGTTTTCAACGGTCGCCAAATAAAAAAAATCCTTGATTGTTACGTATTTCCTACCTTACAACGCTACTATTTTATCTTTGTGCTAAAACATTAGATTTTGTTTACTTAACCAGATATATTCTGTGTACTTAACCTTCAAATTCCTAACCCTTTTGACTGCTATTTGTTGACGTATTGTTGCAGCGACGGCCGGTGCGGTGTACCCAATTAAATGTGGTAGTCTTGATCTTGCCATACCTATTTTACACACTTATTAATTTTGAAGGTTTCGGTTTAGAGAATTTTTGACAAATGTTTAATATTGATTCGTTTCGTATGTTTTGTTTTCAACGGTCGCCAAATAAAAAAAATCCTTGATTGTTACGTATTTCCTACCTTACAACGCTACTATTTTATCTTTGTGCTAAAACATTAGATTTTGTTTACTTAACCAGATATATTCTGTGTACTTAACCTTCAAATTCCTAACCCCTTTGACTGCTATTTGTTGACGTATTGTTGCAGCGACGGCCGGTGCGGTGTACCCAATTAAATGTGGTAGTCTTGATCTTGCCATACCTATTTTACACACTTATTAATTTTGAAGGTTTCGGTTTAGAGAATTTTTGACAAGTGTTTAATATTGATTCGTTTCGTATGTTTTGTTTTCAACGGTCGCCAAATAAAAAAAATCCTTGATTGTTACGTATTTCCTACCTTACAACGCTACTATTTTATCTTTGTGCTAAAACATTAGATTTTGTTTACTTAACCAGATATATTCTGTGTACTTAACCTTCAAATTCCTAACCCTTTTGACTGCTATTTGTTGACGTATTGTTGCAGCGACGGCCGGTGCGGTGTACCCAATTAAATGTGGTAGTCTTGATCTTGCCATACCTATTTTACACACTTATTAATTTTGAAGGTTTCGGTTTAGAGAATTTTTGACAAATGTTTAATATTGATTCGTTTCGTATGTTTTGTTTTCAACGGTCGCCAAATAAAAAAAATCCTTGATTGTTACGTATTTCCTACCTTACAACGCTACTATTTTATCTTTGTGCTAAAACATTAGATTTTGTTTACTTAACCAGATATATTCTGTGTACTTAACCTTCAAATTCCTAACCCTTTTGACTGCTATTTGTTGACGTATTGTTGCAGCGACGGCCGGTGCGGTGTACCCAATTAAATGTGGTAGTCTTGATCTTGCCATACCTATTTTACACACTTATTAATTTTGAAGGTTTCGGTTTAGAGAATTTTTGACAAATGTTTAATATTGATTCGTTTCGTATGTTTTGTTTTCAACGGTCGCCAAATAAAAAAAATCCTTGATTGTTACGTATTTCCTACCTTACAACTCTACTATTTTATCTTTGTGCTAAAACATTAGATTTTGTTTACTTAACCAGATATATTCTGTGTACTTAACCTTCAAATTCCTAACCCTTTTGACTGCTATTTGTTGACGTATTGTTGCAGCGACGGCCGGTGCGGTGTACCCAATTAAATGTGGTAGTCTTGATCTTGCCATACCTATTTTACACACTTATTAATTTTGAAGGTTTCGGTTTAGAGAATTTTTGACAAATGTTTAATATTGATTCGTTTCGTATGTTTTGTTTTCAACGGTCGCCAAATAAAAAAAATCCTTGATTGTTACGTATTTCCTACCTTACAACGCTACTATTTTATCTTTGTGCTAAAACATTAGATTTTGTTTACTTAACCAGATATATTCTGTGTACTTAACCTTCAAATTCCTAACCCTTTTGACTGCTATTTGTTGACGTATTGTTGCAGCGACGGCCGGTGCGGTGTACCCAATTAAATGTGGTAGTCTTGATCTTGCCATACCTATTTTACACACTTATTAATTTTGAAGGTTTCGGTTTAGAGAATTTTTGACAAATGTTTAATATTGATTCGTTTCGTATGTTTTGTTTTCAACGGTCGCCAAATAAAAAAAATCCTTGATTGTTACGTATTTCCTACCTTACAACGCTACTATTTTATCTTTGTGCTAAAACATTAGATTTTGTTTACTTAACCAGATATATTCTGTGTACTTAACCTTCAAATTCCTAACCCTTTTGACTGCTATTTGTTGACGTATTGTTGCAGCGACGGCCAGTGCGGTGTACCCAATTAAATGTGGTAGTCTTGATCTTGCCATACCTATTTTACACACTTATTAATTTTGAAGGTTTCGGTTTAGAGAATTTTTGACAAATGTTTAATATTAAAATAAAAAAAATCCTTGATTGTTACGTATTTCCTACCTTACAACGCTACTATTTTATCTTTGTGCTAAAACATTAGATTTTGTTTACTTAACCAGATATATTCTGTGTACTTAACCTTCAAATTCCTAACCCTTTTGACTGCTATTTGTTGACGTATTGTTGCAGCGACGGCCGGTGCGGTGTACCCAATTAAATGTGGTAGTCTTGATCTTGCCATACCTATTTTACACACTTATTAATTTTGAAGGTTTCGGTTTAGAGAATTTTTGACAAATGTTTAATATTGATTCGTTTCGTATGTTTTGTTTTCAACGGTCGCCAAATAAAAAAAATCCTTGATTGTTACGTATTTCCTACCTTACAACGCTACTATTTTATCTTTGTGCTAAAACATTAGATTTTGTTTACTTAACCAGATATATTCTGTGTACTTAACCTTCAAATTCCTAACCCTTTGACTGCTATTTGTTGACGTATTGTTGCAGCGACGGCCGGTGCGGTGTACCCAATTAAATGTGGTAGTCTTGATCTTGCCATACCTATTTTACACACTTATTAATTTTGAAGGTTTCGGTTTAGAGAATTTTTGACAAATGTTTAATATTGATTCGTTTCGTATGTTTTGTTTTCAACGGTCGCCAAATAAAAAAAATCCTTGATTGTTACGTATTTCCTACCTTACAACGCTACTATTTTATCTTTGTGCTAAAACATTAGATTTTGTTTACTTAACCAGATATATTCTGTGTACTTAACCTTCAAATTCCTAACCCTTTTGACTGCTATTTGTTGACGTATTGTTGCAGCGACGGCCGGTGCGGTGTACCCAATTAAATGTGGTAGTCTTGATCTTGCCATACCTATTTTACACACTTATTAATTTTGAAGGTTTCGGTTTAGAGAATTTTTGACAAATGTTTAATATTGATTCGTTTCGTATGTTTTGTTTTCAACGGTCGCCAAATAAAAAAAATCCTTGATTGTTACGTATTTCCTACCTTACAACGCTACTATTTTATCTTTGTGCTAAAACATTAGATTTTGTTTACTTAACCAGATATATTCTGTGTACTTAACCTTCAAATTCCTAACCCTTTTGACTGCTATTTGTTGACGTATTGTTGCAGCGACGGCCGGTGCGGTGTACCCAATTAAATGTGGTAGTCTTGATCTTGCCATACCTATTTTACACACTTATTAATTTTGAAGGTTTCGGTTTAGAGAATTTTTGACAAATGTTTAATATTGATTCGTTTCGTATGTTTTGTTTTCAACGGTCGCCAAATAAAAAAAATCCTTGATTGTTACGTATTTCCTACCTTACAACGCTACTATTTTATCTTTGTGCTAAAACATTAGATTTTGTTTACTTAACCAGATATATTCTGTGTACTTAACCTTCAAATTCCTAACCCTTTTGACTGCTATTTGTTGACGTATTGTTGCAGCGACGGCCGGTGCGGTGTACCCAATTAAATGTGGTAGTCTTGATCTTGCCATACCTATTTTACACACTTATTAATTTTGAAGGTTTCGCTTTAGAGAATTTTTGACAAATGTTTAATATTGATTCGTTTCGTATGTTTTGTTTTCAACGGTCGCCAAATAAAAAAAATCCTTGATTGTTACGTATTTCCTACCTTACAACGCTACTATTTTATCTTTGTGCTAAAACATTAGATTTTGTTTACTTAACCAGATATATTCTGTGTACTTAACCTTCAAATTCCTAACCCTTTTGACTGCTATTTGTTGACGTATTGTTGCAGCGACGGCCGGTGCGGTGTACCCAATTAAATGTGGTAGTCTTGATCTTGCCATACCTATTTTACACACTTATTAATTTTGAAGGTTTCGATTTAGAGAATTTTTGACAAATGTTTAATATTGATTCGTTTCGTATGTTTTGTTTTCAACGGTCGCCAAATAAAAAAAATCCTTGATTGTTACGTATTTCCTACCTTACAACGCTACTATTTTATCTTTGTGCTAAAACATTAGATTTTGTTTACTTAACCAGATATATTCTGTGTACTTAACCTTCAAATTCCTAACCCTTTTGACTGCTATTTGTTGACGTATTGTTGCAGCGACGGCCGGTGCGGTGTACCCAATTAAATGTGGTAGTCTTGATCTTGCCATACCTATTTTACACACTTATTAATTTTGAAGGTTTCGGTTTAGAGAATTTTTGACAAATGTTTAATATTAAAATAAAAAAAATCCTTGATTGTTACGTATTTCCTACCTTACAACGCTACTATTTTATCTTTGTGCTAAAACATTAGATTTTGTTTACTTAACCAGATATATTCTGTGTACTTAACCTTCAAATTCCTAACCCTTTTGACTGCTATTTGTTGACGTATTGTTGCAGCGACGGCCGGTGCGGTGTACCCAATTAAATGTGGTAGTCTTGATCTTGCCATACCTATTTTACACACTTATTAATTTTGAAGGTTTCGGTTTAGAGAATTTTTGACAAATGTTTAATATTGATTCGTTTCGTATGTTTTGTTTTCAACGGTCGCCAAATAAAAAAAATCCTTGATTGTTACGTATTTCCTACCTTACAACGCTACTATTTTATCTTTGTGCTAAAACATTAGATTTTGTTTACTTAACCAGATATATTCTGTGTACTTAACCTTCAAATTCCTAACCCTTTTGACTGCTATTTGTTGACGTATTGTTGCAGCGACGGCCGGTGCGGTGTACCCAATTAAATGTGGTAGTCTTGATCTTGCCATACCTATTTTACACACTTATTAATTTTGAAGGTTTCGGTTTAGAGAATTTTTGACAAGTGTTTAATATTGATTCGTTTCGTATGTTTTGTTTTCAACGGTCGCCAAATAAAAAAAATCCTTGATTGTTACGTATTTCCTACCTTACAACGCTACTATTTTATCTTTGTGCTAAAACATTAGATTTTGTTTACTTAACCAGATATATTCTGTGTACTTAACCTTCAAATTCCTAACCCTTTTGACTGCTATTTGTTGACGTATTGTTGCAGCGACGGCCGGTGCGGTGTACCCAATTAAATGTGGTAGTCTTGATCTTGCCATACCTATTTTACACACTTATTAATTTTGAAGGTTTCGGTTTAGAGAATTTTTGACAAATGTTTAATATTGATTCGTTTCGTATGTTTTGTTTTCAACGGTCGCCAAATAAAAAAAATCCTTGATTGTTACGTATTTCCTACCTTACAACGCTACTATTTTATCTTTGTGCTAAAACATTAGATTTTGTTTACTTAACCAGATATATTCTGTGTACTTAACCTTCAAATTCCTAACCCTTTTGACTGCTATTTGTTGACGTATTGTTGCAGCGACGGCCGGTGCGGTGTACCCAATTAAATGTGGTAGTCTTGATCTTGCCATACCTATTTTACACACTTATTAATTTTGAAGGTTTCGCTTTAGAGAATTTTTGACAAATGTTTAATATTGATTCGTTTCGTATGTTTTGTTTTCAACGGTCGCCAAATAAAAAAAATCCTTGATTGTTACGTATTTCCTACCTTACAACGCTACTATTTTATCTTTGTGCTAAAACATTAGATTTTGTTTACTTAACCAGATATATTCTGTGTACTTAACCTTCAAATTCCTAACCCTTTTGACTGCTATTTGTTGACGTATTGTTGCAGCGACGGCCGGTGCGGTGTACCCAATTAAATGTGGTAGTCTTGATCTTGCCATACCTATTTTACACACTTATTAATTTTGAAGGTTTCGGTTTAGAGAATTTTTGACAAGTGTTTAATATTGATTCGTTTCGTATGTTTTGTTTTCAACGGTCGCCAAATAAAAAAAATCCTTGATTGTTACGTATTTCCTACCTTACAACGCTACTATTTTATCTTTGTGCTAAAACATTAGATTTTGTTTACTTAACCAGATATATTCTGTGTACTTAACCTTCAAATTCCTAACCCTTTTGACTGCTATTTGTTGACGTATTGTTGCAGCGACGGCCGGTGCGGTGTACCCAATTAAATGTGGTAGTCTTGATCTTGCCATACCTATTTTACACACTTATTAATTTTGAAGGTTTTGGTTTAGAGAATTTTTGACAAATGTTTAATATTGATTCGTTTCGTATGTTTTGTTTTCAACGGTCGCCAAATAAAAAAAATCCTTGATTGTTACGTATTTCCTACCTTACAACGCTACTATTTTATCTTTGTGCTAAAACATTAGATTTTGTTTACTTAACCAGATATATTCTGTGTACTTAACCTTCAAATTCCTAACCCTTTTGACTGCTATTTGTTGACGTATTGTTGCAGCGACGGCCGGTGCGGTGTACCCAATTAAATGTGGTAGTCTTGATCTTGCCATACCTATTTTACACACTTATTAATTTTGAAGGTTTCGGTTTAGAGAATTTTTGACAAATGTTTAATATTGATTCGTTTCGTATGTTTTGTTTTCAACGGTCGCCAAATAAAAAAAATCCTTGATTGTTACGTATTTCCTACCTTACAACGCTACTATTTTATCTTTGTGCTAAAACATTAGATTTTGTTTACTTAACCAGATATATTCTGTGTACTTAACCTTCAAATTCCTAACCCTTTTGACTGCTATTTGTTGACGTATTGTTGCAGCGACGGCCGGTGCGGTGTACCCAATTAAATGTGGTAGTCTTGATCTTGCCATACCTATTTTACACACTTATTAATTTTGAAGGTTTCGGTTTAGAGAATTTTTGACAAATGTTTAATATTAATTTAAAAAAAATCCTTGATTGTTACGTATTTCCTACCTTACAACGCTACTATTTTATCTTTGTGCTAAAACATTAGATTTTGTTTACTTAACCAGATATATTCTGTGTACTTAACCTTCAAATTCCTAACCCTTTTGACTGCTATTTGTTGACGTATTGTTGCAGCGACGGCCGGTGCGGTGTACCCAATTAAATGTGGTAGTCTTGATCTTGCCATACCTATTTTACACACTTATTAATTTTGAAGGTTTCGGTTTAGAGAATTTTTGACAAGTGTTTAATATTGATTCGTTTCGTATGTTTTGTTTTCAACGGTCGCCAAATAAAAAAAATCCTTGATTGTTACGTATTTCCTACCTTACAACGCTACTATTTTATCTTTGTGCTAAAACATTAGATTTTGTTTACTTAACCAGATATATTCTGTGTACTTAACCTTCAAATTCCTAACCCTTTTGACTGCTATTTGTTGACGTATTGTTGCAGCGACGGCCGGTGCGGTGTACCCAATTAAATGTGGTAGTCTTGATCTTGCCATACCTATTTTACACACTTATTAATTTTGAAGGTTTCGGTTTAGAGAATTTTTGACAAATGTTTAATATTGATTCGTTTCGTATGTTTTGTTTTCAACGGTCGCCAAATAAAAAAAATCCTTGATTGTTACGTATTTCCTACCTTACAACGCTACTATTTTATCTTTGTGCTAAAACATTAGATTTTGTTTACTTAACCAGATATATTCTGTGTACTTAACCTTCAAATTCCTAACCCTTTTGACTGCTATTTGTTGACGTATTGTTGCAGCGACGGCCGGTGCGGTGTACCCAATTAAATGTGGTAGTCTTGATCTTGCCATACCTATTTTACACACTTATTAATTTTGAAGGTTTCGCTTTAGAGAATTTTTGACAAATGTTTAATATTGATTCGTTTCGTATGTTTTGTTTTCAACGGTCGCCAAATAAAAAAAATCCTTGATTGTTACGTATTTCCTACCTTACAACGCTACTATTTTATCTTTGTGCTAAAACATTAGATTTTGTTTACTTAACCAGATATATTCTGTGTACTTAACCTTCAAATTCCTAACCCCTTTGACTGCTATTTGTTGACGTATTGTTGCAGCGACGGCCGGTGCGGTGTACCCAATTAAATGTGGTAGTCTTGATCTTGCCATACCTATTTTACACACTTATTAATTTTGAAGGTTTCGGTTTAGAGAATTTTTGACAAGTGTTTAATATTGATTCGTTTCGTATGTTTTGTTTTCAACGGTCGCCAAATAAAAAAAATCCTTGATTGTTACGTATTTCCTACCTTACAACGCTACTATTTTATCTTTGTGCTAAAACATTAGATTTTGTTTACTTAACCAGATATATTCTGTGTACTTAACCTTCAAATTCCTAACCCTTTTGACTGCTATTTGTTGACGTATTGTTGCAGCGACGGCCGGTGCGGTGTACCCAATTAAATGTGGTAGTCTTGATCTTGCCATACCTATTTTACACACTTATTAATTTTGAAGGTTTCGGTTTAGAGAATTTTTGACAAATGTTTAATATTGATTCGTTTCGTATGTTTTGTTTTCAACGGTCGCCAAATAAAAAAAATCCTTGATTGTTACGTATTTCCTACCTTACAACGCTACTATTTTATCTTTGTGCTAAAACATTAGATTTTGTTTACTTAACCAGATATATTCTGTGTACTTAACCTTCAAATTCCTAACCCTTTTGACTGCTATTTGTTGACGTATTGTTGCAGCGACGGCCGGTGCGGTGTACCCAATTAAATGTGGTAGTCTTGATCTTGCCATACCTATTTTACACACTTATTAATTTTGAAGGTTTCGGTTTAGAGAATTTTTGACAAATGTTTAATATTGATTCGTTTCGTATGTTTTGTTTTCAACGGTCGCCAAATAAAAAAAATCCTTGATTGTTACGTATTTCCTACCTTACAACGCTACTATTTTATCTTTGTGCTAAAACATTAGATTTTGTTTACTTAACCAGATATATTCTGTGTACTTAACCTTCAAATTCCTAACCCTTTTGACTGCTATTTGTTGACGTATTGTTGCAGCGACGGCCGGTGCGGTGTACCCAATTAAATGTGGTAGTCTTGATCTTGCCATACCTATTTTACACACTTATTAATTTTGAAGGTTTCGGTTTAGAGAATTTTTGACAAATGTTTAATATTGATTCGTTTCGTATGTTTTGTTTTCAACGGTCGCCAAATAAAAAAAATCCTTGATTGTTACGTATTTCCTACCTTACAACGCTACTATTTTATCTTTGTGCTAAAACATTAGATTTTGTTTACTTAACCAGATATATTCTGTGTACTTAACCTTCAAATTCCTAACCCTTTTGACTGCTATTTGTTGACGTATTGTTGCAGCGACGGCCGGTGCGGTGTACCCAATTAAATGTGGTAGTCTTGATCTTGCCATACCTATTTTACACACTTATTAATTTTGAAGGTTTCGGTTTAGAGAATTTTTGACAAATGTTTAATATTGATTCGTTTCGTATGTTTTGTTTTCAACGGTCGCCAAATTAAAAAAATCCTTGATTGTTACGTATTTCCTACCTTACAACGCTACTATTTTATCTTTGTGCTAAAACATTAGATTTTGTTTACTTAACCAGATATATTCTGTGTACTTAACCTTCAAATTCCTAACCCTTTTGACTGCTATTTGTTGACGTATTGTTGCAGCGACGGCCAGTGCGGTGTACCCAATTAAATGTGGTAGTCTTGATCTTGCCATACCTATTTTACACACTTATTAATTTTGAAGGTTTCGGTTTAGAGAATTTTTGACAAATGTTTAATATTGATTCGTTTCGTATGTTTTGTTTTCAACGGTCGCCAAATAAAAAAAATCCTTGATTGTTACGTATTTCCTACCTTACAACGCTACTATTTTATCTTTGTGCTAAAACATTAGATTTTGTTTACTTAACCAGATATATTCTGTGTACTTAACCTTCAAATTCCTAACCCTTTTGACTGCTATTTGTTGACGTATTGTTGCAGCGACGGCCGGTGCGGTGTACCCAATTAAATGTGGTAGTCTTGATCTTGCCATACCTATTTTACACACTTAT
The DNA here is from genome assembly GCA_958336395.1 of Ctenicera cuprea. NCBI lineage: Eukaryota > Metazoa > Arthropoda > Insecta > Coleoptera > Elateridae > Ctenicera > Ctenicera cuprea. The sequence continues at coordinate 17,113,129 of OY284494.1, forward strand.
TAATTTTGAAGGTTTCGGTTTAGAGAATTTTTGACAAATGTTTAATATTGATTCGTTTCGTATGTTTTGTTTTCAACGGTCGCCAAATAAAAAAAATCCTTGATTGTTACGTATTTCCTACCTTACAACGCTACTATTTTATCTTTGTGCTAAAACATTAGATTTTGTTTACTTAACCAGATATATTCTGTGTACTTAACCTTCAAATTCCTAACCCTTTTGACTGCTATTTGTTGACGTATTGTTGCAGCGACGGCCGGTGCGGTGTACCCAATTAAATGTGGTAGTCTTGATCTTGCCATACCTATTTTACACACTTATTAATTTTGAAGGTTTCGGTTTAGAGAATTTTTGACAAGTGTTTAATATTGATTCGTTTCGTATGTTTTGTTTTCAACGGTCGCCAAATAAAAAAAATCCTTGATTGTTACGTATTTCCTACCTTACAACGCTACTATTTTATCTTTGTGCTAAAACATTAGATTTTGTTTACTTAACCAGATATATTCTGTGTACTTAACCTTCAAATTCCTAACCCTTTTGACTGCTATTTGTTGACGTATTGTTGCAGCGACGGCCGGTGCGGTGTACCCAATTAAATGTGGTAGTCTTGATCTTGCCATACCTATTTTACACACTTATTAATTTTGAAGGTTTTGGTTTAGAGAATTTTTGACAAATGTTTAATATTGATTCGTTTCGTATGTTTTGTTTTCAACGGTCGCCAAATAAAAAAAATCCTTGATTGTTACGTATTTCCTACCTTACAACGCTACTATTTTATCTTTGTGCTAAAACATTAGATTTTGTTTACTTAACCAGATATATTCTGTGTACTTAACCTTCAAATTCCTAACCCTTATGACTGCTATTTGTTGACGTATTGTTGCAGCGACGGCCGGTGCGGTGTACCCAATTAAATGTGGTAGTCTTGATCTTGCCATACCTATTTTACACACTTATTAATTTTGAAGGTTTCGGTTTAGAGAATTTTTGACAAGTGTTTAATATTGATTCGTTTCGTATGTTTTGTTTTCAACGGTCGCCAAATAAAAAAAATCCTTGATTGTTACGTATTTCCTACCTTACAACGCTACTATTTTATCTTTGTGCTAAAACATTAGATTTTGTTTACTTAACCAGATATATTCTGTGTACTTAACCTTCAAATTCCTAACCCTTTTGACTGCTATTTGTTGACGTATTGTTGCAGCGACGGCCGGTGCGGTGTACCCAATTAAATGTGGTAGTCTTGATCTTGCCATACCTATTTTACACACTTATTAATTTTGAAGGTTTCGGTTTAGAGAATTTTTGACAAATGTTTAATATTGATTCGTTTCGTATGTTTTGTTTTCAACGGTCGCCAAATAAAAAAAATCCTTGATTGTTACGTATTTCCTACCTTACAACGCTACTATTTTATCTTTGTGCTAAAACATTAGATTTTGTTTACTTAACCAGATATATTCTGTGTACTTAACCTTCAAATTCCTAACCCTTTTGACTGCTATTTGTTGACGTATTGTTGCAGCGACGGCCGGTGCGGTGTACCCAATTAAATGTGGTAGTCTTGATCTTGCCATACCTATTTTACACACTTATTAATTTTGAAGGTTTCGGTTTAGAGAATTTTTGACAAATGTTTAATATTGATTCGTTTCGTATGTTTTGTTTTCAACGGTCGCCAAATAAAAAAAATCCTTGATTGTTACGTATTTCCTACCTTACAACGCTACTATTTTATCTTTGTGCTAAAACATTAGATTTTGTTTACTTAACCAGATATATTCTGTGTACTTAACCTTCAAATTCCTAACCCTTTTGACTGCTATTTGTTGACGTATTGTTGCAGCGACGGCCGGTGCGGTGTACCCAATTAAATGTGGTAGTCTTGATCTTGCCATACCTATTTTACACACTTATTAATTTTGAAGGTTTCGGTTTAGAGAATTTTTGACAAATGTTTAATATTGATTCGTTTCGTATGTTTTGTTTTCAACGGTCGCCAAATAAAAAAAATCCTTGATTGTTACGTATTTCCTACCTTACAACGCTACTATTTTATCTTTGTGCCAAAACATTAGATTTTGTTTACTTAACCAGATATATTCTGTGTACTTAACCTTCAAATTCCTAACCCTTTTGACTGCTATTTGTTGACGTATTGTTGCAGCGACGGCCGGTGCGGTGTACCCAATTAAATGTGGTAGTCTTGATCTTGCCATACCTATTTTACACACTTATTAATTTTGAAGGTTTCGGTTTAGAGAATTTTTGACAAATGTTTAATATTGATTCGTTTCGTATGTTTTGTTTTCAACGGTCGCCAAATAAAAAAAATCCTTGATTGTTACGTATTTCCTACCTTACAACGCTACTATTTTATCTTTGTGCTAAAACATTAGATTTTGTTTACTTAACCAGATATATTCTGTGTACTTAACCTTCAAATTCCTAACCCTTTTGACTGCTATTTGTTGACGTATTGTTGCAGCGACGGCCGGTGCGGTGTACCCAATTAAATGTGGTAGTCTTGATCTTGCCATACCTATTTTACACACTTATTAATTTTGAAGGTTTCGGTTTAGAGAATTTTTGACAAATGTTTAATATTAAAATAAAAAAAATCCTTGATTGTTACGTATTTCCTACCTTACAACGCTACTATTTTATCTTTGTGCTAAAACATTAGATTTTGTTTACTTAACCAGATATATTCTGTGTACTTAACCTTCAAATTCCTAACCCTTTTGACTGCTATTTGTTGACGTATTGTTGCAGCGACGGCCGGTGCGGTGTACCCAATTAAATGTGGTAGTCTTGATCTTGCCATACCTATTTTACACACTTATTAATTTTGAAGGTTTCGGTTTAGAGAATTTTTGACAAGTGTTTAATATTGATTCGTTTCGTATGTTTTGTTTTCAACGGTCGCCAAATAAAAAAAATCCTTGATTGTTACGTATTTCCTACCTTACAACGCTACTATTTTATCTTTGTGCTAAAACATTAGATTTTGTTTACTTAACCAGATATATTCTGTGTACTTAACCTTCAAATTCCTAACCCTTTTGACTGCTATTTGTTGACGTATTGTTGCAGCGACGGCCGGTGCGGTGTACCCAATTAAATGTGGTAGTCTTGATCTTGCCATACCTATTTTACACACTTATTAATTTTGAAGGTTTCGGTTTAGAGAATTTTTGACAAATGTTTAATATTGATTCGTTTCGTATGTTTTGTTTTCAACGGTCGCCAAATAAAAAAAATCCTTGATTGTTACGTATTTCCTACCTTACAACGCTACTATTTTATCTTTGTGCTAAAACATTAGATTTTGTTTACTTAACCAGATATATTCTGTGTACTTAACCTTCAAATTCCTAACCCTTTTGACTGCTATTTGTTGACGTATTGTTGCAGCGACGGCCGGTGCGGTGTACCCAATTAAATGTGGTAGTCTTGATCTTGCCATACCTATTTTACACACTTATTAATTTTGAAGGTTTCGGTTTAGAGAATTTTTGACAAGTGTTTAATATTGATTCGTTTCGTATGTTTTGTTTTCAACGGTCGCCAAATAAAAAAAATCCTTGATTGTTACGTATTTCCTACCTTACAACGCTACTATTTTATCTTTGTGCTAAAACATTAGATTTTGTTTACTTAACCAGATATATTCTGTGTACTTAACCTTCAAATTCCTAACCCTTTTGACTGCTATTTGTTGACGTATTGTTGCAGCGACGGCCGGTGCGGTGTACCCAATTAAATGTGGTAGTCTTGATCTTGCCATACCTATTTTACACACTTATTAATTTTGAAGGTTTCGGTTTAGAGAATTTTTGACAAATGTTTAATATTGATTCGTTTCGTATGTTTTGTTTTCAACGGTCGCCAAATAAAAAAATCCTTGATTGTTACGTATTTCCTACCTTACAACGCTACTATTTTATCTTTGTGCTAAAACATTAGATTTTGTTTACTTAACCAGATATATTCTGTGTACTTAACCTTCAAATTCCTAACCCTTTTGACTGCTATTTGTTGACGTATTGTTGCAGCGACGGCCGGTGCGGTGTACCCAATTAAATGTGGTAGGCTTGATCTTGCCATACCTATTTTACACACTTATTAATTTTGAAGGTTTCGGTTTAGAGAATTTTTGACAAATGTTTAATATTGATTCGTTTCGTATGTTTTGTTTTCAACGGTCGCCAAATAAAAAAAATCCTTGATTGTTACGTATTTCCTACCTTACAACGCTACTATTTTATCTTTGTGCTAAAACATTAGATTTTGTTTACTTAACCAGATATATTCTGTGTACTTAACCTTCAAATTCCTAAACCTTTTGACTGCTATTTGTTGACGTATTGTTGCAGCGACGGCCGGTGCGGTGTACCCAATTAAATGTGGTAGTCTTGATCTTGCCATACCTATTTTACACACTTATTAATTTTGAAGGTTTCGGTTTAGAGAATTTTTGACAAATGTTTAATATTGATTCGTTTCGTATGTTTTGTTTTCAACGGTCGCCAAATAAAAAAAATCCTTGATTGTTACGTATTTCCTACCTTACAACGCTACTATTTTATCTTTGTGCTAAAACATTAGATTTTGTTTACTTAACCAGATATATTCTGTGTACTTAACCTTCAAATTCCTAACCCTTTTGACTGCTATTTGTTGACGTATTGTTGCAGCGACGGCCAGTGCGGTGTACCCAATTAAAAGTGGTAGTCTTGATCTTGCCATACCTATTTTACACACTTATTAATTTTGAAGGTTTCGGTTTAGAGAATTTTTGACAAATGTTTAATATTAAAATAAAAAAAATCCTTGATTGTTACGTATTTCCTACCTTACAACGCTACTATTTTATCTTTGTGCTAAAACATTAGATTTTGTTTACTTAACCAGATATATTCTGTGTACTTAACCTTCAAATTCCTAACCCTTTTGACTGCTATTTGTTGACGTATTGTTGCAGCGACGGCCGGTGCGGTGTACCCAATTAAATGTGGTAGTCTTGATCTTGCCATACCTATTTTACACACTTATTAATTTTGAAGGTTTCGGTTTAGAGAATTTTTGACAAGTGTTTAATATTGATTCGTTTCGTATGTTTTGTTTTCAACGGTCGCCAAATAAAAAAAATCCTTGATTGTTACGTATTTCCTACCTTACAACGCTACTATTTTATCTTTGTGCTAAAACATTAGATTTTGTTTACTTAACCAGATATATTCTGTGTACTTAACCTTCAAATTCCTAACCCTTTTGACTGCTATTTGTTGACGTATTGTTGCAGCGACGGCCGGTGCGGTGTACCCAATTAAATGTGGTAGTCTTGATCTTGCCATACCTATTTTACACACTTATTAATTTTGAAGGTTTCGGTTTAGAGAATTTTTGACAAATGTTTAATATTGATTCGTTTCGTATGTTTTGTTTTCAACGGTCGCCAAATAAAAAAATCCTTGATTGTTACGTATTTCCTACCTTACAACGCTACTATTTTATCTTTGTGCTAAAACATTAGATTTTGTTTACTTAACCAGATATATTCTGTGTACTTAACCTTCAAATTCCTAACCCTTTTGACTGCTATTTGTTGACGTATTGTTGCAGCGACGGCCGGTGCGGTGTACCCAATTAAATGTGGTAGGCTTGATCTTGCCATACCTATTTTACACACTTATTAATTTTGAAGGTTTCGGTTTAGAGAATTTTTGACAAATGTTTAATATTGATTCGTTTCGTATGTTTTGTTTTCAACGGTCGCCAAATAAAAAAAATCCTTGATTGTTACGTATTTCCTACCTTACAACGCTACTATTTTATCTTTGTGCTAAAACATTAGATTTTGTTTACTTAACCAGATATATTCTGTGTACTTAACCTTCAAATTCCTAAACCTTTTGACTGCTATTTGTTGACGTATTGTTGCAGCGACGGCCGGTGCGGTGTACCCAATTAAATGTGGTAGTCTTGATCTTGCCATACCTATTTTACACACTTATTAATTTTGAAGGTTTCGGTTTAGAGAATTTTTGACAAATGTTTAATATTGATTCGTTTCGTATGTTTTGTTTTCAACGGTCGCCAAATAAAAAAAATCCTTGATTGTTACGTATTGCGTGGGGGCGGCGGCGACGGTTCCACAAGCGTCTACGGCCTGACCATTCTGCATTAAAATGTCTGAATGTTTCGGCCTTTTTGAGGAGGAGGGGAGGGGGTACTAAGATTTGTTGGGTTTAAAAAGGCTTTTTTCCACTACTAGCATTAAACGATATCATTATTTACTTTGTTTTAGAGCCAAGAAGATGAATTTCTTTCCTAGTGGTTAATAATATTTCATTTTTAACTACTGGGTAATAATGAAAACAATTGCTACAAATCTTTAAATTCACCATAAACTTTCATGTGAAAATCTTTTGATTTTACTGGTAATAACTGTTCACCCCAACACTTTCTGCACCTTCCCTAATTTCAGGAGTGCAGTTTTCACTCAAATCATCAAAATTGGACATTTTATAACCACTATTATAAAATATATATTTTACATAAATGTCAATTGAAATTAACTATTCTCTTGTTTTCAAGCTTTATTTTTGTGCATATTTGCATTTGTAATTTTATTTTTTATTAATGTAAATACAATTAATTGTAAACGGAATAAAGGTGCTAGCAGTGGAAAAAATAATATATAAACCACGGTAGAGAAGACTTATCAGCCTCGCAACTTATTTCCCTCAATGCTTCGCATCTCGGGAAATAATTCTGCTCGGCTGAGAAAAATGTCTTCTCTACCTTGGTTTATAATATACTATTTAAATGAGTTATGAGTTGACCCATTTTCGAATTAAAAATTTCGAGAAATCTCCATAGGTCCCTCTAAAATTACCCTTTCCGAAGCCCCGAAAAAATTCTAAATATTTTTGCTGATTACCTCCTATACAATTTATATAACAAATATTTTATCCTATCTATATAGTTTCAATGGTTTAGCTGTAAAAGATAGTGGTGTGGTACACACTGTATGTATGCTTAAAATCACTCATAACAAAGAAGTTTCACTTTTTGCTATTGCCTTATTTAAACAATATTACCGCCATAAAACTGAAAACTTTATTTTTAAAGGTAGAAAGTTGGATAAATTGATAAGTTTCAGTATTTTTTACGACCATTTTGAATTTCAAATTGGATTATGAAAATTGAAGCATGGCTCTTGGTTGTTTTTATAAAATAAAAAAATGGAAGGTGAAACCACTATCTTTATACGTAAATTTGCTAAAAAAAATTTTAAGGCGGCCATAACAAAATTTATATTTTATGAAGAATTGTCTTTGTTTTAACTCTTCACACTGCTTAGCGGCTTGCTTGATCAAAAACGTATAGTTGGCCATTTTCAAGGATTTACTTTGGTATTTTTCAGAACTACTGTTCTTTCTGCCAAAGAAGGTTTTTTCTCATTAAGGGAAAGAAGAAATAAATACCGTATTGTGAACTGTTAAAGTTTGTTATTGCATTAAAGTGTCAATGGAGTTAATTGTTTGGGGCAATTTTAAATTGCAAATATTCTTTTATGATTTAGAACAAAGGTTTGTTACTTTTTCTATCACTTAACGAGAAAAAATATCATCTTTGGCTGAAAGCAATGCGGTTCTGAAAAGTAGACCAAAGTAAACCCCTGAAAATGGCTTGGTATTACGTTTTTTTGACAACGTTGGCCACTAAACAGTCTATAAAGTTTAAATAAAGACAATTTTTCATTAAATTTAATTTTGTAATGACACTGGCCGCTTTAAACATTCTTTAGCAGATTTACATGTGAAAGTCATGGCCAACTTGAATTTTTACTTCAAGTCCTTCTAACATTGGAGCTTTTAACTTTTTGAGTAGTAACTATTATACATGAGTTCAGAGAGAATTGATTGCTGTATCAAAATCTGTCGGATAAAATATAAGGTGCTATTTAAGAACCAAAGGTTGCAACTGGAAGTAGTGACATGTTGTTTATAACGCGAATTTAAAGGTTTCTAAGTACGAAAGACCCTTGCAAAAATTAATTTTGATAACTTGCAAAATAATTGAGATATTAGCTTGGAACATCTAGGCTGAATCACCTGCTATATTTTATTAAGATTCTTAAAAATATATTTTCTTGTCTGTTTTTATTCCCCCATGGCGTGTAGCATTTCATGATCGATACTGTAAGATTTCGTACTTACAAATAAGAAAAAAAGTGCCTATAAACGCATTGTTAAGGAGATACTGGGTGTTGAAGCAGACTCAGAAGGATTAATTTCTTTGCATTATATCTTTGGGGCCGCTTGGGAAAAAAATCTGCAGGTTGGTATGTGGTTGTTATTATAAACAACAAATGTTCATAGTACACACAGGGGTTGCACACGCTATTTAGTAGGGGAAAATGGTCAGTTCTAGCTCGACTTCCCACTACTGAACTCGATTTCAAGGTCAAAGCCACTGTGCTTTAAGATTACTTCTCAAGGCCGCTTTCTACCAATGACCTTGGCTACAAGCCTACTCCCACCAACGCCCTAGATTTTAAGGCCACCCCCCTCAACGACCTTGATGTCAAGACTGCGTTTCAAGGTTGCATCAAAAATAAAATAATCCACTTAACTATAATTTTTTATTTTACACAAAAACATGTTATTTCAAACGCATTAATCAGAGTTACATTCATCAGAACTGTGATATTCAGGCACATCTATTTCTGACATTCCATACTTTTTAATATGCTCAGCCGAACAATATCATTGTAATTATTAATAAAAAGCCACTTCTCCCTTTTTGCTTTCACAATTTGTTGTTTTCTTAATTTATTTTTACATTGAAGGGTTAATAAATTAATTGATTAAGTATAATTTATTTATTTATTGCAGGAACAATAAATGGATGTTGCGGCAGGAAATGCTGAGCAACTTCACAATGCTTAGTTTCATGTGGTAACGCTCGGGCCAAACCATTAGAAACAACGTCCAAAAACAAACAAAATGACGGAAAATAACTGCGGCATATAATTGAACTCGGTGGAAACAATTTCAAGAGCTACGTGCAAAAATTGATTGGTAGGGAAGAAGGTATTTATTCAGTGCAATATTAATGATGCTATAATTATTTTTTTTAATAATTATTACTATAATACAATAATATTAATTGTAAGAGCAAAATATATTTACATTTTCTGGGGGAGCTTCTTCCCCAATTGTGTTTTCATTATCAGCATTTTAGACTGTTGGTTTGCAGCAGTCTGAATAATTTACAATTAAACCTTCTTACAGGCGCGTGAAGTGGAGTGAATTTATTAGAAGTTTCATTTTAAACAACTGGTTCAAAATGGGCTGCTTATTATATTGTTGGTTGGTTAATACAAGGCAACTTGAAACTTCAAGCTTTTGTTGCCGTTATGGTAGTCGTTTAGAGCATTAAATATTTAGTGCAATTTCATTGTTATAAACATCTTTGGAGTAGCAGTCCGAGCAGTCGTTACATTCTTTCGAATGCTGTCGGCTAATAAACCTCTGTTGCTCCAACAAAGACTTTAATTTTTTTGAATCCAGCAGTCGTTTAGAGCCAATTTATGGGAATACAAGAAGTGTTCCAAGTCAGTGGTACTCTATTTGTCCAAATATTTATGGAGTAGAAAGCGCTTTGTATGAAGCAAATTCATAATGGTGAAGCTTTCACTTGGTGGACCAAAGTTTTTTTCTTTCTATAGAATCCCGCAGTCATTTCAATATTGTGGATAATAAACAGTTTACTGTTTCATCTTGTGCAATAAATTCGAAATGCACATTACTCTTAGAAAAAACATCAGTCTAGTCTTTGTCATATGTGATCTTGACATTCGAGTTTTCTATAACCACGGAGATGCCTAACTTCACGCAAAACAACGATAATTCGGTGCTCTAACAACCGATCATCATCAGAGAATGTAGAAAAAGTGTTTGTGTTCGTAGTTTCTGCTGTTTTATAAAAATTATTTGATTACAGCTCTAGTTATGTATAGGCAAGTGGAATTTGAAACGCCCGGTTTTTATTTCGCAAGCTTTTTCGGTTGGTTCGTGTTAATTCCGTTTAAATTGTGTAAAAATGATCCAAAAGTGAATGAGAAGATAAAGAATATCAAGTGATTTTTAAGTGACTAGTGTTTTGACAAATAAGTGGTTTGTGTTTGAAAGTGAAGCTAAACATTCCCAACATCAAATGAGCTATAATAAGAGGAAGAAGAACAAATAAACATTTTTTTAAATTACTTAGGTAATCTAATCGTAAGAGCTATATTTATCAATAAGAAAGTTTTAAAAGGTATAAGTAATACATTAGGTAAGTTTTGTGTATTGACCAAATTGGGGCAGTAGTTGGCCACAAACAATAAGGGAGGCATTCACATGATTGTTTTTCAATATAGTGTTGGATAACCGGGTTAAGTTATACCACGCAGATTTGATCAGGGGACTTTTGACACCAGGGCAGCTTTGATGAGGGTCCGTACTCTTGTTGGTACGATAGATGCAACAATGGATTTGGTATAAACTTTGTGCTATTCATTCATAATGCATAAGTATAGTGTGACCAGATTGAAGGAAGGAAAAACGGGGCTTCCCTTGGTGCATATACGAGGGTCGTCGGCAAGTAGTGCCCGTTTTAGAATTCAAAAATAAGTAACTTTTGTTGACAAAACTTTTTATTTGTTAACAACAAATCTTAAACTACTTCTCTACATAGTCGCCATGCAAATTTAAGCATTTTTCATAACGTTTGACGAGTTTTTGTATTCCAGCTTCATATTCCTCTACCGCCAGTCTACCAAGAAAAGTATTCACCTCTTCTTTCAGTTCATCACTTTGAAATTTCGTTCCTCCCCAAAAGTCCTTCGGTTTTGTGAAGCGGTGAAAATCAGAAAAAGCCAGGTCGGGGCTGTAGGGTGGATGGTTGAAAATTTTTGACTTGAATTTTTGGAGAAGTTGTGTTTTCCTAGCAGTATGAGGCCTGGCATTGTCGTGGAGGAGAATGACTCCGCTAGACAACAGACCTCGCCGTCGATTTTGAGTTGCCTGCCGTAATTTCTTCAATGTGTCGCAATATGAATCGGTATTGATAGTGGCTCCACGGGGCATAAAATCAATAAACAGTATACCTTTTCGATCCCAGAAAACGCCGTCTTGAATTTTTTTGGTCTGGTTGGTGAATTTGCATGATGCCACGCCATTGATTGTCGTTTACTCTCGGGTGTTGCATAAGAAATCCGCGTTTCATCTCCAGTGACAATATGAGTCGCGAGAGTCCCCTTCATCAGAATAACGCTGCAAAAAATCCATAGCTGCACCTAACCGCTTCATTTTGTGCTCGTCTGTAAGCATGCGCGGGACCCACCTTGCACAAATTTTGCCATACTTTAGATGATGTTTGACAATTTCCTGAATTTGTTTGTGAAACGTTAGCAAACTGTTCACTGATTTAATCAAGTGTGACGCGCCGATCGTTCTTTATGAATTCGTCAACTGAATTTTGCAGTTCGTCCGTAATAACAGACGGGCGTCCTGAACATTCGTCTTCGTGGATGTTCTCCCTCCCCGAGTTAAAGTTTCGACACCAGCGCCGAACAGACGACTCCTCAATAACATTGTCTCCATAAACCTCCTTTAATTGACGGTGAATATCACATGGTCGCACATTTCTTGGTTTAAGAAGCCCTAACTTCAAAAGTGGCGGGATTTTCAATTTTTTTAAACATTGTAAACACTCGCGGAAACAACGAAAACAATGACAGCGCCACACAGTGAGCAGACAGTCAACAGAAGTCGTTTTACCTTAAGCGTCGACTACTCGCGTCGCTAGCACGGCGCGAATGGATACTACTTTCCGGACGACCCTCGTACTTTTATAATTGTGGTCATTTTGCTGTTTTGTTCTGTTGTTTTTCACTGCTGCTTTTTCGTGAATTTTTTGGGATGGCTCTTAGAAGTGTGTGCACCTTTTCCTTTTCTCTCTTCTGTTCGTGTTTTTTTGCTTCCTGATTGTCTTCTTTAATTTTCTTTGGCTCTTGATTTATGGCTGCATCAGCTATTGGTGCCAAGTCTGCTACCCGTTCCTTGTTCCAGTTCTATTGTATATTCTTCGTTGTCTACTGTTTGTTCTTGCGTATAACTGCCCTCGGTCCTTTTTTCCTGGCATCCAGAAGATGCGGTTTCAGCTTGTTTCAAGGGCTGTCTTATAATCTTCCCCTAATCCTATTTCCTTTAACTTACAATTGTCCAAATTTCTGTTTTCATTATGGTAGTAGTTAGTCCCTACCTTTATGAGTCTGGTTTTCTCTGGGTGTAGTTTGCCCAGCCTGTAGATAAATTCAATGTCTCTCTTGGTAATGTGCAGCTGCATTTTTGGAGCTATTTACATAAATGCTTGTATTAGGTTGCATGTAGCTTCCTTCGGTTGCTCCTCCACTTTTTGTTTCGGGTTGCCGTTTCTAGAGTGCTACGATTTTGATTTCTTGCTGTTTTACAGTATTCTTGAGATTTACATTTTTATCGTGTGGTTGATTTACCTTTGCAGTAATTTTATTTTTCATGGAATCCGTTTTGTTTAGTATTGTTAATTGTTCCATTATTGTTTTAAACATTATCGCTGTGTTCTATTCTTTTTCCCCCATTTCTGTTGAGAAAAAAGGGAAGGCGAGTTCGCGCCTCGAATTCAAATTTTGTAATAAGCTTGTTTAATCGTGCCGTGCTTACGTCGCGCTACACTAATTTCACGTCGATGTTATCTTTCGTTTCAATTTTGTTTATTTCTCTGCTTAATTGGCCTCTTTTTTTCTGTTGTAATTATTTATTTACACAATGTGTACCTTTGTACGATGTTGTACCATAATTCAAATGGCCAAGTTGAAACTCAAAAGTACTGTGAATTTTTTTGTGTGCATTGTTTTGCACTTGCAGATATGGAATTTTGTATTTTTCAACCTAATATGTCGACCGTTTCTTTTTAAAAAAATAATTAAAATTGCAACGAACAAGTTTTGCAAATAAAATTATGGGTTTTGGTAAAAAAAAACGCCCATATTCAACATAAAATTAGTATTCACTAATAGTTTAAGCAAAAATACAAATAAACGTAATTTTTCTGTATAATAATAGAACCATTATTTATTCTAAAAACAAAGAAAGATTACAAAACAGTTTAAACAAAAAAAATCATCACGTTGGTTTTGGCATTGTTCAGATGGTTCATTATTCTTTTCTTCTGTTGCTTCAGCAGGATCTATCTGCACAATGTGATTCTTTGACAAATAAAGTTCTGGAAGGGTTCTCTAATCGTCACCATAATGTTTAGTCGACAGACCATTAATACTTGCTTTATCACCCTTCAACTGGGTTCCTAAAGGCAACTCCAACGGAGCTATTGATGAAAGTGAAAAATTCTTCTTTGAAGACACCTTCAGGTGTTCCCACGACACACGTACACACGGTATGCTATTGCGCATGAGAGCGTTGTCACTCTCGCCGCCTGTAACGTCACGCTCGAGGAAACGCGGGGAAGTTGTTCACTCGTTTCAATGTAATTCCGCGGCGCGCGTTGTAGTTTTATCGAATTTAAAATTATGGTGGTTGATTTTTTTTGATTAAAACTGATTAAAAGAGAATATTGTTGTATAAGGTAGTCTTCTTTCAGATTTGTACATTGTACATAAGTCAATAAAATGTTTTTTCAATTATATGCAAGGGCAGTTAAGCGTCAAAAAATAATCATCGTTTTTCTGTTATGATTATTATTTTGAGAAGAATAGAAATAGTAAGTTTTTTGAATTCACTTTTTTACCAGGTATTTCAAAACATATTAAAAAAGAAAAGAAAAACCGCAGTGTTATAGGGGAGAGTTGGATAAAACAGGACACTTAGTGTTTAGAGCCTTTTAACTTTTTGAATAAAGTTATGCAAAGTACAATGTTTTACCTCTAGTTTCATTAGTAATTGGACTTTTGATTGCAACTATCATTTATGAAAAACCGGAAGTTACATCGGAGAAAAAAAGTTTTCTTTTAAGAGTTGGAAGTGTCCCGTTTTAGCCACCTAGTCTGATAAAACGGGATACTTACGCTTCTGCAGATTCCATGTTTATCCTTCAGGGAAAAAGAGACGACAAGGGAAACTCAATTGTACAAAAAAGACAAAATAAACTTTTCTTACAAGAAATGAAAAATGGTATATTTTTATAAACTAGAAAAAACTAAATAAAGGCACTTTAACAAAAAAAATGATTAGAATATTATCTTTACTGACAAAAGTCACATATAAAAACTTCGTCGTCGTCAGTCCCCACGCCTGCACACGCTTCATGGGCCCAACCTTGGCAATGCTGACACCTTATCCAACCATCTTCTGACCTAGAATTCGAATAAAGTTCAGTGCAAAATAAGCATGTCGCTTCTCTGCTTTCTTGTTCTGAACTGGAATCTTCAGTGTTTTTTGTCTTCCTTCTTTTTTTATTTTTTTTTTGTCCATTGACATTTTCTTGTGTTGCTACGTTCGCGTTTCCATTTTCTGAAGTGCTGCTGTCATTCTCAACTAGTTTCTTTGCTTTGATTTTTCTTTTAGTTGTCTTCTTAATAATTGTTTTGTTTTTTTTATTCAGTTTGGCTGTATGGGCTGCTTTTTCTGTATCTTCCATGTTCAACTTTGGCTTCTTTGTAGGCTTTTTTCTAATACTTTGTTCGAGTTCTTCTTTGTATGGTGTCGATGTTAACAACGCAGTTTTACCCCTTCTTTTGTCGTTTGAATTTAATTTTCTTTCGGAATGAGGGATTGGAACAATGTGTTTTGGCGTTACCACAAAATTCTTGGGGCTGTAGGAACACGAAGGAGTCGCATTCGTATAAAACTTCGTCGTGGTAATTGGACCTGGAGTAGTGTCTCGTGTGTCTAAGGAATTTACAGGATTTAATTCTTCATCTGATGCTTGAAGTTTTGATAGGGGGTCTGTAGGTCTCAGTGGTGTTCTCGATGGTGTGTCCGGTGGTGTTCTTGGTAGTGGTATCGGTGATGTCCTTGGTGAAGGATTTGTAATTTGAGGTAGCAGGTCATCATTATGTTCTTCATGACCCCCTTTCGCAATCAAATGTTGTTGTCGGGAGTATGTTCAGCGTTTTAAAGAGATTACAAGAAGCATTTCGTGTACGGAAGTCTACTATACTTTCGCATTCAGATAAACCAAATCGGCATGCCACTCTTTTAACTTGATCTTCTCCCTTGGCGTCATCAGTTACTGTTTTGAATACTTCGTCAATCACCTACAGAATGAAAGAAACTTTATATTACTAATAAAGCTAATTAAAGTAAAAAAAAAAAGGTGCAAATATATACAAAGTGTTCTTTAAAATAAAAAAGTTTCTCTGTACACATTTTTTACTTTCCAATAATTTAGTATAATATGATTTCAGATTACGATAAAAAGGCCTAGAAAAAGGGCGTACTTTACATAGCCATATTTGACAACTAGTATCGTCACTAGCTGACTACTTTTCGGGTTTTTCGGCCTCGTTTTAAACGTGCCGTCTATATGGATTTCCTTCGCTTCCGATAGCAGCGGTATCAAGTCCTCGGCCAAAAACAACGCGGAAACGTTATTTTCAGTGCCTATAGCTCCCCGACAAAAGGGCTTGTCATCGACTCTCCCAAATCTCAAGTTGGTTTGTGAAACATTTCCCAACTCTTCCAACGAAGTTGGGATTCCTGGCTGAGCCTTCCTCCTCTCTCGTCTCATAGTTTGAGCTATTTTCGGGAAAGCCAGTTTCGAAGCAGCTTCAACTTCCGCTCTAAAACAAAGTATTTTACAAATGAGAATCGAAATCTTTTGAACAAAATTACATATTTTCTTCAAATGGATTGCTAAGTTATGGAATAATGCTAACATTATAAATGATTTTATGAATGAATAAAATACATTTAAAAAAAGTATAGCTGATTTGGATGAAGCAAGCGCTGAACACTTAAAATATTGAAAAATTGCGTTTGACGTATTATTATTGTTTTCTGTTACAGTAACTTACCTTGCACCTTTTTCTCTGTAAAAATTGATCGGACTTCATTACTTGTGGTAACGGCATGAGTTACCATCTCATGCTTCAGCAATAAAGCATCCTTTTTTGCTGCGTCCGGGAGATGACCATGTTCATCATTCCTAGCTACTTTAAAAAAAAGTGTTCGTTGCACTTGGCCCTAGCCGTGCAGTTTTTTTCTACGCAGACCAAATACATATCTCCATTTTTACCATATGTTTTGCGGCGATAAAAAAACCTTGGCTAGCAATACAAGTATAATAGGTAGAACCACTTTTATACCCTGGAATCTTTTGTACGTCCATTTTCAAGCTAACTTCAATAACACTATACAAACACTACACAAACTACCCACGCCAGATACGTAAGAAAAGTGTATTGCAAAATTACCGAGATTCTCGAAGGAAACCTACTGCTTAGTTCATTAACCAATCAAAACTTGGTATCTGCACCCCCACCATTTTGAAATAATAAAAGTAAATTTCAAAAGTTTAATTTAAAATAATTTTTCTTAATAACTTTTTCAGTTGTCCAGACAAAAACACTTAACTCATTTGGTTTTAAGTTAGATGCTTTACAATAGGTGCTGTTGTCTTCTAATCTATGTAATTAGTTTAGGTATACAAATTTGGCCAGCACCTATTAGTAATAACTTAACCATCTAACTTAAAACGGTGCCTGGACACTTTGTCGAATGCCCACAACGTCGAATCGATTATTTAAGGTCCACAACGTCGAACGTGTCCACAACGCCGAATGTTATTCAATGCCCACTACGCCGAACGTGCCCACAACGCCGAAAGCTCGGGAGGGACACTTCGCCGAAAGTGCCCACAACGCCGAAAAATATTTGGTAGTGTCACAAGTTCCGATGGTGCCCGAATAGCATGTTGTTTGTGTAAAACGTCTATAATGTAGAGCTCTGATTAACGCCTAATGAACACTTTGCGGAATGTGCCCAAATCGTCGAATGCTTGCAAGGGACACTTTGCCGAATGTGCCCACAACGTCGAATGCTCGTAAGGGACACTTTGTCGAACGTGTCCACAATGCCGAATGCTTACAAGGGACACTTTGTCGAATGTGGCCACAACGTCGAATTCTCGCAAGGGACACTTTGCCGAACGTGCCCACAACGCCGAATGCTTGCAAGGGACACTTTGTCGAATGTGCCCACAACGTCGAATTCTCGCAAGGGACACTTTGTCGAATGTGTCCACAACGTCGAATGCTCGTAAGGGACACTTTGTCGAATGTGCCCACAACGTCGAATGCTCGTAAGGGACACTTTGTCGAATGTGCCCACAACGTCGAACGCTCTTATTAGTCACCGAAAATGTCAACAACGCCGATGGCTGATGAGTAGTGATGGGTGGATGAAAATTCTTATAACAATTTGCGATTGTATAGTAATAAAATAATTATATACAGGGTGTTTGTTTTTTAAACGATCTACCCAAAATATCTAGTGCCTCCTATAAACTGTTTAGTCTTTCTGATACTGTTTTTACAATGCTGCGAAATAATTCAAAAAATTCGACTTTTACCAACCCCAGTGGCGCAACGTCACACCCACGAAACCCTTTGTTGCGGGGGGGGGGCAAGACTTCAGGGGGTCCGGATATGCGTTTATTTTTAAAATTGTTTATACAAATTTGCAGTTTCTATATACCTAATGTAAGTAGTAGGTACTATTTTATAGTAGTGAAGATAAAATTAGCCTGACTAAACACTTCGTCTTATTATTTGTCGGTACTTATCATGCATCAATAAATCACTCGCTCCATGATTTCTTTGTGCTTGATTTGTGCCTGACACGTGGGCTTTATAAATGTTTATGTTATAGGTTTATACGAAAAGAGTTCGAATGTAACTTAAGGAGTTTAGTTGACCCTACTGAAAGTCACCTGACACAACCTTATAGAAATATGTGTGTAAGGTTTATATGAGGTTTTTGAAACAGGCAATTCCGAGCTGATCCTATAGAATATTCTAATGTGGTTTTATCGGGCTGCGTTTAAGAGGTTAAACAAGCATTTGCCTTGTTGAATATTAATATGGTTTAACCAGGACAGATAGCGAATGCTTTTACAAGGTTTTATCGGAATTTGACGAGTTCGAAATTTACAACATTTTATCAGGTTATTAACGAACTTTTTGTAATGAGGTTGTATGAGGTTATATTTATCAGGTTGAATAATCGTTTACCTTATTGAATATTAACAAGGTTTAACCAGGAGAGGTAGCAAATGCTTTTACCCGGTTTTATCGGAATTCAACAAGTTCGAAATTTACAACATTTTATCAGGTTTCTGACGAATATTTTGTAATGAGGTTGTATAAGGTTGAACAATCGTTTGCCTTATTGAATATTAACAAAATTTAACCAGGCGAGATAGTGAATGTTTTTATCAGGTTGTATCGGAATTTGACCAGTTTGAAATTTGCATAAACAAAATATCGTCAGGTTATTCAGAACTTTTTACAATTCGGTTGACTTTCAAATATTCAACAATACTTTACCTTGCTAAATATTAATAAGGATTTCCAAGTTTTTTCTGAATTTCGTAATTGCAAAGTAGAAAAAAGCAATTAAAGGTAATGAGCATAGGATAAGAATATAAATAAGAAGAATAAACTTAAAACATTAGAATTTATTATTTATTCTGATAACGAACATTATATGTACTATATATATGATATACAGAAAACTAGCAAATTATTTATTAATTAAATCATGGATTAATCCATCCTCCTCTATTTTTTTGTATTTCTCCATTTTCTTCTATTTCGCTTCTTCTTTTTCTTCCTTCTCTCCTTCTCCACCTTCCTTGTCTTCTTCTCGTTCTATGTCTTCTCCCCTTCCATGTCTTCTCCTTCCATGTCTTCTTCTCCTTCCTTTTCATTATCTTCTCGTTCCTTCTGTTCTTCATCTCCTTCTCCTTGTCGTGAATTGTAATCTGATAAAGAAAAACAAATAAATTAGTACAAATCCCAAAATTGCATCATATAGATAATAGAATACAATTTTGAGGAATAATTTTTGGAAAATTTCCATAATTTTGAAAACGTGCCATCTTTATCGTTTTTTTTTCTGTTTAAGTAATCGGGCATTAAAGTCAACATTTTCAAAAATTCGTAGCGGCTTCGTCTTGAAGATACAGCATTAAAAAAAAGAATATTTTTCCGAGAATTATTTTTTTCATACTATCTTTTTCGACCACTACAATACCTAACTAAATAATGTATAAACTAAAATAAATACTAAGTAAATACTTACCACCATAACAAATCACGTATGCAGGATACGCATTGCCTTCTTCTGATTGCCACCCCACGTTATATTTTTTAGCCTTTTTATACTCCACTTTATTATTAAAAAGTTTAGCACGCGTTATATAGGCACCGTCATACAGGTATCATCCTCTAAAAATCTAAAGAATACAAATTTTATATCGGCCATGTTGAAGTCAACTTTATTATGAACGAACTTTGCTACACGAAGATCGCTCACAGACTCACAGTTTAAGAGCGTTGTCTGTAGAACGGTCCTTTTTGAACAGGTAAAATTGGTAGGGATAGGTTTTAAACAGGTATAAAAATATCCGAAAATACAGCTTATGTCTGCATATTTTTAAATAAGACGTACCTTTTTGTAAAACGTGCAGCTATTGAAAATCCGGGTTTCCAATTAAAGTAGACTGCGTTAAAACACAAAACTTCATATTTACTATCTAGGGCGAGGTGCTCTATATCGCCCAGTGTAGCGGGCCTCAAAATCCTTTCCTGCTTGCACACCGCCGCGGCACTGCTTGGTGAGCTCGGCCCTAAAATTTAAAAAATTGTTCTTGTGGGGGGCCATAATTGTTATTAGAAAAAAAATTTAACACAAATAATTTGTACGGATATGCACTCTCGCTGGAATAAACGTACGTATAATTTAAAAACTCAGAACGCAGTAGATAATTAAAGCAAGCATGTTCTTACCATTTTCAAAGCAGCTTCCGTAATAAGATTGTAACAAAAATTTGGAAAAATGACCGATCCCACCTCGCTATCGGCCATGACCTTCTGGCCTCGTAGCTGCTTTTTGCAGCAGGACTCATATGCCGCCACAAGTATGCGGCGGCCTTCGATATTCGTCCTGCTTGCACACCGCCGCGGCACTGCTTGGTGAGCTCGGCCCTAAAATTTAAAAAATTGTTCTTGTGGGGGGCCATAATTGTTATTAGAAAAAAAATTTAACACAAATAATTTGTACGGATATGCACTCTCGCTGGAATAAACGTACGTATAATTTAAAAACTCAGAACGCAGTAGATAATTAAAGCAAGCATGTTCTTACCATTTTCAAAACAGCTTCCGTAACACGATTTTTACAAAAATTTGGAAAAATGACCGAGCCCACCTCGCTATCGGCCATGACCTTCTGGCCTCGTAGCTGCTTTTTGCAGCAGGACTCATATGCCGCCACAAGTATGCGGCGGCCTTCGATATTCGTCCTGCTTGCACACCGCCGCGGCACTGCTTGGTGAGCTCGGCCCTAAAATTTAAAAAATTGTTCTTGGGGGGGGGCCATAATTGTTATTAGAAAAAAAATTTAACACAAATAATTTGTACGGATATGCACTCTCGCTGGAATAAACGTACGTATAATTTAAAAACTCAGAACGCAGTAGATAATTAAAGCAAGCATGTTCTTACCATTTTTAAAGTAGCTTCCGTAATAATATTGTAACTGTAATTTCGAAAACAGACCGAGCCCACCTCTTTATCGGCCATGACCTGGCCGCGTATCTGCTTCGTCCGGCAGGACCCATCCGCCGCCATAAGTAGCCGGCGGCCTTCGATATGTGACCTGCCTGGACGCCTCGGCACTTCTGGGTGAGCTCAGATCTAAACTTTAAAAACTTGTTGGTCCGGCGGGCCATAATAAAGAAAATATACTAGAACAAAAATTGAACACATAATTTTGACAAATTTAATTTAAATAATTAAAAACACTGTATCACAGCAACATCGTACACATACAGTCATAGATAAAAAATATAAAATAGTACTGACTATGATCGCAAATGGCGCTAAACATTGTATAGCGGGAAATTCAAATTGTAGGTAAAATTATACCGCATTTAAATGTATTAGTAAAACTACAAATATAACAGAAATAAAGCGTTTTAATTCCATATAAAAAAAATTATAAATGAGGACCTACGAAATAAGTTAAATTCGTACAATACAGTTACTGGTGTTATTGCAGGGTCTTTTGACAAACACATGTCCATATCAGTTCAGCTTAGATTACATAATGTTACATTCAGTGATGTGTGGTGACATTTTCTGAAGAATACGTTCTGAATTGGAAAATTTTTAGGAAAATTTGCTCAAGGTTTTTACTGAAAATTTCCTGCTTATAAAATTACCCATCTGAGAATAGGGGAACACCTTGAATATGTAGACAACCAAGAGCTTTAGCTTAGCTTGTTGTTTTGATTTATTAATCAGGTTCTGATTTAATATTTTCTAGACAACCCACATCACTGACTACAGCAGAAATACTACTTAAATTTGGAAGTGTAATCTGAACATTTAAAACAAAAGGAAGAAAAAGCACGCAGAAGCAGTAAAAATGAAATGCACGTCCATATAATATTATTAGTATATAATACTAAAACGTTTTATAATATTAATTGTAAAGTCGATGACTGATAAGGCTTAGAACAAAAAAATAATTTCGTTGAGAAAAATACGTCAAGGGATTATTATACATTATATACAGGGTTTTTTCAAAATTTAACATAAGCGAATAAATTTAAATTGAAATTTAAAAAAAGCTACTAACATGTCTAAAGCCTCTAGAACTACCTGAGAGCAAAAATTAATGTTTTAAATAACCTATTGTAGCTGCTTCAAATTTCTGATTTTTTGTTTCTTAATTTTAAACTTTTTATATCTATCGTAAGCTATCTTTTTTACACTATCATTAATGTTTCGTATCCTACACTGTTTAGTTTCTCCCATATGCATTTGAAACCTTGCAGAGTTGAAATCCAGTTTTTTACAGTTGGGGGAGTGTATTCTTTTCCATTGTTTCTGAAGTATTTAATACTATTCAATACTTTTATGGATTCGTTCCAAAACTCCACATGAAGAGATTTTGAAGTTACTGCACATCTCAGGAACTTACCATGCTGAGGTTTAATTGAAGAACCGTTAACACTATCAAACAGTTGGTCTATAAACAACAAAAAATCTGCAGTGTCTGCTGCTGAGTCAGGAAGACATCCATTTCCTAATCTAACCAATCCTCGCATAGTAGAAGAAACACGCTGTGAAAAAACTTGTGCAGCAAGGTTCACCTTCATCTTCTTAATTTTTTCTTTATAGATATGGCAAATTGTAAGTTTGTTGAGCATTCTTGTATTAAAATCTCCTACATCAATTTCAAAAGTCTTTACAACATCATCCCATGAAGCAATTTGACTGGTTGTCTTCTTCCATAGAAATGTAGCTTTGGACTCCAACAGATTATTCCTTATTCCTTTCAATAGGTGGGGAGGGTCATATACAGGAACAACCTCTTCTCCATCTACTGAAAACCCAAACATTTTGTTTTCTTTCTGAACTAAGGCGTGTTCTCTATCAGTTTCTTGCTTCAGCATTTTGATGGCACTTGTATTCACTGGAAGTTGATCGCAAACCGTTGCCACAATGTGCAAACCAATGCCATGGAGAGCTCGAATAACAATTTTTAAGTTTTTTGCAAGTTCGGTAGAATTCATACCACTTTGCGAAAAATAGAAGGATATTGGCTGCTTCCACTTCCTTCTCAGACCTCGTGCCATAAACACCATAGCATGATCTGCAAAAGAAATTTTTTTTTCTTCTCCATTGTCCTCAAACCCATCAATGGAATCCACCTTTTTGTTGTATGTTAGCGAAGCCTCAAGCGACATTTCGTCAAAAAGTAAGCTGCAGTATATATCCAAAGGGTCCATTTTTTGTACACTAAACTGAAGACTTTTCAAAATATGTTTATTTAGTCCACAAACAAAAGGTACTGTATTTAATACTGACATCAACGTTTTTCTTGAAGGTAATGCAAAGGATTTTTGCAATAATCTGCAACCTTTTGGACTTTGCTTTAACAATGATAGTGCAAATATTTTGTCTTCAATTGTGAAACGTCGGCCCTTGCTTTTTTTGCTTTGCATTCTTAACTGAGACTTAATAAAATTGAATGTTGTTAAATTAATTTTATTTTTGAATAAGTCTTCTGAAACTGTCACTTTTGTTGCTTCTTTTACTCTTCTGATGTTGCTGGCATTCTCCCTATCTAACTTCCTCGCAGTTTTCCTTAAACCAGTGGCTATTTGATATAATTTTCTAGCCTTTGGACTTAATTGCCGTTTCCTTCTTACTTTAATCTCTTTTAATAAACTTAATTTTCTTCGCAAGTCTCTGCGAAAAATGGGTGAGTGAGCCACGATGAACTTGCAGGCAGTCGCTAAAACACGTAACATAAACTTCTAATCAGTCCGACTGTGCACGATGTCGCGCGAAACTTGCAGCATGGTCAGGCCGTAGACGCTTTTGGGCGATTGATGGCAATGCAATGAACAGAATTTGCAAAGAACAGAATGACCAACGAACAGAATACCCGAAGCCGATGACATGCGAACGTAAAGTAGCATTTAACAGAGATTGTATTTAACAGAATAGAATTAAACAGAATACTGGAAGAGGTCACTTTATTCGTGTTCTTTCGGTTTTAGTACTTTTTACTTAGTTATTTTGATGAATTGTTGTGGTGGTACCCCCTCATCCTACAGTAGAAACACGATGTTACTGTGCACAAAGATTTGTGTAAAGATGAACTCCTACTTGCTTAAATATGAGCTATCACATCGGAATGGAATAAAATTTGGTATTATAGTTGGCCCAAGGGTACACAATGTTAAGAAATGCAAGAATTTTTGGAAGTACTAAAGCTGCGAAGTAGAACAGATTTCAAAATTTTGGCAAAAAATTGTTGCTAAAAAACTGGCCAACACCATTTTTTAAAACTTTATATACAGGGTGCCAACTTTACCTTATCCACTATTGGTAACTTTTTTTAATTTTAAAGATTCAGCATTTTTCCGAACATTTTGAATATCAAACTGTTTCTGTTTAACTGGAAACGGTACCAACTTTTGATTTTTAATTGGAACACTATATTTTTACATTTTTGGATAGGAAAAATATCACAAAATTATTACACATACAGGGTGTAACAGACCACCCATGCACTATCTTTTGCGACTAGAGTTGAACCTATATGGACGAGATAAAAAATTTGTAATATAAATCGTACTCGAAGTATTCAGTAAAAATATTGATAAATGTTTTGGGCTTACGGGGGCGGGGGCTAGGTGGGTCGAGTTCTACCTCATTCAAAAGGTATTTCAAAACCCAACAACAAAAAAAAACAAAATATTGATAGCTCAAACCATTTTAAAATGGCGGCCAATTATATCAAGAAAACTGCCATTACTTTAACCTTTTCCCAACCGCACATGAACTATTGTACAAAGAAAACTGGTACTGATCTCTAAAGTCCATTAAATTAGCTTTCCAATGATGTACCACATGTAGACGAAAAATAAATATCAGTACCCATTCTGCTTCTCAAAAAAGCGGGAACATTCAAAAGATATTATCTCAAAGGTCCCATTGAACTGAACAATTTTTGTGTTTTAAAGTTCTTCGATATTTCTCACCGCTACAAAATGGCGGCTCAATTTATAAAATTTTACTTCCTATTATTAAACAAATTTGTTGCCGATTTATAAAGTCTATTCACATAACATTTAAATTCATGTGCGAGTTGGAGTGGACAATAACATCGCACTCGCACTAAACCTTTATTATACCCGGAGGGAAACTATCAATGAGTGTGTTGGTGTCTTTGACGAATATGATGTGCACCGTGTCGTGATTGTTTAAATTATTATTACATTACAACACGGTGCACATCTTAATCGTCAAAAACATCAACACACACATTAATAGTTTCCAATCCGGTATAATCAAGGCTTAGTGCAAGTGCGATGTTCAGTTGTTCAACTCCAAGTCGCACGTGTATTGAAATGTTATGTGAATCAACATTATAAATCAGCAAAAAAATTTGTTTTACTGTTACATGCGCTTCAGGGAGCGATTCATCTGATAATAGGAACTAAATTTTAATAAATTGAGCCGCCATTTTGTAACGGTGAGAGATATCGAAAAACTTTAAATACAAAAATTTTTTAGTTTAATGAGACCTTTAAAATAAGGTATCACTTGACCCCTCCTCCCATTTAAGATTTTTGAGATAATATCTTCTGAATGTTTCGGCCTTTTTGAGGAGGAGGGGAGGGGGTACTAAGATTTGTTGGGTTTAAAAAGGCTTTTTTCCACTACTAGCATTAAACGATATCATTATTTACTTTGTTTTAGAGCCAAGAAGATGAATTTCTTTCCTAGTGGTTAATAATATTTCATTTTTAACTACTGGGTAATAATGAAAACAATTGCTACAAATCTTTAAATTCACCATAAACTTTCATGTGAAAATCTTTTGATTTTACTGGTAATAACTGTTCACCCCAACACTTTCTGCACCTTCCCTAATTTCAGGAGTGCAGTTTTCACTCAAATCATCAAAATTGGACATTTTATAACCACTATTATAAAATATATATTTTACATAAATGTCAATTGAAATTAACTATTCTCTTGTTTTCAAGCTTTATTTTTGTGCATATTTGCATTTGTAATTTTATTTTTTATTAATGTAAATACAATTAATTGTAAACGGAATAAAGGTGCTAGCAGTGGAAAAAATAATATATAAACCACGGTAGAGAAGACTTATCAGCCTCGCAACTTATTTCCCTCAATGCTTCGCATCTCGGGAAATAATTCTGCTCGGCTGAGAAAAATGTCTTCTCTACCTTGGTTTATAATATACTATTTAAATGAGTTATGAGTTGACCCATTTTCGAATTAAAAATTTCGAGAAATCTCCATAGGTCCCTCTAAAATTACCCTTTCCGAAGCCCCGAAAAAATTCTAAATATTTTTGCTGATTACCTCCTATACAATTTATATAACAAATATTTTATCCTATCTATATAGTTTCAATGGTTTAGCTGTAAAAGATAGTGGTGTGGTACACACTGTATGTATGCTTAAAATCACTCATAACAAAGAAGTTTCACTTTTTGCTATTGCCTTATTTAAACAATATTACCGCCATAAAACTGAAAACTTTATTTTTAAAGGTAGAAAGTTGGATAAATTGATAAGTTTCAGTATTTTTTACGACCATTTTGAATTTCAAATTGGATTATGAAAATTGAAGCATGGCTCTTGGTTGTTTTTATAAAATAAAAAAATGGAAGGTGAAACCACTATCTTTATACGTAAATTTGCTAAAAAAAATTTTAAGGCGGCCATAACAAAATTTATATTTTATGAAGAATTGTCTTTGTTTTAACTCTTCACACTGCTTAGCGGCTTGCTTGATCAAAAACGTATAGTTGGCCATTTTCAAGGATTTACTTTGGTATTTTTCAGAACTACTGTTCTTTCTGCCAAAGAAGGTTTTTTCTCATTAAGGGAAAGAAGAAATAAATACCGTATTGTGAACTGTTAAAGTTTGTTATTGCATTAAAGTGTCAATGGAGTTAATTGTTTGGGGCAATTTTAAATTGCAAATATTCTTTTATGATTTAGAACAAAGGTTTGTTACTTTTTCTATCACTTAACGAGAAAAAATATCATCTTTGGCTGAAAGCAATGCGGTTCTGAAAAGTAGACCAAAGTAAACCCCTGAAAATGGCTTGGTATTACGTTTTTTTGACAACGTTGGCCACTAAACAGTCTATAAAGTTTAAATAAAGACAATTTTTCATTAAATTTAATTTTGTAATGACACTGGCCGCTTTAAACATTCTTTAGCAGATTTACATGTGAAAGTCATGGCCAACTTGAATTTTTACTTCAAGTCCTTCTAACATTGGAGCTTTTAACTTTTTGAGTAGTAACTATTATACATGAGTTCAGAGAGAATTGATTGCTGTATCAAAATCTGTCGGATAAAATATAAGGTGCTATTTAAGAACCAAAGGTTGCAACTGGAAGTAGTGACATGTTGTTTATAACGCGAATTTAAAGGTTTCTAAGTACGAAAGACCCTTGCAAAAATTAATTTTGATAACTTGCAAAATAATTGAGATATTAGCTTGGAACATCTAGGCTGAATCACCTGCTATATTTTATTAAGATTCTTAAAAATATATTTTCTTGTCTGTTTTTATTCCCCCATGGCGTGTAGCATTTCATGATCGATACTGTAAGATTTCGTACTTACAAATAAGAAAAAAAGTGCCTATAAACGCATTGTTAAGGAGATACTGGGTGTTGAAGCAGACTCAGAAGGATTAATTTCTTTGCATTATATCTTTGGGGCCGCTTGGGAAAAAAATCTGCAGGTTGGTATGTGGTTGTTATTATAAACAACAAATGTTCATAGTACACACAGGGGTTGCACACGCTATTTAGTAGGGGAAAATGGTCAGTTCTAGCTCGACTTCCCACTACTGAACTCGATTTCAAGGTCAAAGCCACTGTGCTTTAAGATTACTTCTCAAGGCCGCTTTCTACCAATGACCTTGGCTACAAGCCTACTCCCACCAACGCCCTAGATTTTAAGGCCACCCCCCTCAACGACCTTGATGTCAAGACTGCGTTTCAAGGTTGCATCAAAAATAAAATAATCCACTTAACTATAATTTTTTATTTTACACAAAAACATGTTATTTCAAACGCATTAATCAGAGTTACATTCATCAGAACTGTGATATTCAGGCACATCTATTTCTGACATTCCATACTTTTTAATATGCTCAGCCGAACAATATCATTGTAATTATTAATAAAAAGCCACTTCTCCCTTTTTGCTTTCACAATTTGTTGTTTTCTTAATTTATTTTTACATTGAAGGGTTAATAAATTAATTGATTAAGTATAATTTATTTATTTATTGCAGGAACAATAAATGGATGTTGCGGCAGGAAATGCTGAGCAACTTCACAATGCTTAGTTTCATGTGGTAACGCTCGGGCCAAACCATTAGAAACAACGTCCAAAAACAAACAAAATGACGGAAAATAACTGCGGCATATAATTGAACTCGGTGGAAACAATTTCAAGAGCTACGTGCAAAAATTGATTGGTAGGGAAGAAGGTATTTATTCAGTGCAATATTAATGATGCTATAATTATTTTTTTTAATAATTATTACTATAATACAATAATATTAATTGTAAGAGCAAAATATATTTACATTTTCTGGGGGAGCTTCTTCCCCAATTGTGTTTTCATTATCAGCATTTTAGACTGTTGGTTTGCAGCAGTCTGAATAATTTACAATTAAACCTTCTTACAGGCGCGTGAAGTGGAGTGAATTTATTAGAAGTTTCATTTTAAACAACTGGTTCAAAATGGGCTGCTTATTATATTGTTGGTTGGTTAATACAAGGCAACTTGAAACTTCAAGCTTTTGTTGCCGTTATGGTAGTCGTTTAGAGCATTAAATATTTAGTGCAATTTCATTGTTATAAACATCTTTGGAGTAGCAGTCCGAGCAGTCGTTACATTCTTTCGAATGCTGTCGGCTAATAAACCTCTGTTGCTCCAACAAAGACTTTAATTTTTTTGAATCCAGCAGTCGTTTAGAGCCAATTTATGGGAATACAAGAAGTGTTCCAAGTCAGTGGTACTCTATTTGTCCAAATATTTATGGAGTAGAAAGCGCTTTGTATGAAGCAAATTCATAATGGTGAAGCTTTCACTTGGTGGACCAAAGTTTTTTTCTTTCTATAGAATCCCGCAGTCATTTCAATATTGTGGATAATAAACAGTTTACTGTTTCATCTTGTGCAATAAATTCGAAATGCACATTACTCTTAGAAAAAACATCAGTCTAGTCTTTGTCATATGTGATCTTGACATTCGAGTTTTCTATAACCACGGAGATGCCTAACTTCACGCAAAACAACGATAATTCGGTGCTCTAACAACCGATCATCATCAGAGAATGTAGAAAAAGTGTCTGTGTTCGTAGTTTCTGCTGTTTTATAAAAATTATTTGATTACAGCTCTAGTTATGTATAGGCAAGTGGAATTTGAAACGCCCGGTTTTTATTTCGCAAGCTTTTTCGGTTGGTTCGTGTTAATTCCGTTTAAATTGTGTAAAAATGATCCAAAAGTGAATGAGAAGATAAAGAATATCAAGTGATTTTTAAGTGACTAGTGTTTTGACAAATAAGTGGTTTGTGTTTGAAAGTGAAGCTAAACATTCCCAACATCAAATGAGCTATAATAAGAGGAAGAAGAACAAATAAACATTTTTTTAAATTACTTAGGTAATCTAATCGTAAGAGCTATATTTATCAATAAGAAAGTTTTAAAAGGTATAAGTAATACATTAGGTAAGTTTTGTGTATTGACCAAATTGGGGCAGTAGTTGGCCACAAACAATAAGGGAGGCATTCACATGATTGTTTTTCAATATAGTGTTGGATAACCGGGTTAAGTTATACCACGCAGATTTGATCAGGGGACTTTTGACACCAGGGCAGCTTTGATGAGGGTCCGTACTCTTGTTGGTACGATAGATGCAACAATGGATTTGGTATAAACTTTGTGCTATTCATTCATAATGCATAAGTATAGTGTGACCAGATTGAAGGAAGGAAAAACGGGGCTTCCCTTGGTGCATATACGAGGGTCGTCGGCAAGTAGTGCCCGTTTTAGAATTCAAAAATAAGTAACTTTTGTTGACAAAACTTTTTATTTGTTAACAACAAATCTTAAACTACTTCTCTACATAGTCGCCATGCAAATTTAAGCATTTTTCATAACGTTTGACGAGTTTTTGTATTCCAGCTTCATATTCCTCTACCGCCAGTCTACCAAGAAAAGTATTCACCTCTTCTTTCAGTTCATCACTTTGAAATTTCGTTCCTCCCCAAAAGTCCTTCGGTTTTGTGAAGCGGTGAAAATCAGAAAAAGCCAGGTCGGGGCTGTAGGGTGGATGGTTGAAAATTTTTGACTTGAATTTTTGGAGAAGTTGTGTTTTCCTAGCAGTATGAGGCCTGGCATTGTCGTGGAGGAGAATGACTCCGCTAGACAACAGACCTCGCCGTCGATTTTGAGTTGCCTGCCGTAATTTCTTCAATGTGTCGCAATATGAATCGGTATTGATAGTGGCTCCACGGGGCATAAAATCAATAAACAGTATACCTTTTCGATCCCAGAAAACGCCGTCTTGAATTTTTTTGGTCTGGTTGGTGAATTTGCATGATGCCACGCCATTGATTGTCGTTTACTCTCGGGTGTTGCATAAGAAATCCGCGTTTCATCTCCAGTGACAATATGAGTCGCGAGAGTCCCCTTCATCAGAATAACGCTGCAAAAAATCCATAGCTGCACCTAACCGCTTCATTTTGTGCTCGTCTGTAAGCATGCGCGGGACCCACCTTGCACAAATTTTGCCATACTTTAGATGATGTTTGACAATTTCCTGAATTTGTTTGTGAAACGTTAGCAAACTGTTCACTGATTTAATCAAGTGTGACGCGCCGATCGTTCTTTATGAATTCGTCAACTGAATTTTGCAGTTCGTCCGTAATAACAGACGGGCGTCCTGAACATTCGTCTTCGTGGATGTTCTCCCTCCCCGAGTTAAAGTTTCGACACCAGCGCCGAACAGACGACTCCTCAATAACATTGTCTCCATAAACCTCCTTTAATTGACGGTGAATATCACATGGTCGCACATTTCTTGGTTTAAGAAGCCCTAACTTCAAAAGTGGCGGGATTTTCAATTTTTTTAAACATTGTAAACACTCGCGGAAACAACGAAAACAATGACAGCGCCACACAGTGAGCAGACAGTCAACAGAAGTCGTTTTACCTTAAGCGTCGACTACTCGCGTCGCTAGCACGGCGCGAATGGATACTACTTTCCGGACGACCCTCGTACTTTTATAATTGTGGTCATTTTGCTGTTTTGTTCTGTTGTTTTTCACTGCTGCTTTTTCGTGAATTTTTTGGGATGGCTCTTAGAAGTGTGTGCACCTTTTCCTTTTCTCTCTTCTGTTCGTGTTTTTTTGCTTCCTGATTGTCTTCTTTAATTTTCTTTGGCTCTTGATTTATGGCTGCATCAGCTATTGGTGCCAAGTCTGCTACCCGTTCCTTGTTCCAGTTCTATTGTATATTCTTCGTTGTCTACTGTTTGTTCTTGCGTATAACTGCCCTCGGTCCTTTTTTCCTGGCATCCAGAAGATGCGGTTTCAGCTTGTTTCAAGGGCTGTCTTATAATCTTCCCCTAATCCTATTTCCTTTAACTTACAATTGTCCAAATTTCTGTTTTCATTATGGTAGTAGTTAGTCCCTACCTTTATGAGTCTGGTTTTCTCTGGGTGTAGTTTGCCCAGCCTGTAGATAAATTCAATGTCTCTCTTGGTAATGTGCAGCTGCATTTTTGGAGCTATTTACATAAATGCTTGTATTAGGTTGCATGTAGCTTCCTTCGGTTGCTCC
Source organism: Ctenicera cuprea (assembly GCA_958336395.1). Classification (NCBI taxonomy): domain Eukaryota; kingdom Metazoa; phylum Arthropoda; class Insecta; order Coleoptera; family Elateridae; genus Ctenicera; species Ctenicera cuprea. The sequence continues at coordinate 17,144,858 of OY284494.1, forward strand.
TCCACTTTTTGTTTCGGGTTGCCGTTTCTAGAGTGCTACGATTTTGATTTCTTGCTGTTTTACAGTATTCTTGAGATTTACATTTTTATCGTGTGGTTGATTTACCTTTGCAGTAATTTTATTTTTCATGGAATCCGTTTTGTTTAGTATTGTTAATTGTTCCATTATTGTTTTAAACATTATCGCTGTGTTCTATTCTTTTTCCCCCATTTCTGTTGAGAAAAAAGGGAAGGCGAGTTCGCGCCTCGAATTCAAATTTTGTAATAAGCTTGTTTAATCGTGCCGTGCTTACGTCGCGCTACACTAATTTCACGTCGATGTTATCTTTCGTTTCAATTTTGTTTATTTCTCTGCTTAATTGGCCTCTTTTTTTCTGTTGTAATTATTTATTTACACAATGTGTACCTTTGTACGATGTTGTACCATAATTCAAATGGCCAAGTTGAAACTCAAAAGTACTGTGAATTTTTTTGTGTGCATTGTTTTGCACTTGCAGATATGGAATTTTGTATTTTTCAACCTAATATGTCGACCGTTTCTTTTTAAAAAAATAATTAAAATTGCAACGAACAAGTTTTGCAAATAAAATTATGGGTTTTGGTAAAAAAAAACGCCCATATTCAACATAAAATTAGTATTCACTAATAGTTTAAGCAAAAATACAAATAAACGTAATTTTTCTGTATAATAATAGAACCATTATTTATTCTAAAAACAAAGAAAGATTACAAAACAGTTTAAACAAAAAAAATCATCACGTTGGTTTTGGCATTGTTCAGATGGTTCATTATTCTTTTCTTCTGTTGCTTCAGCAGGATCTATCTGCACAATGTGATTCTTTGACAAATAAAGTTCTGGAAGGGTTCTCTAATCGTCACCATAATGTTTAGTCGACAGACCATTAATACTTGCTTTATCACCCTTCAACTGGGTTCCTAAAGGCAACTCCAACGGAGCTATTGATGAAAGTGAAAAATTCTTCTTTGAAGACACCTTCAGGTGTTCCCACGACACACGTACACACGGTATGCTATTGCGCATGAGAGCGTTGTCACTCTCGCCGCCTGTAACGTCACGCTCGAGGAAACGCGGGGAAGTTGTTCACTCGTTTCAATGTAATTCCGCGGCGCGCGTTGTAGTTTTATCGAATTTAAAATTATGGTGGTTGATTTTTTTTGATTAAAACTGATTAAAAGAGAATATTGTTGTATAAGGTAGTCTTCTTTCAGATTTGTACATTGTACATAAGTCAATAAAATGTTTTTTCAATTATATGCAAGGGCAGTTAAGCGTCAAAAAATAATCATCGTTTTTCTGTTATGATTATTATTTTGAGAAGAATAGAAATAGTAAGTTTTTTGAATTCACTTTTTTACCAGGTATTTCAAAACATATTAAAAAAGAAAAGAAAAACCGCAGTGTTATAGGGGAGAGTTGGATAAAACAGGACACTTAGTGTTTAGAGCCTTTTAACTTTTTGAATAAAGTTATGCAAAGTACAATGTTTTACCTCTAGTTTCATTAGTAATTGGACTTTTGATTGCAACTATCATTTATGAAAAACCGGAAGTTACATCGGAGAAAAAAAGTTTTCTTTTAAGAGTTGGAAGTGTCCCGTTTTAGCCACCTAGTCTGATAAAACGGGATACTTACGCTTCTGCAGATTCCATGTTTATCCTTCAGGGAAAAAGAGACGACAAGGGAAACTCAATTGTACAAAAAAGACAAAATAAACTTTTCTTACAAGAAATGAAAAATGGTATATTTTTATAAACTAGAAAAAACTAAATAAAGGCACTTTAACAAAAAAAATGATTAGAATATTATCTTTACTGACAAAAGTCACATATAAAAACTTCGTCGTCGTCAGTCCCCACGCCTGCACACGCTTCATGGGCCCAACCTTGGCAATGCTGACACCTTATCCAACCATCTTCTGACCTAGAATTCGAATAAAGTTCAGTGCAAAATAAGCATGTCGCTTCTCTGCTTTCTTGTTCTGAACTGGAATCTTCAGTGTTTTTTGTCTTCCTTCTTTTTTTATTTTTTTTTTTGTCCATTGACATTTTCTTGTGTTGCTACGTTCGCGTTTCCATTTTCTGAAGTGCTGCTGTCATTCTCAACTAGTTTCTTTGCTTTGATGTTTCTTTTAGTTGTCTTCTTAATAATTGTTTTGTTTTTTTTATTCAGTTTGGCTGTATGGGCTGCTTTTTCTGTATCTTCCATGTTCAACTTTGGCTTCTTTGTAGGCTTTTTTCTAATACTTTGTTCGAGTTCTTCTTTGTATGGTGTCGATGTTAACAACGCAGTTTTACCCCTTCTTTTGTCGTTTGAATTTAATTTTCTTTCGGAATGAGGGATTGGAACAAAGTGTTTTGGCGTTACCACAAAATTCTTGGGGCTGTAGGAACACGAAGGAGTCGCATTCGTATAAAACTTCGTCGTGGTAATTGGACCTGGAGTAGTGTCTCGTGTGTCTAAGGAATTTACAGGATTTAATTCTTCATCTGATGCTTGAAGTTTTGATAGGGGGTCTGTAGGTCTCAGTGGTGTTCTCGATGGTGTGTCCGGTGGTGTTCTTGGTAGTGGTATCGGTGATGTCCTTGGTGAAGGATTTGTAATTTGAGGTAGCAGGTCATCATTATGTTCTTCATGACCCCCTTTCGCAATCAAATGTTGTTGTCGGGAGTATGTTCAGCGTTTTAAAGAGATTACAAGAAGCATTTCGTGTACGGAAGTCTACTATACTTTCGCATTCAGATAAACCAAATCGGCATGCCACTCTTTTAACTTGATCTTCTCCCTTGGCGTCATCAGTTACTGTTTTGAATACTTCGTCAATCACCTACAGAATGAAAGAAACTTTATATTACTAATAAAGCTAATTAAAGTAAAAAAAAAAAGGTGCAAATATATACAAAGTGTTCTTTAAAATAAAAAAGTTTCTCTGTACACATTTTTTACTTTCCAATAATTTAGTATAATATGATTTCAGATTACGATAAAAAGGCCTAGAAAAAGGGCGTACTTTACATAGCCATATTTGACAACTAGTATCGTCACTAGCTGACTACTTTTCGGGTTTTTCGGCCTCGTTTTAAACGTGCCGTCTATATGGATTTCCTTCGCTTCCGATAGCAGCGGTATCAAGTCCTCGGCCAAAAACAACGCGGAAACGTTATTTTCAGTGCCTATAGCTCCCCGACAAAAGGGCTTGTCATCGACTCTCCCAAATCTCAAGTTGGTTTGTGAAACATTTCCCAACTCTTCCAACGAAGTTGGGATTCCTGGCTGAGCCTTCCTCCTCTCTCGTCTCATAGTTTGAGCTATTTTCGGGAAAGCCAGTTTCGAAGCAGCTTCAACTTCCGCTCTAAAACAAAGTATTTTACAAATGAGAATCGAAATCTTTTGAACAAAATTACATATTTTCTTCAAATGGATTGCTAAGTTATGGAATAATGCTAACATTATAAATGATTTTATGAATGAATAAAATACATTTAAAAAAAGTATAGCTGATTTGGATGAAGCAAGCGCTGAACACTTAAAATATTGAAAAATTGCGTTTGACGTATTATTATTGTTTTCTGTTACAGTAACTTACCTTGCACCTTTTTCTCTGTAAAAATTGATCGGACTTCATTACTTGTGGTAACGGCATGAGTTACCATCTCATGCTTCAGCAATAAAGCATCCTTTTTTGCTGCGTCCGGGAGATGACCATGTTCATCATTCCTAGCTACTTTAAAAAAAAGTGTTCGTTGCACTTGGCCCTAGCCGTGCAGTTTTTTTCTACGCAGACCAAATACATATCTCCATTTTTACCATATGTTTTGCGGCGATAAAAAAACCTTGGCTAGCAATACAAGTATAATAGGTAGAACCACTTTTATACCCTGGAATCTTTTGTACGTCCATTTTCAAGCTAACTTCAATAACACTATACAAACACTACACAAACTACCCACGCCAGATACGTAAGAAAAGTGTATTGCAAAATTACCGAGATTCTCGAAGGAAACCTACTGCTTAGTTCATTAACCAATCAAAACTTGGTATCTGCACCCCCACCATTTTGAAATAATAAAAGTAAATTTCAAAAGTTTAATTTAAAATAATTTTTCTTAATAACTTTTTCAGTTGTCCAGACAAAAACACTTAACTCATTTGGTTTTAAGTTAGATGCTTTACAATAGGTGCTGTTGTCTTCTAATCTATGTAATTAGTTTAGGTATACAAATTTGGCCAGCACCTATTAGTAATAACTTAACCATCTAACTTAAAACGGTGCCTGGACACTTTGTCGAATGCCCACAACGTCGAATCGATTATTTAAGGTCCACAACGTCGAACGTGTCCACAACGCCGAATGTTATTCAATGCCCACTACGCCGAACGTGCCCACAACGCCGAAAGCTCGGGAGGGACACTTCGCCGAAAGTGTCCACAACGCCGAAAAATATTTGGTAGTGTCACAAGTTCCGATGGTGCCCGAATAGCATGTTGTTTGTGTAAAACGTCTATAATGTAGAGCTCTGATTAACGCCTAATGAACACTTTGCGGAATGTGCCCAAATCGTCGAATGCTTGCAAGGGACACTTTGCCGAATGTGCCCACAACGTCGAATGCTCGTAAGGGACACTTTGTCGAACGTGTCCACAATGCCGAATGCTTACAAGGGACACTTTGTCGAATGTGGCCACAACGTCGAATTCTCGCAAGGGACACTTTGCCGAACGTGCCCACAACGCCGAATGCTTGCAAGGGACACTTTGTCGAATGTGCCCACAACGTCGAATTCTCGCAAGGGACACTTTGTCGAATGTGTCCACAACGTCGAATGCTCGTAAGGGACACTTTGTCGAATGTGCCCACAACGTCGAATGCTCGTAAGGGACACTTTGTCGAATGTGCCCACAACGTCGAACGCTCTTATTAGTCACCGAAAATGTCAACAACGCCGATGGCTGATGAGTAGTGATGGGTGGATGAAAATTCTTATAACAATTTGCGATTGTATAGTAATAAAATAATTATATACAGGGTGTTTGTTTTTTAAACGATCTACCCAAAATATCTAGTGCCTCCTATAAACTGTTTAGTCTTTCTGATACTGTTTTTACAATGCTGCGAAATAATTCAAAAAATTCGACTTTTACCAACCCCAGTGGCGCAACGTCACACCCACGAAACCCTTTGTTGCGGGGGGGGGGGGGGGGGGCAAGACTTCAGGGGGTCCGGATATGCGTTTATTTTTAAAATTGTTTATACAAATTTGCAGTTTCTATATACCTAATGTAAGTAGTAGGTACTATTTTATAGTAGTGAAGATAAAATTAGCCTGACTAAACACTTCGTCTTATTATTTGTCGGTACTTATCATGCATCAATAAATCACTCGCTCCATGATTTCTTTGTGCTTGATTTGTGCCTGACACGTGGGCTTTATAAATGTTTATGTTATAGGTTTATACGAAAAGAGTTCGAATGTAACTTAAGGAGTTTAGTTGACCCTACTGAAAGTCACCTGACACAACCTTATAGAAATATGTGTGTAAGGTTTATATGAGGTTTTTGAAACAGGCAATTCCGAGCTGATCCTATAGAATATTCTAATGTGGTTTTATCGGGCTGCGTTTAAGAGGTTAAACAAGCATTTGCCTTGTTGAATATTAATATGGTTTAACCAGGACAGATAGCGAATGCTTTTACAAGGTTTTATCGGAATTTGACGAGTTCGAAATTTACAACATTTTATCAGGTTTCTGACGAATATTTTGTAATGAGGTTGTATAAGGTTGAACAATCGTTTGCCTTATTGAATATTAACAAAATTTAACCAGGCGAGATAGTGAATGTTTTTATCAGGTTGTATCGGAATTTGACCAGTTTGAAATTTGCATAAACAAAATATCGTCAGGTTATTCAGAACTTTTTACAATTCGGTTGACTTTCAAATATTCAACAATACTTTACCTTGCTAAATATTAATAAGGATTTCCAAGTTTTTTCTGAATTTCGTAATTGCAAAGTAGAAAAAAGCAATTAAAGGTAATGAGCATAGGATAAGAATATAAATAAGAAGAATAAACTTAAAACATTAGAATTTATTATTTATTCTGATAACGAACATTATATGTACTATATATATGATATACAGAAAACTAGCAAATTATTTATTAATTAAATCATGGATTAATCCATCCTCCTCTATTTTTTTGTATTTCTCCATTTTCTTCTATTTCGCTTCTTCTTTTTCTTCCTTCTCTCCTTCTCCACCTTCCTTGTCTTCTTCTCGTTCTATGTCTTCTCCCCTTCCATGTCTTCTCCTTCCATGTCTTCTTCTCCTTCCTTTTCATTATCTTCTCGTTCCTTCTGTTCTTCATCTCCTTCTCCTTGTCGTGAATTGTAATCTGATAAAGAAAAACAAATAAATTAGTACAAATCCCAAAATTGCATCATATAGATAATAGAATACAATTTTGAGGAATAATTTTTGGAAAATTTCCATAATTTTGAAAACGTGCCATCTTTATCGTTTTTTTTTCTGTTTAAGTAATCGGGCATTAAAGTCAACATTTTCAAAAATTCGTAGCGGCTTCGTCTTGAAGATACAGCATTAAAAAAAAGAATATTTTTCCGAGAATTATTTTTTTCATACTATCTTTTTCGACCACTACAATACCTAACTAAATAATGTATAAACTAAAATAAATACTAAGTAAATACTTACCACCATAACAAATCACGTATGCAGGATACGCATTGCCTTCTTCTGATTGCCACCCCACGTTATATTTTTTAGCCTTTTTATACTCCACTTTATTATTAAAAAGTTTAGCACGCGTTATATAGGCACCGTCATACAGGTATCATCCTCTAAAAATCTAAAGAATACAAATTTTATATCGGCCATGTTGAAGTCAACTTTATTATGAACGAACTTTGCTACACGAAGATCGCTCACAGACTCACAGTTTAAGAGCGTTGTCTGTAGAACGGTCCTTTTTGAACAGGTAAAATTGGTAGGGATAGGTTTTAAACAGGTATAAAAATATCCGAAAATACAGCTTATGTCTGCATATTTTTAAATAAGACGTACCTTTTTGTAAAACGTGCAGCTATTGAAAATCCGGGTTTCCAATTAAAGTAGACTGCGTTAAAACACAAAACTTCATATTTACTATCTAGGGCGAGGTGCTCTATATCGCCCAGTGTAGCGGGCCTCAAAATCCTTTCCTGCTTGCACACCGCCGCGGCACTGCTTGGTGAGCTCGGCCCTAAAATTTAAAAAATTGTTCTTGTGGGGGGCCATAATTGTTATTAGAAAAAAAATTTAACACAAATAATTTGTACGGATATGCACTCTCGCTGGAATAAACGTACGTATAATTTAAAAACTCAGAACGCAGTAGATAATTAAAGCAAGCATGTTCTTACCATTTTCAAAGCAGCTTCCGTAATAAGATTGTAACAAAAATTTGGAAAAATGACCGATCCCACCTCGCTATCGGCCATGACCTTCTGGCCTCGTAGCTGCTTTTTGCAGCAGGACTCATATGCCGCCACAAGTATGCGGCGGCCTTCGATATTCGTCCTGCTTGCACACCGCCGCGGCACTGCTTGGTGAGCTCGGCCCTAAAATTTAAAAAATTGTTCTTGGGGGGGGCCATAATTGTTATTAGAAAAAAAATTTAACACAAATAATTTGTACGGATATGCACTCTCGCTGGAATAAACGTACGTATAATTTAAAAACTCAGAACGCAGTAGATAATTAAAGCAAGCATGTTCTTACCATTTTTAAAGTAGCTTCCGTAATAATATTGTAACTGTAATTTCGAAAACAGACCGAGCCCACCTCTTTATCGGCCATGACCTGGCCGCGTATCTGCTTCGTCCGGCAGGACCCATCCGCCGCCATAAGTAGCCGGCGGCCTTCGATATGTGACCTGCCTGGACGCCTCGGCACTTCTGGGTGAGCTCAGATCTAAACTTTAAAAACTTGTTGGTCCGGCGGGCCATAATAAAGAAAATATACTAGAACAAAAATTGAACACATAATTTTGACAAATTTAATTTAAATAATTAAAAACACTGTATCACAGCAACATCGTACACATACAGTCATAGATAAAAAATATAAAATAGTACTGACTATGATCGCAAATGGCGCTAAACATTGTATAGCGGGAAATTCAAATTGTAGGTAAAATTATACCGCATTTAAATGTATTAGTAAAACTACAAATATAACAGAAATAAAGCGTTTTAATTCCATATAAAAAAAATTATAAATGAGGACCTACGAAATAAGTTAAATTCGTACAATACAGTTACTGGTGTTATTGCAGGGTCTTTTGACAAACACATGTCCATATCAGTTCAGCTTAGATTACATAATGTTACATTCAGTGATGTGTGGTGACATTTTCTGAAGAATACGTTCTGAATTGGAAAATTTTTAGGAAAATTTGCTCAAGGTTTTTACTGAAAATTTCCTGCTTATAAAATTACCCATCTGAGAATAGGGGAACACCTTGAATATGTAGACAACCAAGAGCTTTAGCTTAGCTTGTTGTTTTGATTTATTAATCAGGTTCTGATTTAATATTTTCTAGACAACCCACATCACTGACTACAGCAGAAATACTACTTAAATTTGGAAGTGTAATCTGAACATTTAAAACAAAAGGAAGAAAAAGCACGCAGAAGCAGTAAAAATGAAATGCACGTCCATATAATATTATTAGTATATAATACTAAAACGTTTTATAATATTAATTGTAAAGTCGATGACTGATAAGGCTTAGAACAAAAAAATAATTTCGTTGAGAAAAATACGTCAAGGGATTATTATACATTATATACAGGGTTTTTTCAAAATTTAACATAAGCGAATAAATTTAAATTGAAATTTAAAAAAAGCTACTAACATGTCTAAAGCCTCTAGAACTACCTGAGAGCAAAAATTAATGTTTTAAATAACCTATTGTAGCTGCTTCAAATTTCTGATTTTTTGTTTCTTAATTTTAAACTTTTTATATCTATCGTAAGCTATCTTTTTTACACTATCATTAATGTTTCGTATCCTACACTGTTTAGTTTCTCCCATATGCATTTGAAACCTTGCAGAGTTGAAATCCAGTTTTTTACAGTTGGGGGAGTGTATTCTTTTCCATTGTTTCTGAAGTATTTAATACTATTCAATACTTTTATGGATTCGTTCCAAAACTCCACATGAAGAGATTTTGAAGTTACTGCACATCTCAGGAACTTACCATGCTGAGGTTTAATTGAAGAACCGTTAACACTATCAAACAGTTGGTCTATAAACAACAAAAAATCTGCAGTGTCTGCTGCTGAGTCAGGAAGACATCCATTTCCTAATCTAACCAATCCTCGCATAGTAGAAGAAACACGCTGTGAAAAAACTTGTGCAGCAAGTTTCACCTTCATCTTCTTAATTTTTTCTTTATAGATATGGCAAATTGTAAGTTTGTTGAGCATTCTTGTATTAAAATCTCCTACATCAATTTCAAAAGTCTTTACAACATCATCCCATGAAGCAATTTGACTGGTTGTCTTCTTCCATAGAAATGTAGCTTTGGACTCCAACAGATTATTCCTTATTCCTTTCAATAGGTGGGGAGGGTCATATACAGGAACAACCTCTTCTCCATCTACTGAAAACCCAAACATTTTGTTTTCTTTCTGAACTAAGGCGTGTTCTCTATCAGTTTCTTGCTTCAGCATTTTGATGGCACTTGTATTCACTGGAAGTTGATCGCAAACCGTTGCCACAATGTGCAAACCAATGCCATGGAGAGCTCGAATAACAATTTTTAAGTTTTTTGCAAGTTCGGTAGAATTCATACCACTTTGCGAAAAATAGAAGGATATTGGCTGCTTCCACTTCCTTCTCAGACCTCGTGCCATAAACACCATAGCATGATCTGCAAAAGAAATTTTTTTTTCTTCTCCATTGTCCTCAAACCCATCAATGGAATCCACCTTTTTGTTGTATGTTAGCGAAGCCTCAAGCGACATTTCGTCAAAAAGTAAGCTGCAGTATATATCCAAAGGGTCCATTTTTTGTACACTAAACTGAAGACTTTTCAAAATATGTTTATTTAGTCCACAAACAAAAGGTACTGTATTTAATACTGACATCAACGTTTTTCTTGAAGGTAATGCAAAGGATTTTTGCAATAATCTGCAACCTTTTGGACTTTGCTTTAACAATGATAGTGCAAATATTTTGTCTTCAATTGTGAAACGTCGGCCCTTGCTTTTTTTGCTTTGCATTCTTAACTGAGACTTAATAAAATTGAATGTTGTTAAATTAATCTAATCGTAAGAGCTATATTTATCAATAAGAAAGTTTTAAAAGGTATAAGTAATACATTAGGTAAGTTTTGTGTATTGACCAAATTGGGGCAGTAGTTGGCCACAAACAATAAGGGAGGCATTCACATGATTGTTTTTCAATATAGTGTTGGATAACCGGGTTAAGTTATACCACGCAGATTTGATCAGGGGACTTTTGACACCAGGGCAGCTTTGATGAGGGTCCGTACTCTTGTTGGTACGATAGATGCAACAATGGATTTGGTATAAACTTTGTGCTATTCATTCATAATGCATAAGTATAGTGTGACCAGATTGAAGGAAGGAAAAACGGGGCTTCCCTTGGTGCATATACGAGGGTCGTCGGCAAGTAGTGCCCGTTTTAGAATTCAAAAATAAGTAACTTTTGTTGACAAAACTTTTTATTTGTTAACAACAAATCTTAAACTACTTCTCTACATAGTCGCCATGCAAATTTAAGCATTTTTCATAACGTTTGACGAGTTTTTGTATTCCAGCTTCATATTCCTCTACCGCCAGTCTACCAAGAAAAGTATTCACCTCTTCTTTCAGTTCATCACTTTGAAATTTCGTTCCTCCCCAAAAGTCCTTCGGTTTTGTGAAGCGGTGAAAATCAGAAAAAGCCAGGTCGGGGCTGTAGGGTGGATGGTTGAAAATTTTTGACTTGAATTTTTGGAGAAGTTGTGTTTTCCTAGCAGTATGAGGCCTGGCATTGTCGTGGAGGAGAATGACTCCGCTAGACAACAGACCTCGCCGTCGATTTTGAGTTGCCTGCCGTAATTTCTTCAATGTGTCGCAATATGAATCGGTATTGATAGTGGCTCCACGGGGCATAAAATCAATAAACAGTATACCTTTTCGATCCCAGAAAACGCCGTCTTGAATTTTTTTGGTCTGGTTGGTGAATTTGCATGATGCCACGCCATTGATTGTCGTTTACTCTCGGGTGTTGCATAAGAAATCCGCGTTTCATCTCCAGTGACAATATGAGTCGCGAGAGTCCCCTTCATCAGAATAACGCTGCAAAAAATCCATAGCTGCACCTAACCGCTTCATTTTGTGCTCGTCTGTAAGCATGCGCGGGACCCACCTTGCACAAATTTTGCCATACTTTAGATGATGTTTGACAATTTCCTGAATTTGTTTGTGAAACGTTAGCAAACTGTTCACTGATTTAATCAAGTGTGACGCGCCGATCGTTCTTTATGAATTCGTCAACTGAATTTTGCAGTTCGTCCGTAATAACAGACGGGCGTCCTGAACATTCGTCTTCGTGGATGTTCTCCCTCCCCGAGTTAAAGTTTCGACACCAGCGCCGAACAGACGACTCCTCAATAACATTGTCTCCATAAACCTCCTTTAATTGACGGTGAATATCACATGGTCGCACATTTCTTGGTTTAAGAAGCCCTAACTTCAAAAGTGGCGGGATTTTCAATTTTTTTAAACATTGTAAACACTCGCGGAAACAACGAAAACAATGACAGCGCCACACAGTGAGCAGACAGTCAACAGAAGTCGTTTTACCTTAAGCGTCGACTACTCGCGTCGCTAGCACGGCGCGAATGGATACTACTTTCCGGACGACCCTCGTACTTTTATAATTGTGGTCATTTTGCTGTTTTGTTCTGTTGTTTTTCACTGCTGCTTTTTCGTGAATTTTTTGGGATGGCTCTTAGAAGTGTGTGCACCTTTTCCTTTTCTCTCTTCTGTTCGTGTTTTTTTGCTTCCTGATTGTCTTCTTTAATTTTCTTTGGCTCTTGATTTATGGCTGCATCAGCTATTGGTGCCAAGTCTGCTACCCGTTCCTTGTTCCAGTTCTATTGTATATTCTTCGTTGTCTACTGTTTGTTCTTGCGTATAACTGCCCTCGGTCCTTTTTTCCTGGCATCCAGAAGATGCGGTTTCAGCTTGTTTCAAGGGCTGTCTTATAATCTTCCCCTAATCCTATTTCCTTTAACTTACAATTGTCCAAATTTCTGTTTTCATTATGGTAGTAGTTAGTCCCTACCCTTATGAGTCTGGTTTTCTCTGGGTGTAGTTTGCCCAGCCTGTAGATAAATTCAATGTCTCTCTTGGTAATGTGCAGCTGCATTTTTGGAGCTATTTACATAAATGCTTGTATTAGGTTGCATGTAGCTTCCTTCGGTTGCTCCTCCACTTTTTGTTTCGGGTTGCCGTTTCTAGAGTGCTACGATTTTGATTTCTTGCTGTTTTACAGTATTCTTGAGATTTACATTTTTATCGTGTGGTTGATTTACCTTTGCAGTAATTTTATTTTTCATGGAATCCGTTTTGTTTAGTATTGTTAATTGTTCCATTATTGTTTTAAACATTATCGCTGTGTTCTATTCTTTTTCCCCCATTTCTGTTGAGAAAAAAGGGAAGGCGAGTTCGCGCCTCGAATTCAAATTTTGTAATAAGCTTGTTTAATCGTGCCGTGCTTACGTCGCGCTACACTAATTTCACGTCGATGTTATCTTTCGTTTCAATTTTGTTTATTTCTCTGCTTAATTGGCCTCTTTTTTTCTGTTGTAATTATTTATTTACACAATGTGTACCTTTGTACGATGTTGTACCATAATTCAAATGGCCAAGTTGAAACTCAAAAGTACTGTGAATTTTTTTGTGTGCATTGTTTTGCACTTGCAGATATGGAATTTTGTATTTTTCAACCTAATATGTCGACCGTTTCTTTTTAAAAAAATAATTAAAATTGCAACGAACAAGTTTTGCAAATAAAATTATGGGTTTTGGTAAAAAAAAACGCCCATATTCAACATAAAATTAGTATTCACTAATAGTTTAAGCAAAAATACAAATAAACGTAATTTTTCTGTATAATAATAGAACCATTATTTATTCTAAAAACAAAGAAAGATTACAAAACAGTTTAAACAAAAAAAATCATCACGTTGGTTTTGGCATTGTTCAGATGGTTCATTATTCTTTTCTTCTGTTGCTTCAGCAGGATCTATCTGCACAATGTGATTCTTTGACAAATAAAGTTCTGGAAGGGTTCTCTAATCGTCACCATAATGTTTAGTCGACAGACCATTAATACTTGCTTTATCACCCTTCAACTGGGTTCCTAAAGGCAACTCCAACGGAGCTATTGATGAAAGTGAAAAATTCTTCTTTGAAGACACCTTCAGGTGTTCCCACGACACACGTACACACGGTATGCTATTGCGCATGAGAGCGTTGTCACTCTCGCCGCCTGTAACGTCACGCTCGAGGAAACGCGGGGAAGTTGTTCACTCGTTTCAATGTAATTCCGCGGCGCGCGTTGTAGTTTTATCGAATTTAAAATTATGGTGGTTGATTTTTTTTGATTAAAACTGATTAAAAGAGAATATTGTTGTATAAGGTAGTCTTCTTTCAGATTTGTACATTGTACATAAGTCAATAAAATGTTTTTTCAATTATATGCAAGGGCAGTTAAGCGTCAAAAAATAATCATCGTTTTTCTGTTATGATTATTATTTTGAGAAGAATAGAAATAGTAAGTTTTTTGAATTCACTTTTTTACCAGGTATTTCAAAACATATTAAAAAAGAAAAGAAAAACCGCAGTGTTATAGGGGAGAGTTGGATAAAACAGGACACTTAGTGTTTAGAGCCTTTTAACTTTTTGAATAAAGTTATGCAAAGTACAATGTTTTACCTCTAGTTTCATTAGTAATTGGACTTTTGATTGCAACTATCATTTATGAAAAACCGGAAGTTACATCGGAGAAAAAAAGTTTTCTTTTAAGAGTTGGAAGTGTCCCGTTTTAGCCACCTAGTCTGATAAAACGGGATACTTACGCTTCTGCAGATTCCATGTTTATCCTTCAGGGAAAAAGAGACGACAAGGGAAACTCAATTGTACAAAAAAGACAAAATAAACTTTTCTTACAAGAAATGAAAAATGGTATATTTTTATAAACTAGAAAAAACTAAATAAAGGCACTTTAACAAAAAAAATGATTAGAATATTATCTTTACTGACAAAAGTCACATATAAAAACTTCGTCGTCGTCAGTCCCCACGCCTGCACACGCTTCATGGGCCCAACCTTGGCAATGCTGACACCTTATCCAACCATCTTCTGACCTAGAATTCGAATAAAGTTCAGTGCAAAATAAGCATGTCGCTTCTCTGCTTTCTTGTTCTGAACTGGAATCTTCAGTGTTTTTTGTCTTCCTTCTTTTTTTATTTTTTTTTTGTCCATTGACATTTTCTTGTGTTGCTACGTTCGCGTTTCCATTTTCTGAAGTGCTGCTGTCATTCTCAACTAGTTTCTTTGCTTTGATGTTTCTTTTAGTTGTCTTCTTAATAATTGTTTTGTTTTTTTTATTCAGTTTGGCTGTATGGGCTGCTTTTTCTGTATCTTCCATGTTCAACTTTGGCTTCTTTGTAGGCTTTTTTCTAATACTTTGTTCGAGTTCTTCTTTGTATGGTGTCGATGTTAACAACGCAGTTTTACCCCTTCTTTTGTCGTTTGAATTTAATTTTCTTTCGGAATGAGGGATTGGAACAATGTGTTTTGGCGTTACCACAAAATTCTTGGGGCTGTAGGAACACGAAGGAGTCGCATTCGTATAAAACTTCGTCGTGGTAATTGGACCTGGAGTAGTGTCTCGTGTGTCTAAGGAATTTACAGGATTTAATTCTTCATCTGATGCTTGAAGTTTTGATAGGGGGTCTGTAGGTCTCAGTGGTGTTCTCGATGGTGTGTCCGGTGGTGTTCTTGGTAGTGGTATCGGTGATGTCCTTGGTGAAGGATTTGTAATTTGAGGTAGCAGGTCATCATTATGTTCTTCATGACCCCCTTTCGCAATCAAATGTTGTTGTCGGGAGTATGTTCAGCGTTTTAAAGAGATTACAAGAAGCATTTCGTGTACGGAAGTCTACTATACTTTCGCATTCAGATAAACCAAATCGGCATGCCACTCTTTTAACTTGATCTTCTCCCTTGGCGTCATCAGTTACTGTTTTGAATACTTCGTCAATCACCTACAGAATGAAAGAAACTTTATATTACTAATAAAGCTAATTAAAGTAAAAAAAAAAAGGTGCAAATATATACAAAGTGTTCTTTAAAATAAAAAAGTTTCTCTGTACACATTTTTTACTTTCCAATAATTTAGTATAATATGATTTCAGATTACGATAAAAAGGCCTAGAAAAAGGGCGTACTTTACATAGCCATATTTGACAACTAGTATCGTCACTAGCTGACTACTTTTCGGGTTTTTCGGCCTCGTTTTAAACGTGCCGTCTATATGGATTTCCTTCGCTTCCGATAGCAGCGGTATCAAGTCCTCGGCCAAAAACAACGCGGAAACGTTATTTTCAGTGCCTATAGCTCCCCGACAAAAGGGCTTGTCATCGACTCTCCCAAATCTCAAGTTGGTTTGTGAAACATTTCCCAACTCTTCCAACGAAGTTGGGATTCCTGGCTGAGCCTTCCTCCTCTCTCGTCTCATAGTTTGAGCTATTTTCGGGAAAGCCAGTTTCGAAGCAGCTTCAACTTCCGCTCTAAAACAAAGTATTTTACAAATGAGAATCGAAATCTTTTGAACAAAATTACATATTTTCTTCAAATGGATTGCTAAGTTATGGAATAATGCTAACATTATAAATGATTTTATGAATGAATAAAATACATTTAAAAAAAGTATAGCTGATTTGGATGAAGCAAGCGCTGAACACTTAAAATATTGAAAAATTGCGTTTGACGTATTATTATTGTTTTCTGTTACAGTAACTTACCTTGCACCTTTTTCTCTGTAAAAATTGATCGGACTTCATTACTTGTGGTAACGGCATGAGTTACCATCTCATGCTTCAGCAATAAAGCATCCTTTTTTGCTGCGTCCGGGAGATGACCATGTTCATCATTCCTAGCTACTTTAAAAAAAAGTGTTCGTTGCACTTGGCCCTAGCCGTGCAGTTTTTTTCTACGCAGACCAAATACATATCTCCATTTTTACCATATGTTTTGCGGCGATAAAAAAACCTTGGCTAGCAATACAAGTATAATAGGTAGAACCACTTTTATACCCTGGAATCTTTTGTACGTCCATTTTCAAGCTAACTTCAATAACACTATACAAACACTACACAAACTACCCACGCCAGATACGTAAGAAAAGTGTATTGCAAAATTACCGAGATTCTCGAAGGAAACCTACTGCTTAGTTCATTAACCAATCAAAACTTGGTATCTGCACCCCCACCATTTTGAAATAATAAAAGTAAATTTCAAAAGTTTAATTTAAAATAATTTTTCTTAATAACTTTTTCAGTTGTCCAGACAAAAACACTTAACTCATTTGGTTTTAAGTTAGATGCTTTACAATAGGTGCTGTTGTCTTCTAATCTATGTAATTAGTTTAGGTATACAAATTTGGCCAGCACCTATTAGTAATAACTTAACCATCTAACTTAAAACGGTGCCTGGACACTTTGTCGAATGCCCACAACGTCGAATCGATTATTTAAGGTCCACAACGTCGAACGTGTCCACAACGCCGAATGTTATTCAATGCCCACTACGCCGAACGTGCCCACAACGCCGAAAGCTCGGGAGGGACACTTCGCCGAAAGTGTCCACAACGCCGAAAAATATTTGGTAGTGTCACAAGTTCCGATGGTGCCCGAATAGCATGTTGTTTGTGTAAAACGTCTATAATGTAGAGCTCTGATTAACGCCTAATGAACACTTTGCGGAATGTGCCCAAATCGTCGAATGCTTGCAAGGGACACTTTGCCGAATGTGCCCACAACGTCGAATGCTCGTAAGGGACACTTTGTCGAACGTGTCCACAATGCCGAATGCTTACAAGGGACACTTTGTCGAATGTGGCCACAACGTCGAATTCTCGCAAGGGACACTTTGCCGAACGTGCCCACAACGCCGAATGCTTGCAAGGGACACTTTGTCGAATGTGCCCACAACGTCGAATTCTCGCAAGGGACACTTTGTCGAATGTGTCCACAACGTCGAATGCTCGTAAGGGACACTTTGTCGAATGTGCCCACAACGTCGAATGCTCGTAAGGGACACTTTGTCGAATGTGCCCACAACGTCGAACGCTCTTATTAGTCACCGAAAATGTCAACAACGCCGATGGCTGATGAGTAGTGATGGGTGGATGAAAATTCTTATAACAATTTGCGATTGTATAGTAATAAAATAATTATATACAGGGTGTTTGTTTTTTAAACGATCTACCCAAAATATCTAGTGCCTCCTATAAACTGTTTAGTCTTTCTGATACTGTTTTTACAATGCTGCGAAATAATTCAAAAAATTCGACTTTTACCAACCCCAGTGGCGCAACGTCACACCCACGAAACCCTTTGTTGCGGGGGGGGGGCAAGACTTCAGGGGGTCCGGATATGCGTTTATTTTTAAAATTGTTTATACAAATTTGCAGTTTCTATATACCTAATGTAAGTAGTAGGTACTATTTTATAGTAGTGAAGATAAAATTAGCCTGACTAAACACTTCGTCTTATTATTTGTCGGTACTTATCATGCATCAATAAATCACTCGCTCCATGATTTCTTTGTGCTTGATTTGTGCCTGACACGTGGGCTTTATAAATGTTTATGTTATAGGTTTATACGAAAAGAGTTCGAATGTAACTTAAGGAGTTTAGTTGACCCTACTGAAAGTCACCTGACACAACCTTATAGAAATATGTGTGTAAGGTTTATATGAGGTTTTTGAAACAGGCAATTCCGAGCTGATCCTATAGAATATTCTAATGTGGTTTTATCGGGCTGCGTTTAAGAGGTTAAACAAGCATTTGCCTTGTTGAATATTAATATGGTTTAACCAGGACAGATAGCGAATGCTTTTACAAGGTTTTATCGGAATTTGACGAGTTCGAAATTTACAACATTTTATCAGGTTATTAACGAACTTTTTGTAATGAGGTTGTATGAGGTTATATTTATCAGGTTGAATAATCGTTTACCTTATTGAATATTAACAAGGTTTAACCAGGAGAGGTAGCAAATGCTTTTACCCGGTTTTATCGGAATTCAACAAGTTCGAAATTTACAACATTTTATCAGGTTTCTGACGAATATTTTGTAATGAGGTTGTATAAGGTTGAACAATCGTTTGCCTTATTGAATATTAACAAAATTTAACCAGGCGAGATAGTGAATGTTTTTATCAGGTTGTATCGGAATTTGACCAGTTTGAAATTTGCATAAACAAAATATCGTCAGGTTATTCAGAACTTTTTACAATTCGGTTGACTTTCAAATATTCAACAATACTTTACCTTGCTAAATATTAATAAGGATTTCCAAGTTTTTTCTGAATTTCGTAATTGCAAAGTAGAAAAAAGCAATTAAAGGTAATGAGCATAGGATAAGAATATAAATAAGAAGAATAAACTTAAAACATTAGAATTTATTATTTATTCTGATAACGAACATTATATGTACTATATATATGATATACAGAAAACTAGCAAATTATTTATTAATTAAATCATGGATTAATCCATCCTCCTCTATTTTTTTGTATTTCTCCATTTTCTTCTATTTCGCTTCTTCTTTTTCTTCCTTCTCTCCTTCTCCACCTTCCTTGTCTTCTTCTCGTTCTATGTCTTCTCCCCTTCCATGTCTTCTCCTTCCATGTCTTCTTCTCCTTCCTTTTCATTATCTTCTCGTTCCTTCTGTTCTTCATCTCCTTCTCCTTGTCGTGAATTGTAATCTGATAAAGAAAAACAAATAAATTAGTACAAATCCCAAAATTGCATCATATAGATAATAGAATACAATTTTGAGGAATAATTTTTGGAAAATTTCCATAATTTTGAAAACGTGCCATCTTTATCGTTTTTTTTTCTGTTTAAGTAATCGGGCATTAAAGTCAACATTTTCAAAAATTCGTAGCGGCTTCGTCTTGAAGATACAGCATTAAAAAAAAGAATATTTTTCCGAGAATTATTTTTTTCATACTATCTTTTTCGACCACTACAATACCTAACTAAATAATGTATAAACTAAAATAAATACTAAGTAAATACTTACCACCATAACAAATCACGTATGCAGGATACGCATTGCCTTCTTCTGATTGCCACCCCACGTTATATTTTTTAGCCTTTTTATACTCCACTTTATTATTAAAAAGTTTAGCACGCGTTATATAGGCACCGTCATACAGGTATCATCCTCTAAAAATCTAAAGAATACAAATTTTATATCGGCCATGTTGAAGTCAACTTTATTATGAACGAACTTTGCTACACGAAGATCGCTCACAGACTCACAGTTTAAGAGCGTTGTCTGTAGAACGGTCCTTTTTGAACAGGTAAAATTGGTAGGGATAGGTTTTAAACAGGTATAAAAATATCCGAAAATACAGCTTATGTCTGCATATTTTTAAATAAGACGTACCTTTTTGTAAAACGTGCAGCTATTGAAAATCCGGGTTTCCAATTAAAGTAGACTGCGTTAAAACACAAAACTTCATATTTACTATCTAGGGCGAGGTGCTCTATATCGCCCAGTGTAGCGGGCCTCAAAATCCTTTCCTGCTTGCACACCGCCGCGGCACTGCTTGGTGAGCTCGGCCCTAAAATTTAAAAAATTGTTCTTGTGGGGGGCCATAATTGTTATTAGAAAAAAAATTTAACACAAATAATTTGTACGGATATGCACTCTCGCTGGAATAAACGTACGTATAATTTAAAAACTCAGAACGCAGTAGATAATTAAAGCAAGCATGTTCTTACCATTTTCAAAGCAGCTTCCGTAATAAGATTGTAACAAAAATTTGGAAAAATGACCGATCCCACCTCGCTATCGGCCATGACCTTCTGGCCTCGTAGCTGCTTTTTGCAGCAGGACTCATATGCCGCCACAAGTATGCGGCGGCCTTCGATATTCGTCCTGCTTGCACACCGCCGCGGCACTGCTTGGTGAGCTCGGCCCTAAAATTTAAAAAATTGTTCTTGTGGGGGGCCATAATTGTTATTAGAAAAAAAATTTAACACAAATAATTTGTACGGATATGCACTCTCGCTGGAATAAACGTACGTATAATTTAAAAACTCAGAACGCAGTAGATAATTAAAGCAAGCATGTTCTTACCATTTTCAAAACAGCTTCCGTAACACGATTTTTACAAAAATTTGGAAAAATGACCGAGCCCACCTCGCTATCGGCCATGACCTTCTGGCCTCGTAGCTGCTTTTTGCAGCAGGACTCATATGCCGCCACAAGTATGCGGCGGCCTTCGATATTCGTCCTGCTTGCACACCGCCGCGGCACTGCTTGGTGAGCTCGGCCCTAAAATTTAAAAAATTGTTCTTGGGGGGGGCCATAATTGTTATTAGAAAAAAAATTTAACACAAATAATTTGTACGGATATGCACTCTCGCTGGAATAAACGTACGTATAATTTAAAAACTCAGAACGCAGTAGATAATTAAAGCAAGCATGTTCTTACCATTTTTAAAGTAGCTTCCGTAATAATATTGTAACTGTAATTTCGAAAACAGACCGAGCCCACCTCTTTATCGGCCATGACCTGGCCGCGTATCTGCTTCGTCCGGCAGGACCCATCCGCCGCCATAAGTAGCCGGCGGCCTTCGATATGTGACCTGCCTGGACGCCTCGGCACTTCTGGGTGAGCTCAGATCTAAACTTTAAAAACTTGTTGGTCCGGCGGGCCATAATAAAGAAAATATACTAGAACAAAAATTGAACACATAATTTTGACAAATTTAATTTAAATAATTAAAAACACTGTATCACAGCAACATCGTACACATACAGTCATAGATAAAAAATATAAAATAGTACTGACTATGATCGCAAATGGCGCTAAACATTGTATAGCGGGAAATTCAAATTGTAGGTAAAATTATACCGCATTTAAATGTATTAGTAAAACTACAAATATAACAGAAATAAAGCGTTTTAATTCCATATAAAAAAAATTATAAATGAGGACCTACGAAATAAGTTAAATTCGTACAATACAGTTACTGGTGTTATTGCAGGGTCTTTTGACAAACACATGTCCATATCAGTTCAGCTTAGATTACATAATGTTACATTCAGTGATGTGTGGTGACATTTTCTGAAGAATACGTTCTGAATTGGAAAATTTTTAGGAAAATTTGCTCAAGGTTTTTACTGAAAATTTCCTGCTTATAAAATTACCCATCTGAGAATAGGGGAACACCTTGAATATGTAGACAACCAAGAGCTTTAGCTTAGCTTGTTGTTTTGATTTATTAATCAGGTTCTGATTTAATATTTTCTAGACAACCCACATCACTGACTACAGCAGAAATACTACTTAAATTTGGAAGTGTAATCTGAACATTTAAAACAAAAGGAAGAAAAAGCACGCAGAAGCAGTAAAAATGAAATGCACGTCCATATAATATTATTAGTATATAATACTAAAACGTTTTATAATATTAATTGTAAAGTCGATGACTGATAAGGCTTAGAACAAAAAAATAATTTCGTTGAGAAAAATACGTCAAGGGATTATTATACATTATATACAGGGTTTTTTCAAAATTTAACATAAGCGAATAAATTTAAATTGAAATTTAAAAAAAGCTACTAACATGTCTAAAGCCTCTAGAACTACCTGAGAGCAAAAATTAATGTTTTAAATAACCTATTGTAGCTGCTTCAAATTTCTGATTTTTTGTTTCTTAATTTTAAACTTTTTATATCTATCGTAAGCTATCTTTTTTACACTATCATTAATGTTTCGTATCCTACACTGTTTAGTTTCTCCCATATGCATTTGAAACCTTGCAGAGTTGAAATCCAGTTTTTTACAGTTGGGGGAGTGTATTCTTTTCCATTGTTTCTGAAGTATTTAATACTATTCAATACTTTTATGGATTCGTTCCAAAACTCCACATGAAGAGATTTTGAAGTTACTGCACATCTCAGGAACTTACCATGCTGAGGTTTAATTGAAGAACCGTTAACACTATCAAACAGTTGGTCTATAAACAACAAAAAATCTGCAGTGTCTGCTGCTGAGTCAGGAAGACATCCATTTCCTAATCTAACCAATCCTCGCATAGTAGAAGAAACACGCTGTGAAAAAACTTGTGCAGCAAGTTTCACCTTCATCTTCTTAATTTTTTCTTTATAGATATGGCAAATTGTAAGTTTGTTGAGCATTCTTGTATTAAAATCTCCTACATCAATTTCAAAAGTCTTTACAACATCATCCCATGAAGCAATTTGACTGGTTGTCTTCTTCCATAGAAATGTAGCTTTGGACTCCAACAGATTATTCCTTATTCCTTTCAATAGGTGGGGAGGGTCATATACAGGAACAACCTCTTCTCCATCTACTGAAAACCCAAACATTTTGTTTTCTTTCTGAACTAAGGCGTGTTCTCTATCAGTTTCTTGCTTCAGCATTTTGATGGCACTTGTATTCACTGGAAGTTGATCGCAAACCGTTGCCACAATGTGCAAACCAATGCCATGGAGAGCTCGAATAACAATTTTTAAGTTTTTTGCAAGTTCGGTAGAATTCATACCACTTTGCGAAAAATAGAAGGATATTGGCTGCTTCCACTTCCTTCTCAGACCTCGTGCCATAAACACCATAGCATGATCTGCAAAAGAAATTTTTTTTTCTTCTCAATTGTCCTCAAACCCATCAATGGAATCCACCTTTTTGTTGTATGTTAGCGAAGCCTCAAGCGACATTTCGTCAAAAAGTAAGCTGCAGTATATATCCAAAGGGTCCATTTTTTGTACACTAAACTGAAGACTTTTCAAAATATGTTTATTTAGTCCACAAACAAAAGGTACTGTATTTAATACTGACATCAACGTTTTTCTTGAAGGTAATGCAAAGGATTTTTGCAATAATCTGCAACCTTTTGGACTTTGCTTTAACAATGATAGTGCAAATATTTTGTCTTCAATTGTGAAACGTCGGCCCTTGCTTTTTTTGCTTTGCATTCTTAACTGAGACTTAATAAAATTGAATGTTGTTAAATTAATTTTATTTTTGAATAAGTCTTCTGAAACTGTCACTTTTGTTGCTTCTTTTACTCTTCTGATGTTGCTGGCATTCTCCCTATCTAACTTCCTCGCAGTTTTCCTTAAACCAGTGGCTATTTGATATAATTTTCTAGCCTTTGGACTTAATTGCCGTTTCCTTCTTACTTTAATCTCTTTTAATAAACTTAATTTTCTTCGCAAGTCTCTGCGAAAAATGGGTGAGTGAGCCACGATGAACTTGCAGGCAGTCGCTAAAACACGTAACATAAACTTCTAATCAGTCCGACTGTGCACGATGTCGCGCGAAACTTGCAGCATGGTCAGGCCGTAGACGCTTTTGGGCGATTGATGGCAATGCAATGAACAGAATTTGCAAAGAACAGAATGACCAACGAACAGAATACCCGAAGCCGATGACATGCGAACGTAAAGTAGCATTTAACAGAGATTGTATTTAACAGAATAGAATTAAACAGAATACTGGAAGAGGTCACTTTATTCGTGTTCTTTCGGTTTTAGTACTTTTTACTTAGTTATTTTGATGAATTGTTGTGGTGGTACCCCCTCATCCTACAGTAGAAACACGATGTTACTGTGCACAAAGATTTGTGTAAAGATGAACTCCTACTTGCTTAAATATGAGCTATCACATCGGAATGGAATAAAATTTGGTATTATAGTTGGCCCAAGGGTACACAATGTTAAGAAATGCAAGAATTTTTGGAAGTACTAAAGCTGCGAAGTAGAACAGATTTCAAAATTTTGGCAAAAAATTGTTGCTAAAAAACTGGCCAACACCATTTTTTAAAACTTTATATACAGGGTGCCAACTTTACCTTATCCACTATTGGTAACTTTTTTTAATTTTAAAGATTCAGCATTTTTCCGAACATTTTGAATATCAAACTGTTTCTGTTTAACTGGAAACGGTACCAACTTTTGATTTTTAATTGGAACACTATATTTTTACATTTTTGGATAGGAAAAATATCACAAAATTATTACACATACAGGGTGTAACAGACCACCCATGCACTATCTTTTGCGACTAGAGTTGAACCTATATGGACGAGATAAAAAATTTGTAATATAAATCGTACTCGAAGTATTCAGTAAAAATATTGATAAATGTTTTGGGCTTACGGGGGCGGGGGCTAGGTGGGTCGAGTTCTACCTCATTCAAAAGGTATTTCAAAACCCAACAACAAAAAAAAAACAAAATATTGATAGCTCAAACCATTTTAAAATGGCGGCCAATTATATCAAGAAAACGGCCATTACTTTAACCTTTTCCCAACCGCACATGAACTATTGTACAAAGAAAACTGGTACTGATCTCTAAAGTCCATTAAATTAGCTTTCCAATGATGTACCACATGTAGACGAAAAATAAATATCAGTACCCATTCTGCTTCTCAAAAAAGCGGGAACATTCAAAAGATATTATCTCAAAGGTCCCATTGAACTGAACAATTTTTGTGTTTTAAAGTTCTTCGATATTTCTCACCGCTACAAAATGGCGGCTCAATTTATAAAATTTTACTTCCTATTATTAAACAAATTTGTTGCCGATTTATAAAGTCTATTCACATAACATTTAAATTCATGTGCGAGTTGGAGTGGACAATAACATCGCACTCGCACTAAACCTTTATTATACCCGGAGGGAAACTATCAATGAGTGTGTTGGTGTCTTTGACGAATATGATGTGCACCGTGTCGTGATTGTTTAAATTATTATTACATTACAACACGGTGCACATCTTAATCGTCAAAAACATCAACACACACATTAATAGTTTCCAATCCGGTATAATCAAGGCTTAGTGCAAGTGCGATGTTCAGTTGTTCAACTCCAAGTCGCACGTGTATTGAAATGTTATGTGAATCAACATTATAAATCAGCAAAAAAATTTGTTTTACTGTTACATGCGCTTCAGGGAGCGATTCATCTGATAATAGGAACTAAATTTTAATAAATTGAGCCGCCATTTTGTAACGGTGAGAGATATCGAAAAACTTTAAATACAAAAATTTTTTAGTTTAATGAGACCTTTAAAATAAGGTATCACTTGACCCCTCCTCCCATTTAAGATTTTTGAGATAATATCTTCTGAATGTTTCGGCCTTTTTGAGGAGGAGGGGAGGGGGTACTAAGATTTGTTGGGTTTAAAAAGGCTTTTTTCCACTACTAGCATTAAACGATATCATTATTTACTTTGTTTTAGAGCCAAGAAGATGAATTTCTTTCCTAGTGGTTAATAATATTTCATTTTTAACTACTGGGTAATAATGAAAACAATTGCTACAAATCTTTAAATTCACCATAAACTTTCATGTGAAAATCTTTTGATTTTACTGGTAATAACTGTTCACCCCAACACTTTCTGCACCTTCCCTAATTTCAGGAGTGCAGTTTTCACTCAAATCATCAAAATTGGACATTTTATAACCACTATTATAAAATATATATTTTACATAAATGTCAATTGAAATTAACTATTCTCTTGTTTTCAAGCTTTATTTTTGTGCATATTTGCATTTGTAATTTTATTTTTTATTAATGTAAATACAATTAATTGTAAACGGAATAAAGGTGCTAGCAGTGGAAAAAATAATATATAAACCACGGTAGAGAAGACTTATCAGCCTCGCAACTTATTTCCCTCAATGCTTCGCATCTCGGGAAATAATTCTGCTCGGCTGAGAAAAATGTCTTCTCTACCTTGGTTTATAATATACTATTTAAATGAGTTATGAGTTGACCCATTTTCGAATTAAAAATTTCGAGAAATCTCCATAGGTCCCTCTAAAATTACCCTTTCCGAAGCCCCGAAAAAATTCTAAATATTTTTGCTGATTACCTCCTATACAATTTATATAACAAATATTTTATCCTATCTATATAGTTTCAATGGTTTAGCTGTAAAAGATAGTGGTGTGGTACACACTGTATGTATGCTTAAAATCACTCATAACAAAGAAGTTTCACTTTTTGCTATTGCCTTATTTAAACAATATTACCGCCATAAAACTGAAAACTTTATTTTTAAAGGTAGAAAGTTGGATAAATTGATAAGTTTCAGTATTTTTTACGACCATTTTGAATTTCAAATTGGATTATGAAAATTGAAGCATGGCTCTTGGTTGTTTTTATAAAATAAAAAAATGGAAGGTGAAACCACTATCTTTATACGTAAATTTGCTAAAAAAAATTTTAAGGCGGCCATAACAAAATTTATATTTTATGAAGAATTGTCTTTGTTTTAACTCTTCACACTGCTTAGCGGCTTGCTTGATCAAAAACGTATAGTTGGCCATTTTCAAGGATTTACTTTGGTATTTTTCAGAACTACTGTTCTTTCTGCCAAAGAAGGTTTTTTCTCATTAAGGGAAAGAAGAAATAAATACCGTATTGTGAACTGTTAAAGTTTGTTATTGCATTAAAGTGTCAATGGAGTTAATTGTTTGGGGCAATTTTAAATTGCAAATATTTTTTTATGATTTAGAACAAAGGTTTGTTACTTTTTCTATCACTTAACGAGAAAAAATATCATCTTTGGCTGAAAGCAATGCGGTTCTGAAAAGTAGACCAAAGTAAACCCCTGAAAATGGCTTGGTATTACGTTTTTTTGACAACGTTGGCCACTAAACAGTCTATAAAGTTTAAATAAAGACAATTTTTCATTAAATTTAATTTTGTAATGACACTGGCCGCTTTAAACATTCTTTAGCAGATTTACATGTGAAAGTCATGGCCAACTTGAATTTTTACTTCAAGTCCTTCTAACATTGGAGCTTTTAACTTTTTGAGTAGTAACTATTATACATGAGTTCAGAGAGAATTGATTGCTGTATCAAAATCTGTCGGATAAAATATAAGGTGCTATTTAAGAACCAAAGGTTGCAACTGGAAGTAGTGACATGTTGTTTATAACGCGAATTTAAAGGTTTCTAAGTACGAAAGACCCTTGCAAAAATTAATTTTGATAACTTGCAAAATAATTGAGATATTAGCTTGGAACATCTAGGCTGAATCACCTGCTATATTTTATTAAGATTCTTAAAAATATATTTTCTTGTCTGTTTTTATTCCCCCATGGCGTGTAGCATTTCATGATCGATACTGTAAGATTTCGTACTTACAAATAAGAAAAAAAGTGCCTATAAACGCATTGTTAAGGAGATACTGGGTGTTGAAGCAGACTCAGAAGGATTAATTTCTTTGCATTATATCTTTGGGGCCGCTTGGGAAAAAAATCTGCAGGTTGGTATGTGGTTGTTATTATAAACAACAAATGTTCATAGTACACACAGGGGTTGCACACGCTGTTTAGTAGGGGAAAATGGTCAGTTCTAGCTCGACTTCCCACTACTGAACTCGATTTCAAGGTCAAAGCCACTGTGCTTTAAGATTACTTCTCAAGGCCGCTTTCTACCAATGACCTTGGCTACAAGCCTACTCCCACCAACGCCCTAGATTTTAAGGCCACCCCCCTCAACGA
Source organism: Ctenicera cuprea (assembly GCA_958336395.1). Taxonomy (NCBI): domain Eukaryota; kingdom Metazoa; phylum Arthropoda; class Insecta; order Coleoptera; family Elateridae; genus Ctenicera; species Ctenicera cuprea. The sequence continues at coordinate 17,172,758 of OY284494.1, forward strand.
CCTTGATGTCAAGACTGCGTTTCAAGGTTGCATCAAAAATAAAATAATCCACTTAACTATAATTTTTTATTTTACACAAAAACATGTTATTTCAAACGCATTAATCAGAGTTACATTCATCAGAACTGTGATATTCAGGCACATCTATTTCTGACATTCCATACTTTTTAATATGCTCAGCCGAACAATATCATTGTAATTATTAATAAAAAGCCACTTCTCCCTTTTTGCTTTCACAATTTGTTGTTTTCTTAATTTATTTTTACATTGAAGGGTTAATAAATTAATTGATTAAGTATAATTTATTTATTTATTGCAGGAACAATAAATGGATGTTGCGGCAGGAAATGCTGAGCAACTTCACAATGCTTAGTTTCATGTGGTAACGCTCGGGCCAAACCATTAGAAACAACGTCCAAAAACAAACAAAATGACGGAAAATAACTGCGGCATATAATTGAACTCGGTGGAAACAATTTCAAGAGCTACGTGCAAAAATTGATTGGTAGGGAAGAAGGTATTTATTCAGTGCAATATTAATGATGCTATAATTATTTTTTTTAATAATTATTACTATAATACAATAATATTAATTGTAAGAGCAAAATATATTTACATTTTCTGGGGGAGCTTCTTCCCCAATTGTGTTTTCATTATCAGCATTTTAGACTGTTGGTTTGCAGCAGTCTGAATAATTTACAATTAAACCTTCTTACAGGCGCGTGAAGTGGAGTGAATTTATTAGAAGTTTCATTTTAAACAACTGGTTCAAAATGGGCTGCTTATTATATTGTTGGTTGGTTAATACAAGGCAACTTGAAACTTCAAGCTTTTGTTGCCGTTATGGTAGTCGTTTAGAGCATTAAATATTTAGTGCAATTTCATTGTTATAAACATCTTTGGAGTAGCAGTCCGAGCAGTCGTTACATTCTTTCGAATGCTGTCGGCTAATAAACCTCTGTTGCTCCAACAAAGACTTTAATTTTTTTGAATCCAGCAGTCGTTTAGAGCCAATTTATGGGAATACAAGAAGTGTTCCAAGTCAGTGGTACTCTATTTGTCCAAATATTTATGGAGTAGAAAGCGCTTTGTATGAAGCAAATTCATAATGGTGAAGCTTTCACTTGGTGGACCAAAGTTTTTTTCTTTCTATAGAATCCCGCAGTCATTTCAATATTGTGGATAATAAACAGTTTACTGTTTCATCTTGTGCAATAAATTCGAAATGCACATTACTCTTAGAAAAAACATCAGTCTAGTCTTTGTCATATGTGATCTTGACATTCGAGTTTTCTATAACCACGGAGATGCCTAACTTCACGCAAAACAACGATAATTCGGTGCTCTAACAACCGATCATCATCAGAGAATGTAGAAAAAGTGTCTGTGTTCGTAGTTTCTGCTGTTTTATAAAAATTATTTGATTACAGCTCTAGTTATGTATAGGCAAGTGGAATTTGAAACGCCCGGTTTTTATTTCGCAAGCTTTTTCGGTTGGTTCGTGTTAATTCCGTTTAAATTGTGTAAAAATGATCCAAAAGTGAATGAGAAGATAAAGAATATCAAGTGATTTTTAAGTGACTAGTGTTTTGACAAATAAGTGGTTTGTGTTTGAAAGTGAAGCTAAACATTCCCAACATCAAATGAGCTATAATAAGAGGAAGAAGAACAAATAAACATTTTTTTAAATTACTTAGGTAATCTAATCGTAAGAGCTATATTTATCAATAAGAAAGTTTTAAAAGGTATAAGTAATACATTAGGTAAGTTTTGTGTATTGACCAAATTGGGGCAGTAGTTGGCCACAAACAATAAGGGAGGCATTCACATGATTGTTTTTCAATATAGTGTTGGATAACCGGGTTAAGTTATACCACGCAGATTTGATCAGGGGACTTTTGACACCAGGGCAGCTTTGATGAGGGTCCGTACTCTTGTTGGTACGATAGATGCAACAATGGATTTGGTATAAACTTTGTGCTATTCATTCATAATGCATAAGTATAGTGTGACCAGATTGAAGGAAGGAAAAACGGGGCTTCCCTTGGTGCATATACGAGGGTCGTCGGCAAGTAGTGCCCGTTTTAGAATTCAAAAATAAGTAACTTTTGTTGACAAAACTTTTTATTTGTTAACAACAAATCTTAAACTACTTCTCTACATAGTCGCCATGCAAATTTAAGCATTTTTCATAACGTTTGACGAGTTTTTGTATTCCAGCTTCATATTCCTCTACCGCCAGTCTACCAAGAAAAGTATTCACCTCTTCTTTCAGTTCATCACTTTGAAATTTCGTTCCTCCCCAAAAGTCCTTCGGTTTTGTGAAGCGGTGAAAATCAGAAAAAGCCAGGTCGGGGCTGTAGGGTGGATGGTTGAAAATTTTTGACTTGAATTTTTGGAGAAGTTGTGTTTTCCTAGCAGTATGAGGCCTGGCATTGTCGTGGAGGAGAATGACTCCGCTAGACAACAGACCTCGCCGTCGATTTTGAGTTGCCTGCCGTAATTTCTTCAATGTGTCGCAATATGAATCGGTATTGATAGTGGCTCCACGGGGCATAAAATCAATAAACAGTATACCTTTTCGATCCCAGAAAACGCCGTCTTGAATTTTTTTGGTCTGGTTGGTGAATTTGCATGATGCCACGCCATTGATTGTCGTTTACTCTCGGGTGTTGCATAAGAAATCCGCGTTTCATCTCCAGTGACAATATGAGTCGCGAGAGTCCCCTTCATCAGAATAACGCTGCAAAAAATCCATAGCTGCACCTAACCGCTTCATTTTGTGCTCGTCTGTAAGCATGCGCGGGACCCACCTTGCACAAATTTTGCCATACTTTAGATGATGTTTGACAATTTCCTGAATTTGTTTGTGAAACGTTAGCAAACTGTTCACTGATTTAATCAAGTGTGACGCGCCGATCGTTCTTTATGAATTCGTCAACTGAATTTTGCAGTTCGTCCGTAATAACAGACGGGCGTCCTGAACATTCGTCTTCGTGGATGTTCTCCCTCCCCGAGTTAAAGTTTCGACACCAGCGCCGAACAGACGACTCCTCAATAACATTGTCTCCATAAACCTCCTTTAATTGACGGTGAATATCACATGGTCGCACATTTCTTGGTTTAAGAAGCCCTAACTTCAAAAGTGGCGGGATTTTCAATTTTTTTAAACATTGTAAACACTCGCGGAAACAACGAAAACAATGACAGCGCCACACAGTGAGCAGACAGTCAACAGAAGTCGTTTTACCTTAAGCGTCGACTACTCGCGTCGCTAGCACGGCGCGAATGGATACTACTTTCCGGACGACCCTCGTACTTTTATAATTGTGGTCATTTTGCTGTTTTGTTCTGTTGTTTTTCACTGCTGCTTTTTCGTGAATTTTTTGGGATGGCTCTTAGAAGTGTGTGCACCTTTTCCTTTTCTCTCTTCTGTTCGTGTTTTTTTGCTTCCTGATTGTCTTCTTTAATTTTCTTTGGCTCTTGATTTATGGCTGCATCAGCTATTGGTGCCAAGTCTGCTACCCGTTCCTTGTTCCAGTTCTATTGTATATTCTTCGTTGTCTACTGTTTGTTCTTGCGTATAACTGCCCTCGGTCCTTTTTTCCTGGCATCCAGAAGATGCGGTTTCAGCTTGTTTCAAGGGCTGTCTTATAATCTTCCCCTAATCCTATTTCCTTTAACTTACAATTGTCCAAATTTCTGTTTTCATTATGGTAGTAGTTAGTCCCTACCTTTATGAGTCTGGTTTTCTCTGGGTGTAGTTTGCCCAGCCTGTAGATAAATTCAATGTCTCTCTTGGTAATGTGCAGCTGCATTTTTGGAGCTATTTACATAAATGCTTGTATTAGGTTGCATGTAGCTTCCTTCGGTTGCTCCTCCACTTTTTGTTTCGGGTTGCCGTTTCTAGAGTGCTACGATTTTGATTTCTTGCTGTTTTACAGTATTCTTGAGATTTACATTTTTATCGTGTGGTTGATTTACCTTTGCAGTAATTTTATTTTTCATGGAATCCGTTTTGTTTAGTATTGTTAATTGTTCCATTATTGTTTTAAACATTATCGCTGTGTTCTATTCTTTTTCCCCCATTTCTGTTGAGAAAAAAGGGAAGGCGAGTTCGCGCCTCGAATTCAAATTTTGTAATAAGCTTGTTTAATCGTGCCGTGCTTACGTCGCGCTACACTAATTTCACGTCGATGTTATCTTTCGTTTCAATTTTGTTTATTTCTCTGCTTAATTGGCCTCTTTTTTTCTGTTGTAATTATTTATTTACACAATGTGTACCTTTGTACGATGTTGTACCATAATTCAAATGGCCAAGTTGAAACTCAAAAGTACTGTGAATTTTTTTGTGTGCATTGTTTTGCACTTGCAGATATGGAATTTTGTATTTTTCAACCTAATATGTCGACCGTTTCTTTTTAAAAAAATAATTAAAATTGCAACGAACAAGTTTTGCAAATAAAATTATGGGTTTTGGTAAAAAAAAACGCCCATATTCAACATAAAATTAGTATTCACTAATAGTTTAAGCAAAAATACAAATAAACGTAATTTTTCTGTATAATAATAGAACCATTATTTATTCTAAAAACAAAGAAAGATTACAAAACAGTTTAAACAAAAAAAATCATCACGTTGGTTTTGGCATTGTTCAGATGGTTCATTATTCTTTTCTTCTGTTGCTTCAGCAGGATCTATCTGCACAATGTGATTCTTTGACAAATAAAGTTCTGGAAGGGTTCTCTAATCGTCACCATAATGTTTAGTCGACAGACCATTAATACTTGCTTTATCACCCTTCAACTGGGTTCCTAAAGGCAACTCCAACGGAGCTATTGATGAAAGTGAAAAATTCTTCTTTGAAGACACCTTCAGGTGTTCCCACGACACACGTACACACGGTATGCTATTGCGCATGAGAGCGTTGTCACTCTCGCCGCCTGTAACGTCACGCTCGAGGAAACGCGGGGAAGTTGTTCACTCGTTTCAATGTAATTCCGCGGCGCGCGTTGTAGTTTTATCGAATTTAAAATTATGGTGGTTGATTTTTTTTGATTAAAACTGATTAAAAGAGAATATTGTTGTATAAGGTAGTCTTCTTTCAGATTTGTACATTGTACATAAGTCAATAAAATGTTTTTTCAATTATATGCAAGGGCAGTTAAGCGTCAAAAAATAATCATCGTTTTTCTGTTATGATTATTATTTTGAGAAGAATAGAAATAGTAAGTTTTTTGAATTCACTTTTTTACCAGGTATTTCAAAACATATTAAAAAAGAAAAGAAAAACCGCAGTGTTATAGGGGAGAGTTGGATAAAACAGGACACTTAGTGTTTAGAGCCTTTTAACTTTTTGAATAAAGTTATGCAAAGTACAATGTTTTACCTCTAGTTTCATTAGTAATTGGACTTTTGATTGCAACTATCATTTATGAAAAACCGGAAGTTACATCGGAGAAAAAAAGTTTTCTTTTAAGAGTTGGAAGTGTCCCGTTTTAGCCACCTAGTCTGATAAAACGGGATACTTACGCTTCTGCAGATTCCATGTTTATCCTTCAGGGAAAAAGAGACGACAAGGGAAACTCAATTGTACAAAAAAGACAAAATAAACTTTTCTTACAAGAAATGAAAAATGGTATATTTTTATAAACTAGAAAAAACTAAATAAAGGCACTTTAACAAAAAAAATGATTAGAATATTATCTTTACTGACAAAAGTCACATATAAAAACTTCGTCGTCGTCAGTCCCCACGCCTGCACACGCTTCATGGGCCCAACCTTGGCAATGCTGACACCTTATCCAACCATCTTCTGACCTAGAATTCGAATAAAGTTCAGTGCAAAATAAGCATGTCGCTTCTCTGCTTTCTTGTTCTGAACTGGAATCTTCAGTGTTTTTTGTCTTCCTTCTTTTTTTATTTTTTTTTTGTCCATTGACATTTTCTTGTGTTGCTACGTTCGCGTTTCCATTTTCTGAAGTGCTGCTGTCATTCTCAACTAGTTTCTTTGCTTTGATGTTTCTTTTAGTTGTCTTCTTAATAATTGTTTTGTTTTTTTTATTCAGTTTGGCTGTATGGGCTGCTTTTTCTGTATCTTCCATGTTCAACTTTGGCTTCTTTGTAGGCTTTTTTCTAATACTTTGTTCGAGTTCTTCTTTGTATGGTGTCGATGTTAACAACGCAGTTTTACCCCTTCTTTTGTCGTTTGAATTTAATTTTCTTTCGGAATGAGGGATTGGAACAATGTGTTTTGGCGTTACCACAAAATTCTTGGGGCTGTAGGAACACGAAGGAGTCGCATTCGTATAAAACTTCGTCGTGGTAATTGGACCTGGAGTAGTGTCTCGTGTGTCTAAGGAATTTACAGGATTTAATTCTTCATCTGATGCTTGAAGTTTTGATAGGGGGTCTGTAGGTCTCAGTGGTGTTCTCGATGGTGTGTCCGGTGGTGTTCTTGGTAGTGGTATCGGTGATGTCCTTGGTGAAGGATTTGTAATTTGAGGTAGCAGGTCATCATTATGTTCTTCATGACCCCCTTTCGCAATCAAATGTTGTTGTCGGGAGTATGTTCAGCGTTTTAAAGAGATTACAAGAAGCATTTCGTGTACGGAAGTCTACTATACTTTCGCATTCAGATAAACCAAATCGGCATGCCACTCTTTTAACTTGATCTTCTCCCTTGGCGTCATCAGTTACTGTTTTGAATACTTCGTCAATCACCTACAGAATGAAAGAAACTTTATATTACTAATAAAGCTAATTAAAGTAAAAAAAAAAGTGCAAATATATACAAAGTGTTCTTTAAAATAAAAAAGTTTCTCTGTACACATTTTTTACTTTCCAATAATTTAGTATAATATGATTTCAGATTACGATAAAAAGGCCTAGAAAAAGGGCGTACTTTACATAGCCATATTTGACAACTAGTATCGTCACTAGCTGACTACTTTTCGGGTTTTTCGGCCTCGTTTTAAACGTGCCGTCTATATGGATTTCCTTCGCTTCCGATAGCAGCGGTATCAAGTCCTCGGCCAAAAACAACGCGGAAACGTTATTTTCAGTGCCTATAGCTCCCCGACAAAAGGGCTTGTCACCGACTCTCCCAAATCTCAAGTTGGTTTGTGAAACATTTCCCAACTCTTCCAACGAAGTTGGGATTCCTGGCTGAGCCTTCCTCCTCTCTCGTCTCATAGTTTGAGCTATTTTCGGGAAAGCCAGTTTCGAAGCAGCTTCAACTTCCGCTCTAAAACAAAGTATTTTACAAATGAGAATCGAAATCTTTTGAACAAAATTACATATTTTCTTCAAATGGATTGCTAAGTTATGGAATAATGCTAACATTATAAATGATTTTATGAATGAATAAAATACATTTAAAAAAAGTATAGCTGATTTGGATGAAGCAAGCGCTGAACACTTAAAATATTGAAAAATTGCGTTTGACGTATTATTATTGTTTTCTGTTACAGTAACTTACCTTGCGCCTTTTTCTCTGTAAAAATTGATCGGACTTCATTACTTGTGGTAACGGCATGAGTTACCATCTCATGCTTCAGCAATAAAGCATCCTTTTTTGCTGCGTCCGGGAGATGACCATGTTCATCATTCCTAGCTACTTTAAAAAAAAGTGTTCGTTGCACTTGGCCCTAGCCGTGCAGTTTTTTTCTACGCAGACCAAATACATATCTCCATTTTTACCATATGTTTTGCGGCGATAAAAAAACCTTGGCTAGCAATACAAGTATAATAGGTAGAACCACTTTTATACCCTGGAATCTTTTGTACGTCCATTTTCAAGCTAACTTCAATAACACTATACAAACACTACACAAACTACCCACGCCAGATACGTAAGAAAAGTGTATTGCAAAATTACCGAGATTCTCGAAGGAAACCTACTGCTTAGTTCATTAACCAATCAAAACTTGGTATCTGCACCCCCACCATTTTGAAATAATAAAAGTAAATTTCAAAAGTTTAATTTAAAATAATTTTTCTTAATAACTTTTTCAGTTGTCCAGACAAAAACACTTAACTCATTTGGTTTTAAGTTAGATGCTTTACAATAGGTGCTGTTGTCTTCTAATCTATGTAATTAGTTTAGGTATACAAATTTGGCCAGCACCTATTAGTAATAACTTAACCATCTAACTTAAAACGGTGCCTGGACACTTTGTCGAATGCCCACAACGTCGAATCGATTATTTAAGGTCCACAACGTCGAACGTGTCCACAACGCCGAATGTTATTCAATGCCCACTACGCCGAACGTGCCCACAACGCCGAAAGCTCGGGAGGGACACTTCGCCGAAAGTGTCCACAACGCCGAAAAATATTTGGTAGTGTCACAAGTTCCGATGGTGCCCGAATAGCATGTTGTTTGTGTAAAACGTCTATAATGTAGAGCTCTGATTAACGCCTAATGAACACTTTGCGGAATGTGCCCAAATCGTCGAATGCTTGCAAGGGACACTTTGCCGAATGTGCCCACAACGTCGAATGCTCGTAAGGGACACTTTGTCGAACGTGTCCACAATGCCGAATGCTTACAAGGGACACTTTGTCGAATGTGGCCACAACGTCGAATTCTCGCAAGGGACACTTTGCCGAACGTGCCCACAACGCCGAATGCTTGCAAGGGACACTTTGTCGAATGTGCCCACAACGTCGAATTCTCGCAAGGGACACTTTGTCGAATGTGTCCACAACGTCGAATGCTCGTAAGGGACACTTTGTCGAATGTGCCCACAACGTCGAATGCTCGTAAGGGACACTTTGTCGAATGTGCCCACAACGTCGAACGCTCTTATTAGTCACCGAAAATGTCAACAACGCCGATGGCTGATGAGTAGTGATGGGTGGATGAAAATTCTTATAACAATTTGCGATTGTATAGTAATAAAATAATTATATACAGGGTGTTTGTTTTTTAAACGATCTACCCAAAATATCTAGTGCCTCCTATAAACTGTTTAGTCTTTCTGATACTGTTTTTACAATGCTGCGAAATAATTCAAAAAATTCGACTTTTACCAACCCCAGTGGCGCAACGTCACACCCACGAAACCCTTTGTTGCGGGGGGGGGGCAAGACTTCAGGGGGTCCGGATATGCGTTTATTTTTAAAATTGTTTATACAAATTTGCAGTTTCTATATACCTAATGTAAGTAGTAGGTACTATTTTATAGTAGTGAAGATAAAATTAGCCTGACTAAACACTTCGTCTTATTATTTGTCGGTACTTATCATGCATCAATAAATCACTCGCTCCATGATTTCTTTGTGCTTGATTTGTGCCTGACACGTGGGCTTTATAAATGTTTATGTTATAGGTTTATACGAAAAGAGTTCGAATGTAACTTAAGGAGTTTAGTTGACCCTACTGAAAGTCACCTGACACAACCTTATAGAAATATGTGTGTAAGGTTTATATGAGGTTTTTGAAACAGGCAATTCCGAGCTGATCCTATAGAATATTCTAATGTGGTTTTATCGGGCTGCGTTTAAGAGGTTAAACAAGCATTTGCCTTGTTGAATATTAATATGGTTTAACCAGGACAGATAGCGAATGCTTTTACAAGGTTTTATCGGAATTTGACGAGTTCGAAATTTACAACATTTTATCAGGTTATTAACGAACTTTTTGTAATGAGGTTGTATGAGGTTATATTTATCAGGTTGAATAATCGTTTACCTTATTGAATATTAACAAGGTTTAACCAGGAGAGGTAGCAAATGCTTTTACCCGGTTTTATCGGAATTCAACAAGTTCGAAATTTACAACATTTTATCAGGTTTCTGACGAATATTTTGTAATGAGGTTGTATAAGGTTGAACAATCGTTTGCCTTATTGAATATTAACAAAATTTAACCAGGCGAGATAGTGAATGTTTTTATCAGGTTGTATCGGAATTTGACCAGTTTGAAATTTGCATAAACAAAATATCGTCAGGTTATTCAGAACTTTTTACAATTCGGTTGACTTTCAAATATTCAACAATACTTTACCTTGCTAAATATTAATAAGGATTTCCAAGTTTTTTCTGAATTTCGTAATTGCAAAGTAGAAAAAAGCAATTAAAGGTAATGAGCATAGGATAAGAATATAAATAAGAAGAATAAACTTAAAACATTAGAATTTATTATTTATTCTGATAACGAACATTATATGTACTATATATATGATATACAGAAAACTAGCAAATTATTTATTAATTAAATCATGGATTAATCCATCCTCCTCTATTTTTTTGTATTTCTCCATTTTCTTCTATTTCGCTTCTTCTTTTTCTTCCTTCTCTCCTTCTCCACCTTCCTTGTCTTCTTCTCGTTCTATGTCTTCTCCCCTTCCATGTCTTCTCCTTCCATGTCTTCTTCTCCTTCCTTTTCATTATCTTCTCGTTCCTTCTGTTCTTCATCTCCTTCTCCTTGTCGTGAATTGTAATCTGATAAAGAAAAACAAATAAATTAGTACAAATCCCAAAATTGCATCATATAGATAATAGAATACAATTTTGAGGAATAATTTTTGGAAAATTTCCATAATTTTGAAAACGTGCCATCTTTATCGTTTTTTTTTCTGTTTAAGTAATCGGGCATTAAAGTCAACATTTTCAAAAATTCGTAGCGGCTTCGTCTTGAAGATACAGCATTAAAAAAAAGAATATTTTTCCGAGAATTATTTTTTTCATACTATCTTTTTCGACCACTACAATACCTAACTAAATAATGTATAAACTAAAATAAATACTAAGTAAATACTTACCACCATAACAAATCACGTATGCAGGATACGCATTGCCTTCTTCTGATTGCCACCCCACGTTATATTTTTTAGCCTTTTTATACTCCACTTTATTATTAAAAAGTTTAGCACGCGTTATATAGGCACCGTCATACAGGTATCATCCTCTAAAAATCTAAAGAATACAAATTTTATATCGGCCATGTTGAAGTCAACTTTATTATGAACGAACTTTGCTACACGAAGATCGCTCACAGACTCACAGTTTAAGAGCGTTGTCTGTAGAACGGTCCTTTTTGAACAGGTAAAATTGGTAGGGATAGGTTTTAAACAGGTATAAAAATATCCGAAAATACAGCTTATGTCTGCATATTTTTAAATAAGACGTACCTTTTTGTAAAACGTGCAGCTATTGAAAATCCGGGTTTCCAATTAAAGTAGACTGCGTTAAAACACAAAACTTCATATTTACTATCTAGGGCGAGGTGCTCTATATCGCCCAGTGTAGCGGGCCTCAAAATCCTTTCCTGCTTGCACACCGCCGCGGCACTGCTTGGTGAGCTCGGCCCTAAAATTTAAAAAATTGTTCTTGTGGGGGGCCATAATTGTTATTAGAAAAAAAATTTAACACAAATAATTTGTACGGATATGCACTCTCGCTGGAATAAACGTACGTATAATTTAAAAACTCAGAACGCAGTAGATAATTAAAGCAAGCATGTTCTTACCATTTTCAAAGCAGCTTCCGTAATAAGATTGTAACAAAAATTTGGAAAAATGACCGATCCCACCTCGCTATCGGCCATGACCTTCTGGCCTCGTAGCTGCTTTTTGCAGCAGGACTCATATGCCGCCACAAGTATGCGGCGGCCTTCGATATTCGTCCTGCTTGCACACCGCCGCGGCACTGCTTGGTGAGCTCGGCCCTAAAATTTAAAAAATTGTTCTTGTGGGGGGCCATAATTGTTATTAGAAAAAAAATTTAACACAAATAATTTGTACGGATATGCACTCTCGCTGGAATAAACGTACGTATAATTTAAAAACTCAGAACGCAGTAGATAATTAAAGCAAGCATGTTCTTACCATTTTTAAAGTAGCTTCCGTAATAATATTGTAACTGTAATTTCGAAAACAGACCGAGCCCACCTCTTTATCGGCCATGACCTGGCCGCGTATCTGCTTCGTCCGGCAGGACCCATCCGCCGCCATAAGTAGCCGGCGGCCTTCGATATGTGACCTGCCTGGACGCCTCGGCACTTCTGGGTGAGCTCAGATCTAAACTTTAAAAACTTGTTGGTCCGGCGGGCCATAATAAAGAAAATATACTAGAACAAAAATTGAACACATAATTTTGACAAATTTAATTTAAATAATTAAAAACACTGTATCACAGCAACATCGTACACATACAGTCATAGATAAAAAATATAAAATAGTACTGACTATGATCGCAAATGGCGCTAAACATTGTATAGCGGGAAATTCAAATTGTAGGTAAAATTATACCGCATTTAAATGTATTAGTAAAACTACAAATATAACAGAAATAAAGCGTTTTAATTCCATATAAAAAAAATTATAAATGAGGACCTACGAAATAAGTTAAATTCGTACAATACAGTTACTGGTGTTATTGCAGGGTCTTTTGACAAACACATGTCCATATCAGTTCAGCTTAGATTACATAATGTTACATTCAGTGATGTGTGGTGACATTTTCTGAAGAATACGTTCTGAATTGGAAAATTTTTAGGAAAATTTGCTCAAGGTTTTTACTGAAAATTTCCTGCTTATAAAATTACCCATCTGAGAATAGGGGAACACCTTGAATATGTAGACAACCAAGAGCTTTAGCTTAGCTTGTTGTTTTGATTTATTAATCAGGTTCTGATTTAATATTTTCTAGACAACCCACATCACTGACTACAGCAGAAATACTACTTAAATTTGGAAGTGTAATCTGAACATTTAAAACAAAAGGAAGAAAAAGCACGCAGAAGCAGTAAAAATGAAATGCACGTCCATATAATATTATTAGTATATAATACTAAAACGTTTTATAATATTAATTGTAAAGTCGATGACTGATAAGGCTTAGAACAAAAAAATAATTTCGTTGAGAAAAATACGTCAAGGGATTATTATACATTATATACAGGGTTTTTTCAAAATTTAACATAAGCGAATAAATTTAAATTGAAATTTAAAAAAAGCTACTAACATGTCTAAAGCCTCTAGAACTACCTGAGAGCAAAAATTAATGTTTTAAATAACCTATTGTAGCTGCTTCAAATTTCTGATTTTTTGTTTCTTAATTTTAAACTTTTTATATCTATCGTAAGCTATCTTTTTTACACTATCATTAATGTTTCGTATCCTACACTGTTTAGTTTCTCCCATATGCATTTGAAACCTTGCAGAGTTGAAATCCAGTTTTTTACAGTTGGGGGAGTGTATTCTTTTCCATTGTTTCTGAAGTATTTAATACTATTCAATACTTTTATGGATTCGTTCCAAAACTCCACATGAAGAGATTTTGAAGTTACTGCACATCTCAGGAACTTACCATGCTGAGGTTTAATTGAAGAACCGTTAACACTATCAAACAGTTGGTCTATAAACAACAAAAAATCTGCAGTGTCTGCTGCTGAGTCAGGAAGACATCCATTTCCTAATCTAACCAATCCTCGCATAGTAGAAGAAACACGCTGTGAAAAAACTTGTGCAGCAAGTTTCACCTTCATCTTCTTAATTTTTTCTTTATAGATATGGCAAATTGTAAGTTTGTTGAGCATTCTTGTATTAAAATCTCCTACATCAATTTCAAAAGTCTTTACAACATCATCCCATGAAGCAATTTGACTGGTTGTCTTCTTCCATAGAAATGTAGCTTTGGACTCCAACAGATTATTCCTTATTCCTTTCAATAGGTGGGGAGGGTCATATACAGGAACAACCTCTTCTCCATCTACTGAAAACCCAAACATTTTGTTTTCTTTCTGAACTAAGGCGTGTTCTCTATCAGTTTCTTGCTTCAGCATTTTGATGGCACTTGTATTCACTGGAAGTTGATCGCAAACCGTTGCCACAATGTGCAAACCAATGCCATGGAGAGCTCGAATAACAATTTTTAAGTTTTTTGCAAGTTCGGTAGAATTCATACCACTTTGCGAAAAATAGAAGGATATTGGCTGCTTCCACTTCCTTCTCAGACCTCGTGCCATAAACACCATAGCATGATCTGCAAAAGAAATTTTTTTTTCTTCTCCATTGTCCTCAAACCCATCAATGGAATCCACCTTTTTGTTGTATGTTAGCGAAGCCTCAAGCGACATTTCGTCAAAAAGTAAGCTGCAGTATATATCCAAAGGGTCCATTTTTTGTACACTAAACTGAAGACTTTTCAAAATATGTTTATTTAGTCCACAAACAAAAGGTACTGTATTTAATACTGACATCAACGTTTTTCTTGAAGGTAATGCAAAGGATTTTTGCAATAATCTGCAACCTTTTGGACTTTGCTTTAACAATGATAGTGCAAATATTTTGTCTTCAATTGTGAAACGTCGGCCCTTGCTTTTTTTGCTTTGCATTCTTAACTGAGACTTAATAAAATTGAATGTTGTTAAATTAATTTTATTTTTGAATAAGTCTTCTGAAACTGTCACTTTTGTTGCTTCTTTTACTCTTCTGATGTTGCTGGCATTCTCCCTATCTAACTTCCTCGCAGTTTTCCTTAAACCAGTGGCTATTTGATATAATTTTCTAGCCTTTGGACTTAATTGCCGTTTCCTTCTTACTTTAATCTCTTTTAATAAACTTAATTTTCTTCGCAAGTCTCTGCGAAAAATGGGTGAGTGAGTCACGATGAACTTGCAGGCAGTCGCTAAAACACGTAACATAAACTTCTAATCAGTCCGACTGTGCACGATGTCGCGCGAAACTTGCAGCATGGTCAGGCCGTAGACGCTTTTGGGCGATTGATGGCCATGCAATGAACAGAATTTGCAAAGAACAGAATGACCAACGAACAGAATACCCGAAGCCGATGACATGCGAACGTAAAGTAGCATTTAACAGAGATTGTATTTAACAGAATAGAATTAAACAGAATACTGGAAGAGGTCACTTTATTCGTGTTCTTTCGGTTTTAGTACTTTTTACTTAGTTATTTTGATGAATTGTTGTGGTGGTACCCCCTCATCCTACAGTAGAAACACGATGTTACTGTGCACAAAGATTTGTGTAAAGATGAACTCCTACTTGCTTAAATATGAGCTATCACATCGGAATGGAATAAAATTTGGTATTATAGTTGGCCCAAGGGTACACAATGTTAAGAAATGCAAGAATTTTTGGAAGTACTAAAGCTGCGAAGTAGAACAGATTTCAAAATTTTGGCAAAAAATTGTTGCTAAAAAACTGGCCAACACCATTTTTTAAAACTTTATATACAGGGTGCCAACTTTACCTTATCCACTATTGGTAACTTTTTTTAATTTTAAAGATTCAGCATTTTTCCGAACATTTTGAATATCAAACTGTTTCTGTTTAACTGGAAACGGTACCAACTTTTGATTTTTAATTGGAACACTATATTTTTACATTTTTGGATAGGAAAAATATCACAAAATTATTACACATACAGGGTGTAACAGACCACCCATGCACTATCTTTTGCGACTAGAGTTGAACCTATATGGACGAGATAAAAAATTTGTAATATAAATCGTACTCGAAGTATTCAGTAAAAATATTGATAAATGTTTTGGGCTTACGGGGGCGGGGGCTAGGTGGGTCGAGTTCTACCTCATTCAAAAGGTATTTCAAAACCCAACAACAAAAAAAAAACAAAATATTGATAGCTCAAACCATTTTAAAATGGCGGCCAATTATATCAAGAAAACGGCCATTACTTTAACCTTTTCCCAACCGCACATGAACTATTGTACAAAGAAAACTGGTACTGATCTCTAAAGTCCATTAAATTAGCTTTCCAATGATGTACCACATGTAGACGAAAAATAAATATCAGTACCCATTCTGCTTCTCAAAAAAGCGGGAACATTCAAAAGATATTATCTCAAAGGTCCCATTGAACTGAACAATTTTTGTGTTTTAAAGTTCTTCGATATTTCTCACCGCTACAAAATGGCGGCTCAATTTATAAAATTTTACTTCCTATTATTAAACAAATTTGTTGCCGATTTATAAAGTCTATTCACATAACATTTAAATTCATGTGCGAGTTGGAGTGGACAATAACATCGCACTCGCACTAAACCTTTATTATACCCGGAGGGAAACTATCAATGAGTGTGTTGGTGTCTTTGACGAATATGATGTGCACCGTGTCGTGATTGTTTAAATTATTATTACATTACAACACGGTGCACATCTTAATCGTCAAAAACATCAACACACACATTAATAGTTTCCAATCCGGTATAATCAAGGCTTAGTGCAAGTGCGATGTTCAGTTGTTCAACTCCAAGTCGCACGTGTATTGAAATGTTATGTGAATCAACATTATAAATCAGCAAAAAAATTTGTTTTACTGTTACATGCGCTTCAGGGAGCGATTCATCTGATAATAGGAACTAAATTTTAATAAATTGAGCCGCCATTTTGTAACGGTGAGAGATATCGAAAAACTTTAAATACAAAAATTTTTTAGTTTAATGAGACCTTTAAAATAAGGTATCACTTGACCCCTCCTCCCATTTAAGATTTTTGAGATAATATCTTCTGAATGTTTCGGCCTTTTTGAGGAGGAGGGGAGGGGGTACTAAGATTTGTTGGGTTTAAAAAGGCTTTTTTCCACTACTAGCATTAAACGATATCATTATTTACTTTGTTTTAGAGCCAAGAAGATGAATTTCTTTCCTAGTGGTTAATAATATTTCATTTTTAACTACTGGGTAATAATGAAAACAATTGCTACAAATCTTTAAATTCACCATAAACTTTCATGTGAAAATCTTTTGATTTTACTGGTAATAACTGTTCACCCCAACACTTTCTGCACCTTCCCTAATTTCAGGAGTGCAGTTTTCACTCAAATCATCAAAATTGGACATTTTATAACCACTATTATAAAATATATATTTTACATAAATGTCAATTGAAATTAACTATTCTCTTGTTTTCAAGCTTTATTTTTGTGCATATTTGCATTTGTAATTTTATTTTTTATTAATGTAAATACAATTAATTGTAAACGGAATAAAGGTGCTAGCAGTGGAAAAAATAATATATAAACCACGGTAGAGAAGACTTATCAGCCTCGCAACTTATTTCCCTCAATGCTTCGCATCTCGGGAAATAATTCTGCTCGGCTGAGAAAAATGTCTTCTCTACCTTGGTTTATAATATACTATTTAAATGAGTTATGAGTTGACCCATTTTCGAATTAAAAATTTCGAGAAATCTCCATAGGTCCCTCTAAAATTACCCTTTCCGAAGCCCCGAAAAAATTCTAAATATTTTTGCTGATTACCTCCTATACAATTTATATAACAAATATTTTATCCTATCTATATAGTTTCAATGGTTTAGCTGTAAAAGATAGTGGTGTGGTACACACTGTATGTATGCTTAAAATCACTCATAACAAAGAAGTTTCACTTTTTGCTATTGCCTTATTTAAACAATATTACCGCCATAAAACTGAAAACTTTATTTTTAAAGGTAGAAAGTTGGATAAATTGATAAGTTTCAGTATTTTTTACGACCATTTTGAATTTCAAATTGGATTATGAAAATTGAAGCATGGCTCTTGGTTGTTTTTATAAAATAAAAAAATGGAAGGTGAAACCACTATCTTTATACGTAAATTTGCTAAAAAAAATTTTAAGGCGGCCATAACAAAATTTATATTTTATGAAGAATTGTCTTTGTTTTAACTCTTCACACTGCTTAGCGGCTTGCTTGATCAAAAACGTATAGTTGGCCATTTTCAAGGATTTACTTTGGTATTTTTCAGAACTACTGTTCTTTCTGCCAAAGAAGGTTTTTTCTCATTAAGGGAAAGAAGAAATAAATACCGTATTGTGAACTGTTAAAGTTTGTTATTGCATTAAAGTGTCAATGGAGTTAATTGTTTGGGTCAATTTTAAATTGCAAATATTTTTTTATGATTTAGAACAAAGGTTTGTTACTTTTTCTATCACTTAACGAGAAAAAATATCATCTTTGGCTGAAAGCAATGCGGTTCTGAAAAGTAGACCAAAGTAAACCCCTGAAAATGGCTTGGTATTACGTTTTTTTGACAACGTTGGCCACTAAACAGTCTATAAAGTTTAAATAAAGACAATTTTTCATTAAATTTAATTTTGTAATGACACTGGCCGCTTTAAACATTCTTTAGCAGATTTACATGTGAAAGTCATGGCCAACTTGAATTTTTACTTCAAGTCCTTCTAACATTGGAGCTTTTAACTTTTTGAGTAGTAACTATTATACATGAGTTCAGAGAGAATTGATTGCTGTATCAAAATCTGTCGGATAAAATATAAGGTGCTATTTAAGAACCAAAGGTTGCAACTGGAAGTAGTGACATGTTGTTTATAACGCGAATTTAAAGGTTTCTAAGTACGAAAGACCCTTGCAAAAATTAATTTTGATAACTTGCAAAATAATTGAGATATTAGCTTGGAACATCTAGGCTGAATCACCTGCTATATTTTATTAAGATTCTTAAAAATATATTTTCTTGTCTGTTTTTATTCCCCCATGGCGTGTAGCATTTCATGATCGATACTGTAAGATTTCGTACTTACAAATAAGAAAAAAAGTGCCTATAAACGCATTGTTAAGGAGATACTGGGTGTTGAAGCAGACTCAGAAGGATTAATTTCTTTGCATTATATCTTTGGGGCCGCTTGGGAAAAAAATCTGCAGGTTGGTATGTGGTTGTTATTATAAACAACAAATGTTCATAGTACACACAGGGGTTGCACACGCTATTTAGTAGGGGAAAATGGTCAGTTCTAGCTCGACTTCCCACTACTGAACTCGATTTCAAGGTCAAAGCCACTGTGCTTTAAGATTACTTCTCAAGGCCGCTTTCTACCAATGACCTTGGCTACAAGCCTACTCCCACCAACGCCCTAGATTTTAAGGCCACCCCCCTCAACGACCTTGATGTCAAGACTGCGTTTCAAGGTTGCATCAAAAATAAAATAATCCACTTAACTATAATTTTTTATTTTACACAAAAACATGTTATTTCAAACGCATTAATCAGAGTTACATTCATCAGAACTGTGATATTCAGGCACATCTATTTCTGACATTCCATACTTTTTAATATGCTCAGCCGAACAATATCATTGTAATTATTAATAAAAAGCCACTTCTCCCTTTTTGCTTTCACAATTTGTTGTTTTCTTAATTTATTTTTACATTGAAGGGTTAATAAATTAATTGATTAAGTATAATTTATTTATTTATTGCAGGAACAATAAATGGATGTTGCGGCAGGAAATGCTGAGCAACTTCACAATGCTTAGTTTCATGTGGTAACGCTCGGGCCAAACCATTAGAAACAACGTCCAAAAACAAACAAAATGACGGAAAATAACTGCGGCATATAATTGAACTCGGTGGAAACAATTTCAAGAGCTACGTGCAAAAATTGATTGGTAGGGAAGAAGGTATTTATTCAGTGCAATATTAATGATGCTATAATTATTTTTTTTAATAATTATTACTATAATACAATAATATTAATTGTAAGAGCAAAATATATTTACATTTTCTGGGGGAGCTTCTTCCCCAATTGTGTTTTCATTATCAGCATTTTAGACTGTTGGTTTGCAGCAGTCTGAATAATTTACAATTAAACCTTCTTACAGGCGCGTGAAGTGGAGTGAATTTATTAGAAGTTTCATTTTAAACAACTGGTTCAAAATGGGCTGCTTATTATATTGTTGGTTGGTTAATACAAGGCAACTTGAAACTTCAAGCTTTTGTTGCCGTTATGGTAGTCGTTTAGAGCATTAAATATTTAGTGCAATTTCATTGTTATAAACATCTTTGGAGTAGCAGTCCGAGCAGTCGTTACATTCTTTCGAATGCTGTCGGCTAATAAACCTCTGTTGCTCCAACAAAGACTTTAATTTTTTTGAATCCAGCAGTCGTTTAGAGCCAATTTATGGGAATACAAGAAGTGTTCCAAGTCAGTGGTACTCTATTTGTCCAAATATTTATGGAGTAGAAAGCGCTTTGTATGAAGCAAATTCATAATGGTGAAGCTTTCACTTGGTGGACCAAAGTTTTTTTCTTTCTATAGAATCCCGCAGTCATTTCAATATTGTGGATAATAAACAGTTTACTGTTTCATCTTGTGCAATAAATTCGAAATGCACATTACTCTTAGAAAAAACATCAGTCTAGTCTTTGTCATATGTGATCTTGACATTCGAGTTTTCTATAACCACGGAGATGCCTAACTTCACGCAAAACAACGATAATTCGGTGCTCTAACAACCGATCATCATCAGAGAATGTAGAAAAAGTGTCTGTGTTCGTAGTTTCTGCTGTTTTATAAAAATTATTTGATTACAGCTCTAGTTATGTATAGGCAAGTGGAATTTGAAACGCCCGGTTTTTATTTCGCAAGCTTTTTCGGTTGGTTCGTGTTAATTCCGTTTAAATTGTGTAAAAATGATCCAAAAGTGAATGAGAAGATAAAGAATATCAAGTGATTTTTAAGTGACTAGTGTTTTGACAAATAAGTGGTTTGTGTTTGAAAGTGAAGCTAAACATTCCCAACATCAAATGAGCTATAATAAGAGGAAGAAGAACAAATAAACATTTTTTTAAATTACTTAGGTAATCTAATCGTAAGAGCTATATTTATCAATAAGAAAGTTTTAAAAGGTATAAGTAATACATTAGGTAAGTTTTGTGTATTGACCAAATTGGGGCAGTAGTTGGCCACAAACAATAAGGGAGGCATTCACATGATTGTTTTTCAATATAGTGTTGGATAACCGGGTTAAGTTATACCACGCAGATTTGATCAGGGGACTTTTGACACCAGGGCAGCTTTGATGAGGGTCCGTACTCTTGTTGGTACGATAGATGCAACAATGGATTTGGTATAAACTTTGTGCTATTCATTCATAATGCATAAGTATAGTGTGACCAGATTGAAGGAAGGAAAAACGGGGCTTCCCTTGGTGCATATACGAGGGTCGTCGGCAAGTAGTGCCCGTTTTAGAATTCAAAAATAAGTAACTTTTGTTGACAAAACTTTTTATTTGTTAACAACAAATCTTAAACTACTTCTCTACATAGTCGCCATGCAAATTTAAGCATTTTTCATAACGTTTGACGAGTTTTTGTATTCCAGCTTCATATTCCTCTACCGCCAGTCTACCAAGAAAAGTATTCACCTCTTCTTTCAGTTCATCACTTTGAAATTTCGTTCCTCCCCAAAAGTCCTTCGGTTTTGTGAAGCGGTGAAAATCAGAAAAAGCCAGGTCGGGGCTGTAGGGTGGATGGTTGAAAATTTTTGACTTGAATTTTTGGAGAAGTTGTGTTTTCCTAGCAGTATGAGGCCTGGCATTGTCGTGGAGGAGAATGACTCCGCTAGACAACAGACCTCGCCGTCGATTTTGAGTTGCCTGCCGTAATTTCTTCAATGTGTCGCAATATGAATCGGTATTGATAGTGGCTCCACGGGGCATAAAATCAATAAACAGTATACCTTTTCGATCCCAGAAAACGCCGTCTTGAATTTTTTTGGTCTGGTTGGTGAATTTGCATGATGCCACGCCATTGATTGTCGTTTACTCTCGGGTGTTGCATAAGAAATCCGCGTTTCATCTCCAGTGACAATATGAGTCGCGAGAGTCCCCTTCATCAGAATAACGCTGCAAAAAATCCATAGCTGCACCTAACCGCTTCATTTTGTGCTCGTCTGTAAGCATGCGCGGGACCCACCTTGCACAAATTTTGCCATACTTTAGATGATGTTTGACAATTTCCTGAATTTGTTTGTGAAACGTTAGCAAACTGTTCACTGATTTAATCAAGTGTGACGCGCCGATCGTTCTTTATGAATTCGTCAACTGAATTTTGCAGTTCGTCCGTAATAACAGACGGGCGTCCTGAACATTCGTCTTCGTGGATGTTCTCCCTCCCCGAGTTAAAGTTTCGACACCAGCGCCGAACAGACGACTCCTCAATAACATTGTCTCCATAAACCTCCTTTAATTGACGGTGAATATCACATGGTCGCACATTTCTTGGTTTAAGAAGCCCTAACTTCAAAAGTGGCGGGATTTTCAATTTTTTTAAACATTGTAAACACTCGCGGAAACAACGAAAACAATGACAGCGCCACACAGTGAGCAGACAGTCAACAGAAGTCGTTTTACCTTAAGCGTCGACTACTCGCGTCGCTAGCACGGCGCGAATGGATACTACTTTCCGGACGACCCTCGTACTTTTATAATTGTGGTCATTTTGCTGTTTTGTTCTGTTGTTTTTCACTGCTGCTTTTTCGTGAATTTTTTGGGATGGCTCTTAGAAGTGTGTGCACCTTTTCCTTTTCTCTCTTCTGTTCGTGTTTTTTTGCTTCCTGATTGTCTTCTTTAATTTTCTTTGGCTCTTGATTTATGGCTGCATCAGCTATTGGTGCCAAGTCTGCTACCCGTTCCTTGTTCCAGTTCTATTGTATATTCTTCGTTGTCTACTGTTTGTTCTTGCGTATAACTGCCCTCGGTCCTTTTTTCCTGGCATCCAGAAGATGCGGTTTCAGCTTGTTTCAAGGGCTGTCTTATAATCTTCCCCTAATCCTATTTCCTTTAACTTACAATTGTCCAAATTTCTGTTTTCATTATGGTAGTAGTTAGTCCCTACCTTTATGAGTCTGGTTTTCTCTGGGTGTAGTTTGCCCAGCCTGTAGATAAATTCAATGTCTCTCTTGGTAATGTGCAGCTGCATTTTTGGAGCTATTTACATAAATGCTTGTATTAGGTTGCATGTAGCTTCCTTCGGTTGCTCCTCCACTTTTTGTTTCGGGTTGCCGTTTCTAGAGTGCTACGATTTTGATTTCTTGCTGTTTTACAGTATTCTTGAGATTTACATTTTTATCGTGTGGTTGATTTACCTTTGCAGTAATTTTATTTTTCATGGAATCCGTTTTGTTTAGTATTGTTAATTGTTCCATTATTGTTTTAAACATTATCGCTGTGTTCTATTCTTTTTCCCCCATTTCTGTTGAGAAAAAAGGGAAGGCGAGTTCGCGCCTCGAATTCAAATTTTGTAATAAGCTTGTTTAATCGTGCCGTGCTTACGTCGCGCTACACTAATTTCACGTCGATGTTATCTTTCGTTTCAATTTTGTTTATTTCTCTGCTTAATTGGCCTCTTTTTTTCTGTTGTAATTATTTATTTACACAATGTGTACCTTTGTACGATGTTGTACCATAATTCAAATGGCCAAGTTGAAACTCAAAAGTACTGTGAATTTTTTTGTGTGCATTGTTTTGCACTTGCAGATATGGAATTTTGTATTTTTCAACCTAATATGTCGACCGTTTCTTTTTAAAAAAATAATTAAAATTGCAACGAACAAGTTTTGCAAATAAAATTATGGGTTTTGGTAAAAAAAAACGCCCATATTCAACATAAAATTAGTATTCACTAATAGTTTAAGCAAAAATACAAATAAACGTAATTTTTCTGTATAATAATAGAACCATTATTTATTCTAAAAACAAAGAAAGATTACAAAACAGTTTAAACAAAAAAAATCATCACGTTGGTTTTGGCATTGTTCAGATGGTTCATTATTCTTTTCTTCTGTTGCTTCAGCAGGATCTATCTGCACAATGTGATTCTTTGACAAATAAAGTTCTGGAAGGGTTCTCTAATCGTCACCATAATGTTTAGTCGACAGACCATTAATACTTGCTTTATCACCCTTCAACTGGGTTCCTAAAGGCAACTCCAACGGAGCTATTGATGAAAGTGAAAAATTCTTCTTTGAAGACACCTTCAGGTGTTCCCACGACACACGTACACACGGTATGCTATTGCGCATGAGAGCGTTGTCACTCTCGCCGCCTGTAACGTCACGCTCGAGGAAACGCGGGGAAGTTGTTCACTCGTTTCAATGTAATTCCGCGGCGCGCGTTGTAGTTTTATCGAATTTAAAATTATGGTGGTTGATTTTTTTTGATTAAAACTGATTAAAAGAGAATATTGTTGTATAAGGTAGTCTTCTTTCAGATTTGTACATTGTACATAAGTCAATAAAATGTTTTTTCAATTATATGCAAGGGCAGTTAAGCGTCAAAAAATAATCATCGTTTTTCTGTTATGATTATTATTTTGAGAAGAATAGAAATAGTAAGTTTTTTGAATTCACTTTTTTACCAGGTATTTCAAAACATATTAAAAAAGAAAAGAAAAACCGCAGTGTTATAGGGGAGAGTTGGATAAAACAGGACACTTAGTGTTTAGAGCCTTTTAACTTTTTGAATAAAGTTATGCAAAGTACAATGTTTTACCTCTAGTTTCATTAGTAATTGGACTTTTGATTGCAACTATCATTTATGAAAAACCGG
Source organism: Ctenicera cuprea (assembly GCA_958336395.1). Lineage (NCBI taxonomy): Eukaryota > Metazoa > Arthropoda > Insecta > Coleoptera > Elateridae > Ctenicera > Ctenicera cuprea. The sequence goes on from OY284494.1 coordinate 17,197,095, forward strand.
AAGTTACATCGGAGAAAAAAAGTTTTCTTTTAAGAGTTGGAAGTGTCCCGTTTTAGCCACCTAGTCTGATAAAACGGGATACTTACGCTTCTGCAGATTCCATGTTTATCCTTCAGGGAAAAAGAGACGACAAGGGAAACTCAATTGTACAAAAAAGACAAAATAAACTTTTCTTACAAGAAATGAAAAATGGTATATTTTTATAAACTAGAAAAAACTAAATAAAGGCACTTTAACAAAAAAAATGATTAGAATATTATCTTTACTGACAAAAGTCACATATAAAAACTTCGTCGTCGTCAGTCCCCACGCCTGCACACGCTTCATGGGCCCAACCTTGGCAATGCTGACACCTTATCCAACCATCTTCTGACCTAGAATTCGAATAAAGTTCAGTGCAAAATAAGCATGTCGCTTCTCTGCTTTCTTGTTCTGAACTGGAATCTTCAGTGTTTTTTGTCTTCCTTCTTTTTTTATTTTTTTTTTGTCCATTGACATTTTCTTGTGTTGCTACGTTCGCGTTTCCATTTTCTGAAGTGCTGCTGTCATTCTCAACTAGTTTCTTTGCTTTGATGTTTCTTTTAGTTGTCTTCTTAATAATTGTTTTGTTTTTTTTATTCAGTTTGGCTGTATGGGCTGCTTTTTCTGTATCTTCCATGTTCAACTTTGGCTTCTTTGTAGGCTTTTTTCTAATACTTTGTTCGAGTTCTTCTTTGTATGGTGTCGATGTTAACAACGCAGTTTTACCCCTTCTTTTGTCGTTTGAATTTAATTTTCTTTCGGAATGAGGGATTGGAACAATGTGTTTTGGCGTTACCACAAAATTCTTGGGGCTGTAGGAACACGAAGGAGTCGCATTCGTATAAAACTTCGTCGTGGTAATTGGACCTGGAGTAGTGTCTCGTGTGTCTAAGGAATTTACAGGATTTAATTCTTCATCTGATGCTTGAAGTTTTGATAGGGGGTCTGTAGGTCTCAGTGGTGTTCTCGATGGTGTGTCCGGTGGTGTTCTTGGTAGTGGTATCGGTGATGTCCTTGGTGAAGGATTTGTAATTTGAGGTAGCAGGTCATCATTATGTTCTTCATGACCCCCTTTCGCAATCAAATGTTGTTGTCGGGAGTATGTTCAGCGTTTTAAAGAGATTACAAGAAGCATTTCGTGTACGGAAGTCTACTATACTTTCGCATTCAGATAAACCAAATCGGCATGCCACTCTTTTAACTTGATCTTCTCCCTTGGCGTCATCAGTTACTGTTTTGAATACTTCGTCAATCACCTACAGAATGAAAGAAACTTTATATTACTAATAAAGCTAATTAAAGTAAAAAAAAAAAGGTGCAAATATATACAAAGTGTTCTTTAAAATAAAAAAGTTTCTCTGTACACATTTTTTACTTTCCAATAATTTAGTATAATATGATTTCAGATTACGATAAAAAGGCCTAGAAAAAGGGCGTACTTTACATAGCCATATTTGACAACTAGTATCGTCACTAGCTGACTACTTTTCGGGTTTTTCGGCCTCGTTTTAAACGTGCCGTCTATATGGATTTCCTTCGCTTCCGATAGCAGCGGTATCAAGTCCTCGGCCAAAAACAACGCGGAAACGTTATTTTCAGTGCCTATAGCTCCCCGACAAAAGGGCTTGTCATCGACTCTCCCAAATCTCAAGTTGGTTTGTGAAACATTTCCCAACTCTTCCAACGAAGTTGGGATTCCTGGCTGAGCCTTCCTCCTCTCTCGTCTCATAGTTTGAGCTATTTTCGGGAAAGCCAGTTTCGAAGCAGCTTCAACTTCCGCTCTAAAACAAAGTATTTTACAAATGAGAATCGAAATCTTTTGAACAAAATTACATATTTTCTTCAAATGGATTGCTAAGTTATGGAATAATGCTAACATTATAAATGATTTTATGAATGAATAAAATACATTTAAAAAAAGTATAGCTGATTTGGATGAAGCAAGCGCTGAACACTTAAAATATTGAAAAATTGCGTTTGACGTATTATTATTGTTTTCTGTTACAGTAACTTACCTTGCACCTTTTTCTCTGTAAAAATTGATCGGACTTCATTACTTGTGGTAACGGCATGAGTTACCATCTCATGCTTCAGCAATAAAGCATCCTTTTTTGCTGCGTCCGGGAGATGACCATGTTCATCATTCCTAGCTACTTTAAAAAAAAGTGTTCGTTGCACTTGGCCCTAGCCGTGCAGTTTTTTTCTACGCAGACCAAATACATATCTCCATTTTTACCATATGTTTTGCGGCGATAAAAAAACCTTGGCTAGCAATACAAGTATAATAGGTAGAACCACTTTTATACCCTGGAATCTTTTGTACGTCCATTTTCAAGCTAACTTCAATAACACTATACAAACACTACACAAACTACCCACGCCAGATACGTAAGAAAAGTGTATTGCAAAATTACCGAGATTCTCGAAGGAAACCTACTGCTTAGTTCATTAACCAATCAAAACTTGGTATCTGCACCCCCACCATTTTGAAATAATAAAAGTAAATTTCAAAAGTTTAATTTAAAATAATTTTTCTTAATAACTTTTTCAGTTGTCCAGACAAAAACACTTAACTCATTTGGTTTTAAGTTAGATGCTTTACAATAGGTGCTGTTGTCTTCTAATCTATGTAATTAGTTTAGGTATACAAATTTGGCCAGCACCTATTAGTAATAACTTAACCATCTAACTTAAAACGGTGCCTGGACACTTTGTCGAATGCCCACAACGTCGAATCGATTATTTAAGGTCCACAACGTCGAACGTGTCCACAACGCCGAATGTTATTCAATGCCCACTACGCCGAACGTGCCCACAACGCCGAAAGCTCGGGAGGGACACTTCGCCGAAAGTGTCCACAACGCCGAAAAATATTTGGTAGTGTCACAAGTTCCGATGGTGCCCGAATAGCATGTTGTTTGTGTAAAACGTCTATAATGTAGAGCTCTGATTAACGCCTAATGAACACTTTGCGGAATGTGCCCAAATCGTCGAATGCTTGCAAGGGACACTTTGCCGAATGTGCCCACAACGTCGAATGCTCGTAAGGGACACTTTGTCGAACGTGTCCACAATGCCGAATGCTTACAAGGGACACTTTGTCGAATGTGGCCACAACGTCGAATTCTCGCAAGGGACACTTTGCCGAACGTGCCCACAACGCCGAATGCTTGCAAGGGACACTTTGTCGAATGTGCCCACAACGTCGAATTCTCGCAAGGGACACTTTGTCGAATGTGTCCACAACGTCGAATGCTCGTAAGGGACACTTTGTCGAATGTGCCCACAACGTCGAATGCTCGTAAGGGACACTTTGTCGAATGTGCCCACAACGTCGAACGCTCTTATTAGTCACCGAAAATGTCAACAACGCCGATGGCTGATGAGTAGTGATGGGTGGATGAAAATTCTTATAACAATTTGCGATTGTATAGTAATAAAATAATTATATACAGGGTGTTTGTTTTTTAAACGATCTACCCAAAATATCTAGTGCCTCCTATAAACTGTTTAGTCTTTCTGATACTGTTTTTACAATGCTGCGAAATAATTCAAAAAATTCGACTTTTACCAACCCCAGTGGCGCAACGTCACACCCACGAAACCCTTTGTTGCGGGGGGGGGGGGGGGGGGCAAGACTTCAGGGGGTCCGGATATGCGTTTATTTTTAAAATTGTTTATACAAATTTGCAGTTTCTATATACCTAATGTAAGTAGTAGGTACTATTTTATAGTAGTGAAGATAAAATTAGCCTGACTAAACACTTCGTCTTATTATTTGTCGGTACTTATCATGCATCAATAAATCACTCGCTCCATGATTTCTTTGTGCTTGATTTGTGCCTGACACGTGGGCTTTATAAATGTTTATGTTATAGGTTTATACGAAAAGAGTTCGAATGTAACTTAAGGAGTTTAGTTGACCCTACTGAAAGTCACCTGACACAACCTTATAGAAATATGTGTGTAAGGTTTATATGAGGTTTTTGAAACAGGCAATTCCGAGCTGATCCTATAGAATATTCTAATGTGGTTTTATCGGGCTGCGTTTAAGAGGTTAAACAAGCATTTGCCTTGTTGAATATTAATATGGTTTAACCAGGACAGATAGCGAATGCTTTTACAAGGTTTTATCGGAATTTGACGAGTTCGAAATTTACAACATTTTATCAGGTTTCTGACGAATATTTTGTAATGAGGTTGTATAAGGTTGAACAATCGTTTGCCTTATTGAATATTAACAAAATTTAACCAGGCGAGATAGTGAATGTTTTTATCAGGTTGTATCGGAATTTGACCAGTTTGAAATTTGCATAAACAAAATATCGTCAGGTTATTCAGAACTTTTTACAATTCGGTTGACTTTCAAATATTCAACAATACTTTACCTTGCTAAATATTAATAAGGATTTCCAAGTTTTTTCTGAATTTCGTAATTGCAAAGTAGAAAAAAGCAATTAAAGGTAATGAGCATAGGATAAGAATATAAATAAGAAGAATAAACTTAAAACATTAGAATTTATTATTTATTCTGATAACGAACATTATATGTACTATATATATGATATACAGAAAACTAGCAAATTATTTATTAATTAAATCATGGATTAATCCATCCTCCTCTATTTTTTTGTATTTCTCCATTTTCTTCTATTTCGCTTCTTCTTTTTCTTCCTTCTCTCCTTCTCCACCTTCCTTGTCTTCTTCTCGTTCTATGTCTTCTCCCCTTCCATGTCTTCTCCTTCCATGTCTTCTTCTCCTTCCTTTTCATTATCTTCTCGTTCCTTCTGTTCTTCATCTCCTTCTCCTTGTCGTGAATTGTAATCTGATAAAGAAAAACAAATAAATTAGTACAAATCCCAAAATTGCATCATATAGATAATAGAATACAATTTTGAGGAATAATTTTTGGAAAATTTCCATAATTTTGAAAACGTGCCATCTTTATCGTTTTTTTTTCTGTTTAAGTAATCGGGCATTAAAGTCAACATTTTCAAAAATTCGTAGCGGCTTCGTCTTGAAGATACAGCATTAAAAAAAAGAATATTTTTCCGAGAATTATTTTTTTCATACTATCTTTTTCGACCACTACAATACCTAACTAAATAATGTATAAACTAAAATAAATACTAAGTAAATACTTACCACCATAACAAATCACGTATGCAGGATACGCATTGCCTTCTTCTGATTGCCACCCCACGTTATATTTTTTAGCCTTTTTATACTCCACTTTATTATTAAAAAGTTTAGCACGCGTTATATAGGCACCGTCATACAGGTATCATCCTCTAAAAATCTAAAGAATACAAATTTTATATCGGCCATGTTGAAGTCAACTTTATTATGAACGAACTTTGCTACACGAAGATCGCTCACAGACTCACAGTTTAAGAGCGTTGTCTGTAGAACGGTCCTTTTTGAACAGGTAAAATTGGTAGGGATAGGTTTTAAACAGGTATAAAAATATCCGAAAATACAGCTTATGTCTGCATATTTTTAAATAAGACGTACCTTTTTGTAAAACGTGCAGCTATTGAAAATCCGGGTTTCCAATTAAAGTAGACTGCGTTAAAACACAAAACTTCATATTTACTATCTAGGGCGAGGTGCTCTATATCGCCCAGTGTAGCGGGCCTCAAAATCCTTTCCTGCTTGCACACCGCCGCGGCACTGCTTGGTGAGCTCGGCCCTAAAATTTAAAAAATTGTTCTTGTGGGAATTGTTATTAGAAAAAAAATTTAACACAAATAATTTGTACGGATATGCACTCTCGCTGGAATAAACGTACGTATAATTTAAAAACTCAGAACGCAGTAGATAATTAAAGCAAGCATGTTCTTACCATTTTCAAAGCAGCTTCCGTAATAAGATTGTAACAAAAATTTGGAAAAATGACCGATCCCACCTCGCTATCGGCCATGACCTTCTGGCCTCGTAGCTGCTTTTTGCAGCAGGACTCATATGCCGCCACAAGTATGCGGCGGCCTTCGATATTCGTCCTGCTTGCACACCGCCGCGGCACTGCTTGGTGAGCTCGGCCCTAAAATTTAAAAAATTGTTCTTGTGGGGGGCCATAATTGTTATTAGAAAAAAAATTTAACACAAATAATTTGTACGGATATGCACTCTCGCTGGAATAAACGTACGTATAATTTAAAAACTCAGAACGCAGTAGATAATTAAAGCAAGCATGTTCTTACCATTTTTAAAGTAGCTTCCGTAATAATATTGTAACTGTAATTTCGAAAACAGACCGAGCCCACCTCTTTATCGGCCATGACCTGGCCGCGTATCTGCTTCGTCCGGCAGGACCCATCCGCCGCCATAAGTAGCCGGCGGCCTTCGATATGTGACCTGCCTGGACGCCTCGGCACTTCTGGGTGAGCTCAGATCTAAACTTTAAAAACTTGTTGGTCCGGCGGGCCATAATAAAGAAAATATACTAGAACAAAAATTGAACACATAATTTTGACAAATTTAATTTAAATAATTAAAAACACTGTATCACAGCAACATCGTACACATACAGTCATAGATAAAAAATATAAAATAGTACTGACTATGATCGCAAATGGCGCTAAACATTGTATAGCGGGAAATTCAAATTGTAGGTAAAATTATACCGCATTTAAATGTATTAGTAAAACTACAAATATAACAGAAATAAAGCGTTTTAATTCCATATAAAAAAAATTATAAATGAGGACCTACGAAATAAGTTAAATTCGTACAATACAGTTACTGGTGTTATTGCAGGGTCTTTTGACAAACACATGTCCATATCAGTTCAGCTTAGATTACATAATGTTACATTCAGTGATGTGTGGTGACATTTTCTGAAGAATACGTTCTGAATTGGAAAATTTTTAGGAAAATTTGCTCAAGGTTTTTACTGAAAATTTCCTGCTTATAAAATTACCCATCTGAGAATAGGGGAACACCTTGAATATGTAGACAACCAAGAGCTTTAGCTTAGCTTGTTGTTTTGATTTATTAATCAGGTTCTGATTTAATATTTTCTAGACAACCCACATCACTGACTACAGCAGAAATACTACTTAAATTTGGAAGTGTAATCTGAACATTTAAAACAAAAGGAAGAAAAAGCACGCAGAAGCAGTAAAAATGAAATGCACGTCCATATAATATTATTAGTATATAATACTAAAACGTTTTATAATATTAATTGTAAAGTCGATGACTGATAAGGCTTAGAACAAAAAAATAATTTCGTTGAGAAAAATACGTCAAGGGATTATTATACATTATATACAGGGTTTTTTCAAAATTTAACATAAGCGAATAAATTTAAATTGAAATTTAAAAAAAGCTACTAACATGTCTAAAGCCTCTAGAACTACCTGAGAGCAAAAATTAATGTTTTAAATAACCTATTGTAGCTGCTTCAAATTTCTGATTTTTTGTTTCTTAATTTTAAACTTTTTATATCTATCGTAAGCTATCTTTTTTACACTATCATTAATGTTTCGTATCCTACACTGTTTAGTTTCTCCCATATGCATTTGAAACCTTGCAGAGTTGAAATCCAGTTTTTTACAGTTGGGGGAGTGTATTCTTTTCCATTGTTTCTGAAGTATTTAATACTATTCAATACTTTTATGGATTCGTTCCAAAACTCCACATGAAGAGATTTTGAAGTTACTGCACATCTCAGGAACTTACCATGCTGAGGTTTAATTGAAGAACCGTTAACACTATCAAACAGTTGGTCTATAAACAACAAAAAATCTGCAGTGTCTGCTGCTGAGTCAGGAAGACATCCATTTCCTAATCTAACCAATCCTCGCATAGTAGAAGAAACACGCTGTGAAAAAACTTGTGCAGCAAGGTTCACCTTCATCTTCTTAATTTTTTCTTTATAGATATGGCAAATTGTAAGTTTGTTGAGCATTCTTGTATTAAAATCTCCTACATCAATTTCAAAAGTCTTTACAACATCATCCCATGAAGCAATTTGACTGGTTGTCTTCTTCCATAGAAATGTAGCTTTGGACTCCAACAGATTATTCCTTATTCCTTTCAATAGGTGGGGAGGGTCATATACAGGAACAACCTCTTCTCCATCTACTGAAAACCCAAACATTTTGTTTTCTTTCTGAACTAAGGCGTGTTCTCTATCAGTTTCTTGCTTCAGCATTTTGATGGCACTTGTATTCACTGGAAGTTGATCGCAAACCGTTGCCACAATGTGCAAACCAATGCCATGGAGAGCTCGAATAACAATTTTTAAGTTTTTTGCAAGTTCGGTAGAATTCATACCACTTTGCGAAAAATAGAAGGATATTGGCTGCTTCCACTTCCTTCTCAGACCTCGTGCCATAAACACCATAGCATGATCTGCAAAAGAAATTTTTTTTTCTTCTCCATTGTCCTCAAACCCATCAATGGAATCCACCTTTTTGTTGTATGTTAGCGAAGCCTCAAGCGACATTTCGTCAAAAAGTAAGCTGCAGTATATATCCAAAGGGTCCATTTTTTGTACACTAAACTGAAGACTTTTCAAAATATGTTTATTTAGTCCACAAACAAAAGGTACTGTATTTAATACTGACATCAACGTTTTTCTTGAAGGTAATGCAAAGGATTTTTGCAATAATCTGCAACCTTTTGGACTTTGCTTTAACAATGATAGTGCAAATATTTTGTCTTCAATTGTGAAACGTCGGCCCTTGCTTTTTTTGCTTTGCATTCTTAACTGAGACTTAATAAAATTGAATGTTGTTAAATTAATTTTATTTTTGAATAAGTCTTCTGAAACTGTCACTTTTGTTGCTTCTTTTACTCTTCTGATGTTGCTGGCATTCTCCCTATCTAACTTCCTCGCAGTTTTCCTTAAACCAGTGGCTATTTGATATAATTTTCTAGCCTTTGGACTTAATTGCCGTTTCCTTCTTACTTTAATCTCTTTTAATAAACTTAATTTTCTTCGCAAGTCTCTGCGAAAAATGGGTGAGTGAGCCACGATGAACTTGCAGGCAGTCGCTAAAACACGTAACATAAACTTCTAATCAGTCCGACTGTGCACGATGTCGCGCGAAACTTGCAGCATGGTCAGGCCGTAGACGCTTTTGGGCGATTGATGGCCATGCAATGAACAGAATTTGCAAAGAACAGAATGACCAACGAACAGAATACCCGAAGCCGATGACATGCGAACGTAAAGTAGCATTTAACAGAGATTGTATTTAACAGAATAGAATTAAACAGAATACTGGAAGAGGTCACTTTATTCGTGTTCTTTCGGTTTTAGTACTTTTTACTTAGTTATTTTGATGAATTGTTGTGGTGGTACCCCCTCATCCTACAGTAGAAACACGATGTTACTGTGCACAAAGATTTGTGTAAAGATGAACTCCTACTTGCTTAAATATGAGCTATCACATCGGAATGGAATAAAATTTGGTATTATAGTTGGCCCAAGGGTACACAATGTTAAGAAATGCAAGAATTTTTGGAAGTACTAAAGCTGCGAAGTAGAACAGATTTCAAAATTTTGGCAAAAAATTGTTGCTAAAAAACTGGCCAACACCATTTTTTAAAACTTTATATACAGGGTGCCAACTTTACCTTATCCACTATTGGTAACTTTTTTTAATTTTAAAGATTCAGCATTTTTCCGAACATTTTGAATATCAAACTGTTTCTGTTTAACTGGAAACGGTACCAACTTTTGATTTTTAATTGGAACACTATATTTTTACATTTTTGGATAGGAAAAATATCACAAAATTATTACACATACAGGGTGTAACAGACCACCCATGCACTATCTTTTGCGACTAGAGTTGAACCTATATGGACGAGATAAAAAATTTGTAATATAAATCGTACTCGAAGTATTCAGTAAAAATATTGATAAATGTTTTGGGCTTACGGGGGCGGGGGCTAGGTGGGTCGAGTTCTACCTCATTCAAAAGGTATTTCAAAACCCAACAACAAAAAAAAAACAAAATATTGATAGCTCAAACCATTTTAAAATGGCGGCCAATTATATCAAGAAAACGGCCATTACTTTAACCTTTTCCCAACCGCACATGAACTATTGTACAAAGAAAACTGGTACTGATCTCTAAAGTCCATTAAATTAGCTTTCCAATGATGTACCACATGTAGACGAAAAATAAATATCAGTACCCATTCTGCTTCTCAAAAAAGCGGGAACATTCAAAAGATATTATCTCAAAGGTCCCATTGAACTGAACAATTTTTGTGTTTTAAAGTTCTTCGATATTTCTCACCGCTACAAAATGGCGGCTCAATTTATAAAATTTTACTTCCTATTATTAAACAAATTTGTTGCCGATTTATAAAGTCTATTCACATAACATTTAAATTCATGTGCGAGTTGGAGTGGACAATAACATCGCACTCGCACTAAACCTTTATTATACCCGGAGGGAAACTATCAATGAGTGTGTTGGTGTCTTTGACGAATATGATGTGCACCGTGTCGTGATTGTTTAAATTATTATTACATTACAACACGGTGCACATCTTAATCGTCAAAAACATCAACACACACATTAATAGTTTCCAATCCGGTATAATCAAGGCTTAGTGCAAGTGCGATGTTCAGTTGTTCAACTCCAAGTCGCACGTGTATTGAAATGTTATGTGAATCAACATTATAAATCAGCAAAAAAATTTGTTTTACTGTTACATGCGCTTCAGGGAGCGATTCATCTGATAATAGGAACTAAATTTTAATAAATTGAGCCGCCATTTTGTAACGGTGAGAGATATCGAAAAACTTTAAATACAAAAATTTTTTAGTTTAATGAGACCTTTAAAATAAGGTATCACTTGACCCCTCCTCCCATTTAAGATTTTTGAGATAATATCTTCTGAATGTTTCGGCCTTTTTGAGGAGGAGGGGAGGGGGTACTAAGATTTGTTGGGTTTAAAAAGGCTTTTTTCCACTACTAGCATTAAACGATATCATTATTTACTTTGTTTTAGAGCCAAGAAGATGAATTTCTTTCCTAGTGGTTAATAATATTTCATTTTTAACTACTGGGTAATAATGAAAACAATTGCTACAAATCTTTAAATTCACCATAAACTTTCATGTGAAAATCTTTTGATTTTACTGGTAATAACTGTTCACCCCAACACTTTCTGCACCTTCCCTAATTTCAGGAGTGCAGTTTTCACTCAAATCATCAAAATTGGACATTTTATAACCACTATTATAAAATATATATTTTACATAAATGTCAATTGAAATTAACTATTCTCTTGTTTTCAAGCTTTATTTTTGTGCATATTTGCATTTGTAATTTTATTTTTTATTAATGTAAATACAATTAATTGTAAACGGAATAAAGGTGCTAGCAGTGGAAAAAATAATATATAAACCACGGTAGAGAAGACTTATCAGCCTCGCAACTTATTTCCCTCAATGCTTCGCATCTCGGGAAATAATTCTGCTCGGCTGAGAAAAATGTCTTCTCTACCTTGGTTTATAATATACTATTTAAATGAGTTATGAGTTGACCCATTTTCGAATTAAAAATTTCGAGAAATCTCCATAGGTCCCTCTAAAATTACCCTTTCCGAAGCCCCGAAAAAATTCTAAATATTTTTGCTGATTACCTCCTATACAATTTATATAACAAATATTTTATCCTATCTATATAGTTTCAATGGTTTAGCTGTAAAAGATAGTGGTGTGGTACACACTGTATGTATGCTTAAAATCACTCATAACAAAGAAGTTTCACTTTTTGCTATTGCCTTATTTAAACAATATTACCGCCATAAAACTGAAAACTTTATTTTTGAAGGTAGAAAGTTGGATAAATTGATAAGTTTCAGTATTTTTTACGACCATTTTGAATTTCAAATTGGATTATGAAAATTGAAGCATGGCTCTTGGTTGTTTTTATAAAATAAAAAAATGGAAGGTGAAACCACTATCTTTATACGTAAATTTGCTAAAAAAAATTTTAAGGCGGCCATAACAAAATTTATATTTTATGAAGAATTGTCTTTGTTTTAACTCTTCACACTGCTTAGCGGCTTGCTTGATCAAAAACGTATAGTTGGCCATTTTCAAGGATTTACTTTGGTATTTTTCAGAACTACTGTTCTTTCTGCCAAAGAAGGTTTTTTCTCATTAAGGGAAAGAAGAAATAAATACCGTATTGTGAACTGTTAAAGTTTGTTATTGCATTAAAGTGTCAATGGAGTTAATTGTTTGGGGCAATTTTAAATTGCAAATATTTTTTTATGATTTAGAACAAAGGTTTGTTACTTTTTCTATCACTTAACGAGAGAAAATATCATCTTTGGCTGAAAGCAATGCGGTTCTGAAAAGTAGACCAAAGTAAACCCCTGAAAATGGCTTGGTATTACGTTTTTTTGACAACGTTGGCCACTAAACAGTCTATAAAGTTTAAATAGAGACAATTTTTCATTAAATTTAATTTTGTAATGACACTGGCCGCTTTAAACATTCTTTAGCAGATTTACATGTGAAAGTCATGGCCAACTTGAATTTTTACTTCAAGTCCTTCTAACATTGGAGCTTTTAACTTTTTGAGTAGTAACTATTATACATGAGTTCAGAGAGAATTGATTGCTGTATCAAAATCTGTCGGATAAAATATAAGGTGCTATTTAAGAACCAAAGGTTGCAACTGGAAGTAGTGACATGTTGTTTATAACGCGAATTTAAAGGTTTCTAAGTACGAAAGACCCTTGCAAAAATTAATTTTGATAACTTGCAAAATAATTGAGATATTAGCTTGGAACATCTAGGCTGAATCACCTGCTATATTTTATTAAGATTCTTAAAAATATATTTTCTTGTCTGTTTTTATTCCCCCATGGCGTGTAGCATTTCATGATCGATACTGTAAGATTTCGTACTTACAAATAAGAAAAAAAGTGCCTATAAACGCATTGTTAAGGAGATACTGGGTGTTGAAGCAGACTCAGAAGGATTAATTTCTTTGCATTATATCTTTGGGGCCGCTTGGGAAAAAAATCTGCAGGTTGGTATGTGGTTGTTATTATAAACAACAAATGTTCATAGTACACACAGGGGTTGCACACGCTATTTAGTAGGGGAAAATGGTCAGTTCTAGCTCGACTTCCCACTACTGAACTCGATTTCAAGGTCAAAGCCACTGTGCTTTAAGATTACTTCTCAAGGCCGCTTTCTACCAATGACCTTGGCTACAAGCCTACTCCCACCAACGCCCTAGATTTTAAGGCCACCCCCCTCAACGACCTTGATGTCAAGACTGCGTTTCAAGGTTGCATCAAAAATAAAATAATCCACTTAACTATAATTTTTTATTTTACACAAAAACATGTTATTTCAAACGCATTAATCAGAGTTACATTCATCAGAACTGTGATATTCAGGCACATCTATTTCTGACATTCCATACTTTTTAATATGCTCAGCCGAACAATATCATTGTAATTATTAATAAAAAGCCACTTCTCCCTTTTTGCTTTCACAATTTGTTGTTTTCTTAATTTATTTTTACATTGAAGGGTTAATAAATTAATTGATTAAGTATAATTTATTTATTTATTGCAGGAACAATAAATGGATGTTGCGGCAGGAAATGCTGAGCAACTTCACAATGCTTAGTTTCATGTGGTAACGCTCGGGCCAAACCATTAGAAACAACGTCCAAAAACAAACAAAATGACGGAAAATAACTGCGGCATATAATTGAACTCGGTGGAAACAATTTCAAGAGCTACGTGCAAAAATTGATTGGTAGGGAAGAAGGTATTTATTCAGTGCAATATTAATGATGCTATAATTATTTTTTTTAATAATTATTACTATAATACAATAATATTAATTGTAAGAGCAAAATATATTTACATTTTCTGGGGGAGCTTCTTCCCCAATTGTGTTTTCATTATCAGCATTTTAGACTGTTGGTTTGCAGCAGTCTGAATAATTTACAATTAAACCTTCTTACAGGCGCGTGAAGTGGAGTGAATTTATTAGAAGTTTCATTTTAAACAACTGGTTCAAAATGGGCTGCTTATTATATTGTTGGTTGGTTAATACAAGGCAACTTGAAACTTCAAGCTTTTGTTGCCGTTATGGTAGTCGTTTAGAGCATTAAATATTTAGTGCAATTTCATTGTTATAAACATCTTTGGAGTAGCAGTCCGAGCAGTCGTTACATTCTTTCGAATGCTGTCGGCTAATAAACCTCTGTTGCTCCAACAAAGACTTTAATTTTTTTGAATCCAGCAGTCGTTTAGAGCCAATTTATGGGAATACAAGAAGTGTTCCAAGTCAGTGGTACTCTATTTGTCCAAATATTTATGGAGTAGAAAGCGCTTTGTATGAAGCAAATTCATAATGGTGAAGCTTTCACTTGGTGGACCAAAGTTTTTTTCTTTCTATAGAATCCCGCAGTCATTTCAATATTGTGGATAATAAACAGTTTACTGTTTCATCTTGTGCAATAAATTCGAAATGCACATTACTCTTAGAAAAAACATCAGTCTAGTCTTTGTCATATGTGATCTTGACATTCGAGTTTTCTATAACCACGGAGATGCCTAACTTCACGCAAAACAACGATAATTCGGTGCTCTAACAACCGATCATCATCAGAGAATGTAGAAAAAGTGTTTGTGTTCGTAGTTTCTGCTGTTTTATAAAAATTATTTGATTACAGCTCTAGTTATGTATAGGCAAGTGGAATTTGAAACGCCCGGTTTTTATTTCGCAAGCTTTTTCGGTTGGTTCGTGTTAATTCCGTTTAAATTGTGTAAAAATGATCCAAAAGTGAATGAGAAGATAAAGAATATCAAGTGATTTTTAAGTGACTAGTGTTTTGACAAATAAGTGGTTTGTGTTTGAAAGTGAAGCTAAACATTCCCAACATCAAATGAGCTATAATAAGAGGAAGAAGAACAAATAAACATTTTTTTAAATTACTTAGGTAATCTAATCGTAAGAGCTATATTTATCAATAAGAAAGTTTTAAAAGGTATAAGTAATACATTAGGTAAGTTTTGTGTATTGACCAAATTGGGGCAGTAGTTGGCCACAAACAATAAGGGAGGCATTCACATGATTGTTTTTCAATATAGTGTTGGATAACCGGGTTAAGTTATACCACGCAGATTTGATCAGGGGACTTTTGACACCAGGGCAGCTTTGATGAGGGTCCGTACTCTTGTTGGTACGATAGATGCAACAATGGATTTGGTATAAACTTTGTGCTATTCATTCATAATGCATAAGTATAGTGTGACCAGATTGAAGGAAGGAAAAACGGGGCTTCCCTTGGTGCATATACGAGGGTCGTCGGCAAGTAGTGCCCGTTTTAGAATTCAAAAATAAGTAACTTTTGTTGACAAAACTTTTTATTTGTTAACAACAAATCTTAAACTACTTCTCTACATAGTCGCCATGCAAATTTAAGCATTTTTCATAACGTTTGACGAGTTTTTGTATTCCAGCTTCATATTCCTCTACCGCCAGTCTACCAAGAAAAGTATTCACCTCTTCTTTCAGTTCATCACTTTGAAATTTCGTTCCTCCCCAAAAGTCCTTCGGTTTTGTGAAGCGGTGAAAATCAGAAAAAGCCAGGTCGGGGCTGTAGGGTGGATGGTTGAAAATTTTTGACTTGAATTTTTGGAGAAGTTGTGTTTTCCTAGCAGTATGAGGCCTGGCATTGTCGTGGAGGAGAATGACTCCGCTAGACAACAGACCTCGCCGTCGATTTTGAGTTGCCTGCCGTAATTTCTTCAATGTGTCGCAATATGAATCGGTATTGATAGTGGCTCCACGGGGCATAAAATCAATAAACAGTATACCTTTTCGATCCCAGAAAACGCCGTCTTGAATTTTTTTGGTCTGGTTGGTGAATTTGCATGATGCCACGCCATTGATTGTCGTTTACTCTCGGGTGTTGCATAAGAAATCCGCGTTTCATCTCCAGTGACAATATGAGTCGCGAGAGTCCCCTTCATCAGAATAACGCTGCAAAAAATCCATAGCTGCACCTAACCGCTTCATTTTGTGCTCGTCTGTAAGCATGCGCGGGACCCACCTTGCACAAATTTTGCCATACTTTAGATGATGTTTGACAATTTCCTGAATTTGTTTGTGAAACGTTAGCAAACTGTTCACTGATTTAATCAAGTGTGACGCGCCGATCGTTCTTTATGAATTCGTCAACTGAATTTTGCAGTTCGTCCGTAATAACAGACGGGCGTCCTGAACATTCGTCTTCGTGGATGTTCTCCCTCCCCGAGTTAAAGTTTCGACACCAGCGCCGAACAGACGACTCCTCAATAACATTGTCTCCATAAACCTCCTTTAATTGACGGTGAATATCACATGGTCGCACATTTCTTGGTTTAAGAAGCCCTAACTTCAAAAGTGGCGGGATTTTCAATTTTTTTAAACATTGTAAACACTCGCGGAAACAACGAAAACAATGACAGCGCCACACAGTGAGCAGACAGTCAACAGAAGTCGTTTTACCTTAAGCGTCGACTACTCGCGTCGCTAGCACGGCGCGAATGGATACTACTTTCCGGACGACCCTCGTACTTTTATAATTGTGGTCATTTTGCTGTTTTGTTCTGTTGTTTTTCACTGCTGCTTTTTCGTGAATTTTTTGGGATGGCTCTTAGAAGTGTGTGCACCTTTTCCTTTTCTCTCTTCTGTTCGTGTTTTTTTGCTTCCTGATTGTCTTCTTTAATTTTCTTTGGCTCTTGATTTATGGCTGCATCAGCTATTGGTGCCAAGTCTGCTACCCGTTCCTTGTTCCAGTTCTATTGTATATTCTTCGTTGTCTACTGTTTGTTCTTGCGTATAACTGCCCTCGGTCCTTTTTTCCTGGCATCCAGAAGATGCGGTTTCAGCTTGTTTCAAGGGCTGTCTTATAATCTTCCCCTAATCCTATTTCCTTTAACTTACAATTGTCCAAATTTCTGTTTTCATTATGGTAGTAGTTAGTCCCTACCCTTATGAGTCTGGTTTTCTCTGGGTGTAGTTTGCCCAGCCTGTAGATAAATTCAATGTCTCTCTTGGTAATGTGCAGCTGCATTTTTGGAGCTATTTACATAAATGCTTGTATTAGGTTGCATGTAGCTTCCTTCGGTTGCTCCTCCACTTTTTGTTTCGGGTTGCCGTTTCTAGAGTGCTACGATTTTGATTTCTTGCTGTTTTACAGTATTCTTGAGATTTACATTTTTATCGTGTGGTTGATTTACCTTTGCAGTAATTTTATTTTTCATGGAATCCGTTTTGTTTAGTATTGTTAATTGTTCCATTATTGTTTTAAACATTATCGCTGTGTTCTATTCTTTTTCCCCCATTTCTGTTGAGAAAAAAGGGAAGGCGAGTTCGCGCCTCGAATTCAAATTTTGTAATAAGCTTGTTTAATCGTGCCGTGCTTACGTCGCGCTACACTAATTTCACGTCGATGTTATCTTTCGTTTCAATTTTGTTTATTTCTCTGCTTAATTGGCCTCTTTTTTTCTGTTGTAATTATTTATTTACACAATGTGTACCTTTGTACGATGTTGTACCATAATTCAAATGGCCAAGTTGAAACTCAAAAGTACTGTGAATTTTTTTGTGTGCATTGTTTTGCACTTGCAGATATGGAATTTTGTATTTTTCAACCTAATATGTCGACCGTTTCTTTTTAAAAAAATAATTAAAATTGCAACGAACAAGTTTTGCAAATAAAATTATGGGTTTTGGTAAAAAAAAACGCCCATATTCAACATAAAATTAGTATTCACTAATAGTTTAAGCAAAAATACAAATAAACGTAATTTTTCTGTATAATAATAGAACCATTATTTATTCTAAAAACAAAGAAAGATTACAAAACAGTTTAAACAAAAAAAATCATCACGTTGGTTTTGGCATTGTTCAGATGGTTCATTATTCTTTTCTTCTGTTGCTTCAGCAGGATCTATCTGCACAATGTGATTCTTTGACAAATAAAGTTCTGGAAGGGTTCTCTAATCGTCACCATAATGTTTAGTCGACAGACCATTAATACTTGCTTTATCACCCTTCAACTGGGTTCCTAAAGGCAACTCCAACGGAGCTATTGATGAAAGTGAAAAATTCTTCTTTGAAGACACCTTCAGGTGTTCCCACGACACACGTACACACGGTATGCTATTGCGCATGAGAGCGTTGTCACTCTCGCCGCCTGTAACGTCACGCTCGAGGAAACGCGGGGAAGTTGTTCACTCGTTTCAATGTAATTCCGCGGCGCGCGTTGTAGTTTTATCGAATTTAAAATTATGGTGGTTGATTTTTTTTGATTAAAACTGATTAAAAGAGAATATTGTTGTATAAGGTAGTCTTCTTTCAGATTTGTACATTGTACATAAGTCAATAAAATGTTTTTTCAATTATATGCAAGGGCAGTTAAGCGTCAAAAAATAATCATCGTTTTTCTGTTATGATTATTATTTTGAGAAGAATAGAAATAGTAAGTTTTTTGAATTCACTTTTTTACCAGGTATTTCAAAACATATTAAAAAAGAAAAGAAAAACCGCAGTGTTATAGGGGAGAGTTGGATAAAACAGGACACTTAGTGTTTAGAGCCTTTTAACTTTTTGAATAAAGTTATGCAAAGTACAATGTTTTACCTCTAGTTTCATTAGTAATTGGACTTTTGATTGCAACTATCATTTATGAAAAACCGGAAGTTACATCGGAGAAAAAAAGTTTTCTTTTAAGAGTTGGAAGTGTCCCGTTTTAGCCACCTAGTCTGATAAAACGGGATACTTACGCTTCTGCAGATTCCATGTTTATCCTTCAGGGAAAAAGAGACGACAAGGGAAACTCAATTGTACAAAAAAGACAAAATAAACTTTTCTTACAAGAAATGAAAAATGGTATATTTTTATAAACTAGAAAAAACTAAATAAAGGCACTTTAACAAAAAAAATGATTAGAATATTATCTTTACTGACAAAAGTCACATATAAAAACTTCGTCGTCGTCAGTCCCCACGCCTGCACTCGCTTCATGGGCCCAACCTTGGCAATGCTGACACCTTATCCAACCATCTTCTGACCTAGAATTCGAATAAAGTTCAGTGCAAAATAAGCATGTCGCTTCTCTGCTTTCTTGTTCTGAACTGGAATCTTCAGTGTTTTTTGTCTTCCTTCTTTTTTTATTTTTTTTTTGTCCATTGACATTTTCTTGTGTTGCTACGTTCGCGTTTCCATTTTCTGAAGTGCTGCTGTCATTCTCAACTAGTTTCTTTGCTTTGATGTTTCTTTTAGTTGTCTTCTTAATAATTGTTTTGTTTTTTTTATTCAGTTTGGCTGTATGGGCTGCTTTTTCTGTATCTTCCATGTTCAACTTTGGCTTCTTTGTAGGCTTTTTTCTAATACTTTGTTCGAGTTCTTCTTTGTATGGTGTCGATGTTAACAACGCAGTTTTACCCCTTCTTTTGTCGTTTGAATTTAATTTTCTTTCGGAATGAGGGATTGGAACAATGTGTTTTGGCGTTACCACAAAATTCTTGGGGCTGTAGGAACACGAAGGAGTCGCATTCGTATAAAACTTCGTCGTGGTAATTGGACCTGGAGTAGTGTCTCGTGTGTCTAAGGAATTTACAGGATTTAATTCTTCATCTGATGCTTGAAGTTTTGATAGGGGGTCTGTAGGTCTCAGTGGTGTTCTCGATGGTGTGTCCGGTGGTGTTCTTGGTAGTGGTATCGGTGATGTCCTTGGTGAAGGATTTGTAATTTGAGGTAGCAGGTCATCATTATGTTCTTCATGACCCCCTTTCGCAATCAAATGTTGTTGTCGGGAGTATGTTCAGCGTTTTAAAGAGATTACAAGAAGCATTTCGTGTACGGAAGTCTACTATACTTTCGCATTCAGATAAACCAAATCGGCATGCCACTCTTTTAACTTGATCTTCTCCCTTGGCGTCATCAGTTACTGTTTTGAATACTTCGTCAATCACCTACAGAATGAAAGAAACTTTATATTACTAATAAAGCTAATTAAAGTAAAAAAAAAAAGGTGCAAATATATACAAAGTGTTCTTTAAAATAAAAAAGTTTCTCTGTACACATTTTTTACTTTCCAATAATTTAGTATAATATGATTTCAGATTACGATAAAAAGGCCTAGAAAAAGGGCGTACTTTACATAGCCATATTTGACAACTAGTATCGTCACTAGCTGACTACTTTTCGGGTTTTTCGGCCTCGTTTTAAACGTGCCGTCTATATGGATTTCCTTCGCTTCCGATAGCAGCGGTATCAAGTCCTCGGCCAAAAACAACGCGGAAACGTTATTTTCAGTGCCTATAGCTCCCCGACAAAAGGGCTTGTCATCGACTCTCCCAAATCTCAAGTTGGTTTGTGAAACATTTCCCAACTCTTCCAACGAAGTTGGGATTCCTGGCTGAGCCTTCCTCCTCTCTCGTCTCATAGTTTGAGCTATTTTCGGGAAAGCCAGTTTCGAAGCAGCTTCAACTTCCGCTCTAAAACAAAGTATTTTACAAATGAGAATCGAAATCTTTTGAACAAAATTACATATTTTCTTCAAATGGATTGCTAAGTTATGGAATAATGCTAACATTATAAATGATTTTATGAATGAATAAAATACATTTAAAAAAAGTATAGCTGATTTGGATGAAGCAAGCGCTGAACACTTAAAATATTGAAAAATTGCGTTTGACGTATTATTATTGTTTTCTGTTACAGTAACTTACCTTGCACCTTTTTCTCTGTAAAAATTGATCGGACTTCATTACTTGTGGTAACGGCATGAGTTACCATCTCATGCTTCAGCAATAAAGCATCCTTTTTTGCTGCGTCCGGGAGATGACCATGTTCATCATTCCTAGCTACTTTAAAAAAAAGTGTTCGTTGCACTTGGCCCTAGCCGTGCAGTTTTTTTCTACGCAGACCAAATACATATCTCCATTTTTACCATATGTTTTGCGGCGATAAAAAAACCTTGGCTAGCAATACAAGTATAATAGGTAGAACCACTTTTATACCCTGGAATCTTTTGTACGTCCATTTTCAAGCTAACTTCAATAACACTATACAAACACTACACAAACTACCCACGCCAGATACGTAAGAAAAGTGTATTGCAAAATTACCGAGATTCTCGAAGGAAACCTACTGCTTAGTTCATTAACCAATCAAAACTTGGTATCTGCACCCCCACCATTTTGAAATAATAAAAGTAAATTTCAAAAGTTTAATTTAAAATAATTTTTCTTAATAACTTTTTCAGTTGTCCAGACAAAAACACTTAACTCATTTGGTTTTAAGTTAGATGCTTTACAATAGGTGCTGTTGTCTTCTAATCTATGTAATTAGTTTAGGTATACAAATTTGGCCAGCACCTATTAGTAATAACTTAACCATCTAACTTAAAACGGTGCCTGGACACTTTGTCGAATGCCCACAACGTCGAATCGATTATTTAAGGTCCACAACGTCGAACGTGTCCACAACGCCGAATGTTATTCAATGCCCACTACGCCGAACGTGCCCACAACGCCGAAAGCTCGGGAGGGACACTTCGCCGAAAGTGCCCACAACGCCGAAAAATATTTGGTAGTGTCACAAGTTCCGATGGTGCCCGAATAGCATGTTGTTTGTGTAAAACGTCTATAATGTAGAGCTCTGATTAACGCCTAATGAACACTTTGCGGAATGTGCCCAAATCGTCGAATGCTTGCAAGGGACACTTTGCCGAATGTGCCCACAACGTCGAATGCTCGTAAGGGACACTTTGTCGAACGTGTCCACAATGCCGAATGCTTACAAGGGACACTTTGTCGAATGTGGCCACAACGTCGAATTCTCGCAAGGGACACTTTGCCGAACGTGCCCACAACGCCGAATGCTTGCAAGGGACACTTTGTCGAATGTGCCCACAACGTCGAATTCTCGCAAGGGACACTTTGTCGAATGTGTCCACAACGTCGAATGCTCGTAAGGGACACTTTGTCGAATGTGCCCACAACGTCGAATGCTCGTAAGGGACACTTTGTCGAATGTGCCCACAACGTCGAACGCTCTTATTAGTCACCGAAAATGTCAACAACGCCGATGGCTGATGAGTAGTGATGGGTGGATGAAAATTCTTATAACAATTTGCGATTGTATAGTAATAAAATAATTATATACAGGGTGTTTGTTTTTTAAACGATCTACCCAAAATATCTAGTGCCTCCTATAAACTGTTTAGTCTTTCTGATACTGTTTTTACAATGCTGCGAAATAATTCAAAAAATTCGACTTTTACCAACCCCAGTGGCGCAACGTCACACCCACGAAACCCTTTGTTGCGGGGGGGGGGGGCAAGACTTCAGGGGGTCCGGATATGCGTTTATTTTTAAAATTGTTTATACAAATTTGCAGTTTCTATATACCTAATGTAAGTAGTAGGTACTATTTTATAGTAGTGAAGATAAAATTAGCCTGACTAAACACTTCGTCTTATTATTTGTCGGTACTTATCATGCATCAATAAATCACTCGCTCCATGATTTCTTTGTGCTTGATTTGTGCCTGACACGTGGGCTTTATAAATGTTTATGTTATAGGTTTATACGAAAAGAGTTCGAATGTAACTTAAGGAGTTTAGTTGACCCTACTGAAAGTCACCTGACACAACCTTATAGAAATATGTGTGTAAGGTTTATATGAGGTTTTTGAAACAGGCAATTCCGAGCTGATCCTATAGAATATTCTAATGTGGTTTTATCGGGCTGCGTTTAAGAGGTTAAACAAGCATTTGCCTTGTTGAATATTAATATGGTTTAACCAGGACAGATAGCGAATGCTTTTACAAGGTTTTATCGGAATTTGACGAGTTCGAAATTTACAACATTTTATCAGGTTAATAACGAACTTTTTGTAATGAGGTTGTATGAGGTTATATTTATCAGGTTGAATAATCGTTTACCTTATTGAATATTAACAAGGTTTAACCAGGAGAGGTAGCAAATGCTTTTACCCGGTTTTATCGGAATTCAACAAGTTCGAAATTTACAACATTTTATCAGGTTTCTGACGAATATTTTGTAATGAGGTTGTATAAGGTTGAACAATCGTTTGCCTTATTGAATATTAACAAAATTTAACCAGGCGAGATAGTGAATGTTTTTATCAGGTTGTATCGGAATTTGACCAGTTTGAAATTTGCATAAACAAAATATCGTCAGGTTATTCAGAACTTTTTACAATTCGGTTGACTTTCAAATATTCAACAATACTTTACCTTGCTAAATATTAATAAGGATTTCCAAGTTTTTTCTGAATTTCGTAATTGCAAAGTAGAAAAAAGCAATTAAAGGTAATGAGCATAGGATAAGAATATAAATAAGAAGAATAAACTTAAAACATTAGAATTTATTATTTATTCTGATAACGAACATTATATGTACTATATATATGATATACAGAAAACTAGCAAATTATTTATTAATTAAATCATGGATTAATCCATCCTCCTCTATTTTTTTGTATTTCTCCATTTTCTTCTATTTCGCTTCTTCTTTTTCTTCCTTCTCTCCTTCTCCACCTTCCTTGTCTTCTTCTCGTTCTATGTCTTCTCCCCTTCCATGTCTTCTCCTTCCATGTCTTCTTCTCCTTCCTTTTCATTATCTTCTCGTTCCTTCTGTTCTTCATCTCCTTCTCCTTGTCGTGAATTGTAATCTGATAAAGAAAAACAAATAAATTAGTACAAATCCCAAAATTGCATCATATAGATAATAGAATACAATTTTGAGGAATAATTTTTGGAAAATTTCCATAATTTTGAAAACGTGCCATCTTTATCGTTTTTTTTTCTGTTTAAGTAATCGGGCATTAAAGTCAACATTTTCAAAAATTCGTAGCGGCTTCGTCTTGAAGATACAGCATTAAAAAAAAGAATATTTTTCCGAGAATTATTTTTTTCATACTATCTTTTTCGACCACTACAATACCTAACTAAATAATGTATAAACTAAAATAAATACTAAGTAAATACTTACCACCATAACAAATCACGTATGCAGGATACGCATTGCCTTCTTCTGATTGCCACCCCACGTTATATTTTTTAGCCTTTTTATACTCCACTTTATTATTAAAAAGTTTAGCACGCGTTATATAGGCACCGTCATACAGGTATCATCCTCTAAAAATCTAAAGAATACAAATTTTATATCGGCCATGTTGAAGTCAACTTTATTATGAACGAACTTTGCTACACGAAGATCGCTCACAGACTCACAGTTTAAGAGCGTTGTCTGTAGAACGGTCCTTTTTGAACAGGTAAAATTGGTAGGGATAGGTTTTAAACAGGTATAAAAATATCCGAAAATACAGCTTATGTCTGCATATTTTTAAATAAGACGTACCTTTTTGTAAAACGTGCAGCTATTGAAAATCCGGGTTTCCAATTAAAGTAGACTGCGTTAAAACACAAAACTTCATATTTACTATCTAGGGCGAGGTGCTCTATATCGCCCAGTGTAGCGGGCCTCAAAATCCTTTCCTGCTTGCACACCGCCGCGGCACTGCTTGGTGAGCTCGGCCCTAAAATTTAAAAAATTGTTCTTGTGGGGGGCCATAATTGTTATTAGAAAAAAAATTTAACACAAATAATTTGTACGGATATGCACTCTCGCTGGAATAAACGTACGTATAATTTAAAAACTCAGAACGCAGTAGATAATTAAAGCAAGCATGTTCTTACCATTTTCAAAGCAGCTTCCGTAATAAGATTGTAACAAAAATTTGGAAAAATGACCGATCCCACCTCGCTATCGGCCATGACCTTCTGGCCTCGTAGCTGCTTTTTGCAGCAGGACTCATATGCCGCCACAAGTATGCGGCGGCCTTCGATATTCGTCCTGCTTGCACACCGCCGCGGCACTGCTTGGTGAGCTCGGCCCTAAAATTTAAAAAATTGTTCTTGTGGGGGGCCATAATTGTTATTAGAAAAAAAATTTAACACAAATAATTTGTACGGATATGCACTCTCGCTGGAATAAACGTACGTATAATTTAAAAACTCAGAACGCAGTAGATAATTAAAGCAAGCATGTTCTTACCATTTTTAAAGTAGCTTCCGTAATAATATTGTAACTGTAATTTCGAAAACAGACCGAGCCCACCTCTTTATCGGCCATGACCTGGCCGCGTATCTGCTTCGTCCGGCAGGACCCATCCGCCGCCATAAGTAGCCGGCGGCCTTCGATATGTGACCTGCCTGGACGCCTCGGCACTTCTGGGTGAGCTCAGATCTAAACTTTAAAAACTTGTTGGTCCGGCGGGCCATAATAAAGAAAATATACTAGAACAAAAATTGAACACATAATTTTGACAAATTTAATTTAAATAATTAAAAACACTGTATCACAGCAACATCGTACACATACAGTCATAGATAAAAAATATAAAATAGTACTGACTATGATCGCAAATGGCGCTAAACATTGTATAGCGGGAAATTCAAATTGTAGGTAAAATTATACCGCATTTAAATGTATTAGTAAAACTACAAATATAACAGAAATAAAGCGTTTTAATTCCATATAAAAAAAATTATAAATGAGGACCTACGAAATAAGTTAAATTCGTACAATACAGTTACTGGTGTTATTGCAGGGTCTTTTGACAAACACATGTCCATATCAGTTCAGCTTAGATTACATAATGTTACATTCAGTGATGTGTGGTGACATTTTCTGAAGAATACGTTCTGAATTGGAAAATTTTTAGGAAAATTTGCTCAAGGTTTTTACTGAAAATTTCCTGCTTATAAAATTACCCATCTGAGAATAGGGGAACACCTTGAATATGTAGACAACCAAGAGCTTTAGCTTAGCTTGTTGTTTTGATTTATTAATCAGGTTCTGATTTAATATTTTCTAGACAACCCACATCACTGACTACAGCAGAAATACTACTTAAATTTGGAAGTGTAATCTGAACATTTAAAACAAAAGGAAGAAAAAGCACGCAGAAGCAGTAAAAATGAAATGCACGTCCATATAATATTATTAGTATATAATACTAAAACGTTTTATAATATTAATTGTAAAGTCGATGACTGATAAGGCTTAGAACAAAAAAATAATTTCGTTGAGAAAAATACGTCAAGGGATTATTATACATTATATACAGGGTTTTTTCAAAATTTAACATAAGCGAATAAATTTAAATTGAAATTTAAAAAAAGCTACTAACATGTCTAAAGCCTCTAGAACTACCTGAGAGCAAAAATTAATGTTTTAAATAACCTATTGTAGCTGCTTCAAATTTCTGATTTTTTGTTTCTTAATTTTAAACTTTTTATATCTATCGTAAGCTATCTTTTTTACACTATCATTAATGTTTCGTATCCTACACTGTTTAGTTTCTCCCATATGCATTTGAAACCTTGCAGAGTTGAAATCCAGTTTTTTACAGTTGGGGGAGTGTATTCTTTTCCATTGTTTCTGAAGTATTTAATACTATTCAATACTTTTATGGATTCGTTCCAAAACTCCACATGAAGAGATTTTGAAGTTACTGCACATCTCAGGAACTTACCATGCTGAGGTTTAATTGAAGAACCGTTAACACTATCAAACAGTTGGTCTATAAACAACAAAAAATCTGCAGTGTCTGCTGCTGAGTCAGGAAGACATCCATTTCCTAATCTAACCAATCCTCGCATAGTAGAAGAAACACGCTGTGAAAAAACTTGTGCAGCAAGGTTCACCTTCATCTTCTTAATTTTTTCTTTATAGATATGGCAAATTGTAAGTTTGTTGAGCATTCTTGTATTAAAATCTCCTACATCAATTTCAAAAGTCTTTACAACATCATCCCATGAAGCAATTTGACTGGTTGTCTTCTTCCATAGAAATGTAGCTTTGGACTCCAACAGATTATTCCTTATTCCTTTCAATAGGTGGGGAGGGTCATATACAGGAACAACCTCTTCTCCATCTACTGAAAACCCAAACATTTTGTTTTCTTTCTGAACTAAGGCGTGTTCTCTATCAGTTTCTTGCTTCAGCATTTTGATGGCACTTGTATTCACTGGAAGTTGATCGCAAACCGTTGCCACAATGTGCAAACCAATGCCATGGAGAGCTCGAATAACAATTTTTAAGTTTTTTGCAAGTTCGGTAGAATTCATACCACTTTGCGAAAAATAGAAGGATATTGGCTGCTTCCACTTCCTTCTCAGACCTCGTGCCATAAACACCATAGCATGATCTGCAAAAGAAATTTTTTTTTCTTCTCCATTGTCCTCAAACCCATCAATGGAATCCACCTTTTTGTTGTATGTTAGCGAAGCCTCAAGCGACATTTCGTCAAAAAGTAAGCTGCAGTATATATCCAAAGGGTCCATTTTTTGTACACTAAACTGAAGACTTTTCAAAATATGTTTATTTAGTCCACAAACAAAAGGTACTGTATTTAATACTGACATCAACGTTTTTCTTGAAGGTAATGCAAAGGATTTTTGCAATAATCTGCAACCTTTTGGACTTTGCTTTAACAATGATAGTGCAAATATTTTGTCTTCAATTGTGAAACGTCGGCCCTTGCTTTTTTTGCTTTGCATTCTTAACTGAGACTTAATAAAATTGAATGTTGTTAAATTAATTTTATTTTTGAATAAGTCTTCTGAAACTGTCACTTTTGTTGCTTCTTTTACTCTTCTGATGTTGCTGGCATTCTCCCTATCTAACTTCCTCGCAGTTTTCCTTAAACCAGTGGCTATTTGATATAATTTTCTAGCCTTTGGACTTAATTGCCGTTTCCTTCTTACTTTAATCTCTTTTAATAAACTTAATTTTCTTCGCAAGTCTCTGCGAAAAATGGGTGAGTGAGCCACGATGAACTTGCAGGCAGTCGCTAAAACACGTAACATAAACTTCTAATCAGTCCGACTGTGCACGATGTCGCGCGAAACTTGCAGCATGGTCAGGCCGTAGACGCTTTTGGGCGATTGATGGCAATGCAATGAACAGAATTTGCAAAGAACAGAATGACCAACGAACAGAATACCCGAAGCCGATGACATGCGAACGTAAAGTAGCATTTAACAGAGATTGTATTTAACAGAATAGAATTAAACAGAATACTGGAAGAGGTCACTTTATTCGTGTTCTTTCGGTTTTAGTACTTTTTACTTAGTTATTTTGATGAATTGTTGTGGTGGTACCCCCTCATCCTACAGTAGAAACACGATGTTACTGTGCACAAAGATTTGTGTAAAGATGAACTCCTACTTGCTTAAATATGAGCTATCACATCGGAATGGAATAAAATTTGGTATTATAGTTGGCCCAAGGGTACACAATGTTAAGAAATGCAAGAATTTTTGGAAGTACTAAAGCTGCGAAGTAGAACAGATTTCAAAATTTTGGCAAAAAATTGTTGCTAAAAAACTGGCCAACACCATTTTTTAAAACTTTATATACAGGGTGCCAACTTTACCTTATCCACTATTGGTAACTTTTTTTAATTTTAAAGATTCAGCATTTTTCCGAACATTTTGAATATCAAACTGTTTCTGTTTAACTGGAAACGGTACCAACTTTTGATTTTTAATTGGAACACTATATTTTTACATTTTTGGATAGGAAAAATATCACAAAATTATTACACATACAGGGTGTAACAGACCACCCATGCACTATCTTTTGCGACTAGAGTTGAACCTATATGGACGAGATAAAAAATTTGTAATATAAATCGTACTCGAAGTATTCAGTAAAAATATTGATAAATGTTTTGGGCTTACGGGGGCGGGGGCTAGGTGGGTCGAGTTCTACCTCATTCAAAAGGTATTTCAAAACCCAACAACAAAAAAAAAACAAAATATTGATAGCTCAAACCATTTTAAAATGGCGGCCAATTATATCAAGAAAACGGCCATTACTTTAACCTTTTCCCAACCGCACATGAACTATTGTACAAAGAAAACTGGTACTGATCTCTAAATTCCATTAAATTAGCTTTCCAATGATGTACCACATGTAGACGAAAAATAAATATCAGTACCCATTCTGCTTCTCAAAAAAGCGGGAACATTCAAAAGATATTATCTCAAAGGTCCCATTGAACTGAACAATTTTTGTGTTTTAAAGTTCTTCGATATTTCTCACCGCTACAAAATGGCGGCTCAATTTATAAAATTTTACTTCCTATTATTAAACAAATTTGTTGCCGATTTATAAAGTCTATTCACATAACATTTAAATTCATGTGCGAGTTGGAGTGGACAATAACATCGCACTCGCACTAAACCTTTATTATACCCGGAGGGAAACTATCAATGAGTGTGTTGGTGTCTTTGACGAATATGATGTGCACCGTGTCGTGATTGTTTAAATTATTATTACATTACAACACGGTGCACATCTTAATCGTCAAAAACATCAACACACACATTAATAGTTTCCAATCCGGTATAATCAAGGCTTAGTGCAAGTGCGATGTTCAGTTGTTCAACTCCAAGTCGCACGTGTATTGAAATGTTATGTGAATCAACATTATAAATCAGCAAAAAAATTTGTTTTACTGTTACATGCGCTTCAGGGAGCGATTCATCTGATAATAGGAACTAAATTTTAATAAATTGAGCCGCCATTTTGTAACGGTGAGAGATATCGAAAAACTTTAAATACAAAAATTTTTTAGTTTAATGAGACCTTTAAAATAAGGTATCACTTGACCCCTCCTCCCATTTAAGATTTTTGAGATAATATCTTCTGAATGTTTCGGCCTTTTTGAGGAGGAGGGGAGGGGGTACTAAGATTTGTTGGGTTTAAAAAGGCTTTTTTCCACTACTAGCATTAAACGATATCATTATTTACTTTGTTTTAGAGCCAAGAAGATGAATTTCTTTCCTAGTGGTTAATAATATTTCATTTTTAACTACTGGGTAATAATGAAAACAATTGCTACAAATCTTTAAATTCACCATAAACTTTCATGTGAAAATCTTTTGATTTTACTGGTAATAACTGTTCACCCCAACACTTTCTGCACCTTCCCTAATTTCAGGAGTGCAGTTTTCACTCAAATCATCAAAATTGGACATTTTATAACCACTATTATAAAATATATATTTTACATAAATGTCAATTGAAATTAACTTGTTTTCAAGCTTTATTTTTGTGCATATTTGCATTTGTAATTTTATTTTTTATTAATGTAAATACAATTAATTGTAAACGGAATAAAGGTGCTAGCAGTGGAAAAAATAATATATAAACCACGGTAGAGAAGACTTATCAGCCTCGCAACTTATTTCCCTCAATGCTTCGCATCTCGGGAAATAATTCTGCTCGGCTGAGAAAAATGTCTTCTCTACCTTGGTTTATAATATACTATTTAAATGAGTTATGAGTTGACCCATTTTCGAATTAAAAATTTCGAGAAATCTCCATAGGTCCCTCTAAAATTACCCTTTCCGAAGCCCCGAAAAAATTCTAAATATTTTTGCTGATTACCTCCTATACAATTTATATAACAAATATTTTATCCTATCTATATAGTTTCAATGGTTTAGCTGTAAAAGATAGTGGTGTGGTACACACTGTATGTATGCTTAAAATCACTCATAACAAAGAAGTTTCACTTTTTGCTATTGCCTTATTTAAACAATATTACCGCCATAAAACTGAAAACTTTATTTTTAAAGGTAGAAAGTTGGATAAATTGATAAGTTTCAGTATTTTTTACGACCATTTTGAATTTCAAATTGGATTATGAAAATTGAAGCATGGCTCTTGGTTGTTTTTATAAAATAAAAAAATGGAAGGTGAAACCACTATCTTTATACGTAAATTTGCTAAAAAAAATTTTAAGGCGGCCATAACAAAATTTATATTTTATGAAGAATTGTCTTTGTTTTAACTCTTCACACTGCTTAGCGGCTTGCTTGATCAAAAACGTATAGTTGGCCATTTTCAAGGATTTACTTTGGTATTTTTCAGAACTACTGTTCTTTCTGCCAAAGAAGGTTTTTTCTCATTAAGGGAAAGAAGAAATAAATACCGTATTGTGAACTGTTAAAGTTTGTTATTGCATTAAAGTGTCAATGGAGTTAATTGTTTGGGTCAATTTTAAATTGCAAATATTTTTTTATGATTTAGAACAAAGGTTTGTTACTTTTTCTATCACTTAACGAGAAAAAATATCATCTTTGGCTGAAAGCAATGCGGTTCTGAAAAGTAGACCAATGTAAACCCCTGAAAATGGCTTGGTATTACGTTTTTTTGACAACGTTGGCCACTAAACAGTCTATAAAGTTTAAATAAAGACAATTTTTCATTAAATTTAATTTTGTAATGACACTGGCCGCTTTAAACATTCTTTAGCAGATTTACATGTGAAAGTCATGGCCAACTTGAATTTTTACTTCAAGTCCTTCTAACATTGGAGCTTTTAACTTTTTGAGTAGTAACTATTATACATGAGTTCAGAGAGAATTGATTGCTGTATCAAAATCTGTCGGATAAAATATAAGGTGCTATTTAAGAACCAAAGGTTGCAACTGGAAGTAGTGACATGTTGTTTATAACGCGAATTTAAAGGTTTCTAAGTACGAAAGACCCTTGCAAAAATTAATTTTGATAACTTGCAAAATAATTGAGATATTAGCTTGGAACATCTAGGCTGAATCACCTGCTATATTTTATTAAGATTCTTAAAAATATATTTTCTTGTCTGTTTTTATTCCCCCATGGCGTGTAGCATTTCATGATCGATACTGTAAGATTTCGTACTTACAAATAAGAAAAAAAGTGCCTATAAACGCATTGTTAAGGAGATACTGGGTGTTGAAGCAGACTCAGAAGGATTAATTTCTTTGCATTATATCTTTGGGGCCGCTTGGGAAAAAAATCTGCAGGTTGGTATGTGGTTGTTATTATAAACAACAAATGTTCATAGTACACACAGGGGTTGCACACGCTATTTAGTAGGGGAAAATGGTCAGTTCTAGCTCGACTTCCCACTACTGAACTCGATTTCAAGGTCAAAGCCACTGTGCTTTAAGATTACTTCTCAAGGCCGCTTTCTACCAATGACCTTGGCTACAAGCCTACTCCCACCAACGCCCTAGATTTTAAGGCCACCCCCCTCAACGACCTTGATGTCAAGACTGCGTTTCAAGGTTGCATCAAAAATAAAATAATCCACTTAACTATAATTTTTTATTTTACACAAAAACATGTTATTTCAAACGCATTAATCAGAGTTACATTCATCAGAACTGTGATATTCAGGCACATCTATTTCTGACATTCCATACTTTTTAATATGCTCAGCCGAACAATATCATTGTAATTATTAATAAAAAGCCACTTCTCCCTTTTTGCTTTCACAATTTGTTGTTTTCTTAATTTATTTTTACATTGAAGGGTTAATAAATTAATTGATTAAGTATAATTTATTTATTTATTGCAGGAACAATAAATGGATGTTGCGGCAGGAAATGCTGAGCAACTTCACAATGCTTAGTTTCATGTGGTAACGCTCGGGCCAAACCATTAGAAACAACGTCCAAAAACAAACAAAATGACGGAAAATAACTGCGGCATATAATTGAACTCGGTGGAAACAATTTCAAGAGCTACGTGCAAAAATTGATTGGTAGGGAAGAAGGTATTTATTCAGTGCAATATTAATGATGCTATAATTATTTTTTTTAATAATTATTACTATAATACAATAATATTAATTGTAAGAGCAAAATATATTTACATTTTCTGGGGGAGCTTCTTCCCCAATTGTGTTTTCATTATCAGCATTTTAGACTGTTGGTTTGCAGCAGTCTGAATAATTTACAATTAAACCTTCTTACAGGCGCGTGAAGTGGAGTGAATTTATTAGAAGTTTCATTTTAAACAACTGGTTCAAAATGGGCTGCTTATTATATTGTTGGTTGGTTAATACAAGGCAACTTGAAACTTCAAGCTTTTGTTGCCGTTATGGTAGTCGTTTAGAGCATTAAATATTTAGTGCAATTTCATTGTTATAAACATCTTTGGAGTAGCAGTCCGAGCAGTCGTTACATTCTTTCGAATGCTGTCGGCTAATAAACCTCTGTTGCTCCAACAAAGACTTTAATTTTTTTGAATCCAGCAGTCGTTTAGAGCCAATTTATGGGAATACAAGAAGTGTTCCAAGTCAGTGGTACTCTATTTGTCCAAATATTTATGGAGTAGAAAGCGCTTTGTATGAAGCAAATTCATAATGGTGAAGCTTTCACTTGGTGGACCAAAGTTTTTTTCTTTCTATAGAATCCCGCAGTCATTTCAATATTGTGGATAATAAACAGTTTACTGTTTCATCTTGTGCAATAAATTCGAAATGCACATTACTCTTAGAAAAAACATCAGTCTAGTCTTTGTCATATGTGATCTTGACATTCGAGTTTTCTATAACCACGGAGATGCCTAACTTCACGCAAAACAACGATAATTCGGTGCTCTAACAACCGATCATCATCAGAGAATGTAGAAAAAGTGTTTGTGTTCGTAGTTTCTGCTGTTTTATAAAAATTATTTGATTACAGCTCTAGTTATGTATAGGCAAGTGGAATTTGAAACGCCCGGTTTTTATTTCGCAAGCTTTTTCGGTTGGTTCGTGTTAATTCCGTTTAAATTGTGTAAAAATGATCCAAAAGTGAATGAGAAGATAAAGAATATCAAGTGATTTTTAAGTGACTAGTGTTTTGACAAATAAGTGGTTTGTGTTTGAAAGTGAAGCTAAACATTCCCAACATCAAATGAGCTATAATAAGAGGAAGAAGAACAAATAAACATTTTTTTAAATTACTTAGGTAATCTAATCGTAAGAGCTATATTTATCAATAAGAAAGTTTTAAAAGGTATAAGTAATACATTAGGTAAGTTTTGTGTATTGACCAAATTGGGGCAGTAGTTGGCCACAAACAATAAGGGAGGCATTCACATGATTGTTTTTCAATATAGTGTTGGATAACCGGGTTAAGTTATACCACGCAGATTTGATCAGGGGACTTTTGACACCAGGGCAGCTTTGATGAGGGTCCGTACTCTTGTTGGTACGATAGATGCAACAATGGATTTGGTATAAACTTTGTGCTATTCATTCATAATGCATAAGTATAGTGTGACCAGATTGAAGGAAGGAAAAACGGGGCTTCCCTTGGTGCATATACGAGGGTCGTCGGCAAGTAGTGCCCGTTTTAGAATTCAAAAATAAGTAACTTTTGTTGACAAAACTTTTTATTTGTTAACAACAAATCTTAAACTACTTCTCTACATAGTCGCCATGCAAATTTAAGCATTTTTCATAACGTTTGACGAGTTTTTGTATTCCAGCTTCATATTCCTCTACCGCCAGTCTACCAAGAAAAGTATTCACCTCTTCTTTCAGTTCATCACTTTGAAATTTCGTTCCTCCCCAAAAGTCCTTCGGTTTTGTGAAGCGGTGAAAATCAGAAAAAGCCAGGTCGGGGCTGTAGGGTGGATGGTTGAAAATTTTTGACTTGAATTTTTGGAGAAGTTGTGTTTTCCTAGCAGTATGAGGCCTGGCATTGTCGTGGAGGAGAATGACTCCGCTAGACAACAGACCTCGCCGTCGATTTTGAGTTGCCTGCCGTAATTTCTTCAATGTGTCGCAATATGAATCGGTATTGATAGTGGCTCCACGGGGCATAAAATCAATAAACAGTATACCTTTTCGATCCCAGAAAACGCCGTCTTGAATTTTTTTGGTCTGGTTGGTGAATTTGCATGATGCCACGCCATTGATTGTCGTTTACTCTCGGGTGTTGCATAAGAAATCCGCGTTTCATCTCCAGTGACAATATGAGTCGCGAGAGTCCCCTTCATCAGAATAACGCTGCAAAAAATCCATAGCTGCACCTAACCGCTTCATTTTGTGCTCGTCTGTAAGCATGCGCGGGACCCACCTTGCACAAATTTTGCCATACTTTAGATGATGTTTGACAATTTCCTGAATTTGTTTGTGAAACGTTAGCAAACTGTTCACTGATTTAATCAAGTGTGACGCGCCGATCGTTCTTTATGAATTCGTCAACTGAATTTTGCAGTTCGTCCGTAATAACAGACGGGCGTCCTGAACATTCGTCTTCGTGGATGTTCTCCCTCCCCGAGTTAAAGTTTCGACACCAGCGCCGAACAGACGACTCCTCAATAACATTGTCTCCATAAACCTCCTTTAATTGACGGTGAATATCACATGGTCGCACATTTCTTGGTTTAAGAAGCCCTAACTTCAAAAGTGGCGGGATTTTCAATTTTTTTAAACATTGTAAACACTCGCGGAAACAACGAAAACAATGACAGCGCCACACAGTGAGCAGACAGTCAACAGAAGTCGTTTTACCTTAAGCGTCGACTACTCGCGTCGCTAGCACGGCGCGAATGGATACTACTTTCCGGACGACCCTCGTACTTTTATAATTGTGGTCATTTTGCTGTTTTGTTCTGTTGTTTTTCACTGCTGCTTTTTCGTGAATTTTTTGGGATGGCTCTTAGAAGTGTGTGCACCTTTTCCTTTTCTCTCTTCTGTTCGTGTTTTTTTGCTTCCTGATTGTCTTCTTTAATTTTCTTTGGCTCTTGATTTATGGCTGCATCAGCTATTGGTGCCAAGTCTGCTACCCGTTCCTTGTTCCAGTTCTATTGTATATTCTTCGTTGTCTACTGTTTGTTCTTGCGTATAACTGCCCTCGGTCCTTTTTTCCTGGCATCCAGAAGATGCGGTTTCAGCTTGTTTCAAGGGCTGTCTTATAATCT
Organism: Ctenicera cuprea; assembly: GCA_958336395.1. Taxonomy (NCBI): domain Eukaryota; kingdom Metazoa; phylum Arthropoda; class Insecta; order Coleoptera; family Elateridae; genus Ctenicera; species Ctenicera cuprea. The sequence goes on from OY284494.1 coordinate 17,232,924, forward strand.
TCCCCTAATCCTATTTCCTTTAACTTACAATTGTCCAAATTTCTGTTTTCATTATGGTAGTAGTTAGTCCCTACCTTTATGAGTCTGGTTTTCTCTGGGTGTAGTTTGCCCAGCCTGTAGATAAATTCAATGTCTCTCTTGGTAATGTGCAGCTGCATTTTTGGAGCTATTTACATAAATGCTTGTATTAGGTTGCATGTAGCTTCCTTCGGTTGCTCCTCCACTTTTTGTTTCGGGTTGCCGTTTCTAGAGTGCTACGATTTTGATTTCTTGCTGTTTTACAGTATTCTTGAGATTTACATTTTTATCGTGTGGTTGATTTACCTTTGCAGTAATTTTATTTTTCATGGAATCCGTTTTGTTTAGTATTGTTAATTGTTCCATTATTGTTTTAAACATTATCGCTGTGTTCTATTCTTTTTCCCCCATTTCTGTTGAGAAAAAAGGGAAGGCGAGTTCGCGCCTCGAATTCAAATTTTGTAATAAGCTTGTTTAATCGTGCCGTGCTTACGTCGCGCTACACTAATTTCACGTCGATGTTATCTTTCGTTTCAATTTTGTTTATTTCTCTGCTTAATTGGCCTCTTTTTTTCTGTTGTAATTATTTATTTACACAATGTGTACCTTTGTACGATGTTGTACCATAATTCAAATGGCCAAGTTGAAACTCAAAAGTACTGTGAATTTTTTTGTGTGCATTGTTTTGCACTTGCAGATATGGAATTTTGTATTTTTCAACCTAATATGTCGACCGTTTCTTTTTAAAAAAATAATTAAAATTGCAACGAACAAGTTTTGCAAATAAAATTATGGGTTTTGGTAAAAAAAAACGCCCATATTCAACATAAAATTAGTATTCACTAATAGTTTAAGCAAAAATACAAATAAACGTAATTTTTCTGTATAATAATAGAACCATTATTTATTCTAAAAACAAAGAAAGATTACAAAACAGTTTAAACAAAAAAAATCATCACGTTGGTTTTGGCATTGTTCAGATGGTTCATTATTCTTTTCTTCTGTTGCTTCAGCAGGATCTATCTGCACAATGTGATTCTTTGACAAATAAAGTTCTGGAAGGGTTCTCTAATCGTCACCATAATGTTTAGTCGACAGACCATTAATACTTGCTTTATCACCCTTCAACTGGGTTCCTAAAGGCAACTCCAACGGAGCTATTGATGAAAGTGAAAAATTCTTCTTTGAAGACACCTTCAGGTGTTCCCACGACACACGTACACACGGTATGCTATTGCGCATGAGAGCGTTGTCAGTCTCGCCGCCTGTAACGTCACGCTCGAGGAAACGCGGGGAAGTTGTTCACTCGTTTCAATGTAATTCCGCGGCGCGCGTTGTAGTTTTATCGAATTTAAAATTATGGTGGTTGATTTTTTTTGATTAAAACTGATTAAAAGAGAATATTGTTGTATAAGGTAGTCTTCTTTCAGATTTGTACATTGTACATAAGTCAATAAAATGTTTTTTCAATTATATGCAAGGGCAGTTAAGCGTCAAAAAATAATCATCGTTTTTCTGTTATGATTATTATTTTGAGAAGAATAGAAATAGTAAGTTTTTTGAATTCACTTTTTTACCAGGTATTTCAAAACATATTAAAAAAGAAAAGAAAAACCGCAGTGTTATAGGGGAGAGTTGGATAAAACAGGACACTTAGTGTTTAGAGCCTTTTAACTTTTTGAATAAAGTTATGCAAAGTACAATGTTTTACCTCTAGTTTCATTAGTAATTGGACTTTTGATTGCAACTATCATTTATGAAAAACCGGAAGTTACATCGGAGAAAAAAAGTTTTCTTTTAAGAGTTGGAAGTGTCCCGTTTTAGCCACCTAGTCTGATAAAACGGGATACTTACGCTTCTGCAGATTCCATGTTTATCCTTCAGGGAAAAAGAGACGACAAGGGAAACTCAATTGTACAAAAAAGACAAAATAAACTTTTCTTACAAGAAATGAAAAATGGTATATTTTTATAAACTAGAAAAAACTAAATAAAGGCACTTTAACAAAAAAAATGATTAGAATATTATCTTTACTGACAAAAGTCACATATAAAAACTTCGTCGTCGTCAGTCCCCACGCCTGCACACGCTTCATGGGCCCAACCTTGGCAATGCTGACACCTTATCCAACCATCTTCTGACCTAGAATTCGAATAAAGTTCAGTGCAAAATAAGCATGTCGCTTCTCTGCTTTCTTGTTCTGAACTGGAATCTTCAGTGTTTTTTGTCTTCCTTCTTTTTTTATTTTTTTTTTGTCCATTGACATTTTCTTGTGTTGCTACGTTCGCGTTTCCATTTTCTGAAGTGCTGCTGTCATTCTCAACTAGTTTCTTTGCTTTGATGTTTCTTTTAGTTGTCTTCTTAATAATTGTTTTGTTTTTTTTATTCAGTTTGGCTGTATGGGCTGCTTTTTCTGTATCTTCCATGTTCAACTTTGGCTTCTTTGTAGGCTTTTTTCTAATACTTTGTTCGAGTTCTTCTTTGTATGGTGTCGATGTTAACAACGCAGTTTTACCCCTTCTTTTGTCGTTTGAATTTAATTTTCTTTCGGAATGAGGGATTGGAACAATGTGTTTTGGCGTTACCACAAAATTCTTGGGGCTGTAGGAACACGAAGGAGTCGCATTCGTATAAAACTTCGTCGTGGTAATTGGACCTGGAGTAGTGTCTCGTGTGTCTAAGGAATTTACAGGATTTAATTCTTCATCTGATGCTTGAAGTTTTGATAGGGGGTCTGTAGGTCTCAGTGGTGTTCTCGATGGTGTGTCCGGTGGTGTTCTTGGTAGTGGTATCGGTGATGTCCTTGGTGAAGGATTTGTAATTTGAGGTAGCAGGTCATCATTATGTTCTTCATGACCCCCTTTCGCAATCAAATGTTGTTGTCGGGAGTATATTCAGCGTTTTAAAGAGATTACAAGAAGCATTTCGTGTACGGAAGTCTACTATACTTTCGCATTCAGATAAACCAAATCGGCATGCCACTCTTTTAACTTGATCTTCTCCCTTGGCGTCATCAGTTACTGTTTTGAATACTTCGTCAATCACCTACAGAATGAAAGAAACTTTATATTACTAATAAAGCTAATTAAAGTAAAAAAAAAAAGTGCAAATATATACAAAGTGTTCTTTAAAATAAAAAAGTTTCTCTGTACACATTTTTTACTTTCCAATAATTTAGTATAATATGATTTCAGATTACGATAAAAAGGCCTAGAAAAAGGGCGTACTTTACATAGCCATATTTGACAACTAGTATCGTCACTAGCTGACTACTTTTCGGGTTTTTCGGCCTCGTTTTAAACGTGCCGTCTATATGGATTTCCTTCGCTTCCGATAGCAGCGGTATCAAGTCCTCGGCCAAAAACAACGCGGAAACGTTATTTTCAGTGCCTATAGCTCCCCGACAAAAGGGCTTGTCATCGACTCTCCCAAATCTCAAGTTGGTTTGTGAAACATTTCCCAACTCTTCCAACGAAGTTGGGATTCCTGGCTGAGCCTTCCTCCTCTCTCGTCTCATAGTTTGAGCTATTTTCGGGAAAGCCAGTTTCGAAGCAGCTTCAACTTCCGCTCTAAAACAAAGTATTTTACAAATGAGAATCGAAATCTTTTGAACAAAATTACATATTTTCTTCAAATGGATTGCTAAGTTATGGAATAATGCTAACATTATAAATGATTTTATGAATGAATAAAATACATTTAAAAAAAGTATAGCTGATTTGGATGAAGCAAGCGCTGAACACTTAAAATATTGAAAAATTGCGTTTGACGTATTATTATTGTTTTCTGTTACAGTAACTTACCTTGCACCTTTTTCTCTGTAAAAATTGATCGGACTTCATTACTTGTGGTAACGGCATGAGTTACCATCTCATGCTTCAGCAATAAAGCATCCTTTTTTGCTGCGTCCGGGAGATGACCATGTTCATCATTCCTAGCTACTTTAAAAAAAAGTGTTCGTTGCACTTGGCCCTAGCCGTGCAGTTTTTTTCTACGCAGACCAAATACATATCTCCATTTTTACCATATGTTTTGCGGCGATAAAAAAACCTTGGCTAGCAATACAAGTATAATAGGTAGAACCACTTTTATACCCTGGAATCTTTTGTACGTCCATTTTCAAGCTAACTTCAATAACACTATACAAACACTACACAAACTACCCACGCCAGATACGTAAGAAAAGTGTATTGCAAAATTACCGAGATTCTCGAAGGAAACCTACTGCTTAGTTCATTAACCAATCAAAACTTGGTATCTGCACCCCCACCATTTTGAAATAATAAAAGTAAATTTCAAAAGTTTAATTTAAAATAATTTTTCTTAATAACTTTTTCAGTTGTCCAGACAAAAACACTTAACTCATTTGGTTTTAAGTTAGATGCTTTACAATAGGTGCTGTTGTCTTCTAATCTATGTAATTAGTTTAGGTATACAAATTTGGCCAGCACCTATTAGTAATAACTTAACCATCTAACTTAAAACGGTGCCTGGACACTTTGTCGAATGCCCACAACGTCGAATCGATTATTTAAGGTCCACAACGTCGAACGTGTCCACAACGCCGAATGTTATTCAATGCCCACTACGCCGAACGTGCCCACAACGCCGAAAGCTCGGGAGGGACACTTCGCCGAAAGTGTCCACAACGCCGAAAAATATTTGGTAGTGTCACAAGTTCCGATGGTGCCCGAATAGCATGTTGTTTGTGTAAAACGTCTATAATGTAGAGCTCTGATTAACGCCTAATGAACACTTTGCGGAATGTGCCCAAATCGTCGAATGCTTGCAAGGGACACTTTGCCGAATGTGCCCACAACGTCGAATGCTCGTAAGGGACACTTTGTCGAACGTGTCCACAATGCCGAATGCTTACAAGGGACACTTTGTCGAATGTGGCCACAACGTCGAATTCTCGCAAGGGACACTTTGCCGAACGTGCCCACAACGCCGAATGCTTGCAAGGGACACTTTGTCGAATGTGCCCACAACGTCGAATTCTCGCAAGGGACACTTTGTCGAATGTGTCCACAACGTCGAATGCTCGTAAGGGACACTTTGTCGAATGTGCCCACAACGTCGAATGCTCGTAAGGGACACTTTGTCGAATGTGCCCACAACGTCGAACGCTCTTATTAGTCACCGAAAATGTCAACAACGCCGATGGCTGATGAGTAGTGATGGGTGGATGAAAATTCTTATAACAATTTGCGATTGTATAGTAATAAAATAATTATATACAGGGTGTTTGTTTTTTAAACGATCTACCCAAAATATCTAGTGCCTCCTATAAACTGTTTAGTCTTTCTGATACTGTTTTTACAATGCTGCGAAATAATTCAAAAAATTCGACTTTTACCAACCCCAGTGGCGCAACGTCACACCCACGAAACCCTTTGTTGCGGGGGGGGGCAAGACTTCAGGGGGTCCGGATATGCGTTTATTTTTAAAATTGTTTATACAAATTTGCAGTTTCTATATACCTAATGTAAGTAGTAGGTACTATTTTATAGTAGTGAAGATAAAATTAGCCTGACTAAACACTTCGTCTTATTATTTGTCGGTACTTATCATGCATCAATAAATCACTCGCTCCATGATTTCTTTGTGCTTGATTTGTGCCTGACACGTGGGCTTTATAAATGTTTATGTTATAGGTTTATACGAAAAGAGTTCGAATGTAACTTAAGGAGTTTAGTTGACCCTACTGAAAGTCACCTGACACAACCTTATAGAAATATGTGTGTAAGGTTTATATGAGGTTTTTGAAACAGGCAATTCCGAGCTGATCCTATAGAATATTCTAATGTGGTTTTATCGGGCTGCGTTTAAGAGGTTAAACAAGCATTTGCCTTGTTGAATATTAATATGGTTTAACCAGGACAGATAGCGAATGCTTTTACAAGGTTTTATCGGAATTTGACGAGTTCGAAATTTACAACATTTTATCAGGTTAATAACGAACTTTTTGTAATGAGGTTGTATGAGGTTATATTTATCAGGTTGAATAATCGTTTACCTTATTGAATATTAACAAGGTTTAACCAGGAGAGGTAGCAAATGCTTTTACCCGGTTTTATCGGAATTCAACAAGTTCGAAATTTACAACATTTTATCAGGTTTCTGACGAATATTTTGTAATGAGGTTGTATAAGGTTGAACAATCGTTTGCCTTATTGAATATTAACAAAATTTAACCAGGCGAGATAGTGAATGTTTTTATCAGGTTGTATCGGAATTTGACCAGTTTGAAATTTGCATAAACAAAATATCGTCAGGTTATTCAGAACTTTTTACAATTCGGTTGACTTTCAAATATTCAACAATACTTTACCTTGCTAAATATTAATAAGGATTTCCAAGTTTTTTCTGAATTTCGTAATTGCAAAGTAGAAAAAAGCAATTAAAGGTAATGAGCATAGGATAAGAATATAAATAAGAAGAATAAACTTAAAACATTAGAATTTATTATTTATTCTGATAACGAACATTATATGTACTATATATATGATATACAGAAAACTAGCAAATTATTTATTAATTAAATCATGGATTAATCCATCCTCCTCTATTTTTTTGTATTTCTCCATTTTCTTCTATTTCGCTTCTTCTTTTTCTTCCTTCTCTCCTTCTCCACCTTCCTTGTCTTCTTCTCGTTCTATGTCTTCTCCCCTTCCATGTCTTCTCCTTCCATGTCTTCTTCTCCTTCCTTTTCATTATCTTCTCGTTCCTTCTGTTCTTCATCTCCTTCTCCTTGTCGTGAATTGTAATCTGATAAAGAAAAACAAATAAATTAGTACAAATCCCAAAATTGCATCATATAGATAATAGAATACAATTTTGAGGAATAATTTTTGGAAAATTTCCATAATTTTGAAAACGTGCCATCTTTATCGTTTTTTTTTCTGTTTAAGTAATCGGGCATTAAAGTCAACATTTTCAAAAATTCGTAGCGGCTTCGTCTTGAAGATACAGCATTAAAAAAAAGAATATTTTTCCGAGAATTATTTTTTTCATACTATCTTTTTCGACCACTACAATACCTAACTAAATAATGTATAAACTAAAATAAATACTAAGTAAATACTTACCACCATAACAAATCACGTATGCAGGATACGCATTGCCTTCTTCTGATTGCCACCCCACGTTATATTTTTTAGCCTTTTTATACTCCACTTTATTATTAAAAAGTTTAGCACGCGTTATATAGGCACCGTCATACAGGTATCATCCTCTAAAAATCTAAAGAATACAAATTTTATATCGGCCATGTTGAAGTCAACTTTATTATGAACGAACTTTGCTACACGAAGATCGCTCACAGACTCACAGTTTAAGAGCGTTGTCTGTAGAACGGTCCTTTTTGAACAGGTAAAATTGGTAGGGATAGGTTTTAAACAGGTATAAAAATATCCGAAAATACAGCTTATGTCTGCATATTTTTAAATAAGACGTACCTTTTTGTAAAACGTGCAGCTATTGAAAATCCGGGTTTCCAATTAAAGTAGACTGCGTTAAAACACAAAACTTCATATTTACTATCTAGGGCGAGGTGCTCTATATCGCCCAGTGTAGCGGGCCTCAAAATCCTTTCCTGCTTGCACACCGCCGCGGCACTGCTTGGTGAGCTCGGCCCTAAAATTTAAAAAATTGTTCTTGTGGGGGGCCATAATTGTTATTAGAAAAAAAATTTAACACAAATAATTTGTACGGATATGCACTCTCGCTGGAATAAACGTACGTATAATTTAAAAACTCAGAACGCAGTAGATAATTAAAGCAAGCATGTTCTTACCATTTTCAAAGCAGCTTCCGTAATAAGATTGTAACAAAAATTTGGAAAAATGACCGATCCCACCTCGCTATCGGCCATGACCTTCTGGCCTCGTAGCTGCTTTTTGCAGCAGGACTCATATGCCGCCACAAGTATGCGGCGGCCTTCGATATTCGTCCTGCTTGCACACCGCCGCGGCACTGCTTGGTGAGCTCGGCCCTAAAATTTAAAAAATTGTTCTTGTGGGGGGCCATAATTGTTATTAGAAAAAAAATTTAACACAAATAATTTGTACGGATATGCACTCTCGCTGGAATAAACGTACGTATAATTTAAAAACTCAGAACGCAGTAGATAATTAAAGCAAGCATGTTCTTACCATTTTCAAAACAGCTTCCGTAACACGATTTTTACAAAAATTTGGAAAAATGACCGAGCCCACCTCGCTATCGGCCATGACCTTCTGGCCTCGTAGCTGCTTTTTGCAGCAGGACTCATATGCCGCCACAAGTATGCGGCGGCCTTCGATATTCGTCCTGCTTGCACACCGCCGCGGCACTGCTTGGTGAGCTCGGCCCTAAAATTTAAAAAATTGTTCTTGGGGGGGGGCCATAATTGTTATTAGAAAAAAAATTTAACACAAATAATTTGTACGGATATGCACTCTCGCTGGAATAAACGTACGTATAATTTAAAAACTCAGAACGCAGTAGATAATTAAAGCAAGCATGTTCTTACCATTTTTAAAGTAGCTTCCGTAATAATATTGTAACTGTAATTTCGAAAACAGACCGAGCCCACCTCTTTATCGGCCATGACCTGGCCGCGTATCTGCTTCGTCCGGCAGGACCCATCCGCCGCCATAAGTAGCCGGCGGCCTTCGATATGTGACCTGCCTGGACGCCTCGGCACTTCTGGGTGAGCTCAGATCTAAACTTTAAAAACTTGTTGGTCCGGCGGGCCATAATAAAGAAAATATACTAGAACAAAAATTGAACACATAATTTTGACAAATTTAATTTAAATAATTAAAAACACTGTATCACAGCAACATCGTACACATACAGTCATAGATAAAAAATATAAAATAGTACTGACTATGATCGCAAATGGCGCTAAACATTGTATAGCGGGAAATTCAAATTGTAGGTAAAATTATACCGCATTTAAATGTATTAGTAAAACTACAAATATAACAGAAATAAAGCGTTTTAATTCCATATAAAAAAAATTATAAATGAGGACCTACGAAATAAGTTAAATTCGTACAATACAGTTACTGGTGTTATTGCAGGGTCTTTTGACAAACACATGTCCATATCAGTTCAGCTTAGATTACATAATGTTACATTCAGTGATGTGTGGTGACATTTTCTGAAGAATACGTTCTGAATTGGAAAATTTTTAGGAAAATTTGCTCAAGGTTTTTACTGAAAATTTCCTGCTTATAAAATTACCCATCTGAGAATAGGGGAACACCTTGAATATGTAGACAACCAAGAGCTTTAGCTTAGCTTGTTGTTTTGATTTATTAATCAGGTTCTGATTTAATATTTTCTAGACAACCCACATCACTGACTACAGCAGAAATACTACTTAAATTTGGAAGTGTAATCTGAACATTTAAAACAAAAGGAAGAAAAAGCACGCAGAAGCAGTAAAAATGAAATGCACGTCCATATAATATTATTAGTATATAATACTAAAACGTTTTATAATATTAATTGTAAAGTCGATGACTGATAAGGCTTAGAACAAAAAAATAATTTCGTTGAGAAAAATACGTCAAGGGATTATTATACATTATATACAGGGTTTTTTCAAAATTTAACATAAGCGAATAAATTTAAATTGAAATTTAAAAAAAGCTACTAACATGTCTAAAGCCTCTAGAACTACCTGAGAGCAAAAATTAATGTTTTAAATAACCTATTGTAGCTGCTTCAAATTTCTGATTTTTTGTTTCTTAATTTTAAACTTTTTATATCTATCGTAAGCTATCTTTTTTACACTATCATTAATGTTTCGTATCCTACACTGTTTAGTTTCTCCCATATGCATTTGAAACCTTGCAGAGTTGAAATCCAGTTTTTTACAGTTGGGGGAGTGTATTCTTTTCCATTGTTTCTGAAGTATTTAATACTATTCAATACTTTTATGGATTCGTTCCAAAACTCCACATGAAGAGATTTTGAAGTTACTGCACATCTCAGGAACTTACCATGCTGAGGTTTAATTGAAGAACCGTTAACACTATCAAACAGTTGGTCTATAAACAACAAAAAATCTGCAGTGTCTGCTGCTGAGTCAGGAAGACATCCATTTCCTAATCTAACCAATCCTCGCATAGTAGAAGAAACACGCTGTGAAAAAACTTGTGCAGCAAGGTTCACCTTCATCTTCTTAATTTTTTCTTTATAGATATGGCAAATTGTAAGTTTGTTGAGCATTCTTGTATTAAAATCTCCTACATCAATTTCAAAAGTCTTTACAACATCATCCCATGAAGCAATTTGACTGGTTGTCTTCTTCCATAGAAATGTAGCTTTGGACTCCAACAGATTATTCCTTATTCCTTTCAATAGGTGGGGAGGGTCATATACAGGAACAACCTCTTCTCCATCTACTGAAAACCCAAACATTTTGTTTTCTTTCTGAACTAAGGCGTGTTCTCTATCAGTTTCTTGCTTCAGCATTTTGATGGCACTTGTATTCACTGGAAGTTGATCGCAAACCGTTGCCACAATGTGCAAACCAATGCCATGGAGAGCTCGAATAACAATTTTTAAGTTTTTTGCAAGTTCGGTAGAATTCATACCACTTTGCGAAAAATAGAAGGATATTGGCTGCTTCCACTTCCTTCTCAGACCTCGTGCCATAAACACCATAGCATGATCTGCAAAAGAAATTTTTTTTTCTTCTCCATTGTCCTCAAACCCATCAATGGAATCCACCTTTTTGTTGTATGTTAGCGAAGCCTCAAGCGACATTTCGTCAAAAAGTAAGCTGCAGTATATATCCAAAGGGTCCATTTTTTGTACACTAAACTGAAGACTTTTCAAAATATGTTTATTTAGTCCACAAACAAAAGGTACTGTATTTAATACTGACATCAACGTTTTTCTTGAAGGTAATGCAAAGGATTTTTGCAATAATCTGCAACCTTTTGGACTTTGCTTTAACAATGATAGTGCAAATATTTTGTCTTCAATTGTGAAACGTCGGCCCTTGCTTTTTTTGCTTTGCATTCTTAACTGAGACTTAATAAAATTGAATGTTGTTAAATTAATTTTATTTTTGAATAAGTCTTCTGAAACTGTCACTTTTGTTGCTTCTTTTACTCTTCTGATGTTGCTGGCATTCTCCCTATCTAACTTCCTCGCAGTTTTCCTTAAACCAGTGGCTATTTGATATAATTTTCTAGCCTTTGGACTTAATTGCCGTTTCCTTCTTACTTTAATCTCTTTTAATAAACTTAATTTTCTTCGCAAGTCTCTGCGAAAAATGGGTGAGTGAGCCACGATGAACTTGCAGGCAGTCGCTAAAACACGTAACATAAACTTCTAATCAGTCCGACTGTGCACGATGTCGCGCGAAACTTGCAGCATGGTCAGGCCGTAGACGCTTTTGGGCGATTGATGGCCATGCAATGAACAGAATTTGCAAAGAACAGAATGACCAACGAACAGAATACCCGAAGCCGATGACATGCGAACGTAAAGTAGCATTTAACAGAGATTGTATTTAACAGAATAGAATTAAACAGAATACTGGAAGAGGTCACTTTATTCGTGTTCTTTCGGTTTTAGTACTTTTTACTTAGTTATTTTGATGAATTGTTGTGGTGGTACCCCCTCATCCTACAGTAGAAACACGATGTTACTGTGCACAAAGATTTGTGTAAAGATGAACTCCTACTTGCTTAAATATGAGCTATCACATCGGAATGGAATAAAATTTGGTATTATAGTTGGCCCAAGGGTACACAATGTTAAGAAATGCAAGAATTTTTGGAAGTACTAAAGCTGCGAAGTAGAACAGATTTCAAAATTTTGGCAAAAAATTGTTGCTAAAAAACTGGCCAACACCATTTTTTAAAACTTTATATACAGGGTGCCAACTTTACCTTATCCACTATTGGTAACTTTTTTTAATTTTAAAGATTCAGCATTTTTCCGAACATTTTGAATATCAAACTGTTTCTGTTTAACTGGAAACGGTACCAACTTTTGATTTTTAATTGGAACACTATATTTTTACATTTTTGGATAGGAAAAATATCACAAAATTATTACACATACAGGGTGTAACAGACCACCCATGCACTATCTTTTGCGACTAGAGTTGAACCTATATGGACGAGATAAAAAATTTGTAATATAAATCGTACTCGAAGTATTCAGTAAAAATATTGATAAATGTTTTGGGCTTACGGGGGCGGGGGCTAGGTGGGTCGAGTTCTACCTCATTCAAAAGGTATTTCAAAACCCAACAACAAAAAAAAAACAAAATATTGATAGCTCAAACCATTTTAAAATGGCGGCCAATTATATCAAGAAAACGGCCATTACTTTAACCTTTTCCCAACCGCACATGAACTATTGTACAAAGAAAACTGGTACTGATCTCTAAAGTCCATTAAATTAGCTTTCCAATGATGTACCACATGTAGACGAAAAATAAATATCAGTACCCATTCTGCTTCTCAAAAAAGCGGGAACATTCAAAAGATATTATCTCAAAGGTCCCATTGAACTGAACAATTTTTGTGTTTTAAAGTTCTTCGATATTTCTCACCGCTACAAAATGGCGGCTCAATTTATAAAATTTTACTTCCTATTATTAAACAAATTTGTTGCCGATTTATAAAGTCTATTCACATAACATTTAAATTCATGTGCGAGTTGGAGTGGACAATAACATCGCACTCGCACTAAACCTTTATTATACCCGGAGGGAAACTATCAATGAGTGTGTTGGTGTCTTTGACGAATATGATGTGCACCGTGTCGTGATTGTTTAAATTATTATTACATTACAACACGGTGCACATCTTAATCGTCAAAAACATCAACACACACATTAATAGTTTCCAATCCGGTATAATCAAGGCTTAGTGCAAGTGCGATGTTCAGTTGTTCAACTCCAAGTCGCACGTGTATTGAAATGTTATGTGAATCAACATTATAAATCAGCAAAAAAATTTGTTTTACTGTTACATGCGCTTCAGGGAGCGATTCATCTGATAATAGGAACTAAATTTTAATAAATTGAGCCGCCATTTTGTAACGGTGAGAGATATCGAAAAACTTTAAATACAAAAATTTTTTAGTTTAATGAGACCTTTAAAATAAGGTATCACTTGACCCCTCCTCCCATTTAAGATTTTTGAGATAATATCTTCTGAATGTTTCGGCCTTTTTGAGGAGGAGGGGAGGGGGTACTAAGATTTGTTGGGTTTAAAAAGGCTTTTTTCCACTACTAGCATTAAACGATATCATTATTTACTTTGTTTTAGAGCCAAGAAGATGAATTTCTTTCCTAGTGGTTAATAATATTTCATTTTTAACTACTGGGTAATAATGAAAACAATTGCTACAAATCTTTAAATTCACCATAAACTTTCATGTGAAAATCTTTTGATTTTACTGGTAATAACTGTTCACCCCAACACTTTCTGCACCTTCCCTAATTTCAGGAGTGCAGTTTTCACTCAAATCATCAAAATTGGACATTTTATAACCACTATTATAAAATATATATTTTACATAAATGTCAATTGAAATTAACTATTCTCTTGTTTTCAAGCTTTATTTTTGTGCATATTTGCATTTGTAATTTTATTTTTTATTAATGTAAATACAATTAATTGTAAACGGAATAAAGGTGCTAGCAGTGGAAAAAATAATATATAAACCACGGTAGAGAAGACTTATCAGCCTCGCAACTTATTTCCCTCAATGCTTCGCATCTCGGGAAATAATTCTGCTCGGCTGAGAAAAATGTCTTCTCTACCTTGGTTTATAATATACTATTTAAATGAGTTATGAGTTGACCCATTTTCGAATTAAAAATTTCGAGAAATCTCCATAGGTCCCTCTAAAATTACCCTTTCCGAAGCCCCGAAAAAATTCTAAATATTTTTGCTGATTACCTCCTATACAATTTATATAACAAATATTTTATCCTATCTATATAGTTTCAATGGTTTAGCTGTAAAAGATAGTGGTGTGGTACACACTGTATGTATGCTTAAAATCACTCATAACAAAGAAGTTTCACTTTTTGCTATTGCCTTATTTAAACAATATTACCGCCATAAAACTGAAAACTTTATTTTTAAAGGTAGAAAGTTGGATAAATTGATAAGTTTCAGTATTTTTTACGACCATTTTGAATTTCAAATTGGATTATGAAAATTGAAGCATGGCTCTTGGTTGTTTTTATAAAATAAAAAAATGGAAGGTGAAACCACTATCTTTATACGTAAATTTGCTAAAAAAAATTTTAAGGCGGCCATAACAAAATTTATATTTTATGAAGAATTGTCTTTGTTTTAACTCTTCACACTGCTTAGCGGCTTGCTTGATCAAAAACGTATAGTTGGCCATTTTCAAGGATTTACTTTGGTATTTTTCAGAACTACTGTTCTTTCTGCCAAAGAAGGTTTTTTCTCATTAAGGGAAAGAAGAAATAAATACCGTATTGTGAACTGTTAAAGTTTGTTATTGCATTAAAGTGTCAATGGAGTTAATTGTTTGGGGCAATTTTAAATTGCAAATATTCTTTTATGATTTAGAACAAAGGTTTGTTACTTTTTCTATCACTTAACGAGAAAAAATATCATCTTTGGCTGAAAGCAATGCGGTTCTGAAAAGTAGACCAAAGTAAACCCCTGAAAATGGCTTGGTATTACGTTTTTTTGACAACGTTGGCCACTAAACAGTCTATAAAGTTTAAATAAAGACAATTTTTCATTAAATTTAATTTTGTAATGACACTGGCCGCTTTAAACATTCTTTAGCAGATTTACATGTGAAAGTCATGGCCAACTTGAATTTTTACTTCAAGTCCTTCTAACATTGGAGCTTTTAACTTTTTGAGTAGTAACTATTATACATGAGTTCAGAGAGAATTGATTGCTGTATCAAAATCTGTCGGATAAAATATAAGGTGCTATTTAAGAACCAAAGGTTGCAACTGGAAGTAGTGACATGTTGTTTATAACGCCAATTTAAAGGTTTCTAAGTACGAAAGACCCTTGCAAAAATTAATTTTGATAACTTGCAAAATAATTGAGATATTAGCTTGGAACATCTAGGCTGAATCACCTGCTATATTTTATTAAGATTCTTAAAAATATATTTTCTTGTCTGTTTTTATTCCCCCATGGCGTGTAGCATTTCATGATCGATACTGTAAGATTTCGTACTTACAAATAAGAAAAAAAGTGCCTATAAACGCATTGTTAAGGAGATACTGGGTGTTGAAGCAGACTCAGAAGGATTAATTTCTTTGCATTATATCTTTGGGGCCGCTTGGGAAAAAAATCTGCAGGTTGGTATGTGGTTGTTATTATAAACAACAAATGTTCATAGTACACACAGGGGTTGCACACGCTATTTAGTAGGGGAAAATGGTCAGTTCTAGCTCGACTTCCCACTACTGAACTCGATTTCAAGGTCAAAGCCACTGTGCTTTAAGATTACTTCTCAAGGCCGCTTTCTACCAATGACCTTGGCTACAAGCCTACTCCCACCAACGCCCTAGATTTTAAGGCCACCCCCCTCAACGACCTTGATGTCAAGACTGCGTTTCAAGGTTGCATCAAAAATAAAATAATCCACTTAACTATAATTTTTTATTTTACACAAAAACATGTTATTTCAAACGCATTAATCAGAGTTACATTCATCAGAACTGTGATATTCAGGCACATCTATTTCTGACATTCCATACTTTTTAATATGCTCAGCCGAACAATATCATTGTAATTATTAATAAAAAGCCACTTCTCCCTTTTTGCTTTCACAATTTGTTGTTTTCTTAATTTATTTTTACATTGAAGGGTTAATAAATTAATTGATTAAGTATAATTTATTTATTTATTGCAGGAACAATAAATGGATGTTGCGGCAGGAAATGCTGAGCAACTTCACAATGCTTAGTTTCATGTGGTAACGCTCGGGCCAAACCATTAGAAACAACGTCCAAAAACAAACAAAATGACGGAAAATAACTGCGGCATATAATTGAACTCGGTGGAAACAATTTCAAGAGCTACGTGCAAAAATTGATTGGTAGGGAAGAAGGTATTTATTCAGTGCAATATTAATGATGCTATAATTATTTTTTTTAATAATTATTACTATAATACAATAATATTAATTGTAAGAGCAAAATATATTTACATTTTCTGGGGGAGCTTCTTCCCCAATTGTGTTTTCATTATCAGCATTTTAGACTGTTGGTTTGCAGCAGTCTGAATAATTTACAATTAAACCTTCTTACAGGCGCGTGAAGTGGAGTGAATTTATTAGAAGTTTCATTTTAAACAACTGGTTCAAAATGGGCTGCTTATTATATTGTTGGTTGGTTAATACAAGGCAACTTGAAACTTCAAGCTTTTGTTGCCGTTATGGTAGTCGTTTAGAGCATTAAATATTTAGTGCAATTTCATTGTTATAAACATCTTTGGAGTAGCAGTCCGAGCAGTCGTTACATTCTTTCGAATGCTGTCGGCTAATAAACCTCTGTTGCTCCAACAAAGACTTTAATTTTTTTGAATCCAGCAGTCGTTTAGAGCCAATTTATGGGAATACAAGAAGTGTTCCAAGTCAGTGGTACTCTATTTGTCCAAATATTTATGGAGTAGAAAGCGCTTTGTATGAAGCAAATTCATAATGGTGAAGCTTTCACTTGGTGGACCAAAGTTTTTTTCTTTCTATAGAATCCCGCAGTCATTTCAATATTGTGGATAATAAACAGTTTACTGTTTCATCTTGTGCAATAAATTCGAAATGCACATTACTCTTAGAAAAAACATCAGTCTAGTCTTTGTCATATGTGATCTTGACATTCGAGTTTTCTATAACCACGGAGATGCCTAACTTCACGCAAAACAACGATAATTCGGTGCTCTAACAACCGATCATCATCAGAGAATGTAGAAAAAGTGTTTGTGTTCGTAGTTTCTGCTGTTTTATAAAAATTATTTGATTACAGCTCTAGTTATGTATAGGCAAGTGGAATTTGAAACGCCCGGTTTTTATTTCGCAAGCTTTTTCGGTTGGTTCGTGTTAATTCCGTTTAAATTGTGTAAAAATGATCCAAAAGTGAATGAGAAGATAAAGAATATCAAGTGATTTTTAAGTGACTAGTGTTTTGACAAATAAGTGGTTTGTGTTTGAAAGTGAAGCTAAACATTCCCAACATCAAATGAGCTATAATAAGAGGAAGAAGAACAAATAAACATTTTTTTAAATTACTTAGGTAATCTAATCGTAAGAGCTATATTTATCAATAAGAAAGTTTTAAAAGGTATAAGTAATACATTAGGTAAGTTTTGTGTATTGACCAAATTGGGGCAGTAGTTGGCCACAAACAATAAGGGAGGCATTCACATGATTGTTTTTCAATATAGTGTTGGATAACCGGGTTAAGTTATACCACGCAGATTTGATCAGGGGACTTTTGACACCAGGGCAGCTTTGATGAGGGTCCGTACTCTTGTTGGTACGATAGATGCAACAATGGATTTGGTATAAACTTTGTGCTATTCATTCATAATGCATAAGTATAGTGTGACCAGATTGAAGGAAGGAAAAACGGGGCTTCCCTTGGTGCATATACGAGGGTCGTCGGCAAGTAGTGCCCGTTTTAGAATTCAAAAATAAGTAACTTTTGTTGACAAAACTTTTTATTTGTTAACAACAAATCTTAAACTACTTCTCTACATAGTCGCCATGCAAATTTAAGCATTTTTCATAACGTTTGACGAGTTTTTGTATTCCAGCTTCATATTCCTCTACCGCCAGTCTACCAAGAAAAGTATTCACCTCTTCTTTCAGTTCATCACTTTGAAATTTCGTTCCTCCCCAAAAGTCCTTCGGTTTTGTGAAGCGGTGAAAATCAGAAAAAGCCAGGTCGGGGCTGTAGGGTGGATGGTTGAAAATTTTTGACTTGAATTTTTGGAGAAGTTGTGTTTTCCTAGCAGTATGAGGCCTGGCATTGTCGTGGAGGAGAATGACTCCGCTAGACAACAGACCTCGCCGTCGATTTTGAGTTGCCTGCCGTAATTTCTTCAATGTGTCGCAATATGAATCGGTATTGATAGTGGCTCCACGGGGCATAAAATCAATAAACAGTATACCTTTTCGATCCCAGAAAACGCCGTCTTGAATTTTTTTGGTCTGGTTGGTGAATTTGCATGATGCCACGCCATTGATTGTCGTTTACTCTCGGGTGTTGCATAAGAAATCCGCGTTTCATCTCCAGTGACAATATGAGTCGCGAGAGTCCCCTTCATCAGAATAACGCTGCAAAAAATCCATAGCTGCACCTAACCGCTTCATTTTGTGCTCGTCTGTAAGCATGCGCGGGACCCACCTTGCACAAATTTTGCCATACTTTAGATGATGTTTGACAATTTCCTGAATTTGTTTGTGAAACGTTAGCAAACTGTTCACTGATTTAATCAAGTGTGACGCGCCGATCGTTCTTTATGAATTCGTCAACTGAATTTTGCAGTTCGTCCGTAATAACAGACGGGCGTCCTGAACATTCGTCTTCGTGGATGTTCTCCCTCCCCGAGTTAAAGTTTCGACACCAGCGCCGAACAGACGACTCCTCAATAACATTGTCTCCATAAACCTCCTTTAATTGACGGTGAATATCACATGGTCGCACATTTCTTGGTTTAAGAAGCCCTAACTTCAAAAGTGGCGGGATTTTCAATTTTTTTAAACATTGTAAACACTCGCGGAAACAACGAAAACAATGACAGCGCCACACAGTGAGCAGACAGTCAACAGAAGTCGTTTTACCTTAAGCGTCGACTACTCGCGTCGCTAGCACGGCGCGAATGGATACTACTTTCCGGACGACCCTCGTACTTTTATAATTGTGGTCATTTTGCTGTTTTGTTCTGTTGTTTTTCACTGCTGCTTTTTCGTGAATTTTTTGGGATGGCTCTTAGAAGTGTGTGCACCTTTTCCTTTTCTCTCTTCTGTTCGTGTTTTTTTGCTTCCTGATTGTCTTCTTTAATTTTCTTTGGCTCTTGATTTATGGCTGCATCAGCTATTGGTGCCAAGTCTGCTACCCGTTCCTTGTTCCAGTTCTATTGTATATTCTTCGTTGTCTACTGTTTGTTCTTGCGTATAACTGCCCTCGGTCCTTTTTTCCTGGCATCCAGAAGATGCGGTTTCAGCTTGTTTCAAGGGCTGTCTTATAATCTTCCCCTAATCCTATTTCCTTTAACTTACAATTGTCCAAATTTCTGTTTTCATTATGGTAGTAGTTAGTCCCTACCTTTATGAGTCTGGTTTTCTCTGGGTGTAGTTTGCCCAGCCTGTAGATAAATTCAATGTCTCTCTTGGTAATGTGCAGCTGCATTTTTGGAGCTATTTACATAAATGCTTGTATTAGGTTGCATGTAGCTTCCTTCGGTTGCTCCTCCACTTTTTGTTTCGGGTTGCCGTTTCTAGAGTGCTACGATTTTGATTTCTTGCTGTTTTACAGTATTCTTGAGATTTACATTTTTATCGTGTGGTTGATTTACCTTTGCAGTAATTTTATTTTTCATGGAATCCGTTTTGTTTAGTATTGTTAATTGTTCCATTATTGTTTTAAACATTATCGCTGTGTTCTATTCTTTTTCCCCCATTTCTGTTGAGAAAAAAGGGAAGGCGAGTTCGCGCCTCGAATTCAAATTTTGTAATAAGCTTGTTTAATCGTGCCGTGCTTACGTCGCGCTACACTAATTTCACGTCGATGTTATCTTTCGTTTCAATTTTGTTTATTTCTCTGCTTAATTGGCCTCTTTTTTTCTGTTGTAATTATTTATTTACACAATGTGTACCTTTGTACGATGTTGTACCATAATTCAAATGGCCAAGTTGAAACTCAAAAGTACTGTGAATTTTTTTGTGTGCATTGTTTTGCACTTGCAGATATGGAATTTTGTATTTTTCAACCTAATATGTCGACCGTTTCTTTTTAAAAAAATAATTAAAATTGCAACGAACAAGTTTTGCAAATAAAATTATGGGTTTTGGTAAAAAAAAACGCCCATATTCAACATAAAATTAGTATTCACTAATAGTTTAAGCAAAAATACAAATAAACGTAATTTTTCTGTATAATAATAGAACCATTATTTATTCTAAAAACAAAGAAAGATTACAAAACAGTTTAAACAAAAAAAATCATCACGTTGGTTTTGGCATTGTTCAGATGGTTCATTATTCTTTTCTTCTGTTGCTTCAGCAGGATCTATCTGCACAATGTCATTCTTTGACAAATAAAGTTCTGGAAGGGTTCTCTAATCGTCACCATAATGTTTAGTCGACAGACCATTAATACTTGCTTTATCACCCTTCAACTGGGTTCCTAAAGGCAACTCCAACGGAGCTATTGATGAAAGTGAAAAATTCTTCTTTGAAGACACCTTCAGGTGTTCCCACGACACACGTACACACGGTATGCTATTGCGCATGAGAGCGTTGTCAGTCTCGCCGCCTGTAACGTCACGCTCGAGGAAACGCGGGAAGTTGTTCACTCGTTTCAATGTAATTCCGCGGCGCGCGTTGTAGTTTTATCGAATTTAAAATTATGGTGGTTGATTTTTTTTGATTAAAACTGATTAAAAGAGAATATTGTTGTATAAGGTAGTCTTCTTTCAGATTTGTACATTGTACATAAGTCAATAAAATGTTTTTTCAATTATATGCAAGGGCAGTTAAGCGTCAAAAATAATCATCGTTTTTCTGTTATGATTATTATTTTGAGAAGAATAGAAATAGTAAGTTTTTTGAATTCACTTTTTTACCAGGTATTTCAAAACATATTAAAAAAGAAAAGAAAAACCGCAGTGTTATAGGGGAGAGTTGGATAAAACAGGACACTTAGTGTTTAGAGCCTTTTAACTTTTTGAATAAAGTTATGCAAAGTACAATGTTTTACCTCTAGTTTCATTAGTAATTGGACTTTTGATTGCAACTATCATTTATGAAAAACCGGAAGTTACATCGGAGAAAAAAAGTTTTCTTTTAAGAGTTGGAAGTGTCCCGTTTTAGCCACCTAGTCTGATAAAACGGGATACTTACGCTTCTGCAGATTCCATGTTTATCCTTCAGGGAAAAAGAGACGACAAGGGAAACTCAATTGTACAAAAAAGACAAAATAAACTTTTCTTACAAGAAATGAAAAATGGTATATTTTTATAAACTAGAAAAAACTAAATAAAGGCACTTTAACAAAAAAAATGATTAGAATATTATCTTTACTGACAAAAGTCACATATAAAAACTTCGTCGTCGTCAGTCCCCACGCCTGCACACGCTTCATGGGCCCAACCTTGGCAATGCTGACACCTTATCCAACCATCTTCTGACCTAGAATTCGAATAAAGTTCAGTGCAAAATAAGCATGTCGCTTCTCTGCTTTCTTGTTCTGAACTGGAATCTTCAGTGTTTTTTGTCTTCCTTCTTTTTTTATTTTTTTTTTGTCCATTGACATTTTCTTGTGTTGCTACGTTCGCGTTTCCATTTTCTGAAGTGCTGCTGTCATTCTCAACTAGTTTCTTTGCTTTGATGTTTCTTTTAGTTGTCTTCTTAATAATTGTTTTGTTTTTTTTATTCAGTTTGGCTGTATGGGCTGCTTTTTCTGTATCTTCCATGTTCAACTTTGGCTTCTTTGTAGGCTTTTTTCTAATACTTTGTTCGAGTTCTTCTTTGTATGGTGTCGATGTTAACAACGCAGTTTTACCCCTTCTTTTGTCGTTTGAATTTAATTTTCTTTCGGAATGAGGGATTGGAACAATGTGTTTTGGCGTTACCACAAAATTCTTGGGGCTGTAGGAACACGAAGGAGTCGCATTCGTATAAAACTTCGTCGTGGTAATTGGACCTGGAGTAGTGTCTCGTGTGTCTAAGGAATTTACAGGATTTAATTCTTCATCTGATGCTTGAAGTTTTGATAGGGGGTCTGTAGGTCTCAGTGGTGTTCTCGATGGTGTGTCCGGTGGTGTTCTTGGTAGTGGTATCGGTGATGTCCTTGGTGAAGGATTTGTAATTTGAGGTAGCAGGTCATCATTATGTTCTTCATGACCCCCTTTCGCAATCAAATGTTGTTGTCGGGAGTATGTTCAGCGTTTTAAAGAGATTACAAGAAGCATTTCGTGTACGGAAGTCTACTATACTTTCGCATTCAGATAAACCAAATCGGCATGCCACTCTTTTAACTTGATCTTCTCCCTTGGCGTCATCAGTTACTGTTTTGAATACTTCGTCAATCACCTACAGAATGAAAGAAACTTTATATTACTAATAAAGCTAATTAAAGTAAAAAAAAAAAGGTGCAAATATATACAAAGTGTTCTTTAAAATAAAAAAGTTTCTCTGTACACATTTTTTACTTTCCAATAATTTAGTATAATATGATTTCAGATTACGATAAAAAGGCCTAGAAAAAGGGCGTACTTTACATAGCCATATTTGACAACTAGTATCGTCACTAGCTGACTACTTTTCGGGTTTTTCGGCCTCGTTTTAAACGTGCCGTCTATATGGATTTCCTTCGCTTCCGATAGCAGCGGTATCAAGTCCTCGGCCAAAAACAACGCGGAAACGTTATTTTCAGTGCCTATAGCTCCCCGACAAAAGGGCTTGTCATCGACTCTCCCAAATCTCAAGTTGGTTTGTGAAACATTTCCCAACTCTTCCAACGAAGTTGGGATTCCTGGCTGAGCCTTCCTCCTCTCTCGTCTCATAGTTTGAGCTATTTTCGGGAAAGCCAGTTTCGAAGCAGCTTCAACTTCCGCTCTAAAACAAAGTATTTTACAAATGAGAATCGAAATCTTTTGAACAAAATTACATATTTTCTTCAAATGGATTGCTAAGTTATGGAATAATGCTAACATTATAAATGATTTTATGAATGAATAAAATACATTTAAAAAAAGTATAGCTGATTTGGATGAAGCAAGCGCTGAACACTTAAAATATTGAAAAATTGCGTTTGACGTATTATTATTGTTTTCTGTTACAGTAACTTACCTTGCACCTTTTTCTCTGTAAAAATTGATCGGACTTCATTACTTGTGGTAACGGCATGAGTTACCATCTCATGCTTCAGCAATAAAGCATCCTTTTTTGCTGCGTCCGGGAGATGACCATGTTCATCATTCCTAGCTACTTTAAAAAAAAGTGTTCGTTTATCTTATTTAAAGTTTTGTGTTCTTTGTGTTGTTTCTTGTAATGATGCGAGTTTCAAGAAACGTGCTATGCATGTATGTAAGATAATGAGTAACTTGAACAAATGCAGATATACGTTACATCTCTACCACATCCTGTTAATTTACCTAATTTACAAATCTTAACAGGGGAATATTTATATAATTATTTATAACATAAAACGCGTCATGGGTAGGGTAGCATTTCCCTGTACCTTGGTGTATTAGGCAGCCATTACCTTCCCTTAACTCTTACCGTTATAATTACTTGTCCATTTTTTCTAATCGGGTTATAATTGTAACTATTTCTTTTTGTGTTTGTGACTCTTTCAATTTTAATTCTAAATATCTACAAAATGGCTGATTTTCTTGACGTGGTTTCATCTTTATTTCTAGTAGCATATTACGTACTTGTCCTTTCTGTTTAAGGAAGGGTGCACCCATGCCCTCCATCTCATTGATTTTCCTATGAGATGATGCCATAGTCGGCATGAGCCACCAATTTCCCCAATTTTTTATCGAGTGTTTTGAATAGCATCACTTGGAAGTGGTTGTTGTCGCTGATCAAGTTTGTGACTTCAGCGGGCGGTAGTTGGCTATACACAAAGTGACTTCGAAGAGCCTAACATACTTGGTATGGAGTCCGAAAGGGGTGGCCAGCGGCTACCCGGCATGTTGGGGAAGCTTACTTGTTCACGACCTCGATACTTCTAAGTTTTGCTATTACACTCGGTTTTTCTCTCTACGATTTGGTATAGTGGGTGGGACAGTATCGAATTAGGTCTTCTTTATGTGCCTACTTCCTGTAATCATTATTACAAGGCACAAAGCTTATAAGTTTGCTTATGAGATTATGCCACGACCGGCATAAGCTCTTCCATTTCAAGTTTCGCCCTGAGTTTGAACGGCATCACTTGTTGGTGGTCGTTGTCGCTGGTCGACAAGCGAGGGACTCCAGCTGACAGCAGTGAGCCATCACATTTTGCAATCCTTGTGAGCGCAGTGACCCCGGAGAGCTCAATACGTGGTATGGGGCCCATTACGACCACTGCCTATTCATTATTGACGTCAGAGACACCTTCTCTGTTCTCTGATGGGGCATGTCGACTAGTTGGGCGGCGGACGGCAACTGGCGTGTTGGGAAACTTTCTTGGTCCATCGACCTCGATACCAATAAGTTTTGCCGTTGCACTTGTTTTTTCTCTCCCTACATTATTTTCTGTGTTTATAATTTCAAACACCGCAAGGTTAAAACTGTTTTTTTTTCAGCCAAGTGCACATTACTGGCACGACCCTTTGCCGAACCCAAATTTTGCTGATAGGATTGCTACTAGCTATTTCGTCTCTTTATATTTTGTATATTATATTATATATGTTATATAAGCCCCCCCCCCCCCCCCCAAGTTTCAAGTTGTGACTATGTTCTTCCAACAGAGTTGCCAACAATTTCATTTCTTATACTTAAGGTAAAACTGACACCTTCATATGAAAGTTAACTGTTATGCTAGTAGCATTGCCTCTAACTTAACTTTGGCGGGGAGGATTTGCCAACAATAATTGGGAAACTAATGAAAATCAACATGTTGTAGAGAGTAACCGTATTTTTCTTTTTGGACGCCCAAATATATGTGTACTTTTCTTTTTCTCTTTTTGGGAGTGTTTACATGGAATCGAATGAATGGGACGTATATAATATCCAACAATGTAAAAGGTATAAGGAAATTCAGACTGAACAAATAGTACAAATTTTTTAAAGCAATTACAAAGTTTTTAGTGGGAAATATATTTAGGTAAAGGGTAGGAAGAAAAAGACGTTCTCAGACTACCAGTGGAAGAGGGAAACACATCATCTCCAGAAGGAGATGCAACTGGTTTTTAATATTACGAATAGAAAAAATATTGTAAGCTCATTTTTGTATTGTAAAGGTCTCCTAAAGGTAAAGTTCCTTGATTTTTTTGTTTTAATTTTATGTATTCAATCAATAATATGTAGTTTCAAAATGACATGAATTATATTAACAACTGCATCGGCCGTAGTATCAACAGCTGCATATTAGGACGCCAGATTTATTGTTGTAAATACAATCCACGCCCTTTTGAATCTCGTTGCTCATCTCGAAATTAGCTCATGTTAAGGGACTTATCTATGACCTATTTTTTAACATGTCTTGTGCATATCATCCCGTCGTAATTGTATTAAAAAATAAAGAATTGTCAATTTATTTTTATATTAGAACTGTAGTAAGGTTAGGTTAAATTGCTCAAAAGTTAGGTTAGAGTTGCGATCAGATAGGTTATGTTACTGCCAAGAGTATAAAAGCAACAGCTTCCTTGCTGCGTTTATGAAGCACGTCAGCTAGAGGGCAGCAGTGTCCGTGAATTTGGAACGTTTCGCTTTTTGCCCGTAGCAGGTTGGCACTGCGGTAACCTTTCTTCTGTTCCCTACCTTTAAAAATGGGAGAAGCTTTAACCTAAAAGTATTTATATATCAGGTTTTAACTTATTTTGTGTTTAAATTTTTGGTATAATTAAGAATTAGTGGTTAAATTAAGGTGTAACAATTTACCCGAGGGTGTGCCAAGAAAGTATTTAGAAAAAGTGAAACTAGGTTAGAAACATAATTAGAAAATTGTTCCACACTTCTTTTTGTGAGCATATTGAATGATAAAGAAGCAGAATAAGGCAGAAACTCTTATGGGTTACGTCGTTTTAATACCGCTTCTTTTGGATCTGCCGGCTTTTACGATGATTCTGCCCCTATTGACATCATTATTAGAATACTACGGACAGCAGGACTGGACGCGTGACTGTCACATTAAATATACTACTTTCAAGAACTTGTCGGTGTACCCGAGTACTAATACAGTTCAATCCTTTTTGGTGGTTTTCTGAGTTTGATGTTTAGTTTTCTGCAGTTTACTGCATTGCCAGTTGTTGGAGGGATACTCGATGTCTTGGGTAGAAAGCAGTTATGGTAACTTGTCTTGTAAGTTTTTAACGGTCAAAAGAATGTAGAATGAAGTTTGTAAATTTACCTTTTCATAGATAATTACTTAATTGATTGTATATTAACTATTTGCGTCATTAAAGCACGAAATTGAAAAGGCACTTCAACTGTGAAGATCGTAATCATCAACTTTAGTCGATTTTGAAAAAGCAAAAAAGGAGCTACATAGCTGATGGTAGGATTTTCCAGCTTTCATTTATAATTTATGTTCATTAAATTTCCTTTTGTTAGTATTTAATTCTAAAAGCTTACTTATAGATAATTACTTTATTGATTGTAAATTTGTTTATTTTAAGTGACCATTAGACCAGAAAATGGAAAAAGCACCTCAATTATGAAGATCCGGAATCATCAACTATTGACGATCTTGTGTCCTTGAAGATGTGAAAAAGAGCGACTTAAAACAACATTCCTTATGGTAGGTAGCTCTATCTTTCTTGCCCGATCAACTTTTGATTAATAATTCACCGTTACACTTTTTAAATTACTTTTGTTTTTCCATAATTTTGAGTTTACATAGCTTTTTACATGTGCGAGAGACTTCTACCTTCTTTCATTTATACTTACCTGATTTCCTTTTGTTAGTATAATTCTAATAGCTCATTCACTGTTTGTATTTTTTTAATTTCAGGTTGTTATTGGAGCAAGAAATGGCAAGGTACCTCAATTGTGAAGACGCGGAATCATCAATCAGCCTTGTAGCGGAGAACTTGCCACCTTTTGTGAAAAAGTGAAACTTTTCGTATTAATTTTGATTATTGTATTTACATACGTATTATTAAAATGTTAATTACAAATTGTAATAAAAATATAACAAATAAAATAATATTTGCAACAATCAGCTTGTTTTAATTATCAACATTGTCATTTATCATAAAATTACTAAAATACAGCTGATGGCAAGTGGTCAAAAATTTGTTTTAAAGTTTCTAATCTATACAGTCAAAATTATTCAAAATTAATATCCCTGTATTGCTGGAATCCTGTTACCAAATAGTCAAAATTTGAAACTCTATTTCAAAATATTTTTGACAAACCTCTACATCGTTTCTGGACTCCTGGTAGCAAGTAGTTAGAATATTACTTCAAAATTAAAATTTTTGCTTATTGATGATCTCTTCGCACTTATGTGACCCTAATAGCGAATGGTCAGAATTTCAAATTTTCAGATTCAATAAATATTCGTGACATTATACATTTTCCCATTTCTGTGATCCTGATAGTAAACGGAAAAACTTCAAGTTTGAGAACCTCAATTTTAAAATCAATTCAGACGATATTGCTATCAGGATTACAGAAGTGCAAAGAGGTAGCAACTAGTAAAAATTTCAAGCTCGAAAACTCCAATTTTATAATCAAATTCCAGACAATTGCTATCAGGAGTACAGAAGGACAATAAGGTGTTGCAATAATTAATTTTCTGAATAATTATCTCAACTTGGGATCAAAATTTAACCAGTTAGTATCAGGGTTGCATAGGAGGAAAAAGGTGTTTCATCAAAATTATTTAAGGAAAAATGTAAGTTTCCTGAAACAATATGCTGACCAAGTACTACCAGGAGCACAGAATAAATAAGGTGCTGTTAGGTATTTGTGAAATTTCAAATTTTTGAGCAATACCTACCAGGATCGCAGCAGAAAAGGAAGATTGTTGCCAATATTTTTGAATTTGAATCATTTAAATTTTCAATTAAAATTTTAATGTACAATGATACAGAATAAAGACACCACAGTTAAATGCACATTTATTGTATATTTCTGTATAATGCAACATACAAGCATATTAACAAGGGCACATTTAAATACACAGGGTGTCATTTAAGCGTCGCCCCACTTTTATTTCCTAAACCATTGGAAGAATCAAATTTTTGAAGCTAACATATATACAAAGCGTATTACTAAAAACACACTCTTGTACTCTGTTAATTTCCTTATTGTTTTAAATTAGCGATTACAGACTCTACTTTTAGATATTCTTTTTTGGATGAGTTTTGCGCCCTAAAAAGAGCCATTTGTATGTAGTAGTTGCACCTTTGCAAACTTGTAGGCACATCCTTGTCTGTTAGCAGGCGCTCCTGTTTAGCTGTGTGCTGTTGGAGTTCCACTAATACTCTACTCAAGCCTTTATTGTGCTCTTTCTGCCTTTTCAACAACTTTCCATTATCCCTATAAATAACAATATATAATTATTTAAAATATTGATTATTTACAAAATACGAATTAAAGACCAGACAGTAACACGGCAAGTATAACATTGCACTTGTATAGTGTATGCGGAGTCCCCAACCAAATGGTATTTCCCATAGAAATATTTCTGTGCCCCAAATTGTTCCACACTTTTACGCAAGAAGGAGTATCTCAGCACCTAAAATGAAGTATTGATATTATTCTTCGTGTAATTAAGTAATTTATTGCTCTTGCCCTTGCAGTATGAACAGACTCAGGAAATCCTACAAATGTTTTTGGCTAATATGTAGAATCCGGGGCCACTGTATTCCCCTTACCTTGCTAACAAACAATAAAATTACACTTCTAATCTGTTGTTATGGAAAACTTTATTTATTTTTGTAATAGCTATTGACAGATTATTCAGAATACAATATCTGACATCTTCTAATTAAATAACAAGTATTTTATTTATAAAATTACCTAATGGCTCTCAGTAGTTATAACCGGAATACAAATACTTCTTATACTCTCTACAGTTTAACGTTGTTTTTGGAGAAACCTAACATTGAAATTATTAAGTACTTGCAAGATCTTAATTTAATAGCTAAAGAAGTACATGTTCTAAATGTGCATCGAAAATGACCCTTACTGAGCGTAGAGACATCTCAGATGGTTACCACTGGCTGTGCAGGAGTAGAGCTTTCGAAAATTACCATAAATCTTCCAAATCTATACGGCAAGGTACTTGGTTCCAGATGTCCAATTTAACCATAAAAGAAATCCTTTTATTAACGTATATGTGGGTGTACGACTATTCTGAAACTATTGTAATGCATGAACTCAATATTGCTAGTCATACAGTAGTTGATTGGTTCCAATTCTGTCGTGATATTTGCATGGAAATTTTAATTAACAAACATGGAAAAATTGGTGGTGTGGATACAATAGTCGAAATCGATGAATCAAAATTTGGGAAACGAAAATATCACAGAGGAAAACATGTTGACGGTCAGTGGGTTTT
Organism: Ctenicera cuprea; assembly: GCA_958336395.1. Taxonomy (NCBI): domain Eukaryota; kingdom Metazoa; phylum Arthropoda; class Insecta; order Coleoptera; family Elateridae; genus Ctenicera; species Ctenicera cuprea. The sequence continues at coordinate 17,262,367 of OY284494.1, forward strand.
TGGTGGTGTTTGTCGAGAGAGTGGGGATTGCTTTTTGGTGCCTGTAGAAGAGAGATCATCAGAAACACTTTTAGCAGTTATTAAAGACCAAATTTTACTTGGTACTACCATTTATTCTGATTGTTGGAAGAAGGTTATATTCATCTCACTGTTAACCATTCTATGAATTTCAAAGATCCTATTACTGGTTGTCACACTAACACCATCGAGGGTTTATGGAGGCAGGTTAAAGACAAGATGCCTGGTAGAAACCGACAGAAGTTGATGTTCAACTCATACTTGTCTGAATTTATGTTCCGTAGAATGGCATTTACCACAAATTTAGATTGTTTTGTTGTTTTCCTTCAATACATTGCTTCAGTTTACATCCTACCTACTATTTAAAATTTAGGTTAGTTAGTTCATTCGTTCACTATTTTATTTTATATTTTTACCGTTACGTTAAATGTAGAATCCGGGGCCACTGTATTGTAATCTAATCTAATCTAATCTACCCTAACCTAACGTGTAATTTTATTGGTTATTATGGTTATTAGCAAGGTACGGGGAATACGTAGAATCCGGGGCCACTGTCCCCACCACTTTTCCCCTCCCGTTTCCATGGAAACAAAAATAAATAAACAGCGGAAAGTCGTTACAAAGAGAAATCACGTGGAAAAGTAATGAAATTGCTAAAGTGTCTTGTTTTCAGTGTTACTTGAGCACGTATTGCTATTCTGCACGATTAGTAATACAAATTCGTTAAAAGCAATTACAATAATCGTGCATATATCAGTACCTGCGCAAGTAATACTGGAAACAACAATTTTTCAATTTCACTGCTCTTCCACATGCTGATTTCTCTCTGCAGCAGCTAACCTTAAAGAAATGTATGAGATAATTTATTAAATATAAATTATCTAAGCACATATTTACAGATATAGTAAATGCACAGTAAAATGTGAAATGTCAATGGCGTATCAACTGATCAATATATAAATATTATACTTTACTACTGCTTTTGCCTACGTTCACAAAATAATTGCAATAAAAATTAGTACTCTATAGTACTTATTTAAGGAAATATGTAGAGTAAACAATAAAGTATGATTCATATGGGTCAATTATTCATTTTTTGCATGTGTTTTTTTTAATTACCATGCCTTACAGTCATACCATTCTATAACTACATAAACTGTAGCATTCCACCGTGACCCATGCACACAATAAACATCAAATCGGGCGCATCAAATTGCTTTACAGAACCAAGTTTGTGTTTTCGTTTTTTTTTTTCGTGTTTTTGCTTTGCAATAAGCCTTTTGGGGGCCTTATCGATGTCAAAACTGAGTGCATTGAAATCTGTTTTTTTTTTCGAATTTCCCAAGATAGTCAAAACCAAGTTTTACCGCTTCCTCGCATTAACGGTCGTTTTTCCGAAGTTGAAAATTCCAGTGCTCGCAGTCAACCGCGAATTTACCCCCCCCCCCCCCCCTCACCCGAAAAACAAAAAAAGTCACCTAAAGCACTAGAAGTAAAGTGTTTTTGAACATGTAATTGGAAAAACTTTGTAAATAAATATATTTCATCGGCTAAAAGTTCCAGCGAAACACTTTCTTAACGGTAAAACCTAAAACCAAGCCGGACGTTAAACAATGCATGGCTGAAGATTAGCTCTAAACCTTTATGGGGGTTTATAAACAGACCTGCTTGGAAAGTCACCAAAAAGATAAATATATTTAATGAGTATCTGTATATAAAATACTTAATCACTTTAACAATATCTATTTATTTAAACCTTATACGTATTTCGGCATGTTTACATGCCATTGTCAAAGGTTATATGAAGGTAAACAAACAGTTAGTGTTGTTATAGCAATAGAACTTTTTTACTTATCTTGGTAATCGTCTGCAGATGACTTGATTTCTTATTCCAAAATGTCCAGTAGAGGAGAATTTAACAGATCAATTTGCTCATTCATTAACGGTACAGTTTTTAAATGTTTGTGAATTTCAAAAGCTTCTAGTATATCTAATTTACGTTTATCATCACAAAAGTGTAAACATTTTATGGTGTTATTAGATGTCATTGAATGATTTTGTTCTAGTAAGTGTTTAGCGTAATTGGATTTATGTGGGTGTTTGTATTTGTAACAGCGTACGTGTTCTTTATACCTAATATCAAAATTTCTAATTGTCTGGCCTATATAAACCGAATTACAATGCGAACAATTTAATTTGTAAATGCCTGATTTTAACAAATCGTCTGTTTTTGATTTTGCATTAAACAAAGTATTTAAGATGTTCCTAGTTGTTTTAAAGCTTACTTTATATTTATTTGTTTTGTTTATAATTTTAGCAATTTTTTCTGATTTCTCACCAAAATATGGGATCGAAGCATATTTAATTGTATCGAACGAAGTTAGGATATTCGGATAAATTTTTTGAATGGCTAATTTATAATCTTTTTCTTTAATTAATGTATCAATAAGTTTAGTATTATAACCATTACTGTATGCAATTTGTTTAATAATTGAAATTTCTCTATTATAATTAATTTCATCTAAAGGGACCGTCAAAGCCCTATGTATCAGGGACCTGTATGCTGCTAATTTATGTGTTTTATGGTGACAAGAATCGTGTGGTATTGTAATGTCTGTTTGTGTAGGTTTTCTATAAACTGAGTACTCAAATTTATTAGTTGAATTAATTTTTATGTTTAAATCTAAAAAGTTAATGGACTTATTTTGTTCAGTTTCTAGTGTAAATTTTATGTTTGGGTGCAAGCTGTTAATAAAAATTAAAAATTCATTAATTAAATCAAATGAACTATTAAAACATGCTAAAATGTCATCAACATAACGAAACCAAAATATAACTTTCTCAGATTGATTTGATTCGAATATTTGATCTTCTAGATTTTCCATAAATATGTTAGCTAAAAGAGGTGAAATTGGACTTCCCATGGGTAAACCATCTTTTTGGAAATAAATTTTATTATTAAAAGTAAAATAATTTTGATTGGTGCAAAGTTCAAATAATTGAATCAACTCAGTCCGTTTTATTAACTCAACATTTTTGTTAATAAGAATATCATTTAACAAAGGAATACACTCTTGAGGAGGTATTTGGGAAAACATATTAGTAACATCAAAACTAACTAGCTTGCTTTGTGGTGGTAAATGTAAGTTAGACAACTTTTTGATTAATTCGGAAGAATTTTTAACTGAATATTTTGGTTTATAATCAAAACTGGTAACTATATTATTTAGTATTTTTGCTAGCATATGGTTGGGTGCATTTATGTATGATACTACTGGTCTAATGGGCATGTTGGGTTTGTGTATTTTTAATAAACCGTATAGTTTTGGTGGTTGTGGATTTGGATTTATTATTTGTCTTTTTTGATAATCTGTTAAACAAACCTGGCAATTTTCTAATGTTTGTTTTAATTCTTTTTGATAATTTTTGGTAGGATTACTAGTTAAAGTTTTTAAGTTTGAATTGGTTATGAAATCATTAATTTTTTGTAAGTAAATGTCATTGGGTAATATAACTAATGTGTTTCCTTTATCTGCCTTGACAGAAATCAGATTATTTACTGAAATTTTTTCTTTAATCGATTTAAGTAATAAATTATTTTGATTATTTATTTTATTTTTTGATTTATACACAAACCCAACATGCCCATTAGACCAGTAGTATCATACATAAATGCACCCAACCATATGCTAGCAAAAATACTGAATAATATAGTTACCAGTTTTGATTATAAACCAAAATATTCAGTTAAAAATTCTTCCGAATTAATCAAAAAGTTGTCTAACTTACATTTACCACCACAAAGCAAGCTAGTTAGTTTTGATGTTACTAATATGTTTTCCCAAATACCTCCTCAAGAGTGTATTCCTTTGTTAAATGATATTCTTATTAACAAAAATGTTGAGTTAATAAAACGGACTGAGTTGATTCAATTATTTGAACTTTGCACCAATCAAAATTATTTTACTTTTAATAATAAAATTTATTTCCAAAAAGATGGTTTACCCATGGGAAGTCCAATTTCACCTCTTTTAGCTAACATATTTATGGAAAATCTAGAAGATCAAATATTCGAATCAAATCAATCTGAGAAAGTTATATTTTGGTTTCGTTATGTTGATGACATTTTAGCATGTTTTAATAGTTCATTTGATTTAATTAATGAATTTTTAATTTTTATTAACAGCTTGCACCCAAACATAAAATTTACACTAGAAACTGAACAAAATAAGTCCATTAACTTTTTAGATTTAAACATAAAAATTAATTCAACTAATAAATTTGAGTACTCAGTTTATAGAAAACCTACACAAACAGACATTACAATACCACACGATTCTTGTCACCATAAAACACATAAATTAGCAGCATACAGGTCCCTGATATATAGGGCTTTGACGGTCCCTTTAGATGAAATTAATTATAATAGAGAAATTTCAATTATTAAACAAATTGCATACAGTAATGGTTATAATACTAAACTTATTGATACATTAATTAAAGAAAAAGATTATAAATTAGCCATTCAAAAAATTTATCCGAATATCCTAACTTCGTTCGATACAATTAAATATGCTTCGATCCCATATTTTGGTGAGAAATCAGAAAAAATTGCTAAAATTATAAACAAAACAAATAAATATAAAGTAAGCTTTAAAACAACTAGGAACATCTTAAATACTTTGTTTAATGCAAAATCAAAAACAGACGATTTGTTGAAATCAGGCATTTACAAATTAAATTGCTCGCATTGTAATTCGGTTTATATAGGCCAGACAATTAGAAATTTTGATATTAGGTATAAAGAACACGTACGCTGTTACAAATACAAACACCCACATAAATCCAATTACGCTAAACACTTACTAGAACAAAATCATTCAATGACATCTAATAACACCATAAAATGTTTACACTTTTGTGATGATAAACGTAAATTAGATATACTAGAAGCTTTTGAAATTCACAAACATTTAAAAACTGTACCGTTAATGAATGAGCAAATTGATCTGTTAAATTCTCCTCTACTGGACATTTTGGAATAAGAAATCAAGTCATCTGCAGACGATTACCAAGATAAGTAAAAAAGTTCTATTGCTATAACAACACTAACTGTTTGTTTACCTTCATATAACCTTTGACAATGGCATGTAAACATGCCGAAATACGTATAAGGTTTAAATAAATAGATATTGTTAAAGTGATTAAGTATTTTATATACAGATACTCATTAAATATGGACTTTAACGAAGTAAAGCTGGAATTGATAAATAAATATATTTAAAGTTTATCCCAGCGCCAGCAGTACAAAGTACGAACCGACATCAACATGAACATATTACGTGATATTTTTTTCTTGAAATTACAATTCTGACCTCAGCAATGGCGGGAAATTCAGAAATAATGCACTTTAAAATAGTTGGTGGTAAAATAATACAAAGACATAAATTATTTCGAAGTAAGATTCTCGAAATGTCTGAACCTACTAAAACTGTTTTATATTTTATCCCCTATAATTCTTCACTGAAATATTAGCAATTACAGTAACATTAAGTAAAACTTTACAAAAAGAAACCTTTGACATTGAAATAGCTAATAAATTATCAATTTCCATAATTGAATTATTACAGGAGAAGAGGCTAAATGCGAAAAATTGCTTTGAAGAAATATTTAAAGATATTATTGAAATTCACAAAAAATTAGACATTACAATTTCTCTACCAAGAAGAGTGGGTAAACAAATACATAAAGCTAATATTGAAACAGAAGATCCACTAGAATACTATAGAATAACTACATACATACCAATTTTAGACAACATAATTGAAGATCTAAAATTACGGTTTAACGATAAAGTATTTAACGTTTTAGAATTAAATTTGCCAGTACCTTCAATATGTTGTCCGAAATCGAACAAAGATATTAAAATGAGCGTTAAAAATATTGCTAAATATTTAAGACCATTTATAAAAGAACACGAAGATTTAATTGCTATTAGATTGAATTCGGAATTTGATTTATGGATTAAATATTGGAAAACCCAAAATCCCGCATCTACCAGAATCTGCGTTAGCTGCTTACGTTAAATGTAATGAAAATATGTTTCCACTAATAAAAGTTGTGTTACATATATTATCTACTTTACCTGTAAGTGTAGCTTCAGCGGAAAGGAGCTTTTCTGCTTTAAAACGGCTGAAAACTTGGATTCGTGCAAACATGGGTGATGATCGACTTACAGGACTAGCCCTTTTACATATTCATCGACATTTTGAATTGAATGTTTCGAATGTGATCGACCGATTTGCTAAATCAAAAAAACGAAAACTGGATTTTGTTTTGTAATTACATTATAATCTATTATCTCTTATTAGGTTTTATCATTATTATATGTGTTAGTTATTGTATAAAAATGTAAATACAATTTTTTTTAGAATTCATTTATTATTATTATATTATATGGTGGTTATTGTATAAAAATAGACCGTTTTGCTAAATCAAAAAAACAAGAACTCGATTTTATTTTGTAATTATATTATAATCTGCTATTATTAGGTTTTATTATTATTATATTATCTAACACACTCTGTTAGTTATTGTATAAAAATGTAAATAAAAGTATTTTTGAATTCATGTTTTACTTTAATACACTTCGCACACAGGAACGGAGTGGCCATAAGTTGAACTGGGCGAAATCCAGTGGGGCGTCATCGTCGTCCAACAGGTCCTATTGTCAAATGGTGTATTTTGCGCGTCAAATTTTAGAGTATCAGTATTTACCCTCCCCCCACCCCGCCACAATTATTTTCTATATCCGCCGTTGGCTACAGTGATAATCAGTGTGAAGATATAAATTTTCAGGCTATATTAAATATACCTTTTCAATATTGCAATAAATAATGAATTATAGGAAAATATGATCGAGGATAGTTGTCACTATAATGTTCTTATAATTCTTGAGTTATGACAGTATAATATCACAGTATAAACAAAGTAAGGTTAGAATAGCATTGCGTGCGGATTTCAAATTTTACGCGCAAACGTCATTTTGTAACTATGATCTCCTGCGCCATCTCTCCGCCAAACATTTCGTGACGCCCATATCAAACTCGAGTGACAACACCATACCCTTCCAGTCATCTTGGTTGACAGTTACAAACAGCGTATTTTAGAAACGAAACGAAACTTAAAATTTTCTTATTTTCTAAATTTAATGGCCTAAATAATTTATAGTCGTAGAAAAAGTATAGCTTGTAACACGTTTGGAATGGCTATTCCGCATTCGTGGACCGTCCCCCTCGCCGTTCGCCTCGGGTGACAAACTTTCCACCTGTGCAGAATATGCCATATTCCAGGGTGAGTCAACAGCATTAAGGCTAATAAGAATATGCAAAAATGTACAGGGTATTTTCTTTTAAAAAACCGTAGATTTGGTATGCCACTCTTATATGGAACCCCTTGTATATTTTTAAATAATTTAAAAATATAGTTCTGTTAGTCCCTTAAAACATTTACTCGAAACATTTTTCTGTATTTTAAATGGTAAAGAAAATATCAACCACCGTGGAGCTCTCGACTCACCCCGTATAAACTACTTTCCTTATAATTGTATGCCCACAACTTCCCAAAGTTTGTCTCTATAGTCTGTCTCACGGTGAGAATTAAGTACAAGTAAGATAGAGCCATGCAAACCTTATGGGAGTTTACTGTCCTACGTTGCCAATTCTAAGCGGGTAAATGACAGTGTAAGTTTGCTTACATGAAGTATATCCAGAATTTCTCAACGGTCTCTTACGTAAAAGGTATTGCGATTGCGATTACGACCGTAAGTGTGAAGTTGCAACTTTGAAACGATAAGTTACAAATAACTGCATGGTATTAAATATTCATTAAACATAAAAATAAATCATTAAATTAGCTTAAAGAAATTTTGTTCATTGGAGATCCAATAATTGTTCTTAAATTTATTTGTCGGGTTTTAGTGTTTGTCCGTTCCCTCTTACAATAGAAGCGTTTGCAGATACCGTATACAGTAAAAATTTAATACCGTATTTGAGTCACCCTGTATACTTTATCTGTTTTTTCGAAATACTTCAAGTTTACAAAAGCGTAACAGCAATTAAGTATCTCATAACATTGAATGTGTACATAAATACAACCAAGCAAAAACTTTTATTAAGTTTCTTGTGGTTGCATGTGATATTTGAGAAAATTTATTTTGCTGTTTGACCACCGCTGGCAAAAGAATAGCAGGTAAGTTATAATAGTAGTTATCAGGGATAAGCGGTCTGTACTACCCAAGGAGGACTAGGTTATGATCGACTGATGTCTAGCTACTTTAGCACAATTATATAGAGAAGTTTTACAACATCGCCTTTCACTAAATTCTGACCGTGAGACGGACTATTGGTTGGTAGGACACCTTCTATCTTCGATAGATTGTTGCAGTGCAGTTCAAAATAACTGCTTCCAGTGGCGTAACTTCGTAAAAGAGAAATAAAAAAAATAAAAACTCGTGGCTCGTGGCAGGGCCCCCTAAGGCCTCGGGCCCGGGGATCGGTGCCCCCTCTGCCCCATGGTAGTTACGCTACTGACTACTTAGGCCAGGCAATGGGTAGGTTCTGACTTACAAAAGGTCAAGGAAAGTTCTAATTTGGTAGATTTGTACAGTTTGGTGTCCTAATTAATATTCCGAGTTTGCGACCTTGAGCGACCGCCGCTCGCGCCGCCATATTGGAAAAATGGTACCGAAAACCAGTTTTTCGAGAATATCTTCTTTCCAGCGCCACCTAGGTTAAAAATAGCTATTACAGAAATTATAGAGCATGAAATTTCCTGCAACTTTTGTAAGAAATATTTTTCAATCAGATGAATAATTCACGAGTTACAGCGGAGTCAAGCTCAGCAAATTTCTACAATTCGCAAAATCGCAAGTTTTTTTCTCGAAATTTCAGTAAATACCGATTACTTAATATGTACCACCGTTTTTTACTCATTTCCGTACCACCATGAGGTAGAGTGAGAGGCGCGTTTTTTTTTCATGTGGTATCCCCAGTAGGCCTAATCCACGATTCGTTATTTACTGATGTCTTTTCTTCCGTTTCGATGCCCTAGATGGTCCATGGCTCCAGGCTCACTGATATCAATATCTTCTTGCAAATTTCTTTCCTCCTCTTCCAAGTTTTCATCTTCGTCGTCTTCTTCGACCTCGTGTGCTAATAATTTCGCAACGGTCAGGTCTTCATTCTCGTCGTCGTCGTCTTCTTCTTCTTATTCTTCTCCAGAGCCCGCAAAAATCTCTGCGCTGTTTTCACACGCGTCTCCATGGCAGCATGTGCAGATAACAGAACACTTCAAGCCTGTTTTTCTACACCCACAGGCTCGACCGCACCCCTTCTTGCACTTGCACGAAATGAATTTCAGGAGTGCTTCGGGTGCCGGATCTTTTGTTGTTTTCACTGGAGTAAACCCAATCTTGCTTCTTTCCCAACCCCATTGCTCTGGACTCTCGTGTATATCATACCAAGCCTGAACTTGGTGGTAGGTCCGAAGGGAATGTTGCCGTGCAGCTTCTCTTGTAGGGGGTAATGTAGCAAGATTGAATTTACTCTTCGTCACGGATCTTGCGAAATTTTGATAACGTAGGGAGCCCAAAGTAATGGTGTTTTTTTTGGAAACGCCGTAAAGAGCGATAAAAAAGCTTTCCCCCGCTGCAGCAATGACTTCGGGATCTGCGTTTCGCTCTTTGAAAGCTTGTATAGTTCGGCTTAAATATTCGTCCTTTTCAAGTGTTTTTATAAACTTAATTTTTCCTACGTTGAAAACAGCAGAAGTAGTGTCACAACCGCTGAACGCATGCAGGAACAATATGTTGTCCGCCACTATTTCTCCATACTGTAGACTTCGAGGAGAGTAAATTTTTTCAACAATTTTTCCTCTGCCTGGTTTGCGAAGGTAAACGTTTGGAAAATTCTGTAAATACCGTCAATTTGTTGTACGGAAATGAGTAAAAAACAAGTAATCAATATTTACTGAAATTTCGAGAAAAAATGTAGCGATTTTGCCAATTTTAGAAATTTGCTGAGCTTGACTCCGCTGTAACTCGTGAACTATTCATCTGATTGAAAAATGTTTCCTACAAAAGTTGCAGGAAATTTCATGCTCTATAATTTTTGTAATAGCTATTTTTAATCTAGGTGGCGCTGGAGAGAAGATATTCTCGAAAGACTGGTTTTCGGTACCATTTTTCCAAAATGGCGGCGCGAGCGGCGGTCGCTCAAGGTCGCAAACTCGGAATATTAATGAGGACACCAAACTGTACAAATCTACAAAATTAGAACTTTCCTTGACCTTTTGTAGCGAAAGCCCCCTTTTATGTCTTCAGTGCCTGGACTAACTTCAGAATTCCTGAGTTGACAAAAACGTTCTATTGAAAAGAAAATAGGTTTGAATTATGCTCAGCTTTTTAAACCCAATTATCTATTCCTTGAAAAACTAAGAGGAGCTTGCTGAGCCATTTAAAGCACATTCAGTTGTTGGTTCTGTCAGTATTCTCTAAAATCCCCAACAATCAAAACAAAATGTGAAGTTACTGATTTTTTGACCTATTTGATATTGTATTAAGCCAATGACTCTAAAATTCTTGAAGTTGGCCAACAGAACTGAGTAATGTGTACTTTTACGTTTATTTATGTTTTGGCTCGTCCACGCTCAGAATTATCGTCAGTTCATATTCAAAATATACGCTTGGTGCACCCGGTTAACATAACACGAGCGTGATTACTGAAAAATTATAAAAAACCATGCCGTAAAATATCACTTTTGGCATTGAATCTTTCAAGACCCACAATTATTTATACATTTATATTTAATTCCTTTACAATCTTGTCATAAAGTATAATCTAAATTGAGGTTTAAAATTTGTATCTAAATTACATTTTAATACCGTAATTGCAGTAAGTAAAACGCCAATACTATTTATTTTAAGCTCTGTGTGCCAAACTCTGGCCAATAGACACATCTTTTCAGTCGTCTTGTGCTAATCTTCCCGCGTTATCTAGTTAAACTAGCGCTAATGAAGAGTTACCTAATCGTTTTTTAATCTCCTTGTGATGACTTTTGGTAGCGATCCCTGAAGCAAAACATTGATAGTGGTTGAATTTTACAAGCTTTAGTGCTGTAACATCGGTCAATCAATTACGACGTATTTCAGTGTAACTCCTTTTAATACAACTCTTCATAATGGCAAACGAGGGACCAGAACAAGGGGTAAGTAAATTTAATCTAATAAAATTTAAAAAAAGCCAATAAATTATAAATTATACAAGGATAAGAGGCGCTGTTTATGATATAACCATGACGTTTATAGAGTTATTTTTATTCTGCATAACATTTAAGTTGCAAAAGCAGAACGTTTTGCCAAATCCTTAGCACGAGTGTCTTAATTCAAAAATAGTAAGAACTTAAACTGCGAAACTACGTAACTACTACGTAATTTAGTTTTAGTCCACAGTAAAGATTTACAAAAAAAAATGCGTCGCTACTACACGAGTTGTTTCTAGATTTACGTAATCTACAATAATAAATTTGTTGTATTTGTTGATAAACTATCCTTGAAGAGAATCAATGTATTAAAAGCGTAGGTTATAGTATTTGAAAACAAAGTTGTCTGTGGAAAAGCCTTTTTAAATAAAACCACGCTAAATAAATAAAAATCCCGAAAAATAGATTTAACTGTTTTTCAGTTGAAATGTCGTACCTACGGAATTGTTTTGTAATTAATTCGCTTAACGCTATATCGAACCAAATTAGAACAGGAGTACTTAGAGTACGCCCACTTGTTGACTGGCATTAAATAGCTCTCCATAATAAACTAAAATCTATTATACAGGGTGTCCAAGATAAGGGGTCCATGCATGAGAATCTCGTAAACGGTAAGAGTTAGAGATTCGGTTAAATGAGAAGAATTATTCAGCATTTTAAGTACTGTTATGGTCCACATTCAAATCTTGCAATTTTTGCTTAATTTTTGATACAAACTGAAAAACTACAATTTTCAGTTTTCTCTTTTTGTTTATAATTTTGTTATTATCAAAGATATCACAAAACGGTTTGAATTTTTTTACACCAATTTCAAATCTAAAATTAAAATTTTTATAGGTCTTTAAATTTTCAAGATATTGACATTAACTTCGCCTTTTAAATATGCGTTAAAGGCGGCCATGTCATCATTGGATAGAGTTCCTTTTCCTCTTTTCCCTTATGTAAGGTTTGATGGGTTTATTTTCATAAATAACTGAGTTATAGGCAAAAAACTGTTTTATTATAGTAGGCTGTGAGAAACTGTTTTCTTGTAGTAAACGAAACACTGCGTTTGTTACCATTGATTTTTGATCCGTTTATCTTCCCAAATAATAAACTTATAAACGAGAAATTGTTTGCTTATGGTAGGCTGTGGAAAAAACAAAAAAAAACACCTCACTGTTTCAGGGAGTAAAACTATTTTTCTATTTTGGTTCTTTACTGACTACTTTATGAAACTTATTTGGATTTCATAAAGCAACTCCTTAAAGAATTCGGTATTTTATTTTGTTAGGTTGGTGACAACCATGTGACAACAAAACCCTCACGCGTTATAAACATAACCTTCAAATTGTAAGTTCTAAAAAATAAGGTAATTTATAACTTTTTTGGACCAAAATAGAAAAAATAGTATAAAATACACGTTTCATAAAACATTTAAGCGCACTTGTCCATTAGAAAACTCGCCGCAAGCGGTTCGTTTTCTAACTTGGACGCGTGCTCTAAAATCATGTATTATGAAACTTGTTTTTTAATATACTATACAAAAATATATAATGGTATGATAGATAATCAGAAAAATTAATTTGCTTTGGCAATATCTGCATCTTTTCACGAGTTTCTCATTCTAAATTTATTTTGCTTTTCATGTTGTACTACCTAGCAGGAGTATTTAATAGTAATACCGGGAGATCGAGAAAGGTTGTCCGAAAAAAACTACTTTCTACAGAGAGTATATCAATCTTTACATCCTCCACCTGTCATGGTGCTGTCATGTATGAAATGAAGTTAGCAATTTCTGGTAGATTCAAAAGAGGAAAATAATTATGAAAATAAGAAGTTATTTGCAATCAGTTTTAATTACGGTTAATAATGGAATTAATTAGAACATTATTTGTTTTATTAACTAATTAGAATATTAAATTTTACAAAAATAAATTAACAAAATTAGTAATTAGTAATTACAGTTCATGTTCGAAATGAGCCCCCTTATTGTTGATACAGCACCCTACTCTTCTTTTCATGCTGTTAAAAACATTTTGTAGCTGTTGCACAGTTATATTAATTGCAGTAGCGGCACTAATAGCATCCTTCAGTTGCTCAAGTGTGTGCATGGGGGTCTGATATATCGTGTTCTTTAAATGCCCAAAAAGAAAATAATCCAGGGGTGTCAAATCGAGTGACCGTGGGGGAAATGCAATGATACGATCGTGAAGCTGATTTATAAATGTGTTTAGAATTCCGATGTAGCGGTCAGCTGTTACGGTATCTTAAAAAAAAATGGATCCAATTATGCGTCTTCTGGAGATGGCAATCCACACGCCAATCTTTATCGGATGCAGTGGAGTTTGTAAAAATTCACCAGGGGCCTCTGCAGACCACATCCTGTAATTTTGTTTATTTACGTAACTGGTGAGATGGAACCAGGCTTCGTCTGAAAAGAAACTTGAATCCAGCATTTCAACGTTATTTAAATTTTGGTTAAACCAATTGCAGAACTGTACACGTTTTTCATAATCGAGACGAAGTAATTCTTGCATTACTGTAATTTTATATGGGTGTAAATGCAGTTTTCGTCTTACTGCCTTTTGACACGTTCCATAGCTTAACCCTGCAATTACAAATTATAATAAATTTTATATGCAAAAATTTATAGTTTACAAAATACACACCTGTTTGTTGCGCTAACTGTCGTAATGGTTTTTTAGGGCTGCGTTCGATACGCGTCTGTATATCCTCTAATGTGTCCTGAGTTAAAAGGGTTGGTCTTCCAGGAGATTTTTGTGTATCTACACTACCCGTTGTTTGGAAACGATGTACGATGCGCGTTACATGCCTGCTTAGATTATCGTAATCAAAGTCGACGTCGGGGAAACGATTAACGAATTCATCTACACACAAATTTACTGAATATTTCCATTCACCATCATTTTCATTGCGGAAATAAGATTCAATAATAAACTTGTTGTATTCAACGGAATACATAACCTTAAATTTACAAACACTTATTACTGTTTTCAATTAATTGGAAACACTGTACTTACTGTAAACTTGGTTTAACAATCCCTAATTAGTATTGAAAAATACTATTTGTGTAATAATAACAGCGTCCAAGAATATAAAGTGAAATTAAGAAACGTAAACACACGGAACGAGCATAAACAAACGTATTGCGCAGTATGGCTAATATCACACTAGAAAGAAACATTGATAACTACTTAGAAGGTAGTTTTTTTTGGACAACCTTTCTCGATCTCCCGGTATGTCTTGTGATTGTTATTCGAGCATATATTTTTAACAGTTTTATTCCCTAAAATATTCAGGTGTTTTTTTTATGTTTCTTCACAGCCTACCATAAGAAAACAATTTCTCGCTTATAACTTTATTATTTGGGAAGATAAACTGATCAAACCTCACTGGAAACAAATACAGCATTTTTTTTTGTTTTCTTCTTTTTTTGTTGCCTTTCGCCTGCTACAAAAAAAACAGTTTTTCACAGCCTACTATAAGAAAACAGTTTTTTGCTTATAACTCAGTTATTTGTAAAATTAAACCGATCAAACCTTATATCAGAGAAAAGAGGCAAAAGAGCTCTATCTAATGATGACATGGCCGTTTGATTTAATTTGTGTGAACAAATCAAATTTTTATCAAAATGCAGTTTGTGGGGCGATGTTTCGTATGGCGCTAATTTTGGGGCGATATTTTTCCGAAGATATTTTTACCGGCGCTATTATTGGCGACGCTTTTTTTTCAGCGCTGTTTTTGCCTGCGACTTTTTTGAGGACATTATTTTTGCCGCGGACATTTTGGACCTTTTTTTGCCGGCGACGTTTTTGATCGATGACATTTTTGATCGGCGAAATTTTTGTTGGGCACTATTATTGGTGACGCTTTTTTTTTAGTGGCGCTATTTTGACCCCCAACCTTATATGAGTCATAATAATTTTATAAAACTTTACTGTCTTTGCCTTTTGATTTTTCATATTTTATTCCGTGTAATTGTTCTCATTAGTATAAGACGTCTAAATAATTATATCTTAACAAACGCGGCACAATTTTAGGCCTAGACAAAACGAATCTGCCAGGTTGCATAAATATCTCCTTAGTTGGTGTATACCGGGTGGACACTTTCAATGGTTCTTTGAATAGAGCGTTAACACGGCCAATCACATTTACTTAATTTTCTGTCCTTCCCCGCACCCCAAACGTACAATAATGGTAATGGCATCCATCGTAAGGGAAAATGTTTATTTTATAAATACAGAGCATAATAGAGGGTGTTAATGAATTGTAGGGACAAACTTCTAGAGCTCGCAAAACACAACAAAGCAAACAACTTTTGTTAATAAATGTGTGGTCAAAAGTGTTTCCTTTCAGGGACTGAGCTCCTCAAAGATTCTTTAAGAAGCGCCTAAATGTAGGCAACTCAATTTACTACCTACTATTTGTTTCCATAACGACGGAAATGAATACAGGATAAATAAAGCCCTCTTTCCCACTTTTCAAATACAATTAAATTTAAAATAAATTAATTAACAAAATGTTTCAAAACTAAGCAATAGAAAAAACCAAAATTTCAAAGCAAAAATCAACTATTTGAAAAATTTACAATAACTAATTCAAAAATTAAACCAACTCTCTCCAAAACCACAGTTGTGTCTGTTGACAATGAATGTACCTTCCTCCCGCAAACGACGTGAATCTACACTAAAGGCCTTGTGCGATGGATGATTCCTTGTTGTCTTACTTCGTACGGTTTAGGCCTACTACGTTTTACGTCATACTATCTCTTCTGAGCACGTTGCTTTGCTAGGATTGTCTGAGAAACGTTTTCTCTCAACTGTTGGATTGTGGATTAGGTTTGGAGAGTGAGAAAACTTACGAGCTCTTAGGCCACAAAAGGCGAGTCCATTGTGCTACCTCCACAGTAGGTTCCCAATACGGTAATCACCTAAGTCACCCAATTCTTTGAATGAAGTCGAGGACGTTCGCGATTGGGGTGTTGCTGATGATGGCCATGTCAGACTAGAAGTCCCCCAGCATAAATTCTATAATTGTTGCGAGGACAGGACAGTGGCATAGCACGTGTTCTGCTGTCTCGTCCTCTAAGTTACATCCTCTACAGTTGGGGCTAGACCAGCCCCATCCTGTGCATGTGCTTATTTAGAGTGCAGTGCCTAGTCAAGCTTCCTACAACCAGTCGAAAATTCTTTCTGGACAAGTGCACACAGTATTTGGCTATTCTCGGTGAGGGTGCCGCAGAAGCTTGTCTGACGACAGCTTTGAATATTAGCCCACCTTTCGTGAAGCTGTTTAAGGTTTCTTTGTAGCATAGTGCTAAATATCTTCGAGAAGATGGGTCTTACAGGTTCCGGCCCCCGAGGAAGTTGTTCTAATCTTGCGACCTTGTCAGCTTCCTCATTACCTGGATTACCATAATGTCCCTTCACCTAAACGAATAAAACAACATTGTCTCTGTAGAAATCTTGGAGAGCTTCGTTGCACTGAAGTACTACTCCTGTTCTGTAAATATAAGACTGTTTGGGTCGTGCTAACGTCTATCACTTTGTGCAGGCGAACGTATTCGTCTGTTAAATCGATGTGACGAACGTATTCGTTTCGTTTCTCAGTTCGTTCCGAAGAACGCGTTTAATCATTTGTCTAGCTAGACACTGCTACTGAATTGATTTTAGCTAAATAACATCAAAAATCGCTAAGTGGTATTTCATAAAATTTTTGAGGGTATGTACATTATTTTTGTTTAAGATTTTAGTTCATATAACCGGTCAAACAAGATACAATTTCAATGTTAGTATATATTTCGGTTTTTAATTCACATTAGCATGTTGTTATTATATTTGTTGTAGGTGTGCGCTAAAATTTGGGTCGGTCATGATTTGAACACTCGCGATTCCAGTTGGTTGACGTTGACATTGTTATCATCAGCCGCCGTCGATGTTTCTCGTATTTTGCTTTTTGCTTGTGGATAACAAAAAGAATTATTGTTTTTAATTCATCAATTATGTTATAATTAAATATGATACTTCTGTGGCACCAGAATGGCCGAGTGGTTAGGGCACTTGGCTGCTACGCGGAAGGTCTTGGGTTCGAATCCAAGACTGGATGACTGGCGGGCGGCCTACCCAGACGCTTTTTAAAAATTGGGAACCAAACCCCTCGACGGGTGAGGGAAGTAAGGCAGCCGTCTAAGGCGTGGTGCTTACTACACCACCCCGTACTTCATATAAGAGTGCGAGACGGCTGGGTATCGGAAGCGATGGTTCGGTGGCCCTGACCCACCGCATTGCAGGCCAAACTCCTCATTGGAGTGTAGTGCCACCGATTTTACTTTACTTACTTCTGGATGAAGCAATGAAAAATTGTATTAAAATAATAATAATACCTTTGACAATGGCATGTAAACATGCCGAAATACGTATAAGGTTAAAATAAATAAATATTGTTAAAGTAATTAAGTATTTTATACTCATTAATAATAAATATACTCAAAAGTCAGTGCACATCAGTTTTAAACGCGTTAATTTAAGACTTAAGAGCGATTATCCGAAGCTACTGTGAGTTTAATCACTTATTTAAACAGGACCATGGAGTTAAATCAGTATAAAACAAACGCGACTGGTTCGTTTTATGTAAAGGGAAATTTATGATTGGCTCAATAAAATGTGAGTAGTATAGTCAGGTACAAATTACTCAAACTTTCTGTATAGCAGCTCGCAACATTTTTCTCGTGCTATTGCGAGGACTGAGAAGAATTTTTTAACAAAATTTATTTTTCATTGTTTCATTGATTATATTTTACTGTGCTTAATAAATAATTAGTTTTCGCCTATTATACTGATAGGAATTTTGCAAGAAAACATATGAGCACCCCTAAGGATATATAGGGTGTATTAAAACGTGCGGCTAATAATTACCGCACGCTATTCTACCAAAATGTTATAATTTATATTTGATTACTTATTTTAATTGTTGAATTATGTGTTGTTGATACTATTTAAATCAATTTCTCAACCATAGTCGAAAAAAATTTCAAAGTTTGAGCATTAATAACTCCTTAATTAAAGAGTTAACACTAAAATTGTATTCGAGTTTTTTGCTGGTTTTTCTACGTAGAATTGCGTGGTGTAATTATTAGCCGCATGTTTTAATACACCCTGTATAAAAGCCGACGCCTATAATATGAGTTTCGTTTTTGTAATACTTTTTACGTCTAATTTTTGTTGTGTGGTTACAGCAAACAAATATACAAATAATCAAGAAGAATCCCCAACAATTAGGAAACACATATTTGATTATTATGTTACGTTTTTTTTAATTACATATTTTACTACAAACTTGTGTAGTATCATTCAAACAAATATATAATTTTGCAACAAAATAAGTTTTTTTCTGTTCTTAAACTCAAAACCACGTGTTAGATTATTCTATTTTTTTCTTAAATATTCTGATTAACGATGACATATTATCTTGGCCTTTGCCCAAGGCTAATGAAGTATAAAACTTGGTAGTGTGTTATAGTAAACATAAAAATCTTAATTTAGTTCAGACACAGTTATCTTATTTAGTAATGCAAGAAAATTTGCTAATTTTAATTTTACGAGGCGACATTGAGTTCTGTTTAAATTTTTTATTGCTTGGTAATTTGACCTTTTTGTGACTGACTGATTCAAATCAAATTGTCAATGAAATTTATGAAATAATAACAAACCGTTATCTAAATATTATTATGCAGTTGATTACCCTAATGTTTAGCTCTACTAACATTTGTCCTCCTGGTTTTTGTGGATGTATTTAACATGTCAAAGTGACATTCAAAGCGGATTTCTACTTCAATATCGTAAGTTTGTAATTTTAATCGCAAGCACAATCGCGTATAATTTTTTTTCCTTATATTTAGAAACTACAAGGTTGTTACACCGTTGAAATTATAAATTACAGTACAACAAATAATTTTATTTACGACTGCTAGGACAAGGACTTATTATGTCATTCATTTGCGTTAGGTAATAAAGTTTATTATGTCACTAGTGAGATAATGAAAATAACCTGAAGCTTTGTTTACAAGAAAACTGGCTGGTTGCCATAGTATTGAACAAATCGAATCTATCTCGTTCCTTTGATTTTAAAACAAAATTATTTTAAAAGTGACTTGACATTTGCAAATAAATTAATGCGAAATGTCAAATATCATTTCAAGCAAAAAAATTCGATTTTTAACAAATTTTGAGCAGTGGTAGATAAAGTTTTGTATGTCACACGTGGGATAATGCATTACTATAGCACACGTAAGATTACACTGATTGCAACTTTCAAATTCGTGTTATAATAACGCCTTTATCCCACTAGTAACATAAATAACTATTAAAAACGTCACCACGATACATAATATCGTATGAGCAGAAAAAAACGGTATCACAAAGTGCAAGTTTAGACAAATGTCTTTGATTGACCCTTAAATACCGTTATTCTAATATTAATCACAGATAAAGCTGTCTGGCAATAAAAGACATGCGTTTAAATTTCCAGAGCCAGACCTGATTATTTTTTGCTCGTAGGATACTTAGTATTGAGAAAAATGCAAAGACTACATAAAATACATTTCTGAAGTTTCATCTAGTCAAATTAGGACTCATAAAATGCCATATTTGCGATTATTCGGTTAGAAAAAGTAATCAAGAGAATCCCAAGAAAAATACAAATTGATTTTTGCATACGAAATGTTTATGGTCACTGATTTTACATCAACTAAAATGTTGTTACTAATTATTAAATGGTCCCAATTTATCAGTCTTTAACCAACATAGTGCAACTCTTTTGCTAATTAAAGTTTGGTTCACGAAAACAAGTACCTCTCATATATACAGGGTGTCTCATAAAGGTCTGTACAAACTTCTAGAAGGGACTCTACATGCCCAAATAAGTTCTAATGTATGTACATTGGTTTGCAAATGCTTCGTCGCACAGGGGGTGAATATTTTTGATGAAGATTTTTTTAGCTTGCCATAAAGGTCTGTACAACTTTTAGGGCAGTTCTACATGGCAAAATAAAACAAAAAATTCCAATGAACATTGGTACTCAAACGCTTTGTTACTGAAATACAGCGTTGATTGCTATGCAGGTCTGTACATACTTCTAAGGAAGATTCTACTTGCCTAAATAGGGCAACAAGCTGTAATATACATTGGTCTACAAATGCTTCGTTGCTGAGATACAGGGGGCTAAATGTTAAAAATACAAACATTTTTAGGCCTTGTGTCTCCCCAACGAGGCATTTACGGACCAATGTTTATTAGAACTTTTTGCTTTATTTTGGCATGTAGAATCTTTCTTAAAAGTTGGTACAAACCTTTATAGAACACCCTGTATATTTTGACCTACCTACTATGAAAAAGACTTTTTACACAATGTTTTGTAAATATAAGAATACATTGAATGCAACACAACTGTTAGATTTCGCCCGTCTTTAAAAGTTTATTTTTTTTTTGAATTTCTGTTGAAGTATACCTTTAATGATGTAGAGTGTAATTTAAGTAATAAAAGCTGAAAAGAATTATAATAAACATCTAAACGATATTATAAAATGCTACATCTTGCGAAAATCATCGAGTATTTATAGGAAAAACTGCCAAAAAGAAAATTATTTGTTTTAAATTCACCAAACTTAAAAAAAGTACGATTTTGATGGAATTGGGGGGGGGGGGCATAGATCACAAAAATAAAATAATTTTAGTGCGACAGTCTAATTTCAAAAAGTTATCCTACGCTGTACACATAATTTCGCGTCAATAGCTCGCTCCTGCCGCTACGCTCCAGGCACGGCCATTCTATTGAAAACATTTTAAAAGGCACAACTGGTAGCATTCAATCATATACACAGGAAAAAGATTTTAAAAACATATGGACGCCACTAATAGAGAATTGAGCTTTATTACATTTCAGTTGTCGGCTGACGTCACTACTCTATCAAACTCATCATAACCATGAATTCCAATTTTTGTATGAACGATGAATCTTCTTTGTATAATCGCATTTGCAAGTTTTACTCTACAAGGTTAACTAACCTAAAGAATAGGAAGCAGACATTTTTTACTTAGTATCTAGATTATTTTTATTTATAAATAATTAATAAATTAGGTTTCATGATTTTGTTCCCACTTTGCATAACTCATACATAACTAGCACAAATTACTGTTGCTGACTCTGACACACTCACTCAAGACAAGTTCACATTAGAAAATATATTTAGACCTACTTTTTAATGACCATGCCATTTGCATTTCCATTGATGGGCAACATACACCGTTGTTTTGTCTACAAACCCGCTGGCCATCCAAAAATTCTAACCACGTCAAAAATCAAAGCTTATTAAGTGATTATTTCTATTTGCTACAATGAATAATGTAGGTTCAATGTTTACTGGAAGAAACAATACCGATAAATGCCGAAAATAATTGGGATTACAGTTATAAAAATTGTTAATATCGGTTTTCTTTTCAATTACGATGCAGAAAGTTATGTTTTTTCCGGTTTTCGATTACGTTTCGGTTCATTTCCCTGATCCAAAGATAATTATAACAATTATTAAAAATGACTTTCAATCATTGCCTCTGGTGACAATCTGTTCTCCGAGGAAAGCTTCCTCTTCTTCTTTTCTTTCCATGATTAATTATAAGGTCCATTATTTCCTTTAAACTTAATTGTATTGACAAGTCAACAGACCTACTGAACTAAATGGGAATCACATGGGTGTGTCAGTAAACATCCAATAACTAACGATGTCGTGACATTCGTTTTGTGTTATTGAAGTGCATCTATGACGTAAATCAACACATGACCTGTGTAGCAGTAGAAACTGTTATTCTTTATGAAATTATCGATAAAGTTACACCTTCTTAAGATAGGGCCTTTTAGTTAAAATCAATAAAGTAGCGCTGTGCAGTATTTTATTAAAGTGTCACCCGCTACTATTTCTTAAACTATTGAGAATAGCACATGTGTTTCTTAGTAAAAGTTGGTTGGGGCCTAGCTAGCTACTGTTACCCGTAGCGTTAGGGGGGCCCCAAGGTCATAGAAATAAATAAATCACAGTTTTACAGGTACCAAAAAATAGTACACGGCTCAGGGGAGATGTACTGGAGTGGTGAAGTTTTTGAAGTAGCCCCGCAACTAGGGTACTCCGTAGAGTGTATTGGTGAGGTCTGCCGCAACTAGGAGACCTGGTTGTATCCCTCGCAATTAAGGGACTATGTAGAGTTTTCTCAGTCGCAACTAAGCGAGAAACTCTAGGGTGAAAAGTTCATTAGCAACTAAAAGAATTCTTATTTGCATTGAAGTCGGGATTACTAATTATAGGAGCAGAAATTAACTATAACCAATCAAAGGGGTTAATTCTACCGAGTAAATGGGGTAAATTTAAACGGTTTTCAACGGTCTTGAAAGTGAGCGAGTTTGGACCTAATTCACGAATTTAGACCGTTAGAATAACAAAGGGAACCAAAAGAGGGCTTAACTTTGGTCAAGTTACATGTAGGCGTGGCCATTTGAAATTAAGTGAAATTTTAGATTTACTTAATTTTCAATATGTGAAATGGCAATGCTGCTTTATACCAAACTCCAAAAATGTCTGTACTGTCACGTGACTGAGCAGTGACACCATCGATAAATATTTAAAGTGGCAATATAAGTATTTTCTTAGATGAGATTTATTTGCTCCAAAGACATAAAAATTCCATACTCTAACAATATAAAAATTTGAGAAAAATGTAAAATCCTGATCCAAATAAGCAGGCTATGGATCTAAACGTGGCAGTATTGAAAATTGAATGTGGCATAAGGTAGCTCATTGAGCCCCAAGCAGCTTTTATTAAGATAAAAATTTAATATTCTCAATAATTTAGTATAAGCGTTGGGCTGATACTTAAATAACTCACCCAGTATAATCTGATGATCCAGAAATATTCACAAAAGGCTGGATGCATTGCCGACAATGACTATTTTAATAAACATCCTTATTAAAAAATTAAGAGTTAACTCACCAATATGAATTTAAATCAAAAACACAGTATTTCACAAAAGCAAAATTTTGTTACACGACTGGTGGCGCCAAGTCCCACAGACTTTTTGTTAAATAGCTCGCAAACAATACCAGCACGCACAACAACACTTGCTGGGGTGATACTGAAGCCTAAAATAGAAAGCTACAAGAAAGTGCAGTTATGTAACTTACCCCACCCCCCAGTAATTAACAACAATGTGCGCGCTGGGTCTGCGGGACTTGGCGCCACCAGTGGAAGGTTAAGATAAAAATTTAATATTCTCACTAATTTAGTATAAGCGTTGGGGTGATACTTAAATGACTCACCCAGTATAATCTGATAATCCAGAAATATTCACATCATCGGGTGCATTGCCGACAATCCTTTGTTTTTATTTCATTTGATGTATTATTATTAAAATTATTTCAGGATGTGAAAATGAAAAATTCTATTTGTAAAATATTTTTGAAAAAGTCCTAAAGTGTTTTTTATCTCTTTCTGAGGCATTGTAGTTAAAATATGGCCGATATAATTGTAACTGACAAATATTTTTAATAAAAATTAATAAACAATGTTCACGTGCCTATGTTTTTACAACGTGTTCATGTGACAATATAAAATAAATTTAAAAGACAGTGATAACATTACCTTGTTAATAATTTTATGGAATTTTGCCAATTCTTTATAGTTTGGATATTTATTACCACCCCATTCTGGCCCTCTGACGGTCTATTTAAATCAATGAGTTTTGTAATTAATTAATTTTGTATGCACATTATTAGAGAGCGTAATTTTCAAAACTGATATTAATATTTAATTATCTTCTTTTAATAATTTGTAAGTCAACACTTGCGTATAATCTATTAATTCAAGAAATTCATTATCAAACGTTTTTTCAGGTCAAACGACTGCAAATTAATATGAGTAGTTTATCTAAAAGCAATCATAAAAACATAGCTGCATTTTTTCTCTTCCTTCTTATACATGATTGCCGAACATTACATAAAACAGTAATATGATATAGATCCAGCAAACATTCTAGAGGCGTAGTAAAACACTATGAGACGTTGTTTGTGAAATTTGCTAATCCTTGCTGATAGGATGACGTAATAAAACAACAAACTCCGATTCCGATAAAGTAATATTAATTGCGGAAATAAAAACCACGCAATGCTATAGTGTCGAAGTTCAACATTAATATTGATACTAAAATACGGGAACTGGCTCAATTACCTGCTACTAAAGTTAATTGCAAATTTATAGGATAAATTTAACGTAGTATGTAACGCGCAATTAAGCCTAGGCAGATCATCATTACTTGATCGCATTTTATTTGAAAATATAATACATATAATGCTAAGACATTTAAAAGTGTATTTCGCAACCAATTATATTAATGCACGAGTGGCTTGACTATTATTAAATAACTAATTTAAAGTATTATTTGTATTTGAAAATCAAATAAATTAAAGTGTCATCAAGTGATGTAAACAAATGTTATCTTTCCGTTCGGGTGACTGCAAGTAATAAGATTATTCTAGGGATAAAATGCAGTTATTTAATTTTTTGCATGTTAATCTGTCATGTTCCGCCTAAGCCTAACCTGATGTAACTCTGAACAAGGCATCTTGAGTACGATGTGAAAAAGAAATGTCATTTAATATAATCTTCTGATTATAAACCTTCCTTATTTTTACACGAATTATTAGAGATATTTAGATATTTTTCCAACAACAACCGGAATCCATCCTCCATACATATATAAAAGCTCAAAGGGTATTTTTCTCCGGTTCCTCAAGCGGCTACCGCTTCACCATTTTGGACCTTTTTTTTTTCAATGAAAGGTCTCTATCCTCAGATGGAACATGAAACATTTTTATATTTTTATTCTACGTCGATTTTTCAATAATAATTATTTTAATTTATATATGAAAGTCTGCTAAACGCGCTTTACTTGAGGCGACATCTACACCAACGCCGCGTCTCCTCATGGAACTAATGCATCACGTGACTTAGCATTTAGCCGGCTCAGTCAACGCTCAGTCTGTCAGTGCATTGTGCGGTGGGGTAACACTAGTAACGTTTAAAATTTCAATTTCACCCGCAACGTGGTTCTACTAGACTCTGTTCTCTTTCTCGTGACCAAGATGACCTACCACCCAATTAAATTATTTTGGAGCATCCAACCACATTGGAACATGATTGTAAAAAAGAATACTTACTAAAATTATATTGTGTTTAAGCTTTATTGTCAATTACCTACACAAATGCAAATAAATATACAGAGATTATACAGTGAGTTTTTCTTTTTTGTATACATACCAGCTATGTATACTTTTATAATAAACATGTCACTGCATTGTTTTACTGAAATCTGTAGGCAACCAGCTATACACTAAATTTCAAAGCTTCATTTTTTGAAAAGAATCGTCTGCTGTGGAAACAGTAATCAAATTGTTTAATGTCAAATTAATAGCAATTAGTTTTGATTTTTTGAATTTAGCATAAAATTTGTGTATTGTTGATATTTTATGTTTTTAAAATAATAGTTTTATTAAAAAAATTTTGATATTCAAATAGTTTTGCGTTTTATTCACAAACATACTCATTGAACATAACCTCACACTATGAGGAATAACCTTTCTCTCTCTATTATTTTCTGTACAGTTGGTTGCCTATAGATTGCAGTAAAACAATGCATTGACATGTTTTTTTATAAAAGTATACATAGCTGATATGTATACAAAAAAGAAAAACTCACGGTATATGCAAGTATACAGACGTTTCTAGAAAACTATTCCATACCCCTATTTCATATATCGATCAACCAACTTCAATCTTTAAAAAGTTCATGCGTCGGTACTTTTGTAAAGAAATCGTTAATTATTTCTTTTAACTCGTCAGACCATAGTTGCTCAGCCGCAGGCCGCATCAATTCAAAGAAAGCTATAGAATCGTCATCAATTACTTTGTGAACTTCTTTCTCAAGCTGCTCATTTCCGTTTAGAAGGTTGCCCAAGTGAAATTCTGCTTCTTTAGGAGCGAATGTAATTTTAGTGGTAATTGCACGAAGGTATTCACTATTCCCATCTTTAAACAATTCGCAAGTGCCATCTGCATATATTTCGCAGTTTTCTGAAAATATTCAATTTAAATTTTTTATACAACATGCAATTCAATATTTAAATTTATAAACACAGCCAACAAACTTTGATAAAGTTTGGATTATTTTACTTGAATATATTATATTATTCTCAGCAAAAAGTATCTTCACATTACATTATTTGCTTGTAAGAAAGCGATTAACAAAATAATTTTAAACTCTGTTTCTGTTATGTTATACTTATTTAAATCATATTTGATCTTACTGAATTTTGCATCAACATCGCCTTTGGCATCTACAGGAAAAAGAAGTAGTTGTCCTTTGAGTTCATATTTCGCCTTTGCCTCTAACAGCGGTACAAGTATTTTCATTGCTATACGACAATCTTTTAAATTCACCCTGAAAAATTACAATTTTACAAATACGGAATATATGTGCGATAGATCAGTTGGTATTAATGCTTACGTAAATTCTGAAACCTTGGCTTTCGACAGACCAATGATAGTTGTATCACTATACTTTTGAAATATATTTATCGGGCCTGGTTTGGGTTCTATTGACACCGTTTTCATGGTAAGTGGATCCAAGGGGGGTATTCCCAGTTCCTGATCTCCTGCCAACCAATACGAAGTTAACTAAATAACACTTTAACATTTCGGATTATATAAGGCCGGTACAAAAAATGAAGCATTGCGATAATTTTCTAAGCAGTGAGATATTTTCTATTGAAATCAACTAACGGAATGAACGAGGAAAGCTGTAGGGTAACCATAGATACGTATAAATCATATTTGGATCTAGAATTTCCCGACCAACTTAATGTAAAACCAGCACCGCAATAATCTTCTGCAGAACTTAGGCACCACACATGAAGATGCCTTCTCTAGTTAGTGGTAATGAAATAATTGTGGTTGAAACTAAATACAAAAACAGACATTACAATACCACACGATTCTTGTCATCATAAAACACATAAATTAGCAGCATACATAGGGCTTTAACGGTTCCTTTAGGTGAAATTACTTATAATAGAGAAATTCCGATTATTAAACAAATTGCATACAATAATAGTTATAATACTCAACTAATTGATACACTAATTAAAGAGAAAAATTATAATTTAGCTATTCAGGAAATTTATCCAACTACTTCATCAGATAAAATGAAATTCCAATTTTGGCAATAAATCAGAAAAAATTTCCAAAATTATAAACAAAACAAATAAATGTAAAATAACTTTTAAAACAACAAAAAGCTCTTCGTTTAACGGTAAAGAAAAAACAGACAATTTGCTAAAATCAAGCATCTACAAATTAAATTGTTCGCATTGTAATTCGGTTTATATAGGCCAGACAATTAGAAATTTTGATATTAGGCACAAGGAACACGTACGTCGTTATATGTATAAACACCCCCATAAATCTCATTACGCTAAACACTTATTAGAACACAATCATTCAATGACATCTAATAACACTATAAAGTGTTTACACTTTTTTGATGATAAACGTAAATTGGATATACTAAAAGAAGCATTTGAAATTCACAAACATTGAAAATCTGAATTTTTAATGAATGAGCAAATTGATCTCTTAAATTCACCATTATTGGACGTTTTGGAATGAGAAATCAAGTTATCTGGACGCAGATATAGAAAACCAAAATCAAATTATGAAGATTTATTGTTCCTATAGCAACACCAACTGTTTACTTTTAATCTTGCCTTTGATAATGACGTGTAAACACGTTGAGGAAACGGCCAAAATGTAACCCTCCACAGCTTTTTGCTTATTAGAGGGTAGTTTCTATTGTCATTTAACATGTTTATGCCAAATTTTAGGTTGAAACTTTGGAAAAACAATACATCGATGGTGAGGGTGACTGGGGGTGAATCGCACTTGCGCAAATCGGCTATTCGACATGCGTAAAAAACTAATCTAAACGTATTTTTCGAGTGACCCTTGAAGTATAGCTTCCCTCCCGACCCTCTTTTTTGGCGGACCAATCTCGCTACTTTATGCGGCTTTATCGCAGTGTGATTACCAATCTTTTAAAACTAAATTAAATATTCTTTGTTAAAGGGTCTGTGCTGTACAGTGTATAAAGATACACACGCAGACAAGGAGAAACAAAAACACGCAGAGATACCATGGCGAAACCGGGTGTTTCGGTATTCGCGCACCCTAAGACGTGCTTATCCGTCACAATCGCAATATCAAAAATTTTAACGATCACACTACCTGCCTCTAACTATACTCCAACTAAAAACAATTTTATGGATTTCTAGATTCATCTTCTTTAACCTCTAACCGATACTTTAACGTGCATTTAAGCACAAAGAAAATTCTTCAAATGTCGAGAAGTAAAAAATTCAAAAGATAAAAAATTAAGACTATACAATTATTATGAAATTGTCAAATTTGTTAAACTTAAACTTGTTTCTTCTCAACTTTTCAAAAATTTTTAAAAGTAAATATTATACCTTTTGAAAATTTTGAATATGCTGAAAATGTCAAAATGTTTTAATAATCTATAAATTTAAAAAAAAAATAGAATTTTTTAAAACAATATTTTTAGAATATTTGTAATTATACGAATTTTTTAAAAATCTTAAACATTAAAAAAAAGCCGCGGATGGGTATATGCAAGAAAGGTTTCGTGGCTGCTCTTCTAAATTTTCAAAAATTTAAAAAATTTCATTACTTGTTTTGTTTTGGTGCCTAAACTACGTCATATAAATTTGGGCATCGATTTTCCAGACATCCTGTATAGAACCATACTATATTGTCTTAATATATTGAGATAACATCTCAATATATTGAAATGTTTAAAAAAGGTGAGGTGGTAACAGGGCGCTTCCGTACCTTTCTTTACGTAGTTCACAGTTATTTAACAGAAAAATTGCAATTTGCTATTTTCTGCATTTACGAGATTTGGGCACGCGTCTAGAATACCTTACCGACTAGGCATAGGATGCTTCTGTTTAAAACTACATCAAGAAAGACGTTGAAAAAAACAGTCTGTAAAAAAACTTCTGTATTTATATAATTTGGTCATTCTCTCATATAGCACGAGTTATTTGGAATGAATTGAAATAATACTTTCACAAGAATACGAAAAATAACAACAATCTTGAAATTAACTTAACCCTGCAAAAATATATACTACCATAAAGAAAATATCATAAGGTATATAAAACCGGAATTGAAAATATATAGTGTAATTTAAAAAAACCTTCATGACGTAACTTCTTCAAACGGGAGGGAGGATTTTTTTTCAAGTACACCAAAATATCCACAAAAGCAACTGCTTTTTGACATGTCAATAAGAAATAGAGCCTCTTAAAGATTCTTTAAGTAGTACCTGAAAATAGACAACCCAAATTGCATTTTCATTTATTTTGCACAGGTCACACGGAATTTAAAAAAAACGATCTAGACATTACATGCATTTAAATAACCTCAATTTTGACACAATTAGATATTTTTGTGGTATTTTTTGATAATTTTTGAATTAGTTATTGTCAATTTTTCAAATAGTTTGTTTGCTTTGTATTTTGGTTTTTCCTATTGCTTAGTTTTGAAACATTTTGTTAATTAATTTATTTTAAATTTTATTTGAATTTGAAAAGTGGGAAAGAGGGCTTAGTTTATCCTGTATTAATATCCGTCGTTATGGAAACAAATAGTAGGTAGTAAATTGAGTTACGTACATTTAGGCGCTTCTTAACAAATCTTTGAGAAGCTCTATCCCTGAAAGGAAACACTTTTGACCACACATTTATTAACAAAAGTTGTTTGCTTTGTTGTGTTTTGCAAGCCCTAAAAGTTTGTCCCTACAATTCATTAACACCCTGTATAAGTTTGTACCCATACTTTATTAACAACCTGTATAAATACTTCTTATGGACTGATAATGGTTTATTAGGGGGTGTCGCCAACATATGTGGTGCCATATGGAGCTAAGTGGCATACCGCGGAATCATCGGCGATGAATTAGTGCGACAGAGAAAAAATATAAGAGCGGGCCATGTAGGGAGTTAAGTGTCCATGGAGACGCAATTTATCACTTAATCCGACTACTATCTTGCTTCCTCGTTCCACTCATTAGTTGCCGTTCCCTTCCTTGTCGCATTCATTGATCGCCGATGATTCCGTTGTTCTTATTTTAGCCACATGCGGCGCGTACATTTTGGCGACATTTTTTCGTTAGAATTTATGTAGTAAATGACAGTTTGCTAGCAGCCCATACGAATTACACACGGTTGTTTAAAAGAATGGAATAATGACTCCTGTGAGGTGTCGCAAAAATTGGTTGTACAAAAAATGCTTTTTATGAAAGTTTTTTATTACATTTTTATCTACCTTTCTGCATACTTTTAGACTAATACTGCAAACGCTGTAACGCGATCGTAATTTTTTTTAAGTAGCACCAGAGAATTGCATACTTTTTTCAATGGTATAAAACTTTTGTACCCTTACATAATGAGTGGTGGTAGCTCAGAGGTTAGGCGCTTAGCCTCTAACGCTAAAGGTCTAGGGTTCGATTCCCCGCCAAAGCCATGCAGCAATAACAATCCATGCCGGAACCCGCCACTCACATTCCCCAATCCGGTGTAGGCAGCCGTGTGATCTTAATGCCTGAAACCTTCTCTGATATTTAGTCGTTCGGATTCGACGTTAAACTATAGGTCCCCCGTACTCCACCTTAGCGCTAAGGAGAGTACGTGGCAGAGAAGCGTGCCGGTGCCCAGCAGTGGGACGTAAAGGCTGATTGCGATTGCGATTGCGACCCTTACATAGCAGGCCTTGATTTCAAACAAAAGCCTATCAGAATGGCGCTAGTGTGCTTGGAAATTCATTTGTTATCTCTTAACAATCAAAAATAATTAAAAGAACAAAACGCTAGTACTGCCAACAAAATCTATTGGTACAAGTTTAATATAAACTTAAAAAATTGAATCAATCTCATTATCATGATGCATACTTAAGTGAAAAAGAAAGGATTGTCAAAGGTTATTGATGTTATAGCTTATTCAAATATAAATGATACAAAAACTAATATGCTTGACTTAAATATTCAGGTGGTGCCCAATAGCTCTTGAGTCAGGAAAAAAATTATCAAATGTTAATTAAATAAAAAGAGGGTAATACTGAAATGGTCTTTATATAGATTAAAGATAAAAGTTAAAATTGAAAACATCGTACCAAATGAAACAATGAATTATATTTTTGCGCATAAATAGAGTTATTGGCAAAACTGCGGGAAGAAATTACAAAAAAATATACATTTCATCAGGATAATGCGCCCGTTCACAGAATCCATACATCAATGTATGGCATTCATGAAGCGGAATTCGAATTGATGGAGCGTTCTCCTTTGAGGGACTTCGCTTCCAGTCGACAATAAATTAAGGACAATAAATATTGGACTATCCTCCTACTTCTTTTTCTATTTTAGACTAATTAATCAGATTGTGTAACTACAGAATAATAGATTAAAAATACATAATAGAGGTTCCTACTCACCATTAACCAAGTTGGAGAAAGCACTCTCTGCACTTGCTTTTAAGCAACTTGCATCCGATGCTTTGCAGGGAGGGATATGCGGTGCTATATAAAATAAACATAGAAAAATCTCATAAAGGCTTGCATTGTTTTAATGGAAACATAAGCAACTAATGAGTGCGACAAGGAAGGAAAAGGCAACTAAACAGTTCAACAAGGAACGAAGATAATAGAGGGTCAAGTAGGGATTCATGTATCCATTAATAGTTTTAAATTTAAAATAGATATGTGAATTCTTTAAAGTAAATTTAATCTATGCATCCCCACTTAGCCCGCCCAATATCTCCCATCCTTGTACCATTTATTACTTGCCTAATGCCCATCCCTTTCTTGTGGCACCTATTAGTTGATTATGTTTCTAGTAAACTAGTCACAATCTGTATATTAAGAGCTTTAATTCTTAAAACTTAATTATAAATAAAAGTATTATATTTTCAACAAAAAAAATATATAGGTAATTACAACACATAAAAATACAAAAACTGCAATTTAGAAAATGAAAACTTTTATAAAATAGAAATTCATACTTACGTAAATGCAGGCCAGAAACAAACGCCAAAATACAAAAAAGTATTGTAGATGTATACATTTTTACTAACACATTAAACCAATCGATGAAGCTTTCTGATAATGCAGGAAAAATCAGTGGTTCATTTATACTCTTAACGAGTCTAAGCTTGTAAATTATGTAGATCACAAAATTAATTCATTACGTACAATTTTATTATCTTTAATAGTATGCTTAATATTATATTTTATATACATAGTATTCATTTACTGGTATCTGATTGTTGAATAACAAATTGAATGGAGAGCTACCATCATTTTCTGTATCAGTATGGTATTCGCTTCGTATTGATTATAGCACAGAAAAAAACTAACTTTAAAAATATTGTTTTAATCTTGTGTAATCGACTAGAAATTATCCATCAAATAGCAATCCTTACCGTCTAATCTGGTGTTAATTTATAATATAAAAATTGCTACTAAGTAACTGTAAAGTATTAAAAAACCGACGTCAGAACATTAATTAGAGTAGCAACGTGCTTAATACAAATTTAATCTGACATAATTGCCATAAATTTGCTTATTTATAATTACGCATTTTTTAATTTTTCGTTGTGATCACTTCTTATCGTTGGAATCGTAAAATATGACACCAGTAGTATATGGCACTCTTAGAATTAATTTTGTATTTAACATATTAAATTTAAGAGCGTAGAATCAACGACATCGTAAATAATGGTCTGTAATCCATAATATTGTATGCAACAATTCATCAAAACCGGCTCCTATTTTGCTATGTAATTAGCACAAAAAATAGTCATTAAAACCATTTACAAATTATTATTATTATAATTATAAGACGTCTACATTTTCTAAATAGTTATAATAAATTATAACACTTTGTATGTGCGTATTATTAGTATTTTCTAGAAGTTGTTCTTTGACTATATTTCCATTTTAATTTATTTGATAAAATTTTTACAGTTATAAGGGCAATTTGATAAATATTCTTAATATATTTAAGTTTTACAAATTAGGAATGTTGAGGAACCGTGGTTAAAAAATCGTACTTATGATAAATAACTAAATAGGGTTCATCATTTGATTAAAATATAGATCTAATATTTTTACACAGATTTCGAAAAGCAATGATTTTTTATTAAAGCATAAGGGACCTTTGAATCCACAAAGATAAATTATACTACGCATGCGCCCAAAAGACGGGGGGGGGGAGCAAAAAGAAACAACTGCCTCTCCTGGTATTTGAACTTAAAAAGAAATGTTCGCGGGAACTGCTCGTGGACACAGCAGTCCTTTGTTCGCGGCCCTAATTTTTTGTTAGTAACTTGTAACTACTTGTTGCCTAAAAATGATGAAGGATTTTGTTTGGTTTTATGCAAATTGTAACAAATAACTTTAATTATAGTGGGAAAGGTGGATTACGCGCTGGTAAAACATATAACTAATAATTTAGATATATGTAACAAATTTTATTGAACACATAAACAGAGTGAAAAATGATGTTTAGCCTCGTTTGCGACACAAGTCATTACAAAAACACAAATGGTCCATGCAGCATGAAGCTATCTATACCTCATACTCCAACGGACTATTCTACACGAAACATTCAACAATTTTGTCATTTTGAATAATTTTCCTGAAAAACTTGTGGAAGCTTTTGGCCGTCCTGTGCCCCAGACTTAAACCCCTGCGATTACTTTATCTGTAAATTTTTACGGGCAATAATTTTGTACATGTTCCACAAACTCGCTCTGAAACAATCGTGCAACACTTCAACTCTATTGATAATAGTTATTCGTGTAGCTAAAGAAGAAAGTGATACTTTTTCCCCGTGTGTGGCGTGTATTTCATCGCGTAGTTATTATTATATCTGTTATAAATTGAGATAATTGATTCAAATTTTGTATAAATATTTTACTAGTATCAGTGAGCGGCGTAAATGTAAAGAGTGCTCGATGTATCTCTTAGCTTATTTTTTACATATTCAAAATTTTTAACTTTTGACCTAAAAATATTATTCTTCGTACAAACAAACACAAAAAAGCTGCTCTTGTTAGAAGTTTTTAAATCGATCGCCTGTCGGAATAAATTATTCTTTTTGAAAATCGGTCGGATGTCAACGGGAAGTAACATCTTTATTTTTAAGTTCTAGCTTTACTTCGTTGAAGTCCATATTTATTTAGTATTAATAAAATGGGTTTTACTTCGACAATATTTATTTTAACTTTTTACGCCATGTTTACAAGCCATTATCAAAGGTTATATTTAAAAGTAATATTACCTTTGATAATGGCATGTAAACATGTCGAAATACGTATAAGGTTAAAATAAATAAATATTGTTGAAGTTAAAAGTATTTTATTCATGCTCAATGAAGCAACAACATTTTTGACGGCCGACACACATACTTATATTGTGCGTTCACGAAACTGCGGAACATTAGAAAACTGTAATGTTAAATTTTACAAACGATTATAATGCAAGTTAATATAATAAACAAACTAAGTATCATTCTTTTCATTTTAAGTAAACAATAAATAGCATTGTTAATTTTGTTTACATTTATTGATAATATGCTCATTATTGTTTAGAGCCCTTATTTTACTGATCAAGCAGAACAGGGTTAA
This sequence comes from Ctenicera cuprea, assembly GCA_958336395.1. Taxonomy (NCBI): domain Eukaryota; kingdom Metazoa; phylum Arthropoda; class Insecta; order Coleoptera; family Elateridae; genus Ctenicera; species Ctenicera cuprea. The sequence continues at coordinate 17,297,568 of OY284494.1, forward strand.
GACGTACATCACATTGTTTGTTCTTTCACCTCGAACTTAGACAACCCATGTAACGTATGTTGTGTAATAGTTGCATAAAACATTCAAAGGGCTCGTGGATATTTTCCTAAAGTGAACATACACTGTTCCCTATGAACCGTATTTTTGTGGACACACGGTATGGGGCACCTATTAAATATAAGCTTTCTATGGAGTTGTCTGTGTGGCCTATTTTTATTAATTATCACAAATTCACTTTCAGATTAATCATTTCATACTCGTACATAATATTATTCCGTAATTCTAGAACTAGGCAGTATTAATTGAATATCAAAGTTTTTTCAACTCTTAATTACAGTATTAGTAAACAACAATCAAAATTCACAAACACTATAGAAAAAGCATATGATGCAATAATCATAGGTGTTTCTATAGATGAAGTGGCGCGATGGAAAATTTTTAATTAAGTTCGAATCACTGCAAATAATTATTGCCATAATGATTTCCTTACAAGAGAAAGAGACAAACATTATTTGTGTGAAGAAGCAAATAAATCAAATCGGTTGGATAGATATATTTTTATACTGTCCTAAAAATTCAAACAGTGGTTGGTTGTAGGGATGCAGCGAGCAGTACTTTTTCAAAATGCCTGATAACGGATATTCGGTATTCGGTTGCTCAGCCGGATACCGGATTATCTAGCATAGTTTTTACTTTCGAAGTTGTTTCAGCTTAAATGCAGTAAAATTTAGGTACTAAGACGACGATATCCAAAAATTCTTTTAGAAAATTCAAGGGTCAAGGGGCCAAGGCTCTAACTTTACTGTAAGGTCCTCTACGAATTTTTGAAACTTGGAAATTAATGGTAACAAGGAGTTAAGTGACTAAAATTCATGTTTGAGTACAATTGCTCATCTGTAATAGTACAATCAAATATTGTAAACATGTTTTTGTCTGTAATAATTTTTAGGGGGGAGTGGGGAAGAGGTTAGTACTTATAGTCCTTACATGTTTTGGCTAACAGATTTTATTTTCTAGTTCATTGCTTTATTTTTTCTGAAAAACGTCGAAAAATTATTATTGGTTTTATTTTATGGCACATTAGATATCCTACTTGTATTCTTAAAGCAGACGTGGGTTTAAGAAGTGACTGAGATGGCTGTAGCCTTTCATCCTCAATTAAAAATTTTAAAACGTGTAAACAATGTCGGAGATATAACGCAAAAAGGCTATAAGAAGAACAAACCGAAGAAAAAAACGAAAACATAAAAAACAGTGAAGCACAGAAACAAGAAGTATTAGAAATTAAAAACCGATTAAATGAATTGCATAAAAGCAAAAAAGGTAGACCATACTGTAACAAGAAGTTTACTAGTATATGCTAAAATAATTATTATCATTAAAAACCAACCATGCCGATGTGGTTGTTGCGAAGACATTGCTAGAGTCTAAGAGTTTAAAAACACAAAAAAGGGAGCAGAAGAATGATCAAACTAGATAGTTGAGGAACTGCAAAAAACAAGCTTCTGAAAAAAAAGAAAAGCAGTTTAGATGATTTTGTAATTATGACTCCCAAATTAAAACTGGCCAAAAATTAATTACTAAATAAATTTAATACTGTGGTTTTTCGTAAAGTTATATTTTTTATTATAGTTGCGTATAATTACGTCCGTGATTCCTTACTGAAAATTTGTCTTTAGTTGAATTATTGTTCATTTTTTTTTAATAAAAGATATTTTAATCTAGTAAATTTTATAATATCCAGTATTACTTTCGTGTGAATATTGTATTTTTATATTTTTATACGAATGTTGTTTATTTCTTGTTCGCATTTTTACATTTTGTTTTATAATACTTTTATATAAAATTTTCTTTGCAAATTAAATAAAATCTTTGTAAATATAAACGTTTTTTATGCAAATTATTTTCTTACAAAGATGTACCGATTTATACTTTTTTGTTTATTACTTCGATTATAATGCTGAACATTATGCAGTACAATTAATTTATAGGCCTAAGCAAGGTCACTAAAAGGTCACTTTTTTGCCAAGCGAAATAGCGTCCAAGTCACTATATTTTTTTGTTAAAATTAGGTGTAAGTTTCTGTAACTAAAAGGGTAATTCTAAACCATGAACTCCACCAAAATATAACTTGCATTCACCCCAGGCAAAAAAAGTGCAAAAACTCGAGTGGTTAACTAAACACGATCGTAAAGTTAAACGTTTCGTTGTACCTACCTGCATATTTCGATAAGCAGATCGATACCGGCCGCTTTGCGGTTGCAGTTTTTATGCACTCAACTTGAAATTTTACAATCATTAGTGTCAAAATAACACTTAACACCTAATAAATTTCGTTGGTTTTCAGGTAGAAACTTTGCACGTGTTCTACAGGGTTTTATATGAATGCAGAAGTTAAGGTTAAGACCAATAAGAGACAAATTTGTAAACTGTGGTTTTAGAGGTTATATTTCTAAATAGTTTTTCAGCTTCTGAATTTTTAAATATTGTACGGTTAGTGTCAAAACAACACTTATCACCTTATTAAGTGTTCGGCTTGAGTGAAGGGAAGAATATTATATAGCACAAGTTTTAAAAATAAAATAGTAAATTTAGTTTTTTAAAATAAACCGTCGAAAGAATGGGAAAAATTGCTAGTTTTATTAAAAAAAAAATTAATTTTGTTATCCCAAATTAATGCCGTCTCATACATAAAAATTTATTAATTCTAAATTTTCCATAAATATATTAGGTAAAAGACGTGAAATTCGACTTATACAATGACAAGACAAAAATGTGTTTTTTTTTTTGTTAGGTAGATTCTGGAAAACAGTTTTCATAGACACAGTTTTAGCTTTAAGGGTTATCCTACTCAGCTAACTGCTAACACACCTTGTAATTCTGCTTGAAATAGAAATATAGTGACGTTTTATCATGTCACTTTTCATATAATTCAAACTCAACAACGAAAACATCTTAAATTGTCGGCTTCTTTTTTTCCCAATTTTCAATACGTCGTGCTCATAACAGATAAGACCGATGCAGTTGAGGATAGCAGTTTTAATAATTTTTGTCAGTTTCCTGTGAAAAGCCGATTGTGCTTGGTTCTTGATTTTACTTGTCGGTGCGGTTGAGTGCGGATTATTATTTACAACATAAATTGTAATATTTTAAGTTTTTTTTGTTTGACCCTAACATTGTCAGATGTTCTTAAAACGCATTTAAATTGATCGCGCCCAGTTTGAGAAAACTTTCGTTGCGGCGCTATTTCGTGTAGCTTCCCTCCGCGTCGTTATCAAAATCGGAAATTGCTCCTGCTTAAAAGTATCATAAATCTAAGCGATGATGAGTCACTACCTGCATACCATAACTTAAAGAGTATGCACGAACCCTATAGCTTTATTCTGTAGTGACGTGTTCTGTACTGATAAATCCAACACCATCAAGAAATCAACTGACATAACCTAACATTATATGGTTTTTATCGATATTTAAATAAAATTCTGACGATTGACGATCAAGTGCATTTTATAGGTTCCTTGTCTTGGATCTCTGTCATATGTCACATGTACTGCAAAATTGAGACCTGCATATCATAGCAACAAGCGGTTCATGCATCCTCTTTATGTTATACATATAGCAAATATGAAAAAATATACAGGGTGTTCCATTAAAAATAAAAAAAACTGCTATCACTTCCGGTTAAACCGGAAGTCCAAATTAACACCGTTTTATGTCGTAATATGTATTTTTATGTGTGTGTTACCTAGAAAAAATTTGAAATTAACAATTTAAAAATTGAAAATGGCCGATTGTTACCTGTTCTCGCGGGCACAGGGTATATTACTTCGTGGCTTTAATAAATAATACTTATTTATGTTGTTTGAAATCATTTCAAATTTTAGCTGGCATAAATGCTGATCTCAGTAATATAAATTTAGTAATTGTACCCGATACTGTATTATACTTTTACTTTTAATTGTTTTAGTCTATACTTTTAAATCAAATTGCGTTCATAATCTCTTTTACTTAAAGAAAAATCTCCTGCCGGATATTTCATATTATCTGGCCAAACCGAATATTCGGTGAAATGGCCGGATAGGCCGGATAACGGATAAAAACCGAATATCCGTTGCATCCCTAGTTGGTTGGTGTATTAAAACTAGTCATAGATGGAACGTATGTAAATGCTGTAAAAATTAACAGACCATTGCCCAAAGCTATTTAGAGAATTAAAGTTGATTGGCCTAGACGTATCTCCCCCGCTTTAAATATTTTAATCCTCGCGATCATAATAAGTCCTAAGCTGTACAGATAAACTCGACCTGGTAGTTGAACATACCGGGTGTAAACGAAACTTGGTTCACCCACCTTTTTTCTTTATTTATTAAGATAAACGAATGAAATTTGGTATGGGTAATATATTCATAAAATTAAATTATTTTATAGTATTAGCAATTTTTTATCACTTCTGGTTTCGCCGGAATTGATCATAACTGGGAATATCTAGTAAACTTAGAACATTTCGGAAAAAAAACAATAATTTATTTAATTAGTTTCCTAAATCTGCAAATCTTACACCCTTCACCCAACTGGGCGATGGTAAACTCGGCCGCTTAACAGAATATACAGGATGTATCAAATTGCGTGTTAACTATGGGGAACTCGCTTATTTAAAGAGATACGACGATGGTTAAACTAGAGAAAAGTTGCGGAATTTTATGTCCATTAATAATCTAAAAAGATTAGACTTATCTTGCTTAGTTTCTAAAAGAACTGGAAAAAACTGAAATTTTGGATTTTTTGTTTTCCGCTATAACTCATTTATCATTTATGTTACATATTCCTAGTTCACGCATTATTAAAACACTTTTGCTAAATCTAAATTTTGTATCAGATTTGGTATAACTGTTACCATTACTCATTTTCGACTGTCAACTGCTTTTTTCTTATGGTCGGCATTTAAATTTTTTCATATTTGAATAGAGTTTCAAATTCTGATTTCAACGATGTTGTCACACTTGCATTTTGTTTAAGTTTTGAGCATTTTATTAGAGAAAATAAAAATTTCATAAGTGTGCCATGGAAAGACCACGTCATACAATTAATTTTGAAAAAATTCTAGTAGGCCATGAAGTGATGGAAGCAAAATAAAACACTACTTTCATTTACTTTTAGATACATTAGGTACGCGAAAATTTCAGAAAACTTTGTTTTGAGCTTAGGCAGCAGGTTATCTTATTTTTTAGAAAAACAAATAAATGACAAATTTTCTACCTTATACCTTTATATATACCTTTGAAGTTTGACAAATTTCTCCTGAAACATCTAGCATTATACAGGGTGATTATACATCGTAATCAGCCTTTACGTCCCACTGCTGGGCACCGGCACTCTTCTCTGCCACATACTCTCCTTAGCGCTAAAGTGGAGTACGGGGGACCTACAGTTTAACGTCGAATCCGAACGACTCAATTCCAGAGAAGGTTTGAGGCATTAAGACCCCACGGCTGCCTACACCGGATTGGGGAATGTGAGTGTTGGGTTGCGGCATAGATTTCTATTGCTGCATGGCTTCGGCGTGGAATCGAACCCTAGACCTTCAGCGTTAGAGATTGAGCGCCCAACCTCTGAGCTACCGCCACTCTACATACATAGCTTCCATCAAATTTCGGTGACCAATTTTACTGACCCTACTGATGAAAACAATTTATGTAGACATAGGTCTACCTTTTAACTAATATCTCTGCCACAAATTAAGATATTCTATTAAAATTGTGTCTGGATATTTTGCAACAACAATTTTTGTATTTAAAGTTTTTCGATATCTCTCACCGTTACAAAATGGCGGCCTAATTTATACAAATTTACTTCCTATTATCGGACGATTCGCTCCCGCTACCGCATCTAACGCAGTGTAACAGAAATTTTTTACTGATTTATAAAATCTATTCACATACCACTTAAATCCACGTGCGAGTTGAAGCTGGACAACTCAACATCGCACTTGCACTAAACCTTTATTATACCCTGTACTTTCCTGTCTCGACCATGCACCCTTATTTTCCCCTTCCGACTAAAAAGTTGTGACACATCCATTACCCGCTTCTCCATCTTACATTTAAAACAGTAAGAACACGGTGCACATTTTATTCGCTAAAAGCACCAACACACGCATTCATAGTTTCCCACCGGGTATAATAAAGGTTTAGTGCAAGTGCGATGTTGAGTTGTCCAACTCTAGCTCGCACGTGGATTTAAATGTTATGTGAATTGAGTTTATAAACCAGCAAAAATATTTCTGTTTCACTGCAATAGATGCGGTAGAGGGAGCGAATCATCCGATAAGAGGAAATAAATTTTTATAAATTAAGCCGCCATTTTGTAACGGTGCGAGATATCAAAAAACTTTAAAAACAAAAACTGTTCAGTTTAATGGGACTTTTAAAATAAGGCATGACTTGCCCCTTGTTCTATTTAAGATTTTTAAGTACATAATATCGTTTGAATTTTTCGGCTCTTTTGAGGAGGAGAGGGGATACTAGTATTCATTTCTTGTCTTCATGTGATACATCGTTGGAAAGCTAATTTAATGGACTTTTCTTTGGCCGCCATTTTGCAATGGCTTAAGCTATCAATATTTTCTGTTTTTTTTTAAGTTGTTGAGCTTAAAAATACGGTACGATTTGACCCACCTTCGTATTTGAAAATCTCGGTAAACCTTCTAACCCCCCACCCCCAAGCTACCTTTTCCGGAACCCCAAAAAATGTATAAATATTTTGACTGAGCTACTATACATTTATTTTTTTAACATTAGAAAACTGTTTTTTTTAAACTTAGCCTGTCTAGGAAACTTTACTAAAAAATACTTCAGTTAAATATAAACCTTATACTGGTGCTTGAATTATGATTCTGAATAGTGAATACATTTCAAATAAAAAAAACTAAATATAAACAGAAAGCAATAATCAGGTAGAGTTTGCCATATTGATGCAATAGGTAGTTTTTTATTACATTATTTTTAGACAAATGTAATTGTGCAGTGAATGAGGATAGCACTCAAATGATATAATTGATTTTAAATTTGGAATCATGAGCTTATAGTTCTAGAAAATACGTTAATGCGGCATCCAGACATAACTAGAAATTTAAATTACAGTTAATAATTGAAGAGAGTGGGGACTAGCATAAAAACAACCATTCACATGCATATTTAGTGTTAACGAAGATCAAACAGAAGCACTTGTTAAATTTGTTTTAGCATTACCAAACACTTAACTAACGTCATGAGACAAAAACGCGCAATATACAACCGTGTATTTTATAATTCACAACTCGAAAATATTCTCGATGCTATAGAAATTGAAGAAACTTCCGATTCCGAAGTCTCAAACGAGGTAAGAGTATAATATTTATTTTATTCTGAATTATTATAAAACTTGCAGTAATAGGAAACTGATTACTGATCAAGATCATGTTAATGTTGCGTATTTACCTATTTAATAACATTATACCGAAAATTTACAAAATTTTAAAAAATATAACAACAAAAATTAAAACGCATCTCACCAATAAAAGAACTTAATTGTGTAATAATTAATCATAAATAATACAACGAGTGATTGCGATTTTTCGATAACATTGTAGTGTAAGTTCAAGGGTGATAGGTAAGATGGTAATGACTCACATCAGGTTTGACCCATTTTTGGTAACACTGAACTAGTCGGAAATGCTCGGGTGTTTTCGGGAATCGGCCCTCTTAACATGGTATTGTTGCTTGTTTTCAAATGTTTTGTAGTGGCGTCCTTTTGCCAATTTAGTTTTTTATTTTAACGTTCTTATTTGTTGTTGCTTTGAAGTGTTGTTGTAAAAATGGATAATTTTGGAGAAAAATCGTTAAATACTATTTCAATAAATTTTTTAAGGTTTGTACATTATTTTGGTCTAAGATTTTGGTTTATATAACCTGTCAAACAAGATACAATTTTAATGTAAATATATATTTATGTTTTTAATGCATATTAGCATGTTATTATTATATTTATTATAAGTGTACACTAAAGTTTGGGTCGGTCATGATTTGAACTATGGTTTGAACACTAGCGATTTATGTTTGTTGACATTGACATCGTTATCACCGGCTACCGTCGACGTTTCTCGAATTTTGCTTTTTGCTTGTAGACGACAGACAATTTTTGTTTTTAATTTATAAATTATGTTATAATTAAATATTATAGTTACTTTTGGCAAAAGCAATGAAAAACTGTATTAAAATAATATTAAATATACCCAAAAGTCAGTATACACTAATTTTAAACGCGTTAATTTAAGACTTAAGAGTGATTATCCGAAGCTATTGTTGGTTTAATCACTTATTTAAACAGGACCATGCAGTTTAATCAGTACAAAACAAACGCGATTGGTGCGTTTTATGAAAAGGGGAAATTTGTGATGGTTCGATGAAATGTGAGTGGTATAGTTAACATAAACATATTAAGTACAGATTATTGTTTATATGTGATTTAAATCAACGAATGGGTTTGCTGGTAAATTAATTAAATCAAAATTAATTTTAGGCACAATGAGATTAAGTTAAATGAAGAACTAAAAGTGTTAATTTAGTCTATCGAGCTGCACTTTTCCATACTTTTTTACTGCTTAAGATCATTTATACTCTCACAGCGCCCTGACAAGTAGTAAACCATTATTAATCAGAAAGCCTATAAGAATATAAGCGTAGATAGAAGCTGAACATTGTCCCTTCCTTTCGCAAAATCAAAGAAAATGTATTTTTGATTTTTGTGAAAAAAGACTGAGTCAAATAAAAAAAACACCAAAAATTGGTCAACAAAACAAGGAGCTAAACGGTTTATGTTGTACAATTCAAGTGGATGAACTGATGGACATGATCGGATAGAGTTTCCATTCAATTGGGTTTCCATCCGATTGGGTTTCCATCCGATGGAGACGACGAGATTGTAGCTTTTCTATATTAATTCCCTTGCCGTACTTTATATACATGTCTCTAGGGACATCTATCACCGTTTATGTTATTGTTGTACGCCTTAAGTGCTTTCTATGCTTGCATTTACAAATAGAAACTATCGTATCCAGCCTTTACGTTTCACTTCTTTGCTCCGGCACTCTTCTCTGCCACGTACTCTTCTTAGCGCCGAGGTGAAGTACGGGGAACCTACAGTTCAACGTCGAATCCGAACGACAATACCAGGGAATGTTTCAGACATTGAAACCCCACGGGTGGCTACGCCGGATTGGGGAATGTGAGTGGCGGGTTGCGGCATATATTTCTATTGCTGCATTGCTTCGGCGGGTATCGAGCCCCAGACCTTCAGCGTTAAAGGCCCAGTGCCCAACCTCTAAGCGACCGCCACTCATTAGATAAATGGAAACTATACCAAGCTGAAAAGTCTTATAAGAACAAAACGCGGTTAGGCTGTTCCTATTTGCAAATGTGAACTTCTATTGTTTAATGAATTTGTTTGTTTTTCCCTCTTTTATAACTATTTCCAGGTTTGCTAATTTCTTACGAAACTTTGGAATTCTCCAAAATTTGTAAATCTAAAAATAAAATACCTATTATGAAAGCTTGCCATAACCATAAAGCTCTTCTCTGTTTAATATTGCTTTTTATAAAAATACAAACATAAACAGTTAGTGTCAAACAAAATAAAATTTTTAATATGTCTGGGATGACTGCCAAAAAACACTACTAAAATAAAATTAATTTATTGTAAATAAAACCAATTCTTAACTTCAACAGGTTTTTTATTTTAGCTTTTTACGTATTTCGACATGTTAACATGTCATATTTAGAGGCAAGATGTTAACATGTCGAAATACGTATTCGGCTAAAATAGAAAAAAGTCTGTTGAGTTAAGAATTGTTTTATTTACAATAAATTAAAATGAACTTCAACAAAGTGAAGCTCGAACTTATAAATAAAATAAAATTACTTTAATTAATTTAATTATTTTACGAATTAAAAATATGTAATATAAATAATTACTTTTGTTTAATGCGACGCTCTTCTAATTTTATTGTAAGAGTATAATAATTTTTAATTTTACAACAGTAATTAATCGGATCGACAGATCGTCTTCAACAACTCAGGTAGAAAATCTAACATCGACCGTGGCTATTTTTATTTGTATTCTAATGCCAAGGTTGTAAAAATGTCAAATTTTAAATAGAATTCTAGTAAAATTTGTCCTTGATTCTTCATTGCTGAATTAATTCAAAAGGTGCCATTTTTATTGGCAATAGTAAATGGGTTCACTCCTTATTCAATTAAAAGTGGTATCGAGCAACAGGACACTGTTAAAATTAGTTTTTGTATTGTATTAAACTTTATCTTTACTTTATCAAACTGTGCCAGCTTGTTGGCATTTATACTATGATTGATATAAAACGGATAAACAAATTCTTTTTTAAAGGAAATCCGGTTTTATTTTTACCGCGATTCTGGACAAATAAATCACTTACCTGTTCAGTTTTGTATACGATAGTACTTTTTTCTAAACAACATTTTTGTACTAGTTTATTCCTCTTTTAATAAAAAAATGTTATTCCTTCAACAAAAACACAAAAATTGGAACTCTTGTTGAATGTCAGTAAGCCCATTGGTTTTCGAGATGAGTTTTTTGTTCAAGAAATGAGTCGTTAAAAATACACAAAAATTTTATTTAGGAAAGAGTGCCATGGACGATTTTGTTTAAAAAAAAACAACTACTGTGAGCTTTGCGATAAGTATGATCGCATACAAATATTGTTTATTTTAGGCATGGTGGTTTTTTTAATATTAGCAAACAAAGCAGTTCATATCTCGAAAACAAATCATTTTGGGACCTTTGCTTATATTGTTTTATGGTATGTACCCATAACAGCACTAGTTTTATAAACAATTTAATACTTTTACATCAGTGTGTGATAATGATATTTATATGGGGTCTTTTTTCCCATAGAATTTTAAGAGAAGCTTGTCGGCCATTTTCTAGAAGGCCAAAACGTCAAATTGAAATGTTTATTCAACACAAAATTTACCACCATATTGTAATAATCACATATTTTCTTAACTGCAAAATCTGCAAACTAGCTCTTTTTCTTCGGCTGTTATAGAGAAATACAAAAAAGAATATGGCCAGTCTGTAAGTTCAAAACACATGAAACCTCACAACTCTGTTGCAACGTAGTTAAAAACTGTATATATTATTCTTTATCAACATTACATTGCGAGACACTATTTGAATGTGCAACATATCACAAGCTCACACTAACCTTCTAGAAAATGGCGCCAGGTTTCACTTTTTATATAGCTCTCGTGTATTTAAACGCGTGGTTTTTAGTTTGTGTTACGGTATTGTTACAATTTAGAAAATTAATGACATTCTTCTTGTTCTTTTTCTTTGGATTTTACCCCTTAGGAGTTTGCCATTTTTTGTTTCCATAGCACTGGGTTGTACCAGTTTCCTGCTTGAATCATCCATTGCCATATTTATGTATGTTTTTCATGCCATTTTGAGCCTCCCTCTTCTTCTTTCACCTCTTAGTGATCATTCTGGCATTTTTTCGGTCATCTTCCTTAGTCCATGCGTTTCACATGTCCAAATCACTTGAGCGATCTATTTTTTAGAAATTTGGGGTCTGACCACGGTATTTTCATTCATTCCTATAAATTTTTTTATGTTACGAATTTTATATTTTCGTGTAGTTGTTAGGCATCTCCTCATACAATCACATTTTTGCCCCATATGGTAATATACTCTTTCTACGACTACCTTTCATATCACACGGATTGCCGTGGCAACTCGTGCGATATGAGTTCAAGCCGTGAGATATGAGTTTCAGTAAGCTGTGTCATAGCAACTCAAAAAAATTATACTATTCTACTATACTGTAGAATATTCTTGTGTTACGTTTTTATTTCATATTATTCCGCGTAGTGATCTAGTAGCGTGTTTCCCCATAGCTGTTCTGGTCTCAATATCTTTGTCACATCTGCCCGTTGAGTTAAAAATAGAACCCAGATATTTGAACGAGTGGCATTTTTTTATTTTATCGCCTTCTATTTCTAAGTTATGCATGTCTCTCCATATTGCTCTGTTTTGTTGAAGTTGTCTTTAAACCCCATTTTTCATATTCTTCTGTGAGCTTTTTTACCATGTATTCCATATCTTCACTGTCCTGGGGAAATATAAATTGATAATTGACCGTCAGCAAAGAGCAGCGAATGTAAAGTTCTATTTCCTATATTAGCTAACACCTATTCCAGCACATTTCCGATATCACATTTCCAGTGAATCATAATCACAAAGCTAATTTGAGCTTCTTCTTCTAGTGCCATACCCTATTCAGGGCGTTGGCTACCTCTCTCCTATGCCTGTTTGGTGCGCGGCGATAGATAACTTGCACAGACAGGCATAGGGGACCTACAGTTTAACGTGGGCTCCGAACCACAGGAAGTGCATGCACTTCTTCTCCAGAGAGGTTTTCCTGGGGAAAAATCCACCTCGCTGGTTTCCTTTTGCCTTGCGAGGGAGAACGACCGGGCCAGGGATTGAACCCGGATCCGATGCGTTGGTTGAGGGAGCCAGGCTTCTATGGAAAAATCCTCAGAAGAATGAAACAAAGAATAGGATTTCTGATGTAATAAATAGAATTATTCCTCATCGTAATCGTAGCCCGCGCGCTTACCACTGAGATACGACCGCTCTAAATTTTTGCTAAATTTGAGCTAAATGGTTACAAATTTATTGGGCTTATTCAGAAAATATATGGTTTCGGTTCGATTTTTGTAAAAAATTGTTAATTAAAATTGCTGAAAACACATTGTTGCTTTTAAGTTTTTGCAAAAAAACATTTTAAAATCTATTATCAAATACAAACACACAAAATCGAATGGAACGTTATCTTTGAATTGGTTGGTTATGCTATACATCAAAATACTTGAAAAACACAAAAACAAAATTGTTCCTGTCATTGTCAAATTTAAAACACCTTAAGTTAGTCAAATTCTAAATTTCCAGTGCTATATAACCTGCAAAGTGTAATGTCCATTCGAAGATGTTTTTGCAAACGCCCCAAACCTGGTTTTATCCCTCATACTGAAGCTACTGCTCCGAAGGTAAGAAATACGAAATTTCTATTTTCTGCGATGCATATCCTGATTTTAATTGCGTATTAACTGGTAGCACGCAAATGTTTTCATGTGACTTCAATTGTGATTGTATTAGGTTTATAAGGTTTACTTCAATTAGTTGAATCATTGATGTGCTTGTATTAATTATTACGCTGCTAGTACTTTAATTTAGATTTATGCTTGTAAAAAAAAGCATTGAAATATTTAACTAAACATTTAGCTAAAGGAAAAAGATTACAAATTGATAAAATTTATCTTTAACTGAAAAATAAAGTAAATTCGTATGGGATTAATTGCAAGGAGACACGAACGCAGTTCCGCACCCGGACACCGGCGCCATATTTAAATGATAAATCACTTAACGTCAGATATAAAACGAAAATTAATTTTTAAATAATGATGCGTCATTTTGCGCTGTAATTTTCATTTAAAGGCAGAAACACGTCGCTTACTTCTTTTAGTAAACTTGAATAGTTTTTATATACAGGGTCCGCCAAAAATACGGAAACACGCTATTTACGGCAAAATCATTGCTTGCGTTAAAAAACTGTTCTACCCAATGTATTTATTTTTGCGAGTAATGGCTTCACATGATTTAGATTAATGAGAACATACTTTTTTTGGTTTTATTTGATAGACTGTTTTATTATCTTTTCAATGGTGTATGACTTTCATATGATTGCATAAGAAATTTGAAAGAATATTTAAAAAAAATAAATTTAAAGCTAGTGCTGTTGTTTTCTGGCTTTCTTGACAATTGCAATTCACTTTAGCAAAAAACAGAAGATACTCTTTAGCTTCAAAATTGCGCCCGCTGCAGTTTTTTGTAAATCTCGACTTTAACGCCCATTTACAGAAAGAGTAGTTATCTAGTCGGAATCGGCTACAACTTGTTTAGGAGCCCTTTGTGGGTAGTACGCGTTGAAGTAAAATATTTTATTTCACAAACTGTCCACAAGATTTTTTTAAAACTTTGTAGCCTGATAGAACCAAAGATGGGCTACAATTTGGTTTTTTAAAGCTATAATTTTACTGTGAAGCTTTCTATAAATTTTTGAAAATCAAAAATGGACCCCTTTTTATTTTATTTATAAGTTCTAGCTTTACTTGTGAAGTCCATATTTATTAAGTATAAATGAGATACTTTTTACTTCAACAATATATAAAAATTTAAAATTTTTCCATTATAATTAATTTTATCTAAAGGGGCCGTTAAAGCTCTATGTATCATGGACCTGTATGCTGCTAATTTCTGTGTTTTGTGATAACAAGAATAGTGTAGTATTGTAATGTCTGTTTGTGTAGGTTTTCTATAAACAGAGTACTCAAGTTTATTAGTTGAATTCATAACGAATTTTTAATAGCAGCATACAGGTTCATGATACATAGGGCTTTTACGGCCCCTTTAGATGAAATTAATTATAATAGAAAAATTTCAATTATTAAGCAAAGTGCATTTATAGCAATGTTTATAATACTAAACTTATTGATGCATTACTTAAAGAAAAAGGTTATAAATTAGCCATTCAAAAAATGCATCCGAATACCCCAACTTCATTCGATACAATTAAATATGCTTCGATCCCATGTTTTGGTGACAAATCAGAAAAATTGCTAAAACTATAAACAAAACAAATATATATAAAGTAAGTTTTAAAACAACTAAAAACATTTTAAATACTTTCTTTAATGTAAAATCAAAAACAAATGATTTGATAAAATCAGGCATTTACAAATTAAATTGTTCGCATTGTGATTCGGTTTATATAGGCCAAACAATTAAAAATTTTGATATTAGGTATAAAGAACACGTACGTTGTTACAAATACAAACACCCACATAAATCCAATTACGCTAAACACTTACTAGAACACAATCATTTAATTACATCTGATAACACAATAAAATGATTACACTTTTGTGAAGATAAACGTAAATTAAACATATAAGAAGCCTTTGAAATTCACAAACATTTAAAAACGATACCGTTAATGAACGAGCAAATTGATCTCTTAAAATCACCTCTATTAGACGTTTTGGAATAAGAAATAAAGTCATCTGTAGACAATTACCGAGATCATGTCACCAAGTTGTATTGTTGCTGTAGCAACACTAACTGTTTACTTTTTAATTTATTCTTCTTCTTGTGCCATACCCTATTCAGGGTACCTCTCTCCTATGTCTGTGTTTGGTGCGCGGAGATAGATATTCTGCACAGGCAGACATTGAGAAGCTACAGTTTAACGTGGGCTCCGAACCACGGAAAGTGCATGTACTTTTCTCCAGAAAGGGTTTTCCTGGGATAAAATCCTACTCGCTGGTTTCCCGTCGCCTTGCGAAGGAAAATGACCGTGCCGGGATCGAACCCGGATCCGTTGCATTGGTAGCCCGCGCGCTTACCGCTGAACTACGGCCCCTCTACTTTTTAATATAACTTTTGATAATAGAGTGTAAACATGTCGAAATACGTATAAGAAGATAAAATAAATAAATAATGTTGAAGTTAAGAGTATCTTATTTATACTCAATATATTTTTATTTGTTAAACGAGGTCCGATAATAATTTTTTTTTCTTACGCAGATTTGCTCGTCATTGCTAGTACAACCAAAATCTAATGTTTGTGTTTAAACACTTTTATACTTGGTGGGGCTACTGTAGGTAATGTAAATTCTAAATAACAGAAATTTTCAAAATAACATTCCTCAAAAACTACAATTTGGGTTTCTGCTTAATACCATAACTTCACTGTGGCACCTTCTTTGAATTTTTCTAAAATCAAAATTGGTACCCTTTTATGTATTAAACGGGAAACAATAAATAACTTTTATCTACAACAGTGAGTAAAGTGACCACTTTACTCATTCCTAAGAGTGAGTAAAGTGGAAATTTACTCTCTAGGTGACATTACCTCATTTTATATACAGCGTCGCTATTAAAGATGGAACCAAAGCTCTCCTGCTAAAACGGTTTGAGATATAGATATGAAACTTAGAAGGCTTCCATTTGAAATTATTTCGCATTTTTTAGGTTAAAAAAAAATTTTTTTTACAATGATTTTTGAGCGCGGCCGCCATCTTGAATTTTTTTAAATGGCAACATGGGCTTTGTGATACATCATTAGAAAGCTTATTTTTTTCTCTTTCTTACTACTTCAATCATGTATAGTGTTAAAGTAGAAAATAATGCGTTCTGTTTCTGTCAAATGGTCCATATTTCACGAAATTAAGGTTTATTTGTCACGTAATACAATAGTTGTAAGGAAACAAACCATATGTACTGTGTTTTTTGTCACTTATTAAACCCCTGCTGATTGTTTTTTGTTTATTTTTGACGTTTCGGTATTGCGAAGGTATCTAGATTTAAAGTGCAATACATTAGCCAGCCATTTTTCTGCATTATTTTCTACTTTAACACCATACATGATTAAGCTAGTAAGAAAGAGAAAAAAATAAGCTTTCTAATGATGTATAACAAAGCCCATGTTGCCATTTAAAAAAATTCAAGATGGCGGCCGCGCTCAAAAATCATGTATAAAAAAATTTTTTTTAACCTCAAAATATGCGAAATAATTTCAAATGGAAGCCTTCCAATTTTCATATCTATATCTCAAACCGTTTTAGCAGGAGAGCTTTGGTTCCATCTTTAATAGCAACCCTGTATTTTTTTCGTTTTCAAAGTAATGCGATGCAAATTGCGATTAGTAAAGTCAGCAATTTTATGTTTTGTTTCAAAGGCATTGTGATGCAATGCTTTCATTTTTAAAACGTCAAAATTTTTTAAAACGTCAAAAATTTAAATATTTTTGAAAATTGTACATATTATTCTGTTGTAGATAAAATTTTATATAGAACACATGACTAAAGTGTCTTTTTTTGATTTCGCAGATTTATATCACTCGCTGACGCTCGTGATTTAAACTTCTGCTCGATCAAAAAAAGTTCCACTTTGCTCACTTGTCCTATAAATAATTATTGCTTAAGACAAATTACTCATCTTCACTAGTAGTAGAACTAAAATCTAATGTTAGTTTTTAGAAAATGTTATATTGGTGGGGCTACACCCTATGCCCCCTCTAGTTTTTCGGCTGGCGAATTTAGAATTTGGTGAGGCTACTGTAGAAAATATAAATTCCAATTATTTGTAATTTAAAAATTTTTGGATTTGGACGGGTAATAATCTGAGCATGATTTCTAAACCCCAGCATCATTATTGCTGTCGTCACGAACTGACAGCTGTAATAAAGTACAGCTTGTGCCACCTAACCTTGCAAATTTTAGTGGGCTTTGATTCGGCTACTTACGCTTTGTTTCGTCGGTAGTCGTAACTTAAACTAGCTCTAATTGGCTGTTGGACAGTGTGGTACACTCTACTAAAAAGTGAAAGTCAATTTATTTATGGTTTACAAAAAATTGTGGATTTTTTGACAAATTAAAAGGCTGTGCGCCATAAGGTTAGAAACAGGTTGCTTTGAGGAGGGATTAACGATAATTTAGGTTACGTATAAAAAATACAGCAAAGAAACTAGAAATGCAATAAAAAACCTCTATTATAGGAGTTTAATTTACTTCCGAATCTTATTTTTCCCTTAGTGCAGAACAATAATGGATGGTGATATTAACAAATAAACTATTTGAGTTCCCTAAAGTTATTTGTATAAATCAATTAGTAGTTGCAAGTATAATATCAATCGTCATTGTCGGAATCACTAAACCCAAAACCAAAATCACTGTCGCTGCTATCATTTTTCACATGTATCACTAAAGAGTCTGTTATTATGTCCATAACATGTTCGTTTTCCCAGAACTTCTGCTCTGTACTTTTCACGTGGTCGCACACTTTATTCCATGTTTCTTCATTGATTTGGTTGAATTTTTCTTCAGCAAGTTTTCTCGTGTCCTCCAACTTAAATGTGACATTTTGTGATGCCACATAATTTTTAACTATCCCCCATATCATCTCTATTGGGTTTAATTCAGGGTGATAAGGGGGTAATCTCAAAGCAGTATGACCATGTGCTTCTAAGATTGTGTTTATTTTAAACTGACGGTGTTGTTGTTTTATACTTTTAATTATTTCATACAATTGTATCTTGGTCATAGCGTGTGAACAAGATATGCCCTTTTCTGTTAGCCAATCAATCATAACTTGCTTCCTAGAATTACTATTTGGCGCTGCGTTTATTTGTACGTTATGATACGGTGCATTGTCTATTACCAACACGGAGTTTTTAGGTAGATTTGGAATAAGTTTTTCTTTCAGCCACTTCTCATAATTCTCAAAATTCATCTCATTATGATAATCACCAGTTTTAGTGCCCGATTTGAATATGAGCCGAGCATTTTTTACAAATCCAATGTTTTCCCCACCGGCGTGTAACATAATTAATCGTTGGCCTTTTGATATGGTGCTGAGTAAACCATTCGTCGTTTTGTCTGACCAACTATGAGATTTTGTATGAGAACCATGCAGGTAGGTTTCGTCCATGTAAATAATTGTTCTATTTTGTTGCCTATACAGCTTTAATTTTTCTAAATATTTAATACGGAGGCCTCTGATATCTGATTTTTCTTGAAGAAGTTTACGATTGTTTTGTGTAACACGCCAGCGAAAACCCAATGTTTTTAACATTCGTCGTAAAGAGGTCTTGCTTCCGGAAAATTGAAAATCGTTTTTTAATTTTTGCAACAGACTGTTTAAAGTAATGCGTTGATTGTTAGTATTATGAAAATTATAAATTACTTGTCGTAAATCATAAGATGTAATATCATCTGAATCGGTTACCGGCTTCTTTCGAAGACGTTTCCTTTTGGGCGAGTTAAAAACTGCTTTTTCCAGTTCTTGGTAATCTTCGTCGTCGGATTTCTCAATATTTAGTTCTGCCTCCTTCAAAATGTTATAGATTAATCTCACAGAAACTCCGGTTGCCGTCGACAAATGCTTCTTTAAATCTGTTGTGGACGAATTTGTAATATCCAGCTCTTTATAACCCGTATAACCAAATCTATAAAGATGTCCTAGGCGATAGAGATATTTAAAGATGCGGTAAAGATTACGTGATACAGGTGTAATATGTATTGGAGCTGTACTTTAGCCTATACCTTAACTGTATAGATTAAATATTTACCGCATCTATATGATATCTATACTTGTTTCCAGTACAGTTTTATCTTTATCACATCTGTATCACATCTTATTCTATGCTATACCGCACCGGTACTTCAAGCAGGGATTTTATCTTTATCGGATCTGTAGAAAATATATACTGATTGTCTTTACAGTTGTACCTTTAACAAATCTCTACAATATCTTCATGCAGGCTATATCGCACCTGTAGCGCAATTACCGATTTTGTCTTTATCGAATCTGTGCTAAATATATACTGCCTGTCTTTACAGTTTTATCTTAAGCCTAAAACCGCTGTGTATAGCGTCAATCTAAACACTATCTTTATTTGTTGGCCTTGTGTATAAAAACGTTAAAAATGGCGCATCAACAAGATCAAGAATTTAAAGTTTACGAATTTGATGGAACCTTGGAGATTTGTGTGCTTCCTACAATTATAATAATAATTTATGACATAATCATTAACCAAGGCTGCTGTCTCCAATGTGGAGTTATTTTCGATAGGGGGATCATTTACCACAATATCTATAAACCACAAGTAAATAAAATGATAACCTTCATCATAAACTGTTATTACACCTATAACCAAAACTATACCTTTTGATGTGCCTACGGCAGAGAGCATTTTCTCAGTTTTGCTGTACTTATAACGTCCAACCGCGGATTTACGGGGGGTGGGGTAGTAGGGGTAATTACCCCCCCCCCCCCTCAAAAGGCCAAAAAAATCACCTAAAGCACTAGAAGTAAAGTGTTTTTGAACATGTAATTGGAAAAAATTTGTAAATAAATATATTTCATCGGCTAAAAGTTTTCCAGCGAAACACAATAAGAATGACTCAATTGCAAAGAAACTTTCTTAACGGTAAAACCTAAAACCAAGCCGGACGTTAAACAATGCATGGCTTAAGATTAGCTGTAAACCTTTATGGGGGTTTATAAACAGACCTGTTTGGAAAGTCTACTCACCAAAAAGATAAAGATATTTAAAGCTTATCCCAGCGCCAGCAGTACAAAGTACGAACCGACATCAACATAAACATATTACGTGATATTTTTTTCTTGAAATTACAATTCTGACCTCAGCAATGGCGGGAAATTCAGAAATAATGTACTTTAAAATAGTTGGTGGTAAAATAATACAAAGACATCAATTATTTCGAAGTAAGATTCTCGAAATGTCTGAACCTACTAAAACTGTTTTATATTTTATCCCCTATAATTCTTCACTGTTTATTTTTCTTAATACTTTACTCTATCAAAATAGTCTGTTTTCACGTGTTTCTTGAAATTTTAATACTATATATAATCTAACGTCGTTTATATCTGCTTTTTTCCACTTCGCTTGTATGCACACTACGTAGTTGTATTTTTGTTTTGTTTCGGCATCAGTTTATAAAAAACTTAGCAAAGCTACAAACGATACACTTTACCAACTATTTATAAAATGATTTTACTCTACATTAAAATTAATGTAAAAAACAAAATTAGAAAATGAGAAACATGAAACACATTTAACTTTAAAAATTTCAAGAGCCCACAAAAATGTCTAACTTTATTATTAAGCGTCCAATGCGTTTTCTACGTAGTCCCTGTTAATCACGTTTTATCCAAGCATACTATACGCCCTTAACGAGATATTATGCAACGTCACTATAAATTTTACTGCAAAAAAAACGGTTTAACCCTAACTGTAATTCTTAGTAGTACATTTGTATCATATTGTCCATCATAACCTTCTGTAATACTCTTAAAACATTTAGCGGTCGAATCTTATAAGAGGCGAGATTAGCTCAGGGTGCAAGGAGACCGACTCACAAACCAAAGATGGCCAGTTCGATTCCCCGCTAAGGTAAAGTATGCAGCGCATTTTTAAAATTAAAAATCTATCAATAAATACATTAGTGTAAATGAAATTAGCTAAAAAAATACAGAGGGGTTGTATAAAATATTATAAAAGAAAATATATCCGCGTAAAAAAATATTTTTTTTTAATCTAAAATTAATTGCTTGAATTATCTATACCGCACCTTAATTTGGACGATACAGCATCGGAATAGTATCTTTAAAAACCTATATCGTATCTTTACAGTACCTTCATGTGCTCTATACGCAATCTTAACTGCATCTGTACTATATGTTGTCTGTACAGGAGCTTTACATCTTATATACAGAGTTAGTAAAGACAACTATACCCAATCGATATGTAATCTCTATCGTCGCGCTATCCATAGGGTACAGAAAGCCTGTATCGACTAAAGATTTAAATACAGGTTCGATATAGGTTCTGTATTGTGTGGTTATACGGGAAGCAATTGCTTTTAAGTACGAATACACTTTAAGCACAACCTCACGTGTTTGAGAATGTAGTTTTCGTCCATTTCCCAAATTTGACATCGTAAAGAATAACAACAAAAGAACTTCACAAATAACAAAGAAAAAGCTAAAGTAACATCAAGAAGAATTTTCAAAAATTAATACTTTCCTATTTTGGCGTATGACATAATAATAATGACATAAATAATTAACAGCAACTAGATATTATACTAGCTTTCAAACTACGGGATTGCTTTTGCTTGAGAGTGTAACGGCTTCTCGCCTTTTAAACTTATCGTCATTTTTTTTGCAAGGTTAAATGGCACTTGCTGTAGTTGAAGTATGGATGGAATGGAGGGTTGCCTATATAGCTTATGTTCTTAGAAATCTAACAGAGGGTGAATTAATGTATAACGTTATAATTATAAAATGTACACTATTGCAAATACGATAAGTGTTAATATCTAGTATGGGAAAGTCCACTCAACAGTGGCGTAACTTCGAATTTTGGGCCCGGGGGCAAGATACCTGAAGGGCCCTGGCCTCATTCTCAAAAAAACTTCAATAATAAAGTAATTGATAATAAGAACAATTTCTTCAATGGGAAAAAATTATTTGCAGTCTAGTAAATGAAAATAAATATATTAAAGCCGTGTGTAATTAAGATTAGCAAATCTTAAATTTTCTGAAGTTAATGTGTCTGAGTCGGTACCAAAAAGTGTGGGTGTTTTGTTATTACTAAATATAATCTCACTTTAGTATTTTTTATTGCATAAGTACATACTTACTTACATGGAATTTAAAATGTTTTTTGTTGAATATAAAAATAAAGACTGTCGAAAATCAACAATTTGTATTGAAAAAGTTTCGTAATAGAGAAATAAAAAAAAATAAAAACTCGTGGCTCGTGGCAGGACCCATTAGGGCCTCGGGCCCTGGGGGGCGTTGTCCCCTCTGCCTCTGGTAGTTACGCCACTGCCACTCGAAGTTAACACTTCCAACTTTTCTATATCCTCTTTTTCGCGACGCAAATCAAAACTGCTTACAAGGTTGTCTAGCGTGGAGGCTCCGTATGTACCCACTTACCACCTGTACCAGTATTCTGATCTCTAAATTTGTTTATAGCAATAGCAATAAATTTAATATCATTCAATTTTTACATTTCCAGGTTTATAAAAGTCACTATAAAACTACACTATGTACTGGAATGTTAAAACCAAGGCCGCTCTACATTTTTCAACTCGGAAGTTGATAATCTGCTTCCTCATGATGTAATTTAAACTGGAAATTTCACGGTCGGTATAACGGTTAAAATTGTTCAGATTTTCAAAACAAAATTTTCAATCCTTTAGAAAACTAGAAATTTAAAGGTTGTAATGTTAATGTAAGTTTGGGCAAGTATCCAATTTACCTACAGAGTCGATTACAAATTTATGCAGTTTTAGAATTGATATTGTAAGTTTTAATCATATACAGAGGGAGTTAAAAGTACGGAGACAACAATTTTCCGTCGTTTATAATTGTTTTTCTATTTCGGTTTTTTAAGGTTATTCTTAAAGCACTGTTTTAGCTAAAAAACAGTGTTTTAAGAGAGTCTTTTAAAGCATTGTTTTTAGTAAAATTTCACCAACAAAGATTGGTGTTCATGATATATTCATGATCAAATTTGGTAAATTTAGTATGTATGCCAACATATACATACTAAATTAACCAAATTTGATCGCAGCAATTTTTTATAACGTTTTTTCATTAATTCGATTTTTTTTTATAAAAATTGTGTTGTTTGCACCCTGCAAAATAGCCTTGAAAAAGTAAAAAAAAACGATTCGTATTTAAAAATCTTGCTTGATGCCATAACAAAAAAATAATATATTTCAGCATGTTGATAAACATTTCTTGAATAACTTTTTTATTCGAAAAATTTTTATAAAATGATTAATAACTGCAGAAAATTGGTGTCTTTATACTTTTGACTTATTCTGTATTTAAAAATAAATAGAGAAGTGAAGCTGTTAATACCAAGGTTGCACGGAAATCGAATTATAATTAGGATTCAAACCTTAAATATTTAAACAACGGTAATCCAATTAACTGTTAAATCGTCACCACGTGCATGACATTTTGAAAACGATTTTTTTTTCATATTCTGGTAATGTTTACAAATGTATAAGAAATGTAATCGCTACAGAATAGATTTTTATAGCTTTCTGGATTCTTGTTTTCGGAATACTGTCATTGATTTTATGCTAGGGTATGTACCGGGTGATCATTAAAATTTTTGGTCAACTCTTCCACTAAAAACCATAAAAATAGTGTCTTTGTTTAGTTCACAAACCTGCAATTAATTAATTTGTCATTTTAACAACTATAATTTGTGGCATAAGGTAAGACATGCAGTTCACAATCCATAGCAGAGTTGACCAAAAATTTCAATAATCGCGCGGGACAAAATCGATTTATAAAATAATAAAAAAAATTTCTGGAATTTAAATTAATTCTTCAAAAGTCCTGTTAGACATCTGCATATAATTCCAAAATTAAATGCGCTTTTATTGATATAAATCAGAGATGTAAGGATACAATTAATATACACTCCTCCGGTATCGGGGATCTTCACGGCCCAAGCACCCTTTGTTTGTTGTCCGCGCGATAAATACACATGTCCGACCCGCTAGACTTAAAGTATCCATAAATAACCAAATTATACCAACAGAAGCGACAGCCATGCACACTTTTATTGTAAACAACAATAAAACCGAGCCGGCATGTACGGGCCTGTGGGTGTGTCATAGTGACAAATCTTTCCAAAATGCAAGATTTAGGCGTGTTGTTATAGTGAGGCAGTTACGGATTTAATATATAGATTGGAAATATTAAGCAATTTAACCAGGAGCAGTTACTCATTTCAGTCTATAATGCCTTGCATTATGTCGTCATGGGGTGTCTGTAGAGTGTACATTTATAAGTTTTGTACTTGGTTTTCTGTCTTTAAAATTGATTCAAATCATGATATTTTAAAAATCATTTGATTTAATTCACTATTTAAATCAAGTATGCCCTGTATTTATACTAATCAGAGTGGCATTTTTACTAGTTTAAGGACAGCACTGCTTTTTGGCAGTTTGAGTATAGAACAAAGTCATTATAAGAATGTATACTAAAATTATTTTTCACGGTCGTTCTATTTCTTAAAAAACAAATACAGTTGAGACGGTATAATTGCAAAAATATGTATACCGTGTCTTGCTCTTGTGGCAATGGCAATTTGCTATAAAAATCGTAGAAAGATCTTTAAGACAAAAGGTTGTGCTACATTTACTATTTTCTGAACACCCAAATATTGGACTTCTTTTGGTTAATTCTTACGTATACTCGTATACGGAGTGATTTATAACATGTTTAACGAACTTTCAGGATACTTTCGTTATCTGAAAATAATGGAAAGAGTTCCTATAAACATGAATCCGGAAACGCTTCCTTGCGAAGTTACAGCATCCTGAACTTTTGCAATAGTTGGAATAAAATTTTGCCATTTTATATATGAGCATTACACACTTAGCTTAGTAGTCTAGCAATTTTTGTTTGAATGCAAATGAGGTGTGTCATATGGTGGGGTCGCGTAATATTTTTTTTGAATATTTTAGATTTTTACTGTTTTTAAAGTTTAAGTTATTAATATTATTATCCATACAAATATACACTAAGACCCTACTCTTGTTGAATGTCGCTAAATCCAACAGTTTTCGAGATACTTCACAATCGAGTTGCCATGATGGTCAAAGTGTTTTCTTAAAATGTTTAAATAATTTCGACATACTTTGAGTACGTAAGTTTTGCACGTCAAAACAATGTTAAAAGTTTGGAAACTGCTTTCATTGCTTTAATGTGCGGAACTTACTATCAATGTATATGGAAACTATTTGGGTATATTAAGAAAAAACTTTGACTTTCATGGCAAATTGGCAACTCGATTTTACAAAAACCTTGAATTCTCTGGAAAACTGTTGGATTCAGTGACTTTCAACAAGAGTGCCTTTTTTTGTGCATTTTTGTATGGGGAATAAGATTCAATACCAGTAAAGATCTAATCTATTTAGAAAGAAATTCTAAGTGATCTCACCATTTTCAATGCAGTTATTGAAACAAAAATTAGCAGAAGTGCTCATATACCGTCTGTCTATAAAGTAACTCCCCACCCCCCTAACTAACTTTTGAACGACTTGATATTTTACTACAATATTTGGTGTGCTTTAATGGGAAATTAAATACTATTTTTTAGCCAAAAATTAAATCTTGTATCATTCAAAATGGCGACTGGGCGCCATTTTGAAATTTTTTCTTAGATAGAAATGGGGGTTGAGTGACACCTCATTTGAAAGGTTTTTTAATTCTGCGTCTGATCCTAGAGTTTCAAAGAAAAATATTTAGCCATAACAAAATGGCGGATTTTGAACAAATAGACGCACTCAATTCAAAATTGTTTTGATTTTTTTATCCAGGGTCGAGTGACAACTCATTTGAAAGGTCTTTTAGTTCTGCGTCTGATCCTTGAGTTCCAAAGAAAAATATTCAGCCATAACAAAATGGCGGATTTTAAACAAATGGACTCACTCAATTCAAAATTGTTTTGATTTTTTTATTCAGTAGTCCACTTTTTCATTTGCAGTCCAAAATTGTCCCAGAAATAACTTAGGTGGCTGGAAATAATATTGAAAACGTTATGTTCCAACAAGACGGTGCGCCGCCTCATTATTATAGGCCTGTTTCTGACTTTCTCAACGGACATTGTCTTGGAAGATGGATTAGTAGGCGGGGGCCTGTAGAATACCACTCCAGAAACTTATGAAAATGTAAAGCAGGAATTTCATAACCGACTTTTTATGTGCCAAGAAGTGAATGGTAAACATTTCGAACACTTAATTTAATTTCTTTTTGCTTTAATTCTTAGTTTTTTTTTAATAGACTTCTTTATCTTCAAACATTGTCATTTTGTTATGGCTGAATATGTTTTTTTGAAACTCTAGGATCAGACGCAGAACTAAAAGACTTTTCCAATGAGGTATCACTCGACCCCCGTTACCATTAAAAAGAAAATTCAAAATGGCGCCCAGTCGCCATTTTGGATGATACAAAATTTTAATATGGTCTGAAAGATCGTATTTAATGTCCCATTACAGCACACCAAACTTTTTGGTAAAATATCAAGTTGTTCAAAAGTTAGTTGGGGGGGGGGGTTACTTTACAGACACAGTGTATAAAGTTCTATATTTTAGTGCAACTACTGCTAAAGTTGTCGGCAAAATAAACTAGTACATCTCGAGGAGGCTCTAACTTTGTAACAAAGCGTTTCCGAACCTACGTTTATTTGAACTTCAATATTTGCAAATTATGAATCTATCCTGCAAGTGCGTTCCACATGTTATGAATCACGCTGTATATCACAGATGTTGTTAAGAACAACCAGTAATAACTAGTGCTGCCGAGTGGTTACGGTTCACCAGTTAATTTTTTTACGGAAACCGTGTATTACGAGTTTTATAATAATCGGTTTGAAACCGGTCTGTAAAACCCGTCTGAAAAACCGGTCTGTAAGACCGGTCTTAAAACTCGGTCTGAAAAAAGCGGTAGCTCGGGCCCTACCGCAGTTGCGGGACTCGTTGGCCTAATTACGCCACTGCGTATATCGACATGAGTAATGTAACGAACGATTTGAAAATACGTTTTTCAGACGGGCTTTTCATCCAGGTTTTTTCAGGCCGGTTCGGATCGGTTTGTTCAGACTGGTTGTTTCAGACCGGTTGTTTCGGGCCGGTTTTTTTCAGAACGGTTTTTTCAGACTGGTTATTTAGGCCGGTTTATCAGACCGGTTTGAAATGGTTCAAAAACAGATTTTTTTCAAGAATCGGTCAAACATTGCAGCACCGGTTAACCGGGTAAAACTTTTTTCTTCGAGAACACTAGTGAATATTGAAATTGAGAATTTATTCTAAATGACAACTTGAAGTTGCAATGTTTTAACTTTTAATTACGGTTGTTATTTTTTAAGCATTTAACATTGGTAGTGATGGTTTCATAACAAACATTTAAAAACATTTGTGCTACCTACACAATACTACATAGTTGTTAAGTCATAAAAGTGAAAGCAAACCTAACGGTAGTCCAATAAATCGCATTCCGCATATTACTGCTATTGATATTAACATAACACGTTTGCGGTCACGTTCCCAAATTTAAAATGTTCTTGGGGTTTGCCTCTGATCAATTAAACTTGGCAATGATACGTACCATTTATAAAAGTATTGCAGGAAGCAGTCTCGACGATGAAATAACTTGTACAGATTGCTAACGCTACGCGCTGGTCTAGTTACTCAGTTTAAAGTTTGCAAATAATGAGAAAAACAACAAAAGATTGTGATTTGTAAACAATACTATCCTTTTTTCTTGATTTTCGGTTTGAACTTGAGCGTAACTTTCTTCTATTTTCCTTGATATTTTTTGCATTTTATGCAAAAGAGATTTCTTTATACAGGGTGTTAACGAATTGTAGGGACAAACTTCTAGGGCCTGCAAAACACAACAAATTAAACAACTTTTGTTAATAAATGTGTGGTCAAAGGCGTTTCCTTTAGAAAATAGAGCCTCTTAAAGATTAATTACAGAGTACCTAAAAATAGGCAACCCAAATTGCATTTTCAATTATTTTCCACAGGTCACACGGAATTTTGAAAAAAAAAACGATCTAGACATACATGAATTCAAATAACGTCAATTTTGACACAATTCGAGTTTTTTGAGATATTTTTTTATTTTTCTTGCATTCGTTTCTTTCTGTGCCTTTTATACTTCGTTTTTTTCGTTCTGTGATTTTTTTGATAATTATTTTCTTCGTTATTTTCGTTCTGTGTTTCGTATTTTTGTGTTGTGGCGAATTATACTTTTGCCGAACAGCCGGACATGATGTTCATGTATGGAGCTACTTGGGGTAACGCACGCGAAGCTGCTCGCTTGTACCAAGAACATTTTCCGAATAGGAATCATCCATCGCACAAGGCCTTTAGTGTAGTTTCACGTCGGCTACGGGAGGAGCGTACATTCGTTGTCAACAGACACAACTGTGGAGCTACCAGAACAAGGCCAACGGTGGATTTTAAGGAAGAAGTTTTGGAGAGAGTAGCTGAAAATCCGTCTACTAGTTCAAGAGCCATCGCTCATGAAATGGGAGTAAACCATGTTTCAGTATGGGAGGTACAGGTACTACATGAGCATCAGCTACATCCGTACCATCCACAGAAGGTACAAGCCATGGTTCAAGCACATTTTCCCAGGGTGAAATTTTGCCAGGAATTTCTGCGACGGTGTAATGAGGTTTTGAAACATTTTGTTAATTAATTTTTTTTTAAATTAAATTTGAATTTGAAAAGTGGGAAAGAGGGCTTTATTTATCCTGTATTAATATCCGTCGTTATGGAAACAAATAGTAGGTAGTAAATTAAGCGCTTCTTAAAGAATCTTTGAGAAACTCTATCCCTGAAAGGAAACACTTTTGACCACACATTTATTAACAAAAGTTGTTTGTTTTGTTGTGTTTTGCAAGCCCTAGAAGTTTGTCCCTACAATTCATTAACACCCTGTATAAAGAGCGATAATTTGCACAAACAGTAAATCAGCTGAACTTAATCAACCTTTATAGGTCAAACCTGAGAGGTATTGATCTTTAAGAGGACTTTTCAGCAGTTGCTTAGTTGCACATTAAAAAATCAACTTTACGCATATTTTTTACAAACCTTGGGTAATGTTTTAGAAATCTTCGTGGCACAATCCATACATAGTTCTTACTGTTTGTTTGTTTTTTCGAGAAAAACGTTTTAAGTAACGACTTTTAGTTTACAGCCATCTTCAGGATTAAAATTATCAAAATCTTTGCTGTTTTGCGTTTGACTTTTTTGACGTGATTTTGTCCTATCCCAAAAAGCTCATAACACGTTATTTGGGTATCAGGAATACGATACCAAGCTTTATCCCCTCTCAAAAGATCTTTTTTGATTGTGCTCAAACGCAATGATGATTGATACTAAGGTCTGATGCGCTCATTCAGTTTTACAAACGAAACATTTTACTATAAAATTTCTATCCAAAAGTTTGTTGAACCCATACAGCAAGATTTTACCATCATATGCAATCAGTCGATGTCCTACAAACTTCCTCGGATCGATAACTACATGTCCCATCGCAATTAATTCGCATTTCACGCAACTTCTGACGTAATGTATCTCGTCCGTGCAATCTTTCATAGTTTACATCATGTCGTGCAATGAGTCTTTTTTTAGATGCCTAATAATATTCAGTCAATGAGCTTTCTATTGATTAAAGCTGCGGACCTACATAATACAGTGGGGTATGAGGTAAATTTGCACACCCCCGCAGTTCACTTTTCCATGACGTCATCATTATCGACCTGGGGGTGTGTTGGTGCAAGCGCTTCGTCCTGAAGCCTGAAGGTGACCTAGCGTCCTTCGTCGTAGTCTAGTCTGTGCAGGAGTTGTGTTCACGACCACCAAGTGTAGTAGTACATACTTCATGATATTACAAAACATGGTGCAAGGTCCCTCTGATGATACTAGCGACTGTGTTAGTGAAGAAGTAAGTCATTTTTATTGATTTAATCTAAAAATGTAAACAAAAGAATAATTTTGTGTGTCTTAGATGTAGCAAATGAAAATTTAAAAGATTTCTGATGCAACTTTAAAATTTGTGACCTGTTCCGTTATAATACAATTTACATAGTGCCAAATTATAGGGGGATTTGTAGACGACTCAACGGCTAAGTTTATATCGCGACCGATAGTAATAGTGCAAATACCACTGCATTTTGTTAATGTTAATTATGTGCAAGCTCTAAAACCCAACATTCATTTCTTAAAAATGTTGACAATATAAACTTCCTTTTTTTTTGTAAACTGTCCCGAATTTTTTTTTGCAAAACCATGTTAGTTAATACCACGGTAGGTATGTTAATGCCAAAACCTCAATTCTATTTATAAACAAAACTGTTTATGTTGTCAATTGCTGTACGCTAGCGTACGCGCGTAGATTTTATTGATTTTAGACGGAAACTTGCTATTGCTTTAGCGCAAGTGTAACATTTCAAAATACAAATGGTAAAGTAGATTGAATTGTTTTCGAGCCCATGGAATTTTTTTAACGACAATATAATTACCAATTTTACTGATATCTGGTTTTCTAAGAAAGGTCTAGTAATATCTTGTTTTTTATCTAAAAATCTCTAGATTTTGCTATTTAAGCATTCACCTTCACTAACCTTTAAGATCCCACCGTATATGATAATATTTTATTAATCAGTAACATACATTGATAACAAAAATATAGTACCAAAATAAAAGGTTTAGACGGAAATGATAATTTACATATCTATTCTTATACAGGGTGTCTCATAACTCGAGGTTGATAGCTTAAGATCGTGTAAATTAAGCGAATTGAATTAAAGTATGTCCCATAAACATGTGTCCAAATTCACACCTTTAGAAAGTTACACGTGTTACAAGTGTGCAATAAAATGGCAATTGTATTGACTGGCAGGAAATGTATTACAATGACCCTGCTAATGTAATAACTGTTCTAAGTTATCTCTTGCAGCTTCTGTGCAAAGTCTGGCTTTTCGTACAATTGACCTCAGTTGTACGAGGGTTGTTTCTTATTTGCGCGGCAGCATCCTTACTGCTATAAGTTCAGCCTCATTGCATTACTTTTGTGTATATTCAAACTGGGGACTATGTCCCACAGAAACCGGGGGGGGGGGGGCAAGAATTGGTCCACTTCGTCCAATTCAACAGCCTTGATATTGTGATTTGAAATGGTTAACACTCGGTAAATGAAAAAAAAAAGTAAAATCATCAAAAGTTTTCGAACAGTCATCTGCTTCTAAGAGTGGCATTGTTCAAAATAGTGGTTACTATGGGCCAGGCTGCAAAAAA
This sequence comes from Ctenicera cuprea, assembly GCA_958336395.1. Lineage (NCBI taxonomy): Eukaryota > Metazoa > Arthropoda > Insecta > Coleoptera > Elateridae > Ctenicera > Ctenicera cuprea. The sequence continues at coordinate 17,329,133 of OY284494.1, forward strand.
ATCACTATTTTTATAAAAAAATCAATTTATTTGATTTAAATCAAGATTTTTTTTTATTTACATCAATGTTTCTATTTCTTGAAACCTGTGTTTATCCTTATAAAACAGTACATGTTTTTAAGTTTTCCGTCCACATCTGTGCATTTGTAATACGTGTAAGACTAATATGTTTAAATATACCTAAATAAAGAAAAAGTGAAACAAACGGGAATTTTTTTGCACATCTGTACGTTACAGAAATTAGTTTTAGACTGAAGACTTCTGCCTTTTAAGAAACTACTCACATAAAAATGTTCTTAATTTTATTTTTAGCTTAGCAATAATTGAGAAAGCCGGAAAACTGGTGTTGTTATTTCCTTATTGTAATAACAAGTGCAATGTTGTATTTGACGACTAATTTTATGCTATGACCATGAGCCATGTAATCCTTAGAATTGACCATTTAGTTTTGTTTAGTTTGTTTTATTTTTAATGAAAAATCATACATTTGCGTTTGATACTAAACTTGTAATTGCTTTTTCACATTTTTTTTTTGTTTTCTACAATAAACATTCGAAAAATTGACGTTTTTGATTTAAATCATTGATTAAAATAAAAAAATCGCAATGATTTAAATCTTGATTTAAATCTTCGCACCCTGCTATGGGTTAGATTTTTTGCCCCAAGGGGTTTTGTAGCGTCGGCAATACTTACTATATACAATCTCTGCAGTACTTGGCAATAAGCAACAGGTACTCTACAAAATTTGGCAATGTTCGACGATACTCAACAGTATTAGGCAATATTTATACAAAATTATGAAAAGCTTTAGACAAGTAGGTAGCATTGTGCAATATCGGCAATAACTGTAATTTCGGCAATACTCCTACAGTTTTTTCGGTAGTGGTAGGTAGACCCCACACTTTGGGCCTTTAATTGTACGCTTATGATAGCCATAACTTCGTGAATGTTGAGTTTCAAGTACATGTACCTTTTTTTACTCCAATTGGCCTAATTAAACACGCCGCCGTTAAGGTATGGAGCTCAAGTCATGTGTGACACCTCGTACATCAATAAATTCAATAAATTTCTGTATGATGATACCATCTAAGATATTGTTATAAAACAAAAAATCGTTCAAGCACTAATTTAGTTTGATTAAGTTTATGAATCAAACAGTTTGCGTAAAACATATACGGAGTGGCTAGGAAAACCCCGGCCACTTTTCTTGGGGCGGTCAAGAGATGGCGCTTTACTAAAGAAAAATTAAATTAAAATACTGGCAACAACACAGAATCCAAGACGTTTTAGTTGTTTTGATTTAATATGGGGCGTATTTAATAACTAAAACGTCTTGGATTCTGCGTTGTTGTCAGTATTTTAATTTAATTTTTCTTTACTAAAGCGCCATCTCTTGACCGACGCAAAAAAGTGACCGGGGTTTTCCTAGCCACTCTGTAGATGCATCTTGCTATTTTTATAATCGAATTAATCTCTTTCTCTTTATATACACCTAATTAGTTTATTGGAGACACTTTTTAAGTTATACTTTAAATAGAAAAGCTGCTTCAAATTAACAAAAATACGCTGTAACCGATAGTCTTGACGCACTTAGGCATTTATCAAAGCGTTACATATGCAAAATTCCACTTTCCAAGAAGTCAATGGGCAACAAATTTTAGTAAACATGGTATTTCAGTTGTTCCTTCTGAAAATCAGAATGTATTGCCAAAACCGGAATAAACATCTTTCAGTATAAAAAAAATAACTTAGTAATACTTATCCTAATCGATCCCAAAGTTAGATACAACGAGGTTGATTCATGTTTTAGAAGTACCACTTAATAACAATTTAAAAACATCAGTCGGAGTTTACTATTGTTGAAAGCATGGCAGGTATTTGCAATTTAAATAAAAAATATTCTTCAAAAACTGGCAACACACGTTTTTTTTTAAATTTTGTAAGCCTATAACCTCATAGTGCTAGGGATGATATAAATTTCGTTCGTGCCCAGTCCGCTAGTTTCTCTGTGACGCCTTCTATGAATTTTTGAACATCAAATCCACCACCCCACCTTTATTCAACAAACGGGAGACGATAAAACATTTCTGTTTCAATTGCTCATAAGTGATTGTAGAATAACATTCACAACTTAATTTTTAGAGGGAGAAATTTTCAGGGAGGTTAATTTTCCCCTTCCCAGCCAACTTTTGGCTGGCGAATTTCCTTTTTGTTCTATCATTTTATTTAATCAAAAGGAATCTGTTTCTGAGAAATCTAAAAAACTTACAAAAAATGTTAATGTTTTAAATACAACAACACAGGAGCGTGCTTTCATTGTAGTTCTAGCTATGTCATACCACAAAGCGGGAGTTTGCCTCTCGTTCCGGCCTCCTCCGGCTGGAGAAACGAGCGAGAAACATTAATACAAAAATACTTTTGAAAACATTATAAGCAACAATTTCTAAAGTAACAGTACAATTGGCCCCTTTTAGGATTTTCGTCGGTCAAAATAGAAAAAGTATAGACGTCAACTGTACTGTTGGGCGTTATGGACTCGGTGAGCGTTGTGTCCAGGTAGACGTTATTGCTCGTTATGGTAGTATAACCTTTATGAACTATATGTATGAGCGTTGTAGCCACCAGACATGTGAGAGTTGTGTCCATGCTGGACGTTTTGGCTATTTCCAGTGATAGACGTTGTGAGAACGGTGGACGTTGTGGACAATTATGCAGAGCGGGCGTTGTGTCCCCGGTAAACAATATGGACCTACAAAACATATTTTATTCAGATTACCGTTGTGGCCAGTGCGCGTTGTCTTCGCATCCGATAGGAAACTGTAGGCGAAATGATTCCCTCATTTTATTTTTTTTTTGCATACAATTGATATCGTTTTCAACCACTTCCCCATTTTTCGGTACATTATTTTTCCTTGGTCGCTATATACACACTAATTTTGTTTTCAATTTTTGTTTAAACGTGGTGAAGCAACACAGGTTTTATTACTTTTTACGAAATCTAATGACGAAGAAAATGGAAACTTTCCTTCAGTGGTTTTCAGTATTAATAATTCAGGTGAAATCGATACCATATTGTTGGAATTATTATTCCTACTCCTTAAAAACTATTCCCACAGTTTGATTTTCTTCTTCCGTTTAATAATTTCAAACTTATGACTGCGGAACAGAACGGTATGACCACTTGCTTTAGCGCACTGTCACTGGGTTTACGAACAAATTCAAGTTCAAACTTATCTTAGATTATTTATAACTACCCAGACGCAATTTTGCTGCTGCTTTAAAAATAAACACATAAATGCATATGTTACTGATGATACTGATTTTATGTTAATGACATTGACCATATTCATATGTGCAACCTTAAACCTTAACCCACACATTAGTAAACCCAGAATATATTTTGATAACTAATTGCTTAAACTCATGTATTAATAACTGTCACATCGCAGAAGTCTTTGATCGCCGTAAAGCAAAACTATTGCCAACCAAACTTTAATTAGTGAATGCATTGCTCCCTGATCATGGACGCTTCAGAAATGCTGTCATTTTCTATATTAGCTAGGACCGCTATGCTAAAGACCTAAAACAAAAGTTTGAAGAGAATGCCATAATTACTTTCAAATCAATCTTTATTTGAACAAAATTATTTTTATACATGACGAAAACGTTAAAATGAATTTTTTCATTGGGGTATCGATAGCCAGAAAGGTCAGCAAAACATAACTATGTAAAATGATGATAATCTAAATAACAGTGCAGGAAGCTAATCCAGATACTAACAAGGCTGGGAGACAGATCAATTAAAAGATTCGTTTGGTCATCAGATAAAGAAAAGGACAAAGAGGCGTCCGATTTATCTGCTTAAAATGGATGTACTTTACTCACGAATTTTTGGCATATAATGAATGCATAATCACCACAAAGTAAGGTGTGTTATATTTACAAACATATTCAATCTAGTTCAGCGTTCCTTTAGCTGGGGTCTGAGAACCCCTGGGGGTCTGCGCAGCTAATACCAGGAACTTAATAACTTACATTCCTAGGAAAATAATAGTAATGATACCGATTTACAGCTAACTGGCGAAATAGAAATAATTAAAACACAATTCTGATCATAGTTCTGATGACAGGTGTCAAATATTACAAATATTTTCGTATTATATTAAGCTAATTGCTGCCGGTATTGGGAAAAATATAATAAGCAACACGTACCTAATATAATAATATAACATTCTCGCAAGGTAATATAATCCTCGGCTCCGCCTCGGTTCATATTACCCTTCCTCAAATTCACCATAGGTACGTACATTAGAGTTGTAGTAGAAAGATTATTCATGACCGCAACCACTGCACTACCATCGCGGCCGAAGCGTTAAAGTCACAAAAAGAATACAGTCCGACGGCCAAGAGGCAGGAGGTAATTCTAGAATTTTATTGATATCAATACTGATATCGATATATCGGCGGGGCGGCCAAGGACCCTCACCTAGGTGAGAGGCGTGAACAAAGACACCTTGTGCGGGGTCGGCGTTGTAACGGTCACTTCGGTGGTTTCAACTTGGTACGTCCACCCCTCTTCGGAGAGGTTCAAGGTTTCCTTAATTGGGACTACGGAGATTGGGTGAGTGATTTCACCAGGCGAAGTGTAGCCCTCGAGATGAGTCCTAACATCTCGACGGTAGCCCACTCTCTTGAATGGAACTCTGCTATCCGCCCGGACGAGAGCTGGATGCAAATGGTCCGGCAGGTAGTAGGGGGTCCCCGCTCTCTGACCGGGTAGCGGAGTGCTCTCAGGAATGGAAACCCCGCTCCTTGACCGGATAAATAGTCGTTCTGGCAAGTGATGGTGCTTTCCAGGATGGAGTGGCTGCTGCTGCAAAGGGACCTAGGTCCTAGGGGTGTCACTTGCAGCCAGCCCTCAGTATGGGTCCAAACGCCTCAGGCATGATCGCTGAAGTTAAAACCCCGCTCCTTGTCCGGATAAATAGTCGTTCCGGCAAGCGATGGTGCTTTGTAACGATGGAGTGGTGTGCAGCTGGCAGCATGATCGCTGAAGTGGAAACCCCGCTCCTTGTTCGGATAAATAGTCGTTCCGGCAAGTGATGGTGCTTTCTAACGATGGAGCGGTGTGCAATGCACGATCACTGAAGTGGAAACCCCGCTCCTTGTCCGGAAATTCCGGCAAGTGATGGTGCTTTCTACGATGGAGTGGTGTGCAGCTGGCACTGGGGTCTAGGATTCTAGGAGTGAAGCGCACTTTGCCTGCTCACGCCCACTATCAAAGTGTCGACTCAGGGGGTTCGTACTTATGTACACCCGACGCTGTTAAGGTGCCGGCCACTATGATCAGGCCGGTTTCCGACTAGTTCTGGGCTGTGCGTAGCTCACCAGTGCTGGGACCTGCGAGGTCCTAACTGGGAGGGGTAGCGCTGCTTGGCACGTGCTTGCTCCGACAAGTCCAACCAGTGACTTCTTTGACTGGTACCACGAGGACCAATGCCGAGCCCGCTGAGGATTCACACCCCCCAATTTTGGTCGCAGAGTAGGACTCGTGGTGGCAGTGGTACAGCCTAAGTGCAGGCTAGGGCCGTCTTAGTCCGGTTCGGCGGGTGAGCTGCGTTTCAGCTTGGGCACTGATCTGCAAAATCAGTAGAGATTTAGGTAGTCTCCCTCCACCAGTAGGGGCTTGGGGCTCGCAGCCTGATGCCAGGACTGGTAGCCTGTTCTCTTTCTTGTATTGAGGGCAGGCGCGTTGATCGAGCGTATCTCGATCATGGCGTCCCGAAGGGTTTCACCGCCTGGAGGGGGGACGGATATGCTTCATTGCTGGGTCCTAGTCTATCAAATCAATTGGTGATATCGATATATCAAATAAACTATATGGAATTTTGATGACATCGATATAACCATGTAATTGATATATCGATGTTCTCATGTGTGATATAATCGATGTATTCGATATATCGATGTAATCGATCTATTCCATATAATCCGTATATTCGATGTAATTGGTATATTGGATATAATCGCGAACACCGATATATTCGATGAAATCGATATATAATTTATGTAGCGTGGTTGATAAAAGATTCCGACTACTTTGAATCGTTACAGATCATCATCGAAGCTAAAATTGTCAAAATTGTTTCCACTTTTGCGTAACCATACTAAAGTGTTTACGCGATTACAAAAAGTAGTAGGGGCATTTCTAAATTTGGAAACGGCAACGTTGCGATTATTTTTATCCCTACCTATGACTAATTGCTAAGCCAAGAAATCATTTTCTGTAAAGTCGTACTTAGAAAGCAATTTAGTTCAGAAAATCTGCAAATCTGTCTGTTTTGTACGTTGAAAGTGAGTTGACTTTCGGTAGACGTTACGAATTTTACAATAAAAAAGCGACAAAAAAGTAATTGGTATAAATATTTATTTTATTTTAAAGTTTATGACAAGTCAAAGATTTTAATTTTTTTAAATTTATTTTCTATCGTTACATTAAAATTTTGTTTATTAAAAATGTGTATATGTTTTATTCTATTGTGGAAAAATCATTGTTTAAGTTTTGTTAAGATAATAATAATAGTAAGAATAATAAACTGACGAACTAATACAGGGGCCCTCTCTTTGAACTAGCCCGGCCTTGCGGACACCTTAGATTTTTCTCGTAGCCAAGAGATTGTTTTTCTGTCTGTCAGAGTTACTCCTACTATCTTTCAATCCACAGCCCTCTGTGTTGTTTTCGTTTTATTGATCATAACTTTTGTGAAGGCCTAGGTTTCTCCTCCGTATGTCGGAATTAATGGGACGCATTGATTGAAAACTTGTGCTTGTAAGGTTTGGTGAAATTTTAATTTTTATTATGTAGGATTGCTTTCCATACCTATCTCTGTATTTCCTATTTTTACTACTATTTCTTCTTCTGTTTCATCGTTTGTCATTATTTTTGTCTTTGCGAGATTCATTTGTATTTAATATCGGCCTATTGTACGCTGCAGTTTCGTCTGCGTTGTTATCGCAGTGTTTCTGTTATGTATAAACAACCGTTCCCACGGGGTTAAAAGGTTCCATACTACACGAGCTTAAATGCTTAAATACGAATTAACCCTAATTTCTAATAGAAACAATTTGCAGTATACGCTAGTGCTTTTGCACTGTTACAGTTATTTACAGTCAACAATTTAATTAATAGTACATTTCCGAAATCAGTGAACCTATTAAAAATAATATGTACTGGCGATGTAACGCATAGTGAATTTTAAAAATTGGATAACGGATATCCGGCCCAAATCATTTCCCGAGTAACGGATATGCGGCGCCGGATAGTAGGGCCGGATTGTACGACCGGTTAGTAAAGCCGAACAGAAGAGTTCTTGAGTGCGTTTATAAGTGCAAGAGAGGGTTGTAAAGTAAAGTATTATAGTCTGTGCTGTAGTGAACAATTGAAGGGTGCAGTTGTGCTATATTTTGTGCTTCTGTTTATTATAATCATAATGCAAACCAATAATAAACTGAGCAAAATTAGTAAAAATTAAGTCTGGAAATATATAAACCAAAGCTACTCACTTGCCTACTTTGTAATGGCAAAAACATGCAATTAAAATTGATTAAATTGTCTTATACTCTACAATCAATATAAAAAATAATTAATAGATCAAACGAACTTACCTTGTAAAGTTCGATCTTAATTATATGTAGGGCTCGTCTCGTAAATAATACAATGTAGTTCCCCCACTTAACGCCAGATGTCCCCAAATTGTAAAGACCAACAGCGCCCTCGCTATCGTCATTTGAGTTGCAGCCACACTGTTGCAACTTAGAGGAATTATCAGGCTTGGGCGGGTTTAATTACTTCGACGAAGCTTACATATAATTAAGATCGAACTTCACACGAGGTAAGTCCGTTTGATCTATTAATTATATTTCGTCCTCGTCTTGTAAATAAAACAATGTAGATGTTTGAAGCAAGTTGCGGCACCTTATTAAGATAAATCAGTAAGGACATTAAGAACAGTCGTCAGTCTTGTTATCAACAGTTTTTTTGTTCCCGCCGACGAGTCACGCAACGCTTGGGTTTTGTTTAGGTATGCCATCAGGTCCATTTGGCCTTTTTTGGTTTCAGGTCCTGGCCGGATCGTTTCAGGCTCTTTGTAGCTTTGACTCGTTCTCCGGGGTCCTTCCCGGGGGGTTCCTGTTGATCTTTAAAATTTGTGGACATCTGGCGTGAAGTGGGGGAACTGCATTGTATTATTTACGAGACGAGGTCGAAATATAATACTGTCCCTTACTGACTAGAGTTTCAACAAATTTCTGTGGGCACTGTGGGCACAAAGAAAGGTCTTCCACGCCTTCCGATTTAGCATAAATTTCCCTTGGCCCAAATAACATTATTATTAAACATTTTTAATTGTTCTTTTAACAGTTATAAATCTGAGTCTATTACCTTACCCATTTCATTCTATGTACTTAAAAATATTAACTATCATTTGTAATTGAAATTGCTATATATAAAAACGGTCATGACTTTTAAGGTTTTCGTTCCGCATTATAATTTGCTAGTCGCAGTACCTAATGCATAAATGTATTGATAGTTAGTACCAACGTCACGGTGTCAATCGCGTTGTTCAATGCACATGAATGCAATGGAAGTATGCCAACCGCAATCATATAATTAACATTACGACTATTACGAGCAAATTCATATGTTCCGTCAGTAACCTCGAACTTGACGATAAGTAACCTCTAAGAGTAATTGCTCGGTAATTTTTTTCTTTACCATAAATTTTTCAAGTAGTTCAATAGCAAATATTTAAACAGAAATTATGGTCTGTTTGCTAACACAAAAATGATTAAATTATAACAAATGTTATCTGGATAAGGTCGGTTTTTCAACAAGATTTACATTAATGTATACGTAGCAACCTTGAATTTGAGTTTCAAGGTTACGTATTACGTTCGCGTTCGTTTACGTGTGTAGTAGTTATACAACATATGCCAAAATTTATAGTTAATTTATTGTTAAACGTGATTAGGCTGATTATTGTTAAATAAACTTGAAAATCGCGCATAGTTGATGAGATGAGTCGGCAGATAATAAAATCAAATGCCATTTATAAGAACTTATTAATATTAATTTTTAATTTCATTAATAACTTCCAAATGAAAAATTGTCTTTCATTGTTATTACTCATTATAATGTTTCTACGTTCACACAGTTGTACTGAAGGAGTAGATTAGAGGAATTTTTATTGAAATGCGTTGTCTTCTATTTCTCGTATTTGTAGTATTAATAAATTAATGATAACTTTTTAATTAATAAAATAATAAATCTTTACAATTATACAGGCTGTTTCACATTCGAGCCCCGCCATGAGGATCTCGCTTATTTGAAAAGATAGAGAGTTGGTTAAATTGAGGCAAACTTGCCAAATTTTATGCCTAACAATAATCTGTAAAAAAATTTAAAGTAGCCAGTCTGGTTTTTCAGATATCTGAAAAGAAAACTGAAATTTTCGATTTTTTATTTTCGACTATAAACGCATTTATCATTTATGTTACATATTTCTAGTTAACGCGTTATTGGAACACTTTTTTATGCTGAATTTAAATTTTTTATCAGATTTGATGTAACTGTTACCATTGTTCATTTTCGACTGTCAACTATTTTTTTTCTTATGGTTGGTATTTTAAATTTTTTCATATTTGGATGGGGTTTTTAATTCTGATTTCAACGATGTGTCACACTTTACATTTTGTTTAAGTTTTGAGCATTTTAGTACAAAAAATAAAAATTTCATAAGAGTGCCATGGAAAGACCACGTCATTTAATTTATTTTGAGAAAATTCTAGTAGACTATGAACTGATGGAAGTAAAACAAAACACTTCTCTTATTTACTTTTACTTTTAGATACATTGAGTATGCGAAAATTTCAGGAAACTTTGTTTTGAGCGTAGGCAGCAGGTTAGGTTATTTTTTACAAAAACAAATGAATGACACAGTTACTAACATGCACAATTTACTAATAATTCCACTTGCAGTTTTTATGTTTGCAACTGACATAACAAATTTGAATAACAAGTTAAATAAACACAACTACACTAATACGAACAATTATTAAATGAATGTTCAAAACATTTGACACCTTTGTAAAACATGCTCAGAAGCTCGTCTAAAATGAACTCTCTAATATGCGTGTTAGTAACTGTGTCATTTATTTGTTTTTGTAAAAAATAACCTAACCTGCTGCCTACGCTCAAAACAAAGTTTCCTTGAATTTTCGCATACTTAATGTATCTAAAAGTAAAAGTAAATAAGAGAAGTGTTTTGTTTTAATTCCATCAGTTCATAGCCTACTGGAATTTTCTCAAAATAAATTAAATGACGTGGTCTTTCCATGGCACTCTTATGAAATTTCTATTTTTTGTAGTAAAATGCTCAAACCTTAAACAAAATGCAAAGTGTGAGACATCGTTGAAATCAGAATTAAAAACCCCATCCAAATATGAAAAAATTTAAAATACCAACCATAAGAAAAAAAAAGTTGACAGTCGAAAATGAACAATGGTAACAGTTACACCAAATCTGATAAAAAATTTAAATTCAGCATAAAAAAGTGTTCCAATAATTCGTTAACTAGAAATATGTAGCATAAATGATAAATGCGTTATAGTCGAAAATAAAAAATCCAAAATTTCAGTTTTTTTTTCAGATATCTGAAAAACCAGACTGGCTACTTTACATTTTTTTTACAGATTATTGTTAGGCATAAAATTTGGCAGCTTTGCCTCAATTTAACCAACTCTCTATCTCTTCAAATAAGCGAAATCTCCATGGTGGGGCTCGAATTTGAAACAGCCTGTAGACATTGGATGTAATATACGGGTGATATGAGCTACTGTCCAAATCTACCAGAAAAATTGCTAAATTACTGTAAATATTTGAATCGGAAGGATGGTTTTGAAAGTCAAAAAGACTAGATTACTAATTTTTATTCAATATTCATTGAACACGAAATTGGTATTTTGAGATCAGAAGGAACCTAACTGAACAACAAGCAATTTAAATATTTAAACTCACAGCTAACAGTCTCAATGTAATAAGAAAACTCTTAAGATATTTTGCCAAAATTCTTGAAAAACTCAAGAATAAAAATTTCAAAATTTTAAAGTTGAAGTTTGTGGTTTTCGTTTAAAAAAGTAAAATATTAAAAAAAATAATTAAATTATTTCGCGAAGAAAACTAAATTGTGATTATATTTGCCCATATATTTTTCTACATACTATACTATCATAGCCGCAGGTATATTCAGCTGCATATTGTACTGTAACCGAAAAAATGGAAATTTTTGGAAACATAATTTGAAAATCAGAGATCAAAGGCGTAAGAGTGATGAAGACTGGTGTTTGCACTCTATTCAATTGTTTCATCTCCAAACTTTGACAATCTCAGGGTTCCTTGTAAATTTTATCAACAGATGGCGTAAATGTCAATTTTATTTTTGCAATAAATTTGAAAATTAAGAAGTGTTTTTATTTAATTATTACCACAGTAATATTCTAGGCAAAAATGCCAAAATACTGTTGTTTGCGCGGCTTATCAAAAGGCGAAAACAAAGATTTGTCATTATTTGCTGTTCCCAAGGTGAATTTACCTATTTTGCTTACCTATAACTGCTAATTATATAATCAGTGATTAAATAGTTTTATTAAAATTATACTTTGTACCAACTTAAGTTTATGCAGTGACTGGAAGAACGCTTACATTTTGTAGTAGTAAGTAACTAGTTCTATTATTCTACTGACTACTTCTGTTATGAACACAGTTTGCTTTTGCACTATAAAACCAGCTTATTGGTTGTTCAATGTTGTTGGTTGTTGGTATTATTCGGATTTTAGCATCATTATACCTTTTTTCTAACTTAAAAACACCACAAAAATAACTACAATAAACTATAAACATTACGTAAAAATGTGGCATAAATGTTTCACTTACTTGCGTATTTCGTTAATAAAAGTAAAAACGAAATTAACTAATTAACCTAGCCTTAGTCAACAAGTGTTGTACATAGAATAAGGTTCAAAAAGTGTCAAGTAGTGATTAAAGACTCATCAAACGGCGCCAAATTTGAAATATTGCTTAAATTTGAAGTTTTAAGAGCGTCAGTTATACGCAAATCTTATAAAGAGTTCTGAGACTGTCAAACTCTTAGGATGAATTTTATATATGGACAAATGGTGGGAGTTGCAACACCATACTCTTCCTTACATCATTGGCGTAGGCCAAAATTTGGATGTGAGGAGGGAAAATTAACCCGTCTAAATATTGCAGTGCTAAACATTCAGTTGTGAAACTTATTCTACTGTCGCTCATGAGCAATTTAGCGTCAACAGAAATGTTTAATCGTCACCTGTATATTAAATAAAGGGGCATCAATTTTCGACGTTTAATAATTCATAGAGGACGTCACAGGGATTGGCGGTTTGGTACAACCACCAAGTTGTAGTTCATCCCTAACTCTATGACACTAAAAAGTTTAAGAAAAAATGCGTGGTCAGTTTCTTTTTAATTTGCAAAACTTTGATATATTTTTACTTCGGAGTTTTCATCTTTTAGGACATTTTCGTGCAAATGAGCATTGTGTCTCTGTAGATGCATTACGGTATCAAATTTGATTCCGGTTTGTCAACTCGGTTTTGAGTAATAACTTAAGCAAACAGTTTCAAAAAATCGAAGCGGTCACCATTTTGATGCTAAAAAGCTCGGAAAAAGTTGTTAGATTTGATCTAAGGTCTTCCAGCAGAATCCGTTTCTACATTTGTAAAATTCGATTTCCGAACAAAATACTACCCAAAAAAACATACCTAACTTCTGTTTATTTTTTCGTATTTTTCAAACTTATTTTGTTTGCAATTTTTTGATATACTTAGCCAGTAGTAGTATTCCAAAGGGCAATGAACACCTACAAACGCGCGCGCGCTCGCGCTCGTACCCACCGCACCCGCCCAAAGTGATGTAAATGTCAAATATCCATAAATTGGAAAATTTTTGCTATTGTCGAAGAATAAAACTTTCTAAAATTTAAATTATACCTACCCAACATTTTTTTATTTTATAATCCCTAAATTTTTAATATTCTTGCTGAGAGAATTAATGTTATGTTAATGTTTAAAGCTCTATGCTTAAATAATAGGTATATTATTCTATATTTATTTTTATAAACTATTATTGTTTGTAATAACTGGTTGTATGTTTTTTTAACGAAGATTGTTCGTTGATTTTTTACTGTAAAATAACGTGCAAAGTGCGTTAACAAAATTTTAAAGTACAAGCTACTTGCTTTTCATTTTTATACGTAAAAAACCCATGAACATAAGTTTGAAAGAAAAAAAAAGACAAAAATGATATGAAGTTTCCCAACATTCATAAAATTCCGTAATTTTACATTACTATACCAACCCACCCACGGGCAGCCAATTTTTTTAAAACCACTTTATTAAGTTGCTGGAGGTTTTCAAAATATGCATTTCCGTCAAAATTTCGAAATCGAAAAGCCGCAAGCTTTTGTGTCAGTGAGAATTTTATTAGTGTAAAATTCTGTTTGCTTAAATATAGTTTTTTAACTATACTTAATAACTATATCAAATTATTGTTTTCAAATGTTCAAAATAAAAGTTTGAGGTCTTTGACAAAAACATTAACAAATACACAAGTTTCATAAATATAAGTAAGAATTTCTTTAATATAAAGTTCATGGCTTCAATATCGCCAATTTTCCCCCGACCCCTCGCTGGAAAATTCTCAAGTGGCGGTCGCTTGCTTCGAGAAAACACAAGCCAACGCAACGCTCCGAATTTTCCTTGAAATCTTTATTATAAATTTTTTTCATTTAATTATTTTTATTTATTTTTTTTATATATTTGTTGACATTGACATTCCAATAATTACAGGAAACGAGATTTAAACTCAGATATTCCTGAGCGTGCCTTGTATGTACACTAAGTTGGTCACGAATTGTCAAACACAAATTGATATGATGATGATAATAATATTAATAACAACAATGAAATATTTTAAATAGAATTGTTATGTAAAATTAAGTTGTGATACAAACTAATGTTTTTTTAAGGACATGTTATTAACAATAATATTACAAAATTTGAAACGACCGTGAAATTTAACAAAAAGCAGTAAAACTCGCGTTTGTTAATCTCTTCTTATTGTTTTTTTTTTAATTTGTTCCTAAAGTATGTTTGGATTTAATTTTATGCTTAAAAGTCGACAAAATTGGCCTTTTACGTAACTGCCTGGTGTTTATTTTTATATATTTAATAACACAAACGCTGTCAATTAGGTGATAAATAATTCTTAAAATAAATAATAAAGTGTAAAATGACTGGTGTTTTTTTGCAAAATTATTGCATTATAACTTAGGAGCGGAAAATAGGAGACCTTGAATGTAAAACCTCAAAATGTCTGTAATTCCATACCGCATATACTTTTGTATCTTGCACGTGTTTACTCCAAAGCTATTTTATTTTAAGTATATTGTTTGCCGTGCTGTGATTTCAAAGCAATGTATAAAATGTATTGTTGCTTTTGTTAAATAATTTTAAAAACGTCCCAGATCTCTAGTAACTTTAAACTTAGCTACACCTACACCAATACTATTGTCGAACGTTATTTTTCAATATCTATACCACGAGTTAGTCGAAAAATAATCGGGTTATAAATTGCGTAATCTTGTTGCATAGCAACGAGTGTTTGTATCGCTTGATAAATTTTCTTATGTGAAACAAACACCAACCACGAGCTGCTATGCAGAAAATTTGAGTAATTTTTCCCAATTATTCTTCAATTCACATTATTTCAAGAATAATATATCGAACTGTCAAAGTAATTTTTAAAACTAACGAAAAAATGGTTAGTTTGCTTAAATTGATTAGCGGTAGAACGTCAAAAATAATCAGGTTACATTTTTAAAATATTTTGAAACTTTTCAGTTTTATGGAAATTTAGAAAACTAAAATTTTCCAAAATTAAAAACAAATTTGTAATATTTCAATAGTTCTTAATATTTTAAATAAATTTCTGCAAATGATAAATATTTTTTTAAATTCTTTTTAAAAAATTTTAAAATTGGTTTTACGAAATTTTGAGAATTTTTTAAAATTTTGAAACCTGAAAACATTTTAATTTTTTTAGATTTTGAAAATCGTTGAAAATTTTAAAAATTTTAGGAAATTTAAAAAATTTACGAAATTTTAAAAATTAAAGTATTGAAAAAAAATATAGTGAAATTTTTTTGGAAAATTGAAGGATTTTTTAGTTTTTCGGATATTGGATATGTGTAGAATACGAATCTAAGGTTATTTTCCGAGCGCGTCTACTTTAAAGTAGAATCCCTCCTCCCCGGCCACACTATTTTTTGATGCAGTCACCCGGTTTGATGATATTTTTTGTTTTCTAGTTGCAACCAATGTTTATCCATTGAAATCTCAAAATCTAATTTTTCACGTGCTATGCACTTTGGGTAGTACTCAAATAAGCTGTTCAGGTAAACGGCCAAAACGAAACTTCTCGGTGGTGTTTTCTCAATAGCAAGTTGTTCCTATTGTCATTTAACATGTTCATGCCGATTTTGAAGCCAAACTTCGTAAATTTTAAAAAAATACAAAATCGATGGTGGGGGTACAGATCGCATTTGCGCAGATCGGCTATTCGAAATGGGTAGAATGCAAATCTACGGTTCTTTTTCGAGAGCGTCTATTTAGAAACAGAGCACCCTTCCTCTCCTTTTTTTGGCGGACCAACCTCAACTTTTTGCTGTTTCATCCGACTGCACGTACCAATCTTTTAGCCAAATTTGGGTTTTCTGCGGTAAGGCGTCTGAACTGTAAAATGTATGAATGCAGGCATTTGCTACAAATCCAACCTGACGATCACAATACCTTCCTCTATAGCTATACTTCGTATAGCGAGGAAGGTAAAAAAAACGTGATCGGCATCCAGTTAATATTTTACTTGCATATAGTTAAAATATAATTTTGTTCGATAACTGAAAGATCAGCTATCAAGTATTAAGTATTGCAGCTGAACATTGCTCTAATAATGCTATTAAAACTCAGTTTTTTAATTATTATTAATACACAGTGGCGTAACTACCATGGGGCAGAGGAGGCAATGGCCTGGGCCCGAGGCCTTAGGGGGCCCTGCCACGAGTATATTTTTTTTTATTTCTCTATTATGAAGTTTTTTCAATAACAATTTTTGATTTTTGACAGTCTCTATTTTTCTATTCAACAAAAAACATTTTAAATTCTATGTAAGTAAGCATGTACTTATACAATGAAAAATACTGAACTGAGATTATATTTAGTAATAACACAACACCCACCCTTTCAGGTATCTTGCCCCCGGGCCCAAAATCTAATGTTACGCCACTGTTAATACACATTGCTCATACGTCATATCATTCTATCAAAGGAAACTACACATGGCCGTCATTCTCACCACCCGGCATTTCGCAATATAACTTGGCCGTATATTATCAATTAACGGGAAATATTCATACGAAGCCCCTAGCATTATTTTATGACTTTAATGATTATGGAAAAAGGAGTGTCAATATTAATCCGTGATAAGAAACCTGCAATTGTTTTCCAGGAAACGACAAGTAATCTAATCACCGTGAAAATATGTGTCGGTGAAGTAATTATTTTTGCGTTGCAATTTTAAACGTCTTCAATTCTGATAAGAAACAATTTGTTTGTAAATGAAATATACAGTGTGAATTCTGTAAATATATTTACTATTTTCGTTTTAATTTGCCACAATTTACAAAAAAAAATATTGTTGCATCGACGAGAGCTATGATGGTGTACTATTATTTTTATGTGGTTTTGTAAACTACTATAATGCGTAACATGCATTTTGGTTGAGATCAAAGTAGTTTCATCAACAGCATTTTTTCACATTGAATGCGTGTCTTAATAGTCAATCTCCATGAAATAAGAGGAAGTCGCGTGTTGGGTGGAAATGGTTTTGAGGTAAGAACACTTGCTACCCAGTTCGAGAATCCCGGGTTCAATTCCCATAAAATTATCTTTCTTTAAATTGTTTTACATCTTTTACGTAATTCTTCCCACATTTTTGTTTAATTCAAAGTAATCGAAGTATTTTCGTGACAATACAGAAAATTTTGGAATGTGGCACAAAGTAGGTCAGGGGGCAACAAACCAGATTATTAAGAAAATAAATTGAAATCTCAATAGTTTTAAAAGTAGTATGGAGGGTTACACTTTTTAAACGTTAGAAAATAAGAGTCTGTGTTTGTTTTCATAGCAAACTTGAACAATTTAAACATTTGGTATACCAAACTCTATATCAAATTGAATCGCAATTTAATGCCACATTTGGTAGTGTTAAAAGTACTGGAAAATCGTAGTATTTTTTAAATTACTCGAAAATCTTCAAAAAAAATCATTCTTCTTCTAGTGCCATACCCTATTCAGGGCGTTGGCAACCCCTCTCCTATGTCTGTGATAATTTGCACAGACAGACATAGGGGACCTACAGTTTAACGTGAGCTCCGAACCACGGGAAGTTCATGCACTTCTTCTCCAGAGAGGTTTTCCTGGGGAAAAATCCACCTCGCTGGTTTCCCGTTGCCTTGCATAAGAGAGCGACCGAGCCGGGAAATCATTACGTATTGTAAATAACACCACCATGAAAACGTTGAATTTTTTTTAAATCGTTTCCAATTATTTTAATAATTTCCATCACTTAGTATTTAACAAAAACGTCGTAAGGAAGAAGCATAAATAACTAGCAATTTAAAAAAAAATTTATCGGAGTATCTACTTTTGTACCTTCAATAAATGAACAAATTGATCTCTTAAATTCACCATCATTGGACGTTTTGCAATGAGAAATCAACTCATCTGCATACGTATATAAACTAGATCAAGTCATCCAGTTCTATTGTTGCTATCAACTGTTTGCTTTTTAATCTTACCTTTGGCAATGACATGTAAACATGTTAAAAAACGTTTCAGGTTTAAAATAAATAAATATTGTTGAAGTATAGCGTATTTTATTCCTACATTAATATGAACTTCAACGAAGTAAAACTAGAACTTATTAGTACAATCTACTTCTACCTTGTTTCTACCCAAATTATAACATTGTAAAAATGCTATGGCCCATACTCCGGAAACATCGTTAGGATGTGATAAACGTAGGGGGGGGGACTAGACCTCATACAGAATACATGGTATATTTCAAAATGTTAATATGTATATTTCATATACTGTTATGTATTATTCTGTTTTTTAATGTAAAATAAACTGGAGGGGGTACAAATAGAGATGCGTGCTCCCGCTATCCCCCCAACGACGCCCCTGTGTCAAGCACGTGATTTATTGTATTTCCCAATATAGATTAAATAAAAGCAAGTTATAGGTTTAGTAGGTGTGATCTTGAGATAGGGCACTCGCTTACCAATGCAAGGATACCGGGTTCGATTCCCATAAACAACATTTTTTTTAATTACTTTCATTTTTAATGGTTACAAAAACAAAGCTAACGACGCTCCTGCACACGTGATTTATCGTATTTCATGAAGATTGACAAGTATGTAATGTGCTTGATCAAATGCTGCAGAAATCTTACTGATTCTATTCAAATAACAGCATGGTTAAAGTGCCCGTACTCAATAAAAGTTTACGTTACGTTTTTACGTTTTAAATATTCGTGCGTCAATAACTGAGTAAATTATATTGTTTTTACAAAAATTAAAGCAAAATAAATTTTAAAAAATAATAACGCCCCAGCGTCGATTTGAACTTGCGACAGCCTGTGCAATACGATATCGTATACCGTCTAAAGCATAGCGCTATAACTTCGGCTAGCCGCATAGGGCAGTAGCACGGCAGCCGACCGCGTTTTACATTTGATTAGACTTTGGACTAAAATCGCTGTAAAAGCTTAATTTTAAGAGTTATTAAAAATATGCAAAGAATAAAAAATATCTTTTTTAACTAGAGCTAATTGATAGCCGTAGTTAAAATTACGTAACTGCCGGAAAACACGTTGCTGATATTAAACAGTATCGTTTTTTTTCTTAATTTTTAAAATAATAGAAAATTCTTGCAGATCCTAATAAAGTACTTCAAATAGAACATCGAATTGATTAAACTTAATAACGATCAGCGTTTGCAGGGCGTCAGAGTAAAATTTGGGAGATAAGTAAAAAACGAATTTGTAGTTCATTGCAAGCTCTATCGGCTCAGTAAGTTTTAAAAAAATGTTGTGTGCAGCTTATGTGGAATTTTTTTTTTGAAAATGTTCAAAATTTTAGCCGCTATTATATTTACAATTTTTAAAAATGTTTTTACATCACTTGATTATACTCATTAAGGGCTATCAAATAATATGATGATTTGTATTGATTGTAGGTTTTGTTTTTGAGTAATTGGGCATTAAAGTTAAAATATTCAAAAATTCGTAGCGGCCTTCATTTTGAAGATACAGCATTTGGACAAAAAACATTTAATTTGCCTTTAAATGCACTACAACGTTGTCTTTCAAAAAAATGTTTAGTAAAAAATCTATACCAAAAAACTGGTCTAATTTCCGTTTCCGGTTCCGATTAGCGACTCTGCAATTAAAAAACTTCTACACACCAACCAAATCTTATAAAAATCGGTGAAGGGATTCCGTAAATATATGGATACGAACGCTCCCACCTACCCACCTACTCACTCACCCACACACAGACAGGCATTGTTTTTAAAACCACTTTTTTGGGTTCCTTGGACCCCAAACGCGTATTTCCGTTAAAATCTGAAATTCGAAAATTTGCATGAAATCATAACTTTCCTTACTTCAGTATGGGAAAGTAAAAAGTTAAACTTAATTTAGCCTTGTCATTAAATTGTTTTTATCTATACAGCTATAATCATAATCGTCGCGTGCTGTAAAAGGTTTAAATGTGATATTTATTCACTTTAGTGCTCATATAAGTTGTTAGATTTTCCCACTAATTACCGTCCATATTGTGCCAGTTATTAAATACGTTTTTCCAGTAATTACAAAGTTATTCGAAATCCTAAATAAATAATTTTTTGTTTACATCAACAACTTTCATTGTTCTAAACAAATATAGGCATTCTAGCGTCAATGTACACTCCTACATTCGTTATCACCTTATTTATTAGAAATTGTATCACAATAACTCCTACGTAGTAATGAGATAATTAGATAACGTACATCAGATAATTTATTGACGCCTATACAGTCAATGTTTTTCGCCAAGCCACTCCTAAGTCGGGCCCCTCGTATTATGACACCTGTGCAAGGGTCTATGTAATTAGCAATGTCATTTTCTTTACTTTAAATACAGTATGTCATTAGTGTTATTAAACGTGTAAAAATAATGTTTTATTTTTTAATTAACAATAGTAGTGTCGTTTCACGTAGAGTTTCTATCTGGGCATGTTTTGCGATACTGAAACACCAAGCACTTTACTACATGTCTAATTCATTGATTAGGTTTCGAAAAGAGAGTATACTTAATTAATTATTAATAATACCTTTTTCTATCTACTTATTGGTTTTAATAACGTTCAAGCTATAGGGATCTAAGTGTACCTAAAATCTGTTAAGAAACAGAAAAATAAAATTATTTATTTAACTCGTACATCAATATTAAAAAAAAATTTTTCAATAATTTTAATAGCTTAACCCCCTTGGTATCTCCTTCGTTAACATTTGCTTAAAGACATCTTCTCTAATTAGATCAAGAAGTAACCCTTAACTAACCTGTAACTGTCCAAGGTACTGATTTACCTCGTACAGATTAATTTTTCTCTCTTTAAAACAAGTGGAGAATTGATTAAAACATAACTTAGATTAGATGCTTCTCCTGTGAACTGCTAAATCATTTAAAGTCATTCAAAGTCACACTGCCATTGCCAATGACCCTTATAACTAATAAAGGTTATAAAAAGGTCATTTATAGATGAGCTAAGTCGTGCATATAGACATTGTTCGTTTTAAAGTAAGTGCTTACAATGTAATCCTGCACTAGAAGAAAACCCTTTAGTCATTCTACAGTGATTTTCAGAACAGCCAGTAATTACTGAACTCAATAGTCATGCGTAATAAAATGCATCAGGCGCGAGATCACTAATATCCTCTGATATACACTGTGTCTATAAAGTACCCCCCCCCCCCCAACTAACTTTTGAACAACTTGATATTTTACCACAACATTTGGTGTGCTTCAATGGGAAATTAAATACTATTTTTTAGTCCATAATTAAATTTTGTATCATTCAAAATGGCGGCTGGGCGCCATATAAATTTTTTTTTAAATAGAAAAGGGAGTCGAGTGACACCTCATTTGAAAGGTCTTTTAGTTTTGCGCCTGGTCCTAGAGTTTCAAAGAAAAATATTCAACCATAACAAAATGACAAATGTTTGAAGATAGAAAAGTCTATTAAAAAAAAACTAAGAATTAAAGCAAAAAGAAATTAAATTAAGTGTTCGAAATGTTTACCACTCACTTCTTGGCACATAAAAAATTGGTTATGAAATTCCTGCCTTACATTTTCATAAGTTTCTGGAGTGGTATTTCTGCAAACTTCTGTAATGCGTTGCTCCAGTTCTTCAATTGCTTCTGCACGGGTTCTGTACACGTTGGATTTTAAGATATTCCCAAAGAAAAAAATCTAATGGGTTAAATCTGGAGAGCGAGGCGGCTATTCTACAGGCCCCCGCCTACCAATCCATCTTCCAGGAAAATGTCCGTTGAGAAAGTCAGAAACAGGCCTATAATAATGAGGCGGCGCACCGTCTTGTTGGAACATAACGTTTTCAATATTATTTCCAGCCACCTGAAATATTTCTGGGAAAATTTTGTCCTACAAATGACTACTGGATAAAAAAATCAAAACAATTTTGAATTGACTGAGTCCATTTGTTTAAAATCCGCCATTTTGTTATGGCTGAATATTCTTCGTTGAAACTCTAGGATTAGACGCAGAACTAAACGACCTTTCAAATGAGGTGTAACTCGACTCCCATTTCTATTAAAAAAATTTTTTAAATTGCGCCCAGCCGCCATTTTGAATGTTAAAATATTTAATTCTTGGCTAAAAAATAGTATCTAATTTCCCATTAAAGCACACCAAATGTTGTGGTAAAATATTAAGTCGTTCAAAAGTTAGTTAGGGGGGGGGAGGTTACTTTATGACAGACAGTATAATATTTGGGGTTAATAGACAAAAATAAAAACAAAAATACTTTATGAATTTCCTAACATTAAAGTTTTTTTACAGAAATACATGTTCGTTTATTGTAATTAATCATTGGAAATTAGTTGTTAAAGGCATATTATGCAAGATAAATTTATCAGACCACAGCCACGCAAGCTTTTGAAATCAAATGCCGCGTTCGCGTCGCCTTAAAACTGTTCTATTAACATTCGTTCCAAATACTGTTAAAACAATAATAATAAAGCTGCGTCGAGATGTAACAGCATAAACTAAAAGTTGGGAAAAGATTTGGATTTGCTACATAAATTAAACAATTTAATATACCAAAATTATTTGCTAAACACTAAGTATATTGAAGCACTTTTTTTATTTTACAATTTTTATTCGTAGGAAAATTTTCTTACATTGTAATACTGTCTTCCTCCAGGATTAGATAGCTGTGTTTTTTGCTCAGCAATCCGAATATGATCTACAGGGTGCTCCAATAGTGCGAAATTCCTTTATACCGCCTTTATTACTCATTTTAGAAAAAAAGTTTATCCGCAAAAGATGTTTGCCTTGGTTAGCTGCATAGCCTTAAATTATTGTTAACTATACAGAGCGTTCGAGTATTGCGTGACTGTACTCAACTTCCTTATTTTAAGCGGAACGCCCGGTTTATTATTACATTTTGGTTTTACTGTTTTATTACCTTTTTCATAAGCGTAGGTGCAATAAATTGGCCACCTAGGTCGACAGACTTTACATGCCTGGACACTCAAACACTCTGTATCATTGACAATAATTTTAGGCAATCCAGCTAACCCAGAATGAGTTTTTTCGTATCTGACTTTTTTTTCTAACGAATAATAAAGGCGGTATAAAAGAATTTTGCACTATTGGGGCACACAAACAACGTTTCGACTTTGACACGTTAGATTATGCTAGTAATCTTTTTTGCAACAAACCTTTAAACCAAACAATTTTGTATTAAAATCTATTAATCTGACGCTCGCTACCAATATGGTTGGTTGATGTATATTTTTTTTATTTCCCACTGGTCACCAAACGAAATTCGGATTCATGGGAATAAACCCCACAAAATTTATGATACGGGAATAGGGGATTACGGATCGCTCATTTAACTGACTAACAACAAATAAATTTCAATCAAAAGTAAAAGAATAACGACGGATTCGAATTCTACTTCGTGGATCGAATTCATTGTCGCGATAAAACAGCTTATAATGCCAAGCTTCATCCCGATCTGTCAACTCACTTTTAAGTAATAAGGCGTTAAAGTCAAAATTTTCAAAAATTATAGCGGACGCCATTGGGAAGCTACAAGGTTCGGATAAAAGCGTTAGATTTATACTACGGTTTTCTATCAGATTTCGTATTTAAATTAAAAAAATTCGTTTCCGTTAGAAATTCAGCTTCCGGTTTCGGTTTTTATTAAAGCTTATTTTGTCACAACCCTACAATCCGAAACTCATTGAAAGCCGCCCTTCAATCCCGAAGTTATGAGCCGCACGTTTCCATACACGCACTTGGCCACATACGTACATACCTATGGGGCGCCAAGTGTAAAGTGAAAATTTGCTGTGCATTTTACGGTATTTAAGGCAATTTGTTCCAATATTTATTATATATACACACATTTAACTAAATGCTTTTTATTGTAATAAATCGTTGTGGATTTAAATAAATCCTTACACATTTGGTTTAAATATTCCAATATTTAATAAAGTATTAGAGATTTAAATAAATCCCAAAACATTTATTTTAAATTTTCAAATATTTAGTAAACCTCATATTTAGCCAAATCTGCACATCCATACATATATAAAAGCACAAAGGGTTTTTTTCTCCCCGGCTACCGCTTCACCAATTTGGACCATTTCTTTAAATGAAAGGTCTCTACCCACAGATGGAACATGAAACATTTTTATATTTTTATTCTACGTCGATTTTTTAATAATAATTATTTTAATTTATAATATATATGAAGGTCGGCTAGACGCGGGTCACTTGGGGCGCCACCTACAATAACGTCGCGTGTCATTATTGGAACTAATGCATCACGTGAATTGACATTTCGCAGGTTCTGTCAACGCTGTCTGTCAGTGCATTGTGTGCTGGGGTAACACTAGTATCTGATTTAAATCTTTCAATATTTAATAAATATTCCCGGATTTAAATAAGTTTTTACCGATATAAATAAATCCGTACAGATTTAAATAAATGTTTCAACATTTAATTCTAAGCTGTCACATTTAAGGTTAACCTGACACATTTAATGTTAACCTACACATTTATTTGACCTTGGTGAGCCCAGCTGACTTAGGACACCAAGACCGTTTATACCGGTAGTAGGGCGCAAAGCAGGGTCATTGTGGGAGCGTTCGACCCTTAAACAAAACAGACTGAAAATTACGTTCTCAGGGGAATGTTGAGGAAACTTTCATTGTATGAATAATAAATTATGCAATGTTTATGTTGTTATTGATGATTGAACTAACATTAATTGTACAAATTTATGAAATACGGAAAACGTGTTCATAATTGTTGAACGTTACCACCAGTGTAAACGGTGTTGGTCTTCTATGTAGGCTGGGTCTACCAAGGTCAAATAAATATGACAAGTTAACATTAAATATGACAGCTTAAAATTAAATGTTGAAATATTTATTTAAATCTGTAAGGATTTATTTATATCGGTAAAGATTTATTTAAATCTGCAAATATTTATTAAATATTGAAAGATTTAAAACAAATATGTGCAGATTTATTAAATACATAAAAATTTACTAAATATTTGAAAATTTAAAATAAATGTTTTAAGATTTATTTAAAGCTATAATGCTTTATTAAATGTTGGAATATTTAAACCAAAAGTTTAAGGATTTATTTAAAACTACAACGATTCATTAAAATAAAAAGCATTTAGCTAAATGTGTGTATATACAGGGTTTTTCAACGAAAAGTAGCCACCCTCAGCATCTTTCAAAATTACTTTTTGCTTGAAAATCACCAAGACATGTCAACACAGACAGCAAGGGGGACATCTTTTTACGTAAAATCCGGACGTCTGTCATCAACCCCTTAGCCGCCACAGCCACCCCCTCTAAAATTTCAAATGGCAAAAGTAATTGTTCAAAATGACTTCCGTTAACTTCCATACAATAATACAGACGACTTTGAAAGAGAGAACGAACATTTGCGAGAACTTGCGGTGTCAATTGTCGACATTCTTCTATTATTCTCTGCCTAAGATCTTCAATGTTGGCCGGCTGTGTTGCGTATACTTTGGATTTCAAGTGCCCCCATAAGAAATAATCCAACGGAGACAGGTCGGGTGATCTAGCCGGCCATTCGATGAGACCACTTCTTCCAATCCATTGTCCAGGAAACCGATTGTTCAAAAATTCTCGAACGGGAATCACATAGTGAGGAGGTGCACCATCTTGCGGCAGTGGTGTAAACCATGTTGACACTTTTATAATTCAAAATGAACTGAATGTTGACTGACGGATGAAAAAAGAAAAGATGAAACCAAAGCATCTGTAGGTACTGCTATATTCAGCAGCTTAACCGAAATAAACAAAATATAGTTTTTATTTTTTTATGTCTCAATTTCAGGTGAATAAAAAAATTAAGCAGTAGAATGAACTCCTTATTAAATTACCTTTCCAACGATGTGCCACACATGGTATGGTGCCATTTGAAATTTTAGAGGGGGTGGCTGTGGCGGCTAAGGGGTTGACGACAGACGTCCGGATTTTACGTAAAAAGATGTCCCCCTTGCTGTCTTTCTTGACATGTCTTGGCGATTTTCAAGCAAAAAATAATTTTGAAACATACTGAGGGTGGCTACTTTTCGTTGAAAACCCCTGTACATATAATAAAAACAAAGACAAATTGCCTTAAATACCGTGAAATGCACAGCAAATTTTCATCATACTCACCCACAGAAAGGCATTTTTTCGTGAAATTAATACTTTACTTCCATATACTGAAAGCATAAAAAAGAAGTGAGAAGCAAATGTAAAGAAATCGTTTGTTTACTTTGGTTAAAGGACAAAACTTAAAGTTCTTACGATTTTTTTTATAATTAGAGGATATGATAATTATGATTCTATTCTAAGAACAACATTTAATCATTTCCGCAACGTTAGCAAACTCTACATATCTACTAGGTAGTAAGTAAAGTTTGAACTTTGGAACAAAACAATTCGATATTTAGCAATGTCCAAAAATTCAGGTGTAGTCTAACGATTAGAATTTAGAACGATGAACTTGAGTTCAAAATTCTTAAGCATTTTAATTTTTGGACTTTGGCACTGCGCTATTGTAAACTACAGAATTATACACTTTGATTCGCTATTTAGCGTATTGTAGTGTTATGCAATTTTACGTTGTTGATAAATATGCACCTCGAAAGTGAAATTTGTATTACATAACAAGCAGAATTTCAAATACTCTAAAATTTCTATGTAATTGCATGTTCTGGCTCATTGAACTTGACATACCTTACCACTTGGGAGTTTCGCAAACGGCATGTGATAAGATGCGTCATTGTCATATGGGAAATGTTTGTAGCGGTGTACGTAAGGCTAGTAGTACATTAATATTTTTAATTTATGTTCGTATAACCTGCGTTCAAAGAAAAATATATACATAGGCCTATTCAAATAACAAACATTTTACACCGAAAACGCTTATAATATAACTTTCAAAAACTTTTTTTAAACTACTTCGTCTATTTGTTATTTTTAAGCAGTGGCGTAACTTCAGATTTTGGGCCCGGGAGCAATATACCTGAAGGGCCCTGCCCCCATCCTTAAAAAACTTCAATAATAAAGTAATTGATAATAAGAACAATTTCTTGAATAGGAAAAAAATTATTTGCGGTCTAGTAAATGAAAATAAATATATTAAAACCGTGTCTAATTAAGATAAGCGAATCTTAAATTTGCTGAAGTTAATGTGTCTCGGTCGGGACCAAAAACTGTGGGTGTTGTGTTATTACTAAATATAATCTCACTTCAGTATTTATTATTGTATAGGTATATACTTACTTACATAGAATTTAAAATGTTTTTTGTTGAATATAAAAATAAAGACTGTCGAAAATCAAAAATTTTTATTGAAACAACTTCGTAATAGAGAAATAAAAAAAATAAAAACTTGTGGCTCGTGGCAGGGCCCCTTAAGGCCACGGGTTCGGGGGGTCATTGCTCCCCCCTGCCTCATGGTAGTTACGCCACTGTTTTTAAGTAAAGGAGAATTGCAACAACAACCTGATTAATCATGTTTAAAATACTTTTTAAGTTGCCAAACGCTTATCGTTTGTCTGCTTTGACGTATTTTGTCGTCCTTAATTTGTTATCAATCAGACATTATCAAATCCACGAGTAATTTTTGCAGGTAATTTGCTAATACTCCAAGATTTAAATGTTGGAGCGATTATGGAAGATTATGTTTATAGAGTGATAATAATTTCTTTATTAATCTGTATTGTTTGCTTATAAACTTTCCATACTTACTACAAGAACATAAAACAATTTTAGTTTTATGCAGTGTGGAACAAATTCTCAAAATATTTTTTTTTATTACGGTGCTTATTTTAGACGTCTCAATGTTTTTACTTTCCCATACCTTCGGTATAGCGAAGTATTGATTTCATGAAAATTTTCGAAATCTAGATTGTAACGGAAATACACGTTTTGGGGCTCAAAGAACCCAAAAAACTGGCTTTAAAAAAATGTCCGTCTGTGGGTGGGTGGGTGAATGTGTGACGCCTCTAAAGGCGAAAGTACTGCACCAATTTTGATGAAATTTTAAATCAAGAGGTATATCGAAAATGGTAGTTTTAGTTAAGCTTTTCAAAACAATTCGAAACAGGAAAACGGAAGTTAGGCATATTTCAGTACCGTTTTTTTCGAAAACTAAATTTTTGAATTCGAGCTTCAAAATGGCGGCCGCTACACTACTACAAAAAATCAGCTACAACTTGCTTGAGAGCCCTTTGTGGGTAATGTACGAGAAAGTAAAATTAATTTTGAAAATCTGAAAACGATCGCTTTGAAATTTTGAAAGTTTTCAAAAAAAATATTTTTCATAAACTGCAAACACGATTTTTTTAAACTTTCTGAGCCGATAGAGCTTGCAGTGAACTACATATTTGTTTTTTACTAATCTCCCAAATTTTACTCTGACACCTTCAAGGAATTTTTGAAACGTTTTAAATTAATTATATATTTATTCAAAAACACAAACGCCCATCGTTATAAACTTTTATCAGTTAGATAGACGATTTGAAGTACTTTATTAGGATCAGCAAAAATTTTCAACTATTTTAAAAATTAAGAAAAAAAACGATGCTTTTTAATATCAACAACGCGTTTTCCGGTACTTACGTCATTTTAACTACGCCTATCAATTACCTGCAATTAAAAATTTTAAAAAGCTGTAATTAAAAACTATATTTTTCATTCGTGCATTTTTTTGATCACTCTTTAGTCTTTAAATAAACCATTTATATCGATTTTTAGTCCGAAACGCGCATCTAATCAGCTGTAGGGCGGGCGGTTCCGTTCTTACTATTCTTATACAGTATGCGACATCGTTGGGTTCACTCTATAAACAGTTTTCTTAGAAATCTAACATACGGTGAAATGAGCGAAGAGCTTAAGGCAAATCGAAAACGTTTTTACCAAACTATCTAGCTTCAAAATGGCGACCGCTGCAACTTTTTCAAAAACTCGACTTTAACGCCCATTTACTCAAAATGTAGTCGTCTGACTAGCATCAGCTACAACTTGCTTGAGAGCCCTTTGTAGGTGGTACACGATAAAAAAAATTAAAGTCGAAAATCTGAAAACGATCGCAGTTGTGAACCTGCTGTAGAAAATGTAATTTCCAAATATTTCAAGATTTCAAAATAATATTGCTCAAAAATTGGCAATATCGAATGTTCATGGTTTTCATTTAATAAACGGGAAAAAATTCTGTGCAAGCTAAAAAGTCAAAAATATCAATTTTTTCTTCATTAAAAGCTTTGCGATTTCTAATAAAACAACAAGATGACAACCGGCAGACTGGACGACATTATGCTGAAGCGGGCATGTCTTTTTCGTTGCACGGCCGTCGGTATCTTTCGTAATCTGATCGACTTATTGGATTTGCGCTTTGAGGAGTAATATCCATGTGCGTTTATTTTGTACTGCCACTGTTGTGGGACTACACTGTGGTACATGAAACTTTTAAGCATAAGAAAAGTAAAAGTTTTTCGAGTATAGGAAAGTCCAGGCTACTTCGGTCATTTATAGCGATGACGTCATTGACATTTTTTTAAGGGAATATGCATATTTGACTGTTTAAAATATTTATGCCATAAAAAATGTATTGGGAAAATTTTCATATTTGTGTTCAATTACAAAAAAATAAGTATAAATAAACTGTACAAAGGTTACATGCTGAGGGTGCTGCAATCGATGTTGGGTATTGTTGTAACCTAGGTTTGGCGGCCTAATCTCAATTCTAGAGCCATCTGCTATCGAACCCAGGTACCGACGTAAAATAACCAACACCTGCTGTTTTATGCGTACTGAGACATAACAGTATTTTGGTAATTGTCTCAAAAAATTCATTATGTATGGGTACAATGATGCAGGGCTGAAGAGAGAAACATTATGTGTATTTACTGTGATAGCCAAATAAAATAAATGTCGTTGACGTCACCGCAAAATAATGAGCGACACAAAAAACATTCAATCCTCTTAAAAATGCGCCATAATTTAAATCGCTATACCCGTCCAAACGTTTTCCCAATTCCCAAACAAACAAAAAATTCTGGTAGATACGAAATTTGTTCCATACTTTTGGTCTTTGTGAATTTTCCTGGCCGTTATATGCGCTATAAAACACGTTCAATAAAACTCGAACTTGCACCTTTACTTGTATTGTATTACGTGCATTAAAATAATCTAATCAAGAACCTTTGCATTTCTGGTTAATTGCCGCAAAAACGTTTGCTAACACATAATTGATTATTTGCATTGTGAAATACGTATTTTGTGAAGTTATCGTTGGTTTAGAACGTTAAGAATTTTTAAACATTAAACTTATATTTTATGTATGACGTCATTTTTTAGTGAGCTAGCACAGTTATAATTATGCAAGAGATTAAAACAGTGAATTAAATTAATTTTGAATTTTTAAATTACACGTGGTACCCGTAATGTTTGTTTCGCTTTATCCGATCCAAAGACTGCACTTATAGCCCCAGAGCAGCAAGAAATTTCGTTTAAAATCAATAAGTAAACAAAAACAATGGGCGTACTCAAATCCATCAAGCTGTACGTGAAACATGTTGCACGATTTTGCACAGTTACTACAACTGCAATATTTGAGATATATCGCTTCGTTCAGTGTTACTTTATTGTTGAGCTAACCATGCATATTCTACGCTTATCAACTCCGTTTTCAAAACGCTCGAGATAATAAACCAGCTGACCAGATGTATAATACGTATCTAAACAAGCTCCATAAGGTCAAACATGTGTTGCTATTTTAGGGAATTGTATCAGAAATTATTACTAATTGATTGTCCCACAATTTAAATACTGACTAAATACTAGTCTAGAAATCCGGACTATGACCCGAACCTTAGTTTAAATAAATACCTAAAAGAGCCTCCTATTTTTGTGCAATATTGAGAAATCTCGAATTTGAAAACGAAAAAGGTATTTGTTAGTAATATTTTAAAAGTGAATCAACTCTTATTTTTATTAGAACCCTTATACATGTTCATTTCGTGTTTAAGAAACAATTTATCCGCGTTGGAAAAAAATTCTTATGATAAAATTTGCAATTACTTGACATTAGAACAAGTTTGCTCATTTTGATTACAATTGTTTAGTATTTACATTAACATTATACTAAACTGACTTAGTTGCGTTTGAACTCTAATATTTTTACTTACGCAAGCACAAATAATGTTTTATTCACCCTTTTATCAAAAAATTATACGGTAGATGTGAAATCCCTAGCATTTACGTATTCAAAGCATTTACCGATTAGAAATTCATTTCACATTCTACATGAAAATACCTTTTTGCTTATTTTAGACATTGCTCATAGTATAATGCTCTTTAAAAGAAGTATAAATTTTCTTAAAATTATCCTTTAAAACAATTTCCCTCAAAAAAATTATTAAATTTTAAGTAAAATATTTAATATACGCAGTTTGTACCAGCTATTTAAAAAAATGAATATTTTCATTAATTTTCATGAATTTTACAGCATTAAGTTCATATCATTTTTTATTTAGCTTATAGTATTATGCAATCTGTTTCATTCTTAGAACAATGTTAGTTTCACAACATTTCACCATCACTTCCATAATCTTGTTACAGCACCTTATCCAGTGTATCCCATTTTCTATGGAAATACCCCAACGACTCAATTATTTTTATAGATGGATTGGAACATTTTTTTTTCAAAAAAGAGTTTTT
Source organism: Ctenicera cuprea (assembly GCA_958336395.1). Taxonomy (NCBI): domain Eukaryota; kingdom Metazoa; phylum Arthropoda; class Insecta; order Coleoptera; family Elateridae; genus Ctenicera; species Ctenicera cuprea. The sequence continues at coordinate 17,360,909 of OY284494.1, forward strand.
AAAGATCTACTCCCATACCAATAACATTTTTTTCAAAATCAAAAACCATTTTGCCTGTACGATAAAATATAATTGGCAAATGGAAAAACATATTAGGCATTTCTTATAAACAAAAAATATTGAGAAAAGTCACTTAGAATCATTAATTTTAAATGTATCCAAAGTTTCGTCGAAAACAAAATGTTTTTTCCAAATATTCGGCTGATGTTCTTACTTAGATTAACAAGATTGCCATAATTGGCTTATAACACATTTATTAATTAAACTAATGTAACATTGCAAAAAGCTTAACCAAAAAAACAATCTAAATAACATTTTTTTCACCCAAATCATCTTCAATACCTATGCATTACTTTATTAACAAGTTCGAGCTTTACTTCGTTGAAGTTCATTTTAATTTATTGTGAATAAAACAATTCTTAACTTGTTGAAGTTTTTTGTTTTACCCTTATACCTATTTCGACATTTTAACATGTCATTTGTACAGGCAAGATTAAAAATAAACAGTTGGCGTTGTTATAGGAACAATAAATCTTCGTAACTTGATCTTGGTTTTCTATATCCGCGTTCAGATGACTTGATTACTCATTCCAAAACGTCCAATAATGGTGAATTTAAGAGATCAATTTGCTCATTCATTAAAGGTGCAGTTTTTAAATGTTTGTGAATTTCAAATGCTTCTAGTATATCCAACTTACCTTTGTCATCAGAAAAGTGTAAAAATTTAATAGTGTTATTAGATGTCATTGAATGACTGTGTTCTTATAAGTGTTTAGCGTAATTGGATTTATGGGGGTGTTTATACTTGTACCTTATCTCAAAATTTCTAATGGTTTGTCCTATATAAACCGAATTACAGTGCGAGCAATTTAATTTGTAAATGCCCGATTTTAGTAAATTATCTGTTTTTTCTTTGGTATTAAACAAAGTGTTAAAAATGTTTATTGTTGTTTTAAGCGTCTGTTATTAATTGCAACTCTTCTGAATTCGGTAGGAGATCCTTATCTCTCGCCACACCTATGCCATTTAATTACGCTATTCTTCCTTGTTTTAGGGCCGTATTTTATAAACTATTTTTTAAAAGTGGCGTTAGATCCGGAGATCTTTTTTTCGAATTTCCACTCCGCTTGGGTATTAAATAACTTTTTGGAAATAGTCTTTTGCAATTTATTACCCAATTTGAAGTTTCTCTTTGTTTTGTAAAACACCTAAAAAATTTGTTTTCAATATACGCACAATCAATGATTCTGAGCAACTTTTATCAATATAAGCTTTTTTGATAACAATCATTCTTCCAATATTTGCCTATTAAATTTTTATCGTAGAGCGCTGCTTTTGACTTGGGGAAAAATAATATTAAGGTAAAGGTAGATCTTTAAAAGCTCTATTTTTTGAGAAAAAAAAAACATTTTAGTCCATTCAAAAATAACCAAATTATTGGGGACAAGACACACTAACTTTTGAACGACTTAATATTTCATCACAAAATTTGGTGTGCTGTAATGGGAAATTAAATACTATTTTTTAGCCTATAATTAAATTTTGTATCATTTAAAATGGCGGCTGGGCGCAATTTTGAATTTTTTTGTAATAGAAAGGGGGGTCGAGTGACACCGCATTTGAAAGGTCTCTTATTTCTGCGCCTGATCCTAGAGTTTCAAAAAAAAATATTTTGCCATAACAAAATGACAAATGTTTGAAGATAAAGAAGTCTATTTAGAAAAACTAAAAATTAACGCAAAAAGAAATTAAGTGTTCGAAATGTTCACCATTCACTTCTTGGCACATAAAAAGTCCGTTATGAAATTCCTGCCTTACATTTTCATAAGTTTCTGGAGTGATATTTCTGCAAACTTCTGTAATGCGTTGCTCCAGTTCTTCAATTGTTTCTGGACGGGCCCTGTACACTTTCGATTTCAGATATCCCCATAGAAAAAAATCTAAGGGGGCTAAATTTGGGGAGCGAGCAGGCTGTTCTACAGGCCCCCGCCTACCAATCCATCTTCCAGGAAAATGTCCGTTGAGAAAGTCAGAAACAGGCTTATAATAATCTTGTTGGAACATAACGTTCTTAATATTATTTCCAGCCACCTGAGATATTTCTGGGAAAATTTTGTCCTGCAAATGAAAAAGTGGACTACTGGATAAAAAAATCAAAACAATTTTGAATCGAGTGAGTCCATTTGTTTTTTTTGAAACTCGAGGATCAGACGCAGAACTAAAAGACCTTTGAAATGAGGTGTCACTCGACCCGCCTTTCCATTAAAAAAAATACAAAATAGCGCCTAGCCGCCTTTTTGAATGATACAAAATTTAATTACTGGCTAAAAAACAGTATTTAATTTCTCATGAAAGCACACCAATTGTTGTGGTAAAATATCAAGTCGTTCAAAAGTTAGTTGGTGGGGGGGGGGGGGTTACTTTAAAGAAAGACGGTATATTGATCCAGTTATTGGAGAAACAACATAGCGGCATGTATTGTTTTGTTAATAACCGATTCAGTTGTCACAAATTTGAAACTGGTCTTCAATTCCCCAAATTTCAAGAATTGTTCAGTAAAAATACGTAGGCAGGATGAAATCTACTAAAATTTGTATTGCAAAATTTACCAGCCATCTGCTGTTTGCCTATTATACCTATTATATACCCTAGAGTTGATGAAACAACATCGTTTGCAGAGATTATAAATAGATACGCGTACATACAACATAGATTATAAGCAGCAAGGCTTTTCGTACTTGGAAGGCCAATGACCACACCTGCGGTAAACAACCAATCATTTCACTGCGAAGGGACTCTCCCCAATTTATTGCACACGTGTTGCACCACACGTAGTTCAATTTTTACATATTGTTTGCACCGTGTTATACAACATGTACGTTTATTGTGAAATTGTGAAATTCGAAATAAACCATACTCAGCTGGGAGGGTAAGAAATTCGTGAACGAGGTCAATTGTTATAAATTAAATTAGTATTAGAAATTTGTTTACGTATCTACATTATTTGTCGTTATAGTTAATGTATACGGTCTATACCTGAAGATGATTCCACTAAAATTCAAATAAGAACATGCAAAATATTGTTGATATTTCAATTGTTTGTAGTCCCATATTTTCCGTGCGAGTTTTTTGTAGAAAATTTCACCAATAGTAATATTACTACTTTACAAGGTTCCGAGCAAAAAAAGCAAATGTGACTGCCATTATACATCAGTGGCGTAACTTCAGATTTTGGGCCCGGGGGCAAGATGCCTGAAGGGCCCTGGCCCCATTCTCAAAAAAACTTGAGTAATAAAGTAATTGATAATAAGAACAATTTCTTCAATAGGAAATAAATTATTTGCAGTCTAGTAAATGAAAATAAATATATTAAAGCCGTGCCTAATTAAGATAAGCAAATCTTAAATTTTCCGAAGTTAATGTGTCTGGGCCGGTACCAAAAAGTGTGGGTGTTGTGTTATTACTAAATATCTCACGTTAGTATTTTTCATTTTATAAGTACATACTTACTTACATGGAATTTAAAATGTTTTCTGTTGAATATAAAAATACTGCCGAAAATCAAAAAAATTTATTGAAAAACTTCGTAATAGAGAAATAAAAAAAAATAAAATCTCGTGGCTCGTGGCAGGGCCCCCTAAGGCCTCGAGCCCGGGGACCGTTGCCGCTCTGCCCCATGGTAGTTACGCCACTGTTATACATATATCCAATTTATTAGATACCGATGACTTATGCAGTGACGTAAACAACTCACCGATTCCCCCGCCCCTCTCAAACGCTTTTAATGGGAATTTGAAATAAATATAGCAGCAAACATTTAATTACTTATTACCTATTTCTAAATTTCTACGTATTCAACTTGTTTCTTCTATGAGGGATGAAAAGGTTCGCCAATATTATAATATTTGAAACATAACTCAAAAAAAAACCAATTTATTATGTCTAAATATGAAATGGCATAGAAATACTCCAAGTAGTATTTATTTATATTCTTTGGAATCTGCCTTGAGCCCCGTTTTGCCCTGGGCATATCTGATTATAAATAAGTGTATTGTAAGATGATATATTTCAAGTCACTTATTTTTTGCTAATATGTTAATTATAAAAACACTCATCTGATGTAACAATCACAAAATCAAGATTACTATTCACTTATTATATGAAAATCTATCCAGAAAAAAATTCCAGAAGATAGTAGAGATTTACGCAGTATTAATATCACGATTTCTATTTTTTCTACAGGATGCACCAAAATTGTGAAATACTGGCTGTCATTAATTTTACCAAGACATCATTTAAAGGGTATACATACAAATTTCCATAGAAAAATAGTATATTATGCAACTACTGCCAAAAGAGCAATTTTTACACGAATGCGAACGTTGTAGGTCGAGCCGATAGGCGAGGTCTACAATCGCATGAGGGCATGTGCATGGCGCGTGTTGCATACGCTGTTTTTTCTACACCATTGTCAAAAATGAAGAGATATTACAACCATAATTGTAAACAATTACAGAACCGATTTTTCGATTAGTATCTGACAGTACTGAATTTGATTTTTTCTAATGCCGTTGCTATGGTTTGGATAGATTTTGTCTGAAACTTCTTTTTTACGCTAATATCTAAAACATTTTTTTCGCATTAGAGCTTAAAAATATTTTTTGCACAAGTGTTTAGAAAGACCGTTTTTGACACTAAAAAGTGTGCCAAAAACTGTCAGTTTTGGCACGCGAGTCGAAAATCAATATAATAACACATTTAAAAAAAATGTTGGGCAACCATTTTGAAGTTATGACGTCATCGATATTCTTCTTTAATGGAAAGTGTCTTGTTTGGTGTCGTTCGATTTATTTATTTTATTTCGTTCAACTGAGATTGTTTAAAAAATATCAGAAAATGCAGCGAGCATGAATGAAATTCAGTGACTTTAACATAGCAGACTTTGAAAATCATTAAATTTTGGAATTAAAAACCATAAGAAATAATTGAAATTTTGGTAAAAACATAAAATTATCAAATAAAACTGCAGCAATATTGAGGTACTTGTAAACCTGCAGTATTTGTTTTCAAATGCTATTATGTTGTTAAAGTCATTGAATTGAATTGATGCTCTCCGCAGTTTACTTCATCTATTGAGTTTTTTTTTTAATTTTTGGCGAAACAAAAAAAATTCATATCACTGAATAAATAAAAAATGTTTTTTCGTCTACCTTGTTAAAAAGTAGGTTTTTCTACCCTCATTTTGTGGTCGAAAGTTGACAATTGTTGCCTAGCGGGAGACAAAGTAATTTTGCCTCCTGCTTTTAAATGGTTACCGTGGATACCAAAGACATCTTACTTGCAAAAGTCGATTTTTACACAATTGTAAAGTTAAAATAATTTAATTTAGATTAATGTTAAAATGAATGTTTTTTAATAAATTTCTCAAGGTCGCCGAAAAAACGATATGTGAAACTCGGGATGAAAATGTTTTTTTTTCCTTGTGTGCTTTGGCACTTGCGGGATGAAATATTGCTTTCTTCCCTTGCGACAGAAATGACTAGTATCCAACAGCACCAAATTTGGCCTAAGTTTAAATTTAAAAAAAATTGAAAACATCAAGCTTTGAAGCTTCAAAATGCCTGCCCAAAAATATTTTAAATGTGTTATTATATTCCTTTTTTTGAAAATCTGTATATCCCTTGAACGAGTTTTTGATAAAATTAACCATCAAGACGTTATACACTCAATATTCCATACTTTTAGCGCACCCTACATAAAACATGGGGAAAATTCCAGAAGGATACGGATACATCCAATGGAACTAAAAATACTCAGTATTAGGAAAAATTACATGCATGAAATTTTCAGTATTGTTTGAAGACCTACTTTTTCAAGCGGAAATTTGGACGTCGACGTTATTTTTGCCACCAATACTTTGATGTTGCTAAACCTTTGTTTTTGGGATTAGTGTGCAGTCAACTATACAAAAAGGTTGAACGGAAAAAGCCATCAGACCTTTTGGAAGTTAATCTAAATTTTTTGACGCGGAAAATGCTTAAAGTGTGATGTTTTCTTCTAATGTGGTTTTTGATGTCTCCCCATGCAGAAATGTTTAATTAAAAGGAAGAGGGTGGTAGGTGGGTGGGTTGGTGTAAAAGGTAAAAGGTTTTTGGCGACCTGCTGCTTAAAACACGCATATCACTCCATATTATGTAACCTACGCAGGAAAACGTAGCTTCCACATCGTCGGCGGCGTCAGTGATAAAAATTTTCCGTCATAGATTACAAGGACAGCATGACATACACTTTTAATTAAATTAACTACGTGAGAGCGGTTTATTGTAAATTTATTTTTGGTTATGTTGATTTTAGATGTTTGGTATATAACGCTAATAGCTGCGCAGAAAAATTTTATTAAATTTCAGTAAACTTAAGACTGGTACAAACTGGTTAAGATGAATGCGAAATGCTAACATCTTGTTTAAATATTAATTATATGTATAATAGTTTTTAGTATTTTATTTCTCGAAGGCACAAAAAACTAAATTTGCTTACTGATATAAATGACAGCATCATATAAGAACCAAAAACATAATATCTCTTTAAATATACATACATATTATGCAATCAAAATTAGGGGAATTCCAATTATTATTAGTCACTCTTGCTTTTATCCCTATATTATTATTATTAACAATCTGCTAACAAACTTTTTTGTAAATTTTCAAGTACGTGTGAAGGACGGTCGCGTAAAACCAGTATAATTAATAGAAATTGTTTCCATAATTAAAATGCAGTTCTAATTTGTGTTTTTCTTTAAATTGCGGTTAACCTAGAAACCATAGTCAACTGGTTTATTCATCTTTCAATTCTCAATAGGTATTAGAAAAATTTCCATCTATTACGGTCAATCCAGAAGCTTAAGAGTTGGAATACTTCTATTCTATTATAACTAGAAAAAATACATGTCTGGAATTACAAAAACTCTAACCACAATTTAATTATTTTGTCTTTTTATACAAAATAACCTACAGGGTGTTTTACGAAGTACACGCCATAGCATTTTAACCGTGTTGTAGTTTGGTTACGATGAAAGCAGGTTGTCTATAGCATTTTATTATATTTACCTGCTTATATTAATATCCATAAAATAAGAGCAAACCAATTGTTTGATGCAAGTGGTCTTGAGGTAGAGCACTCGCTTACCAATGCGAGAATCCCCGGTTCAATGACTATAAAATTGTTCAGTACGTATTGCAAATAACAATGGCACTACGTAATTGAGAAGTTATTTCGCAATTTATTTTCGAATAATAAAAATAAACAATTTAATCACTTTTGTATTTAATAAAACTGTCGTAACAACGTAAATAAAAATTATTATTATTATTAATTATAAAAGAAAAGGTATTTTATAGGAATTGAACCCGGGATCTTAGCATTAGTGAGTAAATGCTCTACTTTAAGATCCCTCTCACGAACAACGTGATTTGTGCTTATTTTATGGTTGTTGAGACAAGCAAATTGTGATAAAATTCTGTAGACAGCCTACTTTGACTCTAACCAAATTACAACATGGTAAAAATGCTGTAGTCCCTACTCCGTGAAACATACTGTATATACTTATCAATTAATTATCGTCGAAAGGAATGGCACATTGCTTCAGCATAACGATCGCGCCCATGCTTTTTTTTCATAGTTTCTCTGTAACTACTACTCTATTTTCAAACTGAATAGTTCACTGTTTAGATCATCAGGACTGGCCAACTGACAGACTATAAAACCGTTTCTTGCGTCCACAAAAAGTTTGAAATAATTTTTTATTGGTATTATATATTCTTTTATCATACGTTTCTATCTGTTAATCCTATAATAGGAGTCTATCAAATGCAAATTAAAAATAAGCAGTTGGTCTTGATACAGGGAATTAGGAACAATAGAATATGCCGACTTTATTTATCCTGGCTATAAGGGATGCACCGAATAGTTATTTTCGCCACTGGCCGAATACCTAATATTCGGCCAGTCCATCACGGCCTAATACCAAATATTCACCGAATAGTTTACCGAATATTCGGTATTAGGCCGTGGCCATAAGGGATGCACCGAATAGTTATTTTGTACACCGGCCGAATACCTAATATTCGACCAGTCCATCACGGCCTAATACCAAATATTCACCGAATAGTTGACCGAATATTCAGTATTAGGTCGTGGCTATAAGGGATGCACCGAATAGTCATTTTGGCCACCGGCCGAATACCTAATATTCGGCCAGTCCATCACGGCCTAATACCGAATATTTGGTCAATATTCGGTGAATATTCGGGAAACTATTCGGCCAAAAAACGGAATATTCGGCTGAGTACCAAATATTAAACCAATTACTCGGCAAATATTCGGCCAAGTACCAAATATTAGGCCAACTCTTCGGCTAAGTACAGAATATTACCTAACTTGAGCCAATTACGGCCATGTGTCGTATACTTAGTGATAATACATGTGTGGGTTAATTGCTTTGCATACGCGTAATAGCTGCCAGTTTGGCTGTCGGCATTATAATTTTGTTTTAATGTGTTTTAATCTCCATTGTATTGGTTATGTATGTCTGCAGATGACTTGATTTATTATTCCAAAAGTTCTAATAATGGCGAATTTAAGAAATCACAGGTACAGTTTTTAAATGTTTGTGAATTTCAAATGCGTCCAGTAGATCTAATTTATATATTCTTTGAGGCTTTCGCGGTTTCTCGAACTGTCAATATTACAATTTTCTTTCGACTTAGACCGCGTCGTCATTTGGGAACCACACCTAACATAATCAGGTAAGGACCGACCTGTAGCTTGGCAGGCAAGCAGGCAGCAAAGGTAGACAAGCTACAGGTCAGTGCTTACCTGATTAAGCTGGGTGTAGCTCCCAAATGATGACGCGGTCTAACCCGAAAGTAAATTGTAATATTGACATATCTAATTTATGTTTATCACCGAAAACGTGTAATCATATTTTATGACTACTGTTTGGATAAAGACTTATTATGTCATTCATTTGCATTAGGTAATGAAGTACATTATCGCACTAGTGCGGTAATGAATTCACTACCTAGTCTAACTTTTTATTCACACAAACAAAAACTGAAACTTTGTTTATAACAAAACTGGCTGATTTCCATAGTGTTAAATAAATCGAATCTATCTCGTTTCTTTGATTTTGAAACAAAAGTATTTTAAAAGCCACTTGACATTTGCAAATAAATTAATGCCAAGTGTCAAATATCATTTCAAGCAAAAAAATTTGATTTTTAACAAATTTTGAGCAGTCGTAAATAAAATTTTGTGTCACACGTAGGATAAGGCGTCATTATAGCACTCGAGTTATTGCACGACTCGGTCTACGACCTCGTCCTGCAGCTTTCACACTCGTATTATAATAATTCCTTTATCCCGCTAGTAACGTAAATAACTATTATAGTGTTATGATGTCGTTAAATGATTGTTTTCTAATAAATGTTTGGCGTAATTAGATTTATGTGGGTGTTTGTATTTGTAACACCGCATACCTAATATTATTGTCAGGCCTACATAAACCGAATTACAATGGGAGCAATTTAATTTGTAAATGCTTGATTTCAGTACCTAGGATAGTTGAATTAGCCGCCGCCGTTGCCTTTTACATGACCTTTTTGAAAACGTAAAAAACTGGGACTATTTTAACAGAACTTAACTAATATTCGAATGACCTTAATATGTATTTGCAGGGAAAAGAACAGAATATTAATCAATTTTATGGTAGAATATGTGGTTTTACAAATCAGTTATTATTCGTAAATCTACGACAAATGTTAATTTAAATATACGTGATATTATTGAAAAACAATTAACACCGCAATATTCTCATTAAACAGCTTGTTGTTGTTTTCAGTTTTTGTGTATTATTGTGGCACTGGCACCCGTCACTAAAAAGTTGGACTGATTTAGATGATAGTCACATCTAAAGAATTCGGGGTTGTTTCTTGCGTATCTTCAGTTGTAGAAAAATTAAGTTTAGTCAGTAATATTACTTTGGATGTCTATCTTTGAAATTTCTTTCAAGACCAAATATTCCAAAAATATAAATTTGTTAAACGCTTATTCTTTAGTGTATTTTATTAATTAGTTGCAGGAATTTTTCACATATATTCACAACAAATTTTAATCTAAATATAGATGACATTGTTAGAAACATTAGTACCAATAAATATAAATTAAGACCACAATACTCTCATTAAATATCTTGTTGTTGTTTTTAGTTTTTCATTATTTTCTTCAATGTTATATCTACCATTCACTGTTCGAAATCATTTGTAATTACAATGAATTTTAGATTTATTATGATATTTAACATTTAATTATGTTAATCTAAGTATGTAGTCTCGTCTGTTTATTGCAGGATTATTCCACTCCATAATAAATCCAACAATCACTACCCGTATTTGCCGTTTCAGCAACCAATAGAAAAGTTTAACCCGATTATTTTTGACGTACAAAACATTATCGCAATAAATTACTCGTTTGTTTTATGTAATAGGTATAAAAACAAAATTAATTTGACAATTCGGTATTTTAGTCGTGAAATAATCCAATTGTATTCCACATTTGTGAATCGAAAAATAATCGGGGTAAATTATTCAAACTCCCTGTTTGTTTTATTTATGAATTTTATAACTTGATCATTTTCAATTTACTCGTGATATGAATATTATAATGAATAAATTCTTTTCTTTTTATATCCTGTTACTTTTCCATTTCCGATTAATAATATATAACAATAACATTTTCAAATAACTCGTAAGTTTTGCGTGCAACCTCCCATGTAGATGAAAATTTTGAAATTGTGCCCTTCGCTGTTGAAAACGTTGAAGAACACTGATTTAGCTGATAATTACACCTACTTCGTATAAGTAGAAAATCATACAGTGTAATGTAGGACGGTTTCGTACAAATATTCACCGTTAACGGTTTCTTCCAAGGTCAAATACAAACTGTTACGACACAGAGACAACGAGTACTTTGTCATATTTGAAACACATACGTCTTTCAAATGACGTTTTCTTGGGCGAGAGCAAGCCACGAAGAATGTGCCAAAAATGAACACAAATGTTGTTTTAAGTAAGTTATATTTAACCACATTTTTTTCAATGTTTTGCTCAATCTTCACCACAAAATGGTTTTTGATTATATAATTATCTTCTTAGTATATAATGTTCTGGAGGTAATTTAAAGGAAATCTTAATCTGCAGAGCTCTACACTCGAGATAATGTTGCAAAATATCGTAATACTTCAATGTAAAAATGCACTTCACGTGGAAATTTCTCTATTATAACTAATTAGACCTGAAGGAATTGTTAAAGCCCTATGTATCATGAACCTGTATGCTGCTAATTTATGTGTTTTTTGATGACAAGAATCGTGTGGTATTGTAATGTCTGTTTGTGCAGGTTTTCTTTTAATTTTGCCTTTGATAATGACGTGTAACCACGTTGAAATACGTATATGGCAAAAATAAAAAGCTTGTTGAAGTTAAGAATTATTTTATTTACAATAAATTAAAATGAACTTCAAAGAAGTAAAGCTCGAACTTATAAATAAAGGAAATTTAATCTACGTTATAAGTAAAAATATTAATTTAAACGTTAATAAGCTCTTGCGACGGGTTACGACACCAAATGAAAGGTAAAAGTGGGATTCCAGCACAAACGAACTTTCGAGAAATGCATCTCCATACTGGTGAACGTGACAACAAGAACGTTTACAATAACTCGAAGATTTAATGAAATGGTGAAAGGGGAAATACCTACCAAGTTTGACATCGAAATTGCGTTGGTATGAGCTGATGACCTTCTGTAAGGGCGAGATGTTAACGCACTGCATCAGATTCCCACGCAGAATTATTGCTCTCGTGAGAAGCTGAAGCTGAAGGTATCATAAATATTATGATTGGCTTTAGTGGCAGACAACAATTTGAAGCTTATACTTCTTATACTGTGAAATAAATATTTAGTAGGGTGTGTACACTGCTACCAATGCAACGATCGTAATCAGCCTAGTAATGAGCCTTTACGTCCCACTGCTCGGCTTCGGCCCTCTTCTCTGCCACGTACTCTCCTTAGCGCTAAAGTGGAGTACGGGGGACCTACAGTTTAACGTCGAATCCGAACGATAAAATACCGGAGAAGGATTTAGACATTAAAACCCCACGGCTGTCTACACCGGATTGGGAAATGAACTTTTTTGTTTTTCTTGGTAAAACACCGGATTTTGAACTTCTTCCGAAACATTACAACATTTTCGTATGAGACAAATCCATTTTTAGGTAATTATCTTTACATATCTGTGTATGTTCACAATTTTGTGTAGCAGCTTTTTTTTTGTAATTATATCTCATATTTTTATGCTTATTCCGTATGTATTTTGCAATCTACTTTAGTAGTTATCTTTCTCTGTTCTCTTCTAACACAAAAATCAATTATTACGTACAAGCACGAACAAGTTTTCAAAATTTCTTGTAATTTGCGCGTTGCTTTTTTGCGTACATTTACGTATTTTATTTAGTCACAACATTAATCTTGAAAAATTCCATATTTGATAACGACTGATAAAAATTATTCAATTTAAACCATAAAGTGTGATTATTCCGTTAAATTATTGTGGTAATCCGTTGAGCTATATGTAAGATATGAGTAAAACGCAAATAGGATTTTCCCATTGGCCTGTTCTCCTCTCTGGAAATTATCGATCCACTATGGATTCTTTTATAGGCCAACCTCTTCGTAATAAGACCACATATTATATACGGAATTTCTGAATTAAGTAATAGCACGTACCTTAGATATAACAAGATAAAAATTCGTTGCCTTTTTAAAACCTACAACAGCTAGATATGTGTGCGAGAAAAAATATATAAAGTCCAAAATCATAATTTTTTGTATGGAGACATTTTGTAAAATATAAGATTATAAGAAGTACGTTAAAAAATGTAAGCTACAGTTTTTACTTCACACTTAGATAATTGATTTTCTTATTAATAACAATAATTTACTTTTTGTAGACTACGTTGATGCGACAAATTTATGAGTTTATTTATAAGTTCTACTTTTACTTCGTTGAAGATCATATTTAGTATGAATAAAATACTTTATTACTTCAACAAAATTTATTTAGTTTTTTATCGAAGGTTATAAAGTATTATATTCATACTGAATTTATGAGTAGGTACCTGATATATTCCCCGATTCTCAAAAGTGGCCGATCTCCCTCAAAATTTAATGCCATCGATAATTTTTGACAAAACAACAAAACAAAATCATTGATTTCGCGCTTAACTTTCACGGTTAAATTTCTTTACATATACTGTTTGCCACAGAATTAAATCAGCATATCCGGTACTGTACGTCCTTCCGTCCGCGTCAATCCACTGTTAAAACATGACTGGGTTTGCAGCCACGATTGTAGGCTAAAATCGCAAAATACTTACGTGGTATATTCCATATCAATTAATTGATAATGCAAATATGCACGTGATATATTCCATGTATAATACAAACATGCAGAGAGCATAACGCGTCCGTGAATTAAAATTGCAGCATACAGCATAGGTACCTACTTTATAAAAATTCGCGCTTTGTTTTAAAATTAACAGATGATATTTATTCTTTTTAAAATTACTAAAAAAGTGGCAAATCGTGCTCTAACCACCTCATTTGCTTTTCTTGTACTGTTTCCTCCACTGCTTTTACGTTTACCCTTTCCGTGAAGACTTCGTTTTTGATTCTGTCTCTACGAGTTTTCCCTTCTATTTTTCTAAGATCTAATTTCAATACTTGTTATCTTACTCTCGTGTTTCATCGATAGCGCCCAAGATTCACATTGAAGAGCCTTTCTTAGCGGTAGAGAGAAGTTTTTCTTTTATTTATTTGTCAATAGTACCATTACTGCATATGCACACTCCCAAGTTTTAAAATATTTCAACTTGTTCCATGTTTTCTCTTTCTAAGCTTATACTATACACATTTTCTTCTACAAAAATTATTTTGGAGTTTCTCTATTTATTTTGTTCTTCTTTTTAGTTAGTTATGTATTGTACGTTTCCTGATTATGTTGTATTATAGGTTTCTCGTAGAACCACCATATCGTAGGAAACTTTGTCGTTTCAAATAAATCCACTAACAAATTTATTTTCTATGTGTATGCAACCCGTGTTACAGCTAACGCTGTTTAGGCCTTCTCTGATCTATATCACAGTCCACTAATTGGCTGTATGTACTTTGTGTCTAACTATAGTATCTAACTATCCCTATAGAGGGGACTTATAGTTTTAGGTCAATTTCAAACCTTCACTGTTACCAATACTCAATAGCACTTTTATTTGGGCTGCGAATAATATCTCGCTAACTTGGTCAGAGTTTGACAGGTTGCCCAACGGCATATAAACCATCTAAAATTACCCATCTCCGGTATTGAACCGGAACTATTGCAGTATGATATTTATACCTATATACATAGCGATCAAAGACAAAAAACTTAATCGGGGGGGGGGGGGGTGATAACACAACCACAAGTCGCAGAATGTTACACCATTATCCATCATTAATTTCAGAATAATGGCATTTAAGAGTAACTCAAAGACGCGCGATTTTTCTCTAAGCCCCCTTTGATTAAGTTTTTTTTTATCACTGTATATTTAATTAGAATACTACTATACATGCACTACCATCAAGGAGAAAATCGTGGCCAAATTAATTTTTTGACGAAAAATTATTTTGTAGCTGATTTAGCAACAGGGCTCTAATTTTCAAACACCCGTTACATGAGCGAACTCTTGGAAATAAATTTTCCGAGACCTCGTTCTAGTAGGAAAAATACAAGCCACATGTGTTGTTGACGGGGTTTTCAAACCAATCCAATCTACATAATACTGATCTAGGGAACTCCATTAATGTAGACTAAATTGACTGGTTCCAAAGTCCAAGAACTACTGCAGCATGACTGACTAACCAAAAATTTTGTTTACTTTTATATCCTGCTTAAAAGATGTGTTTAATTGTTTTTAATGAATTTACAAAACAACTACTTTTGCTTGCTAATTAATGTTGTTTGTTACTAAATATTGTTCCAATAAGGTTTTTAATTAATCACATGCTCTCTATAAACATTGTACGTACCTTAGCAACAGAGGATTCAGGAAAAGACAAAAACTGACCTACTCCAAATGCATACATATACATATTACGTAACTTTATACTATCACGTCAATTTATTTGCTACTATAAGCATAACCTGTTGTCGACTTGGATTAAATTACTATAGGGAGCAGTACCCGGTATAATAATTCTGGTATCTATTAATATGCATTCTTGTGGAAAATTGGTCTTTTATCTATATAGAGTACAATGGATGATGCCTCTCTCAACGAAACCTGATGCTGGCTTTTCATTTTAAGCTTCTCCAAGCGCAAGCGATACTATTTATTCAAGTCAAGTCCGCCAGACTACGCCACTGGTTTCTTTTCATCGAATTATGCAGATACCCTTTTCCATTTAGGAAAAAGGTCCATGGTGGTTGATAATGTAATTCTCAATGCAACAAAGATTGTGCCAACTGCCTTTAGGCAGTGTAGCCGCCAAAAGGCATTTTTGCTGTACAAAAACCTGTTAGAACGTGGCCTTTCGTGGCCACAGTCTGCTAGTCGTTGCAAGAGAGTTGCTCTTAAGATTTTGACCTCCATGAAGGATGATCCAACTTTGGTTGCCGCTAAAGTCAAAACCAACATATTGCGCATATCCAATTTTTTCAAACTTCTTAGAAAGTCTGCTGAGACGTGACTTGAAATGAGGCAACACGGTGCAATACACCAGCGGAATTCTGTTCATACTCCGAAGGCCAACAACCACACCTTCGTCATCGTCCAATCGTTATACGCGGCGAGGAGGCTCGCCAGCCGTCCCGCGCCCCTCACCCGTTGCAACGTCCATTCACAAATGGCGCGGGCGCGCGACGCAAACTCGTACAAGATAAGTAAAGACTCCAACTCGAACATTTCAGTTTTTAGTTGCGAATTGTAGTTGGTTTAAGGCACAAACGAGTTATACGTCCGCGTTAGAAGTTTTATACCGTCAAGTTTGTGTGACCACATACCATTATGGGCTTAAAAAGAAATATTCAAGCACAATCTGTGGTATGTAGTTTTTTTGAATTTTTATTGTCTATTTTAGTTCACTCTGTGATGGTTGTTGGGGTTGGTCGGAATATGGGGTGTGTTGGGCTTGCCTCTTGAAAGCGTGGTTCTGGTTTTATTGATTTTTGAAGGCATTGAAGCACTTCCTATGCTAAAGCAGACCTTCCACTTGGCAATTTTTGTCTATTATATGTATATGGATTATAATTTTATTTTAGTAATTGAAAACAACTTAATTACGTTTCCTGGTTTAGAGATATTCACAAAAACGTTAACAGAAAATGGTATAGGTACATAGTTCTATATCACTGTAAAATTGCCAACGTGTGTTATCCATAGATAACTATAAATGTGGTTTAGTTAGAGAAAGAACAAATTTATTCATGACATTGACTAGTATAATTTTAAAATTTTTGTTACTTTAGTATCAATTAGGTTAAAAATTCATTAATAATTATTTCCGCTGTACCTGGTAAGTTTTGAAATTGACTACTTATTATGCTTAGAGCCATAGAAATACAGTGCGTTCCGATAATTTGCAATTTAATGTTTGAAAACAAGTTCAAGTAAGTCAAAAATAGCTTTAATTCCAGTGATGTAGAATCATGAGGATATGGGGGAGTCCCCGTTTGTTAAAAGCCCTGAAAACCCTTCCTAGTTCAAATTTATTGAGTTTCTATGTTCGAGTTAATACGTTTGCTGATTTGGTTAATTGTGTGGTATTTTTCATTAACTTTTTCACTCGAATTAATATTGTAATTGATGCTTTTCGGAAGTATTGAGTTTTTTTTATTACCAAACATCACATGTCTGGTAGTTTCACTTCCTGCAATGCTTATGATCTGCTATTTTGCAATAACGGCGAAACGTTGTTAAGTTTGCAAAACTACTTAATTATTTTCTTAAAAGTATATGTTATCTTCATTTGGAAATGTGAGAATGATGATTTAACTTCAAGTAAGTTCTGTTTTTTTAAGTCTACGATTTATTTAAATTTTTTAAACTTATTTAGTATTTATTGTAAAAGTGTGTTTGAATTTCACAATTTTATTGATTCAAAACATTAAGACTTTTGATGCTTCCTCTAATGGAAGCTATTAATGTTTATAAAAGTAGGCAACTTTCTAAATCACAGCTGAACAATGATACCCATCTCAGAATTACGAACTCTGTTTTTATAGTTTGTAGAAACATTTATTCGTATTCGCAAAAGGTTATAGAAAAATAGACAACTACTTCATGTAGTTTTCGCATTCGTTTACTTTTCGATTTTAACCACTATTGCTTACTTGGCTATTCTGGAAAATAATACAATAAAATAGAGGCCCTGTCTGACTAAGCTCGGCGAGAGGGGGGGGGCAATTGCCCCCGTCGACCTTGTAATGTCGGCGCCTATGGTACTACCTAATTTACGAGTATTAAAAACAAATGTTAGGAAAACTGTCTAAACCGTTGGTATGATATTTTTTAGTCTAAAAGTTTTACGTCACACATTCGAATTAATTTGTCGTCTGCTAGACGACGTTTCTCGTTAAGAAGAAAACACAAACACTTTCACACTGAAGGCAGATGTAAAACCTTGACAAGAATCCGTAAATCAGCATCATCATTAACTAAAGCCGCTTCAATTAATACACCCACAACCAGTATATAAAACAGATGTGCGTGCTTTAGATTTATTGACGTATATTTATTTCCTCTGCGTTTTTCGTCATAGCTTATACTTCAAAGTTAATTTATTTGCATGTACCGTGTGCCCTTGAATCGTATATTCCATTTTAACAAAAAGCCGGTACCTAGCCAAAATGAACAGTGTGTATTCACTTTTAGCTTTGACGCGCCTCTATTCAAGTAATTCGTGTCACTATTGCATCATCTCAGTTTACATTTTACACGTTTATTTCATTTTACGGTTAACGTTGCAATAATATGCTAAATGTAAATGCAATTTCTTTTATTGTCTGACATACATATTTATTTATCTATCACTGCAAAATTTAGTAGTTCTGTTTATGCTATAGGTACATCGGTATTGCACTATGCATCTGCAACCATCTTGATTTTTTTTTAAATTTTATAAATCTAGATATGAGTTCATATTTTCTCATCTATTATCGAAGATACAAAAATAATTGCAGGTCAAATAAATATTTACTCTGCTTTCCCATCTTCAGTCAGTGGCGTACTGTTGCTCGAATATAGTTAATGTTGGTATTTTACATGCTATATTACATATTTTTATGTGAATTCTTTATATCAGCTAACAGCTGTTACCTTACCATGGAAAATTCGTTAGTGCTAAATACTGCAAACACTCCTTTCAGATTGGTATTAGAAAGACCACATAGGTACAAATGATTTGATAAATCCAAAAAGTGGATGGGGTTTTGTACAATATTCAACGCAAAGCTTACGAGTTTAACGTTTTAATAAAAACAAAAAAATAAGTGTAATTATCTCCACACCTTTATGCCTACAAAACATTTCTGGGATTAATTACATTACTATTTATCTAACTATTTTTTATATCGATTGCGTCTGAAATCCTGAAATTGTTTTATCTACTGTTCCATTACCTCGGCTTTTCTATTTTAATCTGGTCCTGACGTAAACGTGCGTGAGCATATTAGCTGTGTAATTCAATCGCGTTACGCTGATAAAGTCGCCCTTTAAGGAAATTTTTCCAACTCATTATCTTGATAATGCCTTTCATTGTAGTGATTCGAAAATGAAAGATTAGATCACATCTTTGTATTTAAGCTTCGTCATCTCAGACAAAACGGAAGTCTATTTTTAAATTACATATTTACAATCACGCAAAAGAAATCTTATGTAGAAAATTATACCATCATTCTATTGAACGAAAGAAATAAACATACAGAATAATGTAAATATGAACAAAACAGTTTGCCAAACTATGTTTGCTAATTTGACTGATTAAGAAATGTCAAGGTGACCTTCTTTTAACAGGTACTCGAGCAAGGCTTGGTTCCTTATGCTTATCTGATGTTTGAAATGACGTTAAAGTAAAGAGTAATTAAAAATGTGTTGAAGAATAAATATCTCATATCTGGTTTATTCGTCAAATAAAAATTTGAAATTTAAACAATTATTAAGTGAATGTGTTAGTTTAAAATTATTAAAATGTCCCAAAACAATTTTCAGCAAATTTTGAAAAATTCTTCAAAATGCTGGTTATAAATAATGGAAGATGCATCCTTTCATCATTGATTTTTTGATTTGTTCGTGATTTATTCGTCTTTACAGTGTAAAATTATAAGATGCACTAATTATTAATAGCAATATGACTAATCGAAGGCAAATCTCATTAGTGCTGTAAACAAAACGTATTACCTATTTGTATAGCACACAATACGTAAATGATCATAAATATATTGAAAAATATAATTGATAACTGGAATTTTTAACAATTAATCATGATTTTGAACCAAGATTTTAAATACCTAGTGTTAAAGCTAATGTCATTGTAGTAATAAGTAACAGCTTTATTTATTGTGAATATAGCTATTAATTAAGCGTAAAACAATAATAATAAATTCACATGCACCTTCAAAATTTATAAATAGTAGGTACCTACATACAAGACCTGAAGTATAAAGAAAATTTGCTATCAATATTCGATACACAAATGGTATCTATACATCGATGTATTAATACGTCCCGCAGTACAGACACGTATCGTTATATCGATACTTTTCAGCGTATCGATATATCGATACATCTACTTGGTTCTCATCCAGAAGCAATGGCTCGTTTCGCAAACAACTACTGTCGCTGAAGACGCATTTTAGATACATATAGTATGGTCTCGATACATCGATTCAGATCTACTGTAGAAGCAATTGCTTGTTTCTACTAAGGTCGCTGAAAATGGGGGTTCCCCTGATAATTCTGCGAACTTCCCGCACATTAAATATGCCCCATATCGATACAGTGGAATGTCGATACGTATCGCTGTAATCGATACTTTTCTTTTCTGTGTTTCGAGCGCATTAATATGCGTTTCAACTTTCTTCTTTCTTCTTCTTTTAGCCTGGGATCGTCCACTTCTGGACATACGCCTCTCCCAACTCCCTCAATTTTTGTCTGTTTTGCGCACTTAGTATCCACCAAATCATTTTTCCGCCTCTTTTGTGGCATCCACGTTGTCTCTCGAAATTTCGTCTTTTTAATCTCAAAATTTCGACTTTGTGATCTCGAAATTTCGACTCTACAAACTCGAAATTTCGTCGACTGTATAATCTCGAAATGTCGACTTTTGAATCTCAAAATTTCGACTTTATAATCTCGAAATTTCGATTTTTTAATCTCCAAATTTCGACTTTATAATCAAATCTCGATTTTTTTTGTTAGGGGTTGCGAAATTAAAATATTCACTCTTATTAAATTTTGCTTGATATAATTTTGGTTGTTTATTTTGAGAGGACACGTTTAAATTAAAAGTAAAACTTTTTTCTGCTTTTTAATACTTACAGAATTTCTGTCATTTAATTAGGGATAATAAAAGTTTTTCATTAAATCTGAAAAAATATGCTGCGTCTATTTTGACGCATATATTAAAAAAATACTTAAAAAATACAGACCATTTGATTTTAAATTTTTAAGTTACTCTTTTATAATAGGGTAGTTTTTTAAAACTCACTATTAGCCTAATATACGGCCCCCCTTCTGTCCTATAGTATTAAAAACAAATGTTGCACAATCTTTTATAGTTTTGGAGATATCAGCTTATAACACTTTCGTTGCTGCACCCTGTATATTACCACAATAAACTTACTGGAATTCTCTTAGGTGGAAATAACGTGATTTATTATTTATTATACAAATTCTATTTTGATACAATTCCGTTGCATAGTCACCGACTAAACGGAGGCAAAAGCAAGTGTTTGCCCCCGTGCCATTTTATAATTAAAAAAAAGAACGTAAATTATGTATTGCAACTTTTACTCGTAAGGGGCTCTATTTCAGGACCCCTATTACGAATTGTCTTCATAATCTATTTCTTTTCCTTAGTTCAATTGCTACTGGATCCACTAGCAACCATACCAATGATGTCAAACCATCAAGGTTGAAATTCTCACTTTTAAATCTCGAAATTTTTACATTATAAAGTCGAAATTTCGAGATTTTCATTAAAAGCAAAGTTTTTTTTTAAATTTCTAATAAGAAATCTCGTATCGATATGTTCGATGTATCGACAGTTTGTTTTTCTGCGGATTTGAATAAAATTTGAATTGTTTCGTTGATAGTGGATCCAAAACTCACCAAACCACAAAAAGAATAAGTAAGAACAAGGAAAAACAAAACCAAGCATAATACATATAAAATTTTAAAGGGTGCGATAAATTTGTGTCTATGTTAAACTTTTAATCATGAATTCAATTTGCCTTGCAAGGTTTCTTAATTATTTGAAGTTAGCAAAGCACAAGTCATGCTTCACTTAATTAATATGAAGCCGTACTTTTTTCCAATGATGATGCTATCTGATGTAACCGTAGCAAAATACAAGTAGGTAGAATTAAACATAAAGAAAGGAATAGATTTACAAATTACTTTTATGTGCTGCGAGGTAAATTTGGTTAATGTAGGTACAATTTCACTTGGTTGCGAAATTTGAAATAAGAGGAACTTTTCCATAAAAATATAGTATCAGTTTCGGTGAAACACAAAATTTTCTTCAACCTGTCTAAGGAATGAGTTTAAAATTCTTACGTAAATAATTATAAAATGCACTTTTAGAAATTGTTATACCATATAAATATAACACCGATCTGAAATTAATTAATAAAGTTAGTAAAATCAACTAACGATACCAGAAACTGAAGGAAAGGTCACTATGTAATTAGAAACAAAAATATGTTAAAAACAATCAATTATAAACTTATTTACAGAAATCCATTACTCATTAGTAATTGACACTAAATTCCTATGTACTTTAAAATAATAAAAATATTCCAGTAATGTTTTGCAATTAAAAAAATGACGACCTTAACGATGTCCATTAAGTGACTTTTCTTTCATTTTACGACAAGGGAATAATTGTAGGAATGGAACAATTACTTTAAAAAATGTTGTTACCCTATAAGCACATAGTTTATATTGAAATATAAATAATTTCGTATATAATGGTAATTAATCAAAAAAACCTTAAAGTGTAGCATATTAATAAAAAACATTTTTGTTGCAGATTCGTGAACGATGCAAGGAGTTAGTGTTCACAGATGTTCAAAACAATGAGATTATGAAGAGATTTCTCAACGATGTCAACAAAGGTCTTGGGAAGAAATCACATGCTAGTGCCATAGTAAAATGCTTTGTTACCTACGTCCAAGATCTGCCTAATGGAACAGGTATATTATGTCGTTATAATTAATAATAAATATAGCTCTTTAGTGCTTGTCTTGTTGGTGCAATGGTAATAATCCAAAACTACCATTAATAATTCATTTAGATCTACATCTTGCAACTGTGGGTAACGACGATGAATTACCACCATATAAAGCGTCATAATTCTTGGCTATCATTTTTCTACTTTTATTAAAAATGTGGATACTAAAGTAATTTATTTCTTTACAGAAAGGGGCAAATTCTTGGCATTGGACTTGGGTGGCACCAATTTCCGTGTCCTTCTGATCGAATTGAGTGAAAATCATTTCGAAATGCGGTCTAAGATATTTGCTATTCCTCAACACATTATGTTAGGATCAGGAGAGCAGGTTAGTCTAAATATAAATGAGCTATTTTTACACATGTTAGAGGTTACTAATGTTTGTAGATGCTGTCTTCTCAGACCTTTGCTCTCCTATTTTTATTTAAATTCTAAAAAAAAGAATGTTTACTTTCTCAATCAACTTTTAACAACATCAATAATGTTATGCTCTTATCATTTAATTTAAGCACATCATGTTCTTGCAAATGATTTAAATATTTTTTTGTTGTAAATTTAAAACTGAATTTCCTTTTCTTGTAGTTGTTCGATCATATCGCTGATTGTATGGCTAAGTTCATGAAGGAGGAAAAAGTCATGCATGAAACGCTGCCTTTGGGCTTTACATTCAGCTTCCCCCTACAACAACTGGGACTTACCAAGGGTGTCTTGGAACGATGGACAAAGGGTTTTAATTGTTCAGGCGTTGTTGGTGTAGATGTAGTAAAACTACTTCAGGATGCTATTGCAAGACGAGGGGTTAGTATTTGAGAATTTTATATTTTCTGTTTCGTTACTGGAGTTCTGACATTTTTTAAATAAATGGTCAACCCTGCTAGATAAAACAGATTAATTAATATTGGTACAGTGACACAACTGTAGCACTCATTAATTATGTACAATGGTACAACATAGAAACAAAATGTATAATATTTAAGGAAGGCACCTTATTATATCGCCGACACTGGCTACAAAAAAGATCAATATTACATTTAGGGATGTACCGAATAGTGATTTAGGCCACTGGTCGAATACTGAATATTCGATCAGTTTCTCACGGTCTAATAGCGAATATTCGGCAAACTATTCGGCCAACGAGCTGATTATTTGTTGGAGTACCGAATATTAGACCAATTACTCGCCCGAATATTTGGCCAAGCATCAAATATTAGGCCATCTATTCGGCTAAGTATCGAATATACCTAACACGAGCCAAATATTCTGCCCACCGAACACTCAGTGCATCCCTAATTACAATTTACTTTCGGCTGAAAGAATATGTACAGTAATAGTACATTATACACTAAGGGAGAGAAACGTCTTATTTTTCCTGAGGTGTAATTTGAAGCCTGAGGACTACAAATACATCGAGGGAAAAATGGCGGTCTCTCCCGAGGTGTATATACTATTTTTTCCATGATCAGGAGTAGAAACACTTAATTTTATAAATAAAGAATTATAATTGACATTGACAATTCGGTGGAAAACAAAACAAATATAGCAAATCAAGTACTACAAGCTGCAACTACGGTTCAAAAAACTATAAATTTGAGTAAAGAAAATGTTTCATTTAGTGAAGTTCCTTCGAATATTAATTTCAATAGTTCTGAGAGAATGTAACATTTACTAGCAATGTTAATAAATAAGAATTACATTTTATTTAATTATTGGGCATGAAGTAGAAACTCCCCTAGGGAAATTGTTGTCTTATTTCGTCCCTAGGGAGTAAATGCTGTACTTCTGTCACAATTTTGATGCCATAGAAACCGACTTCTACTCCCGGTCGTGGAAAAGATATTTTTATACTATTTTATCAACATATTTCATATTAAGAAAAAAATTAAAGCTTTTATTATTGTAAAAATAACAGAAACATTATATCGAAAGCTATTTTATTAATTTTTATAAGTATGAATTAACACCTCCCATAATACAAAACACTAAATTTCAATTATCGACTAAAAAAACGGAACAGTTTACACAATTAAATATTGTTATGATTGACAGCGGAAAGTGGCAAGTGTTAATTTACCAAAATTTAGCATAATTATTGTTTTTTTACTTTGGAGTTTCAACTGATTGGATTAAAATGGGAGGAGTGAATGCGTGTTTAAAAATTAATATAATAATTAAATTATTGTTGGATGATTTAATTGATATTATATCAGTTAGATTAGCAGAACCTATAAATTTTAGGGTCGCACTTTAACAGGGTTCCCACTGACCCTGGATAACCTGGGAGTCATGGAAAAGTCAGGGAATTAAAATTTTAACCTGGAAGTCATGGATTTTATGCAAAATTTGGAAAAAGTCTTGATTTTTCTCTTGATTTACAGTAAAAAAACCTGATTTTCTTGCAGTAGTGTTACCATAATTTTAAAAAATTCAAAATTTTCCTATTGAATTTTTTAAACTGCCGCTTATAAAACTTTTGCTGCTAAAGGTTTTTAAAATATCATTGAGGTACTTTTCTTATCCTTGTTAAATTCCAAGGCGTAATATGGCTTATGATTAGGTAGAAGTGAGACTGTCATATACTGTCTTGTGAATTGATAAAAAACGCATAAACGCAATTATTTTTGCGTCTCTAATTTTATTGATTTTTTTTTTCGAGAGTCATGGATAAGTATGATTTTTGGTCATGGATATCCTGGAAAAGTCATGGATTCTAATTCTTTATAGTTAGTGGGAACCCTGTTTAAAGATCTTCACAGGCAATATGTTGACAACTAAAGTTTAGTTTTTTGAAAATTACCGTCTTCTGATGGTTACGATTTCTAAAGTGTGTATTTAATAAATGATTTTGCTGGTCTGCTTGATATAAAATGAGTAATGATAACAATTTTCCCATTTCTTTTTTTTCTTTTTAATTCTGATATATTGGCAATTTAGAGTGTACAATTTTTTGAAATTGAAATGATTTAAATGCATTGTGCATGTTAACTAAAAAAATACATTAAGAAAATAGGAAAATTTTTCAGGATATCGAAATTTCTATCATGGCAATCTTAAACGATTCCACAGGAACATTAATGTCCTGTGCATGGCTTAAAAAAACATGCCGATTAGGTGTTATTGTTGGTAAGTCTAGGAGCACTTGAAGTTAATTTAAATCTGATCAGAGTAATGCAGTAATGCAATAATTTCATATCAAAACAATCTATTATGCAGTGGTTCTTTATGTACCTATATATCTTTGTCATATGTAATTATTGTATACTAGCACAATATCAGATTCCTAATTGCTGTTGTAGGTAGATGAATGCACATGGCATCAATTTGAATTTAGGTGTTTAGTTATAGCACGTTTTTGCACGTTTCTCATAAATGTAGAGGTGCAAAATGAGGTCTTTTAATTTGATTTTACTTTAATTTAATGCATGCCTGTTTTCCCTTATTTATAGGACGTAAAGATAGAAGTATGTGCCATTCTGAATGATACTACAGGAACTCTTATGTCGTGCGCATGGAAAAATCATAACTGCAAGATTGGTCTCATCGTTGGTAGGTTATTTAAAATATTTTAAGTCATGAGTTGTGACTAATAATGGTGTTGAGTTTTGAGAATAAAATAGTTAGATAAAATAAGAAGAGAATAAGTTGTTCTTAATAACAATCTTTTTGTATTTGTCATAACAAGATTTCCCTGTGAAATACTAATACAGATTGTGAATTACGATTCCTTTACTTGTTTGTAAATTTCATGTGAACTTTTTAAATTGTGTTGTTTATAATTTTTAAATTGAGTTTTTTTGGCAAATGTTTATTTCACTACTACAGATTTTATAAAATGAAGAGTAAGTAATTTAAAGTGGCACACTAAATATTGCACTATAATAGAAATGAATGAAGCATGAAATTATTTAAATTGCATGAAAGAATGTTGCATGAAAAACTTTTAAGTATTAATTAACAGTATTTTAAGGTTTATTGTGTTTTTAAGGTACCGGAAGCAATGCCTGTTATGTTGAGAAACAAAAGAACTGCGAATTATTTGATGATATGGACAATGGATCAGGGCAAGTGCTTGTCAACACTGAATGGGGAGCGTTTGGAGATGATGGTGCATTAGACTTTGTCAGATCCGATTATGATCGTGATGTAGACAAGCATTCAATCAATCCTGGAAAACAATTGTAAGTATCTCATAATACTGTAAAAACAAATGCATAATTTATCTCAAATAGGTATTCTGGTGTAATTAGAAAGGAGTCTTGCAAAAATTTAAATTGCTCTATTAATACCAGTGTTGAGAATAACATAATTTTTATATTTGCAATTACTCATCAATACGTTCAAATAAATATAACCGTTACTAATTTTTTCACAGGCACGAAAAAATGATATCTGGAATGTACATGGGCGAACTAGTACGATTGGCCCTGGAAAGATTCACTAAGGAAGGTCTTCTCTTTGGAGGCAAAGGTTCAGAATTACTCTTTACTAGAGGCCGTTTTTACACAAAATATGTATCAGAAATTGAATCAGACCCACCAGGCCAATATGCAAATTGCAAGGAAATTTTGGAAGAACTTCGTAAGTTAATTCTTGTGTTCATTGTTTTTTTACATTTTTAAATATATATTTTTTTTTCATTTAAGATTGTCCTCTATTTCCTTACAGATCTCAAGCATGCCACAGAACAAGATTACGTCAACGTGCGGTATGTGTGTGAATGTGTATCACGGCGAGCTGCACATTTAGTCTCGTGCGGTATTGCAACCCTCCTAAATAAAATGGATGAACCTCATGTTACTGTTGGTATTGATGGATCTGTCTACAGATATCATCCACACTTCCATAACTTAATGATGGAAAAAATATCAGAACTTACAAAACCCAACATAAGAGTAAGTATAAATTTTGGTCATTTCTAAGAATGCAGAACACAAAAATGAAGTGAAATTTCTGACTCTAACATTAGTTTGTAAACCGAAATATTTTCCTGGAAAAATAGGCAACTAGTCAGTGTAACAAGAAAGGGATAGGCAACTAACGAGTGTGACAAGAAAGTGAGATTGTGGGCGAACCAAGTAGGGTTTCACGTGGCCGCTGATACTTTAAATAAAATTTCAAATATTCACCTATCTATATTAAATGTAACTGTACACATGGATACATAAATACCCTCTTAGCTTCTCTGTTATCTCCCTTCCTTGTTGCACTCGATAGTTTGTATATTGCTTCCTTGTCGCAGTCATTAGTTGACCATGTTTCCAGTAAAATAATGATAATGATATAATCCTGCGTGCGTCGTAAAATAAATTAATAATGATTATAATTTTGTAGAGAAGTAATATTGAATTTTCATGAAGCACAGCAAATTAATGTCATTTATTTTAATTTTAGTTTGATCTGATGTTGTCCGAGGATGGTAGCGGTCGTGGTGCTGCTCTTGTAGCTGCAGTAGCTAGCCGAAATCGGCGGTGAAGAAAGTGCCAGTAGTACTTTGTTATGTAAATACATTAGTTATGTTTGGGTTCCTATAGACTGCATTTTAGACACGCAGACCGCTCTCATTGAGACTAGCTACGTCATCAAAAGTGTCTAATAAATAAATGATTTACATCTAATTAGTACTACATTGTACATATGCCTTTCTATAATTTTTTAAATTATATCAATATTTTAATTTAGAAGCAGCTCTTAGGCCAATGGAGCCAGCCACACTAAGTAATTAATTGCCGGTAATTATTTGAAGCTATCTTGTATAATAACATGAACATTAAATTATAAGAAAAAGTGAGTGTAGATTTCTGTGTTCATATGATATCAAAATAAACGAATCATGTTTTTAATAGAGCGAACAAAATATATTTTAATAATTTATTGAGTAGTAGATATATTTAGACTGACAAACCCAGTCTTATTAACAGCGATTTTATGGTTTTAAATAGATTCGCTTTTTTATGTGGGCAATTAAAAAACTTATTTTATTATAGTTATCTAATAAGACAATATGTAATTATCGTGTTTTGTTTTTATGTAATACTCTATATAATGTTATTTTATCGTCTTCACTTTCATTATCAAAATTATTGCACAAGATCAATTTTGATTATTTGTAGAAATCGGAACTTTTGCTTTTTCATCTGCACTTATCAGTGTTAAAAGTTATTGGAAACATATAATATATTTTGTACCATTTAAAGTTTTATGTAATTTTATAGTAATTTGTTAGTTAATTGTAATTGTATGTTTGATACTTATTAGTTACACATTTTATTAGTTACACATTTTAAACATCCACACTCTTATGATATAGACTGTTTTTAAAGAAAAATAATTAATATTGGTATATCATCTCTTACTTATCTATCAATAGAATGTAATGTGATGAGCAATTCTTATTACTATCAATTGTACAATATATGAATGTAAAACTAAATCTTTGAATAGTTTTGTGATGGGTGGGAGAAACTAAACCAATGTGTATTATCTCGATACGTTGCCGTAATAAATTCATACATAGAATATCTTTCATAATGAAGTTGTTTTATTTGCTAAAAGAAAGTGATCCATTTTATTTGTGTTTGTCTCATACTACCACCAGTTAATTATGATTCGATTTATTGCTATTTATATTTAACTTCAATTAACTTGACCGATTTTGATAAATTAGAGCTCTACTCCTCAGAGGCTTTAATTTGATACCAAAGAGCAGGATGATATTCATTTTCAAGACTTGATGCATTATTTTATAATAATAATTATATTACATTCTTGATTATTAATTAATTTGAGCAATGTTCAAACACAGGACACTTGTCACAATCACAAAATATCAATATTTTCTATTTTATCAATAAATTTTTAAAATTCAATGTAACAACTTTGTATATTATACATTTTGCAGTACTTAAATTTAAAATAGGAACAAAACAAGTACTCATTTGTGTTATTTGGCATCATAAAACAGCAAATTAAAAAAATATAACAACCAATTGTATGAGCTAAAAGTTGAACTACTTTTACTTCCGGGTATGCATATTTTTGAATTAGGATGAAATTCTGACGATATTTGTGCCAATTAACTAAAGTTTGGTCATTAAAAAAATATTTTTTTCTAATTTTTATTTACTATTAAGAGTGCTTTGACATCCAAATCGATTCTAATCAAGTTACATACCCCCAAATAAATAAAATTTACAACCTAAACACACACCAGTTGAAATATTGCCTATGAAAATTGCAAACAGTATTTTTCAAAGTAACTTGGTCTCAGTGGCGGCTAGTGACATTCTTTGTTGGGGGGCGCAGTTTAAAAAATTTTATATAAAAATTAGACATAACTTACCCATTACACAAGTAGTGAGCTCCCAGGTTATAATATGAATTGTTTTTATATCTTGTTTTATATACACCAAACAAAAAAAAGTTTTTAAAAAACTACTTTAAAACACAAAATCCATACATCTTTTTCTGGTCAACACAAACTTTTCAATTACTTTCTCATCAAAATTAACAATTTTGTTAACAAAATGTTTTTTTATTGCCATCATAGCTAAAGTATTTAGTCTGTCATTGGTCATAGTGTTTCGTAAAAAGTGTTTTCTTCTTTTTAACCTTGAAAAACATCGTTCTGCTTAAGCTGTAGCCATGGAGGTAGTTACTACAATCTTTAACAGTTTCAGTAACAGTTTTTCTAGGTTGTTTTCCATAATTAACGATAAAATGCTCATTGCTCCGAGTTGTCCAAAATCGAACAGTAAAACAGTTAGCCTACTTAAAGGCGCTGCTATTTTGCGCCCATCGCAAGTCTGTGTGAAATAAATTTGATAAAACTCGATTTGCTATGGTTTTTTGTTGTTCCGAGTATTGTCTTATCGCTGTATAAACAACTTGCTTGGATTAAAATTTAGAGTCCAGTTTTCCTATCACGGAACGCAAATCAAAGAAATAAATTTAAAACCATCTTGAATGTAGTAGCTCTTATGAAACAAATGAAAAACACTTACAAGTAGCATTGCTAGTAAGTGTAATAAGTAAAATGTAACAAAAATTTGCATTCAATAATAGGTAGTTATTTATTATATCAGCGGAATAAAGGCATTATTAATATACGAATGTGGTGAGTTGCCCGACGAGGGCGTTAGCCCGAGTCTGAATAAGAGCATGAGTATGTTAATGGCCTTTATCACAGTTATATAATACAATTTTTTATCTACGTCTGCTCAAAATTGAAAAAATTACATAATTTTCAAATTTGAAAAAATTATATAATTTTGACAGACCATCTTTTTTATTTAACATCAGAGTAGCTTTGTATCTACATAATTTATTATCGTCATAGCAACCAAACATGTTCTATGTCCGACGGAACACTGTCACAATTACTCATAATTATATTTACCGGTTTTCTCACAATTTTCACCACAAATCAAGGAAAAATTAAAAACAACTCAATTATTGACAAAAAATAATTGAGTTGTTCTTAATTTTTCCTTGATTTGTGGTGAAAATTGTGTTTTTCCTTGATTTCTGTTGAAAATTGTGAGAAAACTGGTACCTAAATATAATTATGAGTGATTGTGACAGTATTCCGTTGGACATAGAAGAAGCTGCAACAATGGTAGTTTCTTCACTGTTACCAGAATATCAAAAATGAAGTATGAAAAATTGTCGTATCCCACTGAGTAAGATAAGTGATCCTTATCCCATTGAGTTGGATAATAAACATCATTATGCAACTCAAATGAATGATATAATAGGTTCTTATCCTAGCTGACGTAGATAAAAGTATAAATTGATTAGAATCAATTTGGGTGGCTCAAAGAAGCACTCTTAAAACTAAACTAAAATTACAAACAAAATATTTTTGGGATGTCAAATCCGCACTTAACTGGCATAAACAGAATTTTATTCTAGTTCCGAATATGCAAAAATATACAGGATGTTTCATTAAAAGAAAACTTAATGTCATTTCGGGTGAAACCGGAATTGTTAAATTGTTTTATCTACTAGAAGTAACCTTATGTAAGGTCGCGGGGCGCAAGGATTGTCTTATAGCTTGTCTTCTATTTTGACTTTCCTATACTTTCAGTATAGAATTTGGGAATTCGAAGTTTTGACGGAAATACGTGTTTTGCACACTCACAAACCCAAAAATGTGGTTTTTAAAAAAAGTGTGTCTGTGGGTGGCTGTTATAGTGTGTACGCCTCATATTTGCGGAACGGTTCAATACCAAATTTTTAGAATTAGAAAACGGAATTTGATAGAAGATCTTTCCGGCAAATATAAAACTATTTGCGAACGACCTCGCTGTAAAATGGCGGCTTCTAAAATTTTTTGAAATTTTCGCTGTAGCGCCTTCTCACCCAAAAACGAGTGAACAGATCGGAATATTTTTTAAATTTCATAGGCAAATAAGAGCTGATACGACGAGCTACAATTTTGTTAGTGACGCTTTTAATATATTTTGTAAAATTTTGGTTTTAAAGCCCATTTACACACAAATAAGCTTTCATATCGGGATGAAATTTGGTATTGTAAATGCCCCAGGGGTACACAATGTTTTAAACTACGAGAACATTTAGAAGTACTAAACTGCGAAAGAGAAATTATTTTGACATTTTCAAAGAACATTTGTTCAAAAAATTGCATCATGATTTATTTAAAATTCTGTAGGGTCATAGAACTAAGCATTTTGGAAGATGCAACAGTCTGAATTATTTAAACTGTTTTCACTTCCCTATAGACTGTAATTTCGTGGTGATATGTTTCCATGCCAATATTTATCAAAACTGTTTTATTGTTTCGGTCCCCTCAAAGTTTGGGGAAACTAATTGGGCATCTTGAGAGAACACTTAACTTTCATGGCAACTTGATTTTACAAAAACACTGAAGTACCGTAAAGTGGGGTTACTTTGTGACTGCCGGGTAACTTTGTGACAATGCGTTCAAAAACGATAAATTTAAATTTGGCGGTTTTCTGTAGAATGCCACCAGGATTATACCATATATTATCGCAAGTCCATCATGTGCTGCCACCTTTTACCAACTTTCCAAATCCCAACTCCATTACCTTAGTCTGTGTCAGAACCAAATATTAGATGCAGGAAATCACGTGCCTGAGAATTGTCCTGCTACTTTCTATTGGCGAAGAAAATTGCGCCCATATATTTGAATACAAGTAAGTGCACTTTGAACTAACACTATCAAGCGTCATTTTCTGCACGTACAATAATAGATTGAAATTTTTTTTTAATTTGTGGCCAAGGCCAAAGCAAAAATCAAAGCATTCGGGGGTTACTTTGTGACAAAAAAAAACTGTCCCAAAGTAACCCCTGTGGGAGTTGTAACGTGAAACGTACTTGAAGATCCCAAAATTAAATCGAAAAACCGATTTTTGTTCAGGTTTACGATGCCACGCAATTATAAGCGGAAGCCTGGATCCCGAAATTACAAAAATTACACTAATGAAAAGTTAGAAGAAGCCCTTGAAGAAATTAAAGGAAAAAGAATAACTATACGTAAAGCAGCAGAGAAGTATGGCATTCATAAGAATACGCTTTGGCTTAAGCTGAAAGGAAAACATGAGAAGTTACATGGGAGACAAACAGTTTTTACTAACGAGGAAGAACGGGCTTTTAGTGGTCACATAATTGCAATGTCGACATTTGGATTTCCAGTCACTGCTTTTGACCTTAGATACGTTGTGAAATCCTATTTAGATCGCCAGGGCAGGAAAGTAAGTTGTTTCAATAAAAACTTACCCGGTTCTGATTGGGTAAATTTGTTTCTTAAGCGTCATAAAGAACTTTCTCAGAGATTTGCGCAAAATATTTCACATGCTAGGGCCGCAACCGACGAAGAAATTGTAAACACGTTCTTCGATAATTTGGAGAAAGAATTGCAAGGAATTCCGCCTTCCAATTTATGGAATTTTGATGAAACAAATCTAGTGGATGACCCAGGATTGAAGAAAATAATCACCAAAAGGGGAACAAAGTACCCCGAAAGAATTAGAAATGCATCAAAAGCATGCACTTCTATAATGGTATGCGGAAATGCTGAAGGCAAACTAGCTCCACTCTATGTAAATTATAAATCCCAAAAACTGTGGACTACATGGACTGAAAATGGCCCTCCCAATGCACGGTATAACCGCACAAGTTCAGGGTGGTTTGATTATCACATTTTTGAAGACTGGTTCCTAAATTTATTACTTCCACTATTGAAACGTCTCGATGGACCCAAAGCTATCCTTGGTGACAATCTGAGTTCTCACTTGAATCTGAAAGTTATTCAAGAATGTGAGAATAATAATATTCGTTTTATCGCATTACCACCAAATACTACACACCTTCTCCAGCCATTGGATGTGGCGTATTTTCGTTCCATGAAAGAAAACTGGAGGAAAGTTTTAAACGAATGGAAGGAAACTGCTCACGGAAGCAGGTTCACTTCTGTACCAAAGGACGAATTTCCTTGTCTACTAAAAAAGTTGATGGAGAAGTTAGCAGAGAGAGGCGCAGAAAATTTAAAGTCGGGTTTTAGGAAAACAGGACTTTATCCCTTGAACCGAGAAGAAGTATTGAACCGCTTGTGCGATCGTATTGTCGCCGAAGAAGTAACTGAAGTTGTTGGAAACAGTTTTATGCAACATCTTAGCAGCACACGAACGGAAGCAACACGAAAAAGACAAATAAGGAGAAAAAAACGACTGAACGTTCCGCCTGGGAAAAGTATAAGTGCTGCTGACTTTCATAATACCAGCGCCGTGGATCCAGTTGAAGATAATGCGATTGTAGACCCTGATGAACCTCAGCCTTCTTGTTCCGGTACGACAACCCAAGCTAAAAACAAGCAAACACGTGAACGTCATTATTCCTCAGATACCAGTGCCGATGAAAAGGAAGTCCAATATGCAGAAAGTGATGACAGTCCATGGACTGAAGAATTCCCTTCTGATGAAGACCGACCTGCTGATGATAGAGAAACTCCAGTTTTCAAAGAGATAGATAAAGAGGTAGGAAATTACGTCGTTGTGAAATTCGATGGGAAGTACTTCCCAGGAGAAATTACGAAAACTATGAAAAAAGGAGCACACGTAAATGTAATGATACCTTTTGGGAGACAATGGAAATGGCCCCAGGGAAAGGATGAAATATTTTATGATAATAGTGAAATCATTATGACAATAAATAAACCAGTGCAACGAGGAAGGCGAGAGTTATTTGATGTTCCAGAATTACACCGCCTTCTTGACTAAATTTTTCTACTTTTGTATACATAACATACCGTTTCATTTTTTATTTTTGGTGTTTAGTAGTAAAGTTTAACGAGTTTCGTTTTTTTCAGAAGTTGTGTTCACGTATTATACGTTCCAAAACAGTTATATAGAATAAAAGTTCATTTTTTACTTTCCTAATTTGGTATTAAAATTTCCGTTCCTGAAATATCCTTTTCTATCGCTAATTGAAACTTTTTAACAATCCTGTCTTGGTATTTTAGCTCTCTAATGGTTATTACGGGGTTTCTTTATGACAACATTGCGATCCAACGGCTTCTTCCTTGAAAAATACGAGTGTCACAAAGTAACCCCGACCCCTGGGGTAACATTGTTACACTTTATTTTCTAAATATATTTTTTTGTATAATCGAAAATGAAATTTTACACCCAGAATATGAAAGAGGAAGGTTAAATCTTTCTGCCATGTAACAATAAGTTCATTCAGACCAATAGCCAGTGAAATATTATAAAAAAACCATGAAAACTGTCACAAAGTAACCCCACTTTACGGTACTTCTAAAAATGTTGAATTCAACGGCCTTTGATAAAAGACCTTTCTTTTGTACTTTTGTATGTAGAATAAGATTTTACTAGTGTTACCCCAGTGCACTGACAGATAGCATTGTCAGAACCGGCTGAATGCTAAGTCACGTGCTGCATTAGTTCCATAAGGGAGACGCGACGTTAGTGTAGATGTCGCCTCAAGTAAAGCAGACTTTCATATATATTATAAATTAAAATAATTATTATTGAAAAATCGACGTAGAATAAAAATATAAAAATGTTTCATGTTCCATCTGAGGATAGAGACCTTTCATTGAAAACAAAAATGGTCCAAATTGGTGAAGCGGTAGCCGCTGGAGGAACCGAAAAAAACCCTTTGAGCTTTTATATATGTATGGATAATCAAAAGTTGTAAAGATCTAAAATATTTGGAAAAAAATATTAGGCTGGCCAGCAACGGCACACTTCTGGTGCACTTATTTGGGGTTACCATATATTCCTTTGTCCTCTTACATTTTTTTGGAAACTTTTTTTTTATTATTCAGTAATTTCATTTTATTGCTACCCATATAAGCAATGTCAAAACGGAAGAGGAAATTCAATGAAGAAGTAAAGATCAAATTTCAAGTGGCATAGATGAGTGGAAAGCGGAGCTTTTAAGCCCTTAGGAAGATCGAGGCGGGAGCTCTTCAGGAAGGTTGACAACTTTTGTAATACAGTTGGCAGCAAATCAGACTGCTGAGATTAACAAAAAAGTGATTAGACTGTTCCATCTTCACGAGATTGTAAAAATATGGAAGTATTTCTAGACCCATGTTTATAAGAACTTTATCCGTTTTTAAATTTTGAAACGGCATCCCAAATGTTATTAAAAGATTATATTTTTAAAAATTTCCCTGTAAACGACGTATGGTGTGCAGGATGCCCGCAGTGACAAACATACATCATAGTCAATTCATTTTTCATTTAATAGCTTGTAAGAAAAAAGAAACTAGGCATCAATTAATTTTATTTTACAAAATAGATGTGGTAATAAAAGAACAAAGATAAATAATTGTAGGCATAACAGTAACAAACAGTATTCTACTAATGCTACCAATACTAATTATATAACAAATATATGGACACTTACGCAAATAAATTTCTTTAAAAAGCTGTTATTTACATTCACAATTTCAGAAACAATGTGTAAATATCAATAAATATTATTCTTGTTTGAATGCAATAAGTCCATAGCACCTTGGTGATATAACAGGATCAAACAAATGAATCAAAAAGGCACTTTCGTGTTGGTTTTCATGTAAGAATAATAATCTATCTAAAAGTATCAAACTCTCTATTAGAGGTGCTAACTTACATCGTAAAAGATAAAATACATTCAGTTGGTCTTCGTAATTCTTGCACTTATCAAATAGTTCATTTAATTCTTGACTGGTCACAGATATACCGGCATCAATATTTCTTAATGCCTTGTTAGCATAATCAGTAAAATCCGTAAATCCTTTCCGTAATTTGCCTACCTGTCTTTGTTTTACACAAACACCATATTTTATCAAAAGCATTTCTAAAATTGATCTATAAAATACTATTTTATTAGGCAGTTCTTTTTTATATAAAATTCTATCAATTGATTGTGCCGACAACATTCTTGCATTTCGGCCCAACTTAAAATTATTATTTTTTAAAAACGCACTCATTGGAAATCCAATACTTATACCAGGATTACAATTAAAAAGTTTCTGTTCGAATTCTTCCGTTAATAAATGGTAACAACACGAAACATTACAAATTGTTTTTATATTTTTATTGTTATTAAAAATTTTTACAGATGTAGAACCTAAATCTCCACAGGTATGTAAACCTACCAAACCAAATCGCGAACTGTTTTCAAAAAACACATCATTAATCAATCCTTCAAAATCTGTATCTTCAGTAACAAACTGAGTAACCTGTTTGTATAGGTTATCGTGTACTTTTACTTGTTCACTTTGAGCAGGAACAGATTTTTTGGGATTTTTTGTGATTCCACGCCACACTTTTGCAAGCATTCGTGCACGTTTAACTGCACCATCTGTGTTTATTAAGGAGGCATCTACACCTAGAACAGGAATTTTATGATGCAATGCTAGCATAGAACTTAAATATCCTTTACCGTCCCCTATGTCAATAACGTGAGTGGTTTTATTAATATAAGTAACTGCTGCTGCTATTTTACTCAAAACTTCAACTTCATGTGATTTTTTGGATGTAATAAATACTTCTAATTTTAAACTTGATATGTCATTGCAACCCCATTCTGATAACTTCTTATTTAATTCCGATTTGTTTAAACAAATGTTTTTAATATTATATAAATGCAGGCTCTTTGTCTTATCGATGTATTCATTAAGTTTTGAAGCTCTTGCATTCGTTTTGTTATTTAAAATTATGTCTAGAACTTCTCCGCAACCTATTTCTGATATTTCTGTTTTTAAATCATAAGGAAGATAACACTCATACAACGACTTAGAAAAATAATCCACCATATGGCTGTTAGCCAATGGTAGAAATGGCTCAAGACAAGCAACTATATTTTCAATCTGTTTTTGAACTACAACACATTTTAAAGCTGCCATTGCATCTTAGATTTAATATAAAATAATAAAATTTAAAACGACAATTTATCTGCCTCTGGATACGATGCATCAATTTTTAACAAAGCACAAACTTTTTTGTACAATGCTCTAATATTATCTGCCAATGCTAGAATATCAACGTCTTCAGGATTATGCTTCGGAAATGATTCGATTAATGTCTTCAAAGTTTCTAAATGTTTGATGTTCTTCGTAATTCGTGGATTGATATTATCTTCAGGCAACAAATTTAAATAACTTTCTGTAATACCCAGATAATAACCGAGTTCTGCTCCTATTTCAGCTCCCCTATGGTAACCCAAGTGAAAACCTTCTGTATTTCCCTCCGAAGCACCTTTAATGAAACCCTCGTCATATCCTTCTTTATTTAAATGTTCTTCACTTAAAAGCAGGTCACCAAACACATCGTTTATGTCCTTTCCTTGTGTCTCTGCTTTATAATAAAGTAATAAATTAGCAAAAAAATATTACTACCTTAGTTTTTACCTGCATGGGATTGCATCTTTCAAAACTTTTCATTTACTATTAATAATTTTTTGCAAAATTTTGAAAAACATTTTATTCATTAAACCTACTATTGGTTGTTAATTTCTAATATACAAGTAGATTGAAATTGTATAAAGAGCTAATACCAAATATAAAACACACTTCAAACTTTGAGGTTAAATCATTGGATTCACATTGGATTACACCACAGAACATTAAACCTTTAGAAGCGAATGGCCCATGTTAAATGTTGGCAACAAAAACTATCATTTGAATTCATACGCCATCTGACGATGTATGGCAAACTAAACTACAAGCGCTGGTTATTTAAATCACTGATGTAGCGTAGTTATTCCACTTCCAATTTTATATTTTATTAAAATATATAACTCATTTTTTTAAATAAGAGAAATTTTAATAAACAGTAAATACTATACAAACTAATAATGACAGGTTATAGAACTACAAGCAAATCAGATAAAAAAGATAAAATATATTTATTGAAAAAATAAACCACTTTACTCTGCATTTACAAATAACTATATTAATAAATACTCTGAAATTCCCTAAGTATATTTAAAAATAAATATGAAATACTGTATAGCTGCCGTCCGAACTCGCCGTCGGCAGAGATCGTAACCTTCCCCAATCACACGCGCGTGTTTTAAAATTTAAAACGTCAGTTGTACGACTACTTTTTTGGTATGTTGCTTTAAAAGTTAAATAAAACAACATTAAAACGACGTACAATATAAAGTAACAATTATTATTTTGTAATTATTTTTTTAAAGAGCTCCACAAAATAAATTAATTAGGAAACAGTGTTAATTATAAATTACAAAAAATTGCAAAAAATTGAGTACCTATTAATATGTTTGGTATTCTGGGTATAAACTTTTTGATGGTACGTTGTAGTACCGCTGCGAGAGTCAAGGGTAAAGAATTATTTTTAATATTCCTTCTTGTAAAAAATAAAAAGGAGAAGTTACTTTCACTTTGAATTTTCTACGCTGTACCGTATGTTAAAAAAGGATGTTGTTTTGTATAGAATGTAATTTATTAGCAATGAAAAAATCGGCTTTAACAATGCAAAAAAACAAAACAAGATGCATATTTTTCGACTAACTTGAAGTTGTTAATTTTAATACAAAATTCATTAACAATATGATACTGTGATAATACATAATAAACTACACGATTTATAAATCATGCAAAAGTGAAATGGGTATATTTATAGAGATGATTGGGCTTTTTAATTGAATCTTCTCTTTTTTGTTTTTTTTTTTCTTTGTTGGCCATAACCTTTTTTGTACAGGAATATTTTCATTATGGGGAGTTCCCTTAGAAGAGACCGGAAAAGTTTTTTGTTTTATGTTTTCGACAGCTGCCAAAGTGGGAGTAAGAGGAGCAACTGCGTCTACGTTATCTAAGTGTTTTAAGAGTCGTGTCTTTATTACGTCTTATTCTTCTTCTAGAGATATTTTGGATTTCTTTTTGCTCAACTGTGGTATGATGGCTTCTGACTCATCTACGGTTTGATCATAGTGAATGTACAAATTGTTGTCATCATCTTCTGCTTCAGCTTCAACTACTAAAATTCTAAATAAAATATTAACTAGTGTAATAAGACATTTAAAGTAAAAACAAACAAAAACTAATTGATTCTACCACCAACACCATACGTTAGTTATTACCCGCACCCAGGCTCCGAATACTAAAGACTAATAAAAACAATATAAACAGAATCACGGTGAAGCAAAAAGCACATCAAATATAACAAATAACCATCAACTAATTACTACCACCCGTAAGCGTAAAAATTGTGTAATATTGCCTAATTTTATTGCGTGGACATCCTTGTTTTAAAATGGCACTTAATGAGGGGAGTTCCTAATTATGAAGCTAGTTTTTTATTTAAAAAAATACACTCTTAGAGTAAGCTACCTAACTAAATCGATTGATTCTATATGTCTTTATTGTTTGAAAGTAACCTGTGAGATAAATCTTGTATTTTTTGTAATATTCCTTTAATGTTTTTCTTCTTCTTTTTCCGGTATCCTTTATACCGTCACTATGTGGTTGTTCTTCGTTTGGAGGCTTGTCATTTTTTCTAAACTTTGCAAGTAGGTGGATATGCTTGCACATCTTAAATTGTGAGTCTAAACATGAACAACAGTATTGATGTATACAAATTTCACAATCCTTACAGATTAATTGTCAAGTACAATTTTTAATAATTTCTTGAAGAAAATACATTTTATGGTTACTTTTCGAGGGTACTTCCCAACCGTGTTCAACTTGAATAATTAAAGACGGATCCAAATCTTCTACTAATTTTTCCTTTATTTGCCACAATTACCTACCAATTAGCTTGTGTCTTTCGGTGTAAAAACTAAAAATCACAGTCGCACAAACAGCATATTGACAAGCTAACTCTGAACGAAGCGCGCCAATATTAAACGAGGGTTCGCAAGTCATGAAAGCTCCAATAAGAATTAGGAACGGCTGTTGCTCGAACTCGTTAGACGCTAGTCCAAAGCATTACTTACTAATGGTAATCCAAAGTACTGGTTACAACTGTAGTTGATCTCTGTATTTGGCACAAAACATACACGATTTGGATAATTTCCGATTAGAATAAGTCTTATCGGAAATAATAGTCGTGTAGCAGTGCCGTACCTAGACCGTTTAAGGAGGCAGATCTTTTCAGAGAAAAAAGCGCCTATTCTAGGGAGTCTCTAGCATATACCCCACAATAGTCCAACATTTAAAATAAATTTAAACAGCATTGCCATTTAAATGTAGTTTTTTAAATACCTTGGCGCGCTCAAAAAAAGTGATATGATAAAAATAGCGTTCTGTGATGTACTCCAAATAGTAAAAAAAATTGTCCTTTGTTTCACAAAAAATAATTTAGAATTTAAACAACAATGTTAAGGTCGAACTTACTTTATTATCATGTTTTGCAAATTTTTAGGAACAAATAAACTGTATAAATACTATTGAATCAAATTTAATTGCTTTTTACGTCCTCGTAATTCTAGCGTTTGATACAATAAATACCACACGATTCTTGTCATAATAAAATACACAAATTAGCAGCAAGTTCATGATACATAGAGGTTTAACGGTTCATTTAGATAAAATGAGTTTTAATAGACCAATTTTAATTATTAAACCAATTGCATGCAGTAATATCTATAATACTAAACTTATTAATACATGAATTAAAGAAAAAACTATAAATTAGCTATTCAAAAAATTGCTTCAAATAGTTCGCCCGATATAATTAAATATACTCTTCGATTTTATATTTTGGCGACAAATCGAAAAAAAATGTTAAAATTATAAACAAAACAAATAAATGGAAAGTAATTTTCAGCACAACTAAAACATGTTAAACACTTTGTCTAATATTAAAGAAAAAACAGATAAATGACTAAAATCAGATATTTGCAAATTAAATTGCTCCCACTGTAATTCAGTTTATATAGGCCAAGCAATTAAAAATTTTAATAATAGGTACAAAGAATGAATACGTTGTTACAAATATAAACACCAGGTAAATCCAACTAAGCTAAACACTTATCAGAACACAATCATTTAATGACATTTAAATAGCACTATAAAATATGTATCTCTGTGATGATAAACGTAATTTAGATATACTGGAAGCATTTGAAATTCACAAACATCTAAAAACTGCACTTTTAATAAATGACAAAAGTAACATCTTAAATTCACCATTATTGGAAATTATGAAATAAGTAATCAAGTCATCTGCAGACATAGATAACCAAGATTAAGTCATCAAGTTCTATTGTTTCTATAGCAACACCAACTGTTCACTTTTAATCTTGCTTTTGATAATGGTATGGAAATATATCAAAATACGTATAAGGTAATACCTACCTACCTAACTATGAATTTATTTTACACGTTACGAAGTTCAAGTAGATACAAATTAATAAAATGTAATATTTATAAGAAATGGATTTTTTGAGAGAATTCTAATCACAAACATTTATCTGATTATTTGTTTCAATTTATAAGTAAGTAATGATGTATGGGTCCAGAAAATATTTTTTTCTGAATATCTTAAACATATTATGTTGTTTGTAACTTTTATACAATTTCTACTTTAAACTTTTATCTTTCATATCTTTTGGGAACAAGAGATGAAAAGTTTTACTCTCAAGAATGTACATGTACTACATGTATTGAAAAAAATGTTGTTTTGTTATAAAAACAATAATAACAAAATACTTTTGAGCTAAGAAAATATTACGTCGTAGGTAAATAAGAAAATGACCCAATAATATTGTTAAAAAACTACTATTGGCAAATATTACATATTAGGTACACACCTAGCTATGTAGTACTTCAACCTGCAAAGCAAATATTAGTGCAATCAGTCATTGTTATCTCTTATTGTTTTTATTAATCCAAGAGGATTAACAAGGATCAAGTACTTGAAATTTTATTATAAACAATCTGTGGAATTCTGTACCTATGTTTTTTAGTATCTACGTTTATTTACTTATTTTTGCAGAAGCATAGTTGTGATAAGATTTACAGGGCTAACGGAAAATTACTGCGGTAACTTGATTAAAATCAAATTTTATAAACACAACAGCCAAAATAGATTAAGTTATTTTTTCCACGGCCGGGAGTAGAAGTCGATTTCTATAGCATCAAAATTGCGACAGAAGTAAAGCATTTACTCTCTAGGGACGAAATAAGACAACAATTTCCCTAGGAGAGTTTTTATTTCATGCCCAATAATGAAACAAAATATAATTCTTATTTGTTAACATTGATAGTAAATGTTACATTCTCACAACTATTGAAATTAATATTCGAAGGAACTTCACTAAATGAAACATTTTCTTTAGTCAGATTTATAGTTTTTTGAACGGTAGTTGCAGCCTGTAGTACTTGATTTGCTATATTTGTTTTGTTTTCCACCGAATTGTCAATGTCAATGTCAATTTATTATAATTCTTTGTTTGTTTGAAGTGTTTCTACTCCCGATCGTGGAAAAAATAGGATATACACCTCGGGAGAGACCGCCTTTTTTCCCTCGATGTATTTCTAGCCCTCGGGCTTTGCCTTCGGACTTAAAATTACACCTCAGGAAAAATAAGCCGTTTCTCTCCCTTAGTGTATAATGTACTATTTTCTACTCCCATGTTTTAATTTACTTATTAAGTGTGCGCTGCCTATACTAAAATGATTCCCATTTCGATACAGATTTTCATTATGAAATGACTCAAACTGACCAATAGCAGCAAAACATTGTTTTTGGTGATCATGGTTACAAGACTTGTTGACAGTTAACATCGCAAAACAGTTTGAGTTTTTATGCATAAAAAAACTTTTTTAATGAATATTTTTTTATATAAATAAACTAGTCGTAGAAAAAACAGTGTATGCACACTCGTTTGAATTACGACACTCGATGCCGCTCGTGTTGTAATCCCACTCATGTATTAATAGCTATCATTATAGATTCGTTGCATAATATACTATTAGTTAATGATTATCTGTATATATATATATAATACTTAATTACTTTAACAATATTTATTTATTTTAACCTTATACGTATTTCGGCATGTTTACATGCCATTGTTAGAGGTTATATAACACGGAGACAGACCGAAATAAAGATAAAAATGCGGAAAGTTCTTTTATGCACTATATTACTATGTACTATTGTGAGCTCAAAAGCGGAACATTTTGGCGTCCCCCCGGCTTTATTGAGGAAAGCGAGCATGAATATCTAGACTGTCCCGCCAAAATCGGGACGTATGGACCTTATGTATTATGGGAGTTTATTAACGGTAAAAGTAAAAGAAATTAGACAGTATCATATATACTGTGATGTTATCTTATCAATTTTAACAGAAAATTAAAAAAAATAATCGTTCACGTTTAATTAATGGGATTACCAGTTTCTTGTAACCCTGATTGTAGGTATTCAAAAAAATATTTTTCAGTTTTCAAGGTTCGTTGTATGTAACCT
This sequence comes from Ctenicera cuprea, assembly GCA_958336395.1. Lineage (NCBI taxonomy): Eukaryota > Metazoa > Arthropoda > Insecta > Coleoptera > Elateridae > Ctenicera > Ctenicera cuprea. Next base: position 17,405,437 of record OY284494.1, read on the forward strand.
TCAAAACATTTTTTAGATACGATAATATTCTTCTTCAAGTACCGTGCACCTGTTTATAAGCACATATTCACATGGCAACCAATTTTTAAGTTTTAAGAAATGCATTTTCAATTGCAAATTGCAAAATTAGTGTATCAGAGTAGAAAAATAATAATCTAATTGTAGGCATAATAAATTTAGATACATAATTTTTAATGAATCATGATTGTACAACACGTATTAAATTTTAAAATGTAAATTTGCGCCTATATTGACAACGAGATTATTTATATTAATATTATACAAATTGGTCAGGGCTCTCCTAGTAATGCTTAATGACGTAATGACTTGCACCCTGTGTAAATCTTCTGTGGGTAGTTAAAAGCTTAAAAATGATGAAAGGATTTAAATATTGCAGAATTTGTGATATTACAAATTATTCCTTTACTAGATACCGTCCTCATGTATACACTTTACAACAAAAAAACTGGTTATCTGTACCATTTAAATCGAAATATATCGTAAGATATGCGTTAAAGTTATAAACACTTTACTTATGCATTTATGATCAAAAATGTCTGAAATATAGTTATGTATTTGCGTACTTATGTGCATTTGCAAATGCATAACTATCCTAGGCCTAGCTTATGATAATCAATGTACCATAAATAATTAAATTTTTATAATATTTAGTAATATAGTATTCGAATTTATAGCACTTTCAATTAGTATGTAATTATGTTACAAAATGTACATAATATGGGAAAAATTAGAGTAGATGAGAGTATTTATGTAATATGTTTTTGTAAATTCACTAAGCCGAAATTATTGTCAGGAGCAGATTGACTGCATGTCACAGACATGTAGGTATGCATCTATTATATGGTACTATATTAATACGAAAATTTTATTTCAGTGTACGTATGAAAAATAATGGAACAAAGAACAAAAATACCTCCCCAATACTGTTGAATATAAGGAAAAATTTCAGGTGACAAAAAATGTGTTTATTTGCTTTATATAAGGTTTCAGTTCGGCCTTGTAACTTTTCCATACAATTGCACTGATTACTAAAACCCCACTCAAGTGATTTCAGCAAGATAAAGATTTGGTTTAAAATCATATAAATACGGGTCTGCCTTTGCTTCATTTGTCATATCTTGAACTTCTGCTATCACTTCTTTTAGTTCTACTTCACATTGAAATGCCTGTAGACGTTGAAATTTGTCAAAGGAATGGAAGTAATGGAAACATCTTAGACAAGCCAGAAAATTTGAAAGGTTTGAAGAAGAAAACGCAGTACGTCTTTGATAGAGAAGGACGGTATGGTGCACACAATTATGAACCGATACCTGTGGCTCTTTCGAAAGGAGAAGGTATATAATTTTTTAACTTTTGATTTTTTATTTGTTTATTACAACATATTTAAATTACTATTGCAGGAATTTATGTATGGGATGTAGAAGGTAAAAGGTACTATGATTTTCTAAGTGCATATTCAGCAGTAAATCAAGGCCACTGTCACCCAAAACTTGTGGATGCTTTGAAGAAACAAGCCGAAATTTTAACTTTAACATCCAGGGCATTTTACACCGATGCTCTTGGTGAATATGCCCAATATATAACTCAATTATTTGGTTACGACAAGGTACTGCCCATTAACAGTGGAGTGGAAGCAGGTGAAACTGCTTGCAAATTGGCACGCAAATGGGGCTATGTTAAAAAGAAGATACCTGACAATCAAGCAAAAATTGTATTTGCAGAAGGGAACTATTGGGGCAGAACTCTTGCTGCTATTTCATCTTCAACCGATCCCACTTGTAGAGAATACTATGGACCCTTTATGCCAGGATTTTTGGTTATTCCTTACGATGATTTAAATGCTTTGGAGGTATTAATTTTTATTTTACCTTTTATGTTTAATTTCTTTTAAATTGATATATTGACGAGGATCCTATACCTGTGATATTTTCAATTAAATTCTAAAACTGTTCAATAGAAAATTGACAGTAAAGGCCATTTCTATCATTTTTTGAAAATAATAAATTTAAAAACGCATATAAGTTATGGAAGTTATATATAACGAATGTACCTATTCAAAATGAACTATTTTTTTATTTGTTTCCAAGAAAATTTTAAAAGAAGATCCAAATATCTGCGCCTTTATGGTAGAACCAATTCAAGGAGAAGCTGGAATTATTGTACCATCCCCTGGTTACTTGAAGGGAGTTAGGGAACTTTGTACCAAATATAATGTATTATGGATTGATGATGAGGTACAGGCTGGTTTGGGACGAACAGGCAAGCTTTTGGCTGTAGATCATGAAAATGTCAGACCTGATTTAGTGTGCTTGGGCAAAGCACTGTCTGGAGGAATGATGGCGGTAAGATCAAAAACTTTACATAGCACACCCTAAATCGTTAAAACTTTGTTAGTACTGCAACAAAATAAGCCTTGATACAAATCAATGTTAATAAACTAAAATGTTTTAAAAACTAGATATTTGTTATCATTAAAAAACTTGCCTACAGCTTTTGAAATAGTGGGGTCAGCAACTGTAGCTCTTGAAATAATATTTGTATTGTTTTTATCTTTTGCTGTTTTAGATATCTGCAGTTTTAGCAGATGATTCTGTGATGTTATGTATGCTTCCCGGAGAACATGGATCTACCTATGGTGGAAACCCTCTTGCATGCAAGGTGGCCACAGCAGCCCTTAAAGTTATAATTGAAGAAAAACTTAACGAAAATGCCCAAGTACTTGGAGAATTTTTAAAGACAGAGCTTGACAAGCTACCTAAAAGTATTGTCAAGGAAATTCGAGGAAAAGGGCTGCTATATGCAATTGTTATTAAAGAAGGTTTGTTTCCATACACAGCTTAATTTGATTAATTATTTAAAAATGATTAAACTAGTAATACAGGTATATTGTTGAAGCTAATTTAATCTTTTTGAAAGCAGCCATTCAATTAATGTCCTTAAACTTACCCATAAGCCTACTTTTGATTTTGCAAATTTTAAACACCACCTACTCACTATTTAAATTAATATAATTTCCTTTTGTTTGTATTTGCTATATTAACTAATTATTTTTGGAACAGAAATGGGATTCACTGCAACGGATGTATGTATTCGATTGCGGGACAATGGCTTACTGGCAAAACCAACCCATGGTGACATTATTCGTCTTGCACCACCATTAATTATTACTGAAGCACAGCTGAAAGAATGTACCAACATCATTCGCAGTACTATTAATTCCTTTTGCCAATAGGCTCTACGGAACATGTTTGTAGTTCTTAGAATTTTTATATTTTAGAGTTTAAAATAAATGAAAGAAACTATACAGTATCTGTACTATATGTAATCAAATACTAATGTTAAGAACCTTCCAATATAAAGTATATATGTAATACATGTTTTATTTACGTCTTGTACTGCAAGCAGATTAACACTCTGTATCGTCTTAGCTGATTCCAGTCCATCACTGAAATTTGTGCTCACCTACTGGTATGGGGCTTGTCAGGATTGGCAGAAATGCCGGCTCCATGTCAATGGTGATGATGATGATACTGATGTGCATAACAAAATATGTACAAAATAAAAAATGTAAATATCAGTAAATTTAAGTAAAAAACTACACCATAAAATAATATCGTATTAATTCCCTAACAATTATAAACTTGTGTTATTTAAAAATTCTAAATTATTTTTTTCAAAATATCAAATTAATATTATAAAAAAAATCAGGTAAATCTAGTCATAATATCTTGAACTTATGCTTTCACCGCATTTCTTTAGATTATATCTATACACGTTAAAATGTCCATAGACGATGAGGCCTGTCAAAGGCTTAGTATTGAAAACACCTACAGGCTTTCGCTTTTTTGATTTTGACTTTTTTTCTAGACAGTTATAACAAGACGTAATATATCATTGTTAATTATTTTTTAACTTGTTCATTTGCTTAAATTATTATTTACAGGAATTTATGTATTTATGGGACGTAAAAGATAAAAAGCATTGCGGTTTCCATACTGCATATTCAGCAATAGTACATGAAGAACAGTGGCAACTATAAAGAAATAATATGAAACTTTAACGTTTATGTTAGGAGCGCTATTTTTTGATTACTAATTTCCTTGGTCAACAACAACGACACGTATAAAGCTAGTTTAACCCAAGATCGTTTAACATAAACCAGGCTTCACCCATTCCTTGTAACCGGGGGTGGGTGTTGGAATTAAGTTGCGTAGACGCCTATGACCGACCAGGGTCGCAAAGAAACGGCGTCACATATGGAAACATGAAACAAAGAAAAGATACTCACCTATCTGTCACTATTTGATATACTATGGTTTAACTCACGGGGGGGCCCACCCCTCACGTCTTCGCAGCATAGATAATTCACAGTACTTCTGACATCTCATTACACTTCCATTGGCTCAATGGTAATTACTTCCACATTACTTGCCACTGGACAATTAATCTTTTTTGCTAACATTCAGATTAACACTTGTAAACCAGTTTGCACTCAATAGGGGTAGAAATCCGACCGCCCATGTCATGTGACATCGTGAGAATTGCATAGCGCGTATCATGTCACCGGGTCCTAGGTTTTTAGGCCTTGATTAGCAATTCCTTCTGCCAGATTGTAGTTAACCACACTTGTACAAGTGCACCTGGCCAAAACTCGAGAGCTCTCGCCTTCCAAACAACACGGATCACTGTAGCTGCAGCTACCAGATTATCATACTGATCATCTACTAATTAATCGCTAGTGCACTAGATCATTTTACAGGTAAATCACACAGTTTTCATGCAGAACAAACCAAAAGCATGCTAAACCATCCATATGCAAAAACTATCTCTCCTGTTCCAGCACGTGTGTTCACGACCCTTAGTTAAAGCGTGTTCCCCTCGCCCTCTGACCGAAGTCGTCTTAAGTGGTGATACAGGCTTCAGTAGGTTTTCGTATTAACTCTCCAACCTGCTCGAAAAATATCAGGAGTGGTCCGGATTGTGTTACAACAGTCCACGGTGCGCTGTCGTAGAGGGTCTACATTTCAAATTCGCGAAAAGTAAACCAGATCATTTAGGTGACCATTCATTTTCTTTTGTTGAGCAGTTCGTTCCGATATTGAATTCTATTCTTGAAATGCGAAAGTCTAGCTGTTCTTCTACCTTTTCGATGATCTTGCTGACGCCTGACGGTCTTGACTTTTCCGGTCTAGAATTTTAGCTAAACTGTTATTAGGCATCCGTGTTATATGCTCGTTCCACACGCTTTGTTGTGTATTTTACCATCTAACAACGTCTTGTAAACGTTGCATGTTTGCCTAATATCTTCATTTCTCGTTCTGCCTCTACGAGTGTGACCTGTTAAGCTTCCCAGTATCTTAATTTCCGTAGTTCTAAGAAGCCTTTTTGTTACTGTATTATCTACTAGCGTCTCTTATGCATATGTCATGACGGGTCGAACGTATGTTTTGTAGATTTATCTTTGCTTATGTCGTCATTGCTTTAGTTTTCCAAATTATATCTCTGAGACACGCTGATACTCTTACCGCTTTGTTTGTTTGTGTCTTGAATTCTATACTGAGAGTTCTGTTACTTCATATTGCGATATCTAAATAATTAAAGCACTTGATTCGTTCAACTGTTTTTCCGTTTATTGATAATTTACAGCGTCTTGGCTCTTTGGATGTTACCATTGACTATACTCTTAAAAGGTATATAATCAAAGGTACCACTCATTCTGGTAAATACCTGCCATTCAAATATTTTCGAATTTAATAGAGTGGAGTCCGACAAGTATAATAAGCGCCTCTAATGAGTGAACGAATATTTTCAAATTGAAAATGGAGAAACTTTAAATTTGATACCCGAATCCCCACTTTGACCACCCACTATTTCCCTTCCTTGTCGCACTTATTACTTTCTGTCCTTTTCGTCCTCGCTAATTGCACATGTTTTCAGTTAAATAGTCACAATGTCATCTCATGATGAATGTATGAGTCGTTATAATGTAAAAGTCTGTACAGCTTCAAAGTATGGGTTAAGCAATTTTTCATGGTACCATGTCTACAATTGTTATCTTTATTAGTTAATAATTTGGAATAAAATGGTCCATTAGAATGTATCAGAAAAACTATCAAGTTCTATTTCAAAAAAAAGTTGACCTCACTTCCGTTGCAACCGCAAGTAGTGACATGTTTACAGTGCAAAGTTAAAGGTTACTAACTATTTTAATAAATTTTACATCATACAAAAATTGCACGATACGGTATTTTTCAGAGCCTGATGACGAGAATGAATTATTTACACTTTCGCTGATCAAAGAAAAAATTAAAACTTTCTTATCTCCTTTGGAGTGTTTTCTATTTATATCTGAATCGTGTTCGCATCTTTTTCGTTTACAAATAGTAGATTTGTAGGACATTTCAAGTGGAACTAGCACTAAATCACATTTAAACAAAAAAATTAAAATTGTTTACGTTTACTGGTTATGGCATATTGTGGGATTATACTTAGTTTAGTTTCAGCAACAAAGTTTACTTACATAGCAGACTAACTCACTTATGTCATATCACTAATTCAATATCGATTTGCTATTAAATATTAGATACTACCACTGTTTGTGTATGCAATATAAAATTTTTATCATATTAAATCAATGCATGTTTTTCTGTATCTTTAAAATTTGTATTTAGAAACATTTTCACTGTGATACAAATGTGATCTAACATGATCAAATTTTATTGAAATACTGAAACACCTGAAAAAAGGCTTTTCGTTGGTGCCACTGTTAATCAGCTGTTATAACTTTACCAGTGACATCGTGTATCGAAGTTGGTTTTGTAAGTAGAAGTTCCAGAAAATTAGTATTTTTAATTGCATTTCATGCCTTGTATATAGAGCTGTAGATACCCGAGTAACAATAAAAATTAATATGATGAATTTTAATTTGCTTTTAATTTGCGAAGGGGTGACCATTACTAATTCAGAAAATTTCGTAATGCATCATTAATGGTCACTGGGGGTGTTCATTTCTAAACACGGTCATTTTAGTAATGGTCACCTCATTGTAGTTCCCTGTAAACGCAACCCAATAGAAACCAATTGAAAAATTTGAATTGGAATCTATTGTGGTTCAGATTATATATGTTTAAAAGTTAGAATATCAAAACCTTACAGCCTTCACAAACCCCCAATCGCAAATTGAACTGCAGCAAGCATCCCAAAAATTGCCTTCCAGGGACCTCCAAATATCATAGCAATATATTTCTAATCTGTGATCTACTGCTTACCACATAAAACATACACGAAGAGAAATGAAATCCCCTGGTTAAATTTTGGTGGGTATGCATTTGACAGAACTTGCATTTAACAGAATGATATTTAAACAGAATCCGAAGTCGCCCGAAGCGAATTCGTATTCGGAAAACGATTGCGCGTTATCACCGAGCAGAATGTGCATTGAACGCCCAAAAGCGTCTACGGCCTGACCATGCTGTAAGTTTCGCGCGACATCGTGCACAGTCGGACTGATTAGAAGTTTATGTTACGTGTTTTAGCGACTGCCTGCAAGTTCATCGTGGCTCATATGGAAATACGACAAGACAGCGTTTTGCTGCATAAACAGTTGAGGGGTCGAATCTCAGTTGGGGTCAATTTCTTTTTTATTTTATGTACTGCTTTTTTAATGCAGAATGGTCAGGCCGTAGACGCTTGTGGAACCGTCGCCGCCGCCCCCACGCAATACGTAACAATCAAGGATTTTTTTTATTTGGCGACCGAAAACAAAACATACGAAACGAATCAATATTAAACATTTGTCAAAAATTCTCTAAACCGAAACCTTCAAAATTAATAAGTGTGTAAAATAGGTATGCCAAGATCAAGACTACCACATTTAATTGGAAAAAGGCTTTTTTTGCACACGAACCCTTCGAGTTCCAACCCCGTTATATTTGATTAACGCGAGTTTATTGAACTATAAAAGTTGTAATTAAGCACACATCGCCAATTTGATCTTATTATAAACAGTCGTAAAAACTTTGCGATAGAAACAATTAAAATTCATAAATATTACTACTGTATTTCTAGTACTTTGTAATGTTATCAGTGGCAAAACAAATTAAACTGAGAAGAAAAAAAAATTCCTGATTTGGGGTTCCCAACCAAAAAACAGTGGAGAAGGGGTAGGTTAAATTTAAGATCAAAATCAGGGCGTCACTCAATTTTATCTTCTCCCCCTAAAATTCCAATACTGCTGCCAACATAAAATTGAGAAAAGATATTGTATTCAACAAGTCGTGTTTCTCTTAAATAAGACATGCACGATAAAATCAACCATACTTAATCTACCACAAAGTTAATTAATAAAAATAGTCGAGGTAAATGACGATATTTTCCCTTGTAACTACGACAAAACTTATTCGAGCTTAGAATATTTCTCATGCATTAAAAGAACTTTGTTTGTTTGTATTTCATTACCTATTCCTTCTTATTCGTTCTGATTTATGTTATGTATTTATATTTAACGATTTTTTATTTATTTGCTCTGCTTTCTCTAAAAGTTTAGTGATTGTTTTGGTGCAGCTGGACATAATTGAAAATTTTGAAGTAGAATGTAATTAAATAGAAAATGTTAGTAACCTTAAAACAAAATGTAATTACAATAACAAATTAAAACAACATTCCGAAGTGACGTTGTGAAAATTTAGTTTTTGTCGTATAATCAAAATTCAAATCAAAATTCAAGTAAACGTTAGAAATTATCATGGAAATGCTGCTAGTGATTGTACGTACCGCAATAATTCGTCTAGCAGCAGTATTTAAGTCGCTGTTTACATGTCAGAATCCTTTGTGCATCTATTATTACGACAATTTCAACGGTAAGTTTTAATTTATTAGTGAATTATCTACCAACAGCAATGGGACCAAGATTTAATTGAAGCGTTTGCAGAAATAGAATGGAAGGAGCAACAATCTACTATCATAATTGACTCGAATTATGCGGTTGTGATGCCAGCTGAAACTTTAACACCATTGAAATTCTCTAAGGAACATCATGTGCCTCCATGCGACTTCCGAATGTACAAGGATGACGACCACTGTGGTAAATATCTGTCATTTCAAATATTTCTCAAATTAAGATATATGAGTAGAATCCACGTCCCACGGTCTAAGATATGGAACCTAAATTCAACATTAAACAATGAATTTTTACAAAGTAACGACTAACTTGAATATATTTATTATCGCGGAAATTTTGCAAAACATGTCTCGTATAGGTTGGAATCTCAGTAACTGTGAATGTGGCGAAGAAGAAGATTTACACTACATATTCTTTATATGTAACAAACACGTAAGACAAAGAAAACGCTTTATTAAATTAAATAAATAGAGACATGACAAGTCCTCTCAACCTTCCAACTTTATTATATACTAATAATAATCAAACAAACCACAGCATCTACAATTACTTAAGAAGTTGCAACATAAATATTTAATTCTTTTGTTATACCTCTGTCAAATTCCTACGATTCCGTTTCCGTTGTCTTTTCTTGTTTTTTTCAGAAGATATGACTAGATGGACCGCTAGGCGAGAAGTGTGTATCCCGGTCTATCCCTGTTAACAAAATTGAAAAACAACACATAGTTAGTGGTTAATGGGTATATACCAAAACCACAAAGGAAACGCGCTCTGCAAGTTTAAACGCATGCCATTTTTGATTGACCCTTATAAATGTCATTATTCCTACAGTAATGTCAGACAAAGTAAATTGTGTCAATCAAACGTTTAAACATTCAGAGCTACACCTGATAACGTTTACATTTGCTCATACACACTATCCTAGTCATTTACCATTTTGAAATTTGTTTGTTCCTGGATGGCATTACATTACCATGTAGTAGATATTCCGATTACTTCCCAATGTTTCTATTTTTTAGATTAAAATAAGTTTTCACAGTCAATGTGTTAGGTTAAAAGGTTTCGACTGCACACTAGTCTGTAAGATTGCCAAAAATTTATCAAAATTAATAAATATATCATTAGGCGACCAGTCCGACTCCTCTTCATCCTTTTTGGGAATTTCATAATCACATAGATAACCATGTAGTATTCTTCATTCTTTCGCCACAGTTCCAGTGACAATGAGTTTTATTTTTTAGTAACTTTGTATCCTACTTGGGATGATGGTGGTGAGCCATCGATATGCGGTCAGCCATTGATATGCGGTGGACCCCTTAAGGAGACGTATATGTTCATCAGTGCTTGCTTTTGTTGGGGACCAAACGTTGAAATCGGATCTACACACATCATCGATTCAAAAATGTACCCAATGGAATTGCAAGCTACATACGTTCAAATAAGTGACCTTGACGTAAACAGCAAAGTCGGGCTTATAATATGCTATTTATTCCACGGGTGGTCAAAAAAATGCCAAAACTACGCACTAGCCTACTTCACAAAGAATTATTTTGAACATATGACACTTTATTATTAGTTGAGGTTACAACTGTTTTTTATTTTCTGGATTTTTAAAAAAGCTATATCAAATGTAAAATATTTCACTATAAAATAAAAGTACGACATATCGACGAAAAGTCTGTATTGTATTATTATTAAAAATACTTAATATTTAGGGGAGAGCGAGTACAGTGAAAGTATAATAAATAATAAAAGTAAAATAAATCTACATCCTGCCGTTGTCTGCAGTTTCATTCTGTTCCAGGATATCGGAATTTCTGCATCTAAAAGTTATAATTTAGTAACTTAACATTTATAATATATCAGGGTTTACCTGCAGGTAAACCCTGATATATTGGTAAATCTAAATGTTAGGTACTTTTTTCTTCAGGTGGTGCCTGTTGATAATCCTAACTTGGAATTTATAACGGCTGCGCTGAGAAATACTGAATATCCGTCCACTGATACTCAATTGGAACCAGTTCCTCTTTCTTGTCTAATGCCACCATTTTGTTCTAAGTATTATACATATAGCGATTCTGATACTCACTGGATGATTCCGGCAGAACCGCTTGAAATATCTTCAAGACAGGTCGGTGACATTGTTATTTATCATTTAATACTGTCAACTTGTAACACGCCTGAAAAAAGCTGTATAGCAACTGACACGGGACTTTCTTCGCATTTAGAGGAATTTTTGAAAATTTTGGAAATATTTCAAAATATTTGAAAATTTGGAAATACTAAATTATTAATATTTTTGCAATTTCATGAAAACGTTTTTAAAACTTATAATAATTTTGTAAATATTGAAAATGTTCAAAAAGTGTCAAAAAGTTTGTAATTTTTAAAAATTGAAAAAATATGAAAAATTGTATATTTTTAAAATTTAGAAACTTAAAAAAAACTTTTTACAATTTTGAATACTCAATGGTTAAAAATTTTGTAGTTTTTTTAGAAAACTAATATTTTTTGAAAATTTTGAAAATTTTCGTAATTTTGAAAACTTAAAAACAATATATCTTAAAACTTTTTGATTATTTAAAGTTTTTTGATTGTTAGTAGTTTCTAATTGTAATTAATATTTATTCGTTTATCGGTCAGTTTTTGGCGATTATCCAATTAAATTGTTCAGGTAAACGACCAAAATAAAACGTGCCTTCTTAATTGAAGGTTGATTTTATTATCACTGAACATGTTCATACCGATTTTGAAATTCAAATTCATAAAAAAAACAAATACACAAAATCAACGGTGTCGTAAGAACATCGCTTTAGCTCAGATCGGCTATTCGATATGCTCAGAATACGAATCTGAGCTTCTTTTTCGGTCCAGTCTATATTATAGTGGAGCACCCCCTCCCCATTATTTAAATAGGTATTTGGTTTTATGATATCTGGAATTACAACGTTTATCTGTTGAAAGCTAAAAATTGATTTGCCAAAAAAATGAGACTACAACATATTTTCGGAGAAGGGGGGGCAAAATTTGAATATCTCTTACTGTGGTCACCTTGATATAGCATATTATGGATGATAATAACCTCTTTGATATGATCCCATTCTAATAATAAATGTTAAGTTACTAAATTATAACTTTTAGATGCAGAAATTCCGATATCCTGGAACAGAATGAAACTGCAGACAACGGCAGGATGTAGATTTATTTTACTTTTATTATTTATTATACTTTCACTGTACTCGCTCTCCCCTAAATATTAAGTATTTTTAATAATAATACAATACAGACTTTTCGTCGATATGTCGTACTTTTATTTTATAGTGAAATATTTTACATTTGATATAGCTTTTTTAAAAATCCAGAAAATAAAAAACAGTTGTAACCTCAACTAATAATAAAGTGTCATATGTTCAAAATAATTCTTTGTGAAGTAGGCTAGTGCGTAGTTTTGGCATTTTTTTGACCACCCGTTACAGTATTGAATAACTGTATGTATAATAAACAGATCAATTCAGATTTTACTTTTTATTTATGTAACTACATTACAAAAATATCATAACTAATAATTAATTGTTAATAAACAATGCAGTTAGTTCCGTAATTAATTAATTCCAACTTATTTTCAATTTAATCCTTTTCATTTATTTTCTGTTAAAAAATAAACCTTTCTATCATTAAGAGGTTGAATTGATCGATAATTATTCACCATGCCCGGTGCGTATTTCAAAACCATTCTGAATTTATTAATTTGCCTTTTTGTAATATTTAGTGGACATGGATATATAATCCATTTTATCCCTTCTGTACATGGTGGAGTCGTAAGCGAACCCCTGTAGGTTGCATAATCAGAGAAAAAGGGTTGAACTAAAGCTGTCAAGTTGAAAGGTTTTTAATTTTTATGGGTTCGAATGGATGTGTTATGGCTTTGAAAAATACTTTTAATATTTTATCTATAACGTTATTTTGTTTTGCTGATACCTGAAAATATAAAAATCTATTTTAAAATATTATAGAATTTACAATGGTTCTGATTGTTTTGAAACGTAAGAACATACCCACAAAAGTGACCTTAGGCAGAGACTATAACAAGGTTTTGAATAAATTAATAAAAAGATGGAAAATTTCTTTAAAAAAAGTTCGTACAAATCAGATTTAATAACAGAGTTTGGGAAAAATACTTACAAATGAACATTAACATACAGTATAGTCCTCCTTTTAGTCATATATCTCGTTTATTACGATTCGAAAACTTAAAATTAAAAATCTATTACGTTTATACAGAACGATGCACATTTTTAGTATCCGCGGATTTCTAGTCTAGTATTAAATTACAAGGCAATCAATTAATGATATTTCCTGGCGTAATTCCTTTAAATATATAGTTGGCGCATATATAAAATTGTAAACGAATTATCTACAAGCTTAGTATGGTAACACATCCATATGTTTGACCTTATGCTAGCTTGTGTAGATAGTTATTATTTGTTTGGTCAGCTGGAATTAATGTTTGTACACAACAACTTTTTCTAAGTTCTCAGCCGAAAAATTAGAAAAGCTTCTACGGCCTGACCATTCTGCAGGCTTCGCGTAGGCGCAGATTAGGAGTAATTTATCAGTGAGCGAATGCAACCTTGTTTTCGTATTTTTTCTTTAAAAATATAACTGCTCTTAACCACAACCTTGCGTAAACAGCAAAGATCAACAACATTGTTTTAAAAAAGGCAGTATATAAAATAAAAAAGAAATTGGCCCCAACTATAGGATTCAACGCCTACACTGTTTATGCAGCAAAACGCTCGTGCAGTATGTTTCAAGTACAACATAATGAATTTGACTACGCCCATGCTTTTTGTTTACTTATTGAATTTTACGAAATTTTTGCTATTCTGCGACTAAAAGTCGGATCTTTCCACATTTTATAAACAACACATGGTTTTGATGAACATAGCTTGTAGAACGAAAAAATTCGGTTAAATAATTAATGTTTGAACAATCGCAAGGACGCAAACCGAGAAAACGATGGTTTTGTGTTTATAACAACGTTAAATACGAAAGTTTCTTCAATTTCTTTAAAATACAAAATTTATAAAGGAAATTTCGATATTTGGCAGGAATATACAACCTAAAATTAATGAAGATGTAGTTAGTTAATTTTTTTTGTTTTGCTATTTTATGTACAGGACTATGTTTTGACGAATTGCAGGTTTTCAATTCACAAAACGAAAGCAATCACCCAAACTGCCAAAACTGTTACATTTAACAGTTTAATAATTTTCACTATACCGGGTGTAAACGAAACAAGGTTTACCACCCTTTTTTTTGTATTTATTAAGATGAACGAATGAAATTTGGTAACATATTCATAAAATTCAATTATATGATTTTATCAGCAATCTTTTAACACTTCTGGTTTCGCCGGAAATTACCATAACTTTCTTGTTTTAAATGCAACACTTTGTATATTTTTACATATTTGAAATTTAGAGGAAATTCTGCAAACGACTGTGTACTTCAATTTTTTTAACAATTTTAAAATTATTATTTATTTTTTTTTGTTTTGCGTCTAGAGTGCCATGGCGGGTATAAGACTGTTCCTATGCAGCCTGGTAAAGAGGCTTCTATGGCGTAAGACGTACTTTTGAGCCCGAGGCGGCAGCCGAGGGCTAAGAATACGTCGAAGGCCATAAAAGCAAGTTACGCCTGTGGTACATACACAGGATTAATAAACTTAAGAAGAAATATAGTGAGGTGTAGCGGATTAGCACCACCTGCTGGACGGTCGATCGTCATTGTTACCTTTTCACATTCCTGTCGGTACTTTGTTATTATCTATTTACTCTCGTTAAAACCGAGCAGCACAATCTGCAGCTCGGTTTCAACTCGAAAATATCATCGATAATAATCATATCGCTTGTTATATTATGAGTGAAAATAGAAGTAATACAGATGTATAGCGGCAGCTCTTTAATAAACGTGCTCGCATAGAAATCTCATACAAAAGTTAACTATAAAGTAGTTTTTAAATATTATACTGTATAATATGTTATGTACCCAACCAAAAAATATATATATTTTTTCTTATTTCAATGGGAGGTCAATCACCATTTGACCCAATGGAGAAACCGCCACTACTATCCAAAAGTGCCTAAATCATGATATAAAAATAATTTGTCTAAATCTAAATGTATTCGCGCCGAATTGTCGGACTCGCTGAAACGGCTTAGCGCCGAAACGACCGGCACCGAAACGTCCGAAAAAAAGCAGATACGTCGGCGTCCGCGTCGTGGCGCCGAATCTGTGGTGCCGAAACGTCCCATTCGGTCATCAAAATTGCACCATTTGTTTTGGAGCTATGATACCACACATATACAGGGTGTTAATGAATTGTAGGGACAAACTTCTAGGGCTTGCAAAACACAACAAATCAAACAACTTTTGTTAATAAATGTGTGGTCAAAAGTGTTTCCTTTCAGGGATAGAGCTTCTTTACTACCTACTATTTGTTTCAATAAGGACGGAAATTAATACAGGATAAATAAAGCCCTCTTTCCCACTTTTCAAATTCAAATTAAATTTAAAATAAATTAACAAAATGTTTCAAAACTAAGCAATAGAAAAAAACAAAATTACAAAGCAAAAATCAACAACTTGAAAAATTTGTAATAACTAATTCAAAAATTAACAAAATTATAGTAAATGTTCAAAATGCCGAACGAAAAAAACAAATTATAAAAGGCACAGAAAGAAACGAATGCAAGAAAAGTCAAAAAATATCAGAAAAATATCGAATTGTGTCAAAAGTGACGTTATTTGAATGCATGTATGTCTAGATCGTCTTTTTCTTTGCAAAATTCCGTGTGACCTGTGCAAAATAATTGAAAATGCAATTTGGGTTGCCTATTTTCAGGTACTTCTTAAAGAATCTTTAAGAGGCTCTATTTTCTAAAGGAAACACTTTTGGCCACACATTTATTAACACATTTGTTTGCTTTGTTGTGTTTTGCAAGCCCTAGAAGTTTGTCCACCTACCCACAGACAGCCATTTTAAAAAACATGTATTTTTGTCATAAACTGGAATTTGAAAATTTCTAATGAATTCATTACTTTTCCATACTGAAAATATATAAGAAAGTAATTACTTGTTTCGCTGTACAATGCTATGATTTGTTAATAATAATTAATAAGTAATAACTATAAATTTGCGTTGTTCAAAATATGTTTTTAAAATGATGATCAAAGACCAATATAGAGAAAGGAATGACAATTGCTCTTTGATTAAACATGGAAACTTGACTATTGCCCATTTATTTATACCTTAAAATAAGTATCTAAGTTATCAAAATATCCTCTACGTTAGATTAAGGGCAGACTACCATTATTTGTATAAGATAAATTTGACGGAAATGAGTGGATTAACAACACTGCTAACATGATAAATGTTTTTCATTGATTTTAAGTTGCTAGAAAAGGCTCTATTTTCTTGGACAGCTATTGATAAGAAACACTTGGAGCTTGGAGGTCTAAATGTATAGATATTATCACTGACGGTATAGGTAATATATTTTCTGAGTTTAAAGAACTTTATACACTTGTGTGAGGTGTGCTTGACAAGAACACAGGTAAGTCATACAGTGAACAATTTTCAACATTTATTTCAAAATTGGTAGGATTTTATATGTAAAACGACTACAATTAAAAAAATATAAGATTTTTAACTTAGCCAGATAAAATTTAATTAACATACTTGCCTCTATGCCAAAAAAGTATATATTACATCTTATTCTATCAATATTTTAGTAGTTTTTTTTGTAGCATTTTAAATGTTATAAACAAGTAATAAAAAATATATATTATACATCACAAAATAATGATTTCTGCACCAAAATTTTGAATAATATGCTTTTTAACTTTGCAATACTTCCAGTATGGAAATTGATGGTGCATTATGAAGTTGCTTTGATAAAAGTCGGTTTATTTATGTTTCTGTATGATTTAAGGAAAGACAATGTTACTATCCAAGAGAATGTTCGTACAAATGTAAGCAATATAAAGCAAATAACATTGTGCGAATTTGTAAATTTTCAGAAAATACTGCTAAAAACGGCAACACGACTTTTTTTTTAATTCTGGAAGCTCATGGAGATGAGAATGTGCTACAATTTAGTTAGTGTCCCAGTCCGCTAATATCTCTGTGACGTCTTCTATGAATTTTTGAAAATCAAAAATTCATGCTCCATTATTTAATCACCGAGGGTCGCATTTTCTAGGTGCCGGTATATTTAGGAGGGTTGGTTTCCCGCTCCCGCCCAATTTTTGGCTGATGAAGTTGCTGCACCGTCTCTGGTTGCAAACCTTAACAATCGAACGTTACACAAATATACTTTTGCAAATACGGTTAAACAATAATAGCATGGGAAAATCCCTGCTCTTTGCTTCGTCCATTATTAATACAAGAACTTGCTTGTCGATCAATCTAACAGTAAAATTGTTTTGATGTATTAATAATGCTGAATATGCGCAATTTGATAAAACTCTAAAATTAGATATAACAGTCATTTTTATAGAAAACAAAGCGACCTTTGGCTCTTTTATAAATAATATTGCGAGCTATTCTTGTACTGGAATGCAATGTTAACATGTTTCGTTTTTATGAAAGTTACTGTGTCAATGATCTGCACCAAACAAACATGTTTTCTTGTTTTTCCATTTTTATTTCTTTGAGTTGCATTCTTTGCCCATTATTACTACATTTTCAGTTTCAGTATATTTAAAATTAACGGTATATATGTAATCGAAACCAATATTTAAAAAATAACTGCAACTACACAATCATAATCAGTAATCACATATTTATTCCTTCCATTAGGTAAAAGACACGATAAGGTTATAATATTATTTTATTACTTTATTAGAGATTGACGCAGTACTGGAGTAAGTACAAACAAATAACACGTAATATTTATCAGAAACTGATTAGGCAATTGTTGAGAAAACTGAAAATAGATAAATTTTGATAATAAAAATGTTTTTGATTTAAAATAACATTTTATGTAGGTATTGCAACAATATGTAAACAGAATTTGAAAATAACAAGGACGTTAAAGTTGTTATTAATTTTATTAACTATTTCTTTAAAATCTAAATGTTAAATGGTAATAAAAAGCTATAGGTACCTAAAAAGTGTACTCTCTGGGGAGAAAAATACATTTAAAAAACGAGTATTTGAGTATTTATTATCAGGAACGCGCCAAGGCTAGTTGTCGCCCGGCTGCAGCCCTATTTTGCCCCCCCCCCCCATAATATACACGTCGTCTATTTAATTCGTATAGTGTCCCGGTTAAAATAGACGACCTGTATATTAAATATAAAATTTTAAAAAGTATAAATGAAATGAATATACACATAGGTAATGTATTCCTAAATGATATCAAACTATAACGGCACAAAAAATGGGTAGTGCTTCGCCCATTTTTTGTGGACTTCTTTATATTTTGGGAATTGTTATTCGTATTTACAGAAGCATCAAAATTTTAACCCAGTACATCTACAACTCTAGCGAGAACCACCGCACATCCGAAACATCATTGCCGCAGGTATGGTCCGGTCTATAATGTAACTAACTAATTTGCTAATTATTGTGAGAAAAGAAATAAATTTAAATTACTTTTTGGGAAAAAGGTTCCTCGGGATTGAAACAAATCAGAGACGAAAGAGTGGGAGGTAAATAATTAATCCCCCTTGCTGTACCTAAAAATTAAATTGTAAACTTTATTCTACTATCACTCATGAGCACTGTAACCTAAACAAACATTTTTTATCATTCCCTGTTTATTAACTAAAAGGGTAAGAAATTTAGATTTTCAAAAACTAATGGAAGGTGTCACAGAGAAATTAGCAGACTGCAACAATTAAGTTGTAGCTCATCCATAGCTCTATTAGTTTACAAAATTAAAAACAAATCGTGTGCTTAGTTTCTGAGCAATATTGTTATTTTTCGCTTCATAGTTTTTATCTTTTTTGTGCACAATAACATTGTGGCGTTAAAGTCTAAATTTTCAAAAAATTGTAGCGGCCGTCATTGTAAAGCTAGAACGTTCGAAAAAACGATGCATTTATCTGAAGTCTTCTATTAAATATTAGAAAAAAATGCTACCAAAAACAATGTCTAGCGTTCTCTTTCGGTTTCGGATTTTTTAAAGCATATTTCTCCGATGCATTTTTGATATACCCCCACATTCTAAAGCGTATCAAAATCAGACCATCCGTTTGGGAGTTATGGCGCGTACACATACGTACCCACCCACGGACAGACATTTTTAAAAACCTTTTTTTGGGTTCCTGGAGGTTCAAAACATTAATTTCCGTCAAAATTTAGATTTCTAAAATTTTATAAAAATAAAATAAGAATTACATAAATAATACAAAAAACAACCTGTACAATTAGTTAAAATTAAACTGTACTTGGAGATTTTTATTGATAATTTATTTAAAATATAAAAAAAACCGTTTGATGCGAATCGTACAGTGGTTCTTAGAATCATTCGTATCATATTATACGGCGTATTATTTTTAAACTAGATAATTATTATTTTCGTAATGTTTGAACATTTTCGCCGCAATTTATTTTTTAGTATTTTAGACATCTGTGTATTTATTGGGCAGGAACCGGGTAGTAACTTGGAATTCGCTTTAATTTATTTTACATGTTCTCCGCCCTAAAACACCTAAAAATAAATAGCGAAAAAAATTTTTCGAAGTGTCCCTCACTAAATTGTTGTTACTAAATCTGTTAACGAGCTTTCGGATTTCGCAGACGTAGCACCTCAGTAAATTCTTACTTTTTTCAGTGCAAAAAATATTACTTTTTAATTTTGTTAAGTACCAATTTTGTTTCTATAATTTTATATTTTGCACTCCAGCTTTTTGTCGCCCCGGGGGTCCTGCCGCTCGGGTGCTGTGCACCCCTCGCACCCTCCCCACTCCTAGGCGCGTCCCTGTTCGTTATACCACATCAGTAAACAAAAAGATATAATTAACTAAGATAGTCAAAAAATTCCATGATGGTTTTATTAATAATTTATGAATGATAACAGTAAATACTAGGGGTCAGTGTCAATTTAAAATTACTAAGTTGTGTAACCATCTGCAGCATCTTATCTCAGTTGTAAAATGAATTTAATTTTAGTGTTATAAATAACTGCAAACTAGTTAAAATCAGTACAAGTCAGTTGGTGAACTATTTAAGATAGAGTTTATTGGCGAAAGTTGAAGGTTTCCAAATCACAGCAGAGCAGGTACCTATTACATTAAACTCGTAATGCACATTTATATGCAGTTGTGCAACATTTCTTTGTACATCCAGTAATCATAACAATGTTTTCTGAGTCATAGTAGTTGATAGTAAGTAATACCTTGCAAATATTTATAGCAATATTGGAATGATTTACTGTTAAAATACTACTGAAGATATACAGAAAATAATTTAAAAATAGAACAGTGTTTTATAAGGTATTAAATTCTAATAATTTTAAAGAAAGTTGGATTGATTAACAAAAAATATTTTGTTGGTTTTCTCAAACCATATCACGCATTAGGTAAATAAAAAAAATATCTATAATTTTTTAAAAGCTTTATTATAATGATTTATTGTAAATAAAACAGTTCTTAACTTCAACAGGTTTTGTATTTTAGCTTTATACGTATTTCAACGTGTTTACACGTCATTATCAAAACCAAGATAAAAGTAAGCAGTTAGTGTTGTTATAGGAACAATAATTCTTCATAACTTGATCTTGGTTTTCTATATCTGTGTTTATTATAATGGGAGTTAAAGTCGAGATTTTCAAAAAGTTCTAGCGGTCGCCATTTCGAAGCTTGAGAATTCGGTAAAAAAGTTTTCGATTTGCCTTAAAGCTCTTCTCTCAGATTCCGTGCTCAAAGTTCCAAAATTAGGTTTTGAAAAAAAAACGCTCCCAAAAAACGGATCTAATTTCTGTTTGCGGTTTTGGATTTTTTTGAAAAACTTAACGATAACTACAACTTTCCATCTACTTCTTGATTTAAAATTTCATCAAAATCGGTCCACTACTTTCGCCTGTAGAGCCGTCACACAGCCACAGACAGACATTTTTTAAAACCACTTTTTGGGTTCCTTGAGACCCAAAACGTGTATTTCCGTTAAAATCTAGATTTCGAAAATTTTCATTAAATCAATACTTCCTTATACCGAAGGTAGGGGAAAGTAGAAATTGCCACGTTTTGCAATTTTGCAGACTATTAACGCGTTATAAAGAATGAGCGTGTGTTTAATACAGCACTTTATTACTTAGGGTGTTCATAATTTGATAGCCATTTTAAAAAACTTTAAATATCAATAATTTTTGAATTTATATATCAGGTATTTATTACAACTATTAAATTAAATAGAACTAAATTTTCCTTCGATTTGTTATAGGGTTTTGTAAATCAAAAATTGCGTGCTATGCAAATTAAACAAAAACTCTGTTTTATTTCGTTTAAATGACAAATGTCAAATCATTTTACTTTAGCTCGTAGTGCGCGTGTCAAAAATGTATCAAAAAATTTTATTAAAATAAAAATAATAAAGATGCAAGTGCTATGAATCTTAAATCTGCTTTGAAAGTCTAGGATCAGACGCAGAATTAAAAGACCTTTCAATTGAGCTGTCACTCGACCCCCCTTTCTATTTAAAAAAATTTCAAAATGGCGCCCAGTCGCCATTTTGAATGACACAAAATTAAATTTTTGGGTAAGAAATAGTATTTAATTTCCCATTAAAGCACACCAAATATTGTCGTGTAATATCAAGTCGTTCAAAAGTTAGTTAGGGGGGGGGGGGTACTTTATAGACAGACGGTATATTTTCAAGAGATAGGAAGGAGCAAATCGACGTGTTATTAAAATAAAAAAATAATTATCTGAACAATACAACAGTAATTTGAACAACAGCAATTAATACAATTATTTAGCTACTATTAATTTAGTAAACATTCGAAGTTAACCCCATTTTCTTGTAAACACACGAATGCGATTTGTAAAAGATTCCTGAACTTTTTTTTGAAATTTGAGGTGTGATACTTCTGAAGGTCGCTCTAATCCTCACATTCATATCCTCTACGATGGTGGGCTGTTTGAGAAATACGAAATTTTTAGTATAGCTTCATAATAAAATTTATAGGGATAAGATCGGGGACCTAGGCGGCCAGCGACGGGTCCATGTCGTCCAATCCATTTATGGTGTTCGTTTAAGAACTCCGCACGTAGCGTTGTCAGTGTTGTTGGCAGCAACATGATGCACGAATATTTGGTACTCTAGTAATTCAAAGAAATCGTTGGTTAGGAAATACCGATTCATTTGTCTGTTTTGGTTTTGTTTTCATAACACAGCAATTTTAGTTTCCAATTTATAAAAAAATAATGATAGAAACGAAAATAAACACAAACATTATTTTTAAAACCAAAAGCTATTGACATTTAAACTTTTGCGAAGTGGATATTAAATTTTGAACGTCCTATGATCGTAGTAATCTGCTGTTTTAAACACAGCCGAATACTTTCTATCATGCTGATAGCCAGCGCCAAACGGCTAAGCGTGACCGTTTCTAATACTTTAAATATATTTTTCTATTTTGGTTCTTTAAGAAAGCTATAAACGCACGCAAACGCGTGCGTTTATAGCTACCGCAAAATCCCCATTTTGGAACTGGAAGTTTTTATTTAAAAAGGCACAAAAAGGGCATAAAAAGCGCAAAATAGAAAAAATAGTATAAAATACACGTTTTATAAGACATTTTAGCGCACTTGTCCTTTAGAAAACTCGCCGCAAGCGGCTCGTTTTCTAAACTTGGACGCGTGCTCCAAAATCAGTCTTATAAAACTTGTGTTTTAATGTACTATTTTTTTAATATTAATCTAATCAACAAACGTCACAAATTTTGAAGAAATGCATATAACTCGAAAATAGTTAATTTTAATTTCATTAAACCTTAATTTATTTTATACCTGGAATTAAATTTAGAATGTAAACATGCAATAATGTACAGAGTGTTCTATTCCAAATAATAAAGGCGTAGCTAAACTCTCAGTAGAATTGATAATCATTTTAGATTATGCAGCAGATTACCAACTTTTATGTTTAAAGTATGTCTTTTCACTTTCCCATACTTCTACTGAAGTAAGGAAAGTAATGATTGTATAAATTATTAAATCCTTTAATAATCCTTCATAACCAAGTGATATAAAAATATTTTCGAAAATATGAAAACTGTAAATATACTAGCGGCTCACAATTTTTGACATTTTCAAAAAAATATTCCTCAAAAACCGCTAACGTATTTTTTAAAAAACGTTCTGTGCCGATAGAGCTCGCAATGAACTACAAATTTATTTTTTACTTATCACCCATATCTTACTCTGACGCTTTCCAGCAATTTTTGAAACTTTTGAAATTGATTAATTTTCTATTCAAAAACGCAAACGATCGTTACAAACCTTAATAAGTTCGATAGGCCATTTGAAGAACTTTATTAGGAACAGCGATTTTAAAAATTAAGAAAAAAAAACGATATTTTTTAACATCATCAACGTGTTTTGCGGCAGTTATGTGATTTTAACAACGCCTATTAATTAGCTCTAACAAAGAAAATATTTGTCATTTTTTTGCATATTTTTGATAACTCTATAAATAAAGTTGTTATAACCATTTTCGAACCGAGGTAGTGAGCGCATTACCTGTCCAGCGCTTGCACGTAGTTGGCACGCGCGCCTTGCGTAACGTTTGATGACTAGATGTGAATTTAGATCACTTCTTGACGCGAGAATATTTAAAACCTAAAATGTATGGTGAAGGTCCAGCGACCTGTTTCGCACATTTTTTTGATATTAACAGAGCTATGGAAAAATTCCACTTTGTTGGGCCGCCTTATTGTATAAAAAAGAAATTTGTTAAACCAAAGTATTGTGTCATGCAAGAAGTTTTCTGTTTACTTATATTCCAAGTTCCTGTTTATGTATATTCAAGTGCATTTTTAGTAAATAAAATAATTTGACATTGATGTTATATTTACGATATCATGGTCAGTTTGGTTTATGTACGTCGAGATTCCTCTACTAGGCCAGTGTTAATAGTTCATATATATAAAAGCATCTTCATTTGACTGACATTTTATTTTTATGAACTATACTGCACCCAAACGAAACGTAAAACAGTTTAAATAAATTTTACAGTACTTTTATTTCTACCACACCAAGTCAAAGATTAATAGGCCATTTGTATCAATCAGTGAGTAAGTGGCCGTGTTACTGTCATAACTTAATAGTTACTGCTTATTAAAATAGTTTCGCTTGTAATTGCATTAAACACCTATTCAATGAGTAAATTTAATCAGAACGAAGTGGTAATTTATAGAGCAAACCTGGCCTCATTTTTTTACCTAGTAATATGTTTAAGATATACGTACTTAGAGCTACAATAATTTATTTTGTACTACTAAAGCACTTTACATTAATTAAAATTTATACTATAAATATCTGGGTAAGTATACACATACCAATTGGTGTATCAAAGTGCTATTATTACAGAAATAAATACGTTTATTCACGGCTAACAAACAATTTAATTGCTAATTTTATAAAAACTTGCAAGAAAGAACTTTTATAAGTTATAACTTTGACATGGTGAGCTTATTTTTTATCAATTTTATCTGCTTGAACAAGAGTGGAAGCACCGGTACTTGTAACAGCACTTTAAAGATTAAAAATCAGCCCATTAATGTGTTGATGAGACAATTTAGTTATTTTTGTTTGACATTGCTTCATATTTTGCACGACTAAACTGCTGGGAGAAAAATATAGTCAGTTTTCTTTAAAAGCTATCAATAGCAATAATTATTTTTTTTACCTGATATTAAAAAAAATAATATAAAATAATTACTATTACTAACAACAATAATTTAATTCAACACTATTTAAATCAATATTTAATTCGATTAGCACCAAAGTAAGTTGTCCACAGAATTTGATCACATTACATGTTTGTTTTAGCATTCATGAAATAAAAGGGGCGTGTTTAGTGGAGGTGGTTTCTCTCGCTCAGTAATATGAGAGTCCCGGGTTCAATTCCCATAGAATTATATTTTTTAAGTTATTTTTATCTTTTATGTACATTGTGACAACATGCTATTAAATACAAGTTTATCGAAGTACAAGAATTTTTTATTTAAATTACTTAAATATTATGGAAAACATAGTGTATTATGTACTGTAAATAACACCAGCAATACGTAATAAATGAGTTAAATATTTTACAAATAATTTAAAAAAATGCTTCGATCTCTTTGTATTGAAAAGTTTCATAAATATAAAAAAAAGTACTTAAAAAATGGAAGATTGTGGGAATTGAATCCAGAGCACGAAAAACTACGATCAAACACGTGATTTGATTTTAATGCATAAACACTAGCACAAGTCCGTACAGTGATAAAATTCTGTAAACAACCTACTTTGATTCCAACGAAATTACAATATGGTTAAAATGATATGGCCCATACTCCACGAAACACCCTGTATACATAAAACAGGCCTTGCCCAGCGTGCATCACGTATTATACATATTATTCAGAATCACAAATAAAATTGACATTGTAATTTGTAATTGTTTTCTGAAAATATCTACAACGTGATGCACGCTGATCAAAATCTGTTCGAATGTTTTTTTTGTGGATCGTTCGGTAGGCAAATAATTAGTGCGACAAAGAAGGAATATGCTACTATAATGAGTGTGACAAGAAAGAGAGATAATGGGCGAATTTAATTTAAAAAGACATCCATTTATACTTTTAAATTCATTTAAAGTGTCCATGAATATGTGAATCCCCACTTGGCCCGTTCATTATCTCCCTTCTTTGTCACACTCATTAGTAGCCTATATTTTCAGCAAAATAGTCATAATCTGTAATATAATACAAATTAATATATTTAGTTGTGATATTGCGATAAAATTTAATTTTTCTCTAATGTTTGAAATTATTTGTTAAACTAAAAATGCTTTTATAGATTCTTAGTTTTCTAAAACTTCACAAATAAAATAAATGCATAACATATTAAAATGGATAATATTTTCACTTAGGAAATACTAATAAAGTTTCTCCTTAATTGTTTAATAATTACTTGCGGAAAAATAGTTAACAATAATGAGCCACAAATGTAAAATAAGTACTCAACACATTCTCAATACTTCTTAGAATTACCTTTGGAAAAAAAATAAAACAACACAAGACATTATAATCTACACTTCTC
This sequence comes from Ctenicera cuprea, assembly GCA_958336395.1. Classification (NCBI taxonomy): domain Eukaryota; kingdom Metazoa; phylum Arthropoda; class Insecta; order Coleoptera; family Elateridae; genus Ctenicera; species Ctenicera cuprea. Next base: position 17,431,673 of record OY284494.1, read on the forward strand.
CTCATTCACTTAATATTTCTGGTTGTAGTTAAACCACCACAATAAGCAATGCTTTCAAAATGTCGAGGAGTTGCTCAGAAAGCAGCAACTATTCAAGCTCAAAGAACATTAAGTACCAAACAAGTTATCGACAGGGAAAGCAAATATGGAGCACACAACTATCATCCCCTACCTGTAGCTCTTAGCAAAGGACAAGGTTAGTAATAAGATGTTTTTCTTTTTGAGCCGACTTATATTAACATTTTACTTCTATTACCAGGTGTTTTCGTTTGGGATGTTGAGGGCAAAAGATATTTTGATTTCCTCAGTGGATATTCTGCTAATAATTTTGGGCACTGCCACCCAAAAATCATATCAATACTGCGGGATCAAGCTGGAATACTACATCACACGTCTCGAGCCTTTTATTCTGATGTGTTTGGTGAATATGCTCAGTTTGTCACTAAATTGTTCGGATATGACAAAGTATTGCCCATGAATACAGGTAAGCAAGTAGTACTTTATAATTTTCATCTATAATGATGGCTATTAATACACGAGTGAGATTCGAACGAGTGTATTAATAGCCATTATATAAGGGTTGCATACACTATTATTTCTACGACTAGTTAATTTAAAAAAATGTTCATTAAAAAAGTTTTTTCATGCAAAAAAACTCAAACTGTTTTGCGATGTTAACTGTCAACAACTCTTATAACCATGATTACCAAATACAATGCTTTGCTGCTGTTGGTCAGTTTGAGTCATTTCATAATGAAAATCTGTATTGAAATGGGTATCATTTTAGTATAGACAGCGCACACTTAATAAGTAAATTAAAACATGGGAGTAGAAAAAGATCTTTTTGAATGCAAGTCAAAATGTGCCAAATTTTTATATTTCATATTACCATGGTTACATCAATTTCAGGGGTTGAAGCAGATGATACATCATGCAAGTTAGCACGAAAATGGGGATACTACAAGAAAAATATTCCAAAGGATGAAGCTAAAATCATATTTGCAAATGAAAACTTTTGGGGACGATCTTTAGCTGCAGTATCAGCTTCAACAGATCCTCAGAGCTATGAAGGATATGGACCTTTCATGCCTGGATTTAGCTGTGTTCCTTATAATGACCTTCAGGCTCTTGAGGTTAGTAAGCTTTTAATATCATTCTCTTATAAAAAGATTAGTAATGTCGGTTTCTGAGAAAATCTTCCGTGTTGGAGATCTTTTAAGTAAAAGTTGAAATACATGTTTTATTATTTTTAGGCGGCCCTGCAAGATTCAAAAGTATGTGCATTTATGGTAGAACCCATTCAAGGCGAGGCAGGAGTTGTAGTACCAACAGAAGGATATCTAAAAGGTGTTAGAGAACTTTGCACAAAATACAATGTCCTGTGGATAGCAGATGAAATTCAGACGGGGTTGGGAAGAACAGGAAAGAGATTGGCTGTTGATTACGAAAATGTAAAACCAGATATTCTTGTATTGGGAAAAGCACTCGGTGGTGGTGTTTATCCTGTTTCGGCATGCTTAGCCAACGATGACATTATGCTTGTTATAGAACCAGGTAAAATATGTTCCCTTTTTTTTTTAATTTTAACCCAAGTGTAATGGTGTCAAAACTCGAATTTAACAAATATTTTTAATGTTAGGAACACACGGTTCAACTTTCGGTGGCAATCCTTTGGGTTCTCGTGTAGCTATCAAATCATTAGAAGTATTAGAAGAAGAAAAATTAGCCGAAAATGCATTTAAAATGGGAAATATTCTCAGAGAAGGTTTAGAAGCCAGCAAGTCAACAAAAGCAGTTACGACTGTGAGAGGAAGAGGACTTTTAAATGCCATTGTCATGAATCCAAGTGAGTACAATATTCTTATCAGCATAATTGTTTTTTGATAATTTTTGTTATTAAATGATTGTTTACTGTCGTTAACTGCTACATAGCAATACATTATAATATTTTACAGACTTTGCACAAGCATGGGATGTTTGCTTAAAACTAAAAGAAAATGGACTCCTAGCTAAGCACACGCATGACAATGTAATTAGATTTTCACCGCCGCTAGTCATAACAGAAGAACAAACAAGAGAAGCTGTTGAAATTATAGTGAAAACTCTGAAAAGTATTGAAGCATAAACATTATATTTTAGAGTTATTAAGCATCATCTTATTCATCAATCATCCATCAAAAATATAGTAGTTATCCACTAATTAATTAAACTTGTTAATTTTTTTTCATTAATAAAATGATTTTAATAAATCAATGCTATTTTTATATACATCTTAAGTTTCAGTAAGTTAACCATACTGGAATTTGTTGGAATATTAATTTACTTATTGAATTATTAAATTGTAAGTAGGTACTTTTTCAATAGCATAAAGTTCAATTTCTTTCCTCTTTTTTATTGATATCTACTTATTCATTTTTCTAAAACATATTTGCTGGTTAAAAGCAATTCACTGTTAAGCAGTACATAAACAAAAACCGAACTTTTAGTCCCAGACCAGCAACAAATGTAGCTAAAATTTAAAAAGTAAACAAAACTATAGACGTACTTAAATCCGTTAAGTTATACGTGAAACATGTTGCACGATTTTGGAAGGTTACTACAACTGCAATATTTGAGGTACATCGTTTTCTTCAATGTTACTTTATTGTTGAGCTAAGCCAGAAGTTCTGCACTTTTTGCAAAGTTTCGTGTATTACTTATGAAACCTCTAACCATGCATATTCTACACTTATCAACTCGAGATAATAAAACCAGCTGGCCAGATGAATAATATGTATCTTAACAAGCTCCTTAGGTCAAACATGTAAGTGTGTTGCTATTTTAAGCCCGTAAATAATTCGTTTAAAATTGAATATGCACCAACTATATATTCAAAGGAATTCTGTCAGAATTTATTATTAATTAATTGCCCCATAATTTAAATACTGACTAAATACTGGACTAGAAATCCGAACACTATATACATAAAGTTTCCTTGCTAGTGATAAAACCAATAAAAAGGGTTTCTTTTTCTATGAATATGTAATTAAAGTTCTTGTTCTTATGTTTTCATTTATTTGCTTTGCTTAAACGTACTAAAACTATAATAACAGACTAAAGATCTAGAAAAAAAAGGATTAAAAAAACTCCCCGGCGGGGATTTGAACTTGTGATACTCTGTGCAATAGAACGCCGTACTAGCGTCAACACTGAACCACTACGACGTCTGACAGACAATGTTAAAATATTAAAAGGAAATATAAATAGTAAGCGGCGATAAACTCGATCACCGAAGACAAATTAACCGCCCTACGGCTAAGGTTTAATTAAATATTGAGTTTTGGACCAAAAATCATTATAAATAGTTTATTTCAAAAGTTATCAAAAATATGCACATAATGAAAAATATATTTTCAAACTAGAGCTACTTGATAGGCTTAGTTATAATCACGTAACGTCCAGAAAAAGCGTTGTTGACATTGAAAAATATCGATTTTTTTCGTAAACTTAAAAATATTTAAAAAAATTTTTATCCTGTAAAACTCTCTCAAATAGTCTATTAAATTATTCAAAATTTACAACCATTGGCATTTGCGTTTTTAAATGAATCAATATTAAATTTTACATTTTTAAAAAAACTCCTGGCAAGCGTCAGAATAAAATAAGAGAAAATATAAAATAAATTTGTTTACATCATCGGCTTACAAAGTTTTAAAAAAAATTGTGTGCGCGGTTTTTGAAAATTTCCAATAAAAGTGATTATGCTTATCAAGCGCTATTAAATGATATAATAATTTTAGTCGATTGGATATCTTCTTTTTGGGTAATCAGGAATTAAACCCAACATTTTCAAAAATTTGTAACGGTCTTCCTTTTGAAGCCACACCATTCGAAAACAAAAAAATTTGATTTAACTTTTGACTACAAGCTGTCACCACAATTCCAAAAATGTTTTTGCAAAAATTATTATGATTATTACAAGAAGTTTCAAGAATATGAAAGTTTGTTAGAAAAAAAGTTTGAAACAAACATTCATATAACTTCATTACTAATTTATAAACATTGCTTTTAAATGTTGACCTATTCATTAATAAAATACAATCAACCCTTCGCAGCAGAAGCCTTTTTTTATTTTAGTTTACTAAAATACCTTTTACGTGTTGCTACTATGTGTTTCCGTAAAGTATGAGAAATGAGCAATTTAAATAGAAAAAAATTAACAATTATCAATCTTGATTCGTCAACGTATAATGACGAAAACTCTTTGGAAGTTTAGGAAAAAATCGTTAGTTTTGCGCTAAGGTTTTTATTTAGATTTCCATTTGTTAAAAGATTATTTTGCATATTAACATTTTGTTCTTATAGGGCATTTACACTACCAAATTTCATCCCGATTGGCCAACTCATTTTTGAGTAGTAAGACGCTAAAGTGAAAATTTAAAAAATCAGAACCGTCTTTTAAAAGTTCGAAGGTTCCCGAAAAAATCGTTGGTTTTGTGCTAAGGTCTTTTATCGGATTTCCATTTGTTAAAAGATTCTTTTGCATAGTAACATTTTGTTCCTATAGGGCTTTAACAATACCAAATTTCATCCGATTGGCCAACTCGTTTTTGAGTAGTAAGACGTTAAATTCAAAATTTAAAAAATCATAGAACCGTCTTTTGAAAGTTCGAAGGTACCCGAAAAAAACGTTGGTTTTGTGCTATTACATTTCCATTTGCTAAAAGATTCTTTCTATAGGGCTTTAACAATACCAAATTTCATCCCGATTGGCCGACTCGTTTTTGAGTAGTAAGGCATTAAAGTGAAAATTAAAAAAAAATAACGACCGTCTTTTGCATGTTCTGAAGGTTCAGAAAAAAATCGTTGGTTTTGAGCTAAGGTTTTTTATAACTCCGTAACGAAGCGTTTTTGTATATATAGGTAAGTTGGGTTGGTTTTTTGAAAGTAGAAATTTCTAGTTTTAAAATAGAAATTTCTAGTTGTGAAGTAGAAATTTCTAGTTTTTAAAGTAGAAATTTTTAGTTTTATTTTTTTATCTTGTGGTCCTGCCGAGCCATCACACTTTTGCGTAAAGTATGTAATATTTATATGTTTATTTTAATCTTTAAGAATTATTGATACAACAATCCGTATCGCAAGATAATTGACGAGGAGAGGCTAAATTAGGAAACGACAGGGCAAGCCCTATAACAAGAAGAAGAGAAGAACATTTTTCAAATATATTTATTAGCATAGTTGCTTCAGTTGGTGCTGCAACAGTATTAAATTTTCATTGAATTCACACTTTCATTTGTGTACTACTACTACTGTACTGCAAATTCACAACACAATTTTATTTTAACGCAAACTTCTGCATCAAATTAGGGTTTCTTATTATTATGGAAACTTCCAATAACTATGACTAATGAAGCTGCTGTAGTATGGATAATGTCGTTTATGGATAAGAGCCGCCCATGTTTAAATACCGAACCCTAAACAAAACATGTCAAAAAAATGGCTTCATGAGTTACTGTTGTAACTGTCAAGTTTTTCGGTTTATAATAGTATTAATGAAAGAACACAGTATTAAAAGAAGTTTAGAAAGGGAGATAATAATAAATAGTAAGCAAGTACTAATTCATACAGCTTTGTAAACAACTTTTATGGATTCTTTACAGTGTATTTTGTGGTATCATGTTACAGAAATGCAAGCCAACAAGCCCAGTGGATTTTTCATAACATAAACATACACTAAAAAATGGGCTTTTGGATTATTAAAAGCGCAGTTTTGTTATATCTAGTAGTTATTTCACAAAGTACCGAAGAATGTCCGAAAAAATGTACATGCAAACATAGTTCGCAGCGAGACGGACCTGACTGGGTTAAAGTTCGTTGTGGTGATTCAGTTCTTGTTAACAGTTTAGAAGAGTTGGATTTACTAAACATAGCCAGTGAAATTGTACAACTGTATGTATTTAGTGGAATTTTTAGGTTATTATACTCATACTCAATATTTATTGCAGCAATTTGACACGCAATCAGTTAACAGCTTTTACACCGAAAATACAATTTGTAGCATTACAGAAATTGTGAGTATCGTTTAGGTTAAGTTTGTTACTTAAATTTTTTTACTGAAGATATCCTTGCAAATTATGAATGTCAAGATATTGATCAGTTCATTAGATATGTAGAATAGTACGATCTTAAAAGGACGTTACGAATTTAATACTCAGTGAATATAGGGAAGTGATAGATTTAGCTTCATTTATCTATAATGGATGTAATTGAATTCTGGTAGACCTCAAAAGAATTTTATTTATAAAATAGTCTTAACAAAATGTTGTATGATGAATACATTCATAAATCAGGGTGTCTAGCAATCCTGGAATATGTCTAGAGATAAAAATTGACCTTTGAAAATCTTGAATTTTTATAGATTCAAATATTTGTTTGTTTTAACGCGCTGCTATTTTAGTTAAAGCAGCAATATTTTAGGGGCAGCTACAAATTGTGTGTGTAGGAAAAGCGCGCGGTATGATGATGCAGTGTGCTTTAATCTTTATAATAATACCGGTGAATTACGAAATGTAAATGCACAACTCTGCAATTCAGCGGCCGGCTGATTGTAGCGTGCTATCGGTTAACAATGTTTAAAATAATGGTGTGGACAGTTTTTGCGGAATAATTTTTTGAAAATTCAAAAACTTTAAAAACCTGCATTTTTACAATTTTCATATTTCCAAAAATATTTTTGCCGTATTTTCTCATTGAATTTCTGATATACCCCTATATTCTGAAACTCGTCGAAATCGGACTATCCATTCAAAAGTTGTGAGGCGCTATACCTGAAAGTATAGGAAAGTGAAAACAAAGAATGAGGGAGCCATGAAAACTGTAGAAATTTTGTATTTGACTGCTGTAGTAGGGATATCCCGTATAGTGGTTTTTGCCATTGGCGGAATACCGATATTCAGCTAGTCTCTTACAGCCTTATATCGAACATTCGGTTGACTATTCAGTCAATATTTGGCTAAATGTTCGGCTGAGTACCGAATACTAGGCTAATTATTTAGCCAAATAACAAATATTAGGCCCATTATTCGGCTAAGAACCGAATATTAGTTAACTTGTGCCAATTATGCGGCCATGTGCCGAATACCTATAACTTTAATTCTTCTATTTTTATCTTCATTATATTGTCAAAATTTTCGAAAAAATGCAGTTTGGTATTGTTTTCATTAAGTAAACAAAATGCCGAATATTCGGCAGATTTAAAAAAACATAACCGAATATTCGGCAAGTTACGAACAATGACCAAATATTTGGCCAATTATTTGGCTCACTGAATACTCGGTGCATTCCTAGTTAAAAGTATTTCCATTATTTGAAAGTTGATGAATCGTTTTCAATTTCAACTATTGGGGTTTTCATCTGGGGATACAACTGTAGAATGAAATCATAGTTTACCATTTTTCGGTAGTTTCAAAATTGCATTATTTTATTATTTCAGAGATATTAGCAAAAATCAACTAACAGCCCTTTATAATAATCAATTTATTGAAGTGCCAAACCTTAGAAGACTTGACATATCTGGAAATAATATTAAACAAATTGAATTATTGGCTTTTTCAAATTTACGACATTTGGAACGTTTAAAATTAAATCAGAATCAGATCAACACCATTGAAAAGGGAACATTCAAACAATTAATTGCACTGAAACAACTGTAAGTATAAGTTTTTATTAATTTTCGTTATTTAATGTTTCCAAAAAACTAGTCATAATTGTTAAAATTGTTAAAACTTTGTGAATTTCTAATAAAGGATGTATTTGTAGAGATATATCGAACAACCCATTAACCTGTGACTGTGAGCTATTATGGCTGCTGGGATGGATACAAAAAACCTCCGTTAAACTAATCTCAAATCCAAAATGCAGTTCTCCATCTACTTTCAAAGGAATTCCTCTAAGAAAACTTCAGATAGGCACTGATATACACTGTAAATCTCCTGCAGGCAATCGAGAATTGCCCATCATAGAACTAATACCTAATCATAGTCAAGTTGTATTTGAAGGTGACCCATTAGAACTTCTTTGTAAAGCTCCTAGTCTTTCAGACAGTTTTGATACAGGGGATTCACAAGTAAATTCCAATATCAAATGGTTATGGTTAGATTCAGATCCTAAAAATCATTTCGATGGTCTTGAAATAAGTAGTCGGTTTTCAGTTGATAGCGGATTACTGATTAGTTCACTGAAAATTTCCGCTCTTAACCGTAATCACACTGGAATATGGAGCTGTCAACTTAATTCTGTTCAGGGTAATTATTCCCAAGGACTAATGGTTATAGTGATATCAGATGACACGAAATATTGTCCAATAATAAGCACATTAAATAATAAGGGAACGTATGTCTGGCCTAGAACGGTTGTGAATTACAGTGTTACTGTACCCTGTGAATCGGTTCAATTAAACAGAGAGATAGCACAGCAACAAGCAACGTATTTTTGTTCACCTTTAGGGGATTGGGTCAATTTAAATACCTCACAGTGTGCGTACATTTCAGAAACAACAAAAATACTCGAGCAATTTTCTAAAGTCAATTTAAGTTTAACAAAAGGAAGCATTTATGAAAGTGTAAAGCATTTTAAAAACTACACCTCCAATATAAAAATATTCAAAGATGTGATGGATTTGGTTTATGCAATGAACACAGTTGAAAATTACATGAACTATTTACCCGAAGAGAAAGAACTTGGTGGAATTTTAATGGATGTTCTTAACAATTTTATTGAATTATCAAAGGCTTATCTAGAGGAAGTTGATATGGATTATAACATTTCAAGAAAAATTGTGAACTTCACTGAAAGAATCGCTGGATATGCTACTGCACCTGTTTCACATAAAGTAAGTTGTTCATTTTAAAATATTTTATAATTCGAACTTGATCACGATTTTTTGGTTTTCAGCCCAATATTGCAATAGAAGAGTTTCCCGTAAAACAAGAGGTATTTGCTGGTATGACTTGCACTTGGTATATTAGTTTAGTTAACAGTTCAGACCGATTATTTTATTGTATCACATCAAATCGACCGGTGCTTTCTGGAATGCAGGATCGTGTCGTGGAAGCTTCCATACAAATTCCGGCTTCGTTGTTTTATCAGCTGCAGCAGCAGGATATAAGTCTGGACCATAGCATGCAGAAACTTCTTGTTGGAATGTTTAGCAATGGCAAATTGTTTGCCGTAGATAAAAAATATGCAGGCCTGGATATTAGTTCAGCCGTTGTTGGTGTAAAATTAGGTAAGATTTAAAATCATATTGGATTGAGGTGCAATATTATTAAATAATAAGCTTATAATTTATTATACCTGTAAATTGCTGGAATTGATATTCAAAATTACTTAAATGTAGATTTTTTTAGTCAGAATTAGAAAGTTGTGAAAAATATTTTCCCGATCGAGATTCGTACCCCAAACTTCTAGCTATCCAGGCTAATGGTGTACCAGCTGAGCTACCGAAGATGGTAGAAACAGTAGCAGAGTGTCACACTCAGTTAGTAGACCATTAGCCGGGATAGGGATGGGTGCGAATCCCGATCGAGGAAGATGTTTTTCACAACTATTCTAATAATTGTGACCAATAAAGCCATGACAATTTACATTAATTAATGTTAATATGGTTACGAAAATGTAATTTATCTAACCCAAAATTACTGATATGTTTTTTTTACTTTCCTATACTTTTAGTATGGAAGTATTGATTTCATGAAAATAAGGTTTCTAGATTTGATGACAATGTGTTTGCGACCTCTAGGAACCCAAAAAAGTTTTCTTTAAAAAATTTCTATCTGTGATTTCGATGAGTTTTAGAATGTGGGGATATATTACAAACGCATTGACAAAAAAATGTGTGTGTGTGTGTGTGGGTGACGCTTCTACAGGTGCAAGTACTGGACCGATTTCAATGAAATTTTAAATCAAGAGGTATAGTCCAGTCGCATTAGGATCTGCCTGCCGAAAAAATCCAAGTGAGCTGAAATTTTGCATACACCTTTATTTTGACATTACAAATAATGCCTCAAAAGTCCCCATCGATATCGCGCTTGCGTTTTCAGTTATTCATGGTCAAAGGTCACAGAAATCAGTTTTTTTGCAAATATCTCGCTTCCTATGGGTCGTATGATTTTTTTAGTTATTATATTAAAGGTATTATATTAAATGAAGGCTAGGAAATTCTCTACAAAAATAGTTATATAGATTTTTTCGTACAACCAACCATTTTCACGCTATACTTTAGAGAAATAATGAGCAGCGGCGCACCGTTTCCACACCACCTCGGAGGTAGGGTGCAAGTCGTGTTTTTTTTACATGGTTTCCCCAGTAATCCATGTTTTTGCTTGCTTTAAGTACCTACGTTCTACAGCTTGTCCTCGTTCTCGTTCTCTCCCTCCCCCTCCACATGTTCCTCTTCGTTAACTTCTTCCTCATCATTTTCTTCTGCTTCTGTAATATTTTCTGTGATGAGATCAACAAGATTAATCTCGTTATATTATTATAATAATAACGAATAAACGAAGCATCTGAACTGCTCGGGAACATGATTTAAACTGATGGAGAAAAAGATACGAACCGCGGCTGTGACTCAAGGTTAAAATACACTAGGGGAGTGGGAGACCCTTATTATATCGGGTGTATGTCTAATAACCACATTTTTGATTAGTCGTGACTTTTTGATGCTTGTAAAAGTAATGGTTCAGTATTGAATATATACCATGTGACACAGACTCATGGTACACCCCCCTTTTCTCCTTTGTTTCTCTAGCTATATTTCTGAAATTTGGAACATTGAATATGCTCACTAGACGGCACTTTCTGACATATTTGGAAAAAAAATTCAACTTCCGGTTTTTCCGGAAATGACATCAACTTTCGATTTTCAAATGGGACACCCTGTATATTATTACATTTTTGAAATCTTCGTAATTATCTGAATCCAATGATACCTTATAGTTGATATTTCATTTGTCAGAACACCCATTTTATTGTTCGATCTAGAGAGCCATGAACTCCCTAAAATTATTCCAAATAATCAAAATAATGCTACACTATCGCATTTTCGATTAAAATAGTATTGTGGTTCGAAATACGTGCCAAAAAAGTAAAACAAAACGTTTTTTTACTCGAAACCCCATTTTTTCAAATGGTACCATAATGGTACTCTGACGTCATTCGCAACTACCATCGATGGGGTATCCAAAAATGTAATAATATACAGGGTGTCCCATTTGAAAATCGAAAGTTGATGTCATTTCCGGAAAAACCGGAAGTTGAATTTTGTTTCCAAAAATGTCAGAAAGTGCCGTCTAGTGAGCATATTCAATGTTCCAAATTTCAGAAATATAGCTAGAGAAACAAAGGAGAAAAGGGGGGTGTACCATGAGTCTGTATCACATGGTATAATGAGTTGTGCGCCTTGCTGCAAAACTTAGCAGTGTGTTATTTACTGAATGGTTGGTTGTACGAAAAAATCTATATAACCTTTTTTGTAGAGAATTTCTTAGCCTTCATTTTTTGTAATGACTAAAAAAGTCATAAGACCCATAGGAAGCGAGATATTTGCAAAAAAAAGATTTCTGTGACCTTTGACCTTGAATAACTGAAAACACAAGCGCGACATCGATGGGGACTTTTGAGACATTATTTGTAATGCCAAAATAAAGGTGTATGCAAAATTTCAGCTCACTTGGATTTTTTCGGCAGATGCTGCTCTTTTCCGCCTAATGTAACTGGACTAGTATATCAAAAATTGTAGTTCCAGTTAAGCTTTTCAAAAAAGTCCGACACCAGAAACGGAAGTTAGACATGTTTTTTTGGTATCGTTTTTTTGGTAGCCTTTTTTTCCCAGACTCGAATTTGGAAATTTGAGCACGGCATCTGAGAGAAGAACTTGAGGCAAATCGAAAACTTTTTTACCGAATTCTCTAGCTTTAAAATGGCGGCCGACACAACTTTTTGAACATCTCACCTTACCATTTACTCAAAAAGTAGTTGTCTGATCGGGATCAGCTACTACTTGTGTGAGAGCCCGTCGTGGGTTCGTACTTCAAAATGTAGAAAATTTTCAAAAACTGCCAACACGATTTTTTTAAACTTTTTGAGCCGATAGAGCTTGCACTGAACTACAAATTTATTTTTTACTAATGTCTCAAATTTTTCTCTGACGCCTTCCAGGAGTTTTTGAAAAATTTGAAATTCATTAATTATTTATTTAAAAACGCAAACGCCGATCGTTATGAACTTTTATGAGTTTGATAGACTATTTAAATACTTTATTAGGATCTGCAAGAATTTTCAACTATTTTGATAATTAAGAACGAAAACTATACTTTTTAATATCAACACTGCGTTTTCCGGCATTTACGTGATTTTAACTATGCCTATCAATTAACTCTAGTTAAAAAATATATTTTCCATTCTTTGCATATTTTTGATAACTTCCCTAACAAAGCTATTATAGCCATTTTTGTCCGATATCTGAAACGGAATTTTTAATTCGCCGAAGCGCGGCAGGCACTTACTTTGCTTTAGTGCAGTTATTCTCTGCTTTTATGGATAGAGTTGCAGTACGGAAACCAATTGAACAGGCTATCGCAAATTCAAAATCCTGCTGCTTGTTTTCTTAGAAATCTAATACTTGGTGAACTGTACAACATTATGACAATTAAAAGTTACACTTTTGCAAATATGGCAAGTATTAATATCTAGTATGGGGAAGTCTACACTTGAGCTTTTTTTTTGTTATGATTTTATTGTAAAATAAGATTGGAATTAATTTCTCTGATTTGTCTAGAATGTAAATACCAATTAATATGAGCTGTTTTGTTGCAGCCAACATTCCTGTGACAAATTTGACAGAACCAATCTATATAATGCTGCGTATACCACCAAGGTCAATTTTTGAGACCACACTTGCTATTCCAGTGTGGTGGAATTACAGTGCAGATACTGGAAAGGGCAACTGGTCTGCGGAAGGTTGTGAGCTTAGTCACGAAGTGCAAGATAATATAGTCTTCCATTGTAAACAGTTAGGATATTATGGTCTTTTGCAAAATGGATCATACTCTAGTGCTATAAAAACTGGTGCCAAATTTAGGTTATCACATCCTGCCATTTACGTAGGTAGCTTCATTTTATTTCTATCGCTTTTCATTGTAATTTTGACATACTGCATATGCTATATGTCTATTCAAATGCCTAAAAAAGCAAAACATTCTCTTGTAAATATGTGGATTGCTGTGGTGCTTTTAATATTTGTGTATGTGTTTGGTATTTATCAAACTGAAGATCTTCAGTTGTGTCAGATTATCGGCTTAACTTTACATTATTTCACCCTTTGCTCACTGTTTTGGATGTGCGTTGGACTGACAACAATGTACAAGCGACTAAATAAGAATGACAACATAGAATTACAGGATGACGAGTTGCCATCTGAACAACCAATTCAAAAGCCAATACTAGGTTTATACCTCATCGGATGGGGAGTTGCTTTAATGGTGTGTGGAATATCTGGGGCAGTGAATATGAAAGAATATGCAACACACACTCACTGCTTTTTGAGTTCTACTCCTGCTTTAAGTGCCGTATTTATACCGGCTATTATTTTACTGCTAATTTTGAGTGCCTTATTTATGTTGATTCGTTGTGCAATTTACAGTTCAGATGCCAATGGGCATTTAAGCGAAGGAACTCAAGTTACAGAAAATGTAGACTTAGATTTGTTAGAGCCCAGCTTTCCGAATCCTGATCATACTAGCGTTCGAAGTAGCTCGACCAAAACTAGATCGAGTGAAATTGAAGACGCTGAACACGCCCCATCTACCCAGCTCAAAGCTTACATAATATTTTTAATAATTTATTTGCTCACTTGGTTCAGTTGTGCCTTGGCTACGGTCAAACCATTTAAATTTCAATTTGAAGAGGATATTTTTAGTATTGTGTATGCAATTCTTGCAACAATATTGGGAGCTTTTACTCTATTTTTTTATTGTATAGCCAGAAATGATATACGTACACAGTGGTTTGTATTGCATAACTGGATTAAAAGAAAAGGCGTGTGTTTTCGATCTCGAAATGTGTCGGATACTGCCCAAAATATTCCTCAAATTCAAATTCAGCCACTGCCTTTACCACCAGGTGGTAACCCTGTACCTGCAGAAATTCACGTTACTTCAAGATCAAGCAGTCGAAGTTCAAGCCATACAAAATCCAATTCAAATAATAGTAACGTGCTTAAAGCTGCCGTAAACCTAAACGGTACAACTATGGATGAACCGCATGGCGCTAGAATAAACAATGTCAACTTGGTGGTATTACACCGCCAACAATACAGAACAAACAATACCATCACAAATTTAATAGAAAATCCTGCAAGTACTGCTCAGGTTTTTTATAATCCTTATCAAAGTACTGTAGCACGTAGATTTTTTAAGAGGCAGCGGCAACACATGATGAAACGTAATAATTTAACGATGCGAAAATGCACACAAAGTGACAGCGCATCCATAATGTCATCTAAACAAATCACAGATAATTCAAGTATTGATCGAAGTATTTTTGGTACTAACTCCAAGGTAAATAACACAAACATTCATGTTGAACACGTACGTAAGACAAAGCAACGCAACCCTAATGTTTTTTCTGATAGTCATGAGGAAATAAGTCTCAATAATGTGCCTATAGAAAAGTTAATGCTGAACGCTGACAGGTTACGAAGGCGCGAACTCAACCGGCCTCGAATGAAAAAGAAACAAAACATAACGAGTGACAATAAAGATATTATTGAAGAAAGTAACATGCGCACTGTTTCACAACAGTGCAGCTTAGAATATAGCTCAGACTCAACTTCGGTATTAGAAAAGAGCTTAAGCTCGGACAAACATGCTCAACAAAGTATTAATATAGGAAATGAAGGTTCACCATCAATACAAATTGAAAATCTAATTGGAAAACAAAAACATCGGAGACATTCACAGAAATCGTACAAAACCAAATCTAATAGTAAAATAAGCACTCCGTGTGAACCTTCTGATTTAAGTTTAAGTGTAGTCAATTCCACTGTCAGCGAATTAAGTGAAACAGTTCCTAGAATATATATAAATCCTTCACATGATCTCCTTTTTCCTAAAAGAGTACAAAGTAGAGCCAGCAGTGTGTCTGCCAGTGAATTAGACGAATTATATCAACAAATTCGGAGAGGTGCAAGACCTGAAACTTCTCATTCACAGAGATTTGTAGACGATTGTAACATAGTTTTTCAGTCACGACATTATAGACCACGATTATCTGATCCTGAAATTAACTTAACTGTAAATGATTTGAGGCATCGATCTCATACTTCATGTAGTATTGATAATGTAAGTGATAACGTGGAAACAGTTGTGTAGTATATATAGTATTTATTTTTTAATTTATAGCTTAAATGTGTACATATTGTTTTATACAAGAAAATTATATAATGAGTTTAGCTGCTGTTAGTTTAGGGAAAATAGATTTTTGTAATGAATTTTAAAAAGAGAGAAGATGGAGAAACGAGTTACTGATTTAAGATATTATTTTACAATCTCTTTAGTTTTATGATAGTGTAGCTGCATTTTTTTCAATGTGGAGTAAATTGCACAGGAATGGAATAAGTAGAACTTATTTTATTTTACATGCTGTGTATGAGTTAATGTCAGTTTTGAAAATAACTGTCGGTGCTTAAATTCTCTCTAATTCCTTTATCAAGAACACTATTACCGAATAAAAATTAGGGCTGTGCGATTATCGTAGAAAATAACTGATAATATCGATTAATCAAAAAGTTTGATCAATCAATTAATGAACAAGTTGATAAGTTAATTAAATCGATTAATCAAATAATTGAATAGTTAACTAAATTAGTTAATCAAATAGTTGATTTCTCGGGAAATTAATCGAAAAATCAATTAATCCGCCAACTAAATTATTGATTAATAATTTAAATCAATAAATCAAATAATCGATTACTTGGACAATTAATCGAAAATCTAAGTTGCAGGCTTCCGCGGCCGTTGTTAATAACAGCTAGGCTTCCGGGTTGGAGCCGCGTCGTCGGAGCATAAACTGCCTGACTGCAGTTTATGCTCCGATGACGCGGCTCCAACCCGGAAGCCTAGCTGTAATTAATCGAAAAATTAATAGATCAACCAACCAAATAATCAATTTGTTATTTAAATCAACTAATTAATTATTTGACTCATCAATTATTAAATAAATTGATTAATCAACTAATTAATTAGTTAATTTAATCGTTTAATTGATTAATCAAATAATTGATTTGTTAATGAAGTAATTGATTAGTTAATTAAAGCAATGAAGTAATGATTAATTACATAGTTAATTAAATTTATTAATCAAATAATCTATTTGTTAATGAAATTGATTAATCAAACAATTTGTTTGTTGAGTAAATTGTTTATTCAAGAAATGGATTAATGAAATAATTGATTATTTTATTAAACCGATTAATTAAATAATCGATGTGTTGATTAAATTTATTAATGAAATAATCGATCAGTTATTTATATCAAGTAATTGATCAATCAAATCATCGATTTGTTAATTAAATTGATTAATCAAATAATTGATTTGTTAATTAAATTGATTAATCATATAATCTGTTAGTTAAATTAATCAGTTAATCAAGTTATTGATGAATCAAATAATCATTTGGTTAATGTAATCGAGCAATTAATTAATGAAATAATCGATTAGTTAATTAAATCGATTAAACAAGTAATTGCTTAATTTCATAACCGATTTGTTAATTGAATGGATTGATGAAGACATTGGTTACTTAATTAAATCGATTAATGTTTGATGTAATAAACAAATTTATTAATTTGTTTACTCAAACTTTCCAAATGATTATTATATAGTGACCAAAGGACGAGGGTCAGGCCCTCTTTGGGAATGGGAAAGGCTGTCCTTTTAATTATAGTTCTTCTTTGTCCACCTTTGATTCAATTTGTCGCTTTGTGAGGTTCTTTTGTAATAAAGTAAATTATTCTTAATAAGAAAAACTAATTTCATCAAAGGGCATTTAATTAGATCATTGATTTTTCATGGTTAACTTTTTGTTTAAACAAAAATTGAATAAAAATGTATAGAATGGTCCATTTTTTAATTAAGTAATTGATTAATCAAATAATTCACATTTTTCATGTAATAGTCAACTCACCGATTAATTGATTAATAATTAATTCATTGATTATTTTGCATAGCTTTAATAAAAACCACTGGCAAATTTGATACTGTAATTAGCATTCTGTTTTTAATTGCTAAGAACACAAATTGTGGTAAATAATGATCTGCGGTACAGATACAGTGCTACAGTAGCACCATATGTGACAACCCAATTAAAGTATGTGGGTAAACTCGGTTAAGGCTTCACTTGTAACTTACTGTAACATTTTTTTTGTTTTAACTCACAAATGAGAAAAGATTAGTTTTAATTCTACATAAAAAATGCAGCTAGCTATAATATGCACATTTTGTATAGTAAAAATTCCCTCTTACGGGCTGGGCTGATTATTTTAATATACAAACCATACATTTTGCCCATCACAATAAGTACCTGCTATTTGATGTAAATTTCAATTTTTTTTGCACTTGTTTCACCGTAAATGATCCCAGATGTCTTATTTTAAATGGAACACCCTGTTATTTTGACATTTTTCGAATCAGAATAAAATTCTATGTAATGTAGTACTGTTTAAATACATTTTTAAGATCTTAAAAAATTTTTGGCCGAAAATTATGTTTTACGTTAAGAGTGCCATGACTCACATAAAATGGTTTCTATGAAGTAAAATATTAGTTTAAAAATAAACATTGTAATTTAAACGGTATATTACTCTGTGATAGGTTAAAGTTTACAACAGTAAACAGTATTTTTGACAAATCTCGATTTTTTTTCTTATGTCTTTGAATGACAAACCAAGTTTTATTTTAGATTGAACATATTTATGCAGGTGTGTAATGAAAACAAATAAAGAAAAACAAAAAATGAATTTTTACTATGTTGTTGACAAAAGGAAATGAGATACAGATTCAACTGTTTTGTCACTATATACATGCATTGGTATTGGTGAAATGTACTTGATATCTGAAGTTTTTAAAAGAATTCGATTTACAAAAAAAAACTAAACCCTGCCTGTAGGAAAATCTCGAGTTGTAAGTATCGCAATAATCGTAAAAAAAAATATAACAAGCCATTATCGAAATTCTATTTAAAAAATCAATAATCGACTTATTACAAAACTGAACGCAAAAGCATTAGCTTCACACACAGTGAAACGTATAACATTTAATTTACTATTTGTTTTTTTGATTTAATATTTTACTTCATAGGAATGCTTCGATATTAGCGTCTAGCTCCTTGGCTTGCAGCCGATCCTACCTCACATGACTTGCGCACCTCCTCTGCATGCAGCTGGAATGTCTGCAAACCACAAGCTTGTAGTGGCACAGATGGATATGCGGGTGTACTACTTTTTTACTGCATAAGTAGTTGTCCAGTCTCGGTTGCGACCAAAATTTTTTTTAATTTTATAGTTTTCTTTAAAGCTCTGTTGTTTGTTTTGCTGTTTACGTGAGGTTATTTGTTAATAGCAGTTATATTTTTAAAGAAAAAAATACGAAGTCAAATTTGCATTCACTCACTGATTGACGGCATATTAACAAGCAAGTCTAGTAATAAATTAAAAAAAAGAATTTGTTGTTTTCTATTGAATGCAATTTATTAGCAATGAAAAAATGGGCTTTAACAATGCAAATCTATATGCGAGCCAATATTAGATGATATTGCGCAATTCAGGATCGGCTGTAAGGCCAAGGGGCTAGACGCTAGTTGCTTCTATGGCACTCTTGACAAAAAATAATTTTTGACCTAAAATTTTTGGATCATAAACATTTATTTAAAGAGTTCTATTGTACGTAGAATTTTATTCAGATACTGAAAATATCAAAGTATACAGGGTGTTTCATGTAAAATAAGAAATCTGATAATAAATTCTGGTGAAACGGGAAGTGCAAAAAATTGAAAATTACATGAAATAATAGAAGATTATGTGTATATTAATCACTCCAAATTTCATTTGTTTAGATTAATAAATATTTAACTATGTTGTACTAATTTTGTTTTAACCAAACTTCAGCATTGAATTAAGTTTTTGCCATAGCAGCACCATTCGTTGTTAAAAACCTAAGACAAATTTAAACTTTTACTATGAGTTTAAGTCCTTTAAATTGCATTCTCACAAAAATTTGTTTGGTTTTCGTACCTAACAGCCCACTAAAATATCAGAACCAGTTTAAATTAATTTTTGTTGAAGAATCTCCCAGTTAAACAACTCCATATTCTTGCCAGTAATTTTTGTTACCTACTAGCAGTGATATTTTATTCATTTCTTGAATATATTTTTAGTCCCCCTACTCCTGAATAATAAGACTCACTGTGCTTATTCGCCTGTTTAAATACATATCCTTGTGAATTAAGTGTAGCTTAATGTATTTATTGTACAGTACGTGTATGTGATTTTTTAAAGTTCTATTTCATTTAATTAGTGCATTAGTAAAGTGTATTTTTTATATTTATTTATAATGTAGATATATTTACACCTAGCTTTTAAGAAACTGCCCCCAGATATAACAGTCTCATGTAAATTCAACAGCTACAAACATTGCAGTTTAGTGCAAGTTAATGTTGTTACTGATTGATAACCACAAAAATGTTTATCGAGGTGACGTTTTGAAATCTTAACAATATCTTTTCCTGTATACTTAAGGCACATTCGGTTTTGTGATGCAAGACTCTATTTTTACTTTTTGTGTAGTCGATTGAAATTCTCTTGTTGCTTAAGTAAAAAAGGGGGTCATAATAGTTCTGTTGCAAAACTTAAGGTGTCTTTAACAATTCGAGTGTGCCATGAACGTTTTTATCCAGAAAAAAATAATTATATTGGCTTGAAAAGTTATTAAGAATATTGCATTGATATTATAATACTCTTGGCAAAATTGCTTCATTATTTGTAATATAAAATTAGGAAAAACAGAAAAATTAAATCCAAAACATATTGCTTTACATGTCGTATACAAATATTATTACTGTTTTAAAAACAAAAAATATATCAGAGTTTAAGTATTTACCACAGGCTGAGCAAACACGAATGCAATCATTTCAAACATATTGAAAAAAGTATAAAAGCAGTTTAAAATTGAACTGTGTTATTTTTGTACACATACAATTTTAGAAATTTGGTAAATAAAATTTTGGTGCAGTTTTATAACCAGAAAATAGAAATAAATAGTTTGGCGAGTATGTATTTAAAATTGAATGTCGTGTCTGAGATTATTTGATACAATTTAGAACCTTTTCCAAAAGTGATATTTTTATAACAGTGGTTTGGTTATTGTCAATGCTGTATGCTGTTACCTGCGCATTAATTTTACATGTTTCTAGGGTTACCAGACATCCAGCCTAAAGTCTGGGTCCAGTATCTTTTTCTATTTTTAATCGAAATGTCCTCTGTGTTGTACAAAAGTGATCTTGCTGGCAAAAAATAAACTAAAAATGTAAAATTTGTCATCTCAGTATTGGTAGTTCAGGCCGATGAATAGATAGACCACTATTTTTAGTTCCTATATGCGACCGTTTGGCATTATTGATGATTTGCTATTCTTACGTAGCCATCTGTTGGTAGTATTGTCACATTAGCATAATTTTCTGTATGGCGATCAAGAAGGTCGTGTCACCGAATAACAAATACTACTGGTAGCGTCACTTGTGCCGGTACCTATGCTGTTTTAAGCATCACTTTACGTGGCTTTTGCCATGGTGAAAATGGTTTAACTGTCAAAACTCAATGGTGCCAATTTTAAATGTAACTTGTAGACTTACAACTACGTACAGCTAAACAGTATTGCTAAATGCATTTTACACAAAAACGAAGCGCACCTTTTACAATGTGGCCGACTAAGAAGCTAAGTGACGCTTCGGGAAGTATTGGATACTCTGTGGTCGTGAAGGGTAATTGTAATCTTGACGCTAAATACGGTTTTTGGTTTGTTAAAATGTTTAACACAATGTGAAAGATTGAAATTTAAATTTTACATTGTAATGGTGAGAAGCTTTTGTCACGATCAGATGACAAAAAAACATATAAAAAAATGACCTCTTTTTTCTCTGTCAAATATGGTAACCCTACATGTTTCAAAAACATATACATATCGGGTGTCAAGGGAAACATTTGGCTTGTATTTTCTAGAGTTTTTAAGGTATGGCAAGAAAACTTAGCATAGGTAATATGTACCCAAAAAGGCACATTTCTACACATTATTTCGACTCCCGCTTTCACCGGAAAGCTACTAACTTTTGAATTTCAAATGATACACTCTGTATATTTTGATATTTTTGGAATCCTGAGACAATTCTAAGTGCAAATGCACTATTTTTGAAAATTTTTAAGTCTACTTAAGGTTGTATTTGTAAAATGTCACAAAACTGACTTTAACCTTCTACAAAATGGCATAGCAGTCGTGTATACAGGGTTATTCAAAAGTAAGGAATAAAATTTGTTTTTTTGTACCGCGTTGGTTTTTGAAAAAATGTTCGGACACTTAAATTGGTTTAAATATAACTGCATCTTTATGTGATATCTTTTGTTTTCTAACGTCAACTTCCGCACCCCCCCGCCACCTTGCCTTAATTTTTTTTAATAGTGACCTATACTTTGTGGGGGCTCGTTGGTTAGCTTGCTAAAAACTGCATTCTAATTTACAATAATAAATGAACTGGGATCGTTGGTTTTTAAGTTACAGCGATTGAAACAAAAAAAATTCACTTTTTCCATATTTTGTTATTATGACGTTAATATCAATTAACCAATGTTAGAAGTGTTTTCTTTCAGCATAACTTCTAATTTTGTCACCACATTACAGCATCATCAAAATTGCAATTGTCTGTCTTTCTGATAATTAAGACAATTTTTCTGTTAGACTTCGCTAAATTGAAAATTTACAACACATTGTATTTGGCAAACAAAGTGGCATTAAAAACAAATGAAAAATAATTTATAAACAGCATGACATGAGCAATAGCGTCTTGTCTCTTCGACAACAATCTATCCCACCAAAGCCAGACTTTTTATTTGTGCATTTCTATTGCGCACGCATTCAATAGGCACTTATTTAACGATAACCGGCAGGTTCGTAGTGGCACAGATGGATATGCGGATGTGTTCGGGTGTACTGCCGTTTTGCTGCATAAGTAGTTGTGGGGTCGAGTCTCGGTTGGGGCCAAAATTTTTTTTTTATTTTATAGTTTTTTTAAAACACTGTTGTTGCGTTTTGCTGTTTACGCGAAGTTATTTGTTAATAGCAGTTATATTTTTAAAGAAAAAATACGAAGACAAATTTGCATTCACTCACTGATTGACGGCATACTAACATGCAGGATAGATTGTTGGACAAGGGGCTAGACGCTAGTGACATGAGCCACCTTATAAATTATTGTTATTGCTTTATTTACTTGTTATAATGTCTTAATAAAAAATATGAAAAAAGTGCATTTTGTCTTTCAATCGCTATAACTTAAAAACCAACGAGCCCACACAAAGTACAAATCGCTATTTAAAAAATTAAGTCAAGGTGGCTGGGGGTGTGGAGGTTGACGTTGGAAAACAAAAGATGTCACATAGAGATGCAGTTATATTTAAATCAATTTAAGTGTCCGAGCATTTTTTCAAAAACCAACGGTACAGAAAAAACAAATTTTATTCCTTACTTTTGAATAACCCTGTATAGTAAACTTATATGTATAGAAATCTGTGACCTATTCTTATTGAAACAAAAATACATTCTCAGACAGGACATTCATTTTTCAGTACATTCTAGATAAACTATTTATTTCCATTTTCGGGTGTTACCAACTATAAAATACAGCAATTACATCTTTTGAATAAAGCAAATTTTTGCTCAGCAGTGTTTGCTATAAAATATCTCTGTGTGCTTAAATTTCAGTGTGATGCTAAAAGTGTTGCTCTTAATCCCAGCATGGTTTACTTGAATTGAGCTTTTTTACATGGACATTTTAAAATTTTCATGATTTTATATCTTGTTAACATAAAAAACTGATAATCATGACAATTTAAATTTGTGGCAGGTACATACTTTTTTTTCTAAATATAAATTGATAGTTGCTCTGTCCCCTCTGGTTCTTTAGCAACCAATGTTGAGTATGATTACGAACATATTCTGGAGAAATTGTTTAGAAAAATTAGGGCATCCAGCAGTTTATATTTAGTAAAGTGCAATTTCAAGTATCGCCCTAAAAATGTTTATGTAAAATGTCAGTGTAATTGCTGAAATGAACTTGTTAAACAAATAAAGTGTGTACGGTCATTGTTAAGAGTTAAAATTGTTGAAAAGCTGCCTAAATATGTTTTTGTGAATATGTATAAGTATTATAAAGACTGTAATAAATAAAATAAGAAACTATTGCACTGAAACCATTACAACATCAAAAATAGGATATTAGTCTGAACCACTGAAATTTCACAAAAAAAAACATTAATAACTACTATACAGGGTCCTGCATAATCTGTTGCTAAGGGGTTAAAAAGTTATAAGTTATATTAATACTGAACACAAACACATTAGTAGTTTGGCTTCACGGACAGTGCTCAAGTCGTTTTATGGTAGAGTAGATGTGAAAAACATACCAAATGCTAATGTGATTTTTTTTCAGTATTAATATAACTTATTGAATGATTATTAAATTATAAAATTCTTTCTGATTGAATAATTATAAAAACCAATGAAAATACTCATGTAGTGCAGTAGTTTTTTGAGCATCCTGTAATGCATTGTACCAAAATATTTGTATTGAACATAATATATTTGTGAAAAGACCTACAAATGTGCAACTTAAATGTACAAATAATAAAATTTGAAATTATTTATTAAGCAATTTTTTTTGAAATCGCTAAATTACACTTTAACATAAAAGAAATAAGAGATCACAAAAAAGTGCAAAAATCGCTATGAAACCCCAAACACAATAAAGATAGGACAATTATCACTAAATTTGTATGTAGTATGACACTCGTCTGCTAAAATAAGACAGTAATGCAGCTGGATAACAAATACTGAAAAAATCAATTCCGTTATGAATAGTTGACTGTCAGAATGTTGTAAACAACTGACATATTGATTTAAACCAAAAGAAATGGCGGCTAATGTACAACGCAACTTTCTTTCATCTCAAGTGGTGATGCTGCATAAAGGGCCCCTGTGAACTGATTTTTCTGATTATTTTTTTATCGTAATTGTAGAACTCATATTTTTTTCAAATCACATTTAAGTTATTGATTGGAAAAATACTTTACTTCCAGGAACACCAGTTAAGAAGCGTTTCACAACCTACATTAATGAAACTTGTATGCACAGAGCATAATATACAGGATGTATCAAATTGCGTGTTAACTATGGGGATCTCGATTATTTGAAAAGATACGACGATGGTAAAATTAGAGAAAAGTTGTGGAATTTTATGCCCATGATTAATCTGAAGAAATTGGAGCTATCTTGCTTAGTTTCTGAAAGAACTAAAAAAAACTGAAATTTTGGATTTTTTGTTTTCGGCTATAACTCATTTGTTTTTTATATTACATATTTCTAGTTTACGCATTATTAGGACACGTTTTCATGCTGAATCTAAATTTTTAATCAAATTTGGTATAACTGTTACCATTGCTCATTTTCGACTGTCAATTTTTTTTTCTTATGGTCGGCATTTTAATTTTTTTTAAGTTTTTAATTCTGATTTCAACGATGTGTCACACTTTGCATTTTATTAAGTTTTGAGCATTTTATTACAGAAAATTAAAATTTCTTAAGAGTGCCATGGAAAGACCACGTCTTTTAATTTATTTTGAAAAAGTTCTAGTAGGCCATGAACTGATGGAAGTAAAACAAAACACTGCTTTTACTTACTTTGGTCTTTAGATAGGCGGAAGTTTCAAGAAACTTTGTTTTGAACATAGGCAGCAGATTAAGTTATTATTTACAAACACAAAGGAATGACACAGTTACTAACACACAGATTAGAGAGTTTATTTTAGACAAGCTTCTGAGCATGTTTTACAAAGGTGTCAAATGTTTTGAACATTTATTTAATAATTGTTTGTATTAGTGCAGTTCTAGTGTTATCTGTTGTATTTATTTTACCTATTATTCAAATTTGTTGTCAGTTGTAAACATAAAAACTGCAAGTTGAATTTTCAGTAAATTGTTTATGTTAGAAAATTTGTGATTCATTTGTTTTTATAAAAAATAACATAACCTGCTGCCTACGCTCAAAACAAAGTTTGCTGAAATTTTCGTGTACCTAAAGACCAAAGCAAATAAAAGCAGTGTTTTGTTTTACTTTTATCAATTCATGGCCTACTAGAATGTTTTCAAAATAAATTAAATGACGTGGCTTTTCATGGCACTCATGAAATTTCTATTTTCTGTAATAAAATGCTCAAGACTTAGACAAAACTTCTCTTTTTTGAGCAACTCTCTAAAAAAAGGGGAATTATTCCCTATTTAATAATGACACCTCCAAACCATTTCCTATAAAAATATAAATTGAAAATAGTATATTCTGTAACAAGTTTGGATAATGGCATATTTTGCACGAGTGGAAATTTGTCACCCGGGCGGAAAGGCGATGGGACGGTCCACGAGTGTGGAATAGCCATTCAAAACGTGTTACAGACTATACTTTTTCTACGACTATAAATTATTTAGGTCACTATTTTTAGAAAATAAGAAAATTTTAAGTTTTCTATCTAAAATACGCTTTGTTTGTCAACAAAACAAAAAACAGTTGATAGAGACGAGAGACGCAACCTTTATTACTCAGAACAGTGTTAGAATGAAATATTCTATAACAAGTGTAAGAATGTAGTCAATTCCGTAATTAAAAAATGTATCAGAATGCTTATATTCTAAAATAGTCGTAGAAAAACGCATTTTTCAGTTGTACATAAAAGAAATTTTCATATAGGTGGTGCTTTCACATTGACTTACCTGTCGATTCTTGTTTTGCACCTGAAGGTTACTACTTGTAAAGACAATAATAAACAGATAAAAGATATTATTAATAATCATATTATATTCGTAAAATATAAATTACAAGAGGTAGGTACTATTTTTAGTAGGTACACTGTTTACTGTTCCTCATTATTACATTGCCCATGTCTTTGATTATACCGAACCGAAAAACGTTTATACAAAAAACTTTCCTGTGTGAAGGACGTTAAAGTGGTTTGGGAACTGTTGATAAGCAAATTTAAAAAAAGAAAGTAGTAGAATTTGGCGCCTAATCCAGTTTTATAAGAAATTTTGTAAAATCTTACAAAATTCTGGGATGTAATCATTATTTTCGAATAAAAAGCAATTATATCCGGACACTTCGAGTGTACCTATACCAAAGTAATATTGACGTATTATAAAAATACACCTTTGACCTTTCAAAATAAATAGAGAAAGTATGTTAATCTATGGTTACCATGGTATTGTTTTGTGTAGGATTTTAAAAACATGCAACAAGGAAACTAGTTATTGGAAAATGTCGTACACCTATATGCATGTTTCAAATTCACATGTGTTGCGTAAGTCTTATCTACAATCTGGTTGCAAACAAACATTATCTAATCCAGTAAAGTGAGAGTTTAGTCCTATGATCATCAATAAATAAAAATGCCATTCATAACCTAAAAAGAAACAGACAATGCAACGTTGTTTGTACACAGAAACTTGAAAATGGAGAGCTCGAAACGGACTACAGGTAAAATTTTAACGTGTTTTAATTTTTTATTTGATCAATTTTTATTTATTTCAGAACGAAGAGGCAGTCTCATAATCTTAACGGTAACGATAATCTTAATCGTTATAATTGTAATAGCCGGAATATGCGTAGGAGTTATAACCGAAGGCACTACCAAGAAAATTGCTTTATTTGTCCTTCTAGTATTACTTATTGTAGTCGGAATAGGATCTTGCCTGTTCGTCGAATTCCAACGGAAAAGGGCTTTAAAGAAAAGAGATAGAAGCGCGGAACTTTGGCTGCAACAGACGTTAGAGGAACAAAGACGAACAGCTCGGCCATCGGCTCCGCCCATGAGCGCACGTACTTCGTGGGCCTTAACTACCCCTTGGAGGCATGGCGGTCATAAAGGACACAGTCCCGGAAATAGTTTGCCACCCTATTCACCACCACATTCTAACATAAGTTAAATTTAAGGGTTTCGCTAATTTAAAAGACTGGTCTAAAATAACTTCAAATTGTTAATTGTACATTAATTTTGTTAATTGTAAAATTATATACTTAATTGTTGTTTTTGTAAAAACCAAACTTAATGAGTGTTATTTGTTGCCACTAATTGCTCAATTAATAAAAATAAATAGCTACTTGAAGGTGAAGCATGTCGTTTAACTTTCAAAAAAGATATTGGCGCCAATTTCGAATTAATATTTTTAGCGGGAAATATGTGCATATGGTTAATACGCCAGATTGGACTTAGCCTACGTTTTTGGACATTTTAAAAGTTTTATTAATTTTGCTGTAAATGTTTCTTTAAATATTTCTAGCAAAAATTTGTTTATCCTTGTTTGCTGTTGTTTGTTTGTGGTGGAAGAACGGAGATGAAAAATCCTTTGTTGCTGTTGCTTATACTAGGATTCAGCAAAAGTCTACCGCTGTCCATATTGACATTTTCAAATATATAGAAAATTTGAAATAGTTTAAACAAAACATTTGAACAAAAAGTAATTTTTATTATTTACCATACATTGAGCCGAAACCTGTTAGTGTCTAAGTCTAATATTAATCATCAAAAAATAAAGTTTTGAACATCGGAAGCTTATAAAAATGTTGCAAAGTAAATATGTATTTTGTAAGTTCGAACCCACTCTTATAACAGCATTCAACATGTAACGTCTTCTAATGCTAATTTAGCTATTTTAAAATGTTTACTTCATAAGAAATTGGAAATTGGCGCCGAACATCGCTGCTGTTTTGCTCTTGGACTCGAGTTCAAAACTCCGGCGTTGACAGAATTTTTAAGAACGATAAATTTTATACTCAGTTTTTCATAGTTCTCGTTAAATTTTCTTGTAGACTATTTCAAGTTGTTTTACGGAAGTTGTGAATTATTTTAATAGAGCGCTAGATTTTTTAATGAGCAGCTTAGTTTCTAAATATTCAGCAAATTATCGTTCATTTTTTATTGTGTAGACAGTAGAATGCTACTGTTAAAGCTCCCTGGGATTGTAGCGATAGTGGCAAACTCCCCTGAAGGTGCAGCAAAGTGCAGGCGAGCTTAGGGGCAACCATAATAGAGCATTTTCTAATTTAAAACAGCAATTTTAAAATAAGCAGTTTATATTTTTAAACTTAGCGATTTTAAAATAAAAACCTACCACAATATCCACTGCGCATGCCGCATTATGACAAAAAAGCTAGCGAAACCTCAAAACAACTTAGCGCCAAAATATCATCTACTTTTAAGGGCTAAGAATCCTTTAGAAATTGGGGTTGGGGTAAGAGGGCAAACCGGTTCTAAAACCATAATGCGCTTAGCCGGGGTAAATGGGGCCATTGGCGCGCAGCAAGAGGAACGTACTTGTCTTATGACCCATCCTTCATCCATAACGTTCTCTTGACTACTAAACCATAACCGCACAGATACAGAAAATGTAATGTTTTGAACGTGTCCCGTTCTAGAAAATGAACCAAACAAATTTTTACTTTTTTTATTTTCAAAAGTATTTGTGTATAACGTTGTAGCCCCAACAGCAGTGGCAGAGTCACTTGTGAGGAGGCCACTACAGCCAACCTTGTTTTGTTTAACGTGATAGTACCCAACAAGAATCTTAATCCGAAACATCACTCTTTGGGCCGAATTGAATTACACTCAATCAGCGCGCCCAAATTAACAACGGTTCAGCGAGGACAAGCTACCAGTCATAACATCAGGCTGTGAGCCTAAGTCCCCACCGGTGGAAGGGAGATTATCTAAATCTTTACTGATTCTAGATCAGTGCCCGAACTGAAGCGCAGTTTACTCGGCCTGCCTACACGAGTCCTACGCCGTCACCAATAAACGGGGACTGCTATTCCCCGCGGGCTCAGACTTGGTGGAACCAGTCAAGAAAGTCACCAGTTCAACTTTTCAGAACAGTCAAAGCTGCCCCTACCAGTTAAGCTAATTGCAGTACCCAGTACTGGTCAACTACGCACCGCCCAGATAGATCGGTAGCCGATTTGATCGTAGTGACCGGTACCTTAACAGCGTCGGGTGTGCAGATGCACGAGCCGACACTTTGATAGTGGGCCTAAGCAAACAAAATGACCACTAGGTCTCAAGTCCCCAATGGCAGCAGCCGCGCCATTCCTTCCTGACGTAGGCATATTTATATAGTATAGCCACGGCCAGGGAGCGGGGATTCCGTTGCGCTGCCGCTCTGGTGTTAGGAACCCATACTAAGGGTTAGTAACACTTCACCTCGTGAAATCACTAACCCAGTTCTCCACAGTTCCAATTAAGGCAAACCTTGAACTTCTCCGAGGAGAGCTGGACGCTTGATTTTTGAGATTCTTTTTCAGTCCCTAAATTTGACTACAAAACTATTCACTGTTACAACGCCGACTCCACGAAAGGTGTCTTTGTTCACGACTCTCGCCTAAATTAGAGTTCTATGTCGTCTCGCCAACAGTAGTGGCAGTGGTAAACTGAACTCATGTTGATTACTCCGCAAAGGGCAAGCGTAATACATCATACAAAGATATTTGTTGATTATTGTTGCTGCACTATACAAGGACGGGAATGGATACCGCTCGTGCAACGACCATGCAGTGGCGGCTGGTACAGGGAGGGCAACTGGGCAGAGCCCTCTCAGCTGTTTGTTACGATTCCGTATTTTTTTTCTGTTTTTACTATTTAAAAATTTCATATAATTGAAAACAAATTTAGTTGATATCGTTAGTAACGCGAAGTTAGTTTCAATTAACATCGAGTAGGGCGACCTTGATGGTTGAAGCGATACGCGCCGTATCAATATACCTCCCTGTCATTTGGGTTGCATGCCGTCAGGGCAGTTTAAAATGAGATACAATGATCGAACTCCATAGCAACAGAAATTTACAGGTTACAATTACGTTACAATATGCAAATCAGAAACTGTGACAATATTATGTGCAGCGTTACAAAGATTTGCACTGGTTATATTGTGCTTGGACAATTATAGGATGCAAGACAAAAATTAGAATCAACAAATATTAAAGAAAAATATTCGATGGAAGTTCTTAAAGAATCTTATTTATGAAAACTAAAAAAGCAGATTGTTTATACATGTAAATATTCTCCTCTCCAGAGGCATGAAAAAATGTAAATTAAAAAAAAATGATTTTTTGCAGTCGCAATTTGAATTTTTTGCCCTAAATCCACGATACATCTTTACCTCGCCTGCGTTGATTTGTGAAAGCTGACGTCAGTTTTCACAAATCAACGCAGGCGACGCATTTTGATACAAAACAAAAACAATAGACGGTCGTTTTCAAATAATTTCAAAATTTTCAGAAAATATCTTGCATATTGCAAAAAAGTGTTTTCAGCTTATCCTACATTTCATATAAGAAATTCAAAAAACTTCATTATTACTGTAAAAAGTAAAATTCTCCATAAAAGTGTTTATACTGATACTGACATACGTCAGTTTTGTTATTTGAGGTTAAAAAATTGTTATCAGGTTTACACCACACGTGCTTTAGTGTGTCTTAATTTAAAAGTAAAAATGGTAGGTAGATATAATATCCAAATCAGTAAATCTCATCTATAATATTTACTTTTATTTTTAGGATGTCTTGTCACGTCCAGCTGAAGAATTTGATAATGATCAAACTGTGGAAGCAATGTGGGCCATAAAGGCATTTGAACATGCAGAAATCTATTTTAATGTAATAACGATTAAACATGCAATTGTTTCAATCGCTTATTTAATTAATTTTTAGTTGCTAAGTTCCGTTGATGCCAAACTCTTACATCTAACACCATACGACGACACGGTATACAAAATATTCCGGGAAGAGTTTCCCAAACTTGATGTTAGTGTTATAAATGAAGATGATCTAAAAAGTACCGAAGGCAAAGCTAAATGGAGACCTTTTTGCGAGAGATTTAAGGATGGAATTGAAGATTATAGTTTTGGAACTTTATTACGATCAGATGCATCTAAAGAATACAATGAACAAAATTCGATGTTAGTTACTCGAATACAGTTTTACGCCATTGAATTAGCAAGGAATCGAGAAGGTATAAATGATGTAATACGCAAGAATTTTGCTCATAAGAAAGTTGAAACACCAGCCGAAACTTGATATTATGATTAAATTACTGATTTTACTCCTTCAAGCTATATTGTAAGAATTTTGTATCTTTAGGATTAATTTCGTTAAGTGGAAATAAAATTATTTTATAGAAAATGGAGTTAATATATTACAAATACACATGAACATAGCAAAGCGAGAATTTAAAAACGTTGTTTTAAAAATTTGTATGGTGAGTTGGTTTTTGCAATACTGTATCGTTGTTATCATATTCAGTAGAGAGAGCATAAATAAGATTAACATTTAAATTCATAGTTAAAAGTAGTAGTAGCTATTTACAACCCAATTTTTTTATTTGCAACGGGAATAGCACTTTTCTTGGACTTTCTCATACAAATATTCTGCTGTATAATTTTACTTGCGTTCAAGTTCCAACAGTTACCACACCAAACGTGAAAGGAGAAGTTAAGACACGTTTTCTGGCAGCATTTTTCCCTAAAACTTATTTGGTAAATCTGAAAACGGAATCTGATCTTACGACGAATCTAACACTTTTTTTCAAAGTTTGTAACAAAAATTATGGACTGCCATGATTTTTTTGAAATTCAATATGCATTATTAAAAAAACGAGTTGACAGACTGGCGTCAAATTTAATAATGTAGTAGCTCTAGCGAGAAAAGTAAATTACTATTTACGAGAACTTTTAAACTGCAAAATAAAAATGATTTCAATATATTGAAGTTTCAAAAAAATATTACTCAAAAACTCGCCAACGGTTTTTTAAAATTTTGTAGGCTTTTATGACGGGGATGAGCTACAAATT
This sequence comes from Ctenicera cuprea, assembly GCA_958336395.1. Classification (NCBI taxonomy): domain Eukaryota; kingdom Metazoa; phylum Arthropoda; class Insecta; order Coleoptera; family Elateridae; genus Ctenicera; species Ctenicera cuprea. The sequence continues at coordinate 17,463,914 of OY284494.1, forward strand.
GGTTCGTGTGAGCCCACTAATTTCTCTGTGACGCCTTCTATGTCTGCAAATTTTGCCCATTTACTTAAAAACGAGTCATCAAGTTCGGTCCTGGTGAAATTTAATATTGTAAATTCATAGGGGTACACAATGTTACAAACTACGAGAATTTTTGGAACTACTAAAACTGTGAAGTGAAAAAAAATAATTGACATTTCAAAAAACTATTGCCCAAAATGCAAAATGATAATTTGTTATAATTTTAAACAATGGCTCCAATTCAAATTTTTTGTTCTATTTAATTGGCAGATTGAATAATCTGTGAAAATATACATAAACTCAATTGTGAAGGATATTCAAATATATTTACAATTACACAATCACTGCATTGTAAAGAGAATTAAGAAAAAAAAAACTACCCAAATCGTTGGAAACGGTAAAATAAAAAATGTCACTTCCAATTAACTGCAAGTCAAATAACTACTTTTACATTTTCTAATGACCATTTATAAATATATTCAGATACAACATTTTCCTAAAATTGGTTTATAGAAAACAGAATTATTTGGGGTCCATCAGAATTCACATTTAGAATAAATCCGATATCGTTTGATAAAACATAATTACATGAAAAAACACATTTTTAAAATATGAAATTGTTTACAGCCTACGAATTGCAGCAAAAATTAGATTAAAAGTAAAACACAATCAAATGAAAATAAGAATTTTGTTTGGCTCTATCAATAACGGGAACGAATTGAAGTTTATTCATTATATTAAGAATAAAAAGTAAAATCGAATAACGCCTATTTTAATGAATCGTAATAATAATTTTATATACTGAAATCAAATATGATAATCCTATGGCTTCGCAATATGACTAAAAATAATTTGGTACAGAAAACTTGGCTTTTAAGTTTTAGGAATTTCAAATCTGTAATTAAGAGATTATTAATTTAGATTCCAATTTTTTGCTCTATAAATAATGGGTTCGAGAAAAATTAAATGTCTGGATTTAGTGGCAAATTTAGAATATATTATTGGTGTTTCGAGAGAAGAAAATATTGGGCCTGGAGATGGAATAACATTAACTCTAAGTGATGACACTAATAAGCTAAGTTTATACAGTTAGCATTTGCTACCGTAGATGATTACATCGTAATCGAAATGTACATATAGCATTATCTATATAATAAATTTATGAAGAAAGGCTTGAAGTTTTATTTTATAAGTTTATACTTATCAGAAAAAGATTTGAATTTGTCTTCAATTTGTGTTTTGGATGTGTTCAATACTGTTTCGTACTTAATTGAAAAAGATATTACATTAAAACTCAAATGAGTTGTGTTTTGTTTTAGATCTGATGGTACCATGTCCACTGGTATTATTTCGATATTTGAAATAGATTTTGAATATTTGAAACTGAATTCGCATCTTTAGATTCTTCATGAGATTAAATTTTATTATTAATCTATTATAAACGGAAAAATACTTAGAAAAACTATTGTAGGTATACAGAAAAAGTTATACATATTTTTATAAAATTGGAATTGGATTATCTATCAGTAAATTATTATTTAGTGCATCTGGATTATCTTCTTTAGCTCTACCTGTACTGGTTTGTTTATCTCTTGGTGCTGGGGTAATAGAAATCTTAGATAAGAGATTAAAAATATAGAAAGAATTGAAGAATATAAGTTAATTTATAAATTTTATAGACAGTTATTGCATTTATACAAGGCTGGTAAAATAAATGAAAAAAAAAAAAAATTTACGTGAAGAGGAATTTATTAGCAAATTTAACTATTTTCCTAGAGAAAAATATTTACAACAAGTTCACTTAAACGGTAATTGATTCTTATTCTAATAAATGAGCTGTATTATATTTTTATTATTCCTCAATATTTCTTTTTCATCCTCAACTCCTAAAGATGATGAATCTTCGATTCAGAATTACTTAGAACAATTGGATGGATATTTAGAGAGTAATGACTCATTATTAATAGAAACAAATGACGCTTTAATTAGATTTCAAGAATTCTATAATTTACCTGTTGACGGAACATCACATAAAGAAACACTTGATTTGATTAGTAATCCGATGTGGTGTTAAAGATAATCCAACAGCATACAGAATTCATAATAATAAATGGAATAAAACGAATCTTAAATGGTATTTTTCATTAGCCACAAATGAAATAAAAGAAGTAGCACAAAAAGCCTTTGATCAATGGCAATCTGTTTCAAAATTAAAGTTTGAATAGGATAGCAAAAAAACAGATATACTTATTTCATTTTCTAGTACACCATTCCAACATAATCATAATGTTCAATGTCAAAAAGGAATATGTAGTAACAGTTTTGATGGAAAAGGTCGTGTTTTAGCACATGCTTTCTCTCCAAATAATGACGAATGTCGAGGAATACATTTAGATAAATCAGAAGATTGGTATTTTGGTTTTGATATTACATCAGATAAAACAAGTTTATATTCTTTATTATTACATGAGATTGGACATACATTAGGTCAGAGCTGTGCCGAGTGCTGAATGAGGTTACTCACGAGTTTTTTTTGCGAGTACTCTATTAAAGTACTCATGAATACAACGTTACGAGTCTTATTAGTTAAACACATACGAGTAACGAGTAGTACTCGCAACTCGTGGTGCAAAATTACGAGTACTTTTACCTGACAGCTAAAATTATTAGGTTTGAATTTTTAATTTGCCTTTTAAAAATAATAATTAAATAAATAATAAATTAAATCCCCGTTCAATTTTTACGTAGACAGGGGAATCACTGTTATGTATATAAGAAATCAAATATTATAGTTTTAACTGGTTTTGTATTTAATGTCCGAATTGGGGGAATCACATACTCGCAAAAATACTCGTAAATACATCGAGTACTTGCGATAATTCACGAGTACGAGTAACGAGTATTAACAAAAAAAAGTACTTATGAGTACTTATAGTACTCGAGTACAAATTTAGAGAAAAGTATAGGTCTGCATTAGGTATATAACATTCAGCTCATAATAATTCGATTATGTACGCCTATTATAAAGGTGATATTGATATGTGGGCAATTCAATATTTATATGGAAGACCTCAACGATTAAAATATGAATAAATACCAACAACAACTGTTAAAATATTGACAAATAAAACAGTTATTACAAAACAACCAAATTCAACCAAGTCTCATAAGGGGTCTTTAGAACCAAATTTACCAGACTTACGTTCAATAAATCATCCAGATAGTTTATTAATTACTTCAAATCACCATTTGTACATATTTCACAAAAAATTGGCTGGATAATGAATATAAATGACAAACGATATAGAGATCCAAAATTAATATCTGAATATTTACCGGTTGTAAACAAATTTCTCACATCTATCAAAGATCTTCTGAAGAAGTTGTAATTATAAATGAAAATAAATAAAACGTTATACAATTATTTGTCAATACTAGAAACTGCCCTGTGTCCCTAGCCTTTGTTACGCCTATGGTGTTGAGAGTAGTGCATTTCCTTCTGCGAAACTGCTGTGCGATGAAAAAAAAAGGTTCTTTTCAGAACCACGATGTTGTTTAAAATAAGAATTTTCCTGAAAAAAAAGTTAGTCCTAAACGATGTAAGCATGCCTCAAATGTTTTTTAATTTTTTTCGTTATTTTCTTATGTAACCCTATGCATGTTTAATATTTCTAAAAAGAGAATAAAATAAGCTTTCTATTGATATACACACAGCCTAGGTTGCTATTTAAAAAAATTCATGATGGCGGCCGCGCTTCAAAACTATATGCAAAAAATTTTTTTTTTAAATTTCAGAATATGCAAAATAACCTCAAATTAACATATACCAAATATGAAACGCATATCTCAAACCCTTTGACCAGCTCCCATACATAATAGGAGAAAATTTTTAACCAAAGCGCCACCCGTGTTGATAATTTGAATTACTGTTATGGCCGCCAAGAACAGTAATAATTGAGAACAGACATACGCGCGTACACAAGTATCAAGGTTTTTTAACATGAGTATTGCTAATATCTGCTGTAAAATGAATATTGAAAGCGCTAAAAACAAATTTCCAATACAAACTGTTGTGTGTATGGTTGCCATAACTAAAGTGACCATTTATTTTTCATTCAAGGACGATTTTAAAAATTAATAAAAATTAAATAAAAATCGATAAAAACAAAATATTGTAGGAAACAGACTTTATTGGTTTTATTGTGAATAAAATATTAAAGAACACATTCAGTTTATTGGTTTATTAATGTTATACATACAAACGAACAAAAAAAGAAAAACAAATAAAAAATTAATATCAATATTTTAAACTCATTTATATTGCTCTGAATTTGTTTTAATAATGCAGGCGACGACTTCAAATAAGTAAAAAACTCTTTTGACAAGACCGATTTATATTGCTGCATCCTCGTCCCCCAAAAGGTTCGTTTTTGTATAATGAAGCTGGTATGCACTCCATCTCCTTTGTAGGACCGGCTTCATACTTTGCAAGCGCTGCAGTTTTTTTTATTTTCCAGTAACATTTTAAGTCTGTCGAAGAAAACTTTTCAAATTTTTCTATGTCCGACCTGTAACGCACAACACCAATAAATCAAATGTTCATTTTTTTTTACTTTGCGTTTTATAATTACATATAATGTATACAACCTTGTGCACAATATTAGCAATGCTGCCCTGTATATAGAACAAACTTAAAAAACAGGTCGAAATGCCTTGAAATTTTAACTTTTTTAATATACTTTAAAAACAGGATAAAATCCTTAAAATTTTTTTTAAATATATCGTAATAACCAGTCAAAATCCTTGAAATTTTAATTTTAGAAGTATATTTTAATAATTATAGAATCGATAGATTTTACACCTAAAAATCATTTTGTATCTAACAGTTTTCATATTCTAAAAATGTACCTTTTTTCTTTCTAAATGACACGTCCCGAAAACTTGGATGTCAAATAATTTTTATTAAAACAGATATTTTTTTTAAGATTTCGTTTAATTATGACTAATTTTAATAATTATAGAAACTATTGATTTTGTACCTAAAAACCATTTAATTACGACTTATTTTAATAATTATAAAATTATAGTAGTTAGTATATAGTAGTTACTTTATTAACATTTTTAAACAGTCCACCCTAAAAAAATAAAACATATAGTTTATTTTCAACATTTAATTATAAAACCATAACTTTGTAATAATATTTTATTATTTCTTAATTAAATACAAAAGAAACATGTACAATTTAGGATGCATCAACTGCAGCAGCGGCAGACTCCTCTGTGTACTTGCCCTTATCTTTGCCTAGAGCAGCCAAGCGTCCTTTAGCTCTACGATCAATGATCTTTTTTCTATCTTTATCCATCTTTAACTTTACGATGACAACCTGTAAATAGTTTTTTCTATAACTAAAAATTAAATGTAAAACGGACATAAATAAATTTACAAGGGTTAATACAAAACTCAGCGCCATATCTTAACCACAGTGCAGGACAACACAGAGTACTACTATCTGTCACCAAGAAAACCTTGGCAACGACAAAGAACAATGGTTGAGACCTACAGTCTTTGAATGGATTAGGCATATCATCATTGTTATTTGCAGTCGGGTTTTAAAGATTTTTGAACTAATAATCGGAAAATTGTTTTCAATTAAGACGTGTCTACATGACCGCCCAACGTCCATATATTACTAGCGAAGAATGAAAGTCTATTGTATTTTTAACGATTTACCTGTTTAGAACAATAACCACGATAACCCGCCTAGACGGACATTGTTTTACAAAAAAATTAAAGAAGTCCGACAGAGCCTTTCTTTAATATATTTTTAAAAGCAACAATGTGAATATTTTTATATGACAAGGAGGCCAATACATTAGTTGCCGGTGATGTTTTATTGACATATAAAAAAATGTCGAACAGTGCAATGCTCAATTATAAAAAAATATTTACCTTTGAGGGATGAATTCCAACATATACGCTAGCACCATTTGCTTTTTCACGTTGAATTCTTTCAATGTAAACTACGAACTTCTTTCTATAGACCTGCACAACTTTGCCTACTTGTTGGCCCTTATAATGTCCTCGTACAACCTACAAACCAATTACTATTTTGGTATCTCCAAACAAACGAACTGTAACAATAGGTGGCTACTTACTTGAACTTCATCATCCTTACGGATTGGCATTGAACGAACATTGTATTTTTGTCGAAGTTCTTTGGAAAGGGGCGAAGACATAAGACTTCTTCGAATATGGGAAGGTGCAGTGAAGTGTCGTTTTCGGTTTTTACTCCTCGACGCGGTTACAAGCTTGTTTAATTTCATTGTGGAAGTTGTTTGTACTCCTATAACAGCAAACACATGCTTAGAAGACTTAAAAATGAGGAGGTTATATTGACACTCAAGTGTTAAATACAGAGTATCGAGCTAAAAGAGAATTGGAACGATAAATTAGACGTTTCTGAGCATTTCATCTGTGATAATGTTGCCACATTTATAACAGATATTTTTAGATGATTTAAGATTTTTGGAAAATTTAATACGTACCGACAACAACAATTCTAAACTATACCGGAAAAGAACTATGCGCCGGCGCACAATGTAGAAACGTCAATTGTAGGAGACCAACTTAAGGAAATAAAAATCACTGCTTTATATAACTATACATTGTTTCAAATTCAATGCCACACCACCGACAGACCATCACAATTTCATTTTTCTACTCCCATGTTTTAATTTACTTATTAAATGTGCGCTGTCTATACTATAATGACCCAAACTGACCAATAGCAGCAAAGCATTGTTTTTGGTAACCATGATTGACATTTCTCAGTTAACATCGCAAAACAGTTTGAGTTTTTTTTAAGGATTATGTTCAAATAAATTCTTTTAATGAATATTTTTTTAAATTAACTAGTCGTAGAAAAAATAGTGTATGCAACTCTTATATAATGGCTATTAATACACTCGTTTGAATTGAAAAATCTCATTCCTGTATTAATAGCTATCATTATAGATTCGTTGCATAATATACTATTTTATCCGCAATCTTCAACAATGTGGCTGACGTCTGGTAATAAAATTTGAAACTACAATAAGAAGGAATACAAGTTGTTTAGTCATTAGATGCAACACACTTCTTTTAAGTGAAAATTTAAAAATAAATACATTTTAAGTGACTCCTAGCTCAAAAAGACTTTACAACTTCAACATTTCGACATATCAAATTTGCAAGAAAACGTTCAAGGAGTTTGGGAGATATAGGAAACGAAACGAACACACTTATCCACATACCTATGCACAGACAAACATTTTTTGAACAACCACCTTTATGGTTATCTTCGGTCCCAAAACGCGTATTTTAGTTAAAATCTTAAATTCGAAAAATTGCATGAAATCACAATTTTCTATACTACGGTAGAAGAATGGGAAAGTAGAAACTAGTGCGTGGCGTCCGCACTATAGATAATATGCCATTTTACGAAAGGGATGTTATGTAGAAGACAAGGGTTCTGCTGAATATACAGGTGCGGTGTCGTCGGTGTTTAGCCTTACCGGCAGAAACAGGTCGAGGTTAAACAAAATAAATCATCATTGTAGCAGTCGCCAAGGGGAAAGAAATTATTCAAAACAAATTGATTTAAAATATTAAATCCAATAGTAAAATTAATGTAGTACATAACTCGTGTCATGGAAAAGTTGGTTGAACTTTTCTATATCTACATATTCCCACATATTAAAAAGTGCAAGTTATAAATTACGCTAAGTAATATCCGGTGATAAAGTGGAAACGTAGAAATTGTAACGAAATACGAAAAGCTAACGCACCAACTAACAGCCACTTCGTGTGGGAAATGCATTGGTTGCAATTAGAAGTTCAAGCAACTTGTGAACACCTGCATTAGCTAGTAAAAGACAGTATGTAATAAATGAAAGACAGAAAAATCCTAATCCCTTGGAGGGGAAAAGTTTTGCTAAGAAAGAACGCGAAAAACGACAGTAGTTCGGGTTTACATCTTGAAGACGAAAAGTCAGTTTTTCTCGTACTCGCGAAATCGGTTTCTTTATTAAATTAAATTCAAAACGAAGTCAATTTTTTTTCTAATACTTAATACAACTGGTTTTATTTTATAAAAGCAAAGTCAAAGTTAAAACAGTGAAACTATCAGTCTAATTAAAATTAAATTATTCGTTCCGTCAATAAAAGTTACTTGTGCCAATTTCCCACTCAGGGGCGCACTCACTCGAATTCCGTCGGAGGGCAATTAAGGATTCTGTCAGGTCAGAAAAGTCTAAAATAATTTTACTAACATTTATTAGATTAACTAATTGGTATCTTGAGAAAAATTGAAGTAAAGATAAGTTAAAATATTTTCTAATTGGTCAAAACCTTATTTAAACATTCAGAGTTTAGTTCTAATTCATTTTAAATTTAAATTTAAGTCGCCGAGAGCAATCAGGCTTCTCATTGTGCTGTAAAAACCTAGCCTCTCCTCTGGAGTGGTCTTCTCTAATTATTCAATAAACTATATTATATTTTACTTATTTCTTTTGTTTTAATTTCCATTATTAACTCTCTTTTTCAGGTCCCCTTAAGGGAAAATTATTTGATTGTTTTAATTAACTATTTTGACGCTACGGGAGAAATCCCAAATAATCATAACCCTAAAAATCATAATTACATCAATTTGATTTAAACAACTCTTTTAAAAATAAAGTGCATATTTCAGGATCCTGTGTAATTGGTTAGATATAAGCTTAATATTCCAGGAGCAGTCCAGACCCTCGGTCAAGTACTCCTAAAGTGAATTTAGTATTTGCAGATTTTCACTAGTTCCAGCTTTATTACAATCCTTCCAGGGTTATTACATCATCATAATCTATCCTCATATACCTGAAGGTGTCGAGATCTTTCACTCCGGGTATAATATAAAATACAATATAAAATAATATAAAATAAATATATAAATATATAAATAAATAATGATCAGTTTCTATGATATCATTATGATGAAATTTCATACAACACAAAAAATTACAAAAACGGGGTGCAAGATTTAACGGACAATTTTGAAAAATAATACATATTAGATTGACTTTTATATAACAAATAATTATTTTTAATTTATATATAATAAAAGAAAATATTTAATGCAAAGCTTCTGCTGAATAATTCTGTAACTTCATACAGTGAAAAGTTAGTAACAAGATTTTAGTAAGTCGGTTACGGATTACTAATTTTTTAATATTCTGCTTGGTGTGTTGCCTAGATTTTATAGTAAAGTGCTATCAACGATACATAAATATATACAGGGTGAGCTGCTAATGCGAAATTGTATTCTAACGCCTTTATTATAGCAGTTAGAAAAAAATGTTTGGAGAATAATTTGTTTGTTAGAATACTGTGCATAACCTAAAATTATTACTAATTATACCAGCTATTTGGTCATGCTTGTACAGCACTTTGTTATTTTAAATAAAAAAACTCTGTATATTATTACATTTCTAGAATTTACATTAAATTCTGGGTAGAAAAGTATTAAATTATCATATTATAATTAGCGGTTTTGGAGTTCTTACACTTTTTTCAAAATTTTTGACATTTGTGGGCTAATATCATTGACTATACATATTTAGAATTTGATATCTTAGATGCTGAAAACCTTCACCCATCGTTATTTTTCACAGATTATTAACACATTATTCAAGTATTCAGCGGTATGTTAAAAACAGTAGATTAGTACACAGGGTGTCATAATTTAAAGTCCATTTTGTAAAACTTCAATTGTCAATAACATTAGTTTTTCAATTGGAACAACCAGTATTTTTCAACACCATTAAATGCAGAATTAAATTGTCGCCCGCGGCAAGTGAAGCCGGAAGGCGGAGCGGAAAACAAACGCCCGGTTCTCGCGTTTACATACGACATACAGCAAAATCGCATCTACATGTCGCAACTGTAGTTAGAAACCGAAACTTTTATTGATGCAAAAAAATTTTTATTTTTATTTTTTGGAATAAGTTATCTTGGTGTAAAAAAAACAGAGACCAAACAAGAAATTTGTTGGTTAAATATAGGAGTGGTAGTGGGGAGTCAAATAACCCCTCTAGATCTTACTGCTGGACAGTTATATTTATTCGTAAAAAAATAAAGGGTGGCATCTAGGCCAATTTGGGAGCCATGTTTATTTGTAACTTTCAAAATTTAAAAATATTTTTGCTTCACGGTTTTCATTCTTTAAAAAATCTTAGCGATAGTAACGCTGTGTCCATTTAGGGCTATTATACTAATTAAAGTTTATGCCGATCTTGCAACTCATTTCCTAGTAGGTTATAAGTATAATGTATGAAAAATCATAATTTTTCATGGCCACCATTTTAAAAGTACAGAGTTCGATAAAACGCGTTAAATTTGCTTACGATTCTTCTGTAATACTCCCCTTATAAGTTTAAAAAATTCAGTTTCTTCTTCTTCCTTCTTTTCAGAAGAAAACGATACCAAAAAAACATGTCACGGAAGTTACGACACGAACAAACGACTGCAGACAGGAGCCTCATATTTTTTAACCGACTTCAAAAAAAGGAGGAGGTTCTCAATTCGTCTGTATATGTTTTTTTTTTATTTTTTATTTTTTTTTATGTATGTTCGGGCATAACTTTTTTATTTATAAACCGATTTTAATGATTTTTTTGTGTTGGGTTCAGTATAGTTCCAAGGTGGTCCCATTATAATTTCATTGGTATTGGAGCTTGAACTTCGAAGATACTCCTCAAAATCTATTTTTTTAACCGACTTTTTAGTGTTTCCGTATTTCATCTTCCGTTTCAACTAGCCGTCATTTCCTCATTCGAGAAGCATTCTTACTAGGTCTACCCATCACTTAAAATTGTAAAATAATTAACTTTAAAAAAAAGAAAACCGACTTCAAATAAAAACACAAAAGTGACATAAGTTAACTAAAAAGCAAAAAATAAAAGTTTTTTATACAACAGTTTAATACTTATTTGTTGTTCCGTTTAATGTTATTAAGAAATTGTTGTTTATTATATAATTATTAATTGTTTTATAATTTTGAAGTCGGTGCCAAGTAAAACATAAAAATTATATACCTTGCTGCAATAACAAATTAGATTCGAATTTTTATGTTTTACTTGGCACCGACTTAAAAATTATAAAACAATTAATAATTATATAATAAAACAATTTCTTAATTACATTTTTTTTTAAACCCATCCCACCCCCTTACCCGGGCTCAGCACACTAAGTGCTCTTCACCGGTCTAACATGCCCCACCCCTGAAAGACATGCAACCCAACATACACACCTACATGCACCACTCGTCGGATTTAACTTATTCAGAAAAATTACCGACCAGCAGTGGACTCGAACCAACTGCCATTGAGAGTCTAGTTTCAAAGCCTGGGACTTTAACCACTAGACCACCCGCCGGCCCTTAATTACATTAAACGGAACAACAAATAAGTATTAAACTGTTGTATAAAAAACATTTATTTTTTGCTTTTTAGTTAACTTATGTCACTTTTGTGTTTTTATTTGAAGTCGGTTTTCTTTTTTTTTAAAGTTAATTATTAAATACCACTTCTTAAGTCTAGGTCCAAAATATGTATTTTCATCAACATGGTGAAATCGGACATTTTCTTGAAATAATGCTTCCCTACAATAAAAGTGTAGGCAATATTGTAGTATACTATGGTATAGGAAACTGAAAAGAAAGGACAACAGCGTACCTATGATATAAAAATTTTGAAATTTAGTTTCTTAAGTTAATCTAAGCTATCGTAATTGCACATTCTTTTCAGTACTTATTACGAAAAACATTTGTTTATCTTTTCAAGCGTCATAAAATGATGATAAAGTTATCTTAAATTTATAGAGTGAGAGCGCCAAGATAAATTATTTAAAGAAAAGCATGACGCTGATACCATAGTAACTAAAGTTATTTTAAAGCCCATTTTAAAAACGATCATTTAAAAAAATTAAAATACGTGATCAGTTGTTGAAATTAAAATTTCTCATTTTACCTTTTCTATAATTTCTATTCGAGATTTTGATGGAAATACAAAAACTGGGTATACATTTTTCTTTGCTTTTGAAGCTTATAGAGCTAGGGGTAACCGGGTAAGCTACAATTTGGTTGGCCGCTACTTTCTGTGAGACGCTTTCTATAAAATTTAAAATGCATGCCTCTTTGTTTATTACGGGGACATTTATATTTAAGCTAAACTGCTCATAAGTGACAGTAGAATAAGATTTATAACTTAATTTTAAGGCGCAGCAATGTTTAGAGAGAATACTTTTCCCCTCCCATCCAATTTTTGGCTGACGAATTTCGTCTTTGGTGCCTGGTGTCTTTCTTTAATCCCAAGAAATCTTTCATCCGTTTATCTCCTTATTAGGAGACTGTGTTCATGTCGCTTGCAAAGCAGTTACTAAATCTTTTGCTAGGCGACACTGCCATACATTATGCAAACTTCATTTGAATAGCTAAGTTACCCTTGTAAACTGATAGTACCGCTTGGGCCTATAAAAATATGGAAAAGAACGATTTTTTTAAGTATAGGAAATTTCAGGCGAGCTACTTCTCTCATGTTTTTACATTACTTTCTAAAAGTGAATATCTTAACATTAAATTTCCCAACAAATGCCATATTACTATAAGTTTACATCAATTGGTTTTCTGCATATTCTGCGTGTAGAATAATACCGATGCAACAAAAGACAGTTCAAACGTAAATAAACAAGTATAAAACTAAGCAAAAGCTTTCCCCTACGCCTAAGTAAAATAAATAATACTAGCAAAACCCGTGAGCTACGCCTCACGTTTTTATTGATGATTTCTTTTAAAACACGCAAACTTTTGAAATTAAATGCCGCTACGCCGTACGCGACTGTTACATAAAAAGCGGCAACAATAATCCGTAGCCACCAAAAATTGAAAAAAAGGCAAAAAAGGGATTAGAATTTAATATATAGAAAGGTTGCCTAAGGCGCAATCGTTTACTTAAATATTGTAAAGACTTTGTAAATCTAGAAAACTAGAAAAAATAACAAAGCAAATTTGAGAAAAAAAATACAAAAAAAAAACTGAATAAAATCCTGGAAAAAAGAGCACCTGAACAAATTTTAAAAAAGAGAAACCCCGTAAAAAAGCTCCAGAAAAAATATACACTAAAAGAATTCTACAAAATCCCAAAAACGTATATCTTTGAAAAAAAAAGAAGCTAGATAAAAGTTAATTAGGCTTAGCACTTTTTCCCATTTCCAGGGGAGTGCCTTGACAGAGATTTACAAAATGTGTTTTGAACCTATAAATACGCACTGAAAAATCAAACTGTCAATAAGCCGAACATCTTCTGTGGACCTGAATTTGCTTATCTGCATTAAAAAGTGTAACGGTCCAATGTACAAACGATTCTGCGCCTTATATAATGGACGCATAAATATGTCGTTTCTAGTAGCGGAAGCCCCTCACAATAAATGATGAGACTGGTAGAAGGTATCCGGATATACTACTTATATAGATTATTAAATTAAAATTAAAAATATCTATCTATCAATAGAAAAAAAAACAAAACCAGAAATAATTGCGACCAGGGCCGAAATTAGAATGGAGCGAGAACGGCTTCTGCTCCAGACGTAACGATTTGAAAGGCGCAATTTTATTGTATAATTTGTTATGAAGCCGACATCTTTGTCGTTTGATAGTTGCCGACAAAAAAGAATTTGGCAGTGTAGTACGTTTGAACTTAAAATAGGAAAGGCAACACTCTCGTTACGTTGCATGGTCGCCCCCTCCCCCCCATCTATACCATGCACACATGTGTGTTTTTCTACAATCTATCTCACATATTTTACATATTCTACATATTTTACATGTATAATATGTAGGAAAGGGTAGATATAGGTACCAGTTTTATTTAACATACATATTCTACACAGTATTCTGTATATTCAACGTATTCTGCATACTTTTCTATTAAGAGAAAATAATACTCTACTCGTAAAGTTACAACCCTGGTTCTAATAGTCATGATGAGCAATTCTGAGTAAGAAAATATTTTTTATTGAACCCCTTTTAATAAATAATGAAATGCCAATTTTCAATTTTTAAAAATTCACACAAAAACTCTAATTGTAGCCAATCGTCGGTTTTAGCAGTCTAAAAAGTTTCAAAGATATCATGTTTGACAGTTTTTAAACAATATTCTTTTTAATTTTTTTAATTGCTTTCGAAACAAATTTCGTTTCATTGTACATCATCCACAAATAGGCCTCAAAGTCGCGAATTAAAGCTAAAGAGTTCGGTCAAAAACTTTTCGATCAACCTTAAGCTCTTCTCTCAGATCCTTTGCTCAAATTTCCAAAATTCAGTTTTGGAAAAAAAAGCTACCAAAAAATGTCTAATTCCTGCTTTCGGTTTCGGATTTTTTTTGGAAAGCTTAATTAGAACTATACAATTTTCGATAAAAATTTACTCAAAATCGGTCCAGTACTTTCGCCTTTAGGGACGTCACACACCCGCTCACACACCCACACATCCATCCACTCGCCAACAGACAGACATTTTTTATAACCCACTTTTTTGGGTGTCTTGGGCCCCATAACGTGTATTTCCGTTAAAATCTAGATTTCTAACATTTTCATGAAATCAATATTTCCGTATACCGACGGTATGGAACCATATTACCACAACATTTGGTGTGATTTAATGGGAAGTTAAATACTACTTTTTAGCCGATAATTAGATTTTGTATCATTCAAAATGGCGACTGTGCGCCATTTTAAAATGATTTTTAAATAGAAAGAGGGGTCGAGTGACACCTCATTTGAAAGGTCTTTTAGTTCTGCGTCTGACTCTAAAGTTAAAAAAAAATATTTAGTCATAACAAAATGGCGGATTTTAAACAAATGGACTCACTCAATTCAAAATTGTTTTGATTTTATTATCCAGGGTCGAGTGACACCTCATTTGAAAGGTCTCTGGGTTCTGCGTCTGATCCTAGAGTTTCAAAAAAAATATTCAATCATAACAAAATGGCGGATTTTAAACAAATGGACTCACTCAATTCAAAATTGTTTTGATTTTTTTATCCAGTAGTCCACTTTTTCATTTACAAGACAAAATTTTCCCAGAAATATCTCAGGTGGCTGGAAATAATATTGAAAACGTTATGATCCAACAAGACGGTGCGCCGCCTCATTATTAAGGGCCTGTTTCTGACTTTCTCAACGAACATTTTCTTGGAAGATGGAATGGTAGGCGGGGGCCTGTAGGATAGCCCAGATTTAACTTCTTTAGATTTTTTTCTATGGGGATATCTGAAATCGAAAGTGTACAGAACCCGTCCAGAAACAATTGAAGAACTGGAGCAACGCATTACAGAAGTTTGCAGAAATATCACTCCAGAAACTTATGAAAATGCAAGGCAGGAATTTCATAACCGACTTTTTATGTGCCAAGAAGTGAATGGTAAACATGTCGAACACTAAATTTAATTAATTTAAGCTTTAGTTCTAGGTTTTTTTAAATAGACTTCTTTATCTTCAAACATTTTCATTTTGTTATGGCTAAATATTTTTCTTTGAAACTCTAGTATCAGATGCAGAACTAAAAGACCTTTCCAATGAAGTGTCACTCGACCCCCCTTTCCATTTAAAAAAAATTCAAAATGGCGCCCAGTCCCCATTTTGGATGATACAACATTTTAATATGGGCTGAAAAATAGTATTTAATTTCCCATTACAGCACACCAAATTTTGTGGAAAAATATCAAGTCGTTCAAAAATTAGTTGGGGGGGGGGGGGGTTACTTTATAGACACAGTGTATAAATAGAACATTATACAAAAACGATTTATTTGATTTGCGTTTCTTACTTATTTTTTGTGTTAATTTAACTTTCCGTAATAATACATTTAATAAAACAATAATTTAACAGAATAGTTCATAATATAAAATCCTAATTATGTAAATTAAGAAAAGAGCATTAGAAATTATACTACCCAGTGTAAAGTATAATGGTAAAAGCATTTTTAATAATGATGAAACGTTATCTTACGTGAAAGTATGAAATTATGACGTAACTCATCACTAGTTAGTGGGTCAGATAAAACTTGGGTTCAAATAACCAGATTAAGAAATTAAAATATCAAAAATTGTGTAATAACAAATACATTCTTAAACTAGCGCTTTAAGGAGGGGAAAATTAATACCAATCTAGAGCAATGAGGACTGACCAAAACGATGACATATACACAGGTATAACAATTGCTTTAATTCAAGGTTCAACAACAATTTTAATTTTTATGGCCTATTACATACGAAAACAATCATGTGAATTCGATTTCCAGAACAACTGATAACCGACGTCATCTGACGACACTTCGTTGATCTTTATCGCAATCGTTTGGCAAGAGCAATTAATAATAATCATTATTTGTAACGGATCATAACAGCAACGCGAATAAATAACTTGATTAACTAGAAATGTGTCACTTCATTACTCTTCGGTATCAACACAGTTTGAAAAATACAAATTCAAGCAATGAACTGCAAATGTAATCAGTTTCCGCAATAATTTACATTGACAAACAAAAATTACCATAATAGGTGTGTATTTACAAAACTTGATAATTTTTTGAAAAAACACCCATTATTGGTAATTACTGAAAATCACTTTGTAATTAAGTGAACAAACCAGTAATAACTCTGTTGGTCAAACAGGTTTGTAACTAATATTCAGAGGAAAAATAAGAACAACCTTGGTCATAACTTCTGGTACATTAAAAAGCAAAAAGGACCAAATCAATCAAACTTGATTTACTGGTTGCTCGTATACGCTTGTGTATTATCACGATCAGATGGGGATTTAAAAGTTTTTACTAAGCAGACGATGGGTTCCTTAATTTTTTCACTTGAAGGGAATTTAAATTTTTTTCATTAGGCATCATAGAAATAAATTAGCCATTCAAAAAATTTATCCGAATACCCTAACTTCATTCGATACAATTAAATATGCTTCGATCCCATATTTTGGTGACAAATCAGAAAAATTGCTAAAATTATAAACAATACAAATAAATATAAAGTAAGTTTTAAAACAACTAGAAACATCTTAAACACTTTGTTTAATGTAAAATCAAAAACAGACGATTTGCTAAAATCAGGCATTTACAATTTAAATTGTTCGCATTGTAATTCGGTTTATATAGGCCAGACAGTTAGAACTTTCGATATTATGTGTAAGGAACACGTACGTTGTTGCAAATACAAACACCCACATAAATACAATTACTTTAAACACTTACTACAACACAATCATTCAATGACATCTAATAACACTATAAAATGTTTACACTTTTGTGATGATAAACGTAAATTAGATATACTAGAAGCTTTTGAAATTCACAAATATTTAAAAACTGCACCGTTAATGAATGAGCAAATTGATCTCTTAAATTCTTCTCTATTGGACATTGTGGAATAAATAATCAAGTCATCTGCAGACGATTACCGAGATCAAGTCACCAAGTTCTATTGCTATAACAACACTAACGGTTTGCTTCTAATATAACCTCTGACAATGGCATGTAAACATGCCGAAATACATATAACGTTAAAATAAATAAATATTGTTAAAGTAATTAAGTATTTTATATAGAGATAATCATCATAGAAAGGGTTTCCAAATTATTACCTTGACAACTAATTCAACAGTATATAAATTACCTGTGCTGTGAATTCCAATTTGTTTGGTTTTAATTTTGCTGAATACTGACCTGGTGAAACAAACAGGGAGGGAAAATAAAGACAACGCTTGCGTATTCACATGCATATGTGATTTGTGGGTCTGCTTGCGAAATTGAGATACCAAACTGTCTATTATTACGTTGTTTTCGAAAAGATATTTTTTTCTGATATAATCAAATGTAAATTAAGATCTCATCCATTTTAATTCCAGTCGTCGAGCGCACTCGTATGTGTTCTAGTTTGTTCATAAAATATTAAAATAATTTTAAAAGTTTTGTAAATACTTTCTCAACATGAACAGCTGCAGAACAATTTTGGCCAATAAGGCAAGTAATATTTAATCTTTTTATTATTTTTTTATAAATAATAATACATATTTATTTATTACTTTACATATTATAGACTGATTTGTTTTAATTAAATCTTTAGGTGGTTCCCACAATTTCTAATACATGGAAAAGAAGTCTTTTAACAAATGCCAAAAAATTCCAACAAGCACAGGCTGCTCAATTAGCAGAATCAATAGAAGGGCCAAAACCCTTAACATCTTTAACAGAAGATGAGCGTATGATGAAAGAAACTGGTAAATATACTTCATCTGTAAATTGGGTAATATTTAGATAAGATATTTACGTTTTATATATTATCTTTTACAGTCAACAGATTGGCTGTGGAACAAATAGGGCCATATGTCAGGGAGATGGAAAATAATGGATACATAAAGGAATCCGTTGTGGATATGTTGTTTCAAAATGGGGTAGGTAATTTTTAATTAATACAGATAACCTTGTAGGTACATTTGAACAGAATATTTTTTGGAAATGTCAAAACATGTTTGGCGGACGCAAATGCATATCGAGATAGTTTAAACTTTCAGTCACACAAATGCAAGGAATTTATGTTAACTTTCTCCTTCGGCATTTAAAAGTAAAAATTTCCACAGAACGAGTCAAAAATATGGATCTGTATTTTTGACACGTTTGAGACACCAATTTTCTGCCGTTAATGCCCATTTTAGAAAAAAGTTTCAACCGTACGTCAAACGAAAAAAATCAAGAGACCAGATTTGCTCAGAAAGGAATGAGGATTTCAAAAATAATTTTTACTTTAAGAAAAAGCAGTGGCGTATCACTTTCCTCTTTAAAATGATTCAGTGCAAATCCCGCACGAACGCCACTGGCGAGAATAAAGAATTATGTTGTACATCAGAAAATGCCTTTTGATGCGTAGAAGATGCGTACTACGTTTCACAAAAATATCTAGGGCCATACCAAAGTTATCATAAAAACAAGAATTTTTTCTTAAAACTTTAGCACCCTGTAGTTCAAAAGTTAAGACCTTTAGGACATATCTTCATATGAAGTTTTTTTCTCAAAATGGACCCAAGAATAACCTCCTTAAATATTAGCATGTTATTAAGAAACACCCTGTATAGACAATAAAACATTAAGTATTTTATCAATTTATCTTTATTTTTTGCTGATTTGTGTCATAAGTTCATCCAACATCGAATATAAAATGTCTTGTAATCAGCAACAACCATTGTTAATGTCGCACAAATGGAAATAGATTCGTAAATCGGCTTAAAAACATATTGAAAATATAACCGTAGTGTTTATTATGCGACATAATTTACCTTAGAAACATCTGTTTTACTCCATAGTGGACTTTAAGGGAATTTTCTCAAAATAGTTACCTATTTGTGTAGCAAAAAAAGACACTTTCTTCCCGAGTTTCAAATATGATTTTTTCAAATAAGATGCATTTATTATCCACGGTATACAAGACGTAACCAAGTTAAATAAACAAAGCGTAAGCAACATTTGCATTTAAAAGCGGGAGCAAAATCGCGTTTTCGTCCCTTGGGACGAAAATTGATTTTCGCTCTCGCTAAGCGGCAATTAGCAAAATGAGGGTCGAAAAGCCTACTTTCTAATAGGGTCAACGAAAAAAATCTTATGTAACCCCACAATTGATTTATAGCACCGTAAAGAGAAAAAAACTATATTTAACAGTTAAAAAAAGACGCAAATATTAAAAAAATCTTGCGTTACATCAGAATTTAAAAACGGCTCAAGGAAAAAAATTGATATCAGCATTTAGATGAATAACTTTTATTTGAAACATTATTTTCTAAAATAAATATTAACAGCAACAGAAAATCGGATGTTTCCATACTTTTGATTCGCTCTGAATATTGTTTGTTTCTGGAGGCTAAAACTAAAACAAAAGCTGGAAAATAAAATAAGATAAGTTCGCCACAGTTAAAATTAACATTTATTCTATCGAAGTTGTTTTATTAAATTATTTATATTTTCTTGGTTACAATATATTCATCTTAAAACTATCTGCAGTCGAAGGTTTACAACTCCGCAACCCTTTTCTTGGGTGTGCTAATACATAATTTATATTTGCTGCACAACAATTTCTTAAAATGGTATTTAGATTAGATACATTAAAGTAGGTATGTAATTTTAATAACATTAGATAAAACGTTTAATATCACTTTAAGATGTGTATAAACGAAGATATTGTATTGTTGCATATCATCGGTGTTAAAGAACTTTTTCTGTTTGTTAAATTTTGAGACGGATATCACTTTCAGATTTTTAAATTAAATTAAACAAACTACATTTTAATAAATTACTTGCTATACAGGGTGATCAATAAAATAAAAAAAAACTTTAAGGACTTGACTTAATTTTAAGGAAGATTTTTATAAACCACTGTAAATACAACTTTTCATTTCCTACATTTCCCATACCTTCGGTATAGGAAATTATTGATTTCATGCAAAATTTCAAAATCTAGATTTTAACGGAAATACACGTTTTGGGGCTCGAGAAACCCAAAAAAGTGCTTTTTAAGCAATTTCTGTCTGTGGGTGAGCCTCTACAGGCGAAAGTACTGGACCGATTTTGATGAAATTTTAAATCAAGAGGTATATCGAAAATTGTAGTGCTAGTTAAGCTTTTCAAAAAAATCCTAAACCGGAAATGGAAGTTAGACATGTTTTTTTGTAGCGTTTTTTCCCAAAACAAAATTTTGAAAATTTGAGCACGGAATCTGAGAGAAGAACTTAATGCAAATCGATAATTGTTTTACTGAACTCTCTAGCTTCAAAATGGCGACCGCTACAGCTTATTGAAAATCTCGACTTTAACGCCCATTTACTCAAAAAGTAGTTGTCCGATCGGGATCAGCTACCACTTGTTTGAGAGGTTTCATAGGTAGTATACGATTAAATAATAGTATATTAAAAAACAAGTTTCATAAGACATGATTTTAGAGCACGCGTCCAAGTTAGAAAACGAGCCGCTTGCGGCGAGTTTTCTAATGGACAAGTGCGCTTAAATGTCTTATGAAACGTGTA
The DNA here is from genome assembly GCA_958336395.1 of Ctenicera cuprea. Lineage (NCBI taxonomy): Eukaryota > Metazoa > Arthropoda > Insecta > Coleoptera > Elateridae > Ctenicera > Ctenicera cuprea. The sequence goes on from OY284494.1 coordinate 17,485,074, forward strand.
TTTTATACTATTTTTTCTATTTTGGTCCAAAAAGTTAAAAATTACCTTATTTTATATTTTAATTTAAAAATATAATCGATTAAGAAATTTTTTGGTTTTTTGTTTTTGTTATGTGGCTGTTGGTAACAATTAAAATACATTTCAAACAATTCAAACTATTGTCAAATTAAAATTAGACAAACAATTTGAAAGTGATTTAATTTTTAAAATACCTATGATTTGAAGATAAGATGGAAGAAGAATTATCTTGCACTCCACCCGAGGTACGCAAAGTAGCGGAAAATACGCTAAATAATCTTACAATTTGAAGGTTATGTTTATAACGCGTGAAGGTTTTGTTGTCACATGGTTGTAACCAACCTAACAAAATAAAATTTGGAATTCTTTTAGGAGTTGCTTTATGAAATCCAAATGAGTTTCATAAAGTAGTCAGTAAAGAACCAAAATAGAAAAAATTAATTTTGAAAATCCGAACACGATCGCACTGGCGCTGCTTCAAAGTCTTGAAACTTTTCAAAACAGTTTGATTGAACATGCGTTGCGAAACCATTAATTTTGCACTAAAATTTCCGATAGTACATACCTGGATGCTATTTGTTATCAATGTCAGCAAGATAAAATTGCCAAAATATGTACTTGTTGAATTTGCCAAATACCTTGACATACATTCTTGTTTATTTCAATTCAATACATTTAAGATACAATTGCAAAATATTCTTTTCTGCTATCACTAAGTGGCCCTTATTATTTCATATTTTGCCCTGGTTTATTTTAGAATTTAGATAATTTTCATCGGAAAGCAGCTCTTTGTTTAATTATCTAAACCGCCCTAAATTATAATATAATTTGATACGACATAACCTTTAAGATTTTATTGTGACGTATTGAGCAAGAAATGTTTTAAAAAATATGTTCATTGTTCAGTATTTTATTTGAAAATTCAACAACCTCTTTTTTCAACGACCTTGAAATAAGAATAAAGCATAAGTAACAGTTACCCATTTTTTTTGTTATTGGTAGGTAGATATAAAGTAAAATTATTTGTTCAAATTCGAAGTTATCGCGTTTTTAGTTTGAAGCTGTTTGTTGCTAAATAATTTTAATTTGAAAAGGAAATTAGTTATGGTATGTATCATTTATTCATTTTTTATAACTAAGATGTGAGATCCTTATAATTGCGTTAATAAAAAGTTGCTTATCATTGAATAAATTTGTACCATTTCATACAATAAATAAACACTATACAACGTAAGCACATAATCATAAGTGATAGATAGAGAAGATATAAAAAGCAAGGTCATAAATTAATCACTTTGGATCACGGTTGTTGTCAGCACGTGTGCTAATATTAAGTGATTAAACAATAATTAATGGCAATGTGCACTTAGAAACTGAATTTTGCATTTATCCATTAATAGTTATTTATGGGCAATGGTATAAATAGGTATATTTATTCATTGACTATTAACATTACACACAGATAAAATTATTATTAAGCATAGTATGACATTTTACTGGATTCTATTATGAAATATAAGTTCTGATGTAAAAATACTACAAAATCACTTTTCAATATTCAGTTTAAATTTGGTGCGTATTAAATAAGTGTCGCATGATGTCGGTCTAAACAATAATATTAATAGGTACTCAATTATTACGCATAACAATCTGTTTGAAGTGGGGAGGCAGCAGAACAAAGTACATCAATTACACAATTTCGTGGTAACAAACAATAAAAAGTTGTTTACCAAAAACACGCTCGTGGTTGTTCAATTTTTTAAGAATACAGAGTCGTACTCATGTTGGTATGAAGATAATACATGGTTTACTCAATATTAATTTTATATTATGGGATTTTCTGCAAAATTTCATATGGCATCGGTGATAAACCTTTTCAAGAAAAGTCAAAACCGGAAACGGAAGTTAGACATGTTTTTTTTGTGGCGTTTTTTTCCAAACCAAAATTTTGAAAATTTGAGCACGGAATCTGAGAGAAGAACTTAAGGCAAATTGAAAACTTTTTTACCGAAATCTCTAGCTTCAAAATGGCTGCCGCTACAGCTTTTTGAAAATCTCGACTTAAACGCCAATTTACTTAAAAAGTAGTTGTCTGATCGGGATCAGTTACCACTTGTTTGAGAGTCCTTTTTGGGTAGTATACGATGAAATAAAATTAATTTCGAAAATCAGAAAAATATCGCAATTGCGCTGCTTCATAATTTTTGAAATTTTCAAAAAAAAATTCTCAAAAACTGTTCACACGATTTTTTTTAAACTTTCTGAGCCGATAGAGCTTACATTGAGCTACAAATTTGTTTTTACTTATCTCCCAAATTTTACTATGACGTCTTCCAGAAATTTTTGAAAAATTTTAAATTGAATAATTATTTATTCAAAAACGCAAACGCCGATCGATATAAACTTTTATCAGTTCAATAGACTATTTAGAGTATTTTATTAGGATTCGCTAGAATTTCCACTAATTTAAAAATTAAGAAAAAAAACTATACTTTTTACTATCACCAACGCGTTTTCCAGCAGTTACGTGATTTTAACTACGCCTATCAGTTAGCTCTAGTTAAAAAATGTATTTTTCATTCTTTGCATATTTTTGATAACTTCCCAAATAAAACAATTATAGCCGTTTTTGTCCGACATCCGAAGCTGAATTTGTAATTCGCCGAAACGCTTCGGCGGTCGCTTACCTTACTATCGTGAAGTAATCGCTGCTTCTATGGGTACAGTTACGGTACAAAAACCAATTGAACAGGCTATCGCAAATTTAAATTTCCGCTGCTTATTTTCTTAGAAATTTAATACTCCCTGAACTGTACAACGTTATAATTATTAAATGTTATACTTTTGCAAATACGGCAACGGCAAGTATTAGTATCTACTATTAGCTACAATTTGTTTTTTTTTAAAGCTCTAATTTCACTGTGGCGCTTTCTATGAATTTGGATATAACCAAATTAAAACCTTTTGTAGTTAAAACCCTAAATACTACAAGAGGTGTTTAAACTGACTACCCTGAACTTCAGTGCATACATTCGCCGTATAATGATCATCTAATACGGCAGAAGATCTGCCTTTTGCGTATGCTACCGTTTCATTTCGACGCCATAATTCTTCTTTTGTAGCGTTTGAACAAACAGTGTTCTTCATGTAATGCATGTATGCAAAAATACATTGGTATAATGTCTGGCGAACGTGTTGGCCAGAGTAGAGCTGCAGGCCTGCGTCTGATCTATTGATTTGGAAAACTCGTATTTAACTAGTTAGTAAAATGTGACTGTGCACAATTGTGCATCAACCTACATGTTTCATGTAGAGGTCTATCAATAGTCACAAATGTTTTTGTGAGCTAGGTTTCTATGTGGTTTTTTAGCATACCACATTATTCCGCAAAACATTATTTTTAATTTAAGTTGCAGGCTTCCGCAGTCGTTGTTAATAACATCTAGGCTTCCGGGTTGGAGCCGCGTCATCGGTGCTTGAGCTGCCGACGTTTCGTCCTCGGTTGCACGGGACATCTTCAGGGCTGTGGTCGCTTTGGGATCTGGAACGTCGGCAGTTCAAGCACCGATGACGCGGCTCCAACCCGGAAGCCTAGATGTTATTATTTTTAATTGTTTTAAAATAAACACTAACATATGCCAATGCACAAAAAATGTTTTAAATTGTCTGTCTTAAATTAACTTCAATGTCGACATAATATACAAATTCAGGGCAACTTAAAATAAGTATTATTATTATCATATATCAACAATAAGATTTATGTAGCTTTGTTAAATAATTTATATTTAAAATGTGAATAATCTCCTTGTTACAGTTGATGGGTATTGAAATTCCCATAGAATATGGTGGTGCAGGATGTAATTTCATGACTACAATTTTAACTGTAGAAGAAATATCAAAAGTAGATCCATCAGTTGGTATACTGGTTGATCTTCAGAACACCTTAATAAACAATATCATTATCAAATTAGGTACAAAAGAACAAAAAGATAAATACCTACCACGGTTGGCAACTGAAATGGTAAGCTATTCAACACATGATATAATTTTCAATACTTTTAATTATGAACTGTGATTTATTTGTATAGGTCAGCAGTTTTTGTCTAACAGAACCTTCATCTGGTACAGATGCTTTCTCGTTGAAAACCACTGCGAAGAAGGATGGTAACGACTACATCTTAAATGGATCAAAAATGTGGATATCAAACTCTGATATAGCTGGGTTATTCTTGGTTATGGCTAATGCTAATCCCTCTGCGGTAAGACACATTTATTGCTTGGTTGGGTGTTTTATCATTTGTGTTATTAAGATAGAATATATAACTACACATATTTTTAATTTCGTTTAGGGATACAAAGGAATCACATGTTTTATTGTTGAAAGAGACTCTCCTGGGTTTACAGTAGGAAAACCAGAAAACAAACTGGGTATATGTGCATCTGGTACCTGCATGTTAACTTTTGATAACGTAAGAGTGCCAGAAAGTAATATATTGGGCGAATTTGGTCATGGATATAAATACGCCGCTGGATTCTTAAATGAAGGACGTATAGGAATTGCTGCACAAATGCTTGGATTGGCTCAAGGTTGTTTTGATGCCACCATCCCTTACACCTTGGAAAGGACACAATTTGGACAACCCGTGTACAACTTCCAGGTATTACTGTTATTTTTTATACAACCACATTTTTAAATCCCACAGTTTCAACTTCATAATATAGAAAATTTTTGATAAAAACAAGCCATCTTTGAGTAGCAATCATCATCAGGAACAGAATAGTATATAGAATTGGGCAAAAGTACGGAACAATGCAAAATTTTCTGCAATTATTTTATACTGTCAAAATCTTAACTTACCAAATTTATATTCATTGCAGGCAATGCAACATCAAATTGCGCAAGTAGCTACACAAATAGAAGCAGCTAGATTACTTACATACAATGCAGCTCGTTTGGTAGAAGCTGGTGAATCATTTGCAAAAGAAGCAGCTATGGCTAAGTATTTTGCAGCAGAAATTGCACAACAAGCAACTATCAAGTGCATAGACTGGATGGGAGGAGTAGGTTTCACGAAAGATTTCATCCAAGAGAAATTCTTCAGAGATGCCAAAATTGGTAGCATTTACGAAGGCACTTACAATATTCAATTGAGTACAATTGCAAAATATATTCGACAAGAATATAAGATCTAGATGTAAATATGTTTTCGACAAGTGCCTTAGTTTAAGCCCAAAAACGAAATTACGTAAGTACTTGTACAACCTTATAGGGAAGAAATTTGAGACTTTGAAATCTATTGCGTCAACGCAAAGATTAGTATTAATAAAGGTTTATTGCCATTAATCGTCTGTGAAAATTGTGTCCACTTTTTTAAATTGCAAACTTTTTAAATGTATATTGAAAATATTATTGAACTAAGCAAGGGTGTATCAAAAATAGGTGCAAATATTCAAACCAATATGTAAATCCAATGTGGAAAACTGCAAAAACTTACCTAGCAGATGGTAAGACCCCTTTTATACAAGAAAATTTCTTATTTTCTTTTTCAATTTTGTTTTTTCTAACGGTAACATGTTCTTGACCTCAAAGTTATGTTATTATAATTCTGCTGTAAGGGTCCCTTTAACTAACAAATGTCTTTTCTGGATCGTACATACTGTACCTAATCTACCGCGCGATTTAGTATTTGTATCTATTTTTGTAAGTATGTGTCTAATGGTGTTAAGTGCAATGTAACTTTTTTATAATTATATGTATGTAAGTTTATATTCTTGTAGTAATGTAACTAAATGGTTTTTATGAACAGAATTAATATTTTTTTGTGGTAAAGCAAACAATTTTAAAAAGGGGAAGGTGGTATATTCAATCCTTCTTGGTTACAGTGCTGTCTCAATTTATAGAAATAGAGGTTGTATCAACCTTTTTCTTAAATAACTCTTTACGTTTACATTATTTACATTATTGTAACATTGTATCTGATAATAAATATTATAATTCAAATATTGTATTGATTTTAGAACATAGAATATTGCAAAACTTATTCTGCTGATCTTTTGATTGATTCTTTTAGTGCTAAATTAATATACCCAGAGTTAAAAACTGTACAGCTGCCTTGGTACCTATATGGTCTCCACCAGACCATATAATGTAACCCCACTAGTTTCTTATTTCTACTCTTATTACTAGTTGATGAAATTTAATCACAATCAGCCTTTACGTCCCATTGCTGGGCACCGGCACTCTTCTCTGCCACGAACTGTCTTTAGCGCTGAGGTGGAGTACGGGGGACCTACAGTTTAACGTCGAATCCGAACGACTAAATACCAAAGAAGGTTTCAGGCATTAAGACTCCACGGCTGCCTACAGCGGATTGAGGAATGTGAGTGGCGGGTTGTGGGATAGATTTTTATTGCTGCACGGCTTCGGCGGGCAATCGAACTCTAGACCTCTAGCGTTAGAGGCTAAGCGCCTAACCTCTGAGCTATCACCACTCTACTATGATATTAAAAAAAATGAAATTCAATAGATTTACTAATTAAAAAAATAAAATAAATCGACATATCTACGTATTTATTACGGTCTATTAATTTTGCTCTATGTTGAATAAAACGAAGCTGATATACCTACTTCATTTAACAGAATCTATTTCAAAAATAGGATATTTTCACAGCGACAGAGGTGTTAAATGAAAGAATTATTTTTCTATAGGAAACACGTTTAGTAAAAGTTTAAAAATTTTGTGAATAATGGAATGCAAAACAGATGTGTTAAAAACTTTCTAATTTTTTGTTTAACAATTTTACTCTATAAAACAACCGTGTTTTATTTTAGAATACATAATAGAGAAATTACAAAAAGCTTTTCCTGACTTATGCAAAATCGCTTAGATGACAGTGAACGTGATAGAAACTAGAACCCAAAAATGTTTCTGCCTGTGTGAGAATCAAACAACATCTAAGAAAGGAAAAGGAATTAATCAGTCAATTATTAGGGGATGAACGTAGAAAAGCGTTAAACCTGCCTTAAGGTCTTCTATCAGATCCCCTTTCCAGATTTTTAGTTTTCAGAAAATATGCTGCAAAAACTTTTTATGCTTTTATTTTTCCGATATAATTCTTTATTTCAAATTTCATCAAAATCGGCCCATCCGTTTGGAGATATGAGGGAACGAACGCATCTACCTACATACAGACAGTTTTTTAAAACATGTATTTCTGTAAAATCACCAAATCGAAAATTTTCCTGGAATCAATACTATGCTGAAAGTACAGCAAAATAAAAATCGAACCGTAAAGAATCGATTAAACAAAATAAAACTTGAAAAATCGGAAAATGTGTACATTTTCGTTAAATTTCTTTAAGCAAGATGTATAAAAGATAAAGATCAAATAACATAAATGGCAAATAAATGGCAAAGGTATCTAAAGACATACCATTTGAAAGCCCAATGAATTTGCTTTACAACAGAGTTTTTAGTTTTGGATTCCAAGCATTAGTTTCCGCGAAAATGCAGTTCAAAGAAACAGTGCTGTTCAAAAAGACGTCGCACATACTAAAGCATTTGTGGAGTGATTAGACGGCATTCGTTGATTATAAGTTGCCGTAAATCTGGTAAAGAATCGAATTGTGTTGCGTAAATATTGCTCTTTAAATGTCGCCACAAAAAGAAATCGAGCGGAGATAAATCTGGCGACCTTAGGGGCCATTCAATCTCTTCTTCTAATCCATTGACCCGGAAAGCTTCGATCCAAATACTGCCGAACAGGCAGTGCATAATGCGGAGGATCTCCATCCTGTTAGAATACCAAATAATCTTCAAGGTACTGATCAGCATTCTCTATAATATCAGTTAACATTGAATCAATGTTGTTTTGTAACAATTCCAAGTACATCTCTCCAGCCAAATTACCAGGTAAGAAAAAAGAACCAACAATGCCAGCTCAATCATTTAATTTTTGGGGGTATTGAGTATGTGTTTCGTGAAATATCCTCGGATTAGAATGGTGATTGACTGTACCATTTAGGAAGAAAAACGCATTCGTCGGAAAAACAGGCGTTAAAAAAATTGGGATAATTTATCGCCCGTTCACTTATAGTTTTACAAAATTGCAAACGGCGCCGGCGGCGGTCAAAGTCGTCTTCATTGAGTTGTCGTAGCAAATGGATCTTGTAGGGATAGAACTTGTGGTGTTTTAAAATTCGTTGAATACTGGTTCGATTAATACCCGATACAATAGCCATTTGCCGTGTACTCAACGTAGGATCGACAACAACGTGGCCTAGAACCGCCCCTTCCATCGCTTCATTTCTTACCGGAATTTCAGCATTTGGCTTTTTATTTGCTGCAGACCCGGTCTCCCAAAATTTTTTTACTAACTCCAAGACATACTTGCGATTCACATGTTTCTTTGTTGTAGTGCATCTAAAAACAAATCAAATGTTTTTTTTTTCAAATGTCATATCTTCAAAATGAAGGCCGTTACAAATTATTGAAAATTTTAATTTTTAGTGCCCGATTACTCAAAAACAAAATATCCAATCGATACAAATTGTCATATTATTTGATACCCCTTAATAAGTATAATCAAGTGATGTAAACGTATTTTATGCACGGATGTACCATAAATTGACAATTATACACGAATTTCTTTGTCATAAACGTCTTTTTATAGCCCATGGACCTCTTTATTGTCCATGGGCTATAATGAAACGTCAAACAACGATATCATACCTAATAGGAACAGTTTAAACACTTGCAAAATGAGATTTTAGGCAGTATGGCTACCGTTGTTTACCCGCTACTATAGTTACCCTTCAAATCTAAAATTTAATCAAAGCAACGCTAGGTGTGGGTGGAAAATTCAATTTATTTTATAAATATTTTCAATTTGCTTTAGAAATATTTTTAAATTAAAGAATCTTCATCCGTGCATAAAGTTGTGTATGTACCACGGGCGTAACTTGCTTTTATGGCCTTCGACGTATTCTTAGCCCTGGGCTGCCGCCTCGGGCTCAAAATTACGTCTTACGCCATAAAAGCCTCTTTACGCCCTTAATACATAAATAACTATTAGGAAATACGAAAAATGTAAATATACTTGGTTCTAAAAGTTTTGGACATTTTCAAAAAAATACTCCTTAAAAACTGCGTGCACCATTTTTTTAAAACTTTCTGAGCCGACAGAACTTGCAATAAACTAGAAATTTTATTTTACTAAACTTCCAAATTTTAATCTGACACCCTCCAAGAATTTTTGAAAATTTTAAAATTGATTATATATTTATTCAAAAATTCAAACCCGAATTTTTATAAACTGTAAACAGTTTGAGAACCTATTTGAAGTTTATTAGGATTAGCAAAAATTTTTAACTATATTCTTTTTCTTATAGTGTCATATCCTATTCAGGGCGTTAGCTACCTTTCTCCTATGTCTGTGTTTGGTGCGCGGCGATAGATATTTTGCACAGAGAGACATAAGGGACCTACAGTTTAACATGGGCTCCGAACCACAGGAAGTGCATGCACTTCATCTCCAGAGAGGTTTTCCGGAGGAAAAATCCACCTCGCTGGTTTCCCGTTACCTTGCGAGGGAGAAGATATTAACCATCAACCATATTAAAAATTAAAAAAGAAAACGATACTTTTTAATTTCAACAACGCATTTTCGGGAAGTTACGTGATTTTTTAAGTACGGCTATCAATTAGCTCTAGGTAAAAAAAATATTTTTCATTCTTTGCATTTAAACAGCTGTAAAAGGCGCGGTCGGTTGCCGTGCTCCTATCCTATACGGCATGCCGAAGTTATCATAGCACTATTCTTATACGGTACACGATATCGTATTGCACAGGCTGTCGCAAGTTCAAATCACCGCTGGGGCGTAACTATAATTTTATTGTTTTTTCTTGCTTTAATTTTTGTAAAAGCAATGCTATTTACTCAGTTATTGGCCCGCGAATATTTAAAACGTAAAAAGTATGGGAAAGTACCACCGACCTGTTTCGATCATTTTTTTAATCTCAAACAATTTTTATAATGCGATTGATTTCCGTTTTTTCAACACGATTTTCAAAGAGATGTAGCTAGCTTCCCCGTGGAGCAGTTTAGGACAAAAGCTTTATAGACATTTTCAACTTATTTTTGCGTCAGAAATCAGCTGGCAAATTTATGGTTCAGAAACTATTAGATTGCTATTCAATTTTAAACATAGTAACAACACCGAACAAATATTTATTTATTTTTAAAAAATAAAATTAAAATAAGTATTTCGACTTGCTAAAAAATTGACGTACAAATAGGTATATCTCTTTAAAGATCGGTTTAGAATCGCATATCCCCATTGACTGTCAATGCAATCAGTGGCTTGTGGCAGAATTATGCTCTCATGTCATTTAACATGGTATTTTATTAACTAATTAAATACACTATTTTCTCTGTTTTATCAGATTTACATTAACATTTCACTTTCTTTGTTTTAAGACACTGTTGAATTTCCTCCAAACTTTTTCCTTTCGTTTCTGGAACGCAGTAATAAGAAAATATTATACTAGCAAAACTACAAAGAGCAAAAAGACAGAAGGGTGCAAATAACCCCAAATTATCTGCCATTATTTGAAACATTTTAGATGTCACCGAAACACCAGCTGCATAAAACAAGCTCATAAAGCATAAGGCTGTACCCTTTATACTTGCAGAAAATAACTCACTTAACATTAAAGTTGGTACGATTCCAAATCCTACACAAAAAACAATAATGTACAACATCATTCCAGCTATGGGTATCCAGTTTACAAATGAAATGTCAAAATCAGTATAGTCACTAAAGTAAAAATAAACTGTTTCTATAGATAATAATACTGCACAACCAGAACAAGAAAAAATCATTAGTGGTCTTCTACCAAATCTATCCACAATTAATGGTGCAAAACAAACAATAAATGCCTGTAACCCTGTAAAAATTATGGCACAAACACTTTTAGACATACTACTACCAGCTTTCTCAAACACATATTGAGTGTAAACACTGAAAGCAGTAATTCCACTTAATTGATGTGAAGTTCGTAATCCCATAGCAATAAACAGAGCTCTTCGATTGCTACCAATAGTAAATAAATCCTTCAATGAACCTGATTCGGAGATCTGTCGTTGAACATCAGCAGTGAGCTGTGTCAGTTCATCTTCAACATCATCAACTGTCCTTAATTTCTTTAGGGAGTTTCTGGCAGCTTCTTTCTTATTTTTCATAAGAAGGTAATACGGAGTTTCTGGCATGAATAGAAACGTTACGAAAAATATTACTGGTAAAATTGCACAAATCCATGCAGTCATTTGCATCGAGAGATAAGAACCGATAACATTCATTAGGAATTGTCCAAAATATACGGCAAATGAGATGAAACTTCCGAATGATCCTCGATACTTCGGTTCTAAAACTTCACCAATATACACAGGAATGGTAGTAAACATTCCCCCATCAGCTATTCCATTCATCACTCTGGCCAAATAAAGTATAATAAGTGAATCCGCGAATGCTATCATAATCCATGATATAAGTTGAGGAATAGCTAGAAATAATATTGTTGGTTTTCTTCCAATGGTATTCACTAGTTTGGCAAAAAGTGGACTTGAGATTATACCAATAATTGGAGGAATGACGGTAAAGTAGGAAGCTTCTTCAAACGATATAGGTACTGGTGATTCTTTGGAAATAAGAATTGGAATGAATGGTGAAGTCCATGCGAACTGAAGACCATTAACAAAAGTAGGTAGACTAACTAAAAAGAAGAAGAATATTATAGTAACATTCGATATGTGATATGTGAAGAGATAGGTACAGCAATCGTGATGTGACTAGTGTAAGTCTGTCATTCGTCCAGAAGTACATTATGTAATTTCTGATAGTGATTATTGTGAAAACACTCAATTAATCTAGCAGAAGCAAAATAGACAAAATAATAACCAACTAAGTACTTTTATAAAAATTAAAATTTCTTTAACCTGCGAATACAGAAAAATGTTTAGAAGCACCATTCCTTTTTTTTATCACAAATGCACTTAGTTGACATACCTACCAATTAGAATTGCAATAATTTGAGACCATGGGTAAGCTTTGTCTCGATTTCCCGATGATAAATTATTAACATTCGCCATTTTGATCAAGAACGCATTATTGTAATGAAAATTAACTAAATATGATAAACATGGAACACAGCAAAAACTGTTTTACAAATTCGTATATACCTTAAACAATGCTGGCAAGATAAACAAATCAAATACCATAAATTATGCAAAACAATGGTATACCTGAGTCACTCAACTTCAATGTGTGTTCACGACGAAATCGTTAAACAAGAAAATTTAATATATTTATTCGTTTAAATTATTGCAGTACTAGCTGTTACCTTATACAATAACATAGGCAAAGAATGAGCGAAACACTAAAATATTCAAAAATAATTACTTTCGAAGTATCTAAAGTAATTTATTCTGTAAGAGTTATTATAGCAGATCAGGATGCTACTGACATGTTCAATTGCGTTAGGTTCCGAATTGTAGCTCTGCTCGAGTGGTGAACTCGTGTAACATCATAAAGGGCTTGCTGTGAGTGTAGTACAAATACAAAGATGTTTTGCACGATTCGTACTATGAAGAAAATAGAAAATTGACATATTTTAAAAACGTTTCATTTACAAGCAAAAAGGGGAATAAACAAAATATGTAATCAAATACATGTCTTCATGCTATATGGATATTAAATAGGTACAAACAGGTAAAGATGAAAAATACATACGCGCATAATAGCAATCGCGATAATCGCAATAGCGCATCGGATCTGACTATTTTGACGTATGATTATTGCCAACAAAATAATTTGTTGCAGTACACTTAAATAAAGAAAAGGTTGCGCGTTTGTACCGTAGAATAGTAGTACGTCTTACCCCCCCACCCTTATCATGTTCATGCGCAGAACAGGTTCTGATATTTAAAAAACAAACGACGTACGAACAATCTAAATAACTTTGTATAATTGGAGACCAAAGCCTACCATACAGATATTACAAAGAAATTATTAGCGACGATTCCTTCTAGAGTTACTGCCACAATATCGATATAGATCGTTATTTATTTAATAGTGGCCACTGTGCAATTTATTTCATTTACAGACACTGTACCAGTTTCGTTGAAAATTAGACTTAATTACCTTCAGTGTGCTAATAATTAAATATTCTAGATTTTATACTGAGAGCGATCTCTTTGGTCGAGCTTGCAGAGATCTATAAAGTGCGAGTTGCACACGACAACTACAGTGGTGTACCGTTCTGCAGGGATATTATTTTCTTTGCTTTTATAATTGTCATAGTACATAATATAGAAACTGTATTAATTTCTTTTTCATCTGAGTCCTTTGCTTTCTCATTTAAACTCATATGTTTTGAATTGCAATAATACGTCTTACGAAACTATACAACAAGCAGCAACAAAACATGACATAGAGGCACCCACACTGAGCTGGATCAAAGCGTTGTTGCCGGCAGTAAAAGCAGTTAGGGGTTGTCCTCAAGGTGGGACACTTTCCTAACTTCTGTGGTCACTAGTAGTTGATGACATATTAAAAGTACTAGCTTCAACGTACAAGGTTACGCAGATGACCTGCTAGTAGAAATTAGGGGCAAGTTCGACGGGACAATCTGCGAGCTCGCACAAATTGCCCTTACCAGATTAATAAATGAAGTAAGGATGAACAATTGCTATTTTACAAAAGTTTTCCTTTCTTAACATTTGTTTCCGGGGGATGTTTCTTTCGGCTTCTTTTTGGTTTTTTTCAGGAATTCTTTCGCGAATTTGCTTTCCTAGATTTTCAAATTTAGTAAGATCTTACGAAATTTAAGTCACTTCAGTAAACACTTGCGCCTCGTGGAACCAATATATAAAAAAATATCAAAAATTCTATTTACTTAAAATAATTTCAGAAATTAAATTGGCGAAAACATATACTTAATAGAGATCTACGCAAATCGCGACTTTTTAACTGCGGACTGAATTTAAACTACAAACACAAAATGTGCATTGCGTCATAAAGACCATAGCCCCCATGGGTTTAGGCGCTTATGAAAGAAATTTTGACATTTTACAGATAATTCACACAATAAATAATTAGGTATAACGTCTACATTTTTTATTCAATCTCTCTTTAGTCATTATTAATTGGGCATTCAACACGATCTGTTTCACAAAAAAATTCTCTTAACAACAGAAGAGGTTAAGACAAATCAATGTTCTGGAGAAAACAAAAAAACTCAGGAAGCCCGTGACAAAAATTTTTCATTGTGTGTTGTTTTTTTAATGTTTTGAATTTTGGTCATATTTTAAAAAAGTTATATTATTTTTACTACAGAAAAAATAGACAATATACTAAGTTAAGACAATGCAATTTGCTGGTTGTGGAACAATCAATGCCCTCATTTAATTAATTAATTAATTATTACATATTTATTTTTCATTGTTCGTGGCTAATTTAACCTATTTACATTAACTTTTCGATTTCTTTGTTTTAAGACATTGCTGAATTTCCTCTAAAGTTTTGCCTTTTGTTTCTGGAATGCAGTAATAAGAAAATATTGTACTAGCAAAACAACAAAGTGCAAAAAGGCAGAAGGGTGCAAATAACCCTAAATTGTCTGCCATTACTTGAAACACTTTAGATGTCACCGAAACACAAAATGCATAAAACAAACTCATAAAGCATACGGCTTTACCTTTGATGCTTGCAGAAAATAATTCACTTAACATTAAAGTTGGCACAATTCCAAATCCTACACAAAAAACAATAATGTACAACATCATTCCAGCTATGGGTATCCAGTTTACAAATGAAATGTCAAAATCAGTATAGTCACTAAAGTAAAAATAAACTGTTTCTATAGATAATAATACTGCACAACCAGAACAAGAAAAAATCATTAGTGGTCGTCTTCCAAACCTATCCACAATTAATGGTGCAAAACAAACAATGAATGACTGTAATCCTGTAAAAATCATTGCACAAACACTTTCAGACATATTACTACCAGCTTTTTGAAATACATATTGAGTGTAAACACTGAACGCAGTAATTCCGCTTAACTGATTTGCAATTCGTAATCCCACAGCAATAAGCAACGCTCTTCGATTGCTACTAATAGTAAATAAATCCTTCAATGAACTTGATTCGGAGATCTGTCGTTGAACATCAGCAGTGAGCTGTGTCAGTTCATCTTCAACATCATCAACTGTCCTTAATTTCTTCAGGGAGTTTCTAGCAGCTTCTTTCTTATTTTTCATAAGAAGGTAATACGGAGTTTCTGGCATGAATAGAAACGTTACGAAAAATATTACTGGTAGAATTGCACAAATCCATGCAGTCATTTGCATAGAAATATAAGACCCAATAACATTCATCAAAAATTGTCCAAAATATATGGCCAAAGAGAGGAAACTTCCTAATGATCCTCGATACTTTGGTTCCAAAACTTCACCAATATACACAGGAATTACGGTAAATACTCCTGCATCAGCTATTCCAGACATCACTCTGGCCAAATAAAGAATAATAAGCGAGTCTGCAAATGCTATCATAATCCATGAGATAAGCTGAGGAATGGCTATAAATAAAATCGTTGGTTTTCTTCCAACGGAATTCAGTAGCTTGGCAAAAAGTGGACTTGAGATTACTGTAACTATTGGGGGAATAACAGTAAAGTATGAAGCTTCTTCGAACGATATAGGGACCGGTGATTCTTTTGAAATAAGAAGTGGAATAAATGGAGAAGTCCATGCGAACTGAAGACCATTAACAACACTAGGTAGACAAACTTAAAAAAGAAAAATATATTAAAATTTGTAATGTGAGGGGTTACAAAAATGAGTAGGCAGCATTGTGATGTGTAGGTTTCGGATTTGTATGCACTAAAAAATATTAAAATATGCTTGCATTTATGCACTGTAATGTACTGAAATACGCTCTTAAAATATGTAATACATGCACTTACAACCGAAATTTAAGCAAACCTCCTTCTTACTTACACAAGTTACAGTTGCTGTACCGCCGGAACACTTCTTCTTCTTTCTTCAGCGTTAAAATCCTTGGTGGGTCTTTGTTTATTCTATTATCTGCTTCTATTCATTCCTTTCAGTCAGTGGCGGCTCGTAGTGTGGCGTTCTGAGAGGTAATTTTAAAATATGTTTGGATAAAAATGTACCTACCCACTCAAATTTTAGGTAAACTTATATTTCAAGTCAATCCTTCACTCCTTCGCGTTGGAAAAATGATCTATCACTGGTTCATTAAAATTGTCAATATTTTTAATTTACGATTTTTCGATGCTTAACGTAGCTAACGCACTTAACCTTTCTGGTCTCGGAATATACCCGGGTTTTTAGATGTATTACTTTTATCGTGTCCACGCAATGCTAGTTCGAAAGCTCCGCAAAACATTACTACTTCTTCTTCTTCTTCCTCTTATTACAGGCCAATGGCCTGTTTAATACCCGCAAGTTCTGTGAGCCCTCTTCGCACTTATGCCAGGCAGGAGACTTACTCGTCGAAAGGGGAAGAAGTTCCACTAAATGGTTTACGATTGTCAAAGATGTTAGTATGACAACCGGGGGTTGGGATACCTACCGAGCGCGTCTCCAGGTGGCGGATAGGAGAACGGCCGAAGTCCTCGGACCTAGGTTAGTGGTTAGTTAGTAGGGACATCCCGGGTCCAAACCCCCGTGTGGTGAAACGAAAGCTGCCGCCGCGGACCATCCCCCCTCTCCATTGAGTTGTGGCCGCTCAATAGATTTCACAGGGTTTAGGTCACCCTCGTGTTTGTGCCGTGCGAGGCGACCCGTGTCGGTTGGATGAAGGGATCCTGGTGATTGAGCTACCTCTGGGACAGGTATGGTTTCCTCGAGTGCGGCAACACATCTCTTTGGCCCTGATTTCACCTAGACGGGAGGTCGAGTGACTAACCCACCTCGACCAATCGGCTGTATCGTCGGGTCAGACCGCCGGTAGGGCGAGCTCCTTGGGGGTGGAGGGGCGCGCAGTGGGTCCCTAGGGTCCCTAAGGGTTCTGATTTCTGATTTCCTAGGGTTTCTCTGGTGGTGCCTACTCGTGTGCAACTCATCTCTGGGAACTATGTCTCCCTAGTAGCCTTGGCGTCGAAGTTCGACGTCCCCTTGTTGGGCTCCGTGGTGGGTGAGGAGCTAGGAAGATAAATATATATGTTTCAGCATGGAAAACACAACAAACAAAGAAATCGTACAGGGTGCGTCCTCGGATACCCCTGTAACAAGCCAGCAGCAGCAGCAGCAACAACAACAGCAGCAGCAGCAACAACAACAAAAACAAAAGAAGGAGCAACAGACTCTTCCAAAGAGGAAGAGAATTTCTGGCTCCGAACAGAAACGAAGGAGGAAGGCTCGCTTAGCAGCAAGAACTCCGACGCCACTGCCTCTACCTCCACCCAAGGGCTGGCTCCTGCAGCTAACCCTAGGGCGGTAGGCTCAAGCAAAATAAGCAGCAGAAGTGGGAGGGGAAGTGGGGTCTCCTCAACCGCTACCAAGGGACTGGCTCACAGAGCAAGCCCCAAGGCGGCCGGTTCCGGTGGTCCTACACCTTCCACTAGCAAAAGGATTAGATCGGATGGAAGCACGCCCTCCACCTCCAATCCAAGGAAGAAGGTCAAACCTGACCATAACGTCACCGAGAGGACAGGTGGCTACAAAGAGGCCCTTACCAGGCACCTCCGCGTGGCCATCGTGGATCTTAGGACCCCCCTCGGCAAAATCACCCAGGTCCAAGCGGACCTAATAAAAGCCCAATTGCTAGTAGCTCTGGACAACTACATGTTCGCCCTAGTTGAAGGCCAAATTCCACCCACTTTTAGGGGCTGGCAGTACTCCGGGAAGATTCTTCGAATCACCTGTAAGGACGACCAGACCCTGAAGTGGCTGACAGACGCGATCGCGAACCTGCCTGCCTTGTGGGAGGGTGCTCGCCTCAGCGTCGTTCAGGTGGATCGGCTGCCAAGGCTGGCGAAGGCAGCTCTGTGGGTCCCGGGGAAACCCGAACCTATGGAGACTGTCTGTCGTCGACTGGCAGTGCAGAACCCCGGGATGGGCGTTGGGGACTGGCCCCTCTTCCACACGGCCGAAAAGAAGGAGCCACTTGGTAGGCTCCTAATTTTTGGCCTAAACAGAGAGGCCGAGACGGCCGTCAAAAGCAAAGGAGGTAAACTGCACTATCAGCTTACCACCCTAAGCATAAAAATTCAGAAGCCTGGAGATGCACCTCCAGCCTCTGAAAATCAGCCTATAGGGCAGGGTGCGTCTACGGACACCCCTCAACCCTATTCAGTTGCAGATCAGGGTGCGTCTGCGGACACCCCTCCACCATCACCCGGAGTGCCGCTACCAGAGCAGCCATCCGAAGAGGAATCCCCACAACTCCCCACCCCCATGGACACAACCTGTGAGGAGGAGAGGATGCTGATGGAGATACTGTTGGAGTCCGGGTCAGACACCGGGGCCGACTAATTCTTTTTGTTGACCCCATGTCCACTCAGCCTGGACTGAATATTATACAAATTAACCTGCAACACTGTCGAGTGGCTGCTGTCACTCTACGCAGACATCTCGACAGTCAGCAGGACACTGTTGCATTAATACAAGAGCCTTGGATTGTAAAATCTAAGATCTGTGGATTAAATAATAATAATGGCGCTGTCTTTACAGATAACACCCAAAAGAAACCAAGGACGTGCATCTACTGTCCCATGCACTTACAAGCCTTCGCTTTGCCACACCTCTGTACGCGCGATATTACGGCGGTACAGGTGAGTTGCAGCATTAACGAAGGAAAAGAAGATGTTATACTAGCATCGGTATACCTTCCCGGTGACTCAATCGACCCTCCACACAGCGCGGAGTTGATCGAAATGGTGGATTACTGTGAGAGGGAAAATAAACACCTAATTATTGGTTGTGATGCGAACGCTCACCACGTTTCGTGGGGCAGCAGTACCATCAACACCAGAGGTAAATCTCTACTTGAGTACCTAGTAAGTACAAACCTAAAAATACTGAACCGTGGATGTGAACCTACCTTTGTCACAACGCGCAACCAGACGGTGATTGATGTCACCCTGGCATCGTTAGGTATTTCAAATAATATTGTGGGCTGGCATGTATCACCTATTGTATCCATGTCAGACCACAGATGGCTCTGTTTCAGATTATCTGGAACTACGGCCATACCAAAACAATATCGGAACCCTAGGCAGACCGACAGACTATCTTATAAAGTAGATCTGGAAGCTCACCTGGCGGAGTCGATTTTCCCAGATACGATTGCTCGGGTAGAGGACCTGCAGACCAGCGTGGGCATTCTGCAAAACTCGCTCTTGCAATCTTATGAATCATCATGCCCCCTGAAGACACCCAAGGCGAGTCGCACAACCTCTTGGTGGTGCAAGAAACTCGACAGGATGAGATCAGTGCTGGGTAAACTCTTCAATAAAGCAAAGAGAACTAGAACTACTAGTGACTGGGAGGCCTACAAAGACCAAAAACGAATATATAAAAAAGAAATCCGCCGGAGGCAGAGGGACTCTTGGAAAACTTTTTGCGGTTCTATAGAGACTACTACCTCAGCGGCAAGACTAAAAAGGATCCTTTCCAAAGACCCCAATCAACAACCTGGCTGTCTCAGGCAAGGGGATGGTTCTTTGACAACCAAACCCGAAGAGACAGCACAAGTGCTAATTCAAACACATTTCCCAGGCTGCATTGTTACCCCTGACTGTGTATGGCCAAGGCCCGACACCCCACCTCCCATTGAGGAGGATTGGGAAGTGGCGGACCGGGTCGTAAGGGGCGACAAAGTAACCTGGGCTATAAACTCCTTTCTCCCCTTCAAGTCGCCAGGAGTGGACGGTATCTTCCCAGCCCTATTACAATGGGGTCTGGACCTGATAATTGCCCACCTGGTGCGCATCTACCGGGCATGTATCGCCTTTCGATATATACCGGAGAGCTGGAGAGAAGTGAAGGTAGTTTTTATACCCAAACCAGGGCGTGTTGACTACACCCTGGCCAAATCTTACCGTCCCATTAGTCTTACATCTTTCTTATTAAAGACTCTTGAGAGACTTTGTGACAGGGAAATAAGGGAGAAGGTGCTTGTTTCACACCCACTGCACCTGAACCAACACGCTTATATCCCAGGGAGATCTACCGAATCGGCGCTACATGCCGTAGCGAATCGGATCGAGAGATCATTAGACAACAAAATGTCTACCCTGGGAGTTTTCATTGATATTGAAGGAGCCTTTGACAAGGCCACCTTTGAAAGTATAAACTCTGCCTTACGCAGACTTGGTGTTGCACCTACTCTTTGTGAGTGGATAAAGCACATGCTTGCAATGAGAGCAGTGCAATTTAACTTAGGAGACAGCTCAATTAGAGGTGTCGTGATGAAAGGCTGCCCACAGGGCGGAGTTCTGTCTCCACTGTTATGGAATACAGTGGTGGACAGCCTTCTAAGCGCACTCAATGATGCTGGATTCTATACCATTGGATATGCGGATGATATCACCATCCTCATCACGGAGAAGTTTGAGGGCATGCTCTGCACCTTAATGCAGACGGCTCTTCGAATAACAGAAAAGTGGTGTAATGAACAGTCCCTATCTGTCAACCCATTGAAGACAGAGATGATACTCTTCACAAAGAAAAAGAAGGTTGGACCCTTACGTACACCTCTCCTATTCAATACTTCTCTCAGATTCTCAGATAATGTCAAATACCTGGGAGTTATTTTTGACAAACAGCTAAACTGGGAGAAACACCTGAAAGCTAAAACAAACAAAGCATGCATGGCTTTCTGGCAGTGTCGCCGCGCTCTGGGTAAATCTTGGGGACTTTCCCCTAGAATTACCTTGTGGCTGTATACTGCCGTGATTAGGCCCATGCTATGCTACGGAGCACTTGTCTGGTGGCCCAGGGTCAGACAGGCTACGGCAGCAACCAAACTGGGACACGTGCAACGTCTTGCTTGTCTCAGTTCTACAGGTGCTATACGCTCAACCCCCACGGCCGCCTTAGAGGTGATCTTATGCCTTCCTCCACTTGATCTCTTTGTGGAGGAAGTAGCTGTGAGAACTGCTTTAAGGCTGCGCCACAAGGGGCTGTGGCAAACAGCAGGCAAGGGAGGCAGACACACCCGCATCCTGGATGAGGCAATCGTCAAGATTCCTCTTCTGGATGCTATGGTGGACTACCTTCCTTTACAATATGCCTTTAATAGACACTTTAGTGTCTACGCGAATGCTGAACCAACCCAGCATATGGACATATCCATCTTCACCGATGGATCTAAAACAAAGCATGGAACGGGTGCCGGAATTTTCTCCGATGATCTAAACCTGCGCCAGAGTATACCACTAGGCAAAATTGTCACTGTCTTCCAAGCGGAGGTAGTGGGAATAATGCATGGTGCAAATGCAATTCTTGAACGACAAATCAAGAACCAACGTATTGGTATCTACAGCGATAGCAGAGCCGCTTTACTAGCCCTAGGCAGTTGCAAAATCACCTCAGGAGTGGTACTGCGGTGTCGTGAAGCTCTCGACGATATCTCAAAAGATAATGCCGTTTCCCTTGTATGGGTGAAAGGACATGACGGAACCTACGGCAACGAAAAAGCTGATGAGATTGCGAGACTGGCCTCCGGACAACCTCTCTGGGGGCCAGAACCCGTAATTCCCATAGCCCTGAAGACATTAAGCTTTATGCTATACCAAGAAACCTTAAAAAGCTTCACACGAAGATGGGTTAACACTCAAAGCTGTCGTCAAGCAAGGGCTGCTATTACGGCACCCTCGCCAAAAACAGCCAAATACTGTGTGCAACTGTCCCGAAAGAACTTACGACTAGTTGTGGGTATCTTATCTGGACACTGCACCCTAAAGCAACACATGCACAGGATGGGACTGGCGGACAGCCCAAACTGTCGTGCATGCAACGAGGACGACGAGTCGGCAGAACATGTCCTATGTCACTGCCCAGCTCTCGCAACAACCAGAGGATCCATGCTGGGGGACTTCTGGCCTAACATGGCCGAAATCAGCAACACTCCAATTGCGGATGTCCTCAAGTACATCCAAAAGGTTGGATGGCTTGGGTGACGTCCAATGTGGAGAGCTGCTGGGGAGGTAGTACAATGGGCCCACCTATTGTGGCCTAAGTGCGCGTGAGGTAACTCACACTCCCAAATTCTAAATCCAGAATCCAGACAACCGGGACCGACGGCTGAACGTTCCCTCCGAAGCACGGTTGGTTGCAGATATACCCCTACATTGGTCATCAATCCGAGGAACCAAAGCGGACAGTGCTTAACTTGGAATACTGTGTGACCGGCATCCGCAGTTCTCCGCCGTGGAATCTATAGTTTTATTTAAAATCTATTTTTATCATCATTTTCATTAAAATCTTTAATATCCTTCTATAAGCACTGGTTAATTACAATCTGATATCCACATTATCAAGTGTGTCAGAATTTATAAAATTTTGCGTATGATTTACCGATAAAAATGTTTTTGAGCTTTAATTTTTAAATGTTTTAAGTCAATCACACCGGTTGTACGCCACAAAATAACAGACACGGGAAACAGAATAAAGAGTTTCATATATCGCATCCACCAATCCAATCCGGCAAATCGTACATTGACTGATTAAAGTACCCGTTGACCTTCTTATTTCTGTACATGGTTATTTCTTTAATACCTATAGTTGGTTTTGAGCGGCCGTTCACTTTTAACTTTGAACGTTTTTCGAAATTTAAACCAGCTTCAAATTCAAAAAATGTTTGCAAAGACATTTTACAGCACTAAATTATGATTTACTACGTAAGATGTCCTGATGTCCCTAACACGCAGCAACTTCTCTCCTTTCTTAGCTTGTGTAATCTGTATTTTATCGCGACGGGCTTTCTATTTCACTCTCGCTACTTTAAAGACCTTTAAGCCTGCGGCATTATTCGGTGGCGTATAGCTGCATTGGGGACAATCAGCTATGTGACCCTCGCATAGATTCGTTCTATGCGCGCAAAATATTCAAACATTCAAACGTTTTTAGAGTCTATGGCAGCTCTTTAATAAACGTTCTCGTATAGAACTCTCATACAACAGCTAACCAAAAAGTATTTTGTAAATATTATAGTGTAATATGTTATGTACTCGTACAAATATTAATTATTTATTTTTTCTTATTGCATTGGGAGGCCAATGACCATTTGACCCAATAGAGAAACCGCCACTTCAGTTTTAGTTACTTTGCTTGTCCAAATTCTTATTCCCGTTCTTAGTAGGTCGTTTAGGACACAGTCATACCATATTTTTCTGAGTGTTTTGCCGCTGAGTCTTCCTCCCGTTGGTTTCCATCCAAGAGCTTTGATATAACGGACAATGTCTCCACCTCTTATAAGATTGTCTCATGATTCATTGTAATTCGGTAAGATCCATCTTGTTTTTAGTTGGGCCATATATTCGGCGTAGAATTTTTCTGTCACAGATATGTAGTTGTTCTTCCATTTTATCAGTAGTAGCCCATGTTTTACGGCCATAAGATATTACAGGTCGTATAGTTGTATATTACCAACAGAATACCGGCTGCCTATTTGATCGTGTAACCCCTTGACTCTTTAGAGTAGGCAACACACATTACACCGGTTATTTTACTACTAAGATAAAATTTTATAAATGAATATAACAGTTTGCTGTAGGTGTAGCGCTTAACTAATTTTGGGTACACTGTACATCGTTTTATTAATAAAAAGTTAAACCGGTTTTTTAATCCACAGCAAACTATTGTTCTCATTTAAAATCATGTTTCAATAGTAAAGTAACCTATGATATGAAACGTGTGTTGCCTACCCTGAAGAGTCACAGGGTTACAGGATTAAATGAGAGAATTTTTGTAAAAAGCAACAGGGCGCTTTAAGAACAGAAAACGAAAAATGCGCATTTAAACGCACTTTCAGGTTAGCGCAAGAAATCTGAGATTTTGTAAACATGTTTCCAGTAGCTTTAATGTTAAGATAATATAAAAATATATAAAATAATCTTAATTGCCAAAAATATGCATGCATTTATGAAAATCCTGGAAATATGCATTTGATATGCACTTTCAAATTGACAAGTGATTCAGAAGTTGTAACACGCATAAATATAATTGTGCACATTTTTATTATTAGCAGAGGAAAGATATGCATCTGCATAGAAATCCGAAACCTAGACCGATGTGTAATATTAATTAATATTGGTTAATATTTATTCGTTCTTTTCTCTGCTGTAGTAACTGAAGAAGAATACCTTTTTAATGAATTTTTCAAAGTGGTCTAGTAAATCTGATAACTATACTTTTACAATTAGAATTTTCTTTTTAAATCATGCTGTTACACAAATCACAAGTATTATTTCCATTTAGTTAACGTACCAATTATAACTGCACAAATTTGAGACCATGGATAATCCTTTACTAGGTTTTCTAATGTCAAACTCACCATTTTGCTAAACAATTTAGCATTATGATGAAAATGAACTACCCATAATATAATATAAAAGCCAGTAAAAAAATGCTTATAATCACAGTAAATAAAAGTATACGATATACAATATAAACTGGTTCACAAATTAAATTATAAATACTTTAAACAATGCTGGCTAGATAGACAATTTAAATATCATAAATTACGTAACTAACTTTTAATATAGCAACACATTGGATATGTCGTCCGATTTATTAAAAAAAGCTATTGGGCAACCGCCACGACACCTTCCTAGCATTTATTGAAATGTTTGAAAATTTCTAAAAGATTTAGAAAATTGTTAGAAATTTTAAAATTTTGAAAATCAACTACACAACGCGCAAAATTAAAACTGATACTACACGATGTTTAAAAATCTTTTGCCAAACAACTTTTGACGCAAAAACGTTTTGTATTCAATATTTAGAAGTAGACTAGCTTTAAGTTTATTTACTCCGTCATAGACTAAATTGCAGCGGCTATGGGGTCACGTCGGCGATTCTGTGCAACCCGATCCGCCTATTAGGGTGTAAAGACCAGTGGCGGCTGGTAGAAGAAGGGATACGGGGCACTGCCTTCCCAGCTATTTTTTTACAATTCCGTATTTTTTTAAACCTAGGAGGTTTATGCAAGAAGCCGGGGCATGTCATAATATGACATCGTACCGAAACTATAATGGGCTGCTTGAGCATGGGAAATTTAAATGTAGTTTCAATAGGTAAATAAGGAAAGCAAATAAAATTTCCTATATTTATGTTTATATTTGACGCCAAACGCAATTACCTTATCGCAGTTTGGAATACTGAGTGGGTGACGCTTCTACAGGCGAAAGTACTGGACCGATTTTGATAAAATTTTAAATCAAGAGGTATATCGAAAATTGTAGTTCTAGTTGAGCTTTTCAAAAAAATCCTAAACCGGAAATGAAAGTTAGACATGTTTTTTTGTAGCGTTTCTTTCCAAAACAAAATTTGAAAACGGAATATGAGAGAAGAACTTAAGGCAAATCAAAAGCTTTTTAACTGAACTTTCCAGCTTCAAAATGGCGGCCGCTACAGGTTTTTGAAAATCTCGAATTTAACGGCCATTTACTCAAAAAGTAATTGTCTGAGTGGGGTCAGCTACCACTTATTTGAGAGCACTTCCTAAGTAGTATACGATAAAATAAAATTAATTTCGAAAATCCGAAAAATATCGCAAAAATATTGAAAATTTTCAAAATAAACTTCTCAAAAACTGTCCACACGATTTTCTTTAACTTTCTGAGCCGATAGAGCTTGCGTTGAACTACAAATTTGTTTTTACTTATCTCCCAAATTTTGCTACGACGCCTTCCTGGAATTTTTGAAAAATTTAATTTGATTAATTATTTATTCAAAAACGTAAACGCCGATCGTTATAAACTTTTATTAGCTCGATACACTATTTAAAGTACTTTATTAGGATTTGCTAAAATTTTTAACTATTTTAAAAATTAAGAAAAAAACAATACTTTTTAAAATTAACAACGCGTTTTCTGGCATTTGCGTGATTTTAATTACGCTTATCGATTAACTCTAGTTAAAAAATATTTTTTTTATTCTTTGCATATTTTTGATAACTTCCCAAATAAAGCTAATATAGCCATTTTGGCTAAGATGGCCAGCTGCAGCTGCCAGCTTGTAGACACAGTAGCTGACAATCAAAATTGCAGGGCAGCCGCTTTTTATTCATAATGTGACTTGTAAGTCACAGTTTAACACACTGTCTGAATCTGATTACAAAACATTTTAAATATTGTTTAGATTATAATTTACGAGGAAAGTTTGAGTGTTCAAAACTTTCCCAGCCATTCCAGGTTATTGCAGTGTATTACATTACTAGCTAAAATCAAATTGGGCATTATTAAAAAAAGGGAAAAATCAAAAGGATTGATTGAAAATACACTTCTGGAGTTACCTAGAAAAACAAAGTTTACTTCAATTAGAACTGAAAAATAGTAACGTAATTATTATTATACCCATGTTCTTCCAAACGTCAGACGTTTAATAACTTACACTTACACAATTAAATGCATATTATCATCTAGAATAACTAGGTAAACTTTTGACTTCTAAATAAGGCCAATTTTATTTATCATTGTTTATACATCAATAAAGAAATCTATATATTTACACATGGGATTCATAAACAAAATTACTACTACATTGTCTTACTAATGGTTTTATAATTAAATAAACTAATATAAATAATAATGACACACCAAAAAACTTCAAAATTAATATTTTCGTTTATAAGCAACTTTGTACAAACAAATAACATACTAATTTACCTAGTTTATTTAATTACAAATACAATATCAAATTTACATCTTCTTACTAATTACATTCTGAACTTTACACCACTTGCTTATTTAGGATCGTGGGGTAATTTAAAACCCACTAACTTAGCAGTATCTGCGACAGATCGTTCACCTTTGCTATGATACTGATCATGGATTTCTTGGTGCATTCGACTACTTCGTAAGTAACATAAATATGTGTTTGCAATAAAATTGACTTCCTCCTGAGCCTTACACACCTGTTGTTCAGTAGTTTTAAACTTGCGAAATTGGTCAAAAATATAGCGAGCAATTAGACTGTCCTTTAAGGTACTTTTCGAACCAGCACGACGCAGTTCGTGAATAGTTTGCCTTAGAGTTCTAAGAGAAGAGTTAAAATTCATCTTTGAATTATATAAATTGCAATATCTTCGGTATCTAGGAAACAAAACAACTTATTAGGATTTTGGAGACGACGATAATTTTAAATCGTTGGTTAATTTATTGCTTATAAATTCAATGTCCTTTTCAGAGTATTCTGGTTTGGAATTATACTCCCAAAAGTCTTGAGATATTAAGCTTATATTTTCCCACGGGAAAATATGAATAGCCGTGTCATTGAAAATATCGTAATATTTAAATGAATTTATTACAGCTAATTCAGTTACATAAGGCGAGGCACTCAAAATGTAGTTGGCATTTTCTGCAATATGCACTTTTGAATTTGATTCAATGATCTTCGTAAAGCTATTCGCTACGATTACACAATAATTTAGTTGTAGACCCCAATTGGCCCATAAAAGGTTATTTGTTAATTGCTTCGGACAATGAGGTAAGTAAAATAAGGTAGTAGTCTTTTCTGTAATGGGGTGGTTCCCTTCAGTGTTCTTATGTAACACGTTTAACTTAAAGGCCGTTAAAATTTTACAATCGTTTTCATCAAAAATTGGATCGTAAACGGATGTATGCACTTCGTACAAGTCTCTCAGGCATAATAAAAGGGCAAGTTGATAACGGGCAATCATACACTCACCAATTTTACCCAAACCAAAGCAAACAATTTCCTTCACTACAGGTGTGTGTAATATATCTAAACCTTCTCGTAAAGATGCCAAAATGGAAGAGTATACATCTGTAGATAAAAGATCTTGTTTTGCGCTTTCTATCCGTCTAAAATTAGAAAAAAAAAATAAATATTTAATATTTATTGGTTATGTATCATATCTAACAATGACAACTATGTAAAACTATGCTTACCTGACTGCAGATTCTAAATTAAAATTTTTAAAAGCTACAGGTTCAATTAATGGTTGTAAATTAATTTCGTTTTCTGGTACTGCTCGTTTTCTTTTATACGAAACTAATTTAAAATCTGTCTCATTTAGGTTATTAATTGACATATTGAAATTGTAAAGAGTGCAGTTATTCCAGAAATCTACAATACCCACGAACAGGAAACTATTTAGTAGAACCTGTAGCAGCAACAGGAAACACTTCAATTAAAATTTTGAAAAACTATATTGAGAACGAGTAATGCGCTTATAATTGCGATAACCTTATTTGTGTAAACATTATTTAGGCTACTTCTAGGGCCAAATCGTTACCAATCTTTCTGACTTGATAAATATGTTTGTAGAAGTAAAGGTCAAAGAATAAGAAATAATCTAATCTTACTTGTTTTATGTATGCAACTTACTTAACAGCATTGTATGACTTGTTACCTAGCAAATAAATGTTACAACAAAAAATAGCTGAAATACACAACTGACACAACCTGCTGAAGTCACAAGCGGCAACTATGACGTCATGCTGCTACATCCGGCTATACTAAACTGACTGATGTGAAGAGCTGAATGATGCACTAGCAACTACTTCAGTTTGGCTAGTCGTGTGGGTATTTTTTCTATGCAAAAAAAACTGTTACATGGCTCTTGTTAAAATACAGTCATTTTATGAAGACAACACTAACAAGTTTGCAGCTCCGGTAATAGGTAAATTTGTACTTGTTGTTCTTAATATACCGTTGAATACCTTATACGGTGTTAATCTTCTTCTTATAGTGCCATATCCTATTCAGGGCGTTGGCTACCTCTCTCTCCTATGTCTGTGTTTGGTGCGCGGCGATAGATATTTTGCACAGACAGACATAGGGGACCTACAGTTTAACGTGGGCTCCGAACCACAGGAAGTGCATGCACTTCTCCTCCAGAGAGGTTTTCCTGGGGAAAAATCCACCTCGCTGGTTTTCCGTTGCCTTGCGATGGAGAACGACCGGGCCGGGGATCGAACCCGGATCCGCTGCATTGGCACCCCGCGCGCTTACCACTGAGCTACGTCCGCTCTCTTGGCGGTGTTAATAGACTGTGCAAAATATCGATTTTAGTATTTTAAATATTAATTTAAAGTTATGATGGCATGCAAATTTTCGAATTTCCGATTTTAAAGAGAATGCGAGTTTTGGGGTTCAAAAAACCCAAAATAGTGGGTGGTGCATGTGGGTGGGTGGTTGGGTGCGTGCGTTCGTGGGTACGTTCGTTCTCCTTCCGGAACCGGAAACGAAATTTTTTTTTAACGCACCATTTTAGTTTTTTGAAAACACAGCATTGTAGTAAGTCTAAAGGCAAATCAAATGGTTTTTTTCGAATGCTGTATCTTCAAAACTAAGGCCGCTATGAATTTTGAAAATTTTGTCTTTAATACCCGATTACTTAAAAACAAAATATCCAATCGGTGCAAATTGTTAATACATATTATTTAATAGCCCCTAATAAATATATTCAAGTAATGTAAAAATATTTTTAGAAATATGATAATTGTAAAAAATCTAGCTGCTCAAAATTTTGGACATTTTGGAAAAATTATTCCTCAAAAACTGCTCATATCATTTTTTAAAACTTTCTGAGACGTTGGAGCTTGCAATGAACTCTAAATTTATTCTTTATTAATTTCCAAAATTTTAGTCTGACGCCCTCCAGGAATTTGTGAAGAATTTTAAGTTGTATAATTATTTAATTAAAAACGCAAACGCCAATCGTTATCAACTTTTAACAGTCCAATAGACTATTTGAAGTAGTTTATTAGGAATAACAAGAATTTTTAACCATATTAAAACTTAAACGATACTTTTTAATATCAACAACACGTTTTCTGGAAGTTACGATGTTTCAACTGTGCCTATCAATTAGCTTTAGTTAAAAATATATTTCTTAATTTTTTGCATATTTTTGATAACTCTGTAAATAAAGTACTTATAAGCATTTCTGGTCCGAATTCGAAAGCGTTAGAACCAGCCGTCCCGCAGTGCAAACACGTTGGTTTTGTAGCGGACGGATTGTACCTAGTGTAGATCGCAGAGGTGTCGTTAAAATAAATAACGGGGGGGGGGGGGGGGCACTACACTATATGCATACATTTTATATACAATTTTGTATTACTCTGTTTTTTATAAAAACTGGGAGGGGGAATTTACTAATGGAGATGCTACTCCCCTCCAAAGAATCCCCTAACAACGCGCCCATGTAGATGACTAGATTGAAAATTCAAATCACTTATTGGGGCGAGACTATTTAAAACGTTAACAGTATAGGAAATCATAGTACCTACCTTAATACTTTTCTCTAGAATTAAATGTGGAACTTAAAAATGCAATAATTTACAGGTGTTCTATTTAAAATAACAAAGTAATGTGCTGTACAGGCATAACTAAACACTCAGTATAATTGGTAATAATTTAAAGTTATGTAGAAGTTAATTACAAAGAACTTTTATTATGAAAAGAATTTTAAGTTCTCAAAAAGTTTAGGAAATTATAATGAGTGGCGTGAAACTGAACTCACCCTGTATTTCGATTGCCGTATTTCCACGCTGGAGTGTAAGAAATAAAATAGTGTTTGAGTGTTTTGAGTAAAGTAAAATATAAATTAATGGGGGGGGGGCACTTGAGTAGACACAGGTTATTTTGGAGGAGGACCACGTGCGTATCCAACCCCCTGTACAATAAAAATGTTAGTTGAATCTACCTACCTATGTACGACGTTTTCGATCGTATTAGCATAAAAGTTTTATAAACTAGATTACATTATGGGCATGGATTTGTTTGTTCGCGTTAAAGTGCAGTTATGATTGTTATGAATTTCACAGCAATAATTTATGTATTAAAAGTGGGATATGAATCAACTTTCTTCTGCCTAAACGCCGTATGGCGGTATTTGTTCTTTGGAATCGGAGGATATTTACACTGTCGGCGGTAGTGGGAGTAGACTCGGACGAAGAGTGGTTCTGGAAGTGGATTTTTAGGACGACAAGTGTTCATTCTGTACCATGCCATGCGGTTGTATTCGTAGTTTGTAAACGGGAGTGTATTGTGCGAGTGCATTATTCGAGTGTTCCGCGTGTTGCAGTTTACACAGAACGATTTGTTGTTTGCTATTTCAGAACATGGATTACGCTTATTAAGGTCAGTGAGAGACATTACTTAGTATAATGTTGATGGTTTTGGAAATGTTATTTCTTGACCTATCCACAATTGATTTAGCAGCTGCTAAATTATAATTCATTAAAGGTCCAGGCCCCATCTGCCTATATTTCCTTTGTGTGGAATTTTGGGATTCTTTTTGAGCTAAAAATTTCGAATAATTGTGCCAAATTTGCATTTTCTAATGTTTTGAGTGTCAGGACATGTATTTTAATAACAAATATACAGGGTGGTCTAAGAAGGCATTTAAAAATATAGAAATGTAGATGCAAAACAAACATTTCGGTGATTATGGTCCTAAAAATATAGAGGAAGTACATAACTATTCAGTGTTAAGCAAAAAACAAACATTTGTTTTTAATATATCCTCAACCGATAAGAGGTGAAATGTTTAAATTTCGGGTAGGATATGCCTTCATAACATATTCATAACTACGGTCATTAATTGCAATTCTATGGAATTCCAAGTGAAAGTACCTAAATTTGAAATTACCGGAGGATTACTTTATACTGGAAAAACTTCTATGGTCATTGTATTAATAGAATTTTTTTTGGAAAAAGTTGCAAGCAGTGGCTGGTGATGAATTTTACATCTACATACTTTTTGGGATACATTGAAAATGTAATGAACCTGTAATCATTTTTATAAAGTTTGTTATTAATATTTAATTTTTTTTCCTACTGTTATTTCACACATGTTTCCTGTAGGTTTGTGTTTCTGCCATAATTTCGACCACACTTTAGATTCAGAATCATGTTTACATTTTTTTCACTACGTAAATATTGGGCAAATATAGAAAGATCACGTAACAAAGCAATTTTTGAACTGTATAACGATTTTGTGCTTGTTATCATTTGTAGATTCCTGCCGTATTGTTTGTGACCACCCTATATATCTAAAAACGTTTAAGAAATTAAAAGTGATAATTGTACCATCGCATCGCAAAATGTGGGAAGTATAAAAAAACTTAAAGCTGGCTGTTGATTTGATTTTAAATGTTCAAGTTTTTTTTGCATTATGTTATTTTGATGAATTATAATCGATTTCTTTCAATTATTTATTGAAGAACCCAGGTAAGTGTGTAGTTGTTCATTTTAAATTGTGAAATATAATCTTTTTATTTTAAAATTCTCTACTTAAATTTCACATGGTAAAATGATATTGAAGTTCATGTTCAGAAAGCCAAACAAATGTAGGTTTGCAGGAAATGGCTCCAATTACTAATTGTTTTTTTTAATTGCCAGAAAATTGAAAAATTTATACCTACGTATTTAATAATATAATATGCAGCAAAGCTTCAAAAGAGGGCAAACATTTTTGTTTGATTTCTAAGAAAATTTTACTCTTTCAAAGAAACTTTGCTTGTTTCAAACCTCTGAATATGCAAACATGTTGTAGGTTAGTTGTCAAATTGTAAAATTGTAAAATTTTTAATCGTATTTTTTTATATCGTAAATTTTTGACTTTAAACAAAAAATAACTCGAATACAAAATGTTAATGTAGTATGCTATGTACATTTACTTCTAGTAATAAATATTTAAAATTTGTAACAGAACCATGTGCTTAATAATAACAAAAATATTAATAACATTTATTGAATATTAATATAACCTCCCATTTTCTACAAGCACTTTTCAATTCTTTATCCAAAATTCAACAACAAAAAGTTGGGTAACAACAACATCAACAACCAAAAATTAGGAATAGATGACGTCTATGAAGTACCGTTTGGACCAATTCGGGGATTATACGAATTATTTATATTTTTTACTAAATATTTATTTTTGTACGCATAAATCTTTTTATTCTTCTTTTATTTATTAATCCTGTATACCAAATGCTTCTACAGTTAGAGGAAGTAATAGTTTTTTTTTCAGTACAAACTATTCTCTTAGTTCAAAAAGGAAGTTAAAATATTCAAAACAACGCAACAAAACGTCTAATCTGACAGCGATTGTAGAGCCTCTTGCGGAAGGTATATCGTTATTGTAGCCATTTGAGAAACGTCAAATCGTGTCGCTTCTTTAATGTATCTACTGGTTATGAGCATTTTACTTAGACAAAATGCCATGAATAACAATTCAGTTCGATTCAGTTTTACCCTGAGTGTTATATACGAATAAAATTTTCAAAGCCAGTTTATTTACTGTACCGATACGATTTAACATTTCTCAAATGGCAATGATAATGATGACTCTCCGCAAGAGGTTCTACAATCGCTGTTACATTTGAAATTTTCTATTGGTTTTGAAAATGCTAGCGCGATCGCGCCACCTCGTGTGAACGAATAGGAGCTTTTATGTTCAGCAAATATTTTTCAGACTTTGTTAAAATAATATTTAGAGACATTATTTATATAAAAAAATGTTCAGTTGAAAAATAATGTAATTTTTATTCGTCGAACTAGCCCAAGCAGCGCTTCATAGTCCACAGTACTTTTTTTTATCTTTATTTTTTTAAGTTCAAAATTTTTAGAACAAAATGCGATCAAGCAATTAATCTAAAAGATTTTTGCACGACTATTCGGGAGTTTGGACAAACAGAATTTCGAGAGATAAACCGCGCTTAAACATTTTGTGCATCTACTTCTATTAACACAGATACTTCCACATACTTTCACTGGTAGTTCAGCATACTTCCACATACGTCCACTAACTTTCACAGATTTCCACTAACTTTCACATACTTCCACCGTACTTCCACTTCCACAGCTTTCACTTACTTCTACGTACTTCCACTGTACATCCACATATTTCCACTTACTTTCATGTACTTCTACCGTACTTCCACTTACTTCCACGTACTTGCACTTACTTTCATCTACTTTCACTAACTTTCACGTACTTCTATTTACTTCCACGTACTTCCACATACTTCCACTTACTTCCACGTACTTCCACCCTACTTCCACGTACTTCTACTAACTTCCACATACTTCTACTTACTTCCACATACTTCCACTTTTACTTCCACTTCCTTCCACATACTTCCACGTACAGCCAAGTACTTCCACCGTACTTCCACTATCTTGTACACCTTCTTCCACTCGCGGTTTACCCCCGCAGAATTTCTTTGGATCACTTAGTAACATTTTCTAAGAAATCAAAAATAAAAAAGTATTCTCTCTTTAGAACTCTATTCACGGACACGCAGTGCTTAAACGAGAACAACAATTGTTTTTATATTAATTTTTTATAAAATGAAATTTTCATCTGCGTTTTACGCTGGTTTAATATAAATAATACAAGAAAAAAAGTTTTCCAACACTTTAGATTTCTAATGTAGATAGACAGACAGTCCTAAAATAGCGACCATAAAAGCGTTTATAAATATACTCAATAAATAAACCATTTGATTTTCGATTAATCGCAATAACGTAGAACTGAAGTTTTGACTACAGAATTAATATGAAACGATTTTGGTTTATAATTTAATAAAGAAAGGAAGGTTTTTTTATTTACCCTAATTATAAAAGTTTAAATAATGTATTCGTATATGATGTTCAATTACAACTAACATAATGATAGAGTAAATAATTGGTATAAGATTATCCTAGAATCTAGATATACCGAGCGTTCCACAAAAAATGGTCTTGACCATTGTGCTTCACATTGCTGCTATATTCAGAAAAACAATTACAATTACCAGCAGGGTTGGGCATGTAGAATATTACATGTATAATATACTTATTATACATGGTTATTCTGCATGTAGAATATTAAGCCTTTTTTTTCTGCATATTCTGCATGTAGAATAATACCGATGCAAAATCAGCCAGTTTAAACCTAAATATAACCATGTATACAACTAAATGAGTGTCCCCCTACCCCTAAGTAAAACTAAAATAAATAACGTTAGCAAAACCCGTGGGCTATGCCCGACGCTTGTATTGACGACTTAAAATACGCAAACTTTTGAAATCAAGTGCCCTGCCATCCTACGCCACTGTTACATAAACATCGGTACCGGCAAACATAATAATCAATAAGCTGTGACGAGATGTAAGAGCATAGCCCGTCGTCACCAAAAGTTGAGACAGGGTAAAGGAATTCGGATTTAATATACAGATAGATTGGTTGCCTAAGGCGCAAGTGCTTACTTAAATGTTA
This sequence comes from Ctenicera cuprea, assembly GCA_958336395.1. NCBI lineage: Eukaryota > Metazoa > Arthropoda > Insecta > Coleoptera > Elateridae > Ctenicera > Ctenicera cuprea. Next base: position 17,520,589 of record OY284494.1, read on the forward strand.
TAAGGGCTTTGTGAATCTGGACATTCAGAAAAAATGGGCAAATTTATTGTATAATTTTTTATAGAGCCGACTTCATTGTCGTTTGATAGTTGCCCTAAATTTAAAAAAATTGCAGTGCGGTACGTTTGAATAGAAAATAGGAAAGACAGCGCGTTTGTACCATTGGATAGTCGCAGGTCTCACCCCTCCCGCATCATACCATGCAGACATGCGTGTTTTTTCAGAATCTATCGTACATGTTTTACATATTCTACATATTTTACATACACTGTGTCTATAAAGTAACCCCCCCCCCAACTAACTTTTGAACGACTTGATATTTTTCCACAAAATTTGGTGTGCTGTAATGGGAAATTAATTTATATCTTTTAGACCATATTAAAATTTTGTATCCTCCAAAATGGCGACTGGGTGCCATTTTGAATTTTTTTTAATAGAAAGGGGGGTCTAGTGACACCTCATTGGAAAGGTCTTGTAGTTCTGCGTCTGATCCTAGAGTTTCAAAGAAAAATATTCAGCCATAACAAAATGACAATGTTTGAAGGTAAAGAAGTCTATTTAAAAAAACTAAGAATTAAAGCTAAAAGAAATTAAATTAAGTGTTCGAAATGTTTACTATTCACTTCTTGGCACATAAAAAGTCGTTTATGAAATTCCTGCGTTATATTTTCATAAGTTTCTGGAGTGATATTTCTGCAAACTTCTGTAATGCGTTGCTCCAGTTCTTCAATTGTTTCTGGACGGGTTCTGTACACTTTCGATTTCAGATATTCCTCTAGAAAAACACCTAAGGGAGTTGAATCTGGGAAGTGAGCCGGCTATTCTATAGGCCCCCGCCTACCAATCCATCTTCCAAGAAAATGTCCGTTGAGAAAGTCAGAAACAGGCCTATAATAATGAGGCGGCGCACCGTCTTGTTGGAACATAACGTTTTCAATATTATTTCCAGCCACCGGAGTTATTTCTGGGAAAATTGTGTACTACAAATAAAAAAGTGGACTACTGGATAAAAAAATCAAAACAATTTTGTTTAAAATTCGCCATTTTGTTATGGTTGAATATTTTTCTTTGAAACTCGAGGATCAGACGCAGAACTGAAAGACCTTTCAAATGAGGTGTCACTCGATCCTGGATAAAAAAATCAAATCTATATTGAATTGAGTGATTGCATTTATTTAAAATCCGCCATTTTGTTATGAGTGAATATTTTTCTTTGAAACTCTAGGATCAGACGCAGAATTAAAAGACCTTTCAAATAAGGTGTCACTCGACCCCCCTTTCTACTTAAAGAAAAATTCAAAATGGCGCCCAGTCGCCATTTTGAATGATACAAAATTTAATTTTTCGCCAAAAAATAGTATTTAATTTCCCATTAAAGCACACCAAATATTGTGGTAAAATATCAAGTCGTTCAAAAGTTAGTTAGGGGGGGGGGTTACTTTATAGACAGACGGTATATAATATGTAGAAAAAGGTAGATATACCAGTTTTATTTATCATACATATTTTACATATTATTCTACATATTCTACACACTTTTTTAAGTGTAATCAAACAAAAATATTTTACGTTTAAAGTTACAAACCTGAAATCCAGTATAATTAATTAATAGTAGTTTTCTGAATATATCGATACGTGACGTACGCTGGTCAAGGCCTGCTTTATTGAATTTTTGTGGATCGCTCGGTATTCGTTCACTAAAAAGAGAGATTTAAAACTCGTATCGTATGAGATAGCTTACGAAAAATTTAACTTTATTACAGATTATTGCATATCAGAAAATTTTTAAACAGCCGCACAGTGGTTCAAACGGCCAAATCCCTGGCCAAAAATCGAAAATTCAACTTGTTAGTTGAAAGTTAATTTTCAGGGAATCCGGTAGAGGACGCATTAGTACATTATAATCCGCAGAACAAGTGTCCAAACTGTCATTTCTACCCGCGGGATTTCATGTCAAAGTTAGCCGCGCGCCGAGCGTAACGCACGGCCTTTCTCCGCTACTGAAATATCGCACGTGTTCAAATCCGTGTAACTTTCCTTGCGAGTGTTGTTTTTCAATTCTGAAAAATGGAGGTTGTTCCTGAAGGTAAGTAGAATTTTTCCTGCTTTTTTAATTCATGAAATTTATGTTTGGCGTACTTGAAAAAGAGCGCCAAACGCACGACTTAAAAATATTCATGTTTTTCGAAACGCCTTTTCTAAAAGTATGAATATAGTTAGAGTCCCGTGGAATCTCGGAATTTTTTTAAGTTCATTGTGTAGTTTGTAATGTTGCAAAATAAATAGTGAAAAGAAATTGCGCTGGTTTGCGCAGGTTTGTCTGCTACGGGGCTTTTCTAGTACGCGCGCGCTTCGGAATGACTCAGGCCATGTTCCGACATGTCAAGCTCAGCCCCCTTATCTTAATTCTTAGGCGGGGCCCGTCTACCTAAGTTAATCTTTTGTCACTTTAACCTTCTTTTCAGATTTATAACGGTTGTTAGAAGTACGTTCTTACTACGCATGTAAAATATTTTACCTTACTGTAAGAATATTTCAAAATTCAGAATATTAAAAAAATACTTTTTTCTTTTTTCTTATGATAAATATTAATAATTATGTTTTGTTTAAACTCTAGATTCTGAAAATAAGTACTTGGAGTGTACTTTAATGGAAATATTTGAGATTTTGAAAACTTGTTGGATCATACCATTCAAAGACCAAGCGATTATTCTGCAAGACAAACTGGCCGAATTAAAGAAAGTTCCTTTTAAAATTTATAAGGAATCTTTTGACGTGTTGAAAACGTTGTCATCCAAAATGCAGACGAAGTAGAGGGAATGCAATCGCATAAAATTGGATTTCCTAAGAAAGAATCAAGACTGGCTAGAATCGTCAATTAAAATTCAAGTAAGTTTCTTCGAGTGATTGTATATTACCATGCAAAATGTGTATATTAATTTTTGGTGTTTCTTTTACTCAGAATGCCTGTGCGATTACGCGTAAAGATGGGGATTCCACAGCGGATACCAGTAAGAGAGGGCGACCGCGACCTTCCGCGGAATTTAATGACCCCAGTGGTCGAACAAAAAGAAGGATGACCGAAGAATTGCGTTCTGAGAACACTGCAATGAAGCTTGTGTATGCCACGGAAATGACTCTCCGCGCTTCTGGATCTTTCACAGCTGCAAACGTCTTAAAGGACATTGTGGACATCGGGCCACCGCGTGCGTTGGAGTATGATTCAGCTTACAAAAGGGTATCGCAGCAGAATATGGGGGAATTTACTTAACTTTTGAATATAAACTTGCTTTTGTATTAAGCATAAATATACGATATTTGTATATTTTAAAACCGTTGAATTTTTTGTACCAAAAAACGCCATTTTGAATCCGCCATTTTGAATTTTGAATCCGCCATTTTGAATTTTGAAATTCGGATGGCAGATTCGAATTCAGCGACATATAAAACGTAAATCTACTAATTTTTGTATTGATTTACTCACTGGCTGATTTTTGGCCAGGGATTTGGCCGTTTGGACCACTGTGAGCCGTGAGAGCATCGAATGCGTAAAATATTGTAATTTCCAGTTTTACCATATGTCGCACGCATTTATTATATAGAAAATTGTCCCACAGATTAATCATCAAACAGAGATGATATTCTATTGTACCTACCTATTATAACGATTTGCCTCTACCTTATCATGCATTTATTTATTTGAATAACTTACGATAAAGATGTTTAAATAGTAAATTCTAAGAAGGTTAAAAGAAACGTATTCCTGCATATTATTTACTTTCAACAATCACAGTCTAAATAGAATGCAACTAAAAAATGAAATAAATGTATTTCTGTCTTAATTTCACATTAGTCACACAGCAAACTAGCTACTGAAAGTCATAAATGAGTTTTAATTATGCTACAATTTACAAACAGTGCAAATCCGACGAGAAATCTCGAATTCAAATACAAACTTTATACTAAATTAGGACCAGTTTATTTGGAACAGTTCTCAAATTAATACAGAAACGTAAAATTTAACATGAAGCTTAATGGAACACAACAAACCGTGTAATTGCTTTTATGTGTACCTACTGCACAAAGTGGGTCTGCTGAAAGCATTGTTAAATATTTACAGGAAATGAAGAAGTAAATGATGATCCACTTTCAAGAGGTTTCGTAACCATATCCGGCATGCAAATGTCCATTTGAATAAAAAAAAGCGTTGCAGTTTAAAAGTAAAATTTCTTTTTAATTGTTCCGCAAGGAACTGTTAATTGGGCGAAAAAAGACAGTATTATTATAGAAGCAAATTAATGGAAATTATGATTATGACAATTGAAGAAAACGCGGAAAAATTGAAGAATTTGGAAACCACCGGAAGTATGTACTATTAAGTTACAAGTGAGATAGATGCCATTGTTGTCAAAAAAGTTCATGAAAATCCGTCAATAAATTTAACATAAGTTAGGCGAACGTAAAAAAAATAAGGTTAATTTTACCTTATTTCCAAAACGATATTTCGATTTGTTTTTAATTTTGCTATTTGGATATATTTCAACAATTGTATAAAAAATAAATACTGTTTTTTTACTAGCGACCTTACTAAATGCACGGCTGATTATCATATCATATTTCAAAAGGATGTTTATATTTACGTTTTGTGCGAGAACATTTAAAATATGATCGCACTAGTGCTGCCACTTTACTGGCTCGGCTAGCGGCTCAATCATAAGCTGAGCCATTGTACGGGATCGGCTAGCGGATCGTAAGCCCGTAACCAGCGGACATGTCTTAATGTATTTAGAAACCTTTTTTTTATGGGAAAATAATTAATATGTTATTATTATTTGGAAAACGATTACCTGGGATTAAAGAAAACCGAGAACGAAAAAACCGCCTAAATCCGGGTGGGAAGGCGACAATTAACTCCCCTAATTTTAGCTCACCTAAAAATTATGTTGTGAATCTTATTCTACTATCACTCATAAGCTATTTAGCTTAGGCAGAAATGTTTTATCGCCCCCGTTTATTAAATAAAAAGACATGAATATTTGATATTTAAAATATCATAATAGGCGCCACAGAGTAATCTATCTCTATAAGCCTTCCAAATTTAAAATAACTGTGTATCCAGTTATTGATAAATATTTAAATTTTCGATTCACATTTTTCATTTGTACAAAAATTTTCTTCTCTTCTATTTTAGTTTCGCTTCTCTTATTTTCAAGTTAGACAGTTCGGAATAAGGCATTCGATATCGGATTCCGTTTTGAGATTTAGTAAATCTCAATTCCGAAATAAAAGGCTACCAAAAAACAGGTCAAATTTCGTTTTTGGTTTCGGTGTTTTTGTAAGCTTATCTTATCGGTGAATTTTTGATGTAATCTCACACTCCAAAGCTCATCGAAACTGGATCATGCGTTTGGTGGTTAGAGGCACCATTCGCACTCATACATGCACGCACATACACACCTACCCACAGCAGACATTAAAAAAATAATTTTGGGTTTCTGGAGGTCTAAAACATGTATTTCAGCAAAATATTATTATAAATACGCGGTTTATTCACCGTACGAGATATTTGTTGCACTTTTGACAAAGATCGAAAATTACGAAAAAAAAACTGCCAAATATAATTAACTATAATTGTTTCATAATTTTTAAGTCGGTGCCAAGTAAAACATAAAAAATTCGAATCTAATTTGTTATTGCAGCAAGGTATATAATTTTTATGTTTTACTTGGCACCTACTTAAAAATTATAAAACAATTAATAATTATATAATAAACAACAATTTCTTAATTACATTAAACGGAACAACAAATAAGTATTAAACTGTTGTATAAAAAACATTTATTTTTTGCTTTTTAGTTAACTTATGTCACTTTTGTGTCATTTGAAGTCGGTTTTCTTTTTTTTAAAGTTAATTATTTTACAATTTTAAGTGATGGGTAGACCTAGTAAGGATGCTTCTCGAATGAGGAAATGACGGCTAGTTGAAACGGAAGATGAAATACGGAAACACTAAAAAGTCGGTTAAAAAAATAGATTTTGAGGAGTATCTTCGAAGTTCAAGCTCCAATACCAATGAAATTATAATGGGACCACCTTGGAACTATACTGAACCCAACACAAAAAAATCATTAAAATCGGTTCATAAACAAAAAAGTTATGCCCGAACATACATAAAGAAAAAAATATATATATTAAAAAAAAAACATATATACAGACGAATTGAGAACCTCCTCCTTTTTTTGAAATCGGTTAAAAAAAGAGCGAAGCATTTCGCCTGGACTTTTTAATACTTCAGAAATTGTCTTATCATAATTCAAAGGAATGTTTGTATCAACGTTTTGTGCAATAACAGTGATCGCACTAGTACTGCGCACTGTACTGCCTAAGCTAGCAGATCATAAGCCAGTAACTAGCGGACATGTCTTATTAGTTATTGTATTTAAAAACCGACCCTTTTTTATGGGAAAATAATTGCTATTTTATTATTTTTTGGAAAACGATTTCCTGGAATTAAAGAAAATTAAAAACGACAGGACATATTCCTCCGCCAAAATCTGGGTGGGAAGGGGAAAATTATCCCCACTAATTTGATCTCGCCTAAAAATTATATTGTGAATCTTATTCTACTATCACTCAAGAGCAATTTAGCTTAAGTAGAAATGTTCTCCCCGTTTATTAAATAAAGGGGCATGAATGTTCGATGTTTAAAAATTTATAGCAGGCGTTACAGATACATCTTTATTACAGTTTTCATTTGTAAAAAAATTCTCTTCTCTTCTATTCTCTCTTCTCTTAATTTGATGTTTGACAGTTCGGAATAAGGCATTCGACTTACCCTAATGGCTATCAGATTCCGTTTTCAGATTTAGAAAATTCCAATTGAAAAAATGCTGCAAAAACAGTTCTTTCGTTTCTGGATTCGGATTTTTTTTCAAGTTTAACTTGTCGGTGAAGTTTTGTTGTAATCTCACACTCGAAAGCTCTATCCGTTCACAACTACCCACACCATACATTAAAAAAAAAATTCAATTTTGGGTTTTTGTAAATCTAAAATATGTATTTCCGTAAAACCTCGAACTAAAAAAATTTCATGAAATCAGTACTTCGCTATATTGAAAGTATAGAAATGTAAAAACAGAAAAAAAAACGCAGATTAAAGATGTTAAAATACAAAGAAGTGAATTTAAATATAGTATATCGAGTAATTTCCAAGTCGATCACACTGTCGAACTTTTAATTACTACTGCGATATGAACAGAAGGCGGAAGAGTTGTGATAACATTGTTCTCTTTTGATTTCGCAATTTAAAAATTAAAAATTGTTTCCAAAGCATTCCTTAACAGTGATACTGAGATAACCTCGCTGCACTTACATACATTTGTATTGTTACAATATACCAGTATTTTTCTATTTATTTTTATTTGTTCAATCAAGTGTCAGTTTGAAGAGATTTTGTATCATATTTTGAGACCACCACTGGGCTTTAAAAGTGTCATCTACGTCATTAATATCCTTCCAATTTTTTATTGTTTATTTTATATCGCTTTATATAGAAATCATCTTTTCTACTAATAGAGGATGGTATTGATTAGGTACATGAAAGTTTTCGATTTCGTGATTTCAGAGAAAACAAAAACGCTTTTTTGGTCTCAAAAATTTCCAAATAGAATTTTTTTACACATATGCATTTGTTAATTTTTTTTGTAATCCTACACTTATGGGGGCACCAATTGCCAAGGTTATACGGCCCCCCATCTAACATGCACAAGACGACACAAAGACCCATGGCCCCCCTATCTTCTTATTTCCCGAACGGCGGGTTCGTATAGATATGGCCTTAGTAAAAAAAGGCGTCAGAGAACTTGCGTTCAAGTTTGCTGTTGCAAACAATAAAAGATTTCCAGAACAGTAGAACGATAAAAACAATAGCTGGAGAAGAATGGATGCTACATTTCATGAAACGCCATGAATAGGAAATCTTAAGCAAAACTTTAAATTTTTAAATCGTTTTCCGAAACAAAATCTTGAATATTTTCTTAAATAATGTTGACATTTTTTCTACTTTTATACAACTAAACTATCTTATTATAACTGAATTATTTTCACATTTCGTTAAAAAAACTGAATTTTTTGGTAACTTTTGACTGAAAAATATCAGTGTTCCAAGGTACAAAAGGGTGTGTTCCACACATGAACGTGTTGCACTTTGGAACAAAATTTGAAGTGCTTAAGAAATTTCTAGCTTGAAGGTACTTTCTCCCATTGCTTTGAAAAAATGTGTTCTGTTGTTCAATTGTACACACTTCAAGACCCTACCTTTAGATTTTTGAATAACTTAATTAAACTCCTAAGAAAATTGAAAAAACAAAAAGGGTTTCAAGGTACTGCAGTCTCCCCTACAACGCTTTAGGATGCAAAGCATCGGATTTGTTAGAGATATCAACAGCGGCGGCGTCCGGCGGTAGGCGAGCATGCAGCCGCCAAGGGCGGCAAAAATTTTAGGGGCAGAAAACCTGTTTAAAAATAAAACAAATAATAATAAAATGAAATAATAGTTATTTATTGTACAAGATGATAAAATTGCACTTTATCTTCGAGAGCGATTAGCATTGAGAAGATAATGAAATTTTATCGTCGTGTGGAATACAACATTTTTTTGTATAGCATTTGTTAAAGAAGACCAGAAAATGAAGAAAAATCAATGATAAATTTAATTTAAAAGTGTCAGGAAAAAACAGTTTCACGAAAAAATGAGTAGGTGGCTTTAATAACTTTTTGGTTGCTATAGATATACTTAATGTAGAAAAAAAAATAAAATACTTGATCTATCCTTGCTGTTAAAGTACTACTTTATCTACCCTTGATGGTAAACTGCTACTTTTCCCTCTAATTTTAGTTAATAATAGCACGTTTTACCAGTTGCTATAGAAAAAAAAATTATTAAAAATATGCAATGAACTTCCACATACCATATTTGATAGAAATCGGTCAAATATTTGGAAGTGGCTGAAGCATACTAATTATCACCAAATTACAATCATGTGCACCGCCAAAGCGCCGCCCGCTGTTTTGTTGAGGCAGAGCGTGGGCCGCTTTTTGTAGATTTATTAAGAGGTAACGCTGAGAAATATACATTTTTCTCGTTCTGAAATAATTAATTTTAGTATTAACTTATTAAGTAAATATATTCCTTTTGAGTAGTTAGAAATGATTATTTTTTAATCGTTGGGTAAGAAATGTTGTGAGCATTTTTCTAGGTGGGGCTTGATAACGTCGTAGGTGGAGCTGAACCCCACTTGGCCATCTCTTGACTATGAGCTTGATCATGTCTCAGAACTGTCATAATAGCTGTATAAAAAGATTATGGAAAGTTAGAAGAGAAAAGTAACATCAAAATATCGCTTATATAAACAGTTTTTACCACAGAAACATACTCGTATTCTACAGTATATTGTTCAGAAAAAAATTCAAATTGATTTTTTTCATTTTTTTTAATCTCAGTGAAACTTTCGATACGTGTTTGAAATTTGGAAATTAGTTTTTTTATGTAATAAACAGGGGGCAATATAAATATTCGCCTTTAGGATGAGGTTCTAAACATGTTTTTTAGTTGAGTTTTTAGGTTTACTCCCCCCCCTATGTTTTCCATTAAAGAATGTTATTTACGTACAGGCCTTTTTGGATATTCATTAGTCTTTGTAACGAAAATCAGAAAATAAACTTTATACCATTATTAACGTTTTGACGAGAGGAAATTAAGAAATTTGCATCATTCAACTACACTTATATTATCATAGGTGTCCTAAAGATAAACGTGTGCTATGAGTCACAATCTGTAGAGCTACATAGTTTGATTAAAGTGCATTTTTCCTCTTAGATATTTAAAGGTGAAGGATTTTGAGTAAGAGGAATACGAAAACTAGAATTTTGAGTAACAGGAATACAGAGACTATGGAGGCAGCCTATAAAACCTGACCTAACCGTTAAAAAAATGTTGACCAAAGTTGCGTAGCGAAAGGGCAGTTCTACTTTGAACTTTTTCACGTTGGTGATTGTTGCACGGTTGATGGTGCATTATAAGATGCATTCATGTGTAAATTTGCATTTACGCCTGCAAGGTCATTGGACTTCGAGCAGCACCGAGACTCCACTTCATCGTCTGCTGCTATTTTTGCTCCTGTGACATACTCAGTCTGACTTCGGTTGCACCTAATCATGACGAAGAACAGCTATTTTACTAACAAGCAAAGCTAGTAGTTCAAGCGGTATTTAATAACATGCGTCATAAATAACAATGAAGTCTTGCAAAATACAGCGGCAACTTAAAGATTGCCATTCGAAGAAGTGTTATGGTTCATTAAACGTTAATTAAATGATGAGCATTGCTGTAAAAGGAAATGAATTGTGGCTAGCCTTGTTAGTACGTGACATTGAAAGTTAAGCTTTCACGGGAAAAGTTGCTGTTTACCGCAACATTGAAATTTCGAGATTTTTCTTTTGCTGTTGCAGTCAGATTTCCAAAAACTGAATTTATATGGCTTTTTCCCAGTATCAATTTTTAAAAAATTTCAAAAAATCGTCAGAACTCCCCATATATTGAAGGTTTCAAACGGTTTGCGGAAAAATAACAAAATAATAAACGTGAAATCTTAGAAATTTTTTTCTGAATCTTATACCAAGCCCATCCAGATATTTATAGAAGCCCCCTCTGTTAAAGTTTCTATTCAACAAAAGATCTTTCTTAGACCCGTTTCTTTGTCTCTCGTTATTCGTCAGCCCTCGGCTTCAGACACATAAATTTACTACTACTAGAAATTATGTAAATCTAGCCACAGAAGAAGAGACCTAATATGGAAATGCATTTACAAGACTTGCACCAAACTTGGCGCCATGAACTAGCATTCGAGCGAGTTGTAAATCATTCCACACTCCCAGTATTTGTTGATTCACGTTGGAGAAAATTACTGTAGATGTAAATATTTCTCAAGAATCCGCCTGTATAAATTTTTAGGTACAAATGTAAAGAATTCTACTATTTTCTTCAAATAAAATGAAGAAAAAATGTAAGACAATATTTCATGCTGTATGTTTTACAAAAATTTGTTAAGCATAGAAGGCAGAAGGTTACAGGAAAATGTAACTAAATGGCCAACGCCGGATTTGTATTATTGTCGCCCATTAGCAATTTTTTTCTGCCCCCCCCCCCTACCGCAAAAATACAAAATGATGTCAAAATTATTAACCGTGGCTAGTAAAGCAGATTTATATACAGAGGCTTCATTAATTACTGATACCCACGTGACCACAAAATATAGGCAACCCAACTTACACTGTTGGTAGCCTTTTATCCAACAATTCCCAAGCCGTTTGTTAACTTATCAAGGCTTGCTTGTTTACATACATAACCTCACTTTGAGTGTTGACAGTGACACTTACAGGGAATTTTTAGTTACCACGAGTACCAATCCTGAACTGACTTCAACATCTAAATCTAAAACTCCCTAAGTCCAGAGGTCACGTGAGCATCAGTAATTAACGAAAGCGCTGTATAATGTATTTATTATTTTATTTCATCCACTTAGTGTATTAAATGTTAACAAAATGAGATACTTAATTGTTTTTTGAGTATCTCATACTCATAGTCATGTTTCAATGGTACACAATGGATGGAAGTCCAAAAATTAATAGTTTTTGATTAAAAACGGCGGCTGACCATTAGGATTTTTCGATATAAAGGTTGTATCTGGACGTCCGTCTCGGGAATACAAGCATACCGCAAAGTGTAGTAATTGTGACAAAAATTATTGTTTTATAATGATTTAAGTATTGCCAGCCTACACCCAATAGCAGCTGACAGTGTGGCTGTCGGCGACTTTCGATAACTGCTTCGCGGTGCGCAGTTTTAAGTTTGTAGTACGCATGTGCCGTGGTAAACCGGCCAGTAGTAGAACTGACCTGTACTACTACTCTGAATATTACTAAGCAGGAGTATAAATAGAACTGACTTTTGTATTTCAGCCATTTTGAATTTACTGATGGATAGCAAGAGTAACAAGTAAACAAAAAATATATATTTTTTACGGTTTATGGAATTTTAAGCGCCCCATTTTGCTGGCGCCACTAGGCAATAGCCTAGGTTTACCTGATCGCAGATCTTGCTCTATAAAAGGCTCTTTACCCTGAATGATTTTAAAGACGCGAAAGAGGGGGAAATGTAAAGAATGGATTCTAGAATCAGAAGACGTAGTTTGAGAAAGAATTGAAGTATGGATTTATATTATGCGAGCAATTAAAATTTAGTATGTCGTATATGTTTTTTCGCCAAGACCAATATGTCATGGTATAGGTTTTGTGCTTATTTTATTTTATATTTAAATCCTTAACCGTTACGTAGGCTCTTGAACTTCTATAACGTGAGTAGGCGCATTGGGGTTGTTTTGAACCCCATCAGTTTAGGCTCTACTGATTTTTTTCTATCGAAATTTTAAAGTTTTTAGTTATCGATTCTGCATTGCATGACTCTTTTACGAAATTTAGAGCACATTTTTTGCCGAATGTTAGTGTTAGTGTTAAAATATAATAAAACGTATATTTGTAGTGTACGTATTTTTTTTAATTCTCTAATTACAAATTAAGAAATTATAAATTTTATTACGTAGTAATCTACTTATACTTTGCTTGTAATTTGTAGCTAACATTACACAATAATTTGCTTGTAATTTGTAGCTAACATTACACATAATAATTTATCGTACCTGAAATTAATGAACTTATGCAACAACAACAAAAGTTGTGGGTCCAACTGAGGACGTACTTTCTTACCCTGTTCTTAAATTCCTACTATGTCTTTCCATCTGATCATTGCATTATTTGTATTAATGTACATGCAAACGTATTAAGAATAATAGACTGGCAGATTGTGTCCGACCTGGAATAATTCGGTTCGATAAGCTGGGCCTCGCGTAAGCAAAACGGTGTTTTAAACGCTTGCTTGTTTGTTTGCAGTCACTTCGCTTTTAAAGTTATTCTGCTATTGTTGCTTTAACTGTGAGTGAAGTTTGATTAGATGCTGTTTAATGCATTTACTTCCACTTTTTGTTTGGCGTCCAGTTTTTAATGTTACGCGGTGGTGTTAAAAAGTAAAACTAAAAAATTTACCCTGCCTAATAGGACGGACCGCCACTGGTATTTATATAGGAATATGTGAGCGAAAAATGTAACGTAAATAGACGCGTGGGGATCAAATCTGCCTACCACCTAAAAACGTCACAATTGCGAAAAAACTGGAAAGTATAAATAATATTGTTTCACAAGCATGACGTCAAAGAACGGTGCATTTTAGGAAGGTACTGAAAAGGCGGAAAATTAATTCGAAAATTGTAGTCATTACGCAACAGTTTAGTTCCCTGGGAGTCAAATTGATCCCCCCCCCCTCTCGCGCTCACAGAAGGGTTAGTAGTGGTGTTTGAAATTTTCTATTCTTACCAAGCATAAACTGCGCTTTAAAATGATGTATCACAGCATATACTCGTGGCTGTATTATCATGAAACAGTTGAAATATACCAATAAACGTGTACATTATCACACAAATTTTACTATTTCACATTTCATTAGGGCAGTGGTTCCCAACCTTATAGTACGGGACGCGTGACGCTGTGCCACGATCCGCAATATTTTTATAATTCTCCGTAATTTCTTTTTTAAAGTCTTACGAATAAATCGAACTTGTCAAGTTAATTCAGCATTCATATTTTTGTAAATATTCACCAATAGTCAATGAAAACAGGGCGCACGCTGTCTCGCATGCCAGCTCCCCTGCGAGGCACCCCTGTGCTTTCATCACGCTCATGTTCTTGTCCATAAAAAGGGCCGCCCTGTATACTGCGTCTACATTTATTTTTAGTATCAATTCAGTTGTTTTACTTTTACTACCTGTCAGTCATTATTAAGGTTTTTACCCCTTTTTTTAAACTTATGTTTACATTCAATTTACATTTTGATATTTTATTTTAATAGTTTTTGTGCACTCCGTAAGTCTCGCTGCTACTTCCAGGTTCAAATTTGTTGGATGACAATTAATTATAAATATTATGAATTTTTTCCAAAAAAATTTTGGTGGCCGCTTTAAAATTGCGTGCTCCCACGGTTGCCGCACTTGAGAACCACTGGCATAGATCAACTGTTGTGTAGACGGTTGTTAACAGTTAGTACTATATTCAAAGCGAAACCACAAAGTTTTCATAGTTTAATTTGATTGGGGTAGCAATAAATTAAATTACTTCTTTAGAAAAGTATAATTCTGTTATTTAAAAAGCCTATTTTTGGTGTTTTGTTAAATTGTTTATAAGAAAAGATTTGGTTTCAATTATGGCTAGAATAGACCACTACATGTTTCGTTCTTGTTTGAACTCATCAGGTGGACATAATTCTAACCATAATTGAGACCAAAAGCAAACAGGCATATATACGCCAGAAAGTATAAAACTAACGGGGAATTAAACTAATAACGCCCTCTATTATGTGCGGCGAGAAAAAGTTGCAAAGCAACAAACCGGCAAAGTTGCGATCGGAACCTGCTAAGCAGGTATCTGCGATCTCACCGGCCTCTAAGCACAAAACACAGAAACGCCCGTGTGGCAAGAAATAAGAAAAGATTTGGTTTCAATTATGGCTAGAATAGACCACTACATGTTTCGTTCTTGTTTGAACTCATCAGGTGGACATAATTCTAACCATAATTGAGACCAAAAGCAAACAGGCATATATACGCCAGAAAGTATAAAACTAACGGGGAATTAAACTAATAACGCCCTCTATTATGTGCGGCGAGAAAAAGTTGCAAAGCAACAAACCGGCAAAGTTGCGATCGGAACCTGCTAAGCAGGTATCTGCGATCGCACCGGCCTCTAAGCACAAAACACAGAAACGCCCGTGTGGCAAGAAATAAGAAAAGATTTGGTTTCAATTATGGCTAGAATAGACCACTACATGTTTCGTTCTTGTTTGAACTCATCAGGTGGACATAATTCTAACCATAATTGAGACCAAAAGCAAACAGGCATATATACGCCAGAAAGTATAAAACTAACGGGGAATTAAACTAATAACGCCCTCTATTATGTGCGGCGAGAAAAAGTTGCAAAGCAACAAACCGGCAAAGTTGCGATCGGAACCTGCTAAGCAGGTATCTGCGATCGCACCGGCCTCTAAGCACAAAACACAGAAACGCCCGTGTGGCAAGAAATAAGAAAAGATTTGGTTTCAATTATGGCTAGAATAGACCACTACATGTTTCGTTCTTGTTTGAACTCATCAGGTGGACATAATTCTAACCATAATTGAGACCAAAAGCAAACAGGCATATATACGCCAGAAAGTATAAAACTAACGGGGAATTAAACTAATAACGCCCTCTATTATGTGCGGCGAGAAAAAGTTGCAAAGCAACAAACCGGCAAAGTTGCGATCGGAACCTGCTAAGCAGGTATCTGCGATCGCACCGGCCTCTAAGCACAAAACACAGAAACGCCCGTGTGGCAAGAAATAAGAAAAGATTTGGTTTCAATTATGGCTAGAATAGACCACTACATGTTTCGTTCTTGTTTGAACTCATCAGGTGGACATAATTCTAACCATAATTGAGACCAAAAGCAAACAGGCATATATACGCCAGAAAGTATAAAACTAACGGGGAATTAAACTAATAACGCCCTCTATTATGTGCGGCGAGAAAAAGTTGCAAAGCAACAAACCGGCAAAGTTGCGATCGGAACCTGCTAAGCAGGTATCTGCGATCGCACCGGCCTCTAAGCACAAAACACAGAAACGCCCGTGTGGCACATAATAGAGGGCGTTATTAGTTTAATTCCCCGTTAGTTTTATACTTTCTGGCGTATATATGCCTGTTTGCTTTTGGTCTCAATTATGGTTAGAATTATGTCCACCTGATGAGTTCAAACAAGAACGAAACATGTAGTGGTCTATTCTAGCCATAATTGAAACCAAATCTTTTCTTATTTCTTGCCACACGGGCGTTTCTGTGTTTTGTGCTTAGAGGCCGGTGCGATCGCAGATACCTGCTTAGCAGGTTCCGATCGCAACTTTGCCGGTTTGTTGCTTTGCAACTTTTTCTCGCCGCACATAATAGAGGGCGTTATTAGTTTAATTCCCCGTTAGTTTTATACTTTCTGGCGTATATATGCCTGTTTGCTTTTGGTCTCAATTATGGTTAGAATTATGTCCACCTGATGAGTTCAAACAAGAACGAAACATGTAGTGGTCTATTCTAGCCATAATTGAAACCAAATCTTTTCTTATTTCTTGCCACACGGGCGTTTCTGTGTTTTGTGCTTAGAGGCCGGTGCGATCGCAGATACCTGCTTAGCAGGTTCCGATCGCAACTTTGCCGGTTTGTTGCTTTGCAACTTTTTCTCGCCGCACATAATAGAGGGCGTTATTAGTTTAATTCCCCGTTAGTTTTATACTTTCTGGCGTATATATGCCTGTTTGCTTTTGGTCTCAATTATGGTTAGAATTATGTCCACCTGATGAGTTCAAACAAGAACGAAACATGTAGTGGTCTATTCTAGCCATAATTGAAACCAAATCTTTTCTTATTTCTTGCCACACGGGCGTTTCTGTGTTTTGTGCTTAGAGGCCGGTGCGATCGCAGATACCTGCTTAGCAGGTTCCGATCGCAACTTTGCCGGTTTGTTGCTTTGCAACTTTTTCTCGCCGCACATAATAGAGGGCGTTATTAGTTTAATTCCCCGTTAGTTTTATACTTTCTGGCGTATATATGCCTGTTTGCTTTTGGTCTCAATTATGGTTAGAATTATGTCCACCTGATGAGTTCAAACAAGAACGAAACATGTAGTGGTCTATTCTAGCCATAATTGAAACCAAATCTTTTCTTATTTCTTGCCACACGGGCGTTTCTGTGTTTTGTGCTTAGAGGCCGGTGCGATCGCAGATACCTGCTTAGCAGGTTCCGATCGCAACTTTGCCGGTTTGTTGCTTTGCAACTTTTTCTCGCCGCACATAATAGAGGGCGTTATTAGTTTAATTCCCCGTTAGTTTTAAATTGTTTATAGTTTGTATTATTATAAAAAATTAAATACATGAAATTTATCTACTTTGATGTTCTTATAATTATTAAACATATCTAAAGCTTACTCTTTTGAAATTTAAAACCTTGTAAATGGCTGGGAACAAAATAAATTGAGAATGCACCACGCGCACAGCATAGCTTCTGTAATGTCAAGAACTTTTGTTGCAACACAACCTTATATTAATTTTTATTCTAATCACATATTGTACGGATAGTTAATTTGTCGTTAAAAGGTCGCTCACTTGGATTTTATGTCATCAATTGTACGTTGAATTTTATAAATTTGTCCTTCAGTTTGTTGCTTTGTTGATTACTTGTATTAACTTTTGCAATACAAGTGGTATATAAGGCAATTAATGTTTATTACTACAACTAACTGTTATAAAATTACAAAGTAAACTTGATATACAAAAGTTGGAGAGGGAAAATCCAGATGTTCAATAAACAAATTTCAATATAGAGGTGGCATTTAATAGATATACAAGTCAGAATAATCAAAGACAATAAAGAGAAATTGAAGTTTTAATTCATAAACCGCTGTTTTCATTCATGCATCCATTCATTCTTAATTTATGTTTGTAATTGTATTTATTTCTTTGAGGCTGCTAGTGTGGTTTTTACCAGTATATGAAAGTATTGATTTTATGACACTTTTGGTTTCGACATTTAACGAAAAAACATGTTTTGAAGGTCAAGGAGCCGAAAAACGTTTATTGTAAATTTTCTGACTGTGTGAGTTAGTCCGTTCTCACATATCTTCCGAAAGGGCACGGCACACGGTGGTCAGATTTAGATGAAATTTGTTTTTGTAGTATGGTTTGTTGCTAAAGCAGAGTTGTATAGATTTGAAATTGATCCCGTAACAGACCAAGGAGGACACAGTGTTATTATGGAAAGATATTTCGGAAGTCATAAAATTTAAAAATAAATGCCAAGAAATTATTTCTCAAAATTGTCTACACAATATTTTGTTAATTTTTAATTTTAGGAATAAGTTTGTACCAACTATGCAAAAAATATTGTATAATAATTAAAGATTGGTGTAGAAATGTTATCCATTCCCCATGATCAACATATACCGGCTGTCTATAAAGTACCCCCCCCCCCCCATACTAACTTTTGAACCACTTAATATTTTGGCACAAAATTTGGTGTGCTTTAATGGGAGGTTAAATACTATTTTTCTACTTATATAAAATTTTTTGCCTGTCAAAATGAACTAGGCTTCATCTTGAAAAAAAAAATTAAATAACAAGGAGGTCGAGTGACACCTCATTTGAAAGGCCTTTTAATTCTGCGTCTGATCGTCTTGAGTGTCAAACAAAAATTTCATCCAGAAGAAAATGATGGCTCTTAAAATAATAGAATATTTTAATTCAAAATCATTTTGGTTTTTAATGTAGTAGGCTATTTTTTCATTTGTTTGCTGTCATTGAGAAGCTAGTACTAATTCAGGTAGCTGGAAACACTTGAAAACGTTATGTTCCAACATGACGGGGCACCGCCTCATTTTTATAGGCCTGTTATTGACTTCCTCAACGGTAGGATCGGGTGGTCCCGTAGAGTGGCCGGCACGCTTTCCGGATTTAACCCCCTTAGATTTTTTCCTTTGGAGATATCTGAAATCTTTAGTGTGCAGAATCCTTCCAGAAACAATTGAAGAACTGGAGCAGCGCATAGCAAAAGTTTCAGAAATATCATCCCAGCAAAAAAAGTAGGGTCTAAGGAAGAGATTTCACAACAAACTTTTCATGGGTGAAGAGGTCAAAGGTGAACATTTCGAACACGTCATTTAATTTTTTTTTGTTTTAATTCTTTGTTTATAAATAAACTTGCTTATTTTTAATTACATCTTATTTTGTTCTGGATAAATAATTTTTTCTGAAACATTAAAATCCGGCACATAACTAAAATCCCTTTTAAATAAGGTGTCACTCGACCCCTCTTGCTATTAATTTTTATTTCTAAAATTGCGCCCAGTACAGTTTTCCTCCAATGCCGTAGTTTTTCTGTGAAATTACTGTTTTCTTTTTATAAACACAGCATGATGAGAAAAAACGGTATTTAAACAAAATAGTTAATGACTGATAGCAGAACAAGAATCTAAAGTGAAATTTTAATTAAACTAATATTTAGGGGGCAATCCCACTTTTTGGGATTAATTAATATTAATTTTATAAAAGTTTGTAGATGCAGTGCTGTTGGTTTTATAGGAGGATCTTATGCGCAGGTATCTTGTTAGTTTTGGTTGAAACAAACTTATGATAGTGAATGACAATAGTAGGAAATTCATCAGTCAGTACTCCCTAAACCAAAAGTATATACAGGATGCGCCAAAAGTATGGAATATTAGTGTAACTCCTTGATTATTAATTTTATCAAAAAATCCTTTAAAAGGTATTAAAATTTTATCGAAAGAAATATAATAACACTAAAAAAATTTTGGCAGCCATTTTGAAGTTTTAGCATCATCGTATATTTGGATTTTGGATTTGAACTCGCAGGTGGATTCAAATGTTATGTGAATAAATTTTATAAATCAGCAATTCTGTTCCACTGCCTTAGATGCGGTAGAGGGAGCAATGTATCCTATTATAGGTAGTAAATTTTTATGATTAAGCCGCCATTTTGTAACGGTAACTTTACTACAAAAATTGTTCGGTTTAATGGCACCTTTAAAGTTAGGCATTACTTGACTCTTTGTTGTATTTAGGATTTTTGAGATAATATTTTTTGAATGTTCCCGCTCTTTTGAGGAGGAGAGGGGGTACTAGCATTTATTTTTTGTCCTCATGTGGTACATCGTTGGAAAGCTAATTTAATGGACTTTAACGATCAGTGCCAATTTTCTGGTACAATAGTTCATGTGCGGTTGGGAAAACGTTTATGTAATGGTCGCTTTACTGATATAATTGGCCACCATTTTGAAATGGTTTGAACTATCAACATGTTTCTTTTTCTTTGAGTTGTTGGTTTAAAAATACCTTTTAAATGAGGTACGACTTGACCCACCTTAAAAGTCTCGAGAAACTCTCTAAACTACCCTTTCCGGAGCCTCAAAAAATTTATAAATGTTTTTACTGAATACTTCGCGTCCATTTTTTTATGCCATCCATGTAGGTTCAATAGTTTAGCTGTAAAAAGTGATCTGTAACACCCTGTATGCTGTTTTATGAAAGTTTGTCCATAAAGGAGCTTGTCATATATTTAATAATCAAGACGTTACCGTAAATATTTCATACTTTTGGTGCATTCTGTATATAACCTTAACATTTTTACGGTCATTTAATTAAATACTATATCTCAGTTATTATAGTAATAAATTAATTAATTAATGTTTTACTGGACATATAATTTGCTTGGCCTGTTTTAACTCTGCAGTTATATTGATAAGTACTGTGTGTAATTACGTCTGCATATTTCCCTTATCTTTCGAGTGTCATCGCTCATCCCTTCGTCAATTAACTTGTTAGTATGTTTATGTGACCAAAGAAGCCGACATACTAACTTGGAGCTTAATTTAAAGTTATGGTTACCGAAGGCAGTTTATCAGAATTTTTATAGAATCTATCAAGGCATAACTGCTGTTGCCTTTTAGGGCTTGATGTAACGGAAGTTGATTTTTCTTGATAAAAGATAGATAAGGACTAGATAAGGTAGAAGTTTAACTTTGATTTATAGATTCCTTCATATTATTAATCGCTTCCTTTTTCAAAAAATCAATATTTTCGGTTTAGTGATAATTCTTATCAATAATATGACCATTAATATCAGTACCAAAAATTTTACTTTCCAATAATTAAAAAGGTAGAAGTATTGCTGTCATTACTAACATTCTAAAAATAACAACAAAAATACAAAACCGCGGTGATTAATGTCATTATACCACAAGAACTGACCAAAAAGGTATGCTTTCACTTGAAGAAGACACATCAAAGTAAAGGTTATGTCGTAATTAAACTGTGCCTACATAAATCCGGAATTATATGCAAAACTTATGAATAATTAATTATTATTTTGTAACTTTGCATAATTCTTACTGAAACCCTTTTATTAATGTTAATCATCGGCAACTAGAAAAAGAAAACAATTTTGAAGATTATAAAATTGGAAAACATGAAACATCCATAAACAAATCGAAGTCAAGCGAGTTCATGAACTTTCGAAAGTATGCATGCAAATTATTGTAGATCTCGCATTCTCATTCAGACTGCCTACTGCTGGGAAGAATGTGTTTTCGTGCTTAACATACTAAAAAGCTAATTTTATTTTCCAAAATAACAAAAAAGTGTTTATTTAAATTACTCACGTAGCAGTTACTAGAAATAAGTGCATATTAATTATTTTTAATGTAACGGGCCATCGTTTCTTGTGATATTGCATTAGGCTTTTGATGTAAATCGTTTATAATCAATGGAGGAGGTTCTTTTAGTAGTACGTTTACAAGGTTTTTTTTTAAAATTTGTTTCCCGAGTGCCAGTGTCCAGACTTGTAGTCTAGTGATTAGTCAGTATTTAAAGTATGGGGCAATCATTAATAATAAATCCTTGCATAATTACTTTAAATATATAGTTGTGTGCGTATGTGCAATTTTAAACGAATTATCTACGCGCTTAGAATAGCAGCACATCCATATGTTTGACCTTATGCGGGCTCATTTAGTCATTTTTTATTTATTTGGTCAGCTGCTGTCTCGACCTCATTTCATAAGCGTAGAATATGAATGGTCACGGGTTTTAAAAGTACTACACGAACAATTTTATGCAAATGTCATTTTAATCTATTTAATACCATTTCTTCCGTTATTTCTCTGGCCTAGCTCAATAATAAAGTAACACTGAAGGAAACGATGTATCTCAAATATTGCAGTTGTAGTAGTAGCAAGCTTGCACAATCATGTTTCACGTACAATTTTAACGAAACATTTTGTTGTTTTGGGACTAAAAATCCGGACTTTGGGCCTATGTTTCTGCAACCTATTTGTACTAGTGTACTAGTATGTTGTTGTACTTGTAGTAATACAAATTTCGCAATAATTTCTGGTTATACATTTTGATATGAGTGCCAATAATAATGGCTTAAATATTTTAGTTACTGCGAAAAGGTAAACTTGATACTTTTTTAATAAAAGAATATTTTTTGTATTTGTACTTATTGCTCTTGATTTTTAGTATTTGAAATGGGCGGGAATAGGTAATATTTACAAAAAAATATGAATGCGAAGAAAATAACAAATTAATTGCTTAGATATTCATTTATGTAAATAGTCGATGAATAATTTGTTGGGGCAGCGCCGGTGGCTCTCTGGTATAAATATACCGACCGATCCACAAAAAAATACATTGGAGCAGGCCTTGTCCAGCGTAGCGTGCCTCACTTCTTATATGAATTCAAGGAACTACAAATGAGATTGACACTTGTAATTGTTTTTTGAACATAGTTAAGACGTTCTGCTGAAGTCAATAAGACCTGCTCTAACGATACATTTTATAGATCGCTCGGTATGCTTTTGCAATGAGACCGAGTTGATGAACTGCAGTGGGTAGATGCATTTGCCAATGTGCTACATTTCGGAAGAGATGTAAAACTATCGATCCCGTGTGTTAGATTTTTGCACGGTAAAGATCCATAGCTGCTCTGTAGAAGACAGAAGTTTGCCAAATTTTCCAGGTGTAATGATCAGTGGCGATCCGTCCTATTGGGCAGGGTAAGCGGTGCCTACTCAAAACTTTTCAAAAAAAATATCAAATTCCCATAAAACCATTCAAAATTAGGCGCCAAATAAATAGACAATTGCCTTTAAACACAGTTTCGCATACGCGATGGCCGAGCTTATTGTGCCAAATGATTCCAGCTACGACACAATCAACCAATCTATTATTCTTAATACGTTTCATGCACATTGATAAAATAATGCAATGATCAGATGAACAGATGCAAAGAAAAAGTAGGAATTTCAGAACGCTATAAGCACGGCAAAGGCACGGCCTTTGTAGTACTTTACTTGCACCGGTCGGCTGCAGTTAGTTGCAGCGTGCAGCTATTTTGTCTTCATTTATTTCATAACGTAGTTTGAAAATTTGCAGTAAACGTGGAAATTCTCGTTGACCAAATTTAATGGATACTCTTACGAAAAACAAATAGAAATCAAAAATCATGGACGATGACTTCAAAATGACTAGGGCCGTTGCAGACAGACAGTGGGAAGAAATCTAGATAGTTTAATACTGAATGGTATAAAAGAATGGACTGGCTAACTGGCAGCGATATTAAAAATAAACTATTTTGCTGGAATTGCTTACTATTTTCATCTTCATCTCACCCCTCAAAAGTATGGTCTGAAACAGGATGCTTTCAAAAATCTTTCAGCTACAATTAAAAAACATTAATCTGCATCTGTTAGATTAAAATTATTTAGCAAATCACGCATTAACTTGGCTTTAGACGAAGGTTTACGTAATTAATATAACAGGGAAGGTGTAACAAAAGCAGAGAATAAATTTTCTAGTTGTCAACTTAAATTGTTTATCAAAAAGAAAACCCAAATGGGTATGGCGATTTTATATTCGAGGACACGTTCTGATTCCTTTCAGAGGTTTTTATTAATATTTTCCCCAAATAATGACGTCATCGATTTTTAAAGGGAATAGGTACTGTAATGTTTGTTTCGTAGTTATTAAATAAAACACTATTTGGAGGAGAAAGTTTTAATGAAGTTCACGTTTACAAAATCTTTTATGAATTGTTTTTATATTAATGTACATAGCAACCAAGTCGCTAAGTTACTAATAAAATAATACAACCAGGTTGCTACAGTACTGCTATTACACACTGTATATAAAAACAATAATGTGCTGATAACTAGAATAATGGATATATGACAACCTACAACCAACAATATGACGATAATTATTAAATAACAAGTACATTCAAGATCAACTAAATATAACAAAATTAATACTCAATTTAAGACACAAAATTCGTTTCAGTACTCATCTATAAAAACAACACAACAAATAATTTTTAACTAATTAATTATACACCGGATATGACAAATTGAATGAAGATCAACGAGAAACAGAAAGTGGTTCATTCGAAATAAAATCAATTAGGACAACCGTCCATCATGTTCATTCAGATCATAGATTCTTATAGTCTTAGAAGCAAATGTCGCAATTTCAAAGGAAAGTTTGTCCAACCAGAATAATTAATTAGTGACGTGTTTTCCTCAATAATTACGTTAGCGCCTATTTATGACCTGGTAGCAAATATTTTGATTTATTGATACTTAACAACTTTTTTTTACAATTAAAGCTGCAAATGTGACTTTTATTTGCGTTGTGTTCCGGGTTCTTTCTGGTATCTGCCACCGAAATATAGCATAAAGACAAGCGGAAGTGTTAGATACTTTCTCACGATAAAAATTTTTATATTTCTTGAAATATTTGTGGTGACATTAATTACAGTGAACGTTTACTTTAATTGTGAAACCGAAATTAATGGTCCAACTTATTAGTGAATTGTAGCAGCTAATGCTCTTAGTGAGCCAATTCGTTGCGAAAGCAATAAATTGATTGTGAAGATTAAATTGGAGTAATACGGAAAATTTCATATCGATATGGTAAATGGAGATGTATCGACATATCAATGTATTAATACGTATCGCCACTACCGGAACTAGGCTAGCTCGAGCGAGTGTAACGATTTAAAGGGCGCAATTTTTATGTATAATTTTTTATGGGGCGATAATTCGATTCTGTTCAAAAATATGAGCTCTATATATTTCCTAATTTCTGCTCAAGAATGCCGTCGCGTGTTGATCCCGACATCTTTCTCATTTGATTGTTGCCAATAATCAAAAGTTATTCCGATGCGGTACTGTGATCTTGCAGACTCGGAGATATTATTTAAAATTAATCAAGTGCTTATACTTATGCTTATTTATTTGCGATGATCGGTGTCGGACCTACGTTGTTTTTTAATTATTGCCCATGTATGATTTAATTCGTCCTGGTCGAGGTGTGGAGTAAAGTTGCCAATCCAAATTTTCACCTTAGTGTTACATATACTGATAATTCTTTTTGGGACTGCTTATAAATGTCGAGAGTTGTACAGGTTACGCAAGTAACTTAGTACTCTTTAAAAGAACGCCATGTGCTATCGCTCATTTATACCCAATACTCTTAGCCTAATTAGGTTGCATCTTAACAGCACCTTGGCCGTTACGCCTAATTCTCGAAGGACAATAGCGCCGCCACCAATACGTCAGAGAATAAAACCCAATAACAGTGATGGATTACGTACAAATGTGTAACAACTACACGCGAAAAGAGCGTCTTACCGCCGTTAAAGTGTAAATAGCGCCGTCACTCACTCCAATCGGTTTCCTTGCAATAGCTCCTCTATTGTTACGCCTAATTTATCCTTGAGAGGGATAATAGCGCCACGCTTGA
Organism: Ctenicera cuprea; assembly: GCA_958336395.1. Taxonomy (NCBI): domain Eukaryota; kingdom Metazoa; phylum Arthropoda; class Insecta; order Coleoptera; family Elateridae; genus Ctenicera; species Ctenicera cuprea. The sequence goes on from OY284494.1 coordinate 17,546,153, forward strand.
TATGCCTAATTAGATACACTGACGAGTAAGCATCTAAGCCTAAGCTTCTTAGATTTTGGCATAGTACTCCTCGTAGCCCAAAACCCACAATTATGATATTTTACTTTGAAGTTTCAAGTCTCAGACTTGTAATACTTTGACAGAATTTTAGCAATAATGCTTCCAAACTAACGTTGAGATTCCAGCGAACTGAGTAATCTTTAAGAATCAAATATTGATCTCTTTCTTTTCATTCCCCGTGAAGGGGTGGACCGCTATAGGGGTCTTTCGGACTCCGCACGGGAGTCCAGGGAACATACTGTTTTATTCAAATTCATGTCCAACTTCCAAGAGGTTTGTTTATTTTTCCAAAAAAAAATTACAGTCCCACTCTCTTTTAATTTTTAATTGAATAGAAGTATCCATAAAATTTTGTCTCACACTCTCAGGCTTCCTTAAACACTTGTTCTAATTAAAGCAGTCAAGTTTCTCTAGTTTATGTTAATAACTGCAACCCTAATCCCTAAAATTTGAGAGCTTGAAATTTTAAATTTTAGATTGGCTCCAATAATCCCCACAACAAGCGGAAAACTCAATGATACATGTCAACATGTGTTTTACAATCATGGTTTATTCAAATTTATGTACAAAAATGTGTGCAGCTGCTCCGAGACGACGACCTGCTTAAAACTAACTAAAACTAAATCACAGCAATTTAGCTAAGTCAAGTGATCACTGTTAATTAAAGTCTGTATTTGCTGAAAGAAATATAATATTCCTGTAAATAAATCAAAGTTATTGGACAAGTGCGTTATGTCTTTATAGAGATCACACGTTAAAGTATAAAACAATACAATTAAATCAAAATCAGATGGAAATTATTTATTCTCGGATAGCACACCTTTACAGTACGTTTGAATAAGGTAAGGCTGCGTGTTCGTATCGTTGAATAGTTGCACGTCTCATCCCCTTCTATGTGCATGCTCAAAGCGTCTTCTTCTATTTGCAATCGTACATATATCTCTCCCAGTCTCCCGTACTTAAAAATTTACTATATATGTATAATTACATTGTGCAATCTTTTTGTGTTTTTATTTATACAAAGTAATATTTATAATTTTTTTTTGAGAATTTATGTACTTGCCAGACGTAATTTATATTTTTGGAATTATTAAATATGTCACTATTATGTTATTTGTGTGTTAATAAGTTTATAAATGTATCACCAGTCGAGAACAGTGGTGCTAGTCTAATTGCTCGTTTTGCAACTAAATTGCTGAAGACGGAATTTCCTGCGCTAATTCAGAAAATTTCACCTTTTTTAATGTATGTGCCCTATCGGTGCGTATCGATAGTATCGTGTCGATACATCTACCTAGTGTCGTGAAGACTACTTGAGTTTCGTAGGTCAATATTTCTCTATGGTTTAATTTAATATAATTAATACGTTGCAAATTATTTTTACCATAATATTTTCCGTTGGAATTTTCATCAGAAAAAAATACCAGAAAAATTGCAGTTTTTGTTAGTCCTTTGATAGATATTACGTAAAACTTTTCATATTCGTGTTAGAAACTAAAACTTGCATAATAGACAGGTGGTTGTTGGAGTGAAGATATATCTACAAATAAAAGAAAGTAAAAGGAGTACAATTTCATTAATTATTGATTAATATATATTTTATTACACAACATTTGCTTCATTCAAACCAATAATGCAGAACGAACAGCAATAAAATTGCTTATATAAAAGTTGGGTGTTGCAATTATTCCTAGCAAATTTATACAATATTTGATATTTTATTGAAACTTCTTAGAATGCATTATGAGCAGTATCATTTAAAAGAACAATGACTAGCAGACAGGTTAAAAAGAGTTTGAAGGTGAAATTCCAATACGATAAAATCGATGGGCGTTGTACATGTATGTATTTCTGTTTTCCATGATACTCAACACATATGTGCGTATTGTATTTGCATTCAAGTACACTAATTTTGCAATAAAATTTTTAAATATCAAATTGTAACATCACGTGTGAGAAATGTTAAGACTTGGGTTGATTTTTAAATCAGTTTTCATTAATTTGTGTGTTTAAATTGAACGGATAAAGAAATAAAATTATACATGGATACGAGGGTAGATTTTTATGTAATTTACCTGGGCCATGAAACAAAAGAGCTGCGATGCCAATTTTCTGCTGTCAAGTAGCTGTGACATTTAGAAGCTGTGTTTAGATCGTGCAAATTATAGAGATCCATGAAAGAATGACTGCATGGTGTATGGTTTAAATGGACCAACATATTATCGAAGAAATTGCGAAAAAAGGCGCTTCTTAAAGAATCTTTGAGAAGCTCTATCCCTGAAAGGAAACACTTTTGAACACACATTTATTAATTTATTATTTAATTTTTATAGCAGCCAACTTTTCTTTTAGCAATTTCTTTTTTGTAAAGTCTGGGAATCCACCACCGCGCTGACACATGTCATGTGCCCAAGTCATCATGTAAAATTTTAAAAACACTTGTTCATTAGCAATAACAGAGACCTTTAAATGCCGAACTATCAACACCACTCTTAGGCAACTCAATTTACTACCTACTATTTGTTTCCATAACGACGGAAATTAATACAGGATAAATAAAGCCCTCTTTCCCACTGTTCAAATTCAAATTAAATTTAAAATAAATTAATTAACAAAATGTTTCAAAACTAAGCAATGGAAACAACCAGAATGACAAAGCAAAACGGAACTATTTGAAAAATCTACAATAAGTAATTCAATAATTAACAAAATTATAGTAAATGTTCAAAATGTCGCCCCCCAGCTTCTACACATGCTTTATTTTCTAAAGGAACCACTTTTGACCACACATTTATTAACAAAAGTTGTTTGCTTTGTTGTGTTTTGCAAGCCTTAGAAGTTTGTTCCTACAATTCATTAACACCTTGTATATGAAATGGAGAGTGCTATGGAAAGACAATAGAGTACGGGATGAAAAACGGCCGCATTCTTGTAGGCGACGGAATTTGTTGGTGCATGACAACTGTCGGGTGCATAAAGCGTATAAAGTTCAGCAAAGGGTTCTGGCTTCACTAAGTTAAGGCAACCACCTTACAGCCCCGACCTAGCTCCCGGTGACTTTATCTGTTCAAACATTTAAAGGAAAATCTTTGGGAAAGGCGATTTGCTTTCGACGATGAACTGAAAGATGTCGTAAAAGACCATTTTGGAGGGCTAGCAAAAGATTTTTTTCTGACCAGATGGGACAATTGCAAAAACGGTGGAATAAGTGTATAAGTGTAGCAGGGAAGTTACATAGAAAAATAAAATTTTATTGAACCTCTACGTGTTTTCTATCATAGCTAGATTACTTAAATATTTACCCTCGTATATTAAATTAACTTCTAATTATGGTATAATGGAAAGCCATCAAGGTTCTGTCAAAACCAGCTTTTGTACAATTATTACGTGCAAAATCCACAAGTAACAGAAAGCAAAAGTGAAAATTCCTATTCAGATTACAGACCTCGAACTAGGGTAATGTTTTTACAATAAGAAAACAACCAAAGAAATTTAAATGCTATCTAAGGAATGAATGCTAAGCAAGTGAAATCGGCAAGGGTTGAAATGTTTGAACAATATTGTAATTCTAATCAGGAATTCCAATAAAAAGTGAACGTGATGTAGGATATTCATTAACGTTGATGCTAATTAGCACTTGCAGTTACAACAAGCAGGCAGTTATTAAATTTTTTTTTAAATGTATGTATGCGCTTATTTTTCCAAGAACTTTAAGGAGTTGTTCGAACGCAACAGTAGCAAACAACCGTTTGAGAAAAAACAGTGTCAACGAATAAATGTTTATACAAATAGTTTTAACGGTATTTAATTGTATCGTGACTGGTTTTCCTTGCAATGACGTTTCCTGCATTTTGCAAATTTAAATATTGAAAGGTTAACGATTTATTCAAAAAAGGTGAAGATTTTTAGCTTAGAGCAATGAATTTTATAGGTCTTCGGCTCTAAATATGCGTGCTCTATGGATATTACTACTACGCGCTCATGCAACAAAGAAAATGTACGAAATAATAATACAGGTGTAAGACTAATAAGACGCTTAAACTCGTAACTCACGTGGATTTCACATGAGTAATCTAGTTCAAACAACCTTGAATAACTGATACATTCACTGTTGTTGATAAAAAATTAAACATTCTCCTGTGTTAACAGGTGATCAACTTACTTTGAGAACGTGTTTGTGATAAAACGAGAATACCGTAGATTAACACAAAATCAGAATAGATGATTGGATTATAGGAGAGATAGTCTGACACAACCTCAAGATATCAGTAATCAGAAGCCTTTCATGAATGAGATTTTGAAATTTAGTGATTTAATGTGTTTAAATAAATGAAAATTGTATTATTGGGGAGGATCTTCGAATTCTCTTCCCTCGAGCATTCTTGTAGGCTTAAGGGGACGAATATTGACTATACTACAAGCAAGCAAAAGGAAACATCTTAAAACAGGGAAGAAAAAGTGCATTTTCCTCCCTTTTTGCCAAAAATTATATTACATCGTTTTTTAAAATTGGAATAGTTTAAGTTTAAACTCCTTAGGACAAGGAAGTAATTAGAAATTACTTTTTGTCATAACAAAACAGTCTCATTAACCTTGGAAGGCAGAGTTAAAAATCCCGTTCTGATATTAACTGTTATGTTATTATGTTATATAGTTTGATTATGTTAATTTCAAATTTAACGGTTTAAAATTAGCAGCTACATGATTTTATTAGAGATAGGGTTTAGTCACGTTACACAATAAATCGTTGTGGAAAACTTGACTATTGGAAGAAGTCTCTTATAATAAGCGACATACTTTTCCTTTAACCTATGCAAGGGCCACTAGACGAGTAATCTATCTAGCTAAGAAGAAATTCAGTGAAAAATCCTTCAGATCAATACACTTCCTCTAGATAGGAAATCTCTGGAAAATAGAAGTTTTTTCTTGTGTCTCTAATCACACTAAGACACCATTCTAAAGATCATTTATTATTTATCTATCCCTTGATAATAATCAACTTCCATGCAAGTATTTTTTCAAGTTTCGAATCAGGAAATGGTCCACTCCGGGAGGACTATAGCTGGGCTGTAAGGTGCATGGTTTAATTACCCAAAAGTTTCATGCCGCAATCTCTTACATACTACTATACTCGATTTTTAAATTACCAATTTGTCAATATTGAAATTTTAGGTAATTGTCTATATTAAACCCAGAAACGTTAAAAATTTTAATTTTTGGTCACAATTGAAGTTTTTTGCCCCATTTTTACTAAATATACGTACTTAGCCTCTGGCTTACGCTGTGGTATACACAGAAGTGGAAAAATTTACGGTTTTCTTGGGAAATGCGGAAAATGTTTTGTTTTATGTACGTTTTCGGATTGTTAAAAAGCTGTAACCCAACTTTGATGCAGTTTAAGTAGAAATAATACCTCGGATAGGCCTTTTCCGAAGGATTAACCACCGAAGAAACGCAGAAAACACTAAGTTTTTGTCGTATTTGATTTAATTAGAACATTTTTCACAAACTGTGTTTTACGGTGTTGTATTCAATCAAATTTGTTGCACTGTAAACAATATTGTATACCTTTTCTATCTTTTTTGCTATTACAAAGGTGGCACACCAACCCTGAGATCTTGAACGAAGCTGTTTAGGTGGGGTACAAATGCACCTCACGACAAAAGAAATTTATTAAATACTTTATAAAAAAATTTAAAGCAATGTAGTAAATGTAGGACTTTAATAGAATACCTTAACAACAAGAAAAAAAATTCCTAGCATGATTGAACCAGTAACTAACAATCTACATAAAAATGCCCATCTGTATCTGCAGATGACTTGATTTCTATTGCAAAACTTCTAATAATGGCGAATTTAAAAGATCATTCATTAAAGATACAGTTTTTAAATGTTTGTACATTCCCAAATGCTTCCAGTATTATTAATTTACGTTCATTATCATAAAAAGTATATAAGGCTAAAATAAATACCTATTGACGTGAATAATTATTTAATTTCTAAGATATTAATAATAGTTTAAAAATTAACATAAACTGCCTTCGAGTGGACTTTCCCATACTAAAACTTATCGTATTTGCAAAAGTGTAAATTTGAAATTATAACCATCTGTTTCATCCGTCCAAATTCATCGAAAGCGCCGCAGTGAAATTATAGCTTAAAAAAAAAAACAAATTGTAGCCAATACTAATACTTGCCGTTGCCGTATTTGCAAAAGTGTAACTTGTAATAATTATAACATTGTACAGTTCAGCGAGTATTAGATTTCTAAACAAACAAGCAGCGGTAATTTGAATTTGCGATAGTCTGTTCAATTGTTTCCCGTACCGTAACTCTACTCAAAGAAGCAGCGACTACTGCACGAAAGCAAGGTAAGCGCCCGCCGAAGCGCTTCGGCGAACTACAAATTCCGCTTCGGATGTCGAACAAAAATGGCTATAATAGCTTTGATTGTGAAGTTATCAAAAATATGCAAAGAATAAAAAATATATTTTTTAACTAGAGCTAATCGATAGGCGTAGTTAAAATCACGCAACTGTCGGAAAACGCGTTATTGATATTAAAAAGTATCGTTTTTTTTTCTTAATTTTTAAAATAGTTGAAAATTCTAGCAAATCATAATAAAGTGCTTTAAATAGTCTATCGAACTGATAAAAGTTTATAACGATCGGCGTTTGCGTTTTTAAATAAATAATTAATCAATTTCAAATTTTTCAAAAATTCCTGGAAGGCGTCAGAGTAAATTTTGGGAGATAAGTAAAGAACAGATTTGTAGTTTAATGCAAGCTCTATCGGCTCATGAAGTTTTAAAAAAATCGTGTGGACAGTTTTTGGGGAATTGTTTTTTGAAAAATTTTATTATTTTGATGCAGCGCCCATGCAATATTTTTCGGATTTTCGAAATTAATTTTATTTCATCGTATACTACCTAGAAAAGGCTCTCAAACAAGTGGTAGCTGATCCCGATCAGACAATTACATTTTGAGTAAAGGGGCGTTAAAGTCGAGATTTTGAAAAAGCTGTAACGGCCGCCATTTTGAAGCTAGAGAGTTCAGGAAAAAGTTTTTGATTTACCTTAAGTTCTTCTCTCACATTCCGTGCTTAAATTCCAAAATTTTGGTTTTAAAAAAGTGCTACAAAAAACATATCTAACTTCCGTTTCTGGTTTTGGATTGTTTTGAAAAGCTTAACTAGAACTACAATTTTCGATATACCTCTTGATATACCTCACCCAAACACCCACAGACAAACATTTTGAAAAACCACTTTTTTGTGTTCCTCGAGCCTCAAAACGTGTATTTCCGTTAAAATCTAGATTTCTAAAATTTTCACTAAATCAATACTTCCCTATGCTGAGGGTATGGGGAAGTAAAAAGCACACTAAAAATAATATTCCACGAAACATGCCAACATTATTCTATGCGGCGCGCGCACATTTAGCACTGGTCGTGACCGCTCGGGGGGGGGGGGGGGGGGGGGGGGGCATGGCTCCCTATAGCGCCCCTTTTGTGACCGTTCCTGTATCAGTGCATTATTAAGTTTGAACAATGTAATAAACGTTTGAATTTCAAAACGGTTTATAATGGTCCCCATAGCACACGAAGAAACGAAACATTTTATTATTAGCATTAACCATTTCCAGATTTTAAAAGAATTAGGTATGCAAGAATGATCTTTCAACAAATTAACAGCTGATTACATTTATCAAGTTCAAATGCGCGTAGGTTAATTTCACAGGTGAACTAATACAGTAATCTATCAAGTTTTCAACATTCGAAATGTAGGTAATCGAAGAATATATTGCAGAACACATTTAACCTAGCCTAGCCTTAGTTGAACGAACTAAAGCTAATACATGCTACACAAATAATGCAATCACAACCCATAAATACAAGGAATATTGCAACAGGCTTGAAACCTAGCTTTAAATAAACAGGGAGCCGGATACCTAAGTATAGATTTCGTCTGGATTCTTGAAATGCAATCCGGAAAGTAAAGAATGAGTTTACTATAAATAGATTTAAATTAAGTGATCTTAAAGTGAGCAAAGTTAAAAGGTTTAGTAGCAGAGAGCTCTTTTTATCATACCGAATTTTAAATGCTTCGAAAGTCTATACACTGCATGAATGGTGTAATATTCAAAACTTTCATTTGAAGGTAAAATTGGTAACGATAATAAGTTTATATTATAAATTTATAATACACAATCAACATAATTAAGATATTGCGTTGGTGAAACTTTCTTTTATGGATACAATGTTTTGTACACCTAAATAATGAATCTTTTACTCTTATATCTGCTGATAATTATATTTCATAAAATCCATTGTTTGTTGCGGTTCACTTCCTGTACTCTGACATTTAAAACATAATTTCACTTCTTATTAATCAATGAAAAATAAAACATCTGTTCAATTAACTTCAGTTAATTTTCTGCCACCTACAGCAATTTACAAACGTAAATATACTTTATCTTCAATTATCTATTATATTATCACTCAATGAGCGTATTGCAACAGAACCAGAATAAGGAGGGAAGAGCTCCTTATTTTAATAGATAGTTCCCTGTCGCTAAATTGCACCAAGGCAAACACACAACCCCTGTTTTATTTTTAGACTTGCATTGAAGAGAACACCTTGTCAGCCCTTGCGATGCAAACATTCAATTCAAATGAACAACAAGGGTAGGTGGAACCGAACTAAATTGAGTAAATACATAATAAACCAAAACATCGGGTCATAATTGTTTGAAAATTAATTTCGTTTGAAGTTAACTTATGCACAAACCTCGTAGTTATAATAAATTCACCATTATTGGACGTTTTGGAATGCGAAATCAAGTCATCTGGACGCAGATATAGAAAACCAAGATCAAGTTATGAAGATTTATTGTTCCTATAGAAACACCAACTGTTTACTTTTAATCTTGCCTCTAAAAATGACATGTCAACATTTCTAAATACGTGTAAGTTTAAAATAAAAAGCCTGTTGAAGTTGAGAATTGTTTTATATACAATAAACTATTACCAAAGTTTATAATTGGGTGCATTTGCATCCCACTTGATTGGGCATGTATGCAAGATTATGTTGAACATTTAAAGTTCCAAATTTCAACGTAATCACGCTGGAACTTATTAATAAATTATATTTTATCTACTTTTTCTTTGAAATTGTTTCGGCAACGTCTGCTAGCAAGTAACAAATTTTTTACAATTTAATTAGTGTTGTTTACACTTGTTTGATAATACTACACCACTTTTAATTAAAAAAATTGTGTGCGGTATTTTTTCACATTTGATTCGCTTTCTGATACTCCCCCCCCCCCCCCCCCGAAACAATGAATATGACCGCCCCTGCACTGATATAATATTCATAACTTTATTCGTCAACTTATCAAGTAATTTTTAATGTTTGGTTGATTTCTCAGCAATAAACGGATTATATTGTTTTTTGCAATGATTTTTTCCCAATAACGGTTAAAATGTAACCGCAGACTATAAGCATAACATCCTTTTAAATTGAAAAACAATGTTACCAAAGCGGAAATAAATACGACTCCATCAGATAGTAATTGTGTAAGTTATGACTATCTACAATGGAAATTCCAGTTACAGTTACATGTTTATTCAAGTCTTGATATACACAGAGACATATTTGGTCATACAACAAATGAAAGAAGAATAGGGTAGGCTTAAGCAACATCTATTGTTATAGATATAATTTTTAATAAAATATTAAAACATGATGAATGTTGCTGCACTTTCAATGTAATGCTTTGCCTAAACAGTTTATGTAAAAACAAGTTAGTTTTTAGTAAAACTTAGTTTTCATGTCTTGCCATCCAGTTGAAGTTGTGTTTAAGCTACCAGGATCCTTCGAAATGTACGTGGCCCAACGAAGAGATGGGCTAATATGACAGTATGGAGCGATCTGTCATTTAGTTTGTGTTTGACAGTTCGCCAAGGTGACCGTCTCGAGCGATTTCGTAAATAATGGAAAAAACTGAGTTGCGAGCAGTGATAAAGACCGAAATCAAAGCAGAGTTGGATTCGACATTTTTGAAGTCCGCTTGTTCGTTTTCAATGGTTAAAAAGTGGGTTGCCGAGTTTAATCGTAGTCGTGTAAGCACCAAAGGACGAACCCCGAAGTGGACGCCCAAAAACGGCTATTACCCCTGAATATGATTGAAAAAGTCCTCCGCATCGTATTGTATGACCGTCTAGTAAAAGTACGCGAGATAGCAGACATAGTGAGCATCTCAAATGACAGTGTGCACAGAATTTTAACTAAGAAACTGGATATGAAAAAATACTCCGCCCGTTGGGTGCCCCGTTTGCTCACACCGCCGGAGCAAAAACTGAATCGTTTGATTGTTTCTCGCGACCTTTTGGCACGTTTTCGCCGCAATCCGAAGGACTTTTTGCGCCGTTTCATAACCGTCGATAAAACCTGGGTCCACCATTACACTCCCGAAACCAAGGAACAGTCCAACTAATGGACACACAAAGGCTCTCCGCCACCGAAGAAGGCAAAAACGGTTTTGTCAGCAGGAAAGGTTATGGCAACTGTATTTTGAGATTCTCTTGGAATTATCTTCGTCGACTACTTGGAAAGGGGAAAAATCAAAGAGAAACGGCCTTATTTGGCGAAAAAAATAACGCACCAGTACACACGTTTGCAATCGCCATGGCCAAAATTCATGAATTGGGATTCGAATTAGTGCCTTATTCGCCCTATTCGCCAGAGTTGGCTCCCAGCGATTTTTATCAATTTTCAAACCTGAAAAAATGGCTTGGCGGTAAAAGATTTTTATCCAATTCCGAGGTAATCGCTGCTGTAAATAGCTATTTTGAACACTTGAGTTCATCGATCTACACAGACGGCATTGCTGCTTTGGAGCATCGTTGGAATAAGTGCGTTGAGCGGGCAGAAGACTATATTGAAAAATAAAACGATTTTTTTGCCCAAAAAACTTGCGTTTTCTTTGTTAGGCCACGTACATTTCGAACGATCCTCGTACCTTAACCGAATATTTGCATTTCATAAGAATTAAACTAAATCGCATTTTGAAAAGCAGTTGCATAATACATAACAACACGTACAATTGAAGCAAAGTTTTTTGAGCAGATTTTAAATTAAAATCAGTGACATCAGTCTATTGTGCGATGAAATCACAGTTGTTCTGCTTGCATAATGAATAGGTAATTCAGTAAACATGTGCTGTACTAATAAAAGTAACTAGGGAACAATGAATTTATTTGTAGAGAAGAGGTCGCGGTCGGTTTAATAAATGGAGACGAAGTTGCGAAATTTTATGTTTTATAATATGTGCACTCTGCAAAGAAATACCAAAATGACCTTTTAATTTTTTATACATCTCATTTTTTTATCTGCAACTTTTTTATTACTCGCATGTTGCGTATCATGCAGTAACTGAATATGCGATTTAACTTTTTGAACTCCTCAGGTTCATTTTTTTAAATATAATATTTCTGCCGTATACAAACCAGTTCTTTATTTTGATTTAAATACCATTTCACACTTTATGATTTCGTTTTGATCAAAATTAGAGAATTATTTACCAATTGAAACAAATTAATTTTTGTTGAAATTGAACAATTGTCATCAACCTTTAACCTAATCCCATTGGTTCCAACCTTTTTTGTAGGCGACCCAAAATTTTGAAACACTTTTGCCTGGCAATCCAACCTATATCAGTTAAAAGAAAAGTAAAAAAAGATTGATTGATTTTGAGTTATTTAAAAAAGGGTCTGAAAATAAAAAAAAACTGCGCAATAGCTGCAAATCATAGTAACTTGTATTGTGAATTTTTACTCATTTAGAAACATAATTGTTGGCATAAATTTTATGAACAGGAAATAATAATTATCACTAAGTGACTGTTTTAGAGCGTCAGTGGAATTATTATATACCTACCACCCAACTCAATATTTTTTACAGCTAAAAAGGATGCACACGGACACTGTCGTGCAGTGCAGTGCTCGCCTCTTTAAAGCCAGCCGGTCGTAGTGATGGGTATAATCGAATGATTCATTCGGATGTACCTATGTGGTGCCTATCGTCTTTCCTCGAGCCGCTCAGCCAAATATCTTCTGCTTCGAATAGTTCGAAATTTGAATTTTTCGATGCACATGCACTCATGCACCGCTAGTTGTTTATAATCTAAGTGGGGCTCATTGACCTTTAAACCACTGCGCTCCTACAGCTTATGCCATTCTTTCCACATTCTACTAGCATACATTAGTGTGTTTATTTGTCTATTATAATGTTGTGTGTGGTTTTGTTACTTGTCTATATATATTTTTATCATTTAGTCTTATAGAGCAATCTTAAAATTTTCAAATATGACCCTGCGCTGAAATGACCGCGAAGACGCAAAAAGCAGAACAGTGCGGTGCTAACTGAAATTCCTAATATCCTAATGTTTAAATGAACTCATTCTTGTTTCGTTTTCCCTTGACCCCCGTGTTTACTCGGCAAAGAACGCCGTCGCTAGTTATTCGGATTGCGCGAATTATTCCTGTATTCTGAATTTGTCGCTGGCGAATGTAATGGCTAACTCTCGTCTCAGAAGCACACTAAACCGAAATAGATAAAATCATTAAATCATCGAATGTTTTTCCGCAATCTCTCGAGATATTTCAATAATTGAATAGCTCGATATTTCTAGCCGGTGGTAACTCGAAAAGGGGCATGTGCGCACTGCGCAAGCGGCCGATCCGGTATATGCGTGCAGGCTCTAGATTTTATAGCGCTCAATTGCCAAAATAATCCATACATATATAAAAGCTTAAAGAGTTTTTTTTTTCGGTTCCTCCAGCGGCTACCGCTTCACCAATTTGGACCATTTTTTTAAATGAAAGGTCTCTATCCTCAGATGGAACATGAAACATTTTTATATTTTTATTCTACGTCGATTTTTCAATAATAATAATTTTAATTTATATATGAAAGTCTGCTAAACGCGCTTTACTTAAGGCGACATCTACACCAACGCCAACGTCGCGTCTCCCTTATGGAACTAATGCATCACGTGACTTATGATTTAGCCGGTTCTGTCAACGCTCAGTCTGTCAGTGCATTGTGCGCTGGGTAACACTAGTATTTATATAAATCATGTTGGAAATCGCCCAACTAAGTAGTTATCTATCTCTTCAAATAAGTGGGCTCTTTGTGGGATCAGATTTAAAACAACTAGTTTGACAAAGAGGAAACAGAAAAAGCTCCCTTAAAAGCGCAAAATTCTTCTTAGCACGAAAATGCTAAAACTCGGGGTAATGTGAAGAATAATAATAGCAAGGTATTAAGGCACGGTTGCTAGTAAATTAGAAGAATGGCTGCACACTGAAAGTAAAACAAAAAGAAAGAAAACAATTATACAAAACGGATGCAAAGAAGATTAAGTTTTTATTCAAAGGGTAGAATTGTTTCACAACTGTTGCAAAAAAGAATATAAGAGGCAAGTTAAATTTGAATTATAGCGTATATTTTATTTATAAAATATCGACCAATCACTACGTCGCGTCGCAGTTGCGATTTCAGCAGCCAATAGAAACGTTTCACTTGATTATTTTTGACTTACAAAATTTTATCGTGTGTAACTTTAACCGAACTACTCATTTTTTCTAATTGCTAGTTTTAAAACTACAATTAACTTGGAAATTTAATATACTATGCTTAAAATAATCCACTCATATACCACTCTTGAATCTGAAAAAGTAATCGGTGTAAGTTAGTCAAACCTCTTGCACAGCAAATCGTGTTTATTTTACTTAAGAAAAATATTTTATCGCGAATAAATGCAAGCAAGCTACTCAACTGTATTATATGTTATTTTTAAAAATATATTGTCCATGGAATAATCAATCATATGAATACCACTTGTAAATAAAAAAAGTAATTGGAAAGAATTACTTCAATTTCTCGTATAGCAACTTGTGTTTGTTTTGCTTAAGAAAACGTAGAAAATGTTTCAAACAAGAAAACACTCGTCTGCTATGCATCAAGTTTTTGTAATTTATAACAACTGTTTATCGATTCACTCGTTATATATGTGTTGATACATGTAAGCAATCTACACATTCGTTTGATGTGATAGTTAAAAAAATAATTTGACTGTTTTAATATATTATTCGCGGAATAATATTATCATATAGGTACCACTCGTGAGTTAGAAAATAATCGGGTTAAATTACTCAAACTTCCTGTTTAGCAACTTGCGTTTGTTTTGTTCAAAACATTTTCCTCGAAGCTATCGCGAGAACTTAATCTTTTGGCGTTTAACATTAATTTTCTTATAAGATTATTAACCACTACCGTAGAAATAACATTCGAGATGATTTGCGAAGTCAGCAGAAAACAACAGTTGGGTCATAAAAAACGGAGCAAGAACTAATCTTCGAGACGACATGAGGAGGAGACAGAAACAGAAACAATTAAATCTTATTGAAATTTAGAATGTTTTGATAGGGAGATCTGTATGGGGCGCCAAGTGTAAAGTGAAAATTTGCTGTGCATTTCACGGTATTTAAGGCAATTTGTCCCAATATTTATTATATATACACACATTTAGCTAAATGCTTTTTATTTTAATAAATCGTTGTAGATTTAAATAAATCCTTAAACATTTGGTTTAAATATTCCAACATTTAATAAAGCGTTAGAAATTTAAATAAATCTTAAAACATTTACTTTAAATATTCAAATATTTAGTAAATCTTTATGTATTTAGATAAATTTGCACATATTTGTTTTAAATCTTTCAACATTTAATAAATATTCGCAGATTTAAATAAATCTTTAACGATATAAATAAATCCTTACAGATTTAAATAAATATTTCAACATTTAATTTTAAGCAGTCATATTTAATGTTAACTTGTCATATTTATTGGAATGGGTCTTGGTAGGCGAGTGTAGTAAGCGCTTGCAGCCAAGGTCACAGAGGCTTTCGGGAGTCTGTGGCTCTATTTGGCCGGGTGTTCGAATCCGGGCTGGGGCAGTTGTCAGCTCCTGGAAACCTCTTAACATAGAATAGTTTAAGTAGTTTTAAAGGACTTAGTATGTAAGGTAGTACGCACAATGGGCCCGACAACGTGGCCTAAGTGCTGTAAGACCTGAAATACATACATACATATTTATTTGACCTTGGTAGACCCAGCCTACATAGTAGACCAAGACCGTTTACACTGGTGGTAACGTTCAACAATTATGAACACGTTTTCCGTATTTCAAGAATTTGTACAATTAATGTTAGTTCAATCATCAACAACAACATAAACATTGCATAATTTATTATTAATACAATGAAAGTTTCCTCAACGTTCCCTTGAGAATGTAATTTTCAGTCTGTTTTGTTTAAGCCTCGAACGCTCCCACCATGACCCTGCCTTGCGCCTTACTACCGATATAAACGGTCTTGGTGTCCTAAGTCGGTTGGGCTCACCAAGGTCAAATAAATATGACAGGTTAACATTAAATGTGACAGCTTAGAATTAAATGTTGAAACATTTATTTAAATCTGTAAGGATTTATTTATATCGGTAAAAATTTATTTAAATCTGCGAATATTTATTAAATATTGAAATATTTAAAACAAATTTGTGCAGATTTGGCTAAATACGAAAATTTAAAATAAATGTTATTAAATATTGGAATACTTAAACCAAATGTTTAAGAATTTATTTAAATCTAGAATTATTTATTAAAATAAAAAGCACTTTACATTTGGCCCCCCATAGATTTAGACGTATCCTTTGTCGTTCAGGAATATTAGAAGGTCCTTTGTACGAATATTAAAAAATGTAAAGTAGGTACTTGAGTTTTGTTTTAGTTTTTTTTAGTTTTATATTTGTTGCCCCCTCTGCCATTTCCTTGTTTGCTTGCTTGATTGTAGGACATTGCTTTGGGATATTTCTTTGTAATGTATAAGATGAAGCAGTTCAAAATGAGGTACTAAATTGGATTCCATGTAGAGAACTCTGGTAATGTACTTAAGGCTTTTAATGCATTAGAAAAGAAATGCCCCATAATGTGGTAGTGAGAGCCTTTCGTTTGATGATAAATTTTGAATTGATGATCTTATTTTAGGGTTTTAACAACATTAAGCATTTGCGTGTAGAAATACCTAGTTGCGAATAATGGAGGAGGTACTTGAAACCTCTGTACATGTATGCAGTTTTCTTCATGAAAGATCCAAGTCAAGATCTAAGAGCATAATAAAACATGTTGGCTTGGCAGCTGTTGAAACTTGGAAAGAGAATGAAACTGATAAAGTGATAAGGGATTCATGTTACCGAGAAGAATGTGATCTTGATAGAACTCCATAAGGACCAGAATACGATATGGCTTTAAGACGAACGTATCACCAACTTAAATAATGTTGGTGTATATTTCTGCAATTTAAAGCAAATCTTTTAAGTGTTGCTTAGTTATTTTGAAGGGCGACTTGCATGTTGGCACACGCGAGTTCTGCACACCACGAGATACCCAACACGTGCAATAATGGGCGTGTTGTAATACACATGACTTGATAATGTGCACCTTTTTGCTCTGCATTCTTAAGTCTTTTTTTTATGTACATGCGATAATTATTTTATTACATGTATCTATTTCTTCATACATTTCTTCAGGCGAACGCAATCACTCTTAAGTTACATACTGGTACAAATAAACTAGAAAAACACCTATCATTTTTAAAATATAAACAGGTCGATTTATTACTTAATCCATTTCGTAAAGTTTGCCGAGAACATGCTGTTAAAAGCTTTGGAAATGACCACTCAACCAAGACTATTACAAAGCGAGGTCAAGTATTTGACTCCAACAAAGGAAGTTGAACGTGTAGTGTTTAAAATATCATTTTAATTTTTTGTGGCACAATCGGTGTCCACAATTATTCGTGTCAGTTGAAGAACAGGTTTCGAGTAGGAAAGTTGTAACCATAACAGCTTGAAGGAACTAACAGCCTTGACCTTCCTTTTAACATGCACCATAAGACCCAACGGTTGATGAAACTGAGTACAGGTGCATTTCCTCTGAACGTAGCTGCGAATCAATTGCGCGAAGAATTAAATTTTGTAATTATGTGTAATAACACCAGTTAAAAGGCGACTTTCAAGTTTTCAACAGCTTTCCGTAAGGTAACACCGCTGCAACCGCACCTACTTCACGTTCTCTTCACATTCTACAAGTCTATATGCTTCTAACTGTTATGTCTTTTTTAGTAGAGAAATTATTTACGCGTTACTAAGCCAATGCATGCTCGTACGCTTCAAGTCAAACACCTGTCCCTAAATTTGAACTCGAAAAAACAAGTGGGTCAGCCTCGAAGCAAAATTTTGAATCTCCGGTTAGGATTTAAGTCCTGCAAAAAATAATCAGACATTCCCTTTTAATGCAATATTGATTGATGTAACTGATGGAAAGCTAGATAAAGCTGCAGAAGTAAAACTGGTTCAAGAAAATAGAGCATTTTTGAATTTGTCCTTAAAGATTAAAATAGAAAAACGAATGTTAATTCTAAAACACTAACATTGATGGATCAGTTTTATTAAATTTAATTGTTCTACTTGGCATATAGAAAGTTAATTAAGTCTGATATTAGTTATTACCGTTATATTCATTTTCTTTAATTTAAAATTTCATTCATTTTTGTTTACGTCCGTGGTCGTTTTAATTTAAAATCAATTTTAATGAAGTCTACATAATTAAAAATTACAACAAAATTAAATTGGAGTCGTTCAAAATCCAAGAGGAAGGTACTGTATTTATTCTAAATAAAACAATTCTTAACTTCAACAGGTTTTGTATTTTACTTACTTACTTACTTAATCCTCTTCATTCCCATTGGAACATAGGGCATTCACGACATGTCTCCACCTCACTCGGTTTTGGGCCTCGACCTTGATCTGGTTCCATGTTTTATTGAGCGTGTTGAGTTCCTTGTGGACGCTTCTCCTCCATGTTTCCTTCGGTCTACCACGCTTTCTCTTGCCAGCTGGACTCCATTCTAGCGCTTGTTTAGTTATATCCCTCTGTGGTTTCCTTAGAGTGTGGCCTATCCAGCTCCACTTTCTTTTTCTAATTGTTTTGCTTATAGGTTCCTGGTGTGTGCGTTCCCATAGTTCAATGTTTGTTATTCTATCCGGCCATCTGATTCTTAGTATTTGTCTGAGGCATTTATTTATAAAAACCTGTATTTTGGATGTTGTCTTTTTTGTAACCTTCCAGGTTTCTGCGCCATATAAGAGTACACTTTTAACGTTCGTGTTGAATATTCTTATTTTGGTGTTTAGAGATAATTCGTTTGAGCTCCATGTTGTTTTTAATATATGAAAGGCATATTGTGCTTTACCTATCCGTGATTTGATGTCTTGTTCTGTGCCTCCGTCTTTGTCTACTATACTTCCCAAGTAGCAAAACTTTTCTACTCTTTCTAAATTTTCCCCGTCTAGTCTGATGTCATTTGGCCTGTTTACATTGATATTCATGACTTTTGTTTTCTTTTTGTTTATTTTCAGGCCCAGTTTTTCTGCTTCTCTTGCTACTTTTTCCGTTTTATCTTGCATGTGTTCTTGTTTTGAAGATAGTAGACATATGTCATCAGCGAATTCCAAGTCTTCCAGTTGTGTGAAAGGGGTCCATTGTATTCCAGTTCTATTGTTTGTTGCTTTTGTCATGACCCAATCGATTAATATTAGGAAAAGAGTTGGTGACAGAATGCACCCTTGTCTTACCCCACTTCCTACCTGTATCGGGTCTGAGGCACTTCCATTATGAACAACTTTTGCTGTGTAGTTATTATAGAATTGTTTTATTATGCGAATGAACTTATCTGGTATTCCGTATATTTCTAGTATTTTCCACATCCTTGTTCTGTCTACACTGTCGAAAGCTTTTTGAAAGTCTATAAAGTTTAGGTATATCCTGCTGTTCATCTCAATTGACTGCTCTATGATTATTCGCAGTGTGCAGATGTGGTCAATGCATGATTTGCGTGCTCTAAACCCTGCTTGGTTTTGTCTTAATGCCTGGTCAATTGCTTCCTTCATTCGCTCCAGCATTATGCGCGTTAATATTTTGCTGGTGGTACATAACAATGTTATGCCTCTCCAGTTTTCACACTTAGTGATATCGCCTTTCTTTGGGAGTTTTATTATAAGCCCTGTCTTCCATTCCTGCGGCATCTCTTCGTTTTGCCAAATTTGTTTTACCAGTGTATGTATTATATCTGTGCTAGTTTCGATGTCGGCTTTAATTAGCTCTGCTGTGATGTTATCAATGCCCGGAGCTTTTCCATTTTTCATCTTGCTGATTGCTTCTTTTACTTCTTTACGTGTAATCGCTTGTGTGTTTATGTTCAGAATCTCCCTGATGTGTTCTTCTTCATCTATCACTGGGATAGGGTTTTCAGTGTTGTGTATGTCTGTGAAGTATTCTCTCCATCTGTTTATTTCTTCGTGGTCACTGCGTATGATATTTCCTTCTTTGTCTCGTATTTGGTTTGTTGACCTTTTACCCAACCCAGCTAGTTTCCTAGTAATATCATAGAGTTCCTTCATGTTATTGTTCCTTGCCGCTTCTTCTGCCTCGTTTAACATTTTCTCCTTGTAGATCCGTTTGTCTGATCTTGCACCCCTTTTAACCTCTTTGTGTTTGTTGCGGTATGCTGTCTGTAGTATTTGTTTTGTTTCTTCGTTTGTTGCTGATAGTATTTTGTTCTTTATTTCTTTGCGTTCTTCAATTTTCTTCCATGTTCTTTCGGACATCCATTCCTTGTCTTCTCTTTTTCGAATTTTAAGTATCTCTTCGGCTGTTTCTAGATACATTTTCTTGCACTTTTCCCACAGTTCCTCTATATTACTTTCCTGTCTTCCTGTTACGTCTTCTTCTATTTGTTCTGCGTTTTCTTCATTTTGTATTTCTTCATATTTCATTTTTAGACGTGTTCCGAATTTGTCTTTAGTTTCCTTCTTCCTTAGCCACTGTGTGTTGAATATCTTTCTTTCTATCTTGTTTTTATTTCTTGTGGCTGCTAGCTTGATTTGGATTTTTCCCCTTACTAGAATGTGGTCCGATGCAACATCTGCTCCGCGCTTTGCCCTGACATCTAGTAGCGAGTGTCTCCACTTGCCACTGATTGCAATATGGTCGATTTGGTTACGTGTGTGGTTGTCAGGTGATATCCATGTTTGCTTGTGTATTTCCTTATGTTGGAATATACTTCCACCAATGACCAGGTTATTAAATAGGCAGAAGTCTGTGAACATTTCGCCATTTTCGTTCATCGTTCCAAGCCCCTCTCTGCCCATTACACGTTCCTTTCCTGTGTTGTCCGCTCCTATCTTTGCATTCATATCGCCCATTAGTATGAGTATATCTCGTTTATTTCTTTCTTGTATTTTATCGATTGTCGTTTGTAGTTGCTCATAAAAGTCTTCCTTGAGTGTTTTTTCTTTGTCGTTTGTTGGGGCGTATGCATTTATTATTGTGGTGTTCATGAACTTGGTTTTGAATCTTGCAGTTATTATTCTTTCAGATATCGCTTCCCACTCCATCAATGAGTCTGCTGCTGTGCTTGATATCATGAAGGCAACTCCCTCGGTGTGATTTGCATTTTCTTCTGTGTGTCCAGAGTAAATTATTGTTTTTCCCATTGCAAGTCTTGTTTTCCCGCGACCAGTCCATCTTGTCTCGCTTAGTCCCAATATCTCTATTTTGTAATTTCCCATTTCTGTCGCTACCTGATTTGATTTGCCCGATTCGTACATTGTTTTAACATTCCAGCAACCTATGTTTATTTTCCTTCTCGTGTCCATGGTTCTCGCTTGGGTTGTCTTCATTCCATCCGTCCGATTTCCGAGGCATGTCGCGTCTGTTTCTTTAGCATTTTTTGTTTTTATGCCACAGGGTTGCTGGCCCTGCGCAACCCTCCTCCTTTCTCATCCCGGACTTGGGACCGGGCAACGGCGGAGTTAGTATTTTAGCTTTATACGTATTTCAACGTGTTTACACGTCATTTTCAAAAGCAAGATTAAAAGTAAAAAGTTGGTGTTGCTATAGGAACAATAAATCTTCATAACTTAATCTTGGTTTTCTATATCTGCGTCCAGATGACTTGATTTCTCATTCCAAAACGTCTAATAACGGTGAATTTAAGAGATCAATTTGTTCGTTTATTAAAGGTACAGATTTTAAATGTTTATGAACTTCACATGCTTCTAGTATATCCAACTTACGTTTGTCATCACAAAAGTGTAAAAACATTATAGTGTTATTAGATGTCATTGAATGATTGTGTTCTAATAAGTGTTTAGCGTAATTGGATTTATGGGGGTGTTTATACTTGTAACAACGTACGTGTTCCTTGTACCTAATATTAAAATTTCTAATGGTTTGTCCTATATAAACCGAATTACACTGCGAGCAATTTAATTTGTAGATGCCTGATTTTAGTAAATTGTCTGTTTTTTTAGCATTATACAAAATGTTTAAAATGTTTTTTTGTTGTTTTAAAACAATGTTACATTTATTTGTTTCGTTTATCATTTTGGCAATTTATACTGTGTTGAAAGTATGTTTTATTATAGTCGCCCAAAAGATTTAAAACCATTACACCGCCCATAAGAAAAATTAATTGTTATTGTTCCGAATGAATTTGAAAACATCTCGTTAAAAACGGAAGTGCATTAATTACATTCCACCTACTTTTTTCGAACATTTGGGTTTCTACGCATGAGCAGCTTCATCTTTCATTACCTTAGTAAGATGTCGAAAAGTTAAAAATAAAATAGGAAGAGAAGATTCCTTGAAATGAAGCTTAATAATTAACCCACCAAACTATTAAGTAACATCTCCAAAAATATAGTTGTTTTTCCATCCCACAAAATATCCTGTAAGGTATTTCTATATTTTTGTAATTCTTAATAACATGAGGAGGATGTTACGTAGGTTATTTTCGTCCTTCAATTAATTAATAAAAAATAAATTTAAATTTCCCAACTATTTGAAATTCTAAAAATAAAAATCGAGTTTTAATTCTATGCTGTTGTAATATTTAGTTGGTCATAATTTCGAGAAAATTGTTTTTTTTTCATAGAAAAATTTCACTTAAAAGTCATTTATTTAACATTAAACAAGCAGCTTCTGCAACTAAACATGACTAATACTGAATTGTGTAACAAACTCTAGAAATCTACTTTTACGTGAAATATTTCTGTAGGTATATGTTCGTTTGAAACCTGTTGGAATTTACGAGTTCTTTTAAGTTCAAGGAAAACAAAAGTTCTAGCATACATATAAAAACTTGTGCATTTCTGACAATCATTTTTAACAAGGTTAAACCTATACAATTCAAATAACAATACAAATTGTTAACTTTCGCTCAAATTATTGAAAACGAAGGCGTTAACCAGTGCTGAAATATCCACAGTTTTGGTGAAACTGAAATTTATTTCAATTTAAAAACTAAGTTAAATATTATTTATAACTGAAATATTATTTTCGTAATACTAATTATGATTATTGATTAGAACAGTATAAAACCTTTGTTAATGATTTTTTTGTAAAGTGTACTTTTTTTGGGACGATCAATAATCTGTATTCTGTAAATTGTTAACGTAAGTTCAGTTTTTGTTTAAATAGCAGCCTATTTTTGGATTTTTAAAAAGTGACCAATTTTTCAGGTTTTTTTTAATACCCTGAGACAATTTTGCACTTGCACAATTTTAAATCCTAATTTCGATTCCTTGATTTTCAAGTCTCTTTTCGATTTCTGGAATTCCTTATTCAGTAATTGAGAATTGTAATATCACTTGAGAAATTTCATTAATTTCAACAAATATAATAATTAGTATTTATACAATTATAGACGATAAAATGAAATACGCGTCAATTCCATGTGTTGGTAATAAATCAGAAAAAAATGCCAAAATTATAAACAAAACAAATAAATGTAAAATAACTTTTAATACAACAAAAAAATATTTTAAACAGTTTGCTTAATGCTAAAGAAAAAACGGACAATTTAGTAAAATCAGGCATTCACAAATTAAATTGCTCGCACTGTAATTCGGTTTATATAGAACAAACAATTAGAAATTTTGATATTAGGTTCAAGAAACACGTACGTTGTTACAAATATAAACATCCCCATAAATCCAATCACGCTAAACACTTATTAGAACACAATCATTCAATGACCTCTTATAACACCATCAAATGTTTACACTTTTGTGATTGACAAACGTAAGTTGGATATACTAGAAGCATTTAAAATTCATAAACATTTAAAATCTGTACCTTTAATGAATGAACAAATTGATCTCTTAAATTCACCGTTATTAGACGTTTTGGAGTGAGAAATAGTCATCTGGACGCAGATATAGAAAACCAAGATCAAGTTATGAAGATTTATTGTTCCTATAGCAACACCAACTATTTACTTTTAATCTTGTCTTTGATAATAATGACATGTAAACACGTTGAAATACGTATAAGGCTAAAATAAAAACTTGTGAAGTTAAAAATTGTTTTATTTATAATAAATTATAGACGATTCAACATCTTAGGTTATATCGTGTCTGTTCGACAGTCAGGGCAATTTATTTCCAGAACCTACAAATTCTAAAATCACGTTGAGGTTGTTTATTACCTCTTAAATATGGAACAAAAAAAAACAGTATTTCACAAAATAAATTGCGTATCCATTATACTAATTGTATTACTAATGACATTCATGTGGCAGTATTGATAAATACAAAAATAAAATATACCGGGTGCTACCTCTCTTTTTCCCTTTATTTATTAATATAAATAAATTCAATTTTAGTATGTTTTATAGATAATAAAAATACATTATATGGGCTAAACATTCTACTACTTCAATTTCCTTTTTCAACTTCAATTTCCGACATCAACTTCCTTATTTGTAATAAAACACCCTGTATATATTTGCATATTCAAAGTTAGGGTTTTATTTTTGATTTACTAATCATTACTCACAGATGCTCATTTATTTATTTTAGTTAAACTTTACGTCGTCGGTAGTAATGGGCGCGTAACTGAACGATTTCCATTCGAATGAATTTAATAATTTAATGATTCATACGGATAATAACATTCAGATGTATCTATACGGTAAAAGTAGTAAAAACGCTCGCTGTTTGTTTGTCGTATGCACTTATTGATGAATTCTCGTTTTCATCGTCTTTCCTCGGGCCGTTCGGCAAAAACATCGTAAAACTTTGGCTTTGAATAGTATTTTTAATTTATCCCATTTTATCGCTAATTCTGGATAGTGGATACGCTATTCTGTTTTATAAATTGATTATTTTTTTTTAATGGGACAAGAGACAGATACATCATTCATATTTCGTTGTCTCTTGTGTTTCCTCGGATTCCGTGAATTTTGTTTGTATTCCCTTCATGATACTACGGCTAATATGATGCAGTCGGATTGGGCACTTGCAGCTGGTTAATGTAATGGCTATCGATTGAACGGTCGCGTTCGAAAACAAGATCAAAAATTTTAACTTTCATTTGAATGATTTTATGTATCAATTCGAATGATTCGGATATTCTCATTCGAAATAGCTCATCACTAGTCGTCAGCCAGGAACGTTGACCACAGTGTAACATCAGGCAATGGTACCGATCGCAACAACACAAAGACGCAAAAATAAACAGTATAATAAGCATACACGCGTATATACCGCCAAATGACGTCATAATTTGCCCCCCTTATTTAAACGCCTTCTAAACGGTAATTTGAATAATTAATTCTGCGGTTAGAAAACGTTTATTCATAAAATAAAAAAATTCGCCGGCATTCAGGTATTGATGATATATCTGAAACCCATCGCCTGATTTTTTTCAAATTTTGGACAGAGGCTTAAAAATAGTCTTAAATACTATAGTTAAGGTACTTTTAAGGTGGTGTCTTGGGCCCAATTTGGAGGCCTGTATAGTTACCGTATACAGGGTGATAATGAATTGTAGGGACAAACTTGTAGGGCTTGCAAAACACAACAAAGCAAACAACTTTTGTTAATAAATGTGTGGTCAAAAGTGTTTCCTTTAGAATATAGAGCCTCTTAAACATTCTTCAAGAAGTACCATGAAAATAGGCAACCCAAATTGCATTTTCAATTATTTTGCACAGTTTACACGGAATTTTGAAAAAAAAAACGATTTAGACATACATGCATTCAAATAACGTCAATTTTGACGTGCATTATATAATTCGTTTTTTTTTTTCGTTTTGTGATTTTTTGATAATTATTTTCTTCGTTATTTTCGATCTGTGTTTTGTATTATTGTGTTATGGCGAATTGTACTTTTGCCGAACAGCATGACATGATGTTTATCTATGGAGCTGCTTGAGGTAACGCACGCGAAGCTGCTCGCCTGTTCCAAGAACATTTTCCGTATAGGAATCATCCTATTTGGAGCGGTGCGCAGAAATTTACTTCGTAGATGTGCTTGTGATGTGTACAAGCCATGGTTCAAGCAGATTTTCCCAGAATGGTAGAATTTTGCGGTGTAACGAGGATCCAAAATTCCAAGTAAACGTTCTGTTTAGTGACGAGGCATCTTTTACGAAAGAAGGAATATTTAACAGTAGAAACAGCCACATTTGGGACGATGAAAATCCCCTCAAAAGGATACCAGCAAAGATTTTCGGTGAACATTTGGGCCGGGATTGTTGGCGATAGACTCATTGGACCATATCTGCTACCCCAAAGGTTAACAGGGGCTATTTATTTAAATTTCTTGCGCCATGTCCTGCCTGAACTGAACAAATGTGGCTGCAGCACGATGGTGCACCTGCTCATTTTTCGGCGGAAGTCAGGGAATTTTTAAATAACACTTTTCCCAACAGATGGATAGGTCGATTGAGTTGCCTACATTTAGGCGCTTCTTAAAGAATCTTTGAGAAGCTCTATCCCTGAAAGGAAACATTTTTGACCACACATTTGTTTGCTTTGTTGTTTTTTTGCAAGCCCTAGAAGTTTGTTCCTACAATTCATTGGATGGGCCCTGTATATGGACATGAACAAAAAACGAACAAATAGGGGTCGCTTTATATTAATTGTTCAATAGATGAGCATAATTTTGCACCTTACTTTTGAATCACCGTGTATGAACAATATAAATATAACAATTTTATTCCATGCAATGAATTTTGTGACCACTGTTTAGGATAAAGATTGCTCAAAGATCAAATGGTTTGTGGTTAGAATATTGATGGGACGATTATTTTAACAGTGGTGAACTGACCCAATTTGCTTTTGGAAGAATAGGCTTAATTTACCACTAAATTAAAATTGCAAATCGGCGTTTCACTTTCATCGCTATCATTATTGTTCTGTTATCTGAAATGGCGAAAACAAAAAATGCTCAAGTCTTTTGATGTTTTACGGTTACTCTGCTCAATTTTCTTCAGTAATTGTGAATGTGAGGTTAAAAACAGTAAATTACACCAATGACAACAAAATTGGTCTTAAAATTAGCGATGGTCTGTGAATTTGTAAAGTATTAGAAGCGTTTATTTTCAAAACTCAATTGCGCGAGTTTAAATTTCTAATGTTTATATGTTTGCATAAACTTTCCGATCTAGGTATCGGTGAAAACAGTAAATATTTAAACAATGCAAGAAAAATATAAGCTGAATTAGTCGGTTACTAGGTCTTCTACTCTTCATGACGTGTGCTGGCTTATCTACGTATAGTAATGGTGGTATTGTGCCCAGTAATTTTGCAGTTTGATGTGATTTCATTAGAGCCGAAACATCGTTTTTTATAAACGGAATTATTCCAACAGTAAAATATATGGTAAAAGATTTTATTAACCATCAAGGGCCCTGAAAGTTTTTCCTGTTTAAAATTATTCTTGTTTAAAAGCGTTTTTCTTTCCCATACTTTGAATGCAAACAAGAAAAGTATTATTTCGCCCAAGTATTATGATTCGTGATTTTGAAGGAAAAACATGTATAGAACATTCAGGAAATCGAAGAGGGGTTAAAAAATTTCCTGTCTATTAGCGCGTATGTGGTAGCGAAGTGCACCGAAATGTAATCGAAAACAGGAAAAAACCGCTAAATTTTCTGCATCGTAACCGAAACGAAAACCGAAATTAACTATTTTCTGAACCGTAACCAAAACCCGCAACCCTATAATTATTTTCGGAATATACCGGTATTTGTTTTGTTCCGGAAAATTGGGCACCAAGATTTATTTATTGTAACGTATAACATTAAGTACCTACCCTTTATATTCTACCGGGTTAGCCGTTTGGTTGGCCACAGGTTTGTATCCAAAACAATTATTTATGTTGGCTCAGTAATGCAAATGCGAACTACGCGTATACGTTAGAGAGTAGACAAAATGTCTTGAATGAGTGTGTTAAAATCAGTGCCAGTAATTTGTGCTAATATGTGTTATACCAAATGGGAAGAAAAGCGGGAAACTTGATACATAAATTATTTACATATCAAAATAATCTAGATAGTAAATTACTGCTTCCGTTTGGGATGTTGGGTTATCTCGTGGGGTAAAACGTTGCGAATACGATTACATAAAAAAGTTTCATATTTGCTTGTTTTTGGCACTTCGTCGAATAATTGGCTCGAGTTGGCTAATATTAGGTAATTAATATTTGGTCGAATATTCCTCCGAATAATTGGCCTAATATTTGGTACTTGGCCGAATATTAGACACCTAGCCAAATATTTGTTATTTAGTCTGTGGGAATCTGACCGACTATCCGATTGGATATTCGGTCAATGGACGAAACCACTATTCGGTAAATCCTTTCTGCGTATATTCAACCGAGAGAGGTTAACGCGTCCGCCTTTCATTCGGGAGGGGGGTTCGATTTCCGGCCCGGCTGACTGTTTTGGCTCAGGTTTTTTCAGCGGTTTTCCTGAGCCAAAAGTTGAATACTGGGACTGTACATTCCGCGGAAAACCTCCTTCATTAAAATTCTTTGTTCTAACTCAGCCTTACCATCCTTTCTCGGCTGAAGAGGGGCTTAGGACTCCGGTGCGGAGTCCGAAAGACCCTTATAGCGGCCCGCACTGTCACAGGGAATGAAACAACACCGTTTTTCCTTTCCGCGTATATTCCGAGGATTACCAAATTTGAAATTGTGCAAGTACATCAAAAAATTTTCCGGAGAGCGACTTTAAAAATTTGAATTCGAATGCGGAAATAGTACATGTTTCTTTTGGTATCATTTTGTCTCAGAAACTGAATTTTGTAAATCTAAAAACAAAATCTCATAAAAGGCTATAAACCAAATCAAACGTTTTTTTCTGTAATTTTTCTTCAAATTGGCGGCCGGTACGATTTTTCTTGATATTTTGACTTTAACGCCTCTTTACACAAAAACGAGTTGGCAGATTGGGATGAAATTTAGTATAGAAATAACACTACAGACAATAGTTATTTGTGTAACAAGAGAAGAAAGACACTTTCTTCCCGACTTTCACATATGATTTTTTCGCCGACCTTGAGAAATTTATCAAAAAGCATTCATTTTAAAATTAATCTAATTAAATTATTTAATTTGACAGTTGTGTAAAACTTGACATTTGTAAGTAAGATTTCTTAATAAACAAAATTGGCATTTTAAAGCGGGAGGAAAAGTTCACTTGGTCTCCCGCCGGGAGCCAAAGTTATTTTGCCTCCCGCTAAGCACAATTGTCAACTTTCGACCACCAAATAAGCATAAGGGTCGAAAATCCTACTTTCCAACAAGGTCGACGAAAAATATGTGCGGGTACGGACATTTTTGACAGTATGAAAACTGTAAAGTGCACAAAAAAATAGGGTTAATGCTACAATTTAATTATGTTCGAATGAAATTAACGGTGTACGACAAAACATTCATTTCTAAACTAAATTGCTCATCGGCGATAGTAGAATAAGATTGTAAACTTAAATTTAACATGTTAATGTTTAGAAGGTCCAATATTTCTCTCTCCCACAAATTTCGTTTGACATGTTCCTTTTTTGGTTTAGTGTTAATGTTTTCTGAAAACATTTTTGGCTTTTATTTCGTACCGAGGAACTTTCCTGTTGCTAACAAATTACCGTTGTGTTCTTGTACCCATACTGACGCTCGCTGCTATTTGTCCTGCGCTGCAGTGTAATAGTAGCTCTTGCAATCTTACTGTAACTGTTGGGTTGTAAGTTTTTACAATTATTTTAATAGAATTATAATATGGTGGTTAATTTAAAAGGCATATATGACTAATATACTAAAAATTCAACGCCTACTAGAATTCTTAAAAAAATTGTCGGCCATGAATCCGTGTCATAAAAATAAAAATAGCTTAAGATCAATTAATGATAATTGTACTTAGGGTATGTTGTAATATATAAATAACATTACCTCCTACGTATACGCTTCATAAATCTTCGTCCACCCATCTTTAAAAGTAAAAGCTTAATGTTATGCCGCCTACTATATTCAAAACGACATGTGCTCAGTATCAAATTAATGGTTGCAGTAATTAACAGTAGGTAGGTATAGTTTATCTGTCTTAAAGCTATGCAGAAAACTTTCAGTTTTAAAAGCAGGGCATAGAAGTTTTATTTCAAAATTTTCAAATGATGTTGTTGATTGTAGATTTTTTTTTCTGCGAAAAGGTCAATGAATAATACAATATCATATTAGTAATGTTCAAGTAGAGATAAAAAATAGATGTGTTTGAAATACTTCTAAACTTTTTGACCCTTTTTTGGTAACACTGAACTAGTTAGAAATGCTGGGGTGTTTTCGGGAATCGGCGCTCTTAACATGGTATTGTTTGCTTGTTTTCAAATGTTATGTAGTGGCGTCCGTTTGTAAATTTAATTTTTTATTTTGACGTTTTTATTTACTGTTGCTGTGAAATGTTGCTATAAAAATGGATTGTTTTAAAGGAAAATTGTAATGTGGTATTTCATAAATTTTTTGAGGTTGTGTACATTATTTTGGTCTAAGATTTTAGTTCATATAACCTGTGAAGCGAGATACTTTTTTAATGTAAATATATATTTATGTTTTTAATGCATATTAGCATGTTATTGTATTTATTATAGGTGTACACTAAAATTTGGGTCGGTATGATTTGAACTATGACAACGACACTCGCGATGCATGTTGGTTGACATCGTTATCATCGGCTAGCGTCGACGTTTTTCGTATTTTGACGACAGAGGCAATTATTGTTTTTAATTCAAAAATTGTTATAATTAAATACGATACTTACTTCTGGCCGAAGCAATGAAAATCTGTATTAAAATATTAATAAATACACCCGAAAGTCAGTGCACATCAGTTTTAAACGCGTTAATTTAAGACTTGAGAGCGATTATCCAAAGCCACCGTGGGTTTAATCACTTATTTAAACAGCACCATGCAGTTTAATCAGTATAAAACAAACGTGATGGGTTCATTTATGAAAGAGTAAGTTTGTGATTGGTTCAATGCCATGTGAGTGGTATAGTCACAGTAATTGTATGCGTTAATTTTGAAAATACGAGATTACAACTTTAAAAAGATAATTATAAATTCAGTGAACGATATCGTCGGCTATGAGACACAGCAAATGTTAATCACCTTGTGGAACGAAAATTTAAATTAAACGTAAAAAATGCAATAGAAGTAAATTTAAGTAATTGCATTAAACTTGTGTTTCTAGAAATTTCATCTGTGGCGGTTTCAGAAAAATTGTTGTTAATTAACACTTCTGAAAAAGGCTGTAAAAATATGTCTGAAACGTGTTTTTAATTATTTACAGGCAAAAGCTAGCACGTTGACCCTGCACATCATACATCCTCTTGTTAGCAGTTGGCAGTTCAAATATTATTATTAATTAGATCTATTTGCTCGGTCATTATTTACAACACGTGCTATTTTTTGTTCGCGTATTAAGGGGCCTACTTTACATTTCACAGCTAGTTCGTTATACGAAGAACTTATTACTATGGCAATTAAAGAGTAACGTGTCCATTGAAATTATGAATTCGTGTAAATTTCAACTGAAATCTAAAAGTGAGGCATGCGATGTGTTCAGAGTTATATCTTACAAATAATTAAATTAAGAGTTTATGGCTAGACCAGACCAGGGCCGTCCTAAGAAATTTGGAGCCCCGCAGCTAAGAATTTGTAGCGCTCTAACAGCAGGGGTAACATTCAAATCTAGGATAAAACAGCCCGAAAAAATATCCTCGATAAAAAAGACCCTGTTACAAAATACCCAGGAAAACAAAGCCCAGGGAAAAGCCCTGATAAAAAGACCTAAAATAAATCGTTGATATAAAGAAAGATACGCGTTTTGGACTTCTAAGAACCCAAAGGAGTGGTTTTTAAAAAATGTCTGTCTGGTGTATGGGTGGGTTTGTATGCGTTATAACTCCCGAACGAATCGGGTGGTCCGATTTCGACGAGCTTCGTAATTTCAAAACATTCGAAATCAAAAATTTACCGTCAAGATAAGCTTTTAAAAAAGTCCGAAATTTGAAGCGGAATTTAGACGTTTTTTTGGTAGCTGTTATACCGGAAGACACATTTTCTGAAAATGGAAACGGAATTTGATAGAAGCCCTTAGCGCATATCCAACCCTTTTTTTTCTAACTTTCTCGCTTCGAAATAGCGGCCGATAGGATTTTTGAAAATTTTCACATTAACGCGATGTTACTCAAAAAAGAGTTCACAGATCGGGGATGAAGTGAGGTATTAAAATAGCCCTAGAGCAACACAAT
Organism: Ctenicera cuprea; assembly: GCA_958336395.1. Classification (NCBI taxonomy): domain Eukaryota; kingdom Metazoa; phylum Arthropoda; class Insecta; order Coleoptera; family Elateridae; genus Ctenicera; species Ctenicera cuprea. Next base: position 17,577,988 of record OY284494.1, read on the forward strand.
GTCACTATCTATGAGAGTTGTACAAATAAAATCTGGGAAGAGGCTGTTTTTACCGGGGAATTTTTTCCAGGGTATTTTTCTTCCGGAGATTATTTTCCGGGGATTTTTTCTGTTGCTATTGTTTTTAGGGATGTTTTTTCCAGACACCGCAACATTCAGATAAACTACAACTAGTTTACACAACGACACAACTGCTACAGAACAGATTCATACATGAGGTTGAAGTCGTGCAATAGGCTACTCAATTTTTACACAAATGCACACTCAGCGCAGGCGCACTCACACTGTCTTATAACCAGACCATATGTGTTTTGTCTACCTGGTAGATTGATAGCGATACTAGCGGTATATGCCTAGCTTCCTTCAACTAGTTAACGCACCAACATATTTGTGATCCACTAAGGGGAGCTAAGGAGAGTGCGTGGCAGAGAAGAGTGCCGGTGCCCAGCAGTGGGACGTAAAGGCTGATTACGTAAGGGGAGATTATTGTAAAACTTGAGAAATGTGTAGCTAAAAAAGACATATTTGTTTAATGTAGTGACGTAAAGAATAACTATTTAAAACGATATATTTTGTAAGGCATCGTTTGGCGCCTTTTTGGGCCCGGCGCCCTAGAACTGTAGCCAAATGGTTAGGATGGGGCTGGGCTAGACTAAATTTGTTGTGAGTAAGGTGGTACCATGATCATTGGGACTTGCGATAAAATAAAAAACAGTTATTTTGTATACAGGGTATCTGTTTTTGAAGTGAACATCTTTGTTATTGTGAGAGTTACAGAGCTGTAAAGTACAGTTACAATCGGTAAAATTAGCAGAGTTGAGCAAAATTTCAAGGCGATTCTAATGCCCTCAAATTTTTGAAAAATTCTTGAAAAATTGAAAACGATCGATATTTTTAAATTAAATAATTCTATAACCATGTTAGTTAGAACAAAAATAAAAATGACTTTTAGTACATTTTTTATGTAGAATTTAATAACATTAATAAAAAATTTTCTTTTTTACGAAATATGCCATAAACTTTTATTTTTTTTGGGGGGAAGTCGTATTTGGCTGTGAGTGCATATAAAGCCGTAATTGTTAGGTTTGGTATGCTTTTCTTTAGTTTTTTTAGGTTATAAAAATAACGTATTAAGTGCCCTAATTAAGTAAGGAAATAGCACCCTAGGTGGTTACGAAATTAAAAGCACTCCAAGCAGTTAATTTTATTCGTTAAATAAATTTACGACAGTGTTGGTTTGTTTATTTTAGTTTTAAAAAATCATTAATTAGTTGACCAACTCGCACCAACGGCATACGGAAAACGACACGCTTGTTTATTACTACGCTTGTAATAGCAATAGTAACGAAGCTAATGACAGGTGTTTGCAACGTTACTGCACTTTAGTTATTTATATGAAATTGTTTTTAAAGGCCTAGTTAGATGTTATTTTGTTAGTTAATAAAGTGAATACCTTTGCTTTTATAAATTCCAAAAACACCAAGAGAATAAATAACATTTCAAACTTTACATCAATTAACTCGAAAATAAAAACGTTTTAATGCACTTGCAGCTAACTCTGACTGTCATTTAAGTTTTCCTTAATGCTAATTCTACATAAAAAGATCTATGACACTTCCTGTTCTAGCATTAATATCATAGAATTGTTTAACACCAAAAAATTCGTTCGTTTTCAGTTTTTTGATTTTTTCAGAAGATTGTAAACGTTGGCGACATGGTCAAATTGAAAAATGGTATCAGATTCTTCTTGAAATCCTGCTTAACTATATGAAGTTAATCGGCTCTGTAACTCTCATAATAACTAATAAGCAAAGACCGAACTTTTAGTCCCAGAAGAGCAAAAAATTTCGTTAAAGTTCAATAAGTAAACAAAAAGAATGGGCGTACTCAAGTCCCGGCCCCTTGCTTCAACTACTGAAATTTTTTGTGCAGGTGGGGAAACAATTGCCTTAATGCTTATTTTACTTGAGGTTCTTTTTAAATATTCTTTCTCCGTTCCATAGGGAGGTCTGTGCATCTCCAAACCCAATATTCAAACTAACCACTTTGCCCCCTCTTTTCCTCTCACACACAGAAATAATTTATGGGCGTCTATGCACGAAAGGCATTGCGACCTTTTTTAAATGGTTTGAAATATAATAAAACAAATTTCACTTCTATGAAGCATATTTTTCTTCATTTATAAGTTCGAGCTTTACTTCGTTGAAGTTCATTTTAATTTATTGTAAATAAAACAATTCTTAACTTCCTTCAACAGGTTCCGTATTTTAGCTTTATACGTATTTCAACGTGTTTACACGTCATTATCAAAAGCAAGATTAAAAGTAAACAGTTGGTGTTGCTATAGGAACAATAAATCTTCATAACTTGATCTTGGTTTTCTATATCTGCGTCCAGATGACTTGATTTCATTCCAAAACGTCTAATAACGGCGAATTTAAGAGATTTGTTCATTCATTAAAGGTACAGATTTCAAATGTTTATGAATTTCAAATGCTTCTAGTATATATCCAACATACGGTGATCATCACCAAAATGTAAACATTTTATAGTGTTATTAGATGTCATTGAATGATTGTGTTCTAATAAGTGTTTAGCGTAATTGGGTTTATAGGGGTGTTTATATTTGTAACAGCGTACGTGTTCCTTGTACCTAATATTAAAATTTCTAATTGTTTGTTCTATATAAACCGAATTACAGTGCGAGCAATTTAATTTGTAGATGCCTGACTTAAGTAAAATGTCTGTTTTTTTTCGTTAGCATTAAACAAAGTGTTTAAAATTTTTGTTATTGTTTTAAAAGTTATATTACATTTATTTGTTTTGTTATTTTTCTTCTTCTATGAATCATATTTTTCTACGGTCAGTACTTTTTACTAACCCTGTATATAGACTTTCCATTAAATACTGAAAGCTGTAATCAACAATTCACAGCTTCTCGGTTTCTGGGTGTAAAACTTGGAGAGTGAAGGTAATTGCTAGTTCTGCAGGTAACTATGGGATTTAACTTCACGTCGTAATCATAAGGCTTTGTTTTGAAATTTTCCCTGTTGGTTAAAGTGTGCTGTATACATTGCTTGTACCTTGCGGTTAAATGCCCTTCTACTGCTCACCATGCGTTTTGCTTTCACAATAACACTTTACGCTTACATTTTCATTACTTATCCTAAGGGGCCTGTAATTATACCTGTAAAAAGTAGTGTAGCTTATGGGTTATACATAGATAGATAACGTTCATGTTTTCTATTATAGGATACGTAACATAAAGTTGAGTTAAAGTATGCAAAATTATCCACTATATTTATGTCATTTACGAACATGTTTTTGTATGTGTGAAATTTGCAAATTTGTTGAAGGAACACTCGAGCCTTATATCAATATCTACTAACCATAATAATATTCTTTCAAAGCAGACAACAATCATTTTTTATTGTTGTTTTTTAAATCTAATTTGGTTTTGAAATGTAGGAAATAGTTTATAACGAAGTTTTGAACAATTTAATGCACTTTTCGTGTTCTTTTCTGTCCACTCGCTTGCATAACTTTTGCTGGTATTTGTGTTACTGCTATTACCTAGCAGAACTTAAAGGTTATAAGAATGGTATACTACTAATCCGCTTAATGGAAATAATAATAAAACATTGTATTGTGCTCTACGCACGCAGACTAAACAACGCTAAGAATGCCTGTAATAAACATTTATTTGTTAATAAACAACATATAGTACCTTATATGAATAATTGCGTATTGTTTATTTCGATTGAAACTTGCAACCTGTTCTAAGATACACACACAAGGTTTAATCTAAATATCAGTGCTTTAATACGTGCAAAACAAAACAGAAGTTATACCTACATACTTATAGCTATATCTATATTTACACATATATTTTGTTCATTTTTCAAAGTTATGTGGTGGTTATATCATGAAAATAATCCTTCTACATTTTCTACGGTTAAAACCGATTTACTTTAACATAGCTATGCAATATATAAACTAATATTCACCCGGCGATGTCTTTAACAGATCGCATTCTCGAAAAACCCCGTGCAGGTCTACTCTAGTTACATACTCCTCGTAAATATACTGATTCCAGACACATGAAACATTCAGCGTTCAGAATATCACTAGTATAACATGAAAAGCAAGCAGATATACATTACTACATTAACAAAGCACGATCAAAATATGTTACTTACAGGAGAAGTATTTCCTTCTGTGAAAATCTAACATAGCTTCTAGTAGTGTGTATTACACCAGTTCGAAGTACCTAAAATTTATAAATGAAGAATAAGGCGCTTATCACGCCGGATATCAGTTAACCAATTGTTACCCGATCAGTTTTAATCCATGTCATGGTGCTCACCACTCAGAGTTCCGCTCCCCCGTTTGCTGGAAAAACCATTCATGAAAGATGTCTTTAGTACGTATTTATTAGTTCCAAAAACAGTTAGAAATCCTCCGTTAAGGCATTCCCCTGGAAATGAGGAAGAGTGTTAAGTTTAACGGTTTAACTAACTTTCTTCCCGCCTTTTCTTAAAAGGAATTGTAGCTGGGTCAATGATAGGAATTTTTGCGGAGGAGGTTTTTCGTGGATATTTTACAAGGGTTTTTCTCGAAATTTTTTCCGGGGCTGATTTTTCGGGCATTTTTTCGTTTTTTTTTCTTTTCGAGAGCAACTCTTATTCACGAACTGGTTCTGGTAGTAAATATAATTAATACCACAGTCGCAACACCACTGTTTTGTATTTGCTAGCACCTTTACACAGACACCTGCAACAAAGTAAGCACCATAAACACGACGTTATATGCGTACTGGCAACACTCTTCACGTCTACAACTAAAACCGTATTTTTTTCACTATAAACAACCACACATTTCTACCGTTTCAGAGAGTAGTATTTCTGACTACCCTCAACCTTTCTTTTTCACCCTCGTTCCCTATTCCTCTGCGGACCGTCTCTCGCCCTTGCCAATGGACCGTAACAGTTGCTAGTCGGCCAATTAAACTTTTAACACGTTTTCAACAAAGGAAAAATGAAAACTATGCCTGAACGTATTTGTTGTATCAGTTATTTAATATTTTTCTGATACATGTACGAATGTATGTATTACATACAGCTAAATCGATTTGAATAAATTATGAATACTAAAGTATAATGAAAGCTTGCAGCAAAATCAGTATTTAAAAAAAATCTGAAATAGAAACGGGAATCAAATTTTTCGTAACTTTTTTCTTCGTTGTGTATTAATGACTATTCTAACAAAATTGCTTTAGAATGTTTAAGACAAGTTAAAGGTTCACTGTACAATTTTAACTTCAGTAAATTTTAAAGTAGTGGTTGGTCTTATTTTGCAGATAACCTTGTGTTTTGGTTAGTCAGTGATGAGTTGTCAAATCGACATGAAATTGTAGGTCGATAGGGTGGTTGTTATGAATGTATTTTGCAAAATATAAAAACAAGTTTTTGTGAAGTTTTCTACTTACTCAATGGTATTATTTATAAATATCACGTCAGTTTAATATAATGTTTAGACAAACTAAAAATAGTAAAAGAAGTAATTGAAATGGACGGCTTAGATCTGAAATCGACTAACCAAATCAAAACAGTTCTGGAAGGTAGTTTATCCGATCGAGAATTAGATTTTACAGACTGAAAATTTGGGCTGTTAAAATCGTGGCTGGCTGGATGAGGGGTTAGCATGATATAGTATAAAGGATGGTATGCTACAGCGCGCGGCTTAAGAACCACTGTGTGACGTCATCAAGTGTAAAAACAACGGCAAATTTAAAAAGTTGCAGCCGGTGCATTTTAATCGTTTTTACAACATATAAATATAATAATTTAATTACGATGATTTAATACAAATAAAATTACTTACTTTTTGTCTTACTATTATAGTTGGGGCACTTCTTTACATAGCACTTTATAGTAATAAAATATATAAAGTAAATGAAACTCACTTTAAACACTAGCTTATTGACAAATTAGAAGCACCCAACCTCTATATCATTGCACATGACATCTAGAACTGACAGAAGTTCATATACTGCGCGTGCGCACTAGAAAAACAGAGTTTCTCAACAAGTTTTTACACTTGCGCAGTAGCTGACGAAATTTGGTCTAAGAAACAGCATACCATGTTCTATACTCTATCACGGGGGGTTAGTAGTGTACATTCGCGCTTGTATCCCCCTCCCATAAAGGCTAAAACCGGTTGACGGTGTCGGAGGAGTGGAAAAGAAGGGGGAACGATGTAACGCATGTGGTAGGGATCGATTGTACAGTGATAGGGTATCACCGGGTCTTGGTGTAGTTAATCTGGATGTGCTTTTAGTTTCTCTGCTAACGTTTATAAGAGGTAATTTTTCTGGCTGATATAAACCATTTTTAAAATAGAAGAATTATCAACATGGCAGATCTTTAAAGTTTTGCAAAATGTTATGATTTTAAAATTCATATCCCGTTTATATAATCCAATTTAAAATAATTTTTATTATTTAGCTTTCTATTATTAAATGGAATTCTTCCATTCTTATGATTCATATTCAAATTTTACCTCTTTTTACTTGTTAGTATTGAAATTTACGAAAGAAACAACACTACTGAAATTACAGGCCCGCGCTTAGAGGTTTGGCTTAGAGGGCGCCCGTGTGCAAATAGTTTGTTTTGGCGCCCTATCGTAAGTACCAAAACTTTGAGAAAAATATACATTTTTGCCCATCAAATTGGCTATTTTTCTAATTTACTTATTGTGATTTAACCTCCACCCAGAGGACAACATGAATGAAAAAAAATATTTTATTATAATATTCACTTAGGTTTGCACAGCTTTAGAACGATACAGCGAAGTACCATAGGGCTCGTGGTTTGTTGATGTAGGCATTGTTACGGTTCTGTTTTTTTATTTATTTGCTTTTTTTTTAAATTTAGCGCCCCGTTTGCCATGGCGCCCGCGTTGATGCGAGCTTTTTTATTTTGAATTACTCTTCGACAGTATATTAATAATAAGCTGAAATTTGTTCTACGAATAAGTATTGTAGATACCAACTTTCTAAATCACCTTAACGTATAATTATTTATTACACAATTTTGTTGTTATCTTCTACTGCATCCTCATAATTTTCATAATTCTTGTATCCCGGTTTTTAGTGGTACAAGAGAGCACTGTGTCATGAGCCTCCTAAGGATGAGATCTGTGTCAAGAGTAGCCCATTGTTCTCACGGCGTCATATAAAAACTTGGTTTCTGGTCATGATATCCGGCGACTTGAATAGCTGTAATTATGTTGAGAGTCGCAATTAGAGGTTACACAGCTTCAAATTTAAAGCTTATTAAAGTCGTTTGGATTATGATTGAGTTTCCTTTTTGTCAGCGCTTGCACATGAATTTTAAGCCTCTCCCTGACAGAAATTAATGAACAATGGCATCACGCCCACTAACATTATGCATCAGTTTAAGATGCAGGCTTTTTTCGAACACACCTTGTTATTTGTAGCCAAACGGATTTGTTCCGGAATGAAAATGAAACTGTAACTATTAAATTGAATTGCATCTGTTGGATAATCTATTTTAAATGGTTGTTGCTATCTCATTTGGCATCAAATGTACCGGAAATAATGTCAGTTGACTGTTAAAGAACGGCAAGTATCAGAAATGTATTGTAAATAAAACAATTCTTAACTGCAGCAGGCTTTTTATTTTAGCTTTATACGTATTTCAACGTGTTTACACGTCATTATCAAAAGCAAGATTTAAAGTAAACAGTTGGTGTTGCTATAGGAACAATAAATTTTCATAATTTGATCTTGGTTTTCTATATGTGCTTCCAGATGACTTGATTTCTCATTCCAAAACGGTGAATTGAAGAGATCAATTTGTTCAGTCATTAAAGGTACAGATTTTAAATGTTTATGAATTTCAAATGCTTCTAGTACATCCAACTTACGTTTACCATCGCAAAAGTGTAAAAATTTTATAGTGTTATCAGATGTCATTGATTGACTGTGTTCTAATAAGTGTTTAGCGTAATTGGATTTATGATGGTGTTTATACTTGTAACAACGTACTTGCACCCAATATCAAAATTTCTAATTGTTTGTCCGATATAAACCGAATTACAGTGCGAGCAATTTAATTTGTAGATGCCTGATTTTATATGTATATTTTAATACGTATAAGGCTAAAATAAAACCTGTTGAAGTTAAGAATTGCTTTATTTACATTAAATTAAAATGAACTTCAACGAAGTAAAGCTCGAACTTATAAATAAAGTATCAGAAAAATTTACTTCTACGAAAGATGTCAAGGGAAACATTAACATTAAGTAAAACCCAAGGAAAAATGATAAAACTTCAGCTGTATTTCACAATATGCAGAAAATTTGCGAAAGATATTTTCACTTCTAAACCACGCAATTAGTATCTAGAAACTTTCACTGAACTCCATCAGATACTTGTAAAACACTAAAATGGTAACTTCAGAAAAACGTTTTTAAACTCGTCGTTCTATGTCTGGCAGAACATTCCTACCCGTGACTAATCAGAAATAGACTTGGGTCGACGTATCTATGTATCGATACGCTCGATGTGCAAAAAAAGAAAGTATCGATATATCGATAAGTATCGATATTACACCGTATCGTATCGAATATCGATACTAACTTTTCCATATCGCCGAAGTCTAATCAGTATTGTGGCTACCAAAAATTCAAAAATTTGGGGTTGAAATTTGTCGAATTGGTAGTAATTAGAAAACTTTGGAAGTTTTATAAATGTAGCTGTAGCCAAGTAATATGTTCGTGACATATTTAGGTCGTTTAAAAAATCAAGTTGATAATTAAGAAAATTTCTAGTTAGGTTAGTAACACATTGGGTACGTTACCAAAAATTGGACTACTTCCAAAAGTATGTGCTCCTATTTGTTAGAACTTAAAATGTGCCATTTATAAAAATTTATAGGAGGAGAAAAACGGGGTCATCTGCTGAAAATCTGGTGGTCGTTAGATAGTTTATTTTATTTTTCATTTTTTACTTTCCTATACTTTTTTTCCGTATTCGTTTAATAAATATTTTTGATATTTTTACGAAAATACGTGTTATGAGTGGGTTCGCCTCGTAATTCCCGAACGGATGGTTCGATTTTGATGAGCTTTAGAATGAGCTTTTTAAAAAACTCTGTCGAAAACTCAAATCAGACATGTTATTGTATAATGTTTTTCAGAAATTGAAATAGCAATTTTTTAAGCAGAATCGGATAAAAGACCTTAGTAAAATTGAGTATAAATAAAATACTTCTTACTTCAACAATATATATTTATTTTAACCTGATACGTATTACGTTTAATTTGTAAATGCCTGATTTTAGCAAATCATCTGTTTTTGATTTTGCGTTAAATACAGTGTTTACAATGTTTTTAGGTTGTTTTGCTAAAATCGTAAACAAGACAAATAAATATTAAGTAAGTTTTAAAACAACTAGAAACATCTTAAACACTTGTTTAATGCAAAATCAAAAACAGATGATTTGTTAAAATCAGGCATTTACAAATTAAATGGTTCACATTGTAATTCGGTTTATATAGGCCAGACCATGAGAAATTTTGATATTAGGTATAAAGAACACGTACGTTGTTACAAAAACAAACACCCACATACATTTTTGTTGGACATTTTCATGTAATTCCAAAATGAAAATTGTCCGTATTCATATAAATCGATCAGCAAGGAATAAACACGCACCTCTTTCAGGGAAAGCTCTTTCTTAACTATATAGTGATCCACCTGCATGAAAATACAGCTGCTTCTGTTTAGGGGATTTTTTGGTGGTTGTTTTCTGCGGGAAATAATTTTACTGGGGTTGTTTTTACCGTAGCCTTTTTTAAACGTTTTTCTCTATCAATGGTATTTCCAACGTTTCTGTTGTGAGCCCTTTTTCGGCGACGTTTTCACCATAAACCGAAAATGACCGACAAAATCAGAAAATATGGTTTTTATCGTATGCTTTTAGTGTAATGTTTTGGCTATTTCATGCCAGTCAGGCTGCTGACCTGGCGAGGCTGGGATCTTGACCGACAGTACAGACGTATACAGCACTTAGCTGCTATTGTTACGCAATATTTCGTAATACGTTAAACCTTTGGTAATAAGGCAGATAAATGTTCTTGCATAACGTCTTTTATTCAGTTAGTTACTTTTCAATCCTTCTGGCGTTTGTTATGGCTCCAAATAGTAGCTTCAATGAAGTGTGGTTATTTGTAAACACTTTTATGAGTGAAATCAATTTTATTTTCAATCACTCTGTATTAACTGAAAATTTTCCACCGTAGTTATCAGACTTAGTTTTTTTTTAACTAAACCACAGTATAAACTAAACTTTGAATATTAAAAAATGTATGCAACTACGAAGTAGATGGCGTTGTTCGCAGTATGAGCTTTTTGCTAAGATTTATTTCTCAACAAAATTGTATTTTGTAACGAAATTTAAGTATATGTCAAGTTGGATGTCAAGATATCATTATGATATATTTAATAGACGGAATTACAAACCATTTCATAATTGATACATCAAATAAGTAAACGAATCTGTAGGGAAATCAATAATTCTGAAATACGTCTACATAAAAATTGTTAACAAGCGAAATAGTAAACCGACACATTAATTTCATTAATTGGGTAAAATTTAAATTATTTAACTAAATTTACAGTATAATATCTAATTTACATATATTAAATTCCGCTCTATACGGAAAATGGTAATTAACTACTAACCTACACTGGAAGTGAACGTATAAGAAGTCAAATAATATGTGCGTGTAGGAGTCAATTTCAACTCGTTTTCATTGGTATTTACGAAAGTTGAAAATCCAAAAGATGTTGACGGAAAACCTACGCGTTGTTTCTTTTAACTGTTTTTATGCACCATTGACAAAATCAGGTAGTATAACTAACTGTATAACCAGTGATGTGATTTTACCGGTAAAATAAAAAACGGTAAGTAAAATCATTATTTTACCGGTAAAATACCGGTAAAATACCGGTAAAATTAATTTCACGTCAAAAAGTGATGTCAGTGGATTCCTTATGAAAAACCATTTAGTTTGATACTAGATACTCGACAGGTCTACTTAATACTTGATACCAAACCACAAAAATACAATTATTTATAGCTTATAAAAATATAACGGTTATGTAACTTACAGTTACAGTTATAATTATTAAAGTATACCTAAATTAAATACAAAGCAAAATGTGATAACGAAAATAAAAAATATGAAGATATAAATCGCAATAAACATTTAGATAAAATAAACTTATACATATAAACATAAAGTTAAACAAACTTAATAAATGTAATTGATGTAACTTTTAATAACAAAAATAAAAAATATTTAATATATATTATTATATTATAATATGATTGGTTTAAAGAAATTAATCTTTATTTAGGTTTCCTACCACAAAACATTTCTGACCCTTTCCAAGAAAAATAATGTTTTTTTTTGGAGTAGGACGAATATCTGCGCCTGCGCGCGGCAATTCTAAATGATTTTACCATTTTACCGGTAAAATGTGATTTTACTTTACCGGTAAAATACCATTTTACCATTTTACCGATTGGTAAAATACCGAGACTCACATCACTGTGTATAACTAACGTAAACACACGCAAAAAATCAAGTATTTGCATCCACACAAAATTTAAACGCGTAACTCGAATTCCGTTAAAGGAATGAACAAAAAATAAAATTAACCGTTGTAAATTGAAGTTACAGTACAATAGCTATGTGTTAAATTTTGATCGACTTACCTTACAGTTACAACAGCTCTTCTTAAAATTTTCTAATGAGTTTTTTGAAAATTTTACGATTGGAAACATAATAGGTTTAATTAATAATAAAATAACGTTGATAATTAATAATATAATAAAATATGAAGGTGTAAAAACCGTGCACACAAACGTTAAACCAAGGGTTGCAAAGTTTTCCAACAAACACGCCGAAAAATCTTGTACCTTAAAGTTTAAAGCCACACATTATTACTATCGCATTTGCTGTTTCAGCAGCCAATAGAAGAGTTTAAGGCAGATATTTTCGGCCAAAATTTTTTTTTAATAAATTTAACTAAACTACCCATTTGTTTTCAGGAACGTGCACTGAAACGTAATCGAAACCCGAAAACCGCAAAAAAACGCAAAATTTTCTGTATTGTAACCGAAACGAAAACCGAAATTAACATTTTTCTGAACCGTAACCGAAAACCGCAACGCTAATTATTTTCGGAATATAGCGCTATTTGTTTTGCTCCTGAAAATAGCGCACCGAGATTTATTTATTGTAACATATAACAATAAGTACTTAACCTTCATATTGTACGGGGTTAGCCCTTTTTGGTTGGCCACAGGTTTGTATCCAAAACAGTTATTTAAATTGACTGTAATGCAAATGCTAACTGCGTGTACATTAGAGAGTAGACAAAAAGGTCTGTTCTATACTGCGAACGTGGCTTGAAATTGTGTTAGAATCAGCGACAGTAATTTGTGCTACACCAAATGGAAAGAAAAGAGGGAAACCTAATAAATAAATTATTTACATATCAAAATAATCTAGATAGTAAATGTCTGCTTCTTTTGAAGATGTTGGGTAACCTCGTGAGGTAAAATGTTGCGAATACGATTACATAAAAAAAGTTCCATATTTGCTTGACAGAGTACTCAGGTTTTGGAAAATATGCATATATAGATATGCATCTTGAGGAAAAATAAAAAATTTGACGGTAATGGGTAGAAGGTAGCATACAAGTCATACTAAAAAAATTTTGTTGCAGAAATAATTTTAAAAAAAGTTTTGTTCCTTTGAAAATTCCAAACAACGTTTACAGATGTTGACCTCCGTATTGAATTTTCCCATTACTGGGGTTTTATAATTTTTGTATTGTGTAACATGGTGGAATTCTACTAGTTATGCTGATTTGCTTATTTTTTATGAAATGGTATGCCCGGAGCGTAGCGGAAGGCGCAAGCTAACAGCGTGACCATGCACAGGGGGATAGCTTTTTGATATTTGTTTTCCACACTTAAATTCTTTTCTTTGTTGTTTATAGGCTCCCCTTGTCCGCCCCAATAAACTTTTTTAGGGTTTGACCCAGACTGTCAAAAATATGTACTCAGTGTTCCTAAATATTTTTTGATAAAACAAATTAAAAAACTCAAAGTATACGTATATTTAAATATTATGCTTAATCATGTAACATTTTTATAACAGGTATTTTTTTAATGAGTTTACGTTTTGTTGCTCAAATTGTATTCGTCAGCCCAAAGTTCGTTAAAATTTGAAGTGCGTTAATCAACCAGTTCATTTAAACTTTTTTTTTTAAGAATCATGAGGGCGTGCGTTAGCACGACTCCATGATTCCCATCCCCACCCCCTTACTCGGGCTCAGCACACTAAGTGCTATACACCGGTCTAACATGCCCCACCCCTGACAGACATGCAACCCAACATACACACCACACACAACATCCATGGACACGCCGGATTTAACTTATCTAGAAAAATTTCCGACGCGCAGAGGACTCGAACCTACTGCCGTTGAGAGTTATATAATTTACTCTGACATTATAGGGAAATAACACAACAAGGACAAATTCCATACTTTTTTAAATCAAAAATAGTTTAGTTGAATTTCCACTTTTCTTCTCGAATACTTTTAACTTTCTCTTTTAAATATGGTTATCTCGAATAGTATCAATAAATATTCTCCTAATTAAGTTTATGCAAATAACCTAATTATAAGAAAATAACATAAGCAATTATGCATGGAACTGTTTTACTTTTTCTGCTAATTTGGAAATAGTAAACAAATTGCCGTTCTTGTAAAACCGCAAGTCAGAGACAAAAAAGATCAAACACAAATTAGCTACAGTGAACAGTTACTACAAGGCGTTGAGGTTTACTTGGAATTACAAACTATCAGGGCCGTCCTAAGAAATTTGGAGCCTCTGGTCTAAGAATTTGTAGCGCCCTAACAGCAGGGGTAACATTCGAATCTAGGATAACATAACAACGTCCTTGCTGTTGTTCAACAGCCCTGTAAAAGCATTCCCGAAAAAAGGACCCTGAAAAAAATACCCAGGAAAACAAAGGGCTAGAAAAAAAAACCAGAAAAAAGCTCAGAAAAAAGCCCCGAAATAAATTCTTAATAAAAAAAAGATACATGTTTTGGACTTCGAGGAACTCACATAAGTGGTTTTTAAAAAATGTCTGTCTGGTGTATGGGTGGGTTTGTATGTGGATGTGGGTTGCGCGTCCGAAACGGATGGTCCGATTTCGATGAGCTTCGGAATGTCAAAACATTCAAAATCAGAAAAATTAACCGTCAAAATAAGCTTTTATACAAATCCGAAATCGGAAGCGGAGGTTAGCCATGTTTGTTTGGGGTAGCATCTATACCGGAAAACAAATTTTCTAAAACTGGAAACGGAATTTGATGGAAGAGCTTAGGGCATATAGCATTCTAGCTTCAAAATGGCGGCCGATACGATTTTTTGAGAATTTTCACCTTAACGTATTATTCCTCAAAAACGAGTTCACAGATCGGATGAAGTATGGTATTAAAATAGTTCTAGAGGAACAGAATGTCACTATTTAAGAGAATTGTACAAATAAAAACTGTGAAAAGGCTGTTTTTACCGGGGATGTTTTTCCGCGGCTATTTTTTCCAGGGACGTTTTTTTCCGGACATCGTAACATCCAGACAAACCACCATCAGTTCACACAACGACACAACTGCTACAATACAGGTTCATACATGAGCCCTGAAGTCGGGCAATAATAGGTGGCGGCTCGTATCCTTCTCGAACACTAACGGACACTTTCTATCCAATTTTAATACAAACGCGCACTCAGCGCAGGCGCACTCACACTGTCTTATAACCAGGCGGTGCGGCCAAGGACCCTCACCTAGGTGAGAGGCGTGATCAAAGACACCTTGTGCGGGGTCGGCGTATTAACGGTCACTTCGGCGATTTCAAGGTTTCCTTAATTTGGACCACGGAGACTGGGTGAGTGACTTTACCAGGTGAAGTGTAGCCCTTAAGATGAGTTCTAACATCTCGGCAGTAGCTCGCTCTCTGGAATGGAGCCCTGCTACCTGACCGGGGTACCGGGAGCGTACCAGCCCGTTTTCCCTCGACGTGAGCTAGATGGCAAACGGTCCGGCAGGTAAAAGGGGGTCCCCGCTCCCTGGCCGGGTAGCCTCGCATTGACTGGGTGATGGGGGTCCGGCGGGTGAAGGTGTACCCCTGGATGGAAAAGCGCAGTTGCTATGAGAGTCTTGGGCTCTAGGGGTGTAAACAAGTTAGCCCCCAATATGGGTCTTAACACCTGAGCGGTAGCGCTCTCAGGAATGGAAACCACGCTCTCTGACCGGTCCGGCAGGTGATGGTGCTTTCCAGGATGGAGTGGCTGCTGCTGCAAAGGGACCTGGGCCCTATGGGTGTCGCTTGCAGCCAGCCCTCCGTATGGGTCTTAACGCCTGAGGCACGATCGCTGAAGTGGAAACCCCGCTCCTTGACCAGGAACTGTTACGTACCAGCCTTGTTGGATGATGGACTTGAGCTGGATGGTAGGGGTTCCGGCAAGTGATGGTGCTTTGCTACGATGGAGTGGTGTGCAGCTGGTAGTACGATCGCTGAAGTGGAAACCCCGCTCCTTGACCAGGAACTCTTACGTACCAGCCTTGTTGGATGATGGACCTGAGCTGGATGGTAGGGGTTCCGGCAAATGATGGTGCTTTCCAACGATGGAGTGGTGTGCAGCTGGCACTTGGGACTGGAACCGTAGGGGTGAGGCGCATTTTGCCTGCTCACGTCCACTATCTAAGTGTCGACCTAGAGGGTTCGTACTTATGTACACCCGACGCTGTTAAGGTGCCGGCCACTATGATCAGGTCGGTTACCAACCAGTCTGGGCGGTGCGTAGCTCACTAGTGCTGGGACCTGCGAGGTCCTAACTGGGAGGGGCAGCGCTGCTTGGCATGCGCTTGCTCTGACAAGTCACGGAGTAGGACTCGTGGTGGCAGTGGTATAGCCTAAGTTCAGGTTAGGGCCGTCTTAGTGCGGTTCGATGGGTGAGCTGCGTCTCAGCTTGGGCACTGATCTGCAGAATCAGTAGAGATTTAGGTAGTCTCCCTCCACCAGTAGGGGCTTAGGGCTCGCAGCCTGATGCCAGGACTGGTAGCCTGTTCTCTTTCTTGTATTGAGGGCGCGTTGATCAAGCGTACCTCGATCATGGCGTCCCGAAGGGTTTTCCCGCCTGGAGCGGGGACGGATATGCTTCATTGCTGGGTGCTGTCCTAGTCTTTCAAATCAAATAGTGTCTTATAATCAGACCAGCTGTGTTTTGTCTACCTGGTAGACTGATAGCGATACTAGTGGTATATGCCGCTTCCACTAGTTGGCGCACCAACATATTTGTAATCCACTAAGGAATTATTGTAAAAATTGAAAAAAAAACTAAATATATAGCTTAATAAGAAACAGATTTATTTAACGCAGTACCGAAAAGAGTAATTGTTTAAGACGATATTTTTTATAAGGCATTGCCCGGCGCCCCATTGCGCGGCGCCTTGTTGCCCGGCGCCCCTTTGCTCGGCGTCCTAGGTCTATAGCCTAATTAGCCCAATGGTTAGGATTGTACTGCAACCTGGATTCTGGATTTGGAATTGGAAGTGTGAGTTACCTCACGCGCACTTAGGCCACAATAGGTGGGCCCATTGTACTACCTTCCCAGCAGCTCTCCACATTGGACGTCACCCAAGCCATCCTTTTGGATGTACTTGAGGACATTCGCAATTGGAGTGTTGCTGATTTCGGCCATGTTAGGCCAGAAGTTTCCCAGCATGGATCCTCTAGTTGTTGCGAGAGCTGGGCAGTGACATAGGACATGTTCTGCCGACTCGTCGTCTTCGTTGCATGCACGACAGTTTGGGCTGTCCCCCAGTCCCATCCTGTGCATGTGTTGCTTTAGGGCGCAGTGTCCAGATAAGATACCCACAACTAGTCGTAAGTTCTTTCGGGACAGTTGCACACAGTATTTGGCTGTTTTTGGCGTGGGTGCCGTAATAGCAGCCCTTGCTTGACGACAGCTTTGAGTGTTAACCCATCTTCGTGTGAAGCTTTTTAAGGTTTCATGGTATAGCATAAAGCTTAATGTCTCCAGGGATATGGGAATTACGGGTTCTGGCCCCCAGAGAGGTTGTCCGGAGGCAATCTCATCAGCCTTTTCGTTGCCGTAGGTTCCGTCATGTCCTTTCACCCATACAAGGGAGACGGCATTATCTTTTGAGATATCGTCGAGAGCTTCACGACACCACAGTACCACTCCTGAGGTGATTTTGCAACTGCCTAAGGCTAGTATAGCGGCTCTGCTATCGCTGTAGATACCAATACGTTGGGTCTTGATTTGTCGTTCAAGAATTGCATTTGCACCATGCATTATGTACTGCAACCTATTTTTATGAATAATGTTGGAGTTTGCGAAATGTTAGTACAAAGTTTCAGAAGTCAACTGATATTTATTATTATCATTATGTTATGTTTATA
Organism: Ctenicera cuprea; assembly: GCA_958336395.1. Taxonomy (NCBI): domain Eukaryota; kingdom Metazoa; phylum Arthropoda; class Insecta; order Coleoptera; family Elateridae; genus Ctenicera; species Ctenicera cuprea. The sequence continues at coordinate 17,595,591 of OY284494.1, forward strand.
ACGAAAAGTAGAAAACAATGCTTTGCTATTTTGAGTACATATAACATGCGTTCAAAAAAAAGTCCAAGTGGGCTTTGGATGTTTTGCAGATTCTAGTATAACATAATTATGCTATACTGGTAGGATTGGCAAAACGGTGAAATCCAAAGGCCACTTGACCCTTTTTAAACACTCGTTGCCAATTACTACTTACGTCGCGTCGCATCTTAAATGGAACATTTAATTATTATAATTTTTATTCAATGGTGCGTATATGGAAATGCTACTACAATTCCGTTATTTAATTTGAAAATTCGAACCATTGTGAGTTTCTTTTAGGAGGAACCGTATTATACAACATTCCAACGATTGACCTTCTTTAATAACAATTTTTATTAATCCACTTCCTGCCTTGCCACACACAATGCGTTATAAACAACAAATTAAAGGTTTCACAGCGGCATCTTGGCATATTAAAACATTGTTTTTTCTTTTGCAGGTGAGACTTGGACTACAGAAATAACTTCATATCAGTCTTCGACCATCTTAGTTGTAAGTACAGTTAAAATTCCATACATTCAATTGTTATAGTAATTTTGGAAATACTATGGGGCTATTTTGCACGAAACAACAATTTTCCACCTTAGCTTAGGAATTTGGGAATATTTTCAATTATGGATTTTTTTACGAATTACAACCAGCAGCAATTTTTAATATTTTTAGCCATGTATCTGAACTAAAACTACAGGCTTATATGAAGTGCACATCCTTGCTTTAAAATTGACTTTTAAATCGTTATGGACTTGCTGACCTATATTTGTTAATGCCGTTGTTCATCTTCATTTAATAACGGTAGCGGTAATTTGCAGTTTTCTTCAAGAGAGAACGTGCAAGTTTAGTAGGTTATTTGTGTTCTTAAGCAAATTAGCTACTCTTGTAGTTGATGATACCTTTGCTATTGTAGCGTGTTTTGCAGCTAGACATAACATCGTAACACAAATTACACACCCAGTAGAGCGTTCATAATTGCCTGCCAGTTTAAATGAGTGCTTAGTGTATTTTTCCGTGTATAAATTTTAGCAACAGTGAAGTTATGAAGTTTTTATAGTACAAAATGGAAACAACACCCAATTAAGAATTTTTAATTTTTTAATTGCAGAAGTAGGAGAAACATTGCAAAATGCATGTTTTCAAGAGTAATAGTTACAGTTGATAAAATAAATAATAGTTGCATTGTTTACTTGTTCATTAGGATAAATTAATTTTACCCATCCTCAATTTGTTTTCTATTTAGATTCTGTTCCCGTGCTGATTTAATCAAATTCAAGATTTTTAACGAAAAATACGTCCTGGGGAGTGCAAAAAAGGTTTTTTTGAAAAGTGTTCGATGTGGGTGACGTAGATGAGTAGGTGCGTGCGTTTATTTCTTCATGCATATCTCCGGCCTGGCTAGTACAATTTTGACGAAGCGTGAAATATTGAGGTATATCAAAAATCATCAGGAAAATAAGCTTTAAAAACACCACACGATTTTTTAAATTTCTAAGCTAATAAAGCCATGTAGTTCTTTCTTACGTTCGTTCCTCTATATCTCCGGAACCCCCCTTGACCGATTTTAATAAGATTTGGTGTGTGGAAGTTTTTTAGTTGCAGGTAGTTCTTTGTAAGGTCGTTAATGGGAACCGGAAACGGAATTAAACCAGTTTTTTTGGTATAAATTTTGTTCTAAACACGTTTTAGAAAGTTTGCCTTAGTAGCGTTGTAGAGCATCTAAAGACAAATCAAATGCTGTATCTTCAAAATGAAGGCCGCTACGAATTTTTGAAAATTTTAATTTAATTCCCGATTGCTCAAAAACATAATATCTAATTAATACAAATTATCATATTATTCGATAGCCCTTAATAAGTATAATCAAGTGATGTAAAAATATTTTTGGAAAAATGAAAATTGTAAATATACTAGCGGTTCAAAATTTTGGACATTTTCAAAAAAAATCCTCAAAAAACTGCCCACACCATTATTTTAACTTTCTGAGCCGATAGAGCTTGCAATGAACTACAAAATTTGTTCTCTACTAATTTCCCAAATTCACTCTGACGCCCTCTAGGAATTTTTGAAAATTTTGTATTTATAAATTTTTTATTCCTAAACGCAAACGCCGATCGTTATAAACTTTTATCAGTTCGATAGACTATTTGAAGTACTTTATTAGGATTAGCGAGAATTTTCAACCTTTTTGAAAATTAAGGAAACAAACGATACTTTTTAATATCAACAACGTGTTTTTCGGCAGTTACGTAATTTTCATTACGCCTAACAATTAGCTCTAATAAAAATAAATATTTTTCATTTTATGCATATTAAGCTGTTATAACTATTTTCGTGAGCGCATTAAATATCTTAGCACCTTTCACGTCGCGTCGTAGGAGCGCGCGCAGCCCGTAAGTAACCAACGTCTTGAGTCTGCAGCGGGCTTTGTACCGGCTAGATTAGATGTAAACAACTTCCATCACTTCTTGGCGCGAGATTATTTAAAACCTAAAAAGTATGGGAAAGTACCAGCGACCTGTTTCGCCCATTTTTCGTTAATGAATTTGATTTTGCGATTTTCGGCATTCCTTTTCTTACAGCTTTTTAGGTATGTTGGGTTGGTGCACTGAAGATAATGCTGTAGTGTGCTCAAATGGTTAACCACTATAGGCTGCATGGGGTTTTCACAGGGGAAAATACATCCCCTTTAAGTAACACATTTTGACCATGCTTTGCTAATGTAGCAAATTTTATTTGTTTTGCGATTCCTGTTAATAAGGGTGATATTCTAAATGATTAGTGTTTGATGCGTCTGAGAGCACCATAATTATGAGAAATACGTTGCTGGACTAGGCGTGCACGGTGTTTTTGGAGAATGCGACCTGGCTTCATCCGCTGTTCTGTTGAAGACTTCGGCGAATGAATGTATTTCACCGCTCTGTTTCAGTAAATCAGTTTTTACCCACCCTACGCATCGTAAGATAAATAATATTACTGCCGTATTTTTTTTAAATAGCCGTTTTTACTATCCGCAATATTGAAATTTGTATTTTAGAAGGCGTTTAAGAATGTGCCAAAATATGACGTAATTTTGCGGTAAATACGCGCATGCGTGGTACTGTTTATTTTTGTGTTGCTGCTGTTGGTATCATTGCCTACTGGTAACACTCAGTGACGTTCTGTGCGTTCAAAATTTGGGTAGGCAATGGCAAATGCAAAAATATTAAATAATGTAACACTTAGATTAAAAAACTAGAAAACTCTTTGTTTCAAACATTAAGATCGTTATCCTTATCAAATATCAACAAACAATAAAAAGTTCGAGCTTTACTTCGTTGAAGTTCATTTTAATTTATTGTAAATAAAACAATTCTTAACTACAACAGGTTTTGTATTTTAGCTTTATACGTATTTCAACGTTGAAATACGTATAAAGCTTAAATACAAAACCTGTTGAAGATAAGAATTGTTTTATTTACAATAAAAAAATATATAAATAAATATTTCAAAAGTAATATAATGTTCGACATACAGTATATAGGAAAAACTAATACTCTGTAGACAAGGTCGATTCTATTATCTTTAATAACTGTAAAATCAGTGCAAATAGTCGATTACATTGCCGTACCACTTATTACTTTGTTAAAGTTTAAAAACTATTTCGTAAACTTTTTCGTAAGAGTATCCATAAATTTTTTTTCTTTAAGAATCATGAAGCCGTGCGTGAGCACGACCCCATGATTCCCATCCCACCCCCTTACTCGGGCTCAGCACACTAAGTGCTATTCACTGGTCTAACATGCCCCACCCCTGAAAGACATACAACCCAACATACACACCTACATACACCATCCATGGACCCGCCGGATTTAACTTATTCAGAAAAATTACCGACGGGCAGTGCACTCGAACCTACTACCATTGGGAGTCTAGTTTCAAAGCATAGGACTTTAACCACTAGACCACCCGCCGGCCCTAAATTTGTCTTTTAAAAGTAGCTTCACGAGATTTTCCATCTTCGCTGCCAACTGCAAACCACGTCTAAAATAAATGGAAACGTGCTTGGTGTAGTATAACGTATCCTGCTCGCTGCATACGATTGCCGCACTGACCGTTCCCAACCTGATCCAAATAAAAACTACAGGCGCGCTTATTCAGTGGTTACTGCGGCGTGATATTCCTACGGTTTCTTTGCATCTGATCCTTGTACTCTTTTCCGATGTGCATGCAGAGGTATTACGAATGGTTGGTTGTTTGGTAGCTGAGAGCGTTGAGGCTCGCCTTCGCATACCTTTTTTTTAACTGAAACATAGAATTAGAGTTTTATTTTGAAAAATTTTGGGTAGGCACTGCCTACCTTGCCTAACAGGTAAACCGCCACTGGTAACACTGTGGTCAAAGTTTGAACTTACGGCGTATTATTACATACATACATATTATTATTATTATTGTTATGATCATAAAGATGTTTTTTTTTCTTTACTTCCGTTTTTAAACATTCTTAAGTTTAGTTATATTTTAATATTTGTAAAGTGTTTATCAGTACTGTCATATTTCGTCAAAAATGCGCTGTCAAATTAGTATTCTGACTTAAATAATGGTTTGTAATTAATTAAGTAACAAATTATCTTTAGTAATACGATTAGTATAATGGAAACGCAATATATTTGTGAAATACATTCAGAATATTACCAGTAATAACATGAAAAAAAGCGGGCGGTAAAGCAGCGGTCCAAGCCGCTGGTTTCGATGCTGTTCTGCCAAAACGAGCCGGGTTCGAGTCTCGGCCTTGCCATGGGTGTTTGTGTTCGTCTTTGCCTGTTAGATGGGAGCTATTAATCACAGCAGTTGATGTCCCCGTAGGACATGTCAAAAAACAATAAGATGAAAACAAGCAGATATGCATATGCATTGCTCCATTAGCAAAGCATGATTAAAATATGTAACCTACGGGGGAAGTATTTTCCCCGTGGAAATCCCACGTAGCCACTAGTAATTACTCCTTTGTATGTGTTACAACATTATCTCTAGCGCGCTGACTCAAAGTGCCTAAAAACTTGCAAGAGAAGAATAGAACGCTTATGATGCCGAATACCGGTTATCAAATTGTTTACCCGATCAATCGAAATCCATCCTTGTCATTGTGATCACCAATCGGGGGCCCGCGTCCACCGAAAGTACACATAAGTCACAAGTTGTCAAATTGAAAAGCACTCTTTCAGTTAACCAGATCGAGGGACCTCAATAACTACGCCTAGTTATTGAGATCCCAAGACAACAACTCCTTATATCGACGGGTTTAATAAATTCTCAACAATAAGCAGAAACAACGATAATATCCACATAACAATCGAATGAAAAGTGGGTTATCATCATCAACGGTTGCCTCATATCTATGCTAGATTAACACGTTTACACACACACCCGTTGTATCCGCGTCTTAACATCTGAATGCTCTCAACATTTTTTTACACCCTCGTTCCCTATTCTTGTTTCACCCTTGTCAGTCGACCGTAACAATTCGCAGTTTTCCCATTAAAGTTTTAACACGTATGGCAATTATTCAATGGAATGAAGTTTAATAAAGATTATAATATAATAAAGTAATTCGCCTCTTTAATAAAACGCATCTACACATAATACATAATTTATATGAAAAGCGAAGTACGTTTCCCTATCTTTTTTATATAACTTCAAGAAGTGGGTTGTTGTAATTTATGCGTCTAGTGAAGTTTTTTATGCGAAAAGGCGAATAAAGGATCAGTGGTACGTTATGTTTACGATTAATGCAGCCAAGTGCTTAAGCAAGTTATTATAACTACATATTTGTGTACTAGTGTTTTCTTATCGTTATCATACTTATAGCACTAATAAAAATGAATACAGTTTCATTGCTCGTAAAGAGAACAATGCTTATTTGTTTCTGGTTTATAAATATAATCTATAGGAGCAAGCTGGAATGAAAACGGAATTAAGGCTTCCATGTTTGAAAAATTGCTCCAGGAAAACTGCGATGTTGTTTCTGCATAGGCTTTTCACCACGTTTCGTCACCCTTACACGGGAAATTTTCAGGGCTGTGCATTCTACTACATAGATTCAGTTGTGTTTCAACAGCAGATTTCACAGCCCTCAAGATGTTCCGTTAACCGTGGACGAAAAATTGCGAGTAGCAGTACCGATGATGCGGCTCCAACCCGGAAGCCAAGAATGACATCGTGAAACTGTTTCTCTTTTTACAACGCCTAGGATTATCTCAGCTAACAAATCTCCTGTGCTGCTTCCTATTGGCTAACCTCTTATGTTTAAATAGTTATTTATGTTACTAGTGGGATAAAAGCGTTATTGAAAGTATACGAGTTTGAAAGTTGCACATGGAGGTCGTAGACCGAGTCGTGTAATCAAACGAGTGCCATAATAATGCATTATCCCACGTGTGACATACAAAATTTTATCTGTGACTGCTCGAAATTTGTTAAAAATCGAATGATATTTGACATTTCGCATTAATTTATTTGCAAATGTCAAGTCTCTTTTAAAATAGTTTTGTTTTAAAATTTAAGGAGGGCCGGCGAGTGGTCTAGTGGTTAAAGTCCCAGGCTTTGAAACTAGACTCCCAATGGCAGTTGGTTCGAGTCCACTGCTCGTCGGTAATTTTTCTGAATAAGTTAAATCCGACGAGCCCATGGATGGTGTATGTAGGTGTGTATGTTGGGTTGCATGTCTTTCAGGGGTGGGGCATGTTAGACCGGTGAAAGAGCACTTAGTGTGCAGAGCCCGGGTAAGGGGGTGGGATGGGAATCATGGGGTCGTGCTCACGCACGGCTTCATGATTCATTAAAAAAAAAAAATTTAATTCTATGACAGCCAGCCAGTTTTCTTATAAAGCTTCAGTTTTTTTTGTGTAAATCAAATGAGTTAGGTAATGAATCAATTATCTCACTAGTGAGATAATGAACTTCATTACCTAACGCAAATGAATGACATAATAAGTCCATATCCAAGCAATCGTAGATAAACAATATTACACTGGTGGTAATGAAATACACAGAGATACAAAATTGTATAAAATTACGTCACATTTCAAGTAAAATTTAATTTAAGTGTCATAATAAAGAAAACGAAGTCAGAATTTTCAGCAGCATATTAGGGTAATTACCCATTAAAAGGCTAATTATCAAAAATATAACCTAATTATGAAGCTACTTAATGGCAATGTTTCTTTTGAGAATGGCTATTTGATTTCCTTATTCGTAGAAGCAGATATGGAAGTTTTAGTACGAGGGCGGAGTGAGAAGTTTGGTAAAATTGCAACAGAGGGCGTCACAATCGCAAATCCCAGATGACATTTGTCAATAGCATCTGTCACTAGGCCACATTACAATTTTCAGACATATCTGTCATTCACTTCAGTTTTGACAGCCATTGAAACCAGACAACCTCTGGTATTTTTACAAACATGGAAAAAAGTTAATTTGGTGTGTTAATTAAACATTTTTTTTGCGTGGAAAACCCATTACGCAAACTATAACAAAGCTTGATAAATATTATGGGGACTCTTCACCATCGATTGAAATTATTCACAAGTGGTTTACTAATTTTCGTTGTGGTCGTACAAGCACAACTGATGTCGAACGTTCAGGACGCCCAAATGAGGTCACCACACCAGAAATGATTGTCAAAGTCCATGATATTGTATTGCAAAGCCGCAGAGTAAAAGTGCGCGAGATAGTTGAGATAGTACGCATCTCAGATGAACGTGTGCGCAATATATTATACGAACATTTGGATATGAAAAAGCGATCGGCGCGATGGGTGCCGCGTTTCCTCACAATCGACCAAACACGCACATGTGACAACTTCAAAGGTAGGTTTGGCGATGTTCAAGCGCAATAAAAAGGAGTTTTTGCGTCGTTTCATAACTGTGGACGAAACATGTATTCATCACTATACACCGGAGACCAAGGAACAGTCGAAACAGTGGATTTCTACTGGCGAACCTGCGCCGAAAAAGGCTAAGGCGATTTTGTCAGCCAACAAGGTCACGGGCACAGTTTTTTCTGATGCACGCGGCATTATCCACATCGATTACCTTGAAAAGGCGAAAACAATCAACGGCAAATATTATTGCAACTTATTGGACCGTTTCAACGATGTTTTGAAAACAAAAGACCGCGTTTTGACGAAGAAAAAGGTTCTCTTCCATCAAGACAATGCGCAGGTGCACACGGGTGTAGTTGCCATGGCCAAAATCCATGATTTGCGCTTCGAACTGACTGCTTCCACAGCCACCATATTGTCCAGACTTAGCCCCCTGCGACTATTTCCTGTTTCCGAAGTAATGGCACGGCGCGGCGGAAAGAGATTCGGCTCTAAGTGTATCGACCTAGAAGGCGACTACATTGAAAAATGAATTGTTTTTTGCCGAAAAAAGTATTCCTCGTTTCATTTTTACCAGACTTCTCACTCCGCCGCGCCGTCGTAAATGAAGAAGTAAAAGAATCGTAAAATGTTTTTATGGCTAGTTTCACAACAACTACTGTTTGAATCTTATCAAGCTGCTTCGGTTCTTTTATGTTCATCCAGTCTTCGTCAACTCTGATATCATGCAGAAAAATTTTAGTAGCCTATTATTTTTTAACGAGCCGTACTCGGTAAAATTAGCATAAACCGTTTACTGGTAATTACCCAAATTCTTGTTAAACTATACAGAAATAAACCCAATGAATATGATGAAGATTTTGTAATCGTGGCTTCCAATCTGCATGCAATTTATAGTCGAATCATTAACCGGAACGAACTTAGTGAAAGCGAAACAATCGAGGAGTGTAAGTAACGATTTGTGAAAACCCTGAATATCCGCTACTTTAATCTATGGTTATTTTGTTTGCCATTAACTGCTATTACTGCAACAGAGGAATTGTGCTTTGTGGATTGTCCAGCTTCATTGCAAATCCTTAGAAATTTCCTAATCATAATTCATACTACTTATATGCATATTTATCTGACAGGGGCAATTGTTTACTAAAGGGATTGCTAAGAAGTTGCAAAAGTTCCTTACAGCTGAGTGATTTCAAGATTTATTATTTAGTAATAGTGCGAAACAGTGGTGTAATTTATCACATCCTTATGGAAATTTGTACAACGAGGTGTATACAGATTGTCACTATTTTATTGGAAATATGGGCAACTAAACAGTGCGACAAGGAAGAGAGATAATGAGCGGGCCGGGCAGGGATTCATGTGTCCATAGATACTTGTGAATTTAAAACGAATATGTAAATTTTTGTGAATTTTTTAATAAATTCATTAGTATCCAGGGCTACATGAATCCCCACTTGGCGTGCCCATTATCGCCCATCCTTGTCGCACTGATTAGTTGCCTATTCCTTACTTGCGACACTCATTAATTGTCCATGTTTCCAGTAAAACAATGACAACCTGTGTATGAAAACAGGTAAGGTTGACACCATAGAGCTTTGACGGTCCCTTTAGATGGAAATAATTATAATAGAGAAATTTCAATTATTAAACAAATTGCATGTAGTTATGGTTATAATACTAAACATATTGATACATTAATTAAGGAAAAAGATTATAAAGTAGCCATTCAAAAAATTTATCCGAATACCCCAACTTTATCCGATACAATTAAATATGCCCCGACCCCATATTTTGGTGACAGAAAAAATTGCTAAAATTATAATCAAAACAAATAAATATAAAGTAAGTTTTAAAACAACTAGAAACATCTTAAACACTTTGTTTAATACAAAATCAAAAACAGACAATTTGCTAAAATCAGGCATTTACAAATTAAATTGTTCGCATTGTAGTTCGGTTTATATAGGCCAGACAATTAGAAATTTTAATATTGGGTTCGAAGAACACGTACGTTGTTACAAATAAATACAAACACTCACATAAATCCAATTACGCTAAACACTTACTAGAACACAATCATTCAATGACATCTAATAACACTATACAGTAATTACACTTTTGTGATGATAAACGTAAATTAGATATACTAGAAGCTTTTAAAATTTACAAACATTGAAAACTGAACCGATAATGTACGAGCAAATTGATCTCCTAAATTCTCCTCTATTGGACATTTTGAAATAAGCAATCAAGTCATCTGCAGATGATTACCGAGATCAAGTCATCAAGTTCTATTTTTGCTATAACAACGCTAACTGTTTACTTTCTAATATAACCTTTGACAATGGCATGTAAACATGCCGGAATACGTATAAGGTTAAAATAAATAAATATTGTTGAAGTAATAAAGTATTTTATATACCTATATTAATCAATAAATATGGACTTCACCGAAGTAAAGCTAGAATTTATAAATTTTGTGTTATAGTTTTGATGGTCACTTTACAGTTATTAACAATATACAATAATTGGCTTAATAACTGGAACCGGTAAATTCACGTTTACGTATTATTAAATAAATAAAACATTAAGTGTAGAACAAAGAGATGGTAATATCAAGTCGTAAAATTAGGAGGGAATGCCTGATTAGTCATAAGCGATGAAGACGTGATATTTTAAGAATCATGAGCTGCATACTAGCAAATGGAGAAATTGAGGAATAATATTATTTTTGTAGAATTACTTTTTCGTGATAAAAGTGAATCAGCTGTTACAAATGTGGTGGTCGTTCCAAAGGTCGAAGATAAACGTCAGAAATCATTCATAATTTCTAATTATTGTGATTAATTAATCGCTTCCGATGGTATTAACAATTTATTACGTTTTTCCAGAAATTAATTATTAAAAATATTGCGTATATTACGACAGAATTTTTGTTACTTATGTCTACGAAGATCACAAAAGCCAACACTATTATAGCCAACATTTAAGTGTAGTTTTTAAGACTTAGGTCTTCTTTTTCACGAGTAATTTAAGTTCGACGAGAGCGTCAATTTATATGTTTAGTAATTATTAATTTCCAGTTACTAAGCTGATTAAGCGAAGCAAGCGAAACAAGTGGCCACTGCGATCCCCAGACGTAACACCTTATATAAATTTAATAAAATAGTAAATGATAACTTTAATAGAGGTTTGTTTTAACCTGATACGTATTTTCTTACGTACGTTCTACTTCAATATAGACGCCATTGAAAAAGAGGCTCAGATTCATATTCTGCGCATATCGAATAGCCGATCTGCCCCCCTGTTTTTCAATAATTCAGGAATTTCGACTTAAAAATCGGTATTAACATGACAATAGAAATAAAACTTTTCACTGAGAAAACATCTCTGGGAGTTTTTCTTTGTCATTTACCTGAACAGTGTAATTGGATAATCGCCACAAAACGGCCAAATTATACAATCGATTTTAGGTTTCTACGAATAAATATTGTTTGTAATTAGAAAATACTAAGAATCGAAACTTTTTAGTTTTTAAATTTCTTTTAGAATATTTTAAAGTTTTTTATTCTGAAAATTATCAACATTTTTTTAATTTTTAAAGTTTTGAAATTTCCAAACTCAAAATTTTGCAAATTAATACAAATTTTCTAAATTATAAAAATATCTAATTTTGTAGATTTTCAAAAATGTTCAAGATTTCGAAAAATTTAAAAAACATTTTCAAATTTTTAGTTTTTAAAATTTTTTTTATAACAATTCAACACATTTATGATAATTTTAAAACGTTCAATATTTTTAACCATATCTATAATTATCAAAGTTGTAAAAACTTTTTTAAATTTTCAATAACTTTTCAAATTTTGAAAAATATTTATTATTTTCAATCATTTTCGAAACATTTTCAAATTTCTTAATGGGATATGTTCCAATTTTTAATAATTACAGAGAACTTAAAAAAATTTAAAAACTTTATTATAAATATTATAAATTCTTTAAAACATTTTTAAAAATTTTTATGTTGAAAATTTCTAACAATTTTTAAAAGTATCAAAATTAAAAAAAAAAGGTTATAAATAATCCAAATTTTAAAATTTTTTGGTATAGTCTAAATTTTAGAAATTTTAAGAAATTTTCATAATTTTTATATTTTTCAAAAGTTTTCTTAATATTGTCAACATTTACAACGTAAAAAATTTAAAATTTTAAAATTTCAAAGAATTTTCATAATGTTTGACATTTTGAAATTTTTCAAAAAAATGTCTTTTTTTGACAGATCGATTAAAATGTTTTTAGTTATATATCGACGATGCGATATGCATAAATTTTTTTATGAGCTAACTAAATCTTCATGTTTAATTGATATCTCAATGAGGTGGATGTATTATAACCATTACTTTCTAAAATATTACATTATACAAGGTGATTCATAACATGTGATATGAAGAAAGTCTAATAAGTGTTTTGTCGATAACTTTCGCCGTAGTAGCACTAAAATGTTGTGTATATCTGAGCATTTAATTTATCTACTAATTTTGGTTTGAATTAGTGAACCATAGGTGTCGCATATGGGAGGAGGGTCAGGTAATAGTTTCCTCTAGATATTTCAGAACTCTGCAACTCTGACAAAAGCTGTGCCTCCGTAGAGAATTGTTTCCGGACGCTTGTCATCGTATTTTTTCCGTTGTTTTCATATTCTGAATCCATCCTGAAAGTATACGTCACACATGTTATTAATAGCATGTATATAATTGTATATATGATTTGCTATAATCAGGCATTTACAAATTAATTTGTTCGCATTGTAATTCGGTTTATATAGGCCAGACAATTAGAAATTTTGATATTAGGTATAAAGAACACGTACGTTGTTACAAATACAAACACCCACATAAATCCAATTACGCTAAACACCTACTAGAACACAATCATTCTATCACATCTAATAACACCATAAAATGTTTACACTTTTGTCATGATAAACGTAAATTAGACATACTAGAAGCTTTTGAAATTCACAAACATTTAAATACTGCACCGTTAATGAATGAGCAAATTGATCTATTAAATTCTCCTGATTAGACATTTTGGAATAAAAAATCAAGTCATCTGCAGACGATTACCGAGATCAATTCACCAAGTTCTATTGCTATAACAACACTAACTGTTTACTTTCTAATACAACCTCTGACAATGTCATGTAAACATGCCGAAATACGTATAAGGTTAAAATAAATAAATATTGTTGAAGTAATTAAGAATTTTTTATATACCTATAATCATTATGTATACCGTCTGTCTATAAAGTAACCCTCCTCTCCCCCACCCAACTAACTTTTGAATGACTTGATATTTTACCACAACATTTGGTGTGCTTTAATGGGAAATTAAATACTATTTTTTAGCCAATAATTAAATTTTGTATCATTCAAAATGGCGGCTGGGCGCCATTTTGATTTTTTTAAATAATGGAAATGGGGGTCGAGTGACACCTCATTTGAAGGGTCTTTTAGTTCTGCGTCCGATCCTAGAGTTTCAAAGAAAAATATTCAGCCATAACAAAATGAAGGATTGTAAACAAATCAACTCACTCAATTCAAAATTGTTTTGATTTTTGTATCCAGTAGTCCACTTTTTCATTTGCAGGTCAAAATTTCCCCAGAAATATCTCAGGTGGCTGGAAATAATATTGAAAACGTTATGTTCCAACACAAGACGGTGCGCCGCCTCTTTATTATAGGCCTGTTTCTGACTTTCTCAACGGACACTTTTGGAAGATGGATTGGTATGCGGGGGACTGTAGAATAGCCGGCTCGCTCCCCAGATTTAACCCTCTTAGATTTTTTCTATGGGGATATCTGAAATCGAAAGTGTACAGAAGCCGTCCATAAACAATTAAAGAAGTGGAACAACGCATTACAGAAGTTTGCAGACATATCATTCCAGAAACATATGAAAATGTAGGGCAGGCATTTTATAACCGACTTTTTATGTGCCAAGAAGTGAATGGTGAACATTTCGAACACTCAATTAAATTTCTTTTGCTTTAATTCTTAATTTTTTCTAATATTTTTTATCTTCAAACATTGTCATTGTGTTATGGTTGAATATTTTCCTTTGAAACTCTAGGATCAAACGCAAAACTAAAAGACCATTCAAAGGAGGTGTCACTCGATCTCCCTTTCCATTTAAAAAAATTCGAAATGGCGCCCAGCCGCCATTTTGAATGACACAAAATTTAATTATGGGCTAAAAAATAGTATTTAATTTCATATTACAGCACACCAAAGTTTGTGGTAAAATATAAAGTCGTTCAAAAGTTAGTTGTGAGGGCGGGGGGGGGGGTACTTTATAGACACAGTGTATAAATTGTTTGTTGTGATTCTTCGTTGTGAAATATAACTATTAAATTTAAATTTTAAAAATCTTCATTAAAGCAATCTAAATAACATGCTTATCAGTATACCATAAATAATTAGACCTACTTTTACATGATCATGTTGCTCCGGGGCCTAACATATTTGGGGTGTTCCATTAAAATTACATATTTCATACTCATTAACAGAGTTTTTACATCAATGTCATTGATAAACATTACGTGGTATTCATAAAACTACATTTTAGTCATCAGAGAGATTCCAGAAAAATGTTAAAACTTCTAACGGTCCTTAAGATAACGCTATATGAATGGACATAAAAAATTGTTGAGAAATGTTCTGTAAATCTTTTAATGGGCTCGAATACATAAATACACTTACACATATCTAAAATCTACATGTATTTGTTACTATTAAATCTATTTTTATATACTGGTAATAAAAACGCTAATAAAATTTAAAGGCACATCCTGCTTTCAAAATGGAGAATTTACGAGTTCACTAATCAATCAAGGTTAGTTAAATTATAAAATTGATGTAAATGTGTATGTAGGCCAGAAATATAGCGCGTTGAATCTCATGTTAACTACTTTTTGTGCAGTTTTCTCCATCTCGAAAATAAGTAATGTAAAAGAATGGGAACAACTATTCCAGCCAGCTTAAGCTGTTCTTTAATTTCCTGCTGAGGTATTTTAATCTTGGAATGTTGTAGTATACAAAGTTGTGACATACAGGGTGTCAATTTAAAAACGTACAATGTGATATATTTTTGGAAGTAAAAGAGGTATTGAAAATTTCTAGAAACAGTTTCTCTTAACATGGAGGGGAATCATCATGACTCATAAGGTAACCTTCCCCATTCAACCCTGTAGGCTCTAGCTACCCCGACAAAAAATTTCAAATTGTAACACTCATCTTGTGATATCTCATTTAAAAGCTCTTAAAAAAGCTGTTCAATAGTAGCAAACATTTTTTTTTATCTAATTCGTTTCGGAAAAATTAAGAAACAAAACGCAAAAGGTTTAGAACCAATTATTTTAACTCAAATTTTAAAATAATAGATTAAATGTTCAAAACGATTTCCTTTATTCTTTAGTCAATAGTAAAGTGTACTCTCAGATAATCTCCGAGCGTTTTGGAAGGTTTGGCGCGGAATAGCTCGGCACTCCTGAACTATTCGTAGTTGCAGTTGTGCAATGGACTAAGGCTGAGTTTTGTAGACAGCAGATTTTAAGTGATCCTATAAAAAGAAGTACAATGGGATCAAATCTGGAGATCTTGAGGGCCATTTTATTTCTTAATTTATCTGAAACGAATCGGGTAAAAAAAGGTTTGCTACTATTGAATAGCATTTTTAAGAGCTTTTCAATGAGGTATCACAAGGTGGGTGTTATTATTTGAATTTTTTTTTATTGGGGTAGCTAGAACCACAGATTAACACTACAGATATACGGTAAATATGTGAGCTATCGGCAGCTTGTTTTATATGATTAAAAACCTGCAAAAAGATGGCGCTACAATGACAATTTATAATTAAGTCACAGATGACTGTAATTGAGCAGATTACTTAGCACATATTCAAACCAAAAGTTAGACAGCTATCTGCCATGTTTAATTGTCAAATCGCAATTTTTCGTAAATAATTAATATTGAAGCCAATTCTACTTAAATTATATTCATGATGTGACAGATGCACTCAAGTTCCCTATAAAACAGTTTCCAACACATTTCAACAGTAATAAACAAATAGCGATAGCAGCACCCTAAAATTGGTCTGGTGTGTTGTAGCCAAACTAACGCTAATTTCGTCTCCAAATATGGGCGGACATTTTGTATAAAGGGTCGTATATCTGTAGTGTTAACCTTATCTGTGCTAGAACCTAAGCAGTTGAATGGGGAAGGTTACCTTGTTATGATGATTCTCCCTTCATGTTATAGAAACGGTTTATAGAAATTTTCAATACCTCTTTTACTTTCAAAGATTACTTCCACACATTGTAGGTTTTTAAATTGACACCCTGTATATAAATTCAAGCGGAATTTTATTTAAAAATCTTCCTGCTAATTTCATTATAATAATATATTAAAAGAAATAAAATTTCAATCGTCCAGGTTATTAAATTTTCACTCGTAGTAGGTGCATTTAAAATGCATTCTCATTTAAGAACAATAACGAATAAATTATTACTCGGCTAATCGTATGTTTTGTTTTGTTCTACCTTCCTTCAGTGTGGCTTAATTATACGTTTTAAGTTTATAACCCACGTTTTCATTTTATTTGCTTAAATATCGCACGAGCAAAAAAGCAAAGCTCTTGTCGGAACTTCATCAGTCACGGTAAATACAGGGTTGGGCAAAAGTACGGAACAATGCAAATATCTTTAATACGGCAACCGCGATTTTGACAAAATTTTTTACATGAATGTTCCGATATACGGCGGATACAATGAAAGTATCGGCGGTTTAAGAGGACTTCCGGTTTAGCCGGAAATGATATCAACGTTTTTTGTTTTAAACGGAACACCCTGTATATTATTTGATACTCTTTTTTGCGAATTCATTCTTTATTTTCAATAATTCTGTAGATACTGAACAATAATGTTTCGTAATTGTTATCAAGCAGCTTATGAAAACAAAAGAATGTTTTGTAAAGTTGTCAAATATGCTTGGTTCGTGTTGTGTTGTTTTGATGTTTGGTAGTTTGAGCAGTGTGGTTGCAGTAATCAAATAATTAACCAAAAGTAATTAACACTGCTGAATTTAACATCATAATGGTTCAATTAACAGAAAGAGAACGAATTCAAATTTTAATTATGGTTGGTTTTGGTGAGCGTCGTAGAACTCAGCAAGAAGTTTGTACTTTATTTAACAATCTGCAATCTTTCTGTTAATTGAACCATTTCTGATGTTAAATTTGGCAGTTTTAATTAATTTGGTTAACTAATTGATTACCGCAACCACACTGCTCAATCTATCAAAACAACACAACACGAACCAAGCATATTTGACAACTTTACTTTACTGTTTAAGCTTCTCACATTCTTTTGTTTTCGTGAGCTTCTAGATAACAATTACAAAACATTATTATTCAATATCTCTAGAATTATTGAAAATAAAGGCGTGAAACCTTATATCACTGAACTCGCAGAAAGGAGTTCTATCGATATATCAAAAAATATACAGGGTGTTGCATTTAAAATAAAAAAGTTGATATTATTTCCGGCTAAACCGGAAGTCCTTTTAAACCGCCGATACTTTCATTGTATATCGGAACCTTCATGTAGAAAATTTTGTCAAAATCGCGGTTGCCGTATTAAAGATATTTGCATTGTTCCGTACTTTTGCACAACCCTGTATAACTTTTAATAAACAGTTTGCAAATGGATGAATTAAGTTTCGACATGAGTTTTGTTTTCCATGATCAAACTTTATGACTTTTTTTTCTGAAACGGTATTTTATTAAGATGGTTATTATATGTTCTCTCGCATTACATGTGTTGCCGTTTTATGTCTTTTAAATTTTTACAGCCTTGATGGTTAAGTTTCCTTATTGCTAAACGATTGTGGCCCACACAAAATTGCAATACGTTAATGACGAGTAATTTATTATGCAAAGTTTTGCATAAATATTAATGTTGGCATGATACTAAAGTTTTCAGTGTTCTATAAAGGTCTGTTATGGAACAAATGAACCGGCGAAATAGAAAGTCAGTCATCTTGTGATCGTCATTAACACTTTTATTCGAATACATTTATACAGGAGTCGAAACTATGCATATACAAAAGCGAGCAAAAAAACTTAATCAAGAGCGTAGATAAGAGCAGGCATGTCTTTAATTGACTCCTAAATGTCTTTATGCTAAAATTAATGAAAGACAATGTAACCGTGCAGTACCTATCTGAGATATTTTTTAAATAACATTTAACAGCGCCGATGGTTAACATTAATCAGGCGCTTATATTTGATAGTTTATTAAATTTATTGGCGATGCTCGGTGTCGGACCTAAGCTACGTTGCGATTAATTTATTGTTGATGTCTGATTTGCCCTGTCTGAATTAAGGTTAAAAGGGAGACGATGTTATCATTTAAATAAATTTTTATGAAGATGTAAAATTTGCGCGTTAGTTGTAGGGATTACAGCTGACAAACTGGATTTTTATTTATACTGCAACTTCTACTTTTTGGAATTGTGAATGAATAGTAAGAGTATTATAAACAGGTTACGTAAGTAACTTTTTAGAAGCACTTCGTGTGTTATCACTGATTTGTACGTAATACTTTCAGTCTGATTTAGTATTCTTCCTAACAGCGCCTCAAACGTTACGTCTGATTCCTGAAGTACAATAGCGTCACGTAATGACGCGCCCGGGAAATCACCTCAATAACAGTGATTGATAACAGAACCTGAAAAGATCATCTTGTTGCAACTAAAATTGAAACAGCACCGTCTCTCGCCCTAATGAGCTTCTTTCCTAACAGTGACTCAACGTTACACATAATTCCCGACCGACAATAGCGCTATATTTAAGAAAATACACTGATAAAAGTACGGATCTACGTCTAAGCAACTCTAATGTCACCGAAATGCCTTTGTAGACCAAAGTAATAATGATAATTTTTTTATTGAATTTTTAAGTTTGAGACTTGTAAAACT
This sequence comes from Ctenicera cuprea, assembly GCA_958336395.1. Taxonomy (NCBI): domain Eukaryota; kingdom Metazoa; phylum Arthropoda; class Insecta; order Coleoptera; family Elateridae; genus Ctenicera; species Ctenicera cuprea. The sequence continues at coordinate 17,614,518 of OY284494.1, forward strand.
TTTTCAGTTTGAAAGCACAAAAAGAATAATAATATGTTCGTACGAACTAGACGATTCATGCGCGAACTACCACTCGCTGTAGTTCGAACGAAATTTTCGAGCGAACGAGCGAATGCGAATACATTGGAAGGCTGAAGAATACTGTTTCCCGCTTTTCGTTCGAATGACGTCATTTGCGCATGCGAAATATTTGACGCGACAAGTCGAGAATAGGGCCCCAGGGTGAGGTGGTGGAGCTCAACTAAACATCAGTGGCGTAACAAACACCCCCGCAACCTTTTATGGGCCCAAAGCGATTAGGGTCAGTCAGAAACTAAACAGGAAAAAATAAAAACATATATACACGGACATTGTACTTTAAAGAATAATACCATCGTCATTTATTTTTATTTAGAGTATGATATTTTGCGTCGATGCGTTCCCGAAATGTATGATCTCTTCTATAAGTCAGCTCGATAATCAGTAGCCTAAATAAAAGTATAAATCCTCATTAAAATAATTATAGTATAGTTAAACTTAGAAATAAATAGTTCAGTTTCGGTTTTAATCGTGAACTTGCATGTATCTATATATTAAAGGCGTAAAAATTGTTGTCTCAGCTTTCCGTGGTAGGAGACACGCGGAGTTCGAGCTGATCATAACACGCTCTAGTGCCAGCTTCAGTCGCGGACCCGCTGTCGAGAGGCATGTGCGGTGTCCCACATTTATTGATAATTAAGCTCACGGGCTCCACTAATCTATATATCAAAGGCCGATCTTGAGTTTGACTTAATTTTCTGCTTGACTGCCTGCGTGGGCGGCTGGCCTTTCCTTCATTAACCTTCTTCTACCTGCGTTCAGCCTCGCCTCAGCTGTCGCTACAAAATGCAGTGTTTAACACGGCTTATTTTCAATACATTTGCTAACAATTTTACGAGAAGAAATGCGTGGGGCGTAGTCCGCGGGCTCAGCTAATTAAATATTTACTGTCATATTATTCAACAGCCTTTATTAAATATATTCATGTGGTATATTTTTGGAAATATAAAATTTTGGTCATTTTCAATAAATTATTCTTGAAAAACCGACCACGCCATTTTTTTTTAATTTTTTGAGCCGACAGAGCTTGCAGTGAACTATAAACTTGTTTTTTACTTGACTCCCAAATTTTACCATTATTGAAAAATTTTAAATTGACTAATTAATAGTTTAAAAAAGCCAATAGTTATAGACTTTAAACAGTTCAATAGACAATTTGAAGTAGTTTATTAGAAGTAACAAGAATTTCAACCGTTTTAAATTATAATAAAAAAAAGATTCTTGTTAATGTCAACAATGCGTTTTCCGGAAGCTACGTGATTTTAACTACGCCTATCAATTGGCTGTAGTTAAAAAATATATTTTTTATTCTTTGCATATTTTAATAACTCTTTAAATAAAGTTGTTATAACCATTTTCGATTCGAAGGCGCGAGCGCAATATCTAGCTAGCGCGCTTTTACGTAGCCGTGGCGTGCCAACGCCTTGGTTTGGAGCGGGCAACCAGATATAAATTTCAATCACTTATTGGCCCGCAAATATTTAAAACGCAAAAAGTGTGGGAAAGTATCAGCGACCTGTTTCGCCCTTTTTTGAAACATATTTTTGGCGTAGTTTCGATAATTGCTTAAATTTTTTATTCATGGTTTTCTATAGCAGGTTTACACTTTTACTTATTTTTATCGCAGTTGGTGGGCTACCATAATCTTTGAATAATAATTTTTATTCGTTTACATGTGGTGAATGTGTTGTTCTTTGCAAGAATGAAGAGGTTGCGGTAACGCTATTTTGCCAATAAGGTTACCTGACCTAAATCCTTCAAATTTATTTTTTCTGGGGGCAGTTTTCATTGAGTTTAAGTTTCTAGATTACATTTTACTTAGATAATAGTATTTTTGGTTTGTGCCCAGTAACTAAATAAGGGATTAACAGTAATTGTTACAGCTACTACTTTTGAAGGTAATTTTATTATGGGTTCCTAATTTTACGCTCTTGTACCTAAACGTTAATTATATCGGAAACGCTAGTAGTACAGACTCAAACGAATAGTACTTTTGTGCGATCTTGACATGATCTACAAATTTTATGCCACTAACCAGAGCTAGAGCTTAACCGTACGCTGTCAGATACTGAGAAACTCCAACCCGCTATGTCGTTGACCTCGTATACACACCAGACACCGCTCCTTTCCTCTCTTTCTTCCTTCCTTCACCTCTTTCCCCCTTCGCTCTCCCTCCTGCTTAAAAATCGTATAATCGTTTTCAGTCTGACTCAACTCAGACCGCTACACTACCAACTGAAGTAGATTATTTATTATTTTTTTAAAAAGCGTAGCCCACCAGTTCCGCTGGTATTATTTGAATACATATATGTGATATTTCGCTGGAGAAAGTTTAAGCCACATTTTGTTACAGCAATTTAATATTTTTTATTTTAATAGTGGTTAACATAAACTTTAGTCTGCCTGCTTAAACGCTTCAAAGAAAAATAAATTAAATATATTTTTTTGCACTACATATTTAGAGAGTGGTCGTAATACTATTCTTCGCTCCAATAATATTTATTTATTGCATTTCATGTTCCCATACAAGGGTAAATTAAATGTTTTGCCTAAATCGCCATTTATAAATCATAAAAAGTGTGTTTGTAGAAAAAAACCTGCTTATGTTTAACTATTATGAATTATTTTATTATTATTTTGGTACTAACTATTATGTCACCAAAAAGATGAAATTTAAATTACAATGTACAAAAAAACAGCTTTATGTTAATCATATCAATTTATAAGTAGCGGTGTATTATTTAATTGTAAATAAAACGGTTCATTTAGGTAAAATTAGTTAAAATAGAAAAATTTTGATTATTAAACTAATTGCATACAATAATGGTTATAATACTCAACGTATTAATACACTAATTAAAGAGAAAAATTATAAATTTAGAAAATGTATCCAACTACAGATAAAATGAAATACGCGCCAGTCCCATATTTTAGCAATAAATCAGAAAGAATTGCCAAAATTATAAACAAAACAAATAAATACAAAATAACTTTTAAAACAACAAAACACATTTTAAACACTTTGTTTAATGCTAAAGAAAAAACAGACAATTTACTAAAATCAGGCATCTGCAAATTAAATTGCTCGCACTGTAATTCGGTTTATATAGGACAAACAATTAGAAATTTTGATATTAGGTACAAGGAACACATACGTTGTTACAAATATAAACACCCGCATAAATCCAGTTACGCTAAACACTTATATTACAACAATGACATCTAATAACACTATAAAATGTTTACATTTTTGCGATGTTAAACTAAGTTGGATATACTAAAAAACATTTGAAATTCACAAACATTTAAAATCTGTACCTTTAACGAATGAGCAAACTGATATCTTAAATTCACCGTTATTGGACGTCTTGGAATGAGAAATCAAGTCATCTGGACGCAGATATAGATAACCAAGATCAAGTTACGAAGATTTATTGTTCCTATAGCAACACCAACTGTTTACTTTTAATCTTGTCTCTGAAAATGACATGTCAACTTGTCGAGATACGTATAAGGATAAACTAAAATAAAAAACATGTTGAAGTTAAGAGTTCTTTTATTTACAATAAATTAAAATGAACTTCAACGAAGTAAAGCTAGAACTTGTCTTGTTCGTGTCATATTTTCAGTATGATTTTTTCTCAAAAACTGGGTTGAATTTTATATTGAGGTCCAGAGCATAGTATCGTTAGAGCTTAGCAAAAAATTGGAATTTTCGACCTTACGCCCCACTAACATAAATATCTGGGATCCACTTAAGATTCTTAGGGATAATGGTAATTGAGGACTTAATTTATTCAAATAATTTCAAGGCGTTTACCGGATACGTTCAGAACAACGGAATGCTTAAATGGCCTGGGGATAAATGTTACGACTGTGCAGTTTTGACAGAAAAAGGCAACGCAAGAGCAATTTAAAAAAGGAAACATTATCTACACTCGATTAAGTGGTTAGTTGAGAACCTTGAGCGGTTGGTGAATGCTGCTAATAATTAGTATAATTCTTAGATACTAAATGACTAGCAAGAAGTTTTATATTTCTACCTGCAAAATTTAACTACTATCTACATTCTACAGAGTCTGTTCAACAGTGATATATAAAACTGTTTCTTTTTGATTAGCGAACTGTGTGCCTACACTCTTAGGTGGTTTATGACAGACGCTGCTTTAGATTTTGTGAGGTAAATGCGCGGAAACAGTCTTTCCATACACATGATTAGTTTTAAGGGTTATCCTAAGTAGCTAACTAGTAACACATCCTGCTCGAATTTACAATGCAGCCACAATGTTTTTTTATGTCGTGTTTTTCACGGTACTAACTCAACAAAGAAAACGTCATAATTGTCGGCTACTTGGCCCCCCCATCCCACTCGTCTAAGACATCATGCTCATAACAGATAAGACCGGTAAGAGTAGGGATAGCAGTAATTTTCATTTATTTTCCTGCGAAGTACTGCTTCTGCTTGGGTCTTGATTGTTTTTACAGGTCAGTGTAGTTTATTATTTATAACATGAAGTTTGATAGCTTTTGAAAGCTTTTAAAACACGTTTAAATTTGCCATGACCACTTTGAAAAAATTTTGTTTGTGGCGTTATTTCATGCTCGATTCCTGTGATTGATTATAGTCCCCACACATTATCAAATCCTGCCACTACAAGGCGCGGGTTTAAGGAGGCTCTGAGAGAGCTGTGTCTCCCTCGACGAGAGAACCCACTTAACAGATACTGCAATTATATTTATTAAAGTTTTAACGAACAGAACAATAACTATGTTCCAAAATTACACAACGACACAGGCAAACATGTGATGAGTTTTGTGAGATAAATTCTTGGCAACAGTCTTTCTAAACACATCTTTAGATTTAAAGGTTGCTTCAAATAGTTAACTGCCAACGCATGTTTAAATTCTGATTGAATTCAGAATGCGGTAACAGTGTTTTTAATGTCACGTTTTTCACAGTTCTAACTCAACAAAGCAATTGTCGGCTACTCGGACTTCTCATCCTAGTTGTCGAATAACAGATGAGACCGATAAGGACAGGGATAGCGGTAATTGATAAGTTTTCTTGTGGATATACAAAGAAATATAATTTTAGAAATAATGCAATTTTCTCAAATGATTTTATATTTTAATAAAATTACAACAAATAAATAACAATAAATTTATTTAATAGTTATAACATTACCAATGAAATTTGTTACGCATTTATCATATTACACAAATATACTTAATTATTTGTATTAATTAAGATAGAAATGAATAATAGCTTGGATCGTGACGAACTAAGGGAAATCGTGTAATTAACTGGAGAATAATGCTAATCTATTAATTTAACGGAATTACTAGAATTTTTTGCTAATAGAAGCATCATCAAGCAGTCGACGAACCTTTCACAGTAGAAATCGTGCGAGTCCTATAATACTCTCAACAATCCAATGATACTATTAACACACTTCCCGAAGCTCATCTTCTCTTAAGTGCATATATGGATGTCGTGTTGTTGTAATGAACAGAGCGCGGATTTATAAGCATTTATTTTTTGAAAATAAACGCTTATAATAAGCTTAATAAATCAGGAAAAAGCATGAAATATCACAAAATTTAAAAAAAAACAAAATTTTTATTTGTTTTTCATAAGAATAAGTTATTGTTACAAATATTTGGGATTAAAGAAAACCAAAATCGAAAGGACAAATTCACCCAGCAAAAATTGGTAGAAGGGAACACTTAACCCCCTAAATATGTCTGTGTCTAAAAATTAAATTGTGACTCTTATTCTATCACTCGTGGGCAATTTAGCTTAAACAGGAATTTTTAGCATCCCCCGTTTATTAAACAAAGTTGCATGAATTTACAAAAATTCATAGAAGGCATGAGACAAACTAGCGGACTGGCACCTGAACTAAATTTTAACTTATCTCTAGCTTTATTAGCTTATAGAATTTAGAAAAAATCGTGTTACCAGTTTTTGAATTTGAGCATAGAAGGCGTTAAAGGGCAATTTGCGAACTGGGTTACAAACCAAATTGTAGCTCGTTCTCAGCTCTACGAGCTTCCAGAATTTGAATGAAATCGTGTGGTCAGTTTTTGAGTAATATTTTTTTTGAATATTTTCGAAATTTTGGAAATTGTTTCACTTTATAGCTTTCAACTTTTCCAAAATGTTTGTATACAGTAACATTGTGTCTCTATAGCGCTATTACGATAAAATATTTGAATCCGATTTGTCATCTTGTTTTTGAGTAACAAGGCGGTAAATTCAATATTTTCGAAATTTCGTAGCGGCCCCAATTTTATCATTTTAAAAATCGAAAAAGAAGTTTTAGATTTGCCCTAAAGTCTTCTACGAGATTTGGTTTGGGAAAAAATGCTACAAAAAAACTTGTCTAACTTCTGCTTTCGGTTTCGGATTTCTTAAAAGCTTTATTTGTCGAAACTCAACTATCCGTTCAGTAGTTATGATGCACCACACACCCACATACCCACCCACCCAAAGACAGGTATTTTTTAAAAACACTTTATTGGGTTTCTGGAGGCCCAAAACATGTATTTCGAACATTTTCATGAAATCAATACTTCCCTATACCAAAAGTATATGAAAGTAAAAAAGACTTCGTTATAAAACTAGCAAAAATTGAAGTGGGACACTACTAGATTTACATCACTCAATCTAGCTGCATCTTCGGGGGCTTTTTTTAACAACATTAATGATAGTATGTTAACGTATGTAACTTTGTTTGTTCAAAGCAGAGTTAAAGTTGTTTTTATGGTTACTTTAAGTAGTTTGTTACTTAGTGGTGATAGTAAGAACTTTATTTTTCTGATGAGGTATCATGTTCAATCGTCCAGTATTTGTGCCATTTCTTTATACTAGTATACCTCCCTAAACCAGACCTGCATAATGGTATTGCTGTATAGGCGTTAAACCTCGGCCAGAGGTTAAGAAGGTTAGAAAACTTCACAAGTTTTGTTAACCATATGTTCCAAAGACTTCGACATAATAATACTCCATTATACACACATAGGAGGGAGGTCCTGGCAGAAAAACTGATACTGCGCTGCATTTTTCTTCAATTTTTTTGTGGGGAAAGACGATTTTTGATTTTTTGCAAAAAGATTGCTTGGAATTAAAGAAACCCAAAAACGGAAGGACAAATTCGTCCACCAATAATTGAGCGGGAGAGGGAAAACTAACTTCCCCCACCCCACATATTGCCCTATTTAAAAATTAAGTTGACAACTTCATTCTACTATCGCTCATGAGCAGTTAAGCCTAACCAAAATTTTTATCAGCCCTCTTTTATTAAATAGGGAGATAGGAATTTTCGATTTTCAAAAATTTATAGAAGGTATCACAAAGAAGACTCATACACAAATTAAATTGTAGCTAATCCACAGCTCTATAGGACTATAAAATTAAAAACAAATCGTGTAGTTAGTTTTTGAGCAGTATGTTTTTGAAAAAGTGTGGCCAGTTTTTGAGCTAAATTTTGTTTGAAAATTTCCGACATTTTGGAAATTTTTCACTTTATAGCTTTTAACTTTTCGAAAACGTTTGTACACAGTAACATTGTGTCTTTATACGACTATTACAATAAAATATTTGAACGCAATCTACCAACCTATTTTTTGAGTAATAAGGCGCTAAAGTCAAAATTTTTCGCAGCGGCTGTCATTTTAGAGCCAGAAAATTCGAAAACAAACCATTGGATTTGCCCTAAAGTCTTCTATCAGATTTCGTTTTCAAATTTATAAAATTAGGTTATGGAAAAAAATTTCATCAAAAAAACGTGTCTAACTTCCGCTTCCGGTTTCGGATTTTTCTTTAAAGCTTTTTCAGTGGATTTTTGATATACCCCCCCCCCCCCCCCCCAGTTTTAAAAGCTCATCGATAACCGACCATCTGTTCGATAGTTATGATGCGGCACACATAGCCACCCACTTACCCACAGGGAGACATTTTTTAAAAACAATTTTTTTGGGTTCCTGGAGGCCCATAAAACATGTATTTTCGTCAAAATCTCGATTTAGAAAATTTTCATGAAATCAATAACTTGATTTAAAATTATTAAGTTACCCCCTATCCATTCAAATGGGGTGGCTTTTCAAATCTCACTAATAGACAGCCTCTTCCGTTCCATAAAATAAAAAAATAATGTGTTGCGCAATCTTTTATAGTAACACTTTAGTTGCCGCACTCTGTAGAAACGCAAATGTATTAATACTTATTTGTTGTAAAGCCTCCATACTAAATTTTATGATATTTATTGAAAAACAACAATATAATTGCAGATAATAAATAAAAGTATATAATTAGAAATTAATAATTACATGAAGTTTGAACGATAAGAAACAGGAACTTTTTCTAAGCTTCCGGTTAAGTCTAAACAATAACATTTAATTTATTTACCTAACAAAAACTTAGGAGTCCAAGGTTTTCCCAAGGTTTTCTCACCTCTTTAAGTAACGGTTATTTACAAAAATGCTGTTATTTATTCATTATATTCTATTTTAACATTTCTGATCACTTTATTATTAATGAATTATGAAACTTACAACAAGAAAAACCTAACACGTTGTCTAAATCTTGATTTAAACGCAATCACTGTGAAATCGCAATTTAAATAAAAACTTTAAAACAAGGACCAATTTATAATTCGCAGTTGTGTTTCCATTATTTCTTACTTGATTTTTGCACAAACGAAGGCTACAATAAACAGTAACTATCACCATAATATATTGCATTATAAGCTTTAATACCATATGATTTATGACCATTTCAATTTAACAGCTAATTTTTAATCACGCATCGCTGACGCTGTTGCACAATTACGATTTATAATCGGTTCGAATATTTTACAAAGAATTTCGAATAGTCTAGCAACCTAAATGCAGCTGAAGTGATAGGCGAAGATGTTACCCTTTCAAAATGGGTACTCTCGCTTTCTTGCGTGAGAAAAACTGTATTATAGTTCACTTAATTCCGACTTTCATTTCATGTGCATTCATAAATACTTATGTAAATAGAACAAAATCAGAAATTCTATGAATATTATGCATTTCCTGGTTTGTACGTATGTTTAATAAAAGAAATTGTTTTGAGAGAAAATGCCATCATGATCAAGCCTAAAATTTTTATGCTGTTCGAAAGTTAATTAAGAAAGCCAAAGAAAATTAAATTAATGTAATAGAAGTAAGACGCCCCGTTATTAATTATCCCACAAATAATGAAATAGGATTAGTAACAATTTTTTTTGTAAATGCATAAACATTAATAGCAAAATTTAACAGAGCAAAATCACTCCGATATATTACTATTATATACGGTTTTATAAAATTGAATATTGATATACAGGGTTGGGCAAAAGTACGGAACAATGCAAATATCTTTGATACGGCAACCGCGATTTTGACAAAATTTTTTACATGAAGTTTCCGATATACCGCGGATACAATGTAAGTATCAGCGGTTTAAAAAGACTTCCGGTTTAGCCGGAAATGATATCAACTTTTTTATTTTAAATAGAACACCTTGTATATTTTTTATAAATCGATAGAATTCTTTTTTGTGAGTTCAGTGATATACGGTTTCATGCCTTTATTTTCAATAATTCTAGATATATTGAACAATAATGTTTCGTAATTGTTATGTAGCAGCTCATGAAAACAAAAGAATGGGAGAAGCTTAAACAGTTATGTAATGTCAAATATGCTTGGTTCGTGTGGTGTTGTTTTGATGTTTGATAGATTGAGCAGTGTGGTTGCAGTAATCAATTAATTAACCAAAATTAACCATCAGAAATGATTTAATTAACAGAATGAGAACGAATTCAAATTTTAATTATGGTTGGTTTTGGTGAGCGTCGTAGAACTCAGCAAGAAGTTTACACTTTATTTAACAATTTGCAATCTTTCTGTTAATTGAACCATTTCTGATGTTAGATTCAGCAGTTTTAATTAATTTGGTTAATTAATTAATTACTGCAACCACACTGCTCAATCTATCAAACATCAAAACAACACAACATGAACCAAGCATATTTGACAAGATTACATAAACAAACATAAAGTTTCTCACATTCTTTTGTTTTTATGAGCTGCTAGATAACAATTACGAAACATTCAATATCTCTAAAATTGTTAAAACTAAAGGCATGAAATCTTATATCACTGAACTCGCAAGAAAGAGGTCTATCGATTTATTAAAAAATATACAGGGTGTTCTATTTAAAATAAAAATGTTTAATCATTTCCGGCTAAACCGGAAGTCCTTTTAAATCGCTGATACTTTTATTGTATCCGCCGTATATCGGAACCTTGTGTAGAAAATTTTGTTAAAATCGCGGTTGCCGTATTAAAGATATTTGCATTGTTCCGTACTTTTGCCCAACCCTGTATACAGTTATAAGAAGTGGGAACTATAAATACAAATTATTTTAGTAGTAATATTGCAAAATAAATTAGACGTTTAAGATAACATTTCAAAATTGAATAAAAAACTGAATATTCTTCTTTCAGTGATATTAATTCTGTTTCATAAGCCATAACCTAATCAGCACTCTAATTTTAATAAGAAATTATGTAAACCATCTCCAAGTTAATCACTAATTATTTATATTAATGCATTTTTAAATGTCATTCGCCATCAGGTTATCAACCTACATGAATTATCTCATTTAAAACTAATTTTAGATTCAATAAACTAGTGATTTCAAGTTCTGCATGTCCAAATTCTTGATCTCGTTATTGATTGACATGTAATTAATTATATAAGAAGAAATGAAGAACCTATTTATAGAAGCACACATGCCAATAGTGTTTGATAATAATTTTTTTAACAGGGGCAGTCATAAGGGTGGGGGGGGGGGTGCATGGTCGCCCCAGAGGGGCCCCGGCCAGTGCTAGATGCTAGAATATTATTTTTAGTTTGCTTTATTGTGTTTCTGTTTATCGTAGATTGTTAGTTGCTGGTTTAATCTTGCCAGGAATTTAATTTATTGTTCTTAAGGTATTTTATTGTAGTTGTACATTTACTACATTGCTTAAAATTTTTTTTAAGTATATTTATTAATTTCTTATGTCGCGAGGTGCATTTGCACCCCAGCTCAACAACCTTCTCCAAGTCAGCGGTGGTGTACTACCTTTGTAATAGCACAAAAGATAGGAAAAGTACACAATATAGAATTCAGTGGAACAAGTATAATTGTGTGCAACACTGTAAAACGCAGCTTATGGAAGATGTTCTAATTAAGTCAAATACGACAAAAACTTAGTAAATTGGGAACTAAATAGGTATTTTAGTGTAATTTTTTCAGCTTTTGTATTAAAATAATTTCAATAAAACACATCATCATCATCATCTGACATGGAGCTGACTCGAGGGTCGATCCTGGATTACGCCAGGCCCACCCCATGCCAGTAGGTGGGTAGGAATTTATGTGATAGGTGGGATCGGGTGGGGTGTTGAACCGCGTTAGCATGTCTGCAATGCATACCGCAAGACACCGCTGCTGCAACACCGGGTAGTTAGTAAGCTACGCATCAATGGGTGTTTTGAGTACGTAACCAAGGCCGTTATGCGATTATGCATTTTAACTTAATCAACTTGGTATCAAAGTTTCACATTGTTCTTTTTTACACATATCTATTGTTCTAAGATTACAGATTGAAAATATCTTAATTACCTAATAGCTAATAAACTACTTAATACTATTCTTTGATCTAACATGATCATATTTGGCGTTCCATTCCTGCTTCCTATGGATTCCTTTTCTTCTTTGGCTTCTTATTGCCCTGGGTGGTCGATTGTTGTCTAGCGGAATGTGTGTGGAGGTTGGACCTGCTTTGTAGTGTATTTCTATTGACGCCTTTAGTATTTCTGCTGCTGCTGCTATTGATTCGGCTCCTCCCCAAAATTCTTCTTTCCCTAGGTCTACTAAGTAGGCTTCTGTTTGTAGTGTTGGGCCGTAGGTATGTGCTAGATAGTCGTAGCGCGGAGCCAAGTTTCTTACATTTTCCTCCAGTTGCAATTGGAATTTTTGTGGGTTTTCTCTGATGTATGACACGATTTTTTACCTTAAGATGAAAGCTTCTTTTTTGAGCTATTCTCGCGTTGCTTTGACATTTGTGTTTTGGTCTGCTATTGAGGCGAATAAATAGTTTCCATCTCCTGGGATTTTCCACACTGTCAATTTTTGTCTGTCCGTATATACTGATCCTGTTCCATGGTAGGTATTGTGTTTCCTGCTTCTGATGATTTCCGTTGGTTTGCTGGTGTGTACACTTCCGTGTATATGTTTACGCACCTTCTAATAGTACTAGTTCTGATTGACATCAGACGTTAATGTTAGATACTAGAACCAATCTAATTTGACATACCCGGTTCTGAGCCTTAAATTCAACATTACGCTCCAAACCTTACTTAAATTACATGAACATAAACGTACTCCCCAGATGCTCTGTTCTAGAACTTAATATACATATAAAGTTTCTTAATGTTAGGTGTATATCACTACCTTAGATTATATAATAAATAACCATCTATACAAACATAATACTAAAAAAAAGTGTATTTTCAATACCAATATCGGTAATTAAATCAATTAATCTAATGGAAAATTATTGTACTTTATTGTAGGTATCGCGGCGCACGTAAAAGAATTCGTTTGCTTGAATTTTCCCGCCTGTTGAGTGTGAATTTATTTTGGTTCTAACTTTGCTAAATTGTAACCGATCTCGTTTGCCTTTTTCTGCCGAAAAGACCCTTAGAAATCTACCTGCTTCAAAACCTTCAGCGTCGAGTTCCAGGAATTTGTCTGTTGGCGTTCTCTATTGTCGGGTTTGGACGAAAATAACCGCTATTGCCTAACAGACTGCCATAATAGAATAACAATATCTACCTTTTTAAATTATTTGTATTGTTTAATATTTACTTACAGCCGCCTGTTCTTAATTTATCTTGGGGATTATATCTATTTATTCTCTATTAGAAATTACTACTTATATTTATAACTTAGCTTTAACTGTTTGCTGATTAGCCATTTTCCGGTTTCCTTTCATCTGTTGTGACATCAGCAGGTAATCCAGGTGGTACATTTAATCCCGCAGGTAATTCTCGCTTCTTTGTTTTCGAGAACTGGCGCATGTCACTAATGCACCTGCTTTGCGCTGACGAAACAAACATTCTCCGGGTGCGCGCGCTACGTTGTTACCTGTTTTACTTGATATGCTAACCCAAAGGTACTAATTTACTAACTTTAATGATCACTCTAGGAGCGATCTACACTAAAATTGTCTTTTCAAACGGTCAAAAACGCAGTTTTACATTTAAAAGCTGGAGTGGCGTCGTTAACACGTATGCACTCGGCCACTGCTCGAACTCGACCTTATAAATGTAAATAATTTCAATAAAACACATAAACAAAAATATTGACCGTTTATGCAATTCTCAACACTATTACCAAATTTTATAACTGGGGTGCGTTTGCACCCCACTTGATTGGCCACGTATGCAATAATATATTGGACCTGTGGAGGTCTAAACTTTAACGTAGTCAAGCTGGAAAATTTATTAATAAATTGTATTTTATCTGCTTTTTCCACACCACGTTTAATTAAAAAAATTGTGTGCGGTGCATTTTCACGAAGTATTTAAAATTTGACTTGCTGTCTAATAGCACCCCTCCCCCCTCCCAGGAACAATGAATATGGCAGCCCCTTATTCTTAAATATTTCTACTTATAGAAGTACCTTCCTTATCGACGATAGGAATTGTTTGTTGGAAGTTCCCCAAGATGTTATTTTTCTATAAAATATTGTTAATGTTTTGCAGAAGTCAGTGCCGCATTTATGCATAGACACTGCCTTGGGCGCCAAATTATGAAAGACGCCAATTTTTATTATACTTTTATAGAAATTCGTAAAGGTGATTTGTTAAATTTCAGCGCATACTTTGTCGAAATTCAATTTTATATACGTCTCGTTATTTGGTTGCTATTTCAACTAATTTTGGTTTTTTTAAACCGCATCTTATACTCTTTTCACGATTTTGATTTGAGCAATTATTTCTCTTTTGATGCAATATTTTTTCTATAGGCTTACGTAACAAAATTTTTGAATCAAATACCTTTGAAGTTAAAAATTACCTAGTTTCCACAGGAACCAAATAATGAAACGTATAAAAAAGTAGAACATCCACAAAGTATGCGCTAAAATTGAACAAATTATTTTCATTGGGTCTATTTTTTTCATAGAATCAATATTTGGGAAATTCCAGATATTACGCGTTACTGTTTACGCTCTCCGTGTATAAAAAGTGCATATTATTCGTCTTTTAATTTCCTTTCTGAATACTTTTTGTTTTTGAAATTCTGTGGGGCAGTGGCAAGTTATTCACCTTTTTTCGATAAATTTTACATAATATGCATACCTTAGTAATAAAATCTGCACCAGTCGTATTTCCACAGAACAAAATTTTTAGTCAACACCATGTACAATCATCCAATTATTTGAAACATGAATTTGGTTACACAGGGTGTTAGTTGCAATAGTGCAAAATGTTCTAACTCTTAATATGTCACAATTTGATTTTTTTAATAGACTACCCTGTATATTTTTTACATAAATTGCAACAGCGTTTGCAAAAACACAAAAAACATATGTCAATGATGATATCTGGATATCGAGAAATTACCTGATTTTTTCCTTAGAATCTAACTTTCTCGAAAACCTTTGGTTTTAGTTACAATCATGGATAATAAAATTTATAGACCGCTCTTATCCAATCAAGTAAAAATATACAGAGTGATTTATTGAAAACAAGTCTAGTTATGACACGTTAGAATTAGAAATTCAACTATCTGGAGGATAGTACCTGGTTGTCCTTGAAAAACATAAGTTTGGTATGTCACTCTTATATGGAACAGGGGTTATAAGTGATATTTGAAAAAAAATATTAAAATGTGGCCCTCTTATTTCCCTACAACGTTTACTTGAAAAAATTTTCTGTATTTTAAACAGTAGAAAGTATGTATGTCGATTACCGTGACCTTGTTGATTCACCCTGTATGGTAATTATTATACTAAAGAAAACATTAAATTTTTTCCTTTATCAATAATCAGTAAAGACGTGCCCTATTGTCTTGTTTATTATTGTCATTAACTCGCTATGTCTGGTTGTGCCAGTAATTGCCAGTCAATAGCAACATTTATGTTATAGCGGTACCTGTAGTTAGAAACTGAATGGACGCCAATTATCCCAGTCTAGAAGTTGTAATAGCTGATATTGTTATTGCGAGTAGATTATAACTTGTTTTGCCGCTCAAATGCTTTTTGACGACCTTAAGAATAACAGAGAAAACTGCACGTTTCCTTTCCGATTCAAGTTGTTTCAACTGTACAATCACTTAATGATTTGAATTTTAAATTATGATTGTCTGTTCCTGTTGAAAAAGTTCAATGCAAAATTATATTTTATGATGCTAATGCTAAAAGTATCTAAAAGTACATTTACAATTAACATCATGTTTTATTTTTAAATGTTATAATGATTTATACTAATAAGAGGTAACTATTTAATGAATGCAACTTACACCTACTTGCTCTTTTAATGTCAACATTTGCATAAAACCAAGCTTCGATTATTTTCCAATTAAGCAGCAAATCTAATAATAATTTTGGTTAATAAAAAAACAGTGGCGAGATTATAATTTATTCATCAGGTGGTTCAACGTAACTGGAGCCCTGCTGGTTTAAGGACTTCAGGACATTCGATTGCTTTTTATTGAAGGTAGTAAAAAATACCATGAATTTATAAGTTAATGAACGCAATGTGTGTGTTACCGGTCAACAAGTAATAACTTAATGAACCAACTTTTTTTAAAGAAGTCACGGTAATTGCGTTTAAGGTTATTTGAATGTGCTTCAAAACAACATTATCCTTGTTCTAAAAAAAAAACATTCCCAAAAGTCAACGATAACAATGGATTATCTGGAACTGTTGATTCCAAAAGAATGCGGTACTTCCCCTAAGACGGGTTACCTGTGGAGAGGCCAGCACGATCACGCGGCTTGACATCCCTTTAGTTATTTTTGGCCGGCTAAAAAGTCAGTTATTGTAATTGGATATTACAATTTTGAAACGAATATTTAATTAAGAAACGACAAAAAAACATTTTTCTTTATTCTTTTAAAAATTCCGATTAATAATTTTTTTTTAAATCATATGTTTTTTCCACGACTGGGAGTAGAAGTCGGTTTTTATGGCATCAAAATTGTGACAGAAGTAAATCATTTACTCTCTAGGGACGAAATAAGACAACAATTTCCCTAGGGGAGTTTTTATTTCATTTCATATTTATTTTTGTAAACAAATGTCTGTTGTCATGGTACGTTGCATGGAAGCATCCCAAAGGCTACTAAATATTGTAATTTCGCTCCGATTTATTATAATTCTTTATTTATGAAATTAAGTGTTTCTACTCCCGATCGTGGAAAAAATAGTATGTACACCTCGAGAGATGCCGCCATTTTTCCCTCGATGTATTTGTAGCCCTCGGGCTTCAAACTACACCTCAGGAAAAATAAAACGTTTCTCTCCCTTAGTGTATAATGTACTAATTTTTCTCTTATCTATAAGAGGTTATTTACCTGTGTAAAATTTGGCAACGTTACGCTACTCGTTGAGTACACATGGGCTAGAGGTCGCCCACTGCTCGGCTGTTGGCATAGGCATATGGGGGTGCTCATATATTTTCTTGCAAAATTACTAGGTGCATAATTCATGCATCTATTTATTCATAAATAGTGCAATAGTTAATTATTTATTGTTCACAAAAAATGTATTTAATGAAATAATGAAAGATGAATTAAATTTCTATTGTATTTTGTACCGTGTTTTCAAAATAAAAAATACATAACACTTAGCCATGGGAAATAAACTTCCTGTCTTTGCATGCTTTAGAATTTAAACAAACAAAACATATCACTTGACATTATTAGGTTAAGCTTGTAATTTGTTATTTGTAGTGACACTGATAGAGTGATGGCAGTTAATATTTTCTAAAGCATGCAAAGACAGTAATTTTATTTTCCACGGCCAACCCTTATGCATTTTTTATTTCAACATACGGTATATGCATTGCTAAATGTTCAAATTTCTATAAAATTTGTTACTGGTATTTTATTTTCGTGTTTATAGGCAAAGCATATTGTTTACTACAAAAAATGTCCCATGTGCAAGTACTCCTAAGTCGTAGGGACATCAAACTTAATACGAGCTAGGTAAGTATATATACTCCCATGCTGAACGCATTTCTCAGCAGTTATAGCACGAGTGAATTGATGCATGAATTGTGCACCTAGCAATTTTGCATGCAAATATTTAAGCACCTAGGAATATAATATACAAACCAGCGCCTATACCAACAGCCGACACGCGCGACATCTAGCTCATGTGTACCCAACATGTAGCGCAACGTTGTCAAATGGTGAAGCGGTGAATATTATATTATAGACAAAATATTTTTTTTAAAGGAAAAGGAATTTGATGAAAGAATCAGAATTTTAGAAATAAAAAGAAAGAGAAATTTTAACAGAAGAAAAAAGCAATTTCAAAAGAAAATATAAACTAAGAAAAAATAAAAAAAAACATTTTTTTGAAAAACTTTTTTTGTATAAGAGGTTTCAATTTTTTTTTTAATTTTTTTTTCTTTAAAAAATTTATTTTGGCCCAAACGACGCCTTTTATGATAGGCAATTGGTTACTAAAGTGGCTTAAATTTTGCAAGGACCTCGTGAATCTAAGGAATCAAGGGCGAAAAATGGCTGAAATTTTTCCCGGAAAGAAAATTCCGGTTAAAATCCCCAAAAAAAACCTAGAAGAGAAAAATCCCTGTAAAAAATTCTCCGAAAAGAAATTCCCAGATAAAACCATGAAAAACAAGCGAGAAAAATTGAATTTATTTAAATCTAGCACATCTATCCAAGGGATTCTCTATTGGGAGATTTATACAGTGTTCGACCACCCAGAAAAAACAAGCACTTTTGTTTAGGGGTTGTTTTTTATGGGCTGTTATGTACTTTCTAACCCCGCCCCCCAGCAAACGCAAAGTTAGGCGCAACTAAATAAGAGTAAATCTATAGACCTACTTGTATTAGGTCCATGAGCAAATCACGTGCATAGTGAGAGTGGTCTTGCGGTAGAGCACTCGCTTAATGATGCGAACGGCTTGGACATTGGGGCGCGGCCGTTAGGGCGCAGGACACTAGAGCGCGAGGACACTAGAGCGCGGGCCATTAGGACGCAAAGACGCTAGAGCGCGAGGACACTAGGGCGCCGGCCATTAGGGCGTGGGACACTAGGGCGCGAGAACACACAATTACAATTATAATATCAAATACAAGTTACGATTACAATTACCATTACAATTACAATGGCAATTACAGTTACATAGATCCAGCTCTGAGTGGAATAGATGCTTAACCAAAACGAATTATTTCGTCCGGAAGATTCACAGTTCTCGCGCCCTAGTGGCCTGCGCCCTAAGGGCCGCGCCCCAATGTATGGATCCGTGATGCGAAGGTCCCGGTTTCAGTTCCCATAAAATGCTTTTTTAAAGTGTTTTTTAAATCTTTTAGTCATGTTCTTACAACATTTTTATTAACTACCAAGTGATCAAAGTATTTTTTTAGTTACTCGAAAATGTTTGCAAAAATTCTTTGTTTTGTAAACAACACCGGCAATACGTAAGAAAGACGTTATATATAGATCAAATGATTAGTAAATAGGCGGAAACCTTTATAATATGTTTTAGTTTTCCAAAACCAACGCGTCCCGTACTTTTAACGGAGTTTTTTACGCAAAAACAGAAGTAGAGTCCATTTCTATTCAAACATGTCCCCCTAGTTAGTTGTTTTGCTACTGACCAAAGTTATCATACTTTATTTAATATTCTATTGTGTTTGTATAGTTAATAATAAAATTTTAAAATATCAGGCAAACCTAATCATTTCTAAATAAAAGATTTGATTATACATACAAGCCACAAAAATTGACAACTTAAAATAAGGTTTTGTATATATTTGAGCGTTATGCCGTATTCTAACAGCGTAATGTAACACTGATGTTCAAGAGTGGACAGTGTTACTGTTTCATTCGCAACGCGACGCGCCTGATCTATACTCGCATCGGTTTCTTAACGAACATCGAAGTTGCATTACATCACGTGCTCTAGGAGGTACGGTTTCCTAGTTTTTAGTCGAATACGAGTTAAACAAAAACTGATGAATCACTGGCGAGCACCGCGTTTGTTCGAATGCTCGCGGTGTGGATACATAGGTATCCTGTGCCTTGTAATGTAACGTGTAATGTAGCTGTAACGTTACATTACATCAGAATGCTCAAATGTGTTGCCTTAGAATGTTGGTGTGACCAAACTTTTCTTAATAAGGACAGAAAGATGCTAAATGCTTGAGTTTTTCAAATTTATAAAGAGCAGCTACAATTTAGAAAATAAGAAGTGAAGGAATTTGAATTTTATGCAGTTACAGAATCTTTAAGAGAACTGAAATGTAATTTTATTTATAAATTCTAGCTTTACCCCGTTGAAGTCCTATATATAAGTCCATATACCTATAACCAATAAAATGTAATTATTGTTATTAAGAGCTGCATCAACCTAATTTTTTTTATAATCCCCATCCATCATTCCAGCATAAATTTAACGTGCAAGTAAAACAAACAAAAATATATTTTTTTAATTTTGGTTTGGTAATAGACCCTTTATTTCACTGATTTGAATTAGGTAATGAAATCCATTATTTCACTCAGTGAAATAATGATTTCATATAGTCAAAACGGGCAAAGGCAATCAAAAATTCATAAAATGCACATTTGTATTTATTCAAAGGGAAGTAGAAGAAAAATATTGTATGCAACACGTAAAGGGTGATTATTTCACACATGATTACAACGATCGCCTAGCGGCTCGTGGTGCAACTTTTACGTTCGGGAATAATCAGCCTCATTTCCTTACATGTTACATAAATAGCTATTTATAAATTTTAACTGCATATGAAAAAACACTTCTTAAATAAAAAATGGTTTTATTGACGAAAATTAATATTACAAACAGTATGGTGACATTCTACTTATAAGCAACAATGCCTTTATATCTGTAAACATGTAAATAACAAAGAGTATACTACTTTTAGTATATAATAATATTTACGCGTTCGTTTCATTATATTAGAAATCGAATTCAATAATACTAATAAATAAAGACCTGGTAGATCGAGAATATGCAAAAATCACGCTAGGTATACGCAAGTTATTCTGCATTTTGTTAGTGTTAAAAACACCGAAAGATTAAAGATATAATTGAACGATTGAATGAAAAATAAATATTTGTTATATAAAAGGTTTGAACCACAAAAACAACTTCCTTAATTTTTTATACGAGAAATACAAAATCGATACATCACTACACTTTTAAGGGCATAAAATAACAAAAATACAAATATTAAATAGTTGTTCCAAATGTTATCTTTAAGCGCGAGTCTTATACAATTAGTATTTTATGCAAAATTAGGGAATTTACCCTATGTTAAAATTTTATACTTTCAAAAATATTTTTAAATGAAAAAAACAATCATGTTCTTCTAGGGTTAAGCTTATAACTCCCTATCGCGAGACGTCTTCTCTTGTCATCGACGTTTTCCTGTGTTGTCTCTAACGGCTCTTTTTCCGAGACGTATTTTGATATGATGGTCTGTTTTCCAACATTGTTTCTTCCTAAAACTTTTACTGGCCTTTCATTGCAGCGTTCCTTTGCGATTTCACTGAAAATGGGTCAAAGCTCTTTTAACAGGACTTAATTATAAACATCATACAGAGTGGCTGGGAAAAACCCGGCCACTTTTCTTGCGGCGGTCAAGAGATGGCGCTTTAGTAAAGAAAAAAATTAAAATACTGGCAACAACGCAGAATCCAAGACCCTTTGGTTGTTTTGATTTAATATGGGGCGTATTTAATAACTAAAGCGCCATCTCTCGACTGCCGCAAGAAAAGTGGCCGGGGTTTTCATAGCCACTATGTATATAATTAGTTATATTTTGAATAGTTTTTAATATGTGACTTCGAACTACAAATGTGTGGGGTGTTTTATTCACAGGAATACGTTTCTAAAATTGATAAAAGCCTCCTAAAGGCATATTACATAGGAAAACTGGACAAAAACACCGAAAACGCTTAAAATCACTTCTACAAAGCTATTTTATAGACTGAATTCACGTTTACATTTTTATTTTGTACATGGTGGAATGCGCTCTTTAGGATGTTATTAATGGAACGGCCGTGTCTGGAGAGAAGCGGACGGCGCGAGCTATCGTATTTGAGCGAAACCATGTGCATATGGAAGGAATATGTTTGACATTTGTGCTGCAAAATGTTTCCGCAGATAGCAGAGGCTCAGTTTGCCAAATTTTATATTAAAATAAAACCATTTTTTACGAATTAGTAAATATTAAAATATATTTGAAAAAATATGCACTATACTTACGATATTCCTTTAGTGATGTCTGAAATTTTTCTGTCATATAGCTCTTTTAAATCATTTAACTTCTGGTTAAATGCAGCTTCTTTTTCAATTAGTATCTGGGTAAATTTATTTTCTATGTTCATTATATGTCTAACGTAATTTTGCTTTAACATTTCAATTTCTTTGTCATACATATCGGCAAGTCTCTGTCTGATGGTTATATTATCTTGCTGCTTCTGAGAAGAAAATTCTTCTAGTTTCTCTTTCAGGCCAACAATTTCATCTTGTAATGTTGCAATTTCGTTTTGGGCATTATGCAGTGTTTGTTTCAAGTCGGTTATAGTGTTTTTCCATTGTGTTGAGGCAAGTGAGTTGGTTTTTTTGGAAGCTACTTTCATTTCGTTAAGTTTCTGTTCTTTAACTTTTAGCAAATTTACTTCATCGGAAAGGTTTTGAATGATAACTTCTGCTTTCGCGTTTAACGATAAGTTTTGTGTTTTAAGTTCTGCCACTACATTGATCAATTCTTTTATTTTGCTTTCACACGTTTCATGTATTTTACTTGGATTGATATTATTATTAGATTCATTGAGATGGGATATTAAAGGTATTAAAGAATTGGCCGAGTCGCCCGATTCCATTTTCGACAATGTTGCTGTTCTGCTAGCATCTGACATATCATACCATGAATTTTCTTCTTCTTCTATATCTTCATTATTGATTTTTATATTAATACTTGTAACATTCTGGTGTTGGGAAGTATTTTTTAATAATTCTTGTGTTTTTGAAAACGAATCTGATTTTTTCATGTGCACAGAAGGTGGGGGTTGAGATTCTTGTTGTTGGTACGGTACATTTTGCTGTTGATTTTCTTGCAAATAACAATTACTAGGAACATTATATCTTTGTTGTGTCTCTATACGTTGCCCTGCATTTACATAATTAAGTGGTACTTCTGTATGAGTACTTGACTGTTCGGTTGCTTCTGGAAAGACAGTGGTTTGTTCTTTACATGTGTTACTGTTACGTATATGTTCTTGTATTTTTTTTAAAACTGTATATTGATTGCGTTTCTTATGTGAGATATTAGACAGTTCTAAAGTAGAGGGATTTTTTACTACTAACAGATTTGGTTTATGTACGTTATCTTTTGTCACTTGGACATCTCTTTGTACAATATGTGGTGATTTGGGGAATCCTTTAAAATAATTATGGTATTCTGAATCATCTTGTAAGGTTTGAACTTCTTGATTTAACATTGAAGGTTTGTTAGCCCGATTTTGTTCTTTTGATATGGTATTGTGAACTGATTCTTGTTTCACCGGAATCACGTCTGCAGAGAAATGCCGCATCTGTAGTTGTTTCTGTTCCTGCACGTGCTGTTGCTGCAGCTGTAGCAGTTGCTGTTGTTGCATCTGCTGTTGCTGCAGCTGCTGTTGCTGCAACTGTAGCAGCTGCTCTTGGTGCTGCTGTTTTTGTCGTTGCTGGTGGTGCTGTTGCAGCGATTGCTCTTGACGCTGCTGCTGTTGTTGCTGCCGTTGCAATTGCTCTTTTTTATTACTTAAATTGCGTTTTAAAGGGGGTAATGGTCCAGGCACAGGATATTTTCTAAAGGGCTTCTCTAGAATTCCATCCCGAATTTGACGACACAGTTCAATCAAATAACGATTCCGTTGTTGCTTATCTGTTGTACCAGCTTCGCTTAGTTTTTCAAGCCACGATCGATAGGAGTTCAAATAATCAACGTTCCTAATACACGGCACATAAATTTTAATGATGCGGAGTATTCCGCGAAATTCTAAATCAAGCTTCGTTTCTACCTCCTCCTCGTCGATTTGTACATCCATTTAAATTCAGTAAAAATACCACTTTGTCCGATTTTGGACATGTATAAAAATAACTGTATATATAATAAATGGGTAATATCAACTAAATACATAAAACATCGATTAATTTAAAATGTTTAAAAATATTGACAAATAAATGACAGCAACAAAAATGTGCTGTTTCATGCTTCAAAAATAATTTTGTGGGAAGCAATTTGGTAAAGACGAACAGTTTTGACTTTTCAAATGTTTACATGTTGTTTTGTATTATACTATTAACTTTTGATAGATATTGTGAATCTCAAAATTAAAATTAAAACCAGTGTCATTTATATTTTAGGTACAGTTCTAGCTGACTAGAAAGCTACTAGTGTCAACAATTTGGAGGAGAGGTTATGTTAATTCATCTACTGAATGTCATGTATATGTTGCACTCGAATAGGTGAAATTGCCTATTTCAAGTAATCGTCAAAATTTTGTCCATCGCATGAAATAGGCAAACATGTACACATGTCATTTTCAGAGGCAATATAAAAAGTAAACAGTTGGTATTGCTGTAGGAACAATAAATCTTCATAATGTGATCTTGGTTTTCTATAGCTGCGTCCAGATGACTTGATTTCTTACTCCAAAACGGCTAACAATGGTGAATTTAAGAGATCAATTTGCTCATTCATTAAATGGACAGATTTTGAAAGTTTGTGAATTTCAAATGCTTCTTGTACGTTCAATGAATGAGCAAATTGATCTCTTAAATTCACTATTATTGGGCGTTTTGGAATAAGAAATCAAGTCATCTGGACGCAGATATAGAAAACCTAGATCAAGTTACGAAGATTTATTGTTCCTATTGCAACACCAACTGTTTACTTTTAATCTTGCCTCTGAAAATGACATGTCACCATGTCGAAATACGTATAAAGCTAAAACTAAAATAAAAAACCTGTTGAAGTTAAGAATTGTTTTTTTATAATAAATTAAAAAACACTGTTGTTAGGTCTCCGGAGTCTTTAGGTCTTTAGGTTAGTGGTCGCAACAAATAGTTTTTTTTAAATAATGTTTAGACAAATCAGCATCATTGCCTATTGCACGTATTCGGTAAAATTTTGCCATTTTCATGAAATACCTATTATAGTCTGTCTATTTCGTGTAGTGAGCAAAATTTTGCATAGGCGATTTTGCAGTTTAGGCGTAAGATACACAGTATCCACTTAAGATCTGAGTTGTCAATTTCAAAATTCAAAAATAAAGAACATTTATAGTGATTATTTTCTTAACTGTAGTTTTCAATTTTTTACCACACGTCACAACTCATGATATACAGAGTGGCTAGGAAAACCCCGGCCACTTTTCTTGCGGCGGTCACGAGATGGCGCTTTAGCAAAGAAAAATTAAATTAAAATACTGGCAACAACGCAGAATCCAAGACGTTTTAGTTATTAAATACGCCCCATATTAAATCAAAACAATCAAAGCGTCTTGGATTCTGCGTTGTTGCCAGTATTTTAATTTATTTTTTCTTTACTAAATCGCCATCTCTTGACCGCCGCAAGAAAAGTGGCCGGGGTTACAGCGCACAGAGCCACTGACGTCATCAAGTGTAAAAACAATGGCAAATTAAAAGTTACTTCGCGGCAAGTCTGCCGCTGGATTTTAAGCGTTTTTACAACATAAATATAATAATTTAGTTACGATGGTTAAATTTAAATAAAAATCCTCTGGGAAAGTAAAATATTTCACATTGGGTGTACCTATGCTGATAATAATGTAATGTTTAATAAACAAAAAATTAATTTAAGTGGATCTATAATTTATTTAATACTTACGTTTTATCTTACTATTATTGTTGGGTCAATTTTTTACATAGCACATCATAATAAAGTACATAAAATAAATGAAACTCACTTTAAACACTAATTTGTTGACAAATTAGAAGCACTTAACCGACTTAACCTCCATATCATTTCACTTGACATTAGAAACTGACAGAAGTACATGTACTGCGCGTCTGCACTGATGAAAAACAGGGTTTCTCAACAAGTTTTTTACTTGCGCAGAAGTTGGTCCAAGAAACAGCATACCATGTTCTATACTCTATCATGGTCACAACTGACAATTGATATCAAACGTAAACGTGAATGGAGTATAGTAAAGTATTTTGGGAATGATTCTTTCATTATAAATGCTTTTTTCAGTTTTTTTTTAATTTTTGGGATGATGATTAAATTTTATAAAAGTTAGAAAATTATAAATGGAAATATCAACAAAAGTTTACTTGGCCACGGTATCTCTTGTAAAACGGAATATTCTAAACAGGGTATTTTGTTTTTAATTTATTCTAATTTTTTCAATCCTGTCACATAGAAATTGTTGGTGACTACTGAGGATGGTCAGTTCTTAACTTTTTTAGCTGTAACTTGTCGACAGATACAAACCCCGTTTTAGGGATGATACACATCCGGCGCTTTCATTGATCAAATTATCTCACATGTATACACTTTGCTGTGCCTATGCGCTAAAATCATCCCAGGGAGCATAAACGGTAGCATTCCATCATGTACACGATAAAATAAAACTAGTAACAAAACCACGTACACCATTAAATCCAAACGAATAAAAAAAATCTAATTTAAAAATACGGCGAAAATTCTCCAAGGGATGGAACCCAAAACCACCATGCCTCAAAACGCAGTACACGCATTCGTCCAGACGTCGCGTCGGTAAGAGGAGGTGGATAACTGAGATACAGCCTTTATGAAAGAAATAACGTGCCTCTCGCTTGTCACTGTCAACGATTCGACACTGAAAGCAAATAATAATCTAAATAAATAAAAACCGATGTTATTTAAAAATTGACTTTCAGGATTTTTAAAAGAAAATCTTAAAATGCGTTGTTGCAAATTGGGAGAAAATAATTTGCACCTGAAGCAGTTTGTTATGTCCTGAATTAAAGGAAATTTTGCAATCGACCATAATGTATAATTTTACTGATTCAGAAGTTAGAATTTAATTTCGCCAAACAGCTATATTACATCCTTTGTGCGTGTATAAAGATCATGTACTTGTACTATTTTAGTACAAAGTGCATTCTACTATATGAACCCTAATGCTACTTCACCGTTAAGAACTTGCTTTTTAAATTTTAAATTGCATTTCCTTTTTAAACCGTACTATAGAATCTAATCAACTAGATAAAAGTATCAATGTGGGGCTACTAAATAAGCTATTAAATCCAAAAGTTGCTTTTGTTGCGTTTAGCTTTAGCAATGTCCCATTTTATTCATCAATACAAAATATATTATACAACATGATTAATTTATTATTTTTTTTTTTCAGATATAAACTGTAGCTCCAGTTCAAAAATGTCTGCAATTTGTCAAAACTTCGTACAAAATGCATGGAAGAAGGAACTTTGCTCGAACTGTTTCAAAGCAAAAGACGAACACAATCAAACGACAATTAAAAAGCCGGTTCCCATTAGTTGCGATAAAGTTATAGAAAGCATAATAAAAAGTAGTCTTAAGAATAATTCTAATTCGAAAGGTAAACACACAGTTTCCTTTACGAATGAACTTGCTGAAGTGATAGGATATGGGGGAGAAGACTGGTCAGAAAAAGAAGACGATGTAAAATCTGATGATGAAAATAGTTCAGATGAAACAGACGTAGAAATTAATGGAGAAGAAGAAAAAGAATTACAAAAACTCACAAAAGCAAACACTGACTTTAACACTGTAAATGCTAATTTGCTTACTGACAACACTGAAACGAAGAAGTCGTACACACATTTAAAACTAGGCACGCCTCAAATTGATTCAGAAGGTCGAAAACAAACCTTGTTGGTTTCTGTAACTCCATTTGGCCAGGAAAATACTAGTTTGTCAATGAAGAAATTTACGAAAACTATTTCTCATATCCCAGTCGCAAAAAATAATAAAGAAATTATAACTGAAAGTAAAACAAGTGCAGTTTTAACTTCCTATACAAGCAAAAATGAAGATAACATATTTAAGGAGGAAAAATCTTTATTAGAGGAAATTTCCGAAACTCTAGAAAAAAGCAAAACTCCTATCCAAATCATGAGCCGTAAAAAATCACAAAAAGATGTAGTTTTAACTGTGTCAAAAATGGAGATTACTGATAAAAATAAAGAAAATGAGAAAGAAGCTTCAGTAAAAGCAAGTTCTACTTACCTTTTAGAAAAAGCTGCCGAAAAAAGCATGGAAAAAATAAAAGATTTAAAATCAAATAATAAATCGAGTATTCCAGAACGTAAGAACGGCATCACTCGTGCCCCTGTTATAAAGAAAGATCAAGAGAAACCAACAATTTTTCAAACATCAACAGCTAAAATAGAATTACTGAACAGTAAAAATTTAAAACTCAATAAGGAAACGGTAGTGACTAACAAAACAGAAATTTCAACTAAAATCAATAAGACTGATGACTGCGACAAACAATTGTTAGAAGATAAAGAGGGCGCAAATAAAACGGAAGAAAAAATTATAGAATCTAAGAATGTGTCCAATATGGAACCCGCAACCAAGAAAACTAACAACGATAATGATAATAACATAAATGTGATTCACAATGGTTTAACCGAAAAGAAAACTGAAGAAACCCAAGTAAAAGAAGAAAAGCATATTAATGAGAACGAAGTTGAAAACAATATAAAAAACAAAACCGAAAGTTCTATTGACGGAGAATCAAGTGAAGATTCATCAACCGAAGCAGCAAATTCGTTAACTGAAAGTCTGACTGGAGAACAAGAAAATCCTGAACGTGCTGTAATACTTAGCAATGTAAAACCACTTCCTGTGCCATCTGAAACTCGAGAACAAGCAGGTGAACCGGATGGTCATGCAGATCCTGATGGTACCAATGAACCACCCGCTTTACCTACAACTCCACCGCCTGTTATTGAAACACGTTCTTCATTTCTACATGGCAGTGTCGGAACAAATGATAAGCCCAAACTTCCTATGAAACCAGCTACAGTACTTATACGCAAGCCTGTGATAGCAACAAATCAACATATTGAAGCTCAAACTCAACAGCACACATTAACTACTTTTACAGTTGAAGTAAAAACTCCCGAAGAACTGAAATTGAAACTTGACAAGCAGGATTCGTATGGTTCCGATATTGGACGCACTACAAATAAAAGAAGGGCTCCTAAACCCCCATTATTAGATGAATCTGCAGTAGTATTTTCTAGAAATTCCAGTATGGCTAATAATATAGATTCACCTGTTATTAGAGAGAAAGAGAAGCGAGAGCGTGCTTCCTCTTGCAGTCCAAAAATTCGAAATGAAGTAAACAATAATCCAAATGGTACAACCCATATTTCTTCGGCACCCGAACCAGCCCCGCGAAAGTCTCTTTCGCTTTCCACAGATAGTTTAGCAGGAGTAGGGACAGAGGAGAAAAAGAAAGAAAAGAGCAAAGGTCGTTTTTCATTAAAGAAATTTTTACGAATGAGTTCTAGTAAAGATTTACAAAAAGCTCAAGCTGAATCTCCAAAGTACGAGGAAGTTAAATTTGTAGAACCACAACCAAGGCCACGATTAGTGATTGTTCATCCATTAGAACTAAACGGTGCCAAAGTGGAGGTTGTTTCGAAACCTGTATCGCCTCATGAACGAATTGATTATAACTTAAGTATGTCGTCGTATCATAGCGAATATCAAGTACCAAGAACAATTTCCATTGATCACAGTATTTATGAGCATCGATCCGTTAAGCCACCACCTCCTCCAAGAAACCTTGAAGACTGGAATCGCAGAGGCAAACCTAATTTACCTCACCCACCAAAATCAGCCGAAGTTATAAACAAACACAAACATTTGGATAAGTCAAACAATATTAAAAAGAAGAATGATTCAGTTTATGCTAATATCGGTGAAGTTCGGTCTGCCATAACTCCAAACAAACCTCAAAGAACGGCAAGTATGCGGGAACGAGAAGCACTTGCTGCAGCTCAACAACAGAAACGTCATCCATCTGACAATTATGAACCTATTGATGTGCCCGGTAAGGAAGCCAAGGAAAATGTGTATGACTACATAAATGGTGCAAGGTCCAGTTCACCAGAATATTCCGATTCTAGTCCTGATAAAAATAGTCCAACCAGCAAAACCACCAAGGTACAAAGATGCTTACGACAAGCAAGATCAAGTAGCAATGTGGATGTTTCAGGAGATTACTTTAAATTTCAGAATATTCCAAGATCTGCTTCCCTCACCTATTGTGGAAGTGAAACCGAGTCTGAAATTTATTCTCCTTACAGTTTTTATGGCAGTGAATCTGAGGTAAGGGTGATATTTTTCGAATTAATTAGTTTCAAAAAACAGAGTCTACACCTATAGTCAGATATATCCTAATTTATTTTGAAAAAATTTATCGAGTTTAACTGGATTGTGGTGAACATCAGATATTTGTTTTATTTGTTTTGTGAAATTTTGGATCGTTCATTAACTGCGAGAACATGTTATGCGATGTATAAGTATCTACTGAAAATGTTTTTTCCTGTTTAGGCGGAAGTCAACTATTTTATGTCAAATAGAAAAATGATTTCCCCTTTAAATTCTGAATTCAATGATGAATCACAAATATTTGTTTAGTCAACTGTCTTTTGTTTAATTTGAGAAATAACAATGGAAGAGTTAATTTAGATGATGGTTTTTTTAAAACAAATGATCAAGTAGTGTGATCAAATTATTGGGCCAATATTTGTTGAAGGACAGTTAAGCAAAGAACAGTATCTAGAATTTCTTCACATTCAAATGATAGAAGCATTGGCTGTATTGCCATTGATTACGCAGAATGTAGTATCAGATTTGACAATCGCTGGATAGGAAGATAGGTGACCAGCTACATCACCAAACTTAATACCATTGGACTTCTTTGTTTTCTCCCACCTGAAAAATATTATTATATTTAAAAAACCCATTTTGTGCATCAATGGCGAACATTTTAAGCAAATTACATAATTTTTTCTGTTACTTAGAATTAGTTATTTTATTTTAAGTTTTTCGTTTGGTTTGAAAACATTATTTTAAAAAACAACAGTGATTCTATTAATTCCTGCTTAAACAAAGGACTATCAACTAAGCATACATGTGCCGATACATCATTGAATTCAGAATTTTAATGAGAAATTACTTTTTTTTAAATATACTATTTGAGATAAAATAGTTGATATCACTTCTGGTTAAACCGGACATACCATTTTAGTTAATTATATATTGCATGGTGCGTTATTATGGGTAATTAAATCCCACATTTCATTCTGGTAAATTTGTACATAAAAAAAAGTCTGAGGGTTACCACAATCTTGTTACAGCAGGAATATGTTAATGAAAAAACTAAACTTTTGTTTATTGGTATATTAATTTTTAAGCATGTGATCATAACATTTTTACCATATCGGTATTTATTTTTATTTTATTTAGAAGTTTTTTATCGCTTAACATCCATTGGATACTTTCTCAGTGTTTCCATCCATAATTTTTGAATTTCTTGGAACTTTTGAGTTGGTTTTGAAAAACATTTTTCCAAATTATCTACAAAAAACGATCAAAATGTCTTCAAGTACTTCGCAATCTTATTAAGCATGTAGATATTTAAGTAAATTCTTACATAAATTATAACTGCCAGTTTGAGTATATAACCCATTACAAAAAAGAAAAAGCTACAATATTATTTAATTTTAGTTATACTACAATCAACTTTTACCCATCATTCAATTCCAGAAATAGAGACGCAAATTAATCACTTTCTACATTCCTAGTTTCTCATACAGTATTATTATAGTACCCATAAAATAAAGTTATTCAGCTGTGTAAAAATAATGGTTCAAAGAGAAAACTGTTATTATTAGGCTATTACAATATGAATAATTTAATTCACTAAGATCTGTGCCGTTTCTTGTAAGTAAATCAAGCTACTTAATTATTTCACTTAAGGTTTGTAAATTGATGATTTATGATGTACCTATATGGAATCTACCTTAAAAACACATAGTAATCAAATTGGGTAGCTAACTAGAAAATTAATATGTTGTGAAAACCTATATTTTTATTTTAAGGTAGCAGAGGATGATCGTGACTGGACAACTCATAATGGAAGGACGTATAAGCTGAGATCAAGGAAAGGGCGAAGTATTGTTCATAAAAACTTGGAAGATAATTATGGAGCAGTTGTAGTTGCAAATCATGAAGCATTGGCTCAAGTTTTAGAAAATGTAAGTTCCAAATTTATAAACTTATACAGATACAATATAGAGGGTGTGGCAGCCCGCTGTAATTGGTCGATTGCAGGTTAAGTATTAGAGATAGAAGAAACTTTCTTAGATAAGAGTTGTTTGGGGTCGTGTGTGAAATAAATGAAATAACTTGGCAACACCGCAACAGATTTAAAAAAACAAAAAACAGTCGGAAAGCAAATTAAAAGGCAAATAATAATTTGCAAAAATATAGAGGTTGTTTAATTTAAAAAAATATAAGTTTGCTATGCCACTCTGATATTGGACACCCTGTATAATGCAAAATATTTTTATGTGACAGTACACATAACCCCTAGCAACTTTTATTTAAAAAAGTTTTCTCTATCTCTAATACTTAACCTGCAATCGACCAATTACAGCGGGCTGCCACACCCTGTATTCATACTTTGATCACAGTACAAAGCTAGAAGAGCTTTATAGTGTGCTTTGATACAGTAACAGAAAAATAGTGTAGTGTTTTTAAACTTTCACTTTCCCATACTTCCAGTAAGCGTAGAAAATTAGTTATTGATTTTATGAAAATTTTTGATTTGGCAGTATGAATGATTATTCTATTCATAATATATTGACCAATCACTATGTTGCATTTGCCGTTTCAGCAGCCAATAGAAAAATTTAACCCGGATATTTTTGACGTTCAAAATTTTATCGCAACTATTTCCCTCATCTACAATTCCATCAACCAGAGGCCTCATTTTTAAAGAAAACGTGATTGTTGGTGGATTAATCGATCAATCAAGAATTTGCTAAAACATGAGTCTGAAAACGCTTCATTACTCCTGAAGATTGAACAGTCAAATCACTTTTTTGTCAATAACTTTCTAGTTATTGCACTAAAATTTTGAAATTTTCGGCTTGAGCATTGCTAATTTAGTTGGATATTTTTAATAATTTTTGTTTGAATAAATGCACTAGAGGTGTATCATATGGGGAGATCACGGAATAGTTATTTTAAAATATTTTTAGTTTTTTGCAAGTTTTGTCTTGATTATTTCAGTATGACGTCAAAGAGGCCAAATAAATATGACGACGTAGGGCAAAGGTATACACAATGATGAATGAAATCTTATTCTCCATGCAAAAATACACCAAAAACAATAAGGTAGTTTTGTTGAAAGTCACTAAATATAAGAGTTTTTGAGATAACTCAATGTTTTTTGTAAAATCCAGTGGCCATGAAGGTCTGAGCGTTTTTTAAACTATCGAATTAATTTCCACAAATTTTTACACATCAAAACGATACAAAAAGTTCTATAACTTTGCATAAAGATACGCTTTGTAACGAAGTTACAGCCTCCGAGACAGGGAACAGTTTTCATACTTTTGGGGAAAGTTTGATTGAACACAAAACGGTCTGTAACTCCCTAGCGAGGCGCTTAGATCTTCATGGAAACTCAATTTTAAAATGGCATTCAATTATCTCGAAAACTATTAGATTTAGAGACTTTCAACAAGAGTATTTTTTTGTGTATTGAGAATAAGGTTTTATAGGCAAAACTTCAAACAGAAATAAAGTATTTAGAAAAAAATATTACGTGAGAAATATTATGAGACTCTTATTCAAACTAAAGTTAGTAAGGACAGAATAGAACTAAATGCTAAATGAATAATGCTCAGATATAGAATTTCAAAATTTTACTGTTGCGAAAGATATTGACACAAAAGTTATTCAACTGTTCCATCTGTTAGAGGTAGTTCCATGAGGAATTGTTTTCGGACTTATGTTTATCCGAAGTATTTTACTTATTTTGGTGTCTAGAATTCTGAATCATCTTGTATATCACGTGAACTTAAAAAAGCAGTCGGTTAGTAGCAAGCTTGTTTTATTTGTTAGTTTTAAAAATGAAATTAATTTAACAGTGTGGTATGTTATTCATGGAATAATATAATCATATACCATTCCGTGAATTGAAAAAATAATCGGGGAGAATTACCCAAACTTCATGCATAGCAACAAGTTTTTGTAATTTTTACCCCGGTTATTTTTCAATTTACTCGAATTATAACTGTCGATAATATGTTTTGGGAACCTAAAAAAGTTTTTCCTTTATATCTCCTACACAGTTTGCCCAGTTGAAACTTGAAATAAGGAGGTACACCTACACAAAACTCAGTAAAAATAGACTGCATTTACTTTTATTATATATTTAACAGAACAGAAAAAGACCTATATTCCCAAATTACACAAAGAACAGGGGCAAACATGTGATGGGTTTTGTGATGTAAATTCGAAACGGTCATTTCTAAACACTTTTAATGATTGCTTTGAATAGCTAACTGCTAACACATGTTTGAATCCTGCCTAAATTCACAAATTTACACGGTCTTAACACAACAAAAAAAAAACGCAGAAATTATTAGCCGCTCAGGCCACTACACCCACTTGTCCAATACAAGACGATGAGAGTAGGGGTAGCAGTAATTAGTAATTTCGTCAGATTCCTGTGAAATGTCGATTCTGCTTGGTTCTTGGTTGTTTTTAAGTGCCAGTGTAATTAATTATTTAAACATGAAGTTTGATATTTTTTTTATGTTTTTTTGTTTGACCCCAAAAATATCAGATGTCCTTAAAACGCGTTTAAAATGGACATCCGTAACTGCAAAATAAGATTTTTAGGTGTAGTTATTTAGAGGGGAAGCCTTGTATTTTCCTTTAATTTTTGGCCCGTTTACCTATTCTGCTTTTGCCGCGAAATTCCAAAAATTCGTTTTATTTTGTTCCTTTGGTAATTTTGTCATAAAATTCCGTTTTATGATGTTGAACACGTTAACAATATTTTGGAATAGAACATTACAACACAAAATATATTTGAAAATAGATAAATTAGTTAAATTTAAAACTCATTTTTATTTTTTTAATAAATAATACTAAAATATATAGAAAATTCAGACTCTCTATTATTATTAGGTACCTGTTACGATATTTTAATGTTTTCACACAATTTTAATGGGCTTATCTCACCCACAGATTCAGCAAGGTCCTCCAATCCAACCAGCACTTAGAGGTTTAAAAACAGCATCGAACTTAAGGTGGGCAGATTTTTCAGTTAAGGATAATTTACCACCTCTAGCAGTGGGTCCTAGAGTTTTCCATCAGGCTGTGTGGGGTGCACATCATGTAACTATAGTTATTAGTACAGGCTCTACAACCACCAGTTCCCATTCGTTAGGTACATTTAATTTAGTACCAATAACCGAATTTACTGATTTGATACCAGTGAAGTATCTTCCTACCAACACAGCTAAAGAGGATGTCAAACTAGTGCAAGGTAAGATAATTGTAATTGTAAATTTTCTTCTAAGATTTCAAATAAAGTTTTCTGGTTGTTGCTTGCATTTTAAATGTTTAGTTCATAATCTTTAATTGTATTCTGTGTGTGCATATTTAACAATTTTATTTTATTTTCCACAGCATCAATAGCAGTTTTGCCATGGATGCAGATTAATACAATACAAACGTATACTGATTTGTTAAAAAGTAAATCCAGTAACAGCTCTCAAGAGGAACTATTTAAAGATGCATGCTTTATTGTCCTTCAGCTAGTCAATGCACTAAAAATGTTACAAGCACAGGGAATAGAAGAATTACCACTTTCTCTCACGAGTTTTGTAATCTGTAGAGAAATGGACAAAGATTCACATCACAGACTATGTGTACTGCAGGGGTAAGGTTCTTATTTCATTATATTATTTTTCTTGATTGAAACACTCCTGTTATACAAACAAATGAAAATCGTTGTTTTAGCAACTGCCATCCAATAATATGAAATTTCTAGTGAATAAAAGCTAGGTAGGTTTTTCGAAAAATAATGTTAAACCATTTTAAAAATTACGAAACAAAAACGATACTTTTTAATATCAACAACGTCTTTCTGTCACGCGATATTAACCATGCTTATCAATCACTCTAACTAAAAAATATATTTTTCATAATTTTCATATTTTTGATCACTTTTCTGATAAACTATTTACAGCGATTTTTGTTCTGATGTTCTCTAAGCGCTATGTGTAATTAGCCATACCGCGGTTCCGTATGGTTTAGTCGAAGTTATCGATGCCTACTATGCTTACAGCTGCGGTACAGCATCCTATTGCACAGGCTATTGCAAATTTAAATTCATGCTGGGAGTTACCTTCTTTTATTTTTTAATTTTTGTTAAAAATTGTTTTTATAGAAACCAGAGGGCAGTCATGTGCATAATTTTGAAAGCGTACTTTTGTCACATTTTAGGCAGCCTAAAAATGCTGGCATAAAATAGTGTCTATAGAAACCACATCTTTAGTTATTCTTCACTGTCAAATACACATTTGAATTGGCACACAGCCTTGATGAAAATTTAACGATCATGACCTATCCAAAAAGTTTCTCGGGGTTCACTGTAGTGGTAGGTCAATTATACTAGGATCTTTGCCAAAAACGTTTGATGAAACAGATGCATTGCAAAGACTAAAAATAGTCGACAATAAATCTTCCAACATATAATAATAGAAGTATCAAAATTATTTTAGTTTTCTTCAATTTTGTGTCATTAAGATGATGTTGCTTTCTAATGACAGTGATGTTATTTCTGCTAAGTATTACTTCCTGCCTATAAGTCTTTTAAATATCACAATTAACTCCACAAATGTTTAGTTGTTGTTTTGTGTTTAAAATGGCTAAGCAGCGTTCAGGGCAATAATCTATAAGTTTACACAACTTGAAAATTCAGGATTAGGATGATAGATAGCTTAATTTAATTTTATTAATTTAAAGCTAGCACGAAATCCATACTTATTGTTTCTATAAAATTACAGACTGGGAGAAGAAATCACACACAAGCAAGAAAACACCAAATTTGGATCTCTCTGCCTATGCGCCATAACAGTACTAACACATCTCTTACCAAATGCAAAATTAACTCCACTGCTTCGATCCCTACTTAATACTGAACGAGCTGTATCTTTAACACAAGTGAAATCCATATTGGAATTCTCTCTCTGGGGCCCTTCAGATGTGCCCTTAAGCACCAGCATAAGAGAAAGGGAACTCGCTTTACAACGATGGTTGGATCTACAACGTGCTACAGTTTTACATGGACTAGTATGTACAAGAATTCAATTAACAGTATATGAAGAGTGTCACCTGTTGTTCTTGGTTCGTAGTAATGCAAAAATGGTGTGTGATGCTTCATTGTTACTGGACTCTAGCAGTAAACAAAACATGCTAACAAATGGGCATAAATAAGTGAAATGTAATTATTTGCGCCCAATTCAGGTGCTTGTTACTATTATTCACTTATTTTGTTGTGTACCGGAAATATACTTGTAAATATGTGTGTAGAATCTTAATGTAATCTGAAACAATAGGTTCAAAATGCATGTTACCAATTTTCTGATCTTGTTCAATTAAACATCTTGCATACATATATTATATATGCCTCAAGTAATTTATTTTCTCACCTATTATTTTACTTATGTATTTGGTTTGGTCATTTTATTATAATGAATAAAGCAATATTAATGATAGGTTTTAATTTAGCAGCAGCAATAAGTTTTGAAGGTGCAAGTGGTTATTTTTTTTCAACATTTGATTTCAATTAATATAAATTCATAACTATATTAAAATGAATACGTGTTTTATGAGTGATTGCAGGAAAATTGCAGTACCTAAGAAATAATTTTTTTAACTGGCAAAATTGCTGCTATTAAATAATATATTTTTTGCAAAATGATTGCTCTATAACCTTACCCACCAATACCAGCTTTATGTAATTGCAATTAATTTGTTTTTTTTGCAGTAAAGTAAGCAAAATGTTAAACTTTATCTTTATAACTTAATATTTTTTATACAGGGCGAGCTAACAAGGCTGTGTTGGTCAATATCTTCTTTACTATTTAGTAATCTCGGGACTCGTACATTTTATCAACAGATGGCGCAACTAGAAATGTAAACTTTATTTTAAATAAGAGTTAGAAAAGTAAAACAAAATTAACTAATTAACCTAACCATAGTAAATACGTGTTGTGCACAGTATGCCGTCAAATAGTAGTTAAATACCTGTCAATCTGCGCCAAATTTGATTTTTTAAGACCGCCATCTATGTGCAAATCTCAGCAAGAGTCCCAAGATTGTCAAACTTTTCGATTGAATTAGGTTGAATTTTTTATATATGAAAATGGTGGAAGTTGAGACACCATACTCTTCATAACATCACCTTAAACTAAGGGTTTTCGAGAAAAATAGATCACAAGGAAAAAAATCGGGAAATCCAAATATCATACGACAATCAACAACTGATTCAGATCAGATTTTAATAGTGAAGGTCTGCAAAGGTGAAATTTTTCGAAAAGCTGAATAATCTCAAAAACAAAACACATTCAGAGAGGTAATTGCTAAACGTTGACTACCAAATACGTAGGAGACGGATTGTTATGCAAGGCTCTTTGATGCAGTAGCAACGGTCATGTGTGTTGCGACTAGGAAAACGTTTTGTCAACATTAATTATCACTTAAATTTTTCTTTGTTTTTTTGTTCTGCTTTTAATAATGTTTTTTATAGAGAGCTGTATGCTTTATTTAATAAACGTTGTTTTTCAATTAATGTGGGTGTCAAATGCTATTGGTGAAATGTAAGCAAACACCCGGAGATGTATAAATGTGGTGCACATTCACTACTGAAAGTGTACGAATCTACCTCCCTATGTTATACGTTTACAGCGGGAGGTGAACGATTCAGCAATGCCAAAATTCCCCCCGTCTGGCAGCAAGGTGTTTGAAATTTTTCCCATAGCAAAAGAGTTAATAGGCAAATAAGAATATGCGACAATTTACAGGGTTTCCTATACAAAACAAAAGATAGGTTTGGTATGCCACTATTATTTGAAACCCCCCGTGCAGTTGACAATAATTTCAAAATGTGGTCCTCCGCCACTTTTATTTGCAAAATGTTTCTGTACTTCAAACAGTAAGGCCGGTCTCCCACCAGCACTACGCAATGACGACTGTATTTTTGTGTGGTTCACACATACAAAGCTACGAGACTGCGACTGGTATTCGATTTGGGAGTCTCCGAATGTTATTGTCATCAGAGCGTTGGAAAATGTCTAGTAACGAAGATGTTGTTGCGTATTATTACGCCTACCAACGGAAGAAAAAGAAACGCAGTTGCTGGGTTAATTCCTACAACGTAGATCGTAGTGCATTTGTGTGTGCAAGAGAAATGTTAAATGACGAATCCAGGTTCAAATATTTTTACCGCATGTCGAAAGACAGTTTCCTTGCTCATCCATAATAATAGTAAAATTATTATCACTTTACTACGCCGAAAATTCTGAAATTATCAAAAGTTATAGCGCGACGGTCGCCTGGAGACTGAACATTTGCGTCGCGCGAGACTGGTTTGCACGTGGCGTTGCTGTCGCGTCGCGTTCTTCTTGATGGGAGAGCTGCAATTACAAACAATGTACGCGACCTAAAAGCAACTGTTGCGTCGAGGTAGCGTCACAGTTGCATAGTGCTGGTGGGAGACCGGCCTAAAGGAAGACGGCCTTGTTGACTCACCCTGCAATAAGCTTTACTATTTTGGCCTTTTCACCCTAGATATTATTGTGATTTTCAATTTTCCATTTCAAAAATACAAGTGTAATAATAGCTTAAAAACAAACATTGAATTATAGTGTAAGTTGTAACTATCAATAGCAATACCCATTATTACTTATCATTAT
The DNA here is from genome assembly GCA_958336395.1 of Ctenicera cuprea. Classification (NCBI taxonomy): domain Eukaryota; kingdom Metazoa; phylum Arthropoda; class Insecta; order Coleoptera; family Elateridae; genus Ctenicera; species Ctenicera cuprea. Next base: position 17,653,949 of record OY284494.1, read on the forward strand.
TTTAATCAAAATGCATTTTCCTCAGTTCACGTGGTATTAACTTCAAGTACTAATATTATCTAACCTGTTGCCTTTCACCATAATCGAAACCATTTAGATTTTACACTGTTAGTGTGAGTTTACTTACTACTGTACATAATTCGGGAAAATTAAATATTTAGTTAATTATATTTCTAGTTATAGTAATTCATATATATTTTTGTTGTAAATTAAACACAGTGCCTTATGTATTTAAAACTTTTTTTTGTAACTTTTTATACATATATGTAACAGTAAAATAAAGATATGTATAAGTATAAATTATAGTAAATTATTGCAGTAATATTATTGGCTTCTAGTTTAAAATTACATGTTTTTAATATTATTCGACTATTGCTGATTAAAAAAGAAAAACATACCGGGCAGAAGTAAAACTTAAGGTAAAAAAAACTGCAACATTTACTAATCACAATTTAGACTACTAAGTATAAGAGGCTCTAAGTAATAAGATGGCAGCATTACATAAATAGCTTCAATACAAATAATGTTTTCAAGTACAACACCAATATTGTCATTACAAATACTAATACAATTTATTTTTGGTGGAATTTAACATAAAATCATTATTATATTGTATTTTAACATACTGTGTAAATTTCGTTGTGTAAATCAATGGGTTTTGATGTTACTGAAGTAACTTCGCTTATTTTTAATCATACAGCAAATGACAACACATTAATGAACAAGAATCGAAAATGAAATCTTAATTGTTTAGTTCCTGTAAATTTATATCGGCTATGAAAGTCTCAGTTTCTGTTTCAGATTCTTGGTTTTAGTTTAAAAAATTAAAATTCATTGCAGACAACATATGAGGTAGAAAGCGCTTGGCATAGGAGCAGTTACATATATTAAACAAATAAGTACTAAATGCTAGCGTAGCACAAATTGTGCATTAATATTGTGGTATAAACAAAACTGGAAATAAAAGACAACAGTTTTGGTCCAAAAAGGTCATCTTCAGACTACAAGAGAGAAGTAGCAGTAGTGTTTTATTGATTAAAAAAGTAACAACTTACCGACATATACAAGACGAGAAAATTACATTAAAAAAAGAGGATTAAATACGCCCCCTTATTAAGTTTTATTTCGGATTATGGATAATTAATATAATGTTCATTGAGTATAAATATACAGGGTTGGGCAAAAGTACGGAACAATGCAAATATCTTTAATACGGCAACCACGATTTTAATAAAATTTTCTACATGAAGGTTCCGATATACTGCGGATACAATGAAAAAGGTTTAAAAAGACTTCCGGTTTAGCCAGAAATGATCAACTTTTTTATTTTAAATGGAACACCCTGTATATTTTTTGATATATTGATAGAACTCTTTTTTGCGAGTTCAGTGATATAAAGGTTTTATGCCTTTATTTTCAATAATTCTAGAGATATTGAACAATAATGTTTCGTAATTGTCATCTAGCAGCTCATGAAAACAAAAGAAACAAAAGAATTTGAGAAGCCTAAACAGTTGTGTAATGTTGTCAAATATGCTTGGTTCATGTTGTGTTGTTTTGATGTTCGATAGAATGAGCAGTGTGGTTGCAGTAATTAATTAATTAATCAAATTAATTAAAACTGCTGAATTTAACATCTGAAATGGTTCAATTAACAGAAATATTGCTAATTGTTAAATAAAGTAAAAACTTCTTGCTGAGTTCTACGACGCTCACCAAAACCAACCATAACTAAAATTTGAATTGGTTCTCTTTTTGTTCATTGATCTATTTCTGATGTTAAATTCAGCAGTTTTAATTAATTTTGGTTAATTAATTAATTACTGCAACCACACTGCTCAATCTATCAAACATCAAAACAACACGACAGGAACCAAGCATATTTGACAACTTTACAAAACTGTTTAGGCTTCTCACATTCTTTTGTTTTCATGAGCTGCTAGATGACAATTACGAAACATTATTGTTCAATGTCTCTAGAATTATTAAAAATAAAGGCATGAAACCTTATATCACTGAACTCGCAAAAAAGAGTTCTATCGATATATCAAAAAATATACAGTGTTCCATTTAAAATAAAAAAGGTAATATCATTTCCGGCTAAACCGAAAGTCTTTTTAAACCGCAAATACCTTTATTATCTCCGCCGTATATTGGAACCCTCATGTAAAAAATTATTTCAAAATCGCAGTTGGCGTATTAAAGATATTTGCACTTTTACCCAACCCAGTATACCGTCTGTCTATAAAGTAACCCCCCCCCCCTAACTAACTTTTGAACGACTTGATATTTTACCACAACATTTGGTGTGCTTTAATGGGAAATGAAATACTATTTTTTAGTCAAAAATTAAAATTTGTATCATTCAAAATGGCGACTGGGCGCCATTTTAAAATTTATTTTTAAAATAGAAAAAGGGGTCGAGTGACACCTCATTTGAAAGGTCTTTTAGTTCTGCGTCTGATCCTAGAGTTTCAAAGAAAAATATTTAGTCATAACAAAATGGCGGATTTTAAACAATTGGACTCACTCAATTCAAAATTGTTCTGATTTTTTTTATCCAGGGTCGAGTGACACCTCATTTGAAAGGTCTTTTAGTTCTGCATCTGATCCTCGAGTTTCAAAAAAAATATTCAGCCATAACAAAATGGCGGATTTTAAACAAATGGACTAACTCAATTCAAAATTGTTTTGATTTTTTATCCAGTAGTCCACTTTTTCATTTGCAGGACAAAATTTTCCCAAAAATATCTCAGGTGGCTGGAAATAATATTGAAAACATTATGTTCCAACAAGACGGTGCGCCGCCTCATTATTATAGGCCTGTTTCTGACTTTCTCAACGGACATTTTCCTGGAAGATGGATTGGTAGGCAGGGGCCTGTAGAATAGCCGGCTCGCTCCCCAGATTTAACTTCCTTAGATTTTTTTCTATGGGAATATCTGAAATCGGAAGTGTACAGAACCCGTCCAGAAACAATTGAAGAACTGGAGCAACGCATTACAGAAGTTTGCAAAAATATCACTCCAGAAACTTATGAAAATGTAAGGCAGGAATTTTATAACCAACTTTTTATGTGCCAAGAAGTGAATGGTAAACATTTCGAATGCTTAATTTAATTTCTTTTTGCTTTAATTCTTAGTTTTTTTAAATATACTTCTTCATCTTCAAACATTGTCATTTTGTGATGGCTGAATATTTTTCTTTGAAACTCTAGGATCAGACGCAAAACTAAAAGATCTTTCCAATGAGGTGTCACTCGACTCCCCTTTCCATTAAAAAAAAAATTCAAAATGGCGCCCAGTCGCCATTTTGGATGATACAAAAGTTTAATATGGGCTGAAAAATAGTATTTAATTTCCCATTACAGCACACCAAATTTTGTGGTAAAATATCAAGTTAGTTGGAGGGGGGTTACTTTATAGACACAGTGTATAACCCTACACTTATTTGGACATGTTTACATAACCTTTGATAATGGCATGTAAACATGTGGAAATAAGTAATAAATCAACATTGTTGAAGTAATAAAGTATTTTATGTATCATCAATAAATATGGGCTTCAAGGAAGAAAAGCTAGAACTTATAAATAATATATTGTTCATCTTGTAAAATTTTGAGGATAAGTCGTTACTTTTTTAATCAATAAGGCCCTATTGTCACCATGATGTTTTTAGCCTGAAGATGGCCCTTTTTGAACCCAAGTATGCAGCTTTCGATTTCACAATATAAATATATAGAAGGTGTCTATTTAGCGGTGATATTTTGTCATTTTTATACAAACGTTTTTAAGGTTTCAAAGCTGCATAATCTAAAATTATTTTCAACTCTGCAGTGTTTTATTTTTGCTGGTCAGCATAGCATGCATTATTTTAAATGAAACACCCTGTATATTTTTCAGGGTGTATACTAATCAAGTACTTAAACATTCCCTGATTTTTCCTTGAGTTTTAAATATATTTGCAGGTCCAGGTATCGAAGAACATTTAAGAAACAAAACAGGTATGGAAAAAATTTATATAATTTATTTAATCAAAGTGATAATAAATTGTCAATATCAACGTATGAAATGCCCGTACTGCTTCATATCAAAAAAATTCCCTGACTATTTTGCAAGTTATGTAAAATTGCCCGACTATTCCATGACATAGGTGCCACAGAGAAATTAGTAGACTAGGACATGAACTAAATTATAGCTCTATTAGCCTACAACATTTTAAAAAACTCTTTGAGCTATATTTCCAAAATTTTGTGAATATTTTTCACTTCATAGTTTTTATTAGGAAATTTTGTGTCCAATAACATTGTGCCTCTATAGGATCATTACAATAAAAAAGCATTAGTCTAACCTCCGCTTCAGGTTTCGCATTTTTTAAAAAGATTATTTTGTCGATGAATTTTTGACAAATCTCTACATTCCAAAGCACATTAAAATTGGGCTATCTGTTCCGGAAATATGAGACACACACACCCACAGACCAACATATTTTATAAACCACTTTTATGGGTTCCTGGAGAACAACTACATGTATTTCTGTCAAAATTTGGAATCAAATTCCCTATACTGAAAATATAAGAAAGTAAAAATATATAAAAACTTTCATTAAAAAAATGCATGTTAAGTTTACTACCAAAAACAGAACATGCGGTAGAGTAGAAATAAATGTAGATTACGCAGCTATTGAAACCCTATAACTTTTGTCTAAAACTTTTTTTTCTAAAATCGATATAGAAAAATCGTCGCCTAAATGGAAACCCTGTATACAGTAGTGCAATTCCTATCTTCTATTTCCACTTTTGATAACATCACACCACTTATGAGATTATGAACTTCCTTTCAAATCTTTTTTGCAGTATAAAATTAATTTACACAGACGGTAAACAATACAACTAATTTAGGCTTCCAAAACTCTTTGCACTGCTTCTGTTTTTTTTTTTAAATAAAAATAGGTATACGACATTGTATTCTCTTAATCTATAAAATATAAGCAAGAGAAAATAAAATATGATCTAAACTTGTCATTAAAGACCAACACATTTTCTCTGTTAGCATCATCACAACTCGCCTGATTTTAATGATAAAATTCGGAATCAAGTTCAGTTAACACTTCTTTTTGTAATTTTTCTGTATCAACCTGATTAACTAAATTCTACCATTCTAAAAATTTCAGCAGTAAATGTTCAATAAGGCAATCAAAGGAATCACAATTATAAGCCAACAACACATGAAATCATGTACAAGTTGATTATAAATTGCTTTACAACTTGAAATTGTTGTAACATTTGAATTATTAATGCTAGGAACATCAATTAAAAAATAAAATGCAGTTAAAAGAAAGGGATTTAATAATAGTTATTTAAGTAACAAGGAATGTAAAGACGTAATAACATTCGAGGTAGGTAAATACGAGCCGAGGCGAAACCGAGGCTTGTGGCCTGCCGAGAATGTTAATAGTCGATACATTCCGTGTTACTTATTAAATTTTTCACGCAGGTAGAAATTTAATCATATTTTTAAAAGTTCGTTTTGACTGCTGTCATCGGAATTATTTTTTAAAAGCCCCATTATTCTAAGTTGCCTGTGCTTGTTACCATATCAACGAACAGTTAAAATCAACATTATTATCCTAGGAATGTAAATGACACTATTAAGTTCCGTAGTCAAGGGCAAAAAGTAAACGAATGTTATTAGCCATTTACATCTTTTGTAGCTATGGATGTATCGTCTATTTACCTTGCCTGTAGCGTGAAAATAATTAATTTGGCAGCTTTTTATTTAAAAGTTCTGTGAAATGATGTTTTCTTAACAAGAATTATTGACTGGATCAAATTTAATATCTCAGTAGCAATACCAGTACGGGTAGATTACGCACCATTGCTAAAACAGGAAGGCAGCTGGCAACAGCAATCGGTTGTGCAGATACTCGACGAGTAAAGTCTACACCATTCGTTCCATCACATTAGAAGAGCTTCGTGAAAGCATTCAAAGTACTCAAGAATCACGCCAGAAGCTATTTACAATTTATCGCCTTTAATAGTGGACCCAAATGGTGAACATTTGCGTTAGTAGGCACAAAATCCCATTAGTTTAGCTATATTATACTTTTTACTTGATGTTTCTATCGTTAATAGTTGGAAAGTCGCTTGAAGTTGTAAAGTGACTTTATAATTACCTTTTATTATCTACGATGATCATGAGTGCTTTAATTACTTTATTTCATGTTCACTGCTGTACATTAAAGCATCTGCAGATGCACATGTGATTGCTAATTTTTACATTACCTACTGCTCTTGGCTGCATGCCAACAGAATAAGCAGTTTAGCAATAATTCTTGATTTTCCTTAATGCAAACAGTTATCTATAATTCATTTCTATCGAAAACCTAGGCCTAGCATTAGGCACCTTAAAGGCCTTTATTAAAATAGACTTGAACTGGAATGTTGGTTCCATACTGTTTCTTCAATTTTTCGTATTCTTCTGGTTCAAATCGTTCTATTGTTGAAGTACTGATGGAACTGCAAAAACAAAATCAATTTTAAAATAAAAATGAGACGTCACATATTTATATTATCATATTAAGCTGACGCGCAATTGAAATCAATTAAATAAAAAGTTGATAAATACTACTTACCACTTTTGTGGGAACAGCGCACAGGCGGTAGGCACCATAAAAGATAAACTGAAAATTGTAATTACATTATTAATAGAAACCAACATCAATAAGAATAAATGCAACTGTTTATTACTTACAAGAATCCAACACCCATAATTTGAATTGGACCATGTAAAGGTTTTATTCTCTGCATCCAGTTGTACTTTTCTATTCTTTCCATTATAACAGGTAACACCAACATTCCAGGAGCACACATAATAATACGACAAATAGTAACCTGAAATATACCCTTAACTGCTGCAACTCGGGATTTACAGGCTTTCTGTCCCTTCTCATCTTCAACGTCTATGCCATATAACAGTTCGGTTTGTCTCATGAGAGGAATATTCACAAAATTAGCTGCTGCTACAGCTGCAAATGGCACGTACCTCTAAAATATAAATGATTAGTGCATAAGTAATTTTATGGTGCTTGAAATAAATTAAACCTGTATAAATGGTGATGCCCTTTTTTGCCACATGGTCTTACAACCAATAGCAGTCAACATGGCAGAAACAGTTGCTGAACCATAAGCAACACCCAACTGAGTTGTGCTAACTGGCGATTGAGCATTTCTGTTTGTGTAATTTACCAGGGCATTAAAAGACTGGTTGACCCACTGCCAAAACACCACGGCTGGTACCGTGCTACCAATATGAAAAATAAATTATGTATTATCTACTTCATCGAAAAGATTTAAGTATTTTCTACACATTTGTCTCAATCTTTTTTATTTTTCATAAATTATTTCCTTACCGATACCACTGCAACATGGCTCCAGTAATTGCCATACCACCGGGTACTTGGAAAGACATCCGACCAAATACATTCTGTTTTTCACCGCTATCTGGATGGAAAGCACTTTCATACAATTTTTTGGCGTATATAATTTGCTCTAAAGTGGTACCAGGAGGTTCAGTTCCTTTACGATATTGTTCAATAAGTATTTTGGCATTATCTAATACCTCTTCTTTTTCAGTACAAGTCCTAGGATCAGTTACCCATAGGAAGTGTTTAAACCTGCCTACAAAGGTGTTTAGATCCCATAATGGCGCATCAATATTAAGTCTTTCAGGCATAATTATAATCTAAAATAATAACACTTTAATAAATTTTCACTTTAGAGCAATTTAATGATCACACAGTAGTTGTGTAACGATTTCCACCATTAAAAATATGGCGTTTTAAGACCGCTTTATCACATTTGATAACTGTTAAAATTTTTTATAGGTTATAGCATTGATCTTTATGTCAAATACTCACTTTTAGTTTTGATTACGCAATTGTAGTAACAGCCTTTAATAAAGCTACAACTCTATTATCACACCCTCCGGCACACAAATATTGGATTGCCAAGGACACAGCAAATTAAAACAAGTCCGGTTGCCAAGACAAATTTTTATTTTAGTAGGTATAACTTACAATTTGCACACAGCCATTTTTATCACCCGATTAGTTTCAAGGACATGAATGCAGATGCATTTTAGGTCAAGGTCAAAGTATTTTGGAGTTTGCGTCCAACTGTGAAAGTTTATTTGTTTTAGCTGTCCTCTATAGTATGATCAAAAAGTCATTGGATCGCGGTTGCTGTGGAACTGACAAGTCATCTATGAAATTATTTATTTCTATTAGTTTTGACATTTACTTTCAAAAGTCAGCGGATTATAACTAAATGTTTCAAACAGAACATAAAATTTTTATGATTGGAGCATATTCACCACGATTTCCATTACGGTAATATGCTCTAATCTTAAAAATTTTTTCTATTTTGGTTCTTTACTGACTACTTTATGAAACTCATTTGGATTTCATAAAGCAACTCCTAAAAGAATTCAAAATTTTATTTTGTTAGGTTGGTGACAACCGTGTGACAACAAAACGTTCACGCGTTATAAACATAACCTTCAAATTGTAAGTTCTAAAAAAGATTATTTAGCGTATTTTTCGCTACTTTGCGTAGCTCGGGTGGGGTGCAAGATAATTCTTCTTCCATCTTATCTTCAAATCTTAGGTATTTTAAAAATTAAATCACTTTCAAATTGTTTGTCTAAATTTGAATTTGACAGTAGTTTGAATTGTATGAAATTACTAAATGTCACCAACAGCCACATATCAAAAACAAAAAACAAAATTTTCCTAATCGATTAAATTTTTAAATTAAAATATAAAATAAGGTAAGTTTTAACTTTTTTGGACCAAAATAGAAAAAATAGTATAAAATACACGTTTCATAAGACATTTAAGCGCACTTGTCCATTAGAAAACTCGCCGCAAGCGGCTCGTTTTCTAACTTGGACGCGTGCTCTAAAATCATGTCTTATGAAACTTGTTTTTTAATATACTATTATGTTGTTTAAAACATTTTTAATTATAATCTGCTGACTTTTGAAAGTAAATGTCAAAACTAATAGAAATAAATAATTCCATAGACGACTTACTTGTCAATTCCACAGCAACGCTATCCAACGACTTTTTGATCATATGTTATTTTCTGTAAAGGGAAGTACTGATATAAAAATTTTTAGTTTTGAGATGTGGATATCAAAATAATTCGATACCAGAGCAATAGTTAACCTTAGTATCCCTCTTCAATTAATGTCACCGCTCTAACTATCTGATTTTCATTCAGATTCTCTTGGTTGTCTCCTTCTCCCTAACACATCCAGATTCATGTTTCCACCAACAAATTACACGGCGAAACGGTAAAATCAAGTGAAAAATTTTTTTTGTGGAATTTAAACTTAAGCGTCTTTTTGTTGTTTACTTTGTTTTGTAAAATCTTCAAGGAAACAAGTGCCTACTTTTTTACAGGTAAAATGTAAAGGTATGTTCATATTATCTGCCAAGTTATAGATTGTTTGGTTGAGATTTACAAAAAATACACACTAATAAGAAGGTGTCTCTATATTCATTTTGAGTAGTGTACCTACCCTCTATTTCTTTTCTTATAATAAGTGAGATTCTAACGATTGCCCTTGAATTTGAATTACCCTGTATACTTTTATAGCATTTTAAAAATTGCAAACTTAAGTCAATGTAACAATAATTATAATGTATGATCATAAAGGATAAGTAATAAGCTTCTTAAAAAATTAATGATTATTCAGATTTAATGAAAATTAAAGAATATTGCAAATTAACAACACAGCTTTTTTTATGTTAAGTATTTCATTTTCCGGCCACATAAGTCATTGTCCCCACTGGGCTCTGGCTTGATAACACAGCTCAGTCCACGCCTGTTTGGCATAGGGTAGCTCATGGTTTAGTGTGCTATAATCAATTTCCTGTATATGGTGTTTGAAGTGGTTTTTAATTACAGTAAATAAAGGCAGAGTTTTATTATATGTAGTTTTATTACACATTGTTGCAATTCGTTTTCCCAAACAATTTTAGTTCTTTTATTCGTTTTGGGTGTTTGCTTTCTCCATTTGTTTTTGCCAGTCCTATAAGAGCCCATTTGTGATCTTCAAGACAAGTTCTTGTAGTCCAAATTTATTTACAGAGTGTTTTAAAACCCTTTTGCTTAAGATGATAGCTTCACTGTACTTTTGGTTTTTTTTATTTCGGTATAGGGAAGTATTGATTTCATGCAGATTTTCGAAATTGAGATTTTGATGGAAATACATGTTTGGGCCCCAGTAACCCATAAAGGTGATTTAAAAAAATGTCTGTGTGTGGTCTGTTATGCTTATATGTCGCTAATGGGTGGGCTGATTTTGATGTGGTTTGGGATGAGGAGGTATATCAAAAATTCATTGACAAAATAAGCTTTTTAAAACAAATTTCATACCGGAGGCGGAAGTTGCTTTTGTGGTAGCATTTTTTTCAGAAAATTGATTTTGGAAAGTTAAATGGGGGATCTGATGAAAGACCTTAAGGCAAATCAAACGCTTTTCTAATGAACCTTCCAGCTTCGAAATGGCAGTTGCTACATTTTTTAGAAAATTTTGACTTTTAACGCCCCATTACTCTAGAACATGGCGCATTGGAATGAAATTTGGTATCATAATAACCCTAATAAAGCACTATAAAACTTTGTAGGCTCGTAGAGGTGGTGATGGGCCACAATTTAATTTGTTGGTCATTGCTATAATTTTACTGTAACGCCTTCTATGAATTTTTGAAAATTGGAAATTAAAACCCTTTTATTTAATTAATGGGGGACAATACGATAATTCTGTTCAAGTAATGCAACTCCCATCATTGATGGCAAAATCAGAATATAATTTTAATTTTTTGATAATTTATTATTTAGGGGGCCACCTTTCCCCGCCCCTCAATTTTTGACAGAAAAACTAAAGATTTGTTTTTTGATTTTCTTTTATGTTTGGCAATCTTTTTCCCAAAAATAAAAATAAAAATGATTTCTCCAAGAACTTCGAAAAATATTGGTTTCCAGTTACAGTACATGTACCGGTTGCTAATAGTTTAGATAAGTTTCATCTGTATATCGACTTTCGTGCGCATCTCATTGTAGGTGGGGTCTGGATTCTGGATTTGGAATTTGGGAGTGTGAGTTACCTCACGCGCACTTAGGCCACAATAGGTGGGCCCATTTGTACTACCTCCCCAGCAGCTCTCCACATTGGACGTTACCCAAGCCATCCTACCTTTTGGATGTACTTGAGGACATCCGCAATTGGAGTGTTGCTGATTTCGGCCATGTTAGGCTAGAAGTCCTCCAGCATGGATCCTCTGGTTGTTGCAAGAGCTGGGCAGTGACATAGGACATGTTCTGCCGACTCGTCGTCCTCGTTGCATGCACGACAGTTTGGGCTGTCCGCCAGTCCCAACTTGTGCATGTGTTTCTTCAGGGTGCAGTGTCCAGATAAGATACCCACAACTAGTCGTAAGTTCTTTCGGGACAGTTGCACACAGTATTTGGCTGTTTTTGGCGATGGTGCCGTAGCAGCCCTTGCTTGACGACAGCTTTGAGTGTTAACCCATCTTCGTGTGAAGCTTTTTAAGGTTTCCTGGTGTAGCATAAAGCTTAATGTCTTCAGGGATATGGGAATTACGGGTTCTGGCCCCCAGAGAGGTTGTCCAGAGGCCAGTCTCGCAATCTCATCAGCCTTTTCGTTGCCGTAGGTTCCGTCATGTCCTTTCACCCATACAAGGGAGACGGCATTATCTTTTGAGATATCGTCGAGAGCTTCACGACACCGCAATACCACTCCTGAGGTGATTTTGCAACTGCCTAGGGCTAGTAAAGCGGCTCTGCTGTCGCTGTAGATACCAATACGTTGGTTCTTGATTTGTCGTTCAAGGATTGCATTTGCACCATGCATTATTCCCACTACCTCCGCTTGGAAGACAGTGGCAATTTTGCCTAGTGGTATACTCTGGCGTAGGTTTAGGTCATCGGAGAAAATTCCGGCACCCGTTCCATGCTTTGTTTTAGATCCATCGGTGAAGATGGATATGTCCATATGCTGGGTTGGTCCAGCATTCGCTTAGACACTAAAGTGTCTATTAAAGGCATATTGTAAAGGAAGGTAGTCCACCATAGCATCCAGAAGAGGAATCTTGACGATTGCCTCATCCAGGATGCGGGTGTGTGTGCCTCCCTTGCCTGATGTTTGCCACCGCCCCTTGTGGCGCAGCCTTAAAGCAGTTCTCACAGCTACTTCCTCCACAAAGAGATCAAGTGGAGGAAGGCATAAGATCACCTCTAAGGCGGCCGTGGGGGTTGAGCGTATAGCACCTGTAGAACTGAGACAAGCGAGACGTTGCACGTGTCCCAGTTTGGTTGCTGCCGTAGCCTGTCTGACCCTGGGCCACCAGACAAGTCCTCCGTAGCATAGCATGGGCTTAATCACGGCAGTATACAGCCAGAAGGTAACTCTAGGGGAAAGTCCCCAAGATTTACCTAGAGCGCGGCGACACTGCCAGAAAGCCATGCATGCTTTGTTTGTTTTAGCTTTCAGGTGTTTCTCCCAGTTTAGCTGTTTGTCAAAAACAACTCCCAGGTATTTGACATTATCTGAGAATCTGAGAGAAGTATTGAATAGGAGAGCTGTACGTAAGGGTCCAACCTTCTTTTTCTTTGTGAAGAGTACCATCTCTGTCTTCAAGGGGTTGACAGATAGGGACTGTTCATTTCACCATTTTTCTGTTATTCGAAGAGCCGTCTGCATTAAGGTGCAGAGCATGCCCTCAAACTTCCCCGTGATGAGGATGGTGATATCATCCGCATATCCAATGGTATAGAATCCAGCATCATTGAGTGCGCTTAGAAGGCTGTCCACCACTGTATTCCATAACAGTGGAGACAGAACTCCGCCCTGTGGGCAGCCTTTCATCACGACACCTCTAATTGAGCTGTCTCCTAAGTTAAATTGCACTGCTCTCATTGCAAGCATGTGCTTTATCCACTCACAAAGAGTAGGTGCAACACCAAGTCTGCGTAAGGCAGAGTTTATACTTTCAAAGGTGGCCTTGTCAAAGGCTCCTTCAATATCAATGAAAACTCCCAGGGTAGACATTTTGTTGTCTAATGATCTCTCGATCCGATTCGCTACGGCATGTAGCGCCGATTCAGTAGATCTCCCTGGGATGTAAGCATGTTGGTTCAGGTGCAGTGGGTGTGAAACAAGCACCTTCTCCCTTATTTCCCTGTCACAAAGTCTCTCAAGAGTCTTTAATAAGAAAGATGTAAGACTAATGGGATGGTAAGATTTGGCCAGGGTGTAGTCAACACGCCCTGGTTTGGGTATAAAAACTACCTTCACTTCTCTCCAGTTCTCCGGTATATATCGAAAGGCGATACATGCCCGGTAGATGCGCACCAGGTGGGCAAGTATCAGGTCCAGACCCCATTGTAATAGGGCTGGGAAGATACCGTCCACTCCTGGCGACTTGAAGGGGAGAAAGGAGTTTATAGCCCAGGTTACTTCGTCGCCCCTTACGACCCGGTCCGCCACTTCCCAATGCTCCTCAATGGGAGGTGGGGTGTCGGACTTTAGCCATACACAGTCAGGGGTAACAATGCAACCTGGGAAATGTGTTTGAATTAGCACCTGTGCTGTCTCTTCGGGTTTGGTTGTCAGAGAACCATCCCCTTGCCTGAGACAGCCAGGTTGTTGATTGGGAAAGAATCTTATTTAGTCTTGCCGCTGAGGTAGTAGTCTCTATGGAACTGCAAAAAGTTTTCCAAGAGTTCCTCTGCCTCCGGCGGATTTCTCTTTTATATATTCGTTTTTGGTCTTTGTAGACCTCCCAGTCACTAGTAGTTCTAGTTCTCTTTGCTTTATTGAAGAGTTTACCCAGCACTGATCTCATCCTGTCGAGTTTCTTGCACCACCAAGAGGTTGTGCGACTCGCCTTGGGTGTTTTCAGGGAGCATGATGATTCATAGCATTGTAAGAGCGAGTTTTGCAGAATGTCCACGCTGGTCTGCAGGTCCTCTACCCGAGCAATCGTATCCGGGAAAATCGACTCCGCCAGGTGGGCTTCCAGATCTGCTTTATAAGATAGTCTGTCGGTCTGCTTAGGGTTCCGATATTGTTTTGGTATGGCCGTAGTTCCAGATAATCTGAAACAGAGCCATCTGTGGTCTGACATGGATACAATAGGTGATACATGCCAGCCCACAATATTATTGGAAATACCTAACGATGCCAGGGTGACATCAATCACCGTCTGGCTGCGCATTGTGACAAAGGTAGGTTCACATCCACGGTTCAGTATTTCTAGGTTTGTACTTACTAGGTACTCAAGTAAAGATTTACCTCTGGTGTTGATGGTACTGCTGCCCCACGAAACGTGGTGAGCGTTCGCATCACAACCAATAATTAGGTGTTTATTTTCCCTCTCACAGTAATCCATCAGTTCGATCAACTCCGCGCTGGGCGGAGGGTCGATTGAGTCACCGGGAAGGTATACCGATGCTAATAGAACATCTTCTTTTCCTTCGTTAATGCTGCAACTCACCTTACCGCCGTAATATCACGCGTACAGAGGTGTGGCAAAGCAAAGGCTTGTAAGTGATTGGGACAGTAGATGCACGTCCTTGGTTTCTTTTGGGTGTTATCTGTGAAGACAGCGCCATTATTATTATTTAATCCACAGATCTTAGATTTTACAATCCAAGGCTCTTGTATTAATGCAACAGTGTTTTGCTGACTGTCGAGATGTCTGCGTAGAGTGACAGCAGCCACTCGACAGTGTTGCAGGTTAATTTGTATAATATTTAGTCCAGGCTGAGTGGACATGGGGTCAATAAAAAGAGTTAGTCGGCCCCGGTGTCTGACCCGGACTCCAACAGTATCTCCATCAGCATCCTCTCCTCCTCACAGGTTGTGTCCATGGGGGTGGAGAGTTGTGGGGATTCCTCTTCGGATGGCTGCTCTGGTAGCGGCACTCCGGCTGGTGGTGGAGGGGTGTCCGCAGACGCACCTGATCTGTAACTAAATAGGGTTGAGGGGTGTCCGTAGACGCACCCTGCTCTATAGGCTGGTTTTCAGAGGCTGGAGGTGCATCTCCAGGCTTCTGAATTTTTATGCTCAGGGTGGTAAACTGATAGTGCAGTTTACCTCCTTTGCTTTTGACGGCCGTCTCGGCCTCTCTGCTTAGGCCAAAAATTAGGAGCCTACCAAGTGGCTCCTTTTTTTCGGCCGTGTGGAAGAGGGGCCAGTCCCCAACGCCCATTCCGGAGTTCTGCACTGCCAGTCGACGACAGACAGTCTCCGTAGGTTCGGGTTTCCCCGGGACCCACAGAGCTGCCTTCGCCAGCCTGGGCAGCCGATCCACCTGAACGACGCTGAGGCGAGCACCCTCCCACAGGGCAGGCAGGTTCGCGACCGCGTCTGTCAGCCACTTCAGGGTCTGGTCGTCCTCACAGGTGATTCGAAGAATCTCCCCGGAGTACTGCCAGCCCCTAAAAGTGGGTGGGGTTTTCATATGTCAAAATGTAGAGGATCACTTGAGTAGCAAGATCACGGTGCTTGCCAAAACAAAAACTGGCATGGACAGAATCCCTAGAGTGAAAACTGAAAAATGGGCGTAACAACTTGTTGATACTTTCCCATATGTTTTAAATATTCTCACCCCAACAATTGATTAAAATTTACATCTACACCGCCTATAAGAGTCTAAGAGGTCTAACACGCTTTGGCTAGTAGTAGCGCTAAATCCCGTAACACTTCGGTCTTAGGTAGCAGACTGAAATCACGAGTAAGCGGGCATCTTGATTTTGAATAACTCTAGAAGTATTAATTTTAGCAAAAGTTACACTTATTAATTTGTATTTAGAATTAAAAAACCTTTCTGATTTGAAAGCCAAAATGCCATGTTGCTATTTAAAACAGGGTATTTTTTACCGTGGCCGCCATATTGAAATTGGAAGCTTAATGGTTTTTCTTTGCAAGTCTTTTTAAATAAAAAAGTTAGCCTATACTAAACACTAAATAACTAGAAGAAAGGACAAAAAATATTACCTTAGAAAAAAATTCGAGTTTTTGATTTTTCGTATTAAGATTTTCCTGGAGTAAACAACACAAGAAATCAATTTTTGTATTTTCTATCGAAAAACTTGGGGGGAGGGGGGAGAGTAGCCCCCTTAAATATTAGATTATTAAAAAAATATAAGATTCTGATTTTGCTATTATTGATAAGCTATCTTGCATCAAGAGAAATTGTGTATTGCCCCCCCGGTAATTAAATAAAAGAGTACCAATTTTCAAAACTTTACAGAGGGCGTTACAGTGAAATTATAGCAATGAACAAAAAACCAAATTGTAGCAGATTCCCAGCTCTATCGACTTAAGAAGTTTAAAAAAAATGTGTGGACAGTCTTTGAGGAATAATTTTTTGAAAATTTTGGAAACCCCTAATTTTTAGTTTTTATATTTTCAAAAAAAAATTGTCAAATGATTGTACTTATATTAAGGGCTATGTTTTGCCGTGATAATTTTTTTATGGGATATTTCGTTTCTGAGTAATCGAGCATTAAAGTCAACGTTTTAAATAATTCCTGGAGGGCGTCAGATTGAAATTTGGAAAAATTTGTGAGAATCAAGTTTGTAGCTCACTACAAGCTCTATCGGCTCACAAAATTTAAAAAAAAACGGCGTGGGCACTTTTTTAACAATACCAAAAAAACATGTCTAATGTCTAATGTGTAAAATAAAATAGTTATATCTATCTATATATTTCTGATTTAGGAATGTGAAATGAAGCAAACGTTAAATGATCATGTTTCAGTTCCTTGTGTTTGATTTTAGACTATTCCACGAGCATTTTTGAGTTAATTCCGAACATTGGCCATATGTTGGAGACACAAGAACATTTTATGTTATACAGAGGTGGAGCAGCAGGGCGGATGGCCAGCATTGTTTTTTAGGAACTATGATCTACATTAAAATCCTAGAATCTGCTTTATTTTCAGTGCAGACTGAAAAACTAAAATTTTCAGTTTTCGCTTTTCGTGTATAATTTTTATTATTGAAAATAGCTCAAAGCGGTTTTGACATTATTCAGACACTTTTTTATACAGATTTTGAATATGATAAAAAATTTTATAGATCATTAAATGTTCAAGATATTGACATTAACTTCGCTTTTATAAATATGCATCAAAGGCTTTGATGTAAAGTTTGATGGGTTTATTACCACAAATAACAGAGTTATAAGCGAAAATGTGTTTTCTCATAGTAAGCTGCGAAAAACTGTTTTCTTGCAGTAGGCTGAAATTTAAAAAAGGAAAAAACAAAAGGCTGCATTTCAACTGACGTTTGTTCATGTTATCTTGCCAAATAATAAAGTTATATAATAAATGAGAAACTGTTTCCCATGAAGTTTTGCAACCGTTGAATCATATTCTGCTTCAAGTATCGTAGAACATTTTAATAGTTCTGATAAAGACATTGTTAATGTCATGACTTCACCAGAGAAATTTGATTTGCCACAGAAACACAATGAAATGAAGACTGGAGGTTCTAATACCCACCTTGACTCTTATGACAGTGTAATGTTATCTGAAGCAGATTTATTAAATTTGAAAAATGTCATACAGGAAAGAAACGGAATCAGATTTCTTTTATTACTTCTTTCTTTCAAAAATGACTCCATTGGTCGACAGCGACAGTTTGTTTTCAATACACTTATGTGTTTGAAGGAGAAGACACCTGCTGAAGTATATTCAATGGTGTTTCCAGTACTTACAAGTATAGGCAAGTGTTAATACTTTACTTAAGCACTCAGTTTTTAATGTTTTTTTTTCAAAACAATTTAGCTTACAGTGTTTTTGTCGTTTAAAGATAAACCCGGATTTTATTGGTTTGCCTTGTGTTATTCCTTATGAACCCAATCAAATAATTTGTCGTTTGTGAATTCATAACATTTTAAAGACATTGCAGCTTACATCTTTTTCTGTTCACAAGAAACAACATAGACTAAATCGAGAAAGTCTGGGTGTATTTCAGTAATAGTATATTGCACAGATCAAGATCCGAGAATAAATTGCTAGACAGTTTTTTTTTCAGGAAAGTCGAACTACATGCAAGAATATGCATGAGAAATTATATATTTCCAGATTTTATATCCCCAGGATACTTTGGCTAAAAATTTAAACTGTATTATTGTTATTAGCTGTTATTAGTGCCGTTTAGTCAAAAAATAATAATTTTTACATTTAGTTTAGCAAAAACCTAATATATATATGAATAAATTCAAGACGTGTCCTTTTATTGCGAGAGTAACAATAATTCTTTCTAATGTCTTGGTAGCCACGTGCTAAAGAGTGCTGTATTTTATGCAGAAGTCCCGAGTTCAAACTTTTCTTTTAATGTTTTTGTTATTTTTTTATTTTTCACACCATTTTTACAATCAAATAGTTTAAAGAACACGATTTGTACAGTAAATTGTAATTTTAATATGTAGTAATGAAATAATTAAATTGATACCTATTTCATTATTATAACATAATTAAAAATTAAAACTTCACATAAGCGAAGATGAAATTAGTTCAAAAATTTAATAAATTAAAAAAAATTAAAAACTAAGTCCTACTCAGGATTCGAACCCGGGATTTCTCCATAAAAGACAGCATCCTTAAGCACGTGGCTACCAAGACATTAGAAAGCATTGAGGTTATTATCATATTAAAATGACACGTTTTGAATTATTTAATATTTAAATTTTTGCTTAATTTTAAATGTAAAAATTATTTTTTGACTACATGGCTGTACTAACTCGTTACCGAGTATCTGGTAACGAGATCCGAAAGGGAAACTAAAGAAATATAAAGGAAAATAGAAACACAAGCACAAAGGGTAGGATTACAAATCAATGAACAGAAAACAAAGATGCTAGTAGTAAAACCAGTAAGGAGGTTGGGACAAAATTTCACGGTAGAGGATAAAAACTTCGAAGTAGTCCAGCAAATTAAATACCTAGGAGCCCAAATAAATGGCGAAAATAGAATTAGACAAGAAATTCAAATGCGAATTACAGCTGGTAATAGGACATATTTTTCACTATTACAGATCTTTAGAGCTACATATGTAACAAGAACAACTAAACTAAAGATATATAAGTCGCTAATCAGACCGATTGTAACATGTGGTTGTCAGACATGGACAATGACAAAGGGAGATGAAGAGATGCTATTACGCTTTGAAAGACGAATATTACGAAGAATTTTTGGGCCAGTACAAGAAGATGGGTTATGGAGAATACGCTATAACTTCGAGTTGAAACAACTATATAAAGAAGCAAACATAGTAGAATTTGCAAAACTGTTAAGACTGAAGTGGGCTGGGCATGTAGAGAGAATGGACAACAGCAGAGTACCAAGGAAAGTATATCAAGGGCAAATAGAAGGAAGGAGAACAAGGGGAAGGCCAAGACAAAGATGGACGGATAACGTAGAGGAAGATGCACGGAAAATACTAAAGTTGCAGAACTGGAAGGCCGGAGCAAGACAGAGAGAAGAATGGAGGCAAAGAAAAAGGGAGGCCAAGGTCCAGATGGGACTATAGCGCCACAAAGAGAGAGGCTGTACTAACTGCGAATACAGTTTAAATTCTTAGCCAAAGTGTCTTGGGGACATAAAATCTGGAAAAATATAATTTCCCATACATTTTTCATATAGTTCAACTTTCTTGAAAAACACTGTGTAGTACTAAATCAGGATACTTAATGGATTATAATAAAAAAAGAACAAAACTTAAACAATGCAATTTTATATTGTTATAAGTTTTTGATAATTACATCGCTTAAGTGTGTGCCATTTGTGTCTAAATGTTGGTGTATTCTCTCTTAAATAATGCTGGGCAATCAGGAACATTTCCGGAAATGTTACTCGACCATAGAAAAAATCTCAAATAGAGTAAATGTTTTGTGTGGCATATTTAGTATGAAGTTTTCTGATGTATAACGGTAACCTTTGTTCTAAAGATAATCCTTGCATATGGCATGCTCAAATATTACATTAACATCAATATTTACCAATCTAAAATCTGAATCTTCATGATGAATAATTAATCTATTCATATATTGTGGTTATATTCTGTATTTTGTATGTACTTTTTAAACATTTTCGCTGCTATGGACGTATTATTACGTCTTTAGCAGTCGTGATTCGTGCCACTGTTGCGAAGGATGCATATACAGGTAGTCTATTTTAATAATATAATAAATAGAATTATGATTGTAATAAATATTGATGATACTAAAATTGTTAATTTAATTGAGAACCAGGACACTATAAGAGGAAACTGTAAGAGATACAAAGTCGGATAAAAGTTGCCTAATTAGGGAAACAATGTAAAGGTAATTTATTTTTTCTCAAAATACCCAAAGCTTACTAGATACGAGCAAGAAGCCTTAAAAAAATAATTTCTGTAAGGTAAAATATCTTATATCTGTTCATAGTGAAAATAGAATAAAATTGTAAAGGAAGAAGTTGTAGATCTCTTGCAGTTCTATATATTAAGAAAACGATTGTGTTTTGTTTTGTGTTCGAAATATAACACAAACATGCATTTTTTTAAATAACAAAACAAAACACAGCTAGGAAAATATTTATCGTAAATAAAACAATTCTTAACTTCAACAAATTTTGTATTTTAGCTTTATACTATTTCGACGTGTAAACACGTTGAAGTATAAAACTAAAATACAAAACCTGTTGAAATTAAGAATTGTTTTGTTTACAATAAATTAAAATGAACTTCAACGAAGTAAAGCTCGAACTTATAAATATAGGAAAATATTGTTTCGTAATAATAGATCTACAAATTTTTGCTGCGTGTTTTTTTTCTTCTATTTTTACTAACGGGTGTCCAGAAAGTCTTTCAGTCAGGGCGGCTATGGATTGTATAACGCAAATCTTTTATTCAGTCATATCTAAGTAATTTACTTGACATAAGTCAAAGTCAATTTAAATTAAAAGGTTTTTATTTTAAATTATTCACTTTCTGCATATTTCTTGTTATAAAATGTTTACGCAAGAACAAAAAACCTTTATTGTGAAATCTTATTTTCGCAATGGTCAACAATTAGAAAACGTAAATTGGAATTATTCCATCAATGCGTGTAAACAAGAATTTCGACAAAGATATCCAAAGACATACGTTATACAATCCATAGCCGCCCAGGACTGAAAGACTTTCTGGACACCCGTTGTGAACAGAGATATTTTATCTGAAAGAAATTATTTCTTTTTATTTTAACTTTCTCATACCTTTGATATAGGGAAGTATTGATTTCATGAAAATCTTCGAAATCGAGGTTTTGAGGGAAATGCACGTTTTGGAGCTCAAGGAATCTAAAAAAGTGTTTTTTTTTAAATATGTCTGTGGGTGTGTGACGCCTCTAGAGGCAAAAGTACTGGACCAATTTTGATGAAATCTTTAAATCAAGAGGTATATCAAAAGTTGTCGTTCTACTTAAGGTTTTTAAAAAATCCCAAACCGGTTAGTTAGACATGTTTTTTTGGTAGCTTTTTTGTCCAAAGATAAATTTTGGAAATTTGAATACGGGATCGGAGAGAAGAACTTAAGACAAATCGAAAACTTTTTTATCGAACTCTCTAGCTTTAAAAAGGCGGTCGCTACAACTTTTTGAAAATCTCAACTTTAACGCCCATTTACTCAAAAAGTAGTTGTCTAATTGGGATCAGCTATAACTTGTTTGGGAGCCCTTTATGGGTAGTATACGATGAAGTATAATTAATTTTGAAAAATCCGAAAACGATTGCAATGGCGCTGCTCCAAAATTACGAAAATTTTCAAAAGAATATTTTTCAAAAACTGCCTACACGATTTTTTTAAACTTTTTGAGTCGATAGAGCTTGCAGTGAACTACAAATGCAGTGTTTACTAATCTCCCAAATTATACTCCTTCCAGGAATTTTTGAAAAATTTGAAATTGATTATTTATTTATTCAAAAACGCAAACGCCGATCGTTATAAACTTTTATCAGTTCGATAGACTATTTGAAGTACTTTATTAGGATCAGCATGAATTTTCGTCTATTTTAAAAATTAAGAAAACAAAACATACATTTTAATATAAACAACGCATTTTCCGGCAGTTACGTGATTTTAAGTACGCCTATCAATTAGCTCTACTTTAAAAATTATAATTATAAAAAATTACACTTTTGCAAATACGGCAAGTATTAATTTAGCATGGGAAAGTCTACTCAAAGTTAACACTTCAGCTTATTTTATGCTTGTATCGAGTAAGCTATGAGTATTTTGTGAAAAACAAAATCTCTATTACGTCGTTTCCCTAATTAGGCTACTTTTATGTAATGTAACCAACTTGTGTCTCTTCTAGTTTCTAATACTCTTCTAGTGTCCCAGTTAAAATAGATCTTCATCATCTGATATGGAGCTGACACGAAGGTCGATCCTGGATTACACCAGGCCCACCCCATGCCAGTAGGTGGGTAGGAGTTTATGTGATAGGTTGGGATCGGGTGGGGTGTTGAGCAGCGTTAGCATGTCTGCAATGCATACCGCAAGAAACCGCTGCTGCAACACCGGGTAGTTAGTAAGCTACGCATCAATGGGTGTTTTGAGTACGTAACCGAGACCGTTACGCAATTATGCAATTTAACCTAATAAACTTTGATGTCAAAGTTGCACATAATTCTCATGTCACACTTCTAAGATTCTAAAATTACACACTGCAAATATCTTAATTTTCTAATAGTTAATAAGATAGCTACTTAAAATTTACCCCGAAAACTTGTTTAAAGGTCCCAGCAGTTCGATGTTACTTCCATCTGTTTTAAATATTCCCTCTGCAAATGACAGGTATATTCATCGTTTTTTTCTCCACTGGTACGTTTTTCGTTATTCCTCCCTTGTTTTCTCACCCTTCATCACCGCCTTTCTGCCTCCTCTTCTCCTTCTTCTTTTCTGGTGTATACACTTCCTTGTAAATGTTTACGCACCTTTTAATAATACTAGTTGTTCTGATTGACATCAGACGTTAATGTTTGATACTAGAACCAATCTAATTTGACATACCCGGTTCTGAGCCTTAAATTCAACATTACGCTCCAAACCTTACTTAAATTACATGAACATAAACGTACTCCCCAGATGCTCTGTTCTATAATTTAATGTATAAAATTTCTTAATGTTAGGTGTGTATCACTACCTTAGATTATATAATAAATAACATTTATACAAAAATAATACTAAACAAAGTGTATTTTCAATACAAATATCGGTAATTAAATTAATTAATCTAATGGAAAATTATTGTACTTTATTGTAGGTATGGCGGCGCACGTAAAAGAATTCGTTTGCTGGAATTTTTCCGCTTGTTGAGCGTGAATTTATTTTGGTTCTAACTTTGCTAAATTGTAACCTCGTTTGCCTTTTTCTGCCGAAAAGACCCTTAGAAATCTACCTGCTTCAAAACCTTTAGCGTCGAGTTCTAGGAATTCACCTGTTGACATTCTCTATTGTCGGGTTCGGACGAAAATAAACTCTATTGCATAACAGACTCCCTAATAGAATAACAATATCTACTTTTTTAAATCATTTGTATTGTTTAATATTTACTTACAGCCGCCTGTTCTTAACTTATCTTGGGTGTTTTATCTATTTATTCTCTATTAGAAATAACTATGTACTTATATTTATAACTAAGCTTTAACTGTTTGCTGATTATCCATTTTCCGGTTTCCTTTCATCTGTTGTTACGTCAGCAGGTAATCCAGGTGGTACGTTTAATCCCGCAGGTAATTCTCGCGCTTTTGTTTTATTGTTTTTGAGAACTGGCGCATGTCACACACTAATGCACCTGCTTTGCGCTGACCAAAAAAAACATTCTCCGGGTGCGCGCGTTACGTTGTTGCCTGTTTTACCTGATATGCTAACCCAAGGGTACTAATTTACTAACTTTGATGATCACTCTAAGAGCGATCTACACTAAAATTGTCTTTTCAAACGGTGACAAACGCAGTTTTAAATTTAAAAGCTGGAGTGGCGTCGTTAACACGTGTGCACTCGGCCACTGCCCGACTCGAACTCCTGTCCCAGTTAAAATAGAAGACCTGTATACAAATATAAAGTTGGTGTTGGATGCCTTAGAATGGCTAAGTATAAAACAACGTTTTTATTTTATACGTTGGTATTGATTTATAAAGCTATTAATAGTTATTAAAATTCCCAGAATATATGAAAAACTAAATTTAAATATCGGTGTTCATAATTATAAAACCAAGAATTGTTTGGATTTTAGATTACGCAAATTAACAAAATCAAGAAATATTTAGGTAAATACGTAAAAGAACATTATTAATAACTGTTTAGTTAACTTGGTTAATCTGTATTTTAAATGAGTATATTTACTATATAAAGGATTTAATACTACTACTTAATATGCTTGCAGTAATGTCATACCAATATTTCCAGATACTTCAATAGTCCGATCACATGATTTCCTAGCCTGTTTACAATATGCTAAAACAAACAATTTCACCCCAACCTTTAGATGGTATACTATACTGTTTACATTCATCACTTTTCAATTTTCAAGCACTTTGTTCATTGAACGTATCAGTTAACAAGCGCTTTTACTTCTTTTCATTGATAACCAAACTTGGCTGCCTGTGCTTGTACTTTTATTAATATGACTTTTAGTTCCTCTCTCGTCCGTGTTACTATAGTTAGATCGTCTGCATACGCTAATAGCTGGTATGGATTTTTAAATATACTGCTGTTCCGTTTCATTTTGCAGTTTCTTATGATCATTTCTAGTACTATGTTAAATAATACTGTTGACATGGAATCACCTTGTCTGAATTCATTGACAGTTACAAATTTTGCTGATATCCTTCCTTGAATTTTTACCTGATTTGGTGTATCGATCAAGGTCATTCTCACTAGTTTTATTAATTCATCGGGAAAGTCTAGTTTTTTCATTGCTGGTAACATACTGGTTTTATTTATTTTGTTAAAGGCTTGCTTAAAATAAAGAGTTGGAAGTTTATTTTTCTTGCATTTGGCGTATGACATGTATTTGGTCTATAACTAATCTGCTGCATCGAAAACCGCATTGGTATTCTCCCAGCACCTTTTCTGCTTTTTCCTTAAGTCTGTTATTAATTAAAGTAGGTAGCAAGTATTTTGTAGGATACATTAAGTAGCGAAATCGGCTTGTAGTTTTTGCAGTTCAGACGGTCTCCTTTTGTGTGTATTGGGCTAATTATTGCTTTTCTCCATTCTGTTGGCATGCTTTTGTTTTTTCATACGTTAGTTAGTAGGTTAAAAGTACTTTCTGTTAGTTTAGCTCCCCCACATTTTATAAGTTCAACTTGGATGCCGTCACCGCCCCGGCTTTTATTAATTTTCATTGCTATTAATATTTCTTCAACATCGTTCATCGTTGGCGGGACTATTTCGTTTTCCTTCCTGGGGAATCTCCTCTATTCATCTTTCCTCCAACTTATGCTCTGTATCTGCCAGTGCTTCCTTGTAGTACTCTAATCATCTGTCCACAACTTCCCTTCCCCCCTTTACGAGTTTCACATCTTTACTGCGACACATAGACGCTTTTGGTTGGTAGTCCTTTTTTATTACTCCAATCTTCCTGTAGAAGGTTCTTACTTGTTGGCTATTATATGATTCATCTATTTCTTGCAACATACCTAATTGGTCTGCTCACTTTTTAGTTCTACAAATTTGTTTTGTTCTTCTTATTTCTTTATATCTTTCATGGTTTTCGAGGGTTTCTTCTACTAACATCCTTAGTTTGGCAGTTCTCCTTGCCTCTAAAATTTTTTTACACTCTTTACCGAATGAAGATTTACTTTTTTCATTTTCCTTTACTGTTATTTTTTTCTGAGCTACCTGCATTACCGCTACTTTTATTACGTGCCACTCTTCTTCTACTTATTTCACTTCGTTTGTCTTCTCTAGTTCTTTTCCATTTCTTGGTTGCATTTTTCTCTTGAGTCTTTATTCTTGAGTGCTTCCCAGTCCCATCTTCTTCCACCCACTTTCCGTTAGGATTAGGCGCTGACAACTGCGGTTTCAGATTTATGCGGACCTTAAAGTGATCCGAATCTATGTCTGCGCCTCTACAACTCTATATTATTTACACAGGCTGTATGTATTCTTCAATAAGGACATGACCTATTTGATTTATTGTCTTCTTATCGGGGTTTTGCAATAATCCTTCTGCTTAAGGAATGTTGCTTTTACTACCCTCTTCTTCTCTGCTGCAAAGTTTATAAGCTTTTGCCTATTATTATTCTTTGTCTCATGTTTACTCGAGTTTTCAATTAATAATTTATTTCTTTCTTCTTTTCCTAACTTTGTGTTAAAGTCACCTACAACTATTTTTACATCGTACCTTGGTGTTTTGCTGAATTCTTCGTCTAACTTTTCGTAGTGCTCTTATTTTTCTTCCTCGTCTGCTTCCTCTGTAGGGGCGTGCAAATTAGCTACACTTATTTTTCTGAATTTTCCTTTAAGTCTTCAATAGCAGAGTCTTTTATTTATTTTATGCTGTTTTCCTTGCTACTGTCAAATTTGCTATCAAGTAATACATTAAATACGCCATCGTCATCATTATCGCTTTGCATTAATGATTGTTCTTATTCCACTTCTGGTGAACCTTTCGACATTTTACTAACAACTAACGCAACCAACTTATTGAAATCTTGTAATGCACATGATCTAACTTCAAATGACACCGAAAAATTTGTAAGTTTCAAAATAGGTTTTAACAGCAAACACACGGCTGTACGGGTCCATTGTACATAATTAACAAAATGGCACTAACTAAGCTGTAAGTTGGTGATAGGAACGTACTCGCACTCCTAATAGTTCCTTAGCAGCAGTGTGTTAAAAACATTGGATTTTATTGGCCCACCCTGAACCTACTCCCCTACTTTCATTTTTTTATGTTTTAGGAATCATGGCACGTGAAAGACATATGAAAGATGTAGGTTTGAAAAACATACTAACTATGTTGGCCATAAATGTTATAGGACTTTTGGAAAACAGCACGTTATATAAAGAGGCTAGTGACATTTTATTAAAATTCAATGAACATTTGGAAAGCGTGATGAATACCACTGTAAGTATCTTTTTGTTTTAATTTTATTGTATATATTTTGCATAAAATAAGTAATAATAATTGCAGTGGTTTATGGATTGCCACCGCCACGAGTATAGCGAAAGTGGCAAATTTATATATTTCTCCAAAATATTTATAAAAGGACATCATGTTAAAGAAGCCTGGAAAGTTTTAACAATGCCCAGTAAGTCACAATTTAATCAAGTATAACATTTTTATACAGTAATTATTTTGCGTTAACAGAATACAACTTAATTTATGGAGTTAACAAATGGAAACTTGGGTATAAAGACCCATTTGACAATGTGTTTAGAAATTATGTGCTGGAAGATGTCATTGGTGTTAGTCTTTCTACCGATACTCCATTTGCAAAAATGGTTTTACTTCGTATCCTACAGGATAAAGATATTTTTGTGGAAATTGGTAACAAAATTGATATCTCTTAAAGACCATTTTAAACTGCTTATTTTATAGACATATGGAAACATTGTAATCAACTTCTGTTGACATTATTAGATAATAGTGAAAATTACATTGAGGACCTTCGAGACTTATTGGAAAATATTATGGAAGGGTGGTATAAGAATTTAAGTAAAGAAGTAATGCGAGGATTACTTGTTTGTCTTCTGCCAGAAATTTCTTCAAGTGATGCATTAAAACTCTACAATATATGTTGTGAGCAAAATTATTACCCATGTGTTAAAGTAAGTTATTTATTAATGTTTAACCGGGCTTGGACGATAAAGTTTAATACAATTTCAATTTTTTTAGGGAGACGAAAAAACACTTTCTTTAAATCCTGACATGTTCCCAGAAGAGATACACATGACACTGTATGCCTATTTCTATAAAAAAGCAACAAATAATTTCCCATTGCGCGATCTTGTTTTGTTTTTAAATTTACCTAATGCATTAGTGCATCAATCAAAACCATCATCAAGTTGTAATGAAATGATTCATACTATGAAAACTAAAATTAGCAGTGTATTGGAATTCAGTCTTCCTCACACCATTACAATGAACTGTGTTGAGCAGGAAAGTCAGCATATTCTGCTTAAAGCAAACGATTTGGAGAGGTGCTACAGCCATTATCAGAAGATGTACAGCTGCAAAAATGTGCAATAGTTTTTTAATTTGAATGGAGTGATGAAAATATATACCTAAAATAAATATTTTGTATAAAACATGTTGAATAGGTTGTAGTACACAGTTAAGTTTTATAAAGATCCTTGGTAAGTAAACATACTTTTGCTATTTAACATGAAAATACTTGATTGTTTCCTGTAATATAGTCGCAAAATAAAGCCTAAAAAATGATTTATATTATGGGTTAATGTTGTTAACCAAAGTTTTAATTTTATTGTAATAAAAACAGGTCTAAAACTTTTTTTGCAATTTAATGTTCATAGTCTACTTTTTCAAGTATTATAGAATATTTTAAGATACTGGTAAATACAGCGTTACTGTCAGCTTTACAAGACTAATTTAAATTGCCACAGAACTACAAAAATTATTACAACGAAATGGAGACCCATAATTTAAACCATTCCCAACTTGAATTAAATGTTAATAGTGAAGCTAATTTGAGCATGTTCTTTTTTCATTACATACCCTACATAACAGGCCCACAATTTTTTACTTTCCTATACTTTCAGTATAGGGAAGTATTGATTTCATGCAAATTTTCAAAATCGAGATTTTGACGGAAATACATGTTTTGGGCTTCCAGGATCCTAAAAAAGTGGTTTTTAAAAAATGTCTGTCTGTGTGTGTGTGTGTGTGTGTGTGAGTGTGTGTGTGTGTGTGTGTGTGTGTGTGTGTGTGTGTGTCTGTCTGTGGGTAACGCTCATATCTCCGGAACGGCTGGACCGATTTCGATGTGCTTTGGAATGAGGAGGTATATCAAAAATTCATCGACAAAATAAGCTTTTAAAAAGAATCCGAAACCGGAAGCGGAAGTTAGACATATTTTTTTGGTAGCATTTTTTTCAGAAACGGAATTTTGAAAATTTTAATAGTGGAGATTAAAGAAGGCCTTAGGACAAATCAAACGATTTTTTACCGAACTCTCTAGCTTCAACATGGCGACCGCTACGAATTTTTGAAAATTTCGACTTTAACGCCCATTTACTCAAAAACCAGTTGTTTGTATGGGATCAACTACATCTTGTTTGGTAGCCCCTTAAGGGTACTATACCATGAAATATCATTAATTTTGAAAATCGAAAAACGATCTCAATGGCACCACTCCAAAATTTTTAAAATTTTCAAAAAAAGATTTCTCCAAAACTGCCCACACGTATTTGTTTAAACTTTTTAAGCTGATAGAAATAGGCATCTGCTACAATTTTGTTTTTTGCTCATTGTTATAATTTCACTGTGACGCCCTCTATGAATTTTTGAAAATTAAAAATTGAAAATTGGTACCCTTTTATTTATTTAACGGGGGGCAATAAAATATTTCTGTTAATGTGAAAGACCTCACCATTAATAGCAAAATCCGAATATCATAATATTTTTTTGATAAAATATTATTTAGGGGGGCTACTATTCCCCCTCCCCCCCAAATTTTTTCGATAAAAAATTAAAAATTTGGTTTCTTGTTTTGTTTGCTCTAGGAGAATCTTTTTACAAAAAATCAAAAAATCGAATTTTTTGCCCCTTAATAATCTTTGTCAGAAGAATTTCACATACTTTCTGCAGCAGTTGTATTCTTGTACTAGTCGTTTAATGTTCAGTGTAGGCTAACTTTTTTTATTTTAATAGATAGACTCGCAAACCCAAGAGCAAAGTTGTAGGGCAAATTCTTCTCGATTGTATTTAAGAAAAAAAACTTGAGTTTCCAATTTTAATATGACGGCCACGGTAAAAAATAACTTTTTTTAAAATGGAAACGTGGCATTTTGGCTTTAAAATCAGAAAGGTTTTGAAATTCTAAATACAAATTAATAAGAGTAATTTCTTGCTAAAAATAATACTTCTCGAGTTATTAACATATTTTCAAATATCAATTTCCGCGCTTCCGTTGATTCAGTCGGAATATTTTACCCAACCTTATGCTTGCAGCGCAGCGATCCGTCTTTCTTCAACCGCTTCAAGATGTTACAACTTATAGGAACTATTTACTTTAACTAGTCGTGTCTAGACAGGTGTATATCGAAAGTGTTGGAAAATATAAAACAATGTTATGTTATAAGTATAAGAAAGTCCAGGCGAAGTGTTTCGCTCATTTTTTTACAATATAATCGTGTTAAATTGTTTTAATAAGTTCGTAACCTAGTTTACCTATGATAATTTTTGTAAATGTTGTTGGTTCTTGTTTGGGTAACCACTTTGTTTACTGTATTCGTAAAGGTAAATAATTTTGCATTACTTGAAATAAATTAAATTTTTTACTTTCCCATACTATTCTACTGAAGTACTATTTGAAAATTTATTTGAACCTTTTTTTAAGACTATTTGGAAGGTTAAGTTGGGGCATTTAGGGACATTCTTCTTATAGTGCCATATCGTATTCATGGCGTTGGCTACCTCTCTCCTATGTTTGGTGCGCGGCGATAGATAATTTGCACATAAGGGACCTACAGTTTAACGTGGGCTCCGAACCACAGGAAGTGCATGCACTTCTTTTCCAGAGAGGTTTTCCTGGGGAAAAATTAATTACATTTGACCTTACACTTAATGTTTAGGTACGTTACATTTTACACTGTTAGTAACGTCTTGTTCAGAATAATTAGTGAAGAATGTGTAAAATTTAACATACCTAAAGATTATTATTTTTTTCTTTTATATTGTGAATTAACGTATTAAGAGTTTTCGTGCAATAAATATGATTTTATTATTATTATTATTAAATGTAATTAATAAATTATTACTGATGAAAGCTTGAAGATTTTCAGCCGAAACGTCCACGATACATTAGTTTAATTTTTTTCGATGACCCTAAATGCCTCAATCAGCCTTCCAAATAATCTTCTACTGCAGTATGGAAAGTTATGATTTGATGCTAATTTTCAAAATTTTTTTAACGGAAATTCATCTCTGTACAATTGATTGAGAGACAGTTATGTTGGACAGCAAAAGGTGTAGATATTCATGAAAATTAAAAACAAAGTCCCAAAACGGAGCACCATATTTTATATTCTTTGAGGCTTTCGCGGTTTCTCGAACTGTCAATATTACAGTTTACTTTCGGCTTAGAGCGTGTCGTGTGTGGGGGGGTGGTTCCCTACCAGGCGCGTCCCCAGGTGGCGGATAGGGGAATGACCTGAATGGATGATCGTAGGTGACGCAAAGGTCAGTGCTGATGATAGGTCGCTCGTCAAGTGTAAAACTGTGACTGGTAGCGACTAAAAGCGGCAACGCGGACCAAACCACCCCAGCCCAACTGTCATGTCGTGATTAAGGGCCTGCACTGGGTTGGAACGGCGTCGAGGTCGAACAGTGCGTCGCACTTCCGTCATACCGGGCACTCCTTCCGCTGCCGTGGTCATGTCTTGCGGGCAGAAGGATGTGCGTGGGGGTCTTGGCTTAATCGCCTGGACTAAGAGGAGACAACCTCAATAAAAAAGTTTAAAGATATTGGCTAAACTGTTAAAAAAATATGGACTTCATTGCAGTTGGATGACGAACTTTTGACTACTTGCACAATACTGGTAACCAAAGAATTTCTTTTGTTATTTTAAAAATAACATTTTTTTTTAAACTTCAATGCTTGATAGCGACTTAACAAAGCACTTTTGGATAGAATATCTAACAATATACATGCATTTTCAAATTAACATAATACCATAAAGTAAATAGCTTCGCTAAGCTATTTACTTTATGATAATACTATTTATCTAAAATGCAATAAAACATAGGTCTGAAGATTTGGGGCGCAAAACAGTATAAAATTTATTCAAATAATAAGAAATATGCAGACATTCATGGAAACCTTACAAATAT
The DNA here is from genome assembly GCA_958336395.1 of Ctenicera cuprea. NCBI lineage: Eukaryota > Metazoa > Arthropoda > Insecta > Coleoptera > Elateridae > Ctenicera > Ctenicera cuprea. The sequence goes on from OY284494.1 coordinate 17,686,103, forward strand.
GCATTTATAGGCACTTACTTTATTAATTAACTTAACTTAATTCACATATCGTCCCCCTTATGACGGAGTGACCTAACTGACAAAGAAACAATGAAGAGATATGTCACTATGTGATTCAGAAATTGCTGAAAAATGTATAAATTTAAGTCTGTATATGTTTACTACACATAATGATGTCAGAAAGACTGGTGTTTGCACTCTATGCAATTGTTTTCAACCTCAAACTTTGACAATCTCAGGGCTCTTTGTAAGTTTTATCGACAGATGGCGCAGCTGTGAAGGTCATTTTTATTTTAAAATAAATTTGAAAAGTAAGAAGTGGTTTTATTTATTTATTATCACGGTAATATTCTAAGCAAAAAATGCCAAAATACTGTTGTTTGTGCGGCCTATCAAAGGGCGATAACAAAACCTTATCATTATTTGCTGTTCCCAAGGTGAATTTAGCTATTTTGTTTACCTATGATTGCTAATTTTGATGGAATTACAGCCTAAAACAGAACGCGAGAATTGGAGTCGCAATTTTAAAAAGAAAATTCCCGAAAATGGTTTTATTTGTAGTAGGCATTTTAATGACACCATTCAAATTAAACATAAAAGGCGAATACTCCTTAATAAAGAAAATTTGTAAGACTTCTATCACCATCAGCATTCTTCTATGATAAAACTAATTTACAACTAAATTTCAGCATGTTTACTGCAGATAAAACTAAGGCATATGTACCCGACGATAATGAGAACATATCAGTAAATCAATGGTTTGTACCAAGTTAAGTTTATGCAGTCATTGGAAGTAAAGTGTTACATTTTTAATTAACGATTCCAGTAACACGTTACCATGGAATACGCTTGTAAATGCACCACTTTTTTCTAATCCCTGATAAAGAGCAACCATGTTAAGGTATTTTTTGGATAAAATCACCACCCAACTGTTGCAACCAGTGACCAATTTTAAGAAAACATGCTACGCTAGCAAACCTACGTACCTACCTACAGCTGCACGATAATATGTTTGAACCGCCATTATTGTTAAAAATTAATAAAGATTTTTTTAAATAAATTAGTTTACATAGCTGTTCTTTGATTTATTTTAATAAACTAGGAAAAAAATTACCATTAAACATAAAACGTAAAAGTATTGTAGTTACATTTTAAAAGTAACTAAGTAGTTTATTGTAAATAAAACAATTCTTAACTTCAACAAGTTCATTACTACAATAGCACAGTAATAGACTGGCCGGCTAATAGTACAGACCTTAACCCCATCGAACACCTATGGGACGTATTGGGAAGAAGATTGCTGGATCGTCAGCCTATTGAAAATTTAGATGAAGTTGAGGAAATTCTTACTCAAGAAAGGGAGCAACATCCTTAACAAACAATTTCAAATTTAATTGAGAGTGTGCCCCGTCGTTGTGCTGAAGTCATCCAGGCCAGAGGAGGCCACGCCCATTATTAGTTTTTTAAATTTGTTGTTTTCTTATGGTTGATTGTTTAAAAGTTTATTAATTAAATGATTCCCAATTTCAATTTTTAACATTTTTTTTCTTAGAAGCTTATTCAACAAGGCTGAAATCTTCGCATCTTAAAGAGTGTTCCTTTTCAAAAAGTCGAAGACACTTTTTACCAAATCCAGTGTTACTTAAGCAAAAATATTCAATTTTTTATAAGTGTCTCTATATTAATTTTGAGTAGTGTATAAATTTAGCACTTTTGTAGAATTTTGTGCTTAATACAATGCTGCAAAAAAACTTTACTTAACTGCATCCTTTCGAGTTATACACAAAAAAATTTAAAAATCGATTTTGTTTGCTTCTTTTTAACTCCATTATTTAAACGATGTCAAATATACATTTTTTAAGTCACTATTTCATAATTGTTAATGCAACTAGACTTCCAAAGAAACGTTTTATTACTTTTTGACCATTACCAACTTGAGTATTTATTATGGGTGCCATAAAGAATTTTCATAGGGTTGGATCTATCCAAGTTCTAATTTGCTTTTCTTACTTAAAAAATATATAATATGACTACATTATTTTTTTTAATGAAGGCACTATCCTTAAAAAAAGGTGGTTTTACACAATCATTTTTGCAATCGCATCAGGTTTTAGAGAGAATAACAGATGACCCTGAAAATGTGCCTACTTATACTTTTTCGATATCATTTCATTAAATTGTTTGCAAATGGGTGCAGTTTCGTTAAGTTTTTTGTGGCATATTTCGAAGCACAAAAGTGCTAAATTTAAACTTTCTCTCTATCAATAAATATGCGTCTTACAATTATACATTTGTTTCGTGTAGGTATTCAAACAGTAGGTTCACATTAAATGTAGCCTGTTTCTCCGTTAGCCCTGCCGATTTTAGAACCCAGTCCAACCCTGCTGCCAAACGCTGACCACATTCATCTGACAATTGCTGTCCCTATAGGGCTAACTCATAGAAAACATTTTACATTTATTAAAACAAAATATTTGCACGGCTGAAAACTTTTGATTAACTTGTTGGGAATTTTTTACAGCCAATTATAAAACAATCTTCATTTTTAGGATTTATTTAATGTTTCGCCGTGTACATGGCTTCTTCAGAAATTTTAAATTAAAAAATAAACACTACATCGTAGTTAATATGTATCTGAAATATAAAGTAATTTTTGAATAAAAACAGGTAGGTGAACTATAAATTTCTCATTTTTAAAGACTTACCATTATCAATAATTTAAAAAAAACCAAAAACCATTTTTATATTTGGGGTATATAAATAAAAATGGTTTTTGTTTTTTTTTAAATTATTATTGCGAAATGTTAAATACACCCTAAAAATGAAGATTGCTTTATAATTGGCTGTAAAAAAATTCCCAACAAGTTAATTAATTTTACATTTATACTTTACATAAAGAATAAACAAACAATTTTAACATAGTATAATTAAACAACACAAATAATAAGCATCTATCTTTACAGCTACCAGCACGTCAATTACCTGCTGAAACTGCAACTTAAAAAAGCAAAAAAAAAGAAAACATTCTATGATCACCAAAAAGTATCATTAGGTACTTAAAAAACTTAAAAAAACAAAAAAGGAATTCTATGATCACCAAAAACCATTATTAATTTGATTTCACTTTGGATATTTTTGTAATCGTTAGTCTTTGGATAAAAAACTGAAACTACAACTTAAAAATAAAAGAAGAAAAACAATTCTATGATCACCAAAAACTATTATTTCTATGATTTCATTTTGGATATTTTTGTAATTTGATTTTTTACACAAAATTTCAAGGCAGACCCTTTTCTTTTGAGCAATGATGGATGCTTTTGCTGACACATCAAACACTGCTCTTTCCCAGGAACAATTCCCTTCTTTATTTGGATTTTGAAGAAATCAAAAACAAATCGTTTATCTTCTGCTGTCCATGGAGTTTTCACACAGTTAGTTTTGCCTCTTGCTGATGCTAAAAACGAACATTATTAACTTCGTCTTGATATATTAATCGTCACAAATGACTAAATTTATTTACCTGACTTGCTGCCTTTTCTAGGCTTCCCTGTTACTGTTACTTAACAGTTTCCGTTTTACTTGCATCAGGTTCGTGTATTTCTGGTGTTTGGTAATCTATGTCTTCGCCATCTGCATCTTCAACATCTACGTCTTCTAAAATATCTGGATCATCATCTTCTTCCACAGGAGGTAGATCTATTGATAAAGAGTAAATTTAAGGTTAAACAAGATTAATATTAGTTATAACATTTACCTTCTATGTGTATGTTGTCTAATGTTCTACCTACAAATTTGTTGGCTTCCCCCTTATCTACTGCCATCAAAAGTCTACTGACTTTGGTTAATTCTACAGCATCTTCATGCAATCTATAAAATTCACGGTGGACAGTAAGATCGTGGCCCAAATGTCGTGCTAACCAAACATGTTCGTTTTCGGTTAGATTAAAAATCTGACAAACAGTTGCCACATATTTACGTAACTTTGTTCCCGTAATATATTCTGGTTTCTCTAATTGCACATTATTAACAACTTCTCGTAAAAGGTCAGTTAGGGTTAGTTTCTGTATACTTAAGTCCCTTATGGTAAGAACTAATCTTGCCATCTGTCTCATTAATTGTCTTATTAATTCGCACTGTGTTATGCCATACTTTTCAAATAGCATTCCTCCAAATTTTAGTATCAACATGTCTTCTTTATAATAGTTTCCTACATCATCCTCTCTTAAAGAATTAATAATATTTGTTTTGTAATCAGTAGTAAACTCTGTGCCAAATACATTACTTAAAATTGAGTTGCTTTCCGCAATGATATTTCTGTTTTGGTGTGCATTTTCATTGTTCTCGGGGTTTCTTGTTTGGTTGCAATTTTTTTTAATATGATGCCATAGGTGTTTTTTCAAAATGAAACCTAAACAGTTAGCGCATGGCCCATAATCGTTGTAACTAATAAATTTTATTTCATTTGTTGTTGGTCATCTAACCAAGAAATCCCCTGCACGGACAATCTCAGTAAAACCCTGTTTACGTTGTTGGGAATTTTTTGGCTTAGCAAGCAATCTAGCAATTTTTAACTCTTTTCCATGCTTAATTTCCAAATGTCTGGCAACATTGATGATTTCTGTCTGGCAAAAATAACAGGAATGCCGTTTGTCTCTAATTCTCTTTCCGTTATCGGTTTTTCTAGCAGCATGAATTATTAAAGCGCCTTTTTTAGCTTCTTTTTCATTTACGATGTCTGATGACGTGGTAAGGCTAACGCTAGTAGTACTGTCTGCAGTAGCCATGATAGTAGCAACTCGTTTTACTGGTAGCCTGTTATGACGTAGAGCTACTTTGGAAACATTCTCATTATTGTTTAATGATACTGCCTCTGACATATTCTCTATACTTTCTACTTCATTAAAAACGTGTCGTTTTTTTGGTTGGCTTGTGCCCATATTAGAATTAATGTCTGTAGCCACTTTGGAAAAATTCTCATTATTGTTTAACGATGCTACCTCTGACATATTGTCGCGATTCGACTTAGTCTTAATTAGAATATTTAATATTAATTATAAAAAGTAATTAAAATGTTATTTATTTCATAATGTGGTTCAATAGAATAATACAGATCAATACGACTTGGTCACCTGACATACCTCAGGTTATTCTTAGAATATCAAGGGATTGTATGCACTCTTTCTTTGTCATACAATTACATACATATTGATTGACCTATTTGGGAGCCAATCCGATCGCAGATGCATACACATCTGCAAAGCACTGCATTATATTAATTATTAATAAAACCATCCCTACTCTGCATCACAGAGTATAAAAGGATTCAGCTTACTGGTACAAGGGCAGTTACCAACGACCAAAACCCAGTTTAGACTCAACATGAGTCTCTGCCATCTACAATAACTAAGACTCACAATACCTCTCGCATATTGTTGGGCTTGTGCCCCAGATTAACAAACTGTATTGTAACTCATGTAAGTAATTTTAGTTTAGTATTAAATAACAATGTAAATCATTGACTAAATATATCTCTGTTGAATTTTGGTTGTTCTTATAATATACCTAGACATTATGTCACATGCTACAACCCCCGACGTGACAATATCCTTCATACTTTCTACTTCATTAAAAACGTGTCGCTTTTTTGGTTTGCTTGAGCCCACATTAGAATCGATGTCTGACGAATAATATGAAGGTATGTACTCACTTCCAGAGGATTTATCTTCAGAACAAGATTCATCATTGTATTCTATAACTACATTCTTATTTGGATATAACCGATTCCACCCTAAAAGTCACACTTAGATAGAGAACAAGGTACAAAAAACAGTTATTTAAAAATTTTTTTAAATCTATTTATTTGATTTAAATCAGATTATACTGATTTAAATAATTTTTTAAGATTGTATGGCATAAAAGGAAATCAGAAGACAAATCTTAAATTCGTCAGTCAAACATTGGGGTGAAGGAGAAGCCCAGTCTCCCGCCTCCCTAAACATTAAGAATTGGTTTTCATTCTACTATCAATTATGAGCAATATAGCTAACACGAATGTTTTATTGTTCCTTGTTTATTAAATAAACGGGTAACTACTCATACAATTTTCCAAATTTCAAAAAATTGTAGCATTCAGACCAAAACCAAATTGTAGCCCATCTGTAGCTCTTATGAAGCCAGAAACTTCAAAACAATCATGTTGCCAGTTTTTGAGAAAATTATATGCGCTAAATGACGTCAAACAGAGAACAGCAAAACGGATCCAAATGCAATAAGATTAAACTAAACAGAAAACAGCCAACTGCATACTACCAGAAACGCGTATGCGCATCAAGTTTAAAGCAGTAGGACAATTGATTTAGGGTACCTACCCATTCTGTGCAATTGATAAGACTGCTAACTGAGCAGGAAATTGTAGTCTTTTTGTATTTTTATGGTAATAATTTTCGTATCAACTAAAGAGGCATATCAATAGCATAATCAATATGTATGTAGTTATTTAACACAAACATTTTACTTACCTAATACTGCTAACTTCCTTTCATGTTCGTCAGTACCCCTCGTAGATTCATATTTTGGCAAATTAAGGTTCTGCATTAATTCCAGTATTTTTTTACCCCTGGATGCCATAATGATAGTTATACTGCAAATTTAAACCTTTAATAACTAAGAATATTTTAATCACGGACTACTTAACATACATGGGTTCGGCAAAAACAATAACAACAGTTTTAGGGTTCCCACTCCCATTTTCAATATTTTATTATGATTTGTGTTTTTTTCAATGATTGCCCCAAAACGATAAGAAAGGCAATTTTACTTGGTTTACAAACGAACTTTTATTACAGTAAATTTTTTATTAATTAACAATAAAAAAAATTTCTTAACTAGAAATAAACGAGTAATCAATTAACACAAAATATGTTCTAATTATATGAAAAACAGTAGTACATTATTAAATTTTCACAACAGAACAAACTATACTGAAGCAGAAATACTAAGAAATTTATCAGCAACATTTTCAAAAGTTCAAAACAAAACAAACTTGAATCAAGGAACTAAATATACAGGATGGCATAAATTCCGGGACATCTGAAATCCAAAATAAGAAAAATAAGCTTTTTAAACATCTGGCCGTAAACGCTACCTAAGAAAGGTGTGCTGAAGAAATCACCTTCTGAATGATATCTTCGCCATAGTTAGATTTATTTGCTTGAAACTTTGGGGCACTGTTTTACGATTATAGATATATATTGCTGTGATATTATGACCACACTGGCGAAATAGTTATAAAAAGATCAATTTTAAAATATTTATTTGATTACTTTGGCATGACGACTCACTATAGTTCAGGAATTCTTTAATAATTGAAGTAAATAAAAATAAATATAATAAATTGGCGTGGTTTCGCTTTGAAATCTGGAATTATTTATGTAAGTTTGATATGATCATAAAACATGTATAATCTTGGGGGGAGGAGTTCAAATATGTAAATGGTACAAGAGTGGAGCAAATCAATTGACAAAGCTTTAAGAAACAGTAAATTACAAAATGTAGTGCGTGCGGTGGACATAAATTGTAAAAAAATGAAGAAGTAGGAAGATAGTATTAGAGACGTTTATAATAGCGAGATAATATTTAATAAAAGTTTATTGTTACAAGTTTTAAAAGTTGGTAAAAACTAAGTTATTTAATTGTTGATTTGTATTTTATAAGTGTAGAATAAGTTGGTTTTATTTAATTGTTAATTTATATTTTATAAGTGTAGAATAAGTTGTTTTGGAAATACGATAAAATTAATCAAGTAGTTTGTATCTCAAAATTTAGTTTTAATTTAGGTTACTATAGAAAAGAGCAGAGCTGAATAATAACATCGAAGTGAGGAGACGTAAATTCAAAACGCTCCCAAATAAATGTAAAAAGTTGTGTAAAATAATTTACAACTATTAATTAAAAGTTTTTGTCTGTTTATAAGTCAGTGTTTTACTTGAAGTCAAGCGTGGCTAAGTCTAGTTCAACGACGAAGAAGGTAATAGAAAAATTTCTATAAAAAAAAACAATTGTGTTGACATTGAAAGCTGAGATGACAAGTTGCCAGGATAATGTGATTCTTCCATTGAAAGAAATGACATGGATAAATTTAACTTTAAATGTCAAACAAAATTCACAACTGGAGAAAGAAGATTAAGAGAAAGACTACGGAAGCAGAAGATAATTAATATAAAGAAGAGAAATGCGACCTACAGAAGGAGAAAGAGCTACGGCAGAAACCCCTGCTGATTGTTTTTTGTTTATTTTTGCCGTATGCGTGGCTGGCTAATGTATTGCACTTTAAATCTAGATACCTTTGCAATAACGAAACGTTAAAAATAAACAAAAAACAATCAGCAGGGGTTTAATAAGTGACAAAAAACACAGTACATATGGTTTGTTTCCTTACAACTATTGTATTACGTGACAAATAAACCTTAATTTCGTGAAATATGGCAAAGGTTTTTCTAATTTTTCTGCATTATTTTCTACTTTAACACCATACATGATTAAGGTGGTAAGAAAGAGAAAAAAATAAGCTTTCTAATGATGTATCACAAAGCCCATGTTGCCATTTAAAAAATTCAAGATGGCGGCCGTGCTCAAAAATCATGTGTCAAAAAAAATTTTTTTACCTCAAATATGGGAAATAATTTCAAATGGAAACCTTCCAATTTTCATATCTATATCTCAAACCGTTTTAGCAGGAGAGCTTTGGTTTCATCTTTAATAGCGGCCCTGTATAATTTAATTTTAAATGTCCAAATTGTTTCATATTAATTTTTATTGGAAAAGATTATGCATGAATGTTTAACGTCATTTAAAAAGAAAGAACCAAAGGTTTTGCAATCAAAAAGGGAAGCCACGTTTTGTTGTTTATACAAGTAAAAGAACAGTGAGAATTTGAAAGAGTACTCAAGTCGAGGTAATAAAATAGATCAATTTGTGATACAGTTTATGTAAATCATTAATTTCCACAAGTGTACATGTACACACACACACACACACAAACTAGAAAGTACAATTTACAACACAAAAGTTACTAAATTTAGTTTGTTTTAAGCTAACTGAACAGACTTTTACTACACATGGATACGTCAAAGGGCCTGAAATGGGCATTACTCGCACACTTGGAATTTATGGATTTTTTGGAAAAATTATTCAAATATTTGAGAATGCAACATTTTGAAAATTGTTATCATTATTGTACATCCCTGTAGTATTTAAACTAATTTTTAAAGATTTTTATGTATGCTTCAACATTTATATCATTGATAGTGATGGTGTATTATAAATCTTTTATAACACATTTTTAACTCAACACTTTTTATGTAAATATTTCGAAGTAGGTAAATAATTCTGTAAATTCCAAAACCATGATAAACTGAAGCAACGAACAATGTCAACTACCCTTTATGATTTATCCTGTATAAGTTTAGTTCCATCTCGTTCAGTTACAGTATAATTTATAAATATGGCGGACCAAGAAAAACCTAAAGACGTGCAATTATTAAAAAGCACGACAATTTCTGTATTCGTTGATGAAGCCTTACAAGATATGCTTGTCGTAACTTACGAATTCGGGGTCAAAATGTTCAAGGGGATTCTTCTGGATTACACCAAAAGGTGAGTTGTTCCAAAATGCTGTACTAGGTCTCTTGGGCACGGTGCTATTGTGTGACCTTGAGGAATATTACGAATTATATCATTACAGTCATAATTTTCCAAAAAGGGGCCACGTTGTTAAGGGCTAATGGTTAGATGGTGTAGTTTTATATCGGTTCGTAAAACCAACACCGTCGTCTTTTGCTCACACCTTCTCCGATTTGGTTTGTTCTACCATTCTGTTTACTGCCCTACATGTTTAATTTGGTTTTTAAAATATTGCTTGAATGATAATTAATATGTGGTTTACCATGACTAACTTGTACATGTCCTATTCAAGGTGTAGTTGGTGATGTACAATGGGTCGTTCTTGTACGATAAAGACTGTTAAGCTTAGACTGAATACATATTTACACGTTTGAAATATGTGGTGATTAAGTCATTGATTGATATCAAAAATTATTAGGTGGGTTTTTATTCTTTCATAGGAATCAAGTCAAGAAACACATCCCCATTGCGAATATGTTGAATTCCAGATCTTTACAAACATCTGTTTACTATAAAGAAAACTGTATGTCTTTTTATACCTACCTCTTTGAGTATTTTTACAGTTAGAATATACTGTATTAGGAATTGGAATAAAATTTAAAGGATGAATAAGTTTGCAGTTAAATTCAAGGTTATCTTTCCCGTTTCCAACTCGAACATTAATCGACAAGTAACGCTATTATTTCATATATTGAAGCGCCCTACAAGAAAGCTCTTAATAGAGTGGAATAACAAGCACAGCATAGAAAACAGAGTGTATCCACATCTTAACAACTCTAAAGAACTTAAACAATAATTCATACAACCATATTAAACACTTGAAAAGAATTATCCAAGAAAATACGCTTTAACTAATGAGCAAAGCAAGGTTACAGCTTGTCACCAGCAGCAACCTTTTGTAACAGATATATACATAGATGATATGTGATACATAATGAAAAACACAAGTGGAAACAAAATTTAACAATCGGTATGATGTCAGATGTTGTTCACAAACGGACAAGCAGTGACAGAAGAAAGTGAGGAAAATTAAGTAATGTTTAATATTTAGATTACACATAATCTGTTCAGAATTCATCCTAAAAATATCTATTTTGAAGAATATCTTTCAACAAAAAATATACAGGGTGTTCAAGATAAATGGGGATCTCGTAAACGGTGAGAGATAGAGATTCAGTTAAATGACAAGAATTATTCAGCATCTCACGTACTACTATAATCCACATTCAAATCCTATAATTTTATCTGAATTTTCAGTACACACTAAAAAAAATTTTCAGTTTTCGCTTTTTGTGTATAATTTGGTTATTATCAAAGATACCGCAAAGCGGTTTTGGCAACTGAAAATATTTTAGATGAATTTTATTAATACATACAAAAAGTGATGACGTTACAATGTTGGAAATTTTTACTTGAACGCCTTATTGCTCAAAAACAAGTTAACAGGTCAGATTCAAATTTGGTATTGTAGTAGCTCAAAGCACATTACTATGAACGAGAATTTTTAAACGTACAAAAACTGTAAAGTAACAGTTATAGCTGTTTTGGAAATTTTTAAAAATATATTGTTAAAAAACTGGCCACACTTTTTCTTTTAATTTAAAAATTATAAAATTTGGACTTCGCCTTTTCATTTAAAAACAAGCTATCACACATCAGGATGAAATTTGATATTCTAAATGCCATTGGGGTACACAATGTTACAAACTAAGAGAATTTGAACTACTGAAACTGTGTAGTTAAAAAATTTCAATATTGACATTTTCAAAAAAATATTGCCTGAACACATTTATTTATATTTTATAGGCTAATAGAGATTAGGATGAACTACAATTTGGCTGGATATCCCCAACTTGCTAAATTTTCTATAAATTTTTGATAATTGAACAATCATGCCTCGTTATTTAAAAAAGGGGGCCGATAAAAATTTCTATTTAGACTTTAGTTTTCCTTAATCTTAATGAATATTTTTCGCAAAATTAAAAAATATCTTTTTGCCTCATTAAAAATTTAGAAAAGTTTATGCTTTCTAAATACAATAAGACATGCCTGCAGACAGCTTCTGCTACCCGAGCCGGTGAACTTACTAACTAATGCTGAAGCAGCCGTGGTTGTCAGTGAAATGGTGGTTATGGCTCGGCACATTTTGACTCTATGTCATATTGTCTTGACATATCATGACCGATATATTCTAATATCTGCACAACTTGTTGCATTTGCACTTTGCAGAGTAATATCAATGTGCCCTTGTTTTGTACTCCCTCTGCTGTGGGGTTAAAACGTTATACATAAATATTTTGGGACATAGGAAAAGTTTCTTAAGTATAGGAAAGTCCAGGCCAAGTGCTTCACTCATTTTTACTTTCCTATACTTTCAGTATAGGGAAGTATTGATTTCATGCAAATTTTCAAAATCGAGATTTTGACGGAAATACATGTTTTGGGCTTCCAGGATCCTAAAAAAGTGGTTTTTAAAAAATGTCTGTCTGTGGGTGGGTGGGTGGGTTACGCTCCATGTCTCCGGAACGGCTGGACCGATTTTGATGTGCTTTGGAATGAGGGAGTATATCAAAAATTCACCGACGAAATAAGCTTTTAAAAAAAACCGAAACCGGAAGCGGAAGTTAGACATGTTTTTTTGGTAGCATTTTTTTCAGAAACGGAACTTTGGAAATTTTAATAGTGGAGATTAAAGAAGGCCTTAGGACAAACCAAGCGATTTTTTACCGAACTCTCTAGCTTCAAAATGGCGGCCGCTACGAATTTTTGAACATTTCGACTTTAACGCCCATTTACTCAAAAACCAGTTATCTGATTGGAATCAACTACATCTTGTTTGGTAACCCTTCAAGGGTACTACACCATGAAATATAATTAATTTTGAAAATATAAAAACGATCGTAATGATATAACTCCAAAATGTTGGAATTTTTCAAAAAAATTTTTCTCAAAAACTGCCCACACGTTTTTGTTTAAACTTTTTAAGCTGATAAAGATAGGCATTTGCTACAATTTTGTTTTTCGCTCATTGCTATAATTTCACTGTGACGCCCTCTGTAAATTTTTGAAAATTGAAAATTGGTACCCTTTTATTTATTTAACGGGGGGTAATAAAATATTTCTGTTATAGCAATATAGCTCATCGTTGATAGCAAAATCCGAATATCATAATATTTTTTCGATAATTTCATATTTAGGGGAGCTACTGTTCCCCCTCCCTCCAAATTTTTTCGATAAAAAATTAAAAATTTTGTTTTTTGTTTTGTTTGCTCTAGGAGAATCTTTTTACAGAAAATCAAAAAATCGAATTTTTTGCCCCTTAATAATCTTTTTGTCCTTAGAAGAATTTCACATAGTTTCTACAGCAGTTGTATTCTTGTACTAGTCGTTTAATGTTCAGTGTAGGCTAACTTTTTTATTTTAATAGATAGACTAACAAACCCAAGAGCAAAGTTGTAGGGCAAATTCTTCTCGATTGTATTTAAGAAAAAAACTTGAGTTTCCAATTTTAATATGGCGGCCACGGTAACAAATAACTTTTTTTTTAATGGAAACGTGGCTTTTTGGCTTTAAAATCAGAAAGGTTTTGAAATTCTAAATACAAATTAATCAGAGTAATTTCGTGCTAAAAATACTACTTCTCGAGTTATTAATACATTTTCAAACATCAACACGCTTCCTTACTCGTGCCTCCGGTTCATTTCAGTTCGGTCGTTTTACATGTACTCAGTTGCAGGCAGAGCCAGCGTGGTAATGGTAGGTTTAAGTTACGCTCTTCACGCTTGAAGTTTTTATAAACGCTGTTTACTTTTACTAACCGGGTCTTGACAGGTGTACATCAAAAGTGTTGGAAAATATAAAACAATGTTAATTTATAAGTATAGGAAAGTCCAGGCGAAGTGTTTCGCTCATTTTTTATTAAATTTTTGATTATTATCTTATATGAACCCAACATTTTAGTCTGTTGTTTTATTGTCTACGTTTTCTAATTTTCTGACTTAATCAATGTAAATTAGGTACGAGCTTTTAAAGTAATTTTATTAAATAACACTTAGCTGTTTAACACACTTTATGAAATAGTCTATAATCTAATATCAGATATTTTATTACTGTAGGAATCTTCCACATGGAGTTTCGAACTTGAACCCGGCCTTTAGTGTTACAACAAAAGAAAAACCAAATCCTGACGATGATATTCTGTATTCAGTAAACCAAAGATTTGCATATATGGACCCAAACCTTTCGAAACCAAAAAATGTTCGAATTCCATCCAAATACAAAAACAATAAAATGACTGTAAGACTGAGACCACGACAAGTGTTATGCTCAAAATGTAAAGGAATTTGCAACGAAAATTCGGAAAACGTATCAAAAAAACGAAAATTGCAAGAAAGTGTTCAAAATCCGCTTCCTAAAAGATCAGCAAATGCACCTATGACCAGGTCTGTGTACAGCGAACAATTAAATAAGAAAAAAGGTAGTGAACAGAAATTACAACCAGTTTTAATACCTAAGTTGTCTAGGCTTCTACCACAAGATATATCTGATGCATTAAATGGTAATTTGGAAAATTTAAATCAAGCCAGTGATAAATCCAAAAAAGAGACTGTTAAAGTGTCTAGCACTAATTTAAAATCTAAAACTGGTGATAGTAATGATGACGATGATGATAAAAGTAATACGGTAAATGAACCGGATAAAGTAGATCATTCCATGCAGCATTCCGATAGCTCAAATTCGTCCCATGCTGAAACTGCTGTGATGCCTGTGCTATCCAGTGCTACCCAGGACCCCGAAATATCGTCGAAATGTGTGAAGCGTACTTTAAGAAAAAAGCGCAGCATTGGCTCGATGGAAGATCTTTGGGACGAAAGTGTTTTTGAGGAAGGTGTTAATTTAAGAAATAACGATCCTACTAGCAATAACGATGGTACAATTACAGAGCATTCTCATAATAGCTCAAATACATGCATTAATACTAGAACAATAAAAATATCTTTCGGTCCGCAAGGTGAAGGTACAGTACTTAAGATTCCTGCTCCCATAGAAAAATTTAATGCAAGTGATGACTCTGAAGAAAACATAAATGTAACAAACCAAAATACAGTTAAGGATGCTGACAATAAAGCTGCTCGAAAAGCCTTAAAGCGTGCCAGGAAAAAAGCACGACAGAAACGATTACTGTCTGGAAATTCTCCAAGTCGTATCAATACCCTCTCGCCTAGGTACGCCATAGGAGGTGCATCTCCTAGGTACACAATTGCTGGTGCATCCTCCCGACATTGCATTGGGAATAACTCACCTAGATATGTAACATCATCAACGGAATTACATATACCTAAGAGGCATAAACATAAACTCAAGAGAAAAAAGAAACATCGAGATGACAAAGACAGAAAGCATAAAGAAGGCGAAGTAAGTGTAGTGAGATATTTGGTTGTCTACAAAAATATTTTTTTTTGTTATTTATAGGTAACTTCTGCACAGGAAAATGCAGGAAAAGAACAGGCTGTGACTCAAAAGTTATCTATCAATTTAAAACGATTACATAAAACTTACACTTCATGCCAAAATGCTTCGGATAAAGGGGAAGAAAACACATCTAGTTCAGATGAGCATAGTGAACAAGCACCAGATTTTCCTCCTCCTAATCCACCATTAATTTTACGTGTTAATGCACAAACTGTTGCTAGTGCTCTTGGAGCAGATGGTAAATAAAAATGTCTGCTGTTGTTTGTCGTATAGTTTTTAATGTTTAATTTTTAGGTGGTCGACTTCTAGTTGGCGATGTGGTATGGGGTAAAATACATGGATTTCCATGGTGGCCTGGCAAAGTACTTACTATCACTTGTTCCGGAAACCAGGGTCCTCAGGCTCATGTAGCATGGTATGGTTCCTCTACGTCGTCTCTTATACAATGTGATCAACTTAGCCCGTATTTGGACAATTTTAAGGTAAAGTTTGTTTTTTAGTGATTGTTGTTTTTCGTTTCACTCAACGACTAATATTGAATGACCATGATTGAGTTAACTTCTAATGTCATTTTTATTTTTTTAGATTTTAAGACTGAAAATAGACTATTAAAATATCAATACAATTTTCTAACCATAATTGAACTATAAAAGAGATATTTTAATTTATCGATGTCTGTGTAGATTCGATACAATAAGAAAAAGCGGGGTGCTTATAAAGAAGCCATTAGGCAAGCATCAACAGAAGCAAGGGAAAATTCTGAAATGAGGTTGCGAAAGGAAGCAGCTGTAGTAAGTTCCCCATCGCAGAGTATTATGACTGTACCACCACCAGCACTGGCATCACCTAGGGAAATTGATGTTATGTCGTAAGGAATTGTCTTTTTTTTGTGAATCACTTAGCCATCAAGTGTATCATATGAACCATCATAAAATGGTGTTCACAATTTTATGCAAACATTTTTACACTAATTTCCTAGGTCTAATTGTGTAGACAGCTGTAGCTGCATTTTTACATACATTTTGATAATCGATAAACTTTTCATGTAAAAGTATCAGGTTATTGGTACGGAACGGTGTAAATTTAGCAGGTTAATGTATTTGTTTGACGGTGGTAATTTGTTTTAATAATTTTCTTGATCAAATCGGGGCCATTATAGAAAATTTTAATAAATATATTTTATGCAAATAGTACATCTGTATAATGTCATTGAGCTAAGTTTTGAGTATAAAATGTGTTTGCAAGTTACTGAGAGCCAGTCACTATTTCATTTTTGTAGTATCGTCAAAGAAAATTAGGACATCGAATTTGTCATTATCAGTAAATATGGCTTTTTGTATTAAATAATGTGGTACAGGGTGAGTCAACCAGGCCGATTTAGTCAATTTCTTTACTGTATAAAATACAGAAAACTTTTTCAAATAAAAGTTGTAGTTAGACAGACTAATTCCGAATATTAAAAACAAGAAAGTTGATGTCATTCCCGGTGAAACCGTTTTCTTAATAAATAAAAAATATGGAGTGCGCCATGTTTCATTAACACCTGGTATACTATCCTTCAAATATTTTAAAGTTGAAAGTTAGTTATACAGGGTGTTTGTTGCAATGGTACAAATATGTGTAGCTCAATTTTTTTAAATAGAACATTATAATTTTACATGCTTAGATACAACTTTTTGCACTCTATAAAATTTATTAACCAGTGGTTATACCTAAAACCAACAGTTTATGAGAAAATTAGATTCTAAGGAAAAACGCAGGTAATTTCTAGACATCGAGATATCGTAGGAGGCATTGACTCACACCTGTTTTATTTTAGCAAGAAACTATGGACGTTGCTTTAATTTATGTAAGAAATTATTTTTTTTTGTAAATATTGAAATACTAAATTGCTTAATTTCCCATTCCATATTTAATTGAGAGATTTTTCAAGCTGTTTCTAATCAGCTGCTAGATGTCGGAAGGGCTAAATGTAGTGTTGTTTATTATGTGATAACATGTCTAATTAATATAAAATTTAATATCAATGGTTTTCTAATGTTTGAACATGAAAAACTAAATTTGATATATTTTATACTTAGTGATTCAATAGATGGCAGCACTGCTGTCCTCGAGTAAATGATATTTTAAAAAACCCTGATTCTAGAACTAAGGTGTGAATTGTTTGACATTTGTTTCAAAATTATTTGAAACATTTAAAGCATTTTTACTTTAAAACTTCATTGTGACATTCGTTTCTATTCAAATAGAAATTCGAAATTCAAAAAAATAAACAGGTGTCATTGCCTCATGTGGTATCTGTAATTCTTAAAATTACCCATTTTATCCCTTTGAATCCAATTTTCTCAAAAATCGGTTTTGGGTATAACCATTGCTTAAACAAATTTATCTGTGTATTTCAAACTAACGTTTTAAATCAAGACCCAGTTTGATTCCAAATTCTCCCTTACTTAAATTTAACGCATGACAGAAGGGGAGGAATCCCGAAACTATAAATTGAGACCCATCCATCGGCAATTCTTATTCACCAGGCTTAAAAGACGTTTCTACTTCATTGCTGTAATTTTCAGATTGTGCTTCTTGTTTTCTACTGATGATGACTGCTTAGCAGTTGAAATGTACATTTAAAGCACAAAAACGTTGTTGTAAAGGGTTTAGTCATTTCGGACAGTTGCTCATTTATTTACTTTATTTATAAGCAAGATATGGCACTCTTATATGAAACCCCCTGTGTAATTGTTCTTCCCCTACCTCTTTCATTTGAAAAAATTTTTAAATAGTAAAAGAGATATCTACCACCACAGCTTGCTATATATTGCATAGCGGCAATACCGAATTGACAAATCAAGCTCAACGACCACACCAGGCTAATTAACTATTTAACTATGTTTCAGTCATTTTTATACCTCTGAACTAGAAATTTGACTATATTTCTTAGGTTATAAAATACTAGTTTTTTTTGCTACGATGGTACAAAATTTCATCTATAATTGAAATAGTACCAATTGTCTCTTGCATTAAAGTAAATTAATTCTCATATGTGTTGTAATTGCACCAGTGATGCTTTCGGTTTATACTCTAAACTGATGCTTCGTACAGGGTGACTCAAGACCTTGGTACACCACTACTAACTTTTTTATTTTGTAACAGATTTAAATGAAATATTTTGTGAGTTGCATAGGCATAGCAATTTAAAGTTTGGATGATTTGTTTACTTTTTTTTACGATTTCAACAGAAATGATGCTAACTTTTTTATTTAAAACAAAACACCAGGTATTACATTAGTTTTACATTTTTTGATTCTGAGTACAATGCTATCACAAAATTGCATTTTTTCGAATTCAAAAACTTCAATAAATCAGTTAAAAATAAAAAAGTTAGTAGGGGTGTAACAAGATCCTGTGTCACCCTGCATATTTGGTGGCTACCTTCTATAATGAGACCCAATGTATGAATTTACTTTTTGTCCAACTAAAGTTAAAAGTGTGCCATATTTTAATGTTAAGTCTTAGGAAACATTTAGTCCTGCACTATTCTGATACTCCTCTTTTAAGAATTTTGTTTAGTATCAGAACTTTTCCTAAATTTTAACTAAACTTTTGATTATTTAGCCAAGTATTATATTTATATTGGCTATTTTTTAAATTGAACCACTCCGCCAATAATTGTGGTTTCATCACATTTGCAATTTACATATTAATTGTAACTGTATGCCATTCACAACCTATAAAAGCTCTTACATTTGACTATAAAGCAAATTTTCGTATTTAACTGATCACAAAATAAAATTGGATTAGTTAGTGTAGGGTATGTTGATTTTGATTCTATCGCCATATGCAAGTGTTCAGTACCAACTGTATAGGTGTATTTCAGTGGCGGGTCGTGGTGTGGCATAGTGGGAGAACAATTTAGTTTATGTGAAAAAGTGTGAGTGGAGAATCTGACAAAATTATTTAAATGTCTTTCACCTTGTGTCTTTTTACTTTTTCGCTAAAATGCTTAAATGTCGGCGATTCCCTTTAAAATCCAAGCAGGGTCACTTTCCAGAGCGTAGATTATCAAACAAATGTAACAAAACAATGTGTTAGGCACATTGCACCTGCATAACCAATTTGCTAAATCATACGACCTTTTAAACTTTCTTGTAACGTTTTTACTTGTCTTTTTGTTCGTTTCACACTGCGATATTAATAAATCTGGCCTTGGAGTTTTTCCATTCTTAAATCTTATTTTAACATCATAAGTCAAATTATTTGGATTAATCAACTCTCTAACTGAAAACAAAGAAATGATGTTGTTGTTGGTTGCATGGCAGAGAACTGTGGATGCCGGTCATACGGTATTCCAAGTTAAGCACTGTCTGGTCCCCACTCGGATGGGTGACCAATATAGGCAACCAACCGTGCTTCGGAGGGCACGTTAAGCCGTCGTTCCCGGTTGTCATACTAACATCTTTGGCAATCGTAAACCATTTAGTGGAATTTCTTACCCTTTCGACGGGTAATCCTGCCTGGCATACGTGCAAAGAGGGCTCACAGAACCCGCACTAGTTGCGGGTATTAAACAGGCCATTGGCCTAGAACAAGTGGAAGAAGAAGAAAATGCTTAAATAGGAAGATATAACATTAAACTGTTTCATTATTTAAAAGCTGTTCACAAATAATTAGTCTAATTCTGGTGGTTTCTTTTCTACTAGTCAGATATGCATCCTCTAGTTGTGTACCGGTCCCATAGTATTAAGTGTGAGACATTAAAAGAAAGTTATTGTCGCTGGTCACTCACGTGACAATACAGAAAATTTTAGACTCCCGCGCCCCAAACAAATTTTATTTAGTAAAATATTTGCAATTTTCAATATTTTGGGAAATAGTAGTGGGGTGACAATTAACTCATTCATAATTCTGACTTGCGCCCCTGGTGCATAATACCAGTCAACCTAGGTGTTCCTGATGCCTATGCCTTTCTCACCTCTACAAAGAATGTACATTTTTGTAAGGTTCATGATGATAAGTGAATTAATTAGTAACTAAAAAGTTAACCAGGTGATAAAATCTTAAAAACGTATATTATAATGTTGTTAACGTTGTAGGTCACCAACAACTCAATATTTTCATAACAAGCAAATTGTAAGCAAATTTTTTGATTTTTTAATAGAATATTCATCATATTTAAATTTTAACACTAAACATGCCAATAGCTGACTAAATAAAAATACTATTTGCAAAAAAACAGCAACTTGAAAAAAATGATATAAATTTTATATGTTGTAAATAAGATCTATCAAGGACTATACTGGGTGTCAACGAAAGTAGTCTCACCCCCTTTATTTTCTTTATTTATTAATACAATAAAATAAAAATTCGGCAAGTTACCATGCATATAACATCTACGTCTAGTAAAATGTAATGCAGACGACAGGCCATTACAGGCTGAGTCAAGCTATACGCCTTTTTTTTGGTGAATTTATTATTAGGAATTTATTAAATATTTGGTATGCATATGTTTCGAAGGGTGCTCTACAGCTTGGCGCAGTCAGTTTTGTGATTGGACGTCAAATGTCAAAATAGCGATTTTCAACTGTTTATTTTTAAATGGAACGGTACGACTTTTTTTGGCTTAAACGATGCTGTATGATGTTTACAATATGATCCTTACTGAATTTTTCATAATTTTTACGATTCGGCTGTAAAATAAGCATTCATTATATTAGTCTAGTAGGCCGGTACGTACACACGCGTCACCATGTTTTTGCATAAAATAAGTAAACTTTTGATGAAACAATTGCTTGTAAGTAAACATTTCCACTTCTTCTAGTTTCTTGTTGGATAAAAAATAATTAGTTTTTTAATTAAATTTTGTTTTTTTATGTTTATTAAAATAATGATTTCATTATGCGTACTGACAACCATTAAATCGTTTTGTGTTTACGTCAAAGTACGTTCCGCAGGTCCCGACCTACCAGACTAACATAATGAATGCATATTTTAAGGCTGAATCTTAAAAAAAGTGAAAAAATTCGGCAAGGATCATATTGTAAACATCATACAGCATCGTTTGAGCCAAAAAAAGTCGTACCGTTCCATTTAAAAATAAACAGTTTAAAATCGCTCTTTTGACATTTGTAGTCCAATCAAAAAACTGACTGCGGCAGGTTGTAGAGCACCCTTCGAAACATAAGCACACCAAAAATTTTTAATATATTCCTAATAATAAACTCACTGAAAAAAAAGGCGTATAGCTTGACTCAGCCTGTAGAGAGGTCAGTCGATATTAATACAGGAGGCCATGCATAGGAACAATTTTATGCTCATCAAGTCTTGACGTGAAACAGAAAATAGCAATTAATAATTTTCGAACAGTCAGAAAAGCAAAGTATACCTCTGTTCTCAGAATTTCCATTTGAAATAAGGAAGTTGGGGTGACTTCCGGCTTACGGGAAGTGAAAAACAATTGAAATAGACATCATATCATGTGGTTTTATGCACATAATAACTTCCCAAAATTTTAAATTTGTTATACATTAATAAATAAAGAAAATAAAGGGGATAAGGCTACCTTTGTTAACACCCGGTATACATATACAATGCGTACAGTCTTTCGTCCTATTCATAGATTACAGGTTGCCACCATCTAAACAACATACTTAACTTGGGTTTGATACATTTTCATAGTTGGATATGAAAGACAGGGAAATTAAAATATTGAAGCAATTCTGCTTGATAACTACTAACACGTTTTTATATTAATATCTACAACATTGTGTTCATGTGGTTTTTAAAAATCATTTCATCTCTGCCTTGTTGCTTCAAAAAGTGCTGTTATAAATTATTTCTTGACTGTGGTTGTATTTCTGCTGGTGTGAATCATTCAGAAAATATTTTTATTGGTTTGTGCATTTTGTTGCAGTTTTAATTTGGATTATTTGTAACAACCTAGGGAATTGATCATTTGTCGATATAGACTTGTTTTTAAACAAGATAGTTTGTTAATTCCTATAATGCAGATTTTATACTACTGCTGTTTATAGCTCCTTTAGTGCTATTAATGAGTTTTAAAAAATCAGTAGAAATATGTTTTCAATGCAAAAGCAATGTATTTATAAATACAAAAGCGATGCATATGTGTACCTAAATACTTTTGTGATGGGTAGATATTTTATTTAAACTGTGGCCTGGCCTTGCTGTGCGTATTTGATTTATTAAAATATACGTCTGGCAACGTCTTATTTTGATTTTAATATATATACGGTACGTAAATGCATTGCTGTTTTATAAATATGCTTGTTATTGTTGTACTATGTTTTTTAATATTAAGTTAGAATTTGTTACAATAATCATCAATGTATCTGTGATTTAATTACTTTAGTATATAAGTAGTAATGTATAATAAAATCATGTTTGGTACTACTTGTTTATTGTGTAAATATAGCTAATTTTTACAATATTACGATGTAGTTCATTCTGTATTCATCGTCATCATTGGCACTACAGCTCTGGGTGAGTGTTGCATCCTCTAGGGCTGGTTTTTGTCTTGGGCTTCGGTTTTCCATTTGTTTACTCGGATGTGTCCCATGTCATTATCTACCCTGTCTATCCACCTTAATTTAGGCATTTCTCTTTTTCATCTATGGTCCGGCAGCGATAGTGGGTCTATGTCCTTTATACACTGTGTCCATAAAGTAACGCCCTTTCCCAACTAACTTTTGAAGGACTTGATATTTTTCTACAAAATTTGGTGTGCTGTAATGGGAAATTAAATACTATTTTTCAGACCATATTAAAATTTTGTATCATCCAAAATAGCGACTGGGCGCCATTTTGAATTTTTTTTAAATGGAAAAGGGGGTCGAGTGACACCTCATTTGAAAGGTCTTTTAATTCTGCGTCTGATCCTAGAGTTTCAAAGAAAAATATTGAGCCATAACAAAATGGCGGATTGTAAACCAATGGACTCGCTCAGTTCAAAATTGTTTTGATTTTCTTATCCAGTAGTCCACTTTTTATTTGCAAGACTAAATTTTCCCAGAAATATCTCGGGTGGCTTGAAATAATATTGAAAACGTTATGTTCCAAGAAGACCGCCTCATTGTTATAGGCCTGTTTCTAACTTTCTCAACATACATTTTATTGGAAGATGGATTGGTAGGCGGGGCCCTGTAGAATAGCCGGCTCACTCCCCAGATTTAACTTTCTTAGATTTTTTTCTATGGGAATATCTGAAATCGAAAGTATACAGAACCCGTCCAGAAACAATTGAAGAACTGGAGCAACGCATTACAGAAGTTTGCAGAAATATCACTCCAGAAACTTATGAAAATGTAAGGCAGGAATTTTATAACCGACTTTTTATGTGCCAAGAAGTGAATGGTAAACATTTCGAACACTTAATTTAATTAATTTAAGCTTTAATTCTTAGTTTTTTTAAATAGACTTATTTATCTTCAAACATTGTCATTTTGTTATGGCTGAATATGTTTCTTTGAAACTTTAGGATCAGACGCAGAACTAAAAGACCTTTCCAATGAGGTGTCACTCGACCCCCTTTCCATTTAAAAAAAAATTCAAAATGGCGCCCAGTCGCCATTTTGGATGATACAAAATTTTAATATGGTCTGAAAAATAGTATTTAATTTCCCATTACAGCACACCAAATTTTGTAGAAAAATACCAAGTCGTTCAAAAGTTAGTTGGGGTGGGGTTACTTTATGGACACAGTGTATGTATTACATGGCCTTTCTATCTAATTCTTCCTATTTTAATTACTTTTATTATGTCAATGTCATTATAGCGTTGGTATCTTCTTCTCCATATATCTTTCCATTATGGGACTGTATATTTTTTCTGAGCCTTTTCTCTCAAAGGTGTTCAAGTTAAAAATCACCCTTGATTTTTTATGATGCTCTTTTAAAGCTATCCAATATTCTCCAGCTGTTTTCAGTTTCATCACACGAACCAGCTGAAAATCTTCAATTAATTAACCAATCATTGCCTTCTAGAGGTCGTTTGTCAAACAGTTTGGCAATATTTTTAGATTTAATTTTAAATTTTATAAAAGTAAATTTATACAGGGCGAGTTAAAAGTAACACATACTGTCTTTGTAAATAATATTAATTTGATCTATCAAAAATTTGCCTTAATCAAAATTGTTTGTTAAATTTCCCTACATTCATTGTTGGTTTTCAATTTTCTACAAGTTTTGTTAGTTGGTTGCTACAGCAACTAGAAAATGTTTAAACTTTAAAAGTATTTCGTTTTTCAATATGTGCAACCCGTACCTAATAGTATTGTAGAGCTTAGAGGACCTAACCGAAAAAGAACAAATAAGTATTTTGGACGAAGGAACTATTCCGAGATACACAGAAAATGAGTGTGTTCAAAAGGACCCCAGCTAGCTCAGCAATACTATCTAAACGTCATTGCTGATCGCCTGCTGCAACAAAGCAACATAGTAAATATCGAATTAGGTGATTACTATTCTGCTTTTTTTCAGCAGAACAGCAATTATGTTCAGATGTTATTGCTGAGTCAGCAACTCAGCTGCTGAGGTCTTCAGAATGCACTCATTCAGTTCAGTTTAAAGTTTTTAAAGGTCTAGAGCCATATTGAAAGTAGGTAAAATTAAACAATTAAAGTAGGAACCTCTTTATTTATTTATTTATTTCTGATTGAAGGAATTAGTTAATGTAATTGGTAACTACATGGATGGCAATTAGAAGTATAAATTATAAACAAAACAAATAAATATAAAGTAAGCTTTAAAACAACTAGGAACATCTTAAATACTTTGTTTAATGCAAAATCAAAAACAGACGATTTGTTAAAATCAGGCATTTACAAATTAAATTGTTCGCATTGTAATTCGGTTTATATAGGCCAGACAATTAGAAATTTTGATATTAGGTATAAAGAACACGTACGTTGTAACAAATACAAACACCCACATAAATCCAATTACGCTAAACACTTACTAGAACAAAATCATTCAATGACATCTAATAACACCATAAAATGTTTACACTTTTGTGATGATAAACGTAAATTAGATATACTAGAAGCTTTTGAAATTTACAAACATTTAAAAACTGTACCGTTAATGAATGAGCAAATTGATCTGTTGAATTCTCCTCTACTGGACATTTTGGAATAAGAAATCAAGTCATCTGCAGACGATTACCAAGATAAGTAAAAAAGTTCTATTGCTATAACAACACTAACTGTTTACTTTTTCATATAACCTTTGACAAGGGCATGTAAACATGCCGAAATAGGTATAAGGTTTAAATAAATAGATATTGTTAAAGTGATTAAGTATTTTATATACAGATACTCATTAGAAGTATATACACTAAAAGCATTTTACTTGGGTTTCAAAAACTCTATACATATAACCTTTTTCCCGAAATATTTTCGTTATGACTCTTCAAAATTTTGTTGGGGTCTTGAAAACTATTTTTTCTCTGTTCAACTAAAATTGAGGCTTTTCTCCACGTAAATCCCGCATCTATCAAGGAAGTATGTAGGAATATGAAAATTTTATATCCTTTACATTTACGTTTCACTCTACTATGCCCTCATCACTTTCGTCTACGCCGCGCTGCCTTTTGGCACGGCGCGTCGATTCTAGTACCTTACAAATATGCGCTAATCCGCAATTTTGGACATACTATCCGTGATCGCTAACAAAGTGGCTGACGTCTGGCGGTGAAATTTGGAACTACAATAACAAAGTGTTTAACCATTAGATGCAACACACTTGTTTTAAGTAAAATAAATACATTTTAAATGACTCCTAGCTCAAAAAGACTTTGTTCAGCATCTCATTGTAACGCCTATTACAGTAAAGGAATTTCATTCACATATTTCCGAATAAAGACTCAAAAGAGTTGTACAAGGCATGGGCCATTGCAGCGAGCAGAATTTCCGGCTTTGCAGATCAACACTTCCACGATCCACTTGGCGGCTGTTGCATTACTTAAAATGATATTATTTTTATGGGGAGGTAAATAATTGTCGAAAATTTTTTAATTTATTTTTCAATAAGAAGACAATGAAATTTATACAAAAATATTTTCTGCTAGTACTAACATTCACTTAAGATTAAAAACTCCTATGCGCGGATGGTAGTTCAATGTTTGATTAATATATTTCATTGCCCGCATCTATTTTTACAACCACACATTATAAAGTGGGCTGCCTTAAAAAGTGCCTCTCCTTTTTCAATATCCATCAGGGACACTTCATGTGAGATGAACTAATTTTGATTTTTTAAACTTTAAATAACAAGAAATTGACACACTATACAAACTTATAGCAAACGGTTTGTTTTCCTTCTTAAAGTCAACCATTTTCAATTTAGCAGCACCATCTAGTGCGGGTGGCGATCGCGGATACCTTGATGTACAATACTGTAAAATTTTTCTGACGCATATTTTGATTAAATAACATTTTTCGTATACTCAACGGCAAAGAACGTCTATTTTTGTGTACTCAACGGCAAAGAACGTCTTTTCTCAATAGAAAACAGTAAAGAAAAGTGCCATTTTTCTACTTAGCAACACTTTTCTTTATAGAAACGACCTAGCAACACTTTTCTTCATTACAACGCCCTATCAACAATTTTCTACTTAGCAACGACCACATTTTATTCATTCGACTTATTATATATAGATATGATGCGATGTTTTGTTACCATGTCAACAACACATAGATCTTAGATAGCTTCTTTCATTAAAAATATTTTATGCCAAATTTTAAATTTATTATTTAATAGTTGTATTTTATTTAATTTTTTTTCATTAAGTACACGAAAAAATAGCATGTTCAACGCGTAAGAATAGTGCGTTTTCCAGCTCGTGCAATCCTCGCTGGAAAACTACCACTTTTCTTTACTTGTAAAACAATCTACTATTTTAAATGTTCAAACTCTCTGTGGTACTACCAACCATAATAGCCAGGCTGCCAACCTACAAATCAGCAATACAAAAAATACAATGTATCTGAAACAGCGTATAATACGACAGCCGGCTGACCGCGACCGGTGACCTTGAACAGAAAATACTAACCTCTTAAAAACGGTGGCTTGTGCTAATTCCTTACGCGTTATTTAGCAATTTTATAGTGTTATTCGCGCCTTTTATAATGCAGTCTTCATCCGAGTTTTATCTTCGTTATTACGTTGGTCACAAAGGCAAGTTTGGTCACGAGTTTCTTGAGTTTGAGTTCCGTCCAGACGGTAAACTCCGTTATGCCAACAATTCCAACTACAAAAACGACACCATGATTCGTAAAGAGGTTTATGTTCATCCTTGCGTGATGGACGAACTTCGAAGAATAATCCTGGACTCTGAAATCATGCAAGAAGATGACTCGCTATGGCCCCAACCTGATCGCATCGGTCGACAAGAATTGGAAATTGTAATCGGTGATGAACACATCTCGTTTACTACATCAAAAACTGGATCGTTGCTAGATGTCAGCCAGTCAAAAGATCCTGAAGGACTTAGGTGTTTTTATTATCTTGTGCAAGATTTGAAATGCCTTGTGTTCTCACTAATTGGTTTGCACTTTAAAATTAAGCCAATATAAGTAGTGTAATTTTGTTAATATCATGTATCTGTAAGTTTATAAGGTATTTAAAGAATAATTTTTAATATTTTCACACAAGATTTGTCAGCTCTTGATACAAATATATGACCTGGAATTTATTTAACATCTCGACTATTTTATTTATTTTAATATTTTTTAGTTATTTGGATGGCATTTCGTCATTTAAACAAACTGTATTTGTGCAAGATTGAATTCATACTAGGAAAAAATTTTTAAGATGCAGGAAAACCACAATTCAATTAATTGGCAGTACTAAATCTTGAAGGCAACTTTAGTAAATAAGATGCCGATTAAATTATATGCTCTGTTGATTCAATCTTCGTGCTTTTATAGAAATTATTTAAATATTTGCCTCATCTGTTTAATATTTATAAGTTTGTAATTGCAATTAGTTTTTCTAGAAATTATACAGTAGAACATTAATTAATTAAATTTTTTATTATATATTTTTTCTTTACACATCAACTTCATAAGTATTTAAGACTCATAATCATCCGGGTGATATAATTCTAAGAGTAAACGATAAACATACGATGGGGCATTGCCACCTCTGTAAAAATAAGTTAATTAAAATCTAAAAATGTTGCTACTTTGAGTACTTACTGATGTGAAATAAAAAGAGTAACCAATTCTGGTGGTACATAGTCGAATAATGGATTATAAACATGCACTTTATTTAATACCGGTCCACTAGAATAAGGTAGAACATTAGCTGGTGAAGCACACACATTAAAAGCATCTTGTTCATACGAACAAAGATGCACTGGACTCAACTTATACATGTGGGCTAATACCATAATCTACAACATTCAATATTTTATAAATAAATTTAAATAAAACATTTTAAAGATCGCTTAAAATATTTACCGGTACAGAATAATGTTTAGCAGCAAGTGCAACCATGTGCACACCACAAGCAGCTCGAAGTCCACCATTAGCCATCACCGTATGAGTTCCTACTATGACTTTATTAATTCGGGACATCATAGCAAAGACAGCAGCATCGGATATGACAGTTGTTTGTATGTTACTTTTCGCCAAACTAACCGCCATTGAATGACCCTACAATTAATCTAATAAACAAAACGATATATAAATTAACTCTAAAACTTTACATGATACAGTGGTGCACCTTCCACAACAATAACTTGAAATTTGCGATTTTTAGCAGCCGACTTCAAAAATGTTTCCACCGTATTTGATCTGCCCACTGTAAGAATAATTTCGCTTGAATGGATATGTTCTAAAGCCTGAGCTGCAATATTATCGACACTAAAACATAACGATCAATATTTATTCTTGGGTTATTTCTCTAAATCTGTAAGTACCTCGATTCTAATTCAACTTTATACTCGGCTAAGTTATCTAATAAAGAGGAGCGTAAACTTGATAAAGGCTTGGAATAATCTTCGGCATCATTGTCGGGATTTGCTGTTACAAGATGATGTAATGATTGTTGGCCTTCTCCCTTACTCTGAAAAATTGAAATTCGTTAAAGAAATTAATATAATTTATTGTAGAAATCACACAACGGTAGTTTCCTTTTTTATGCTAAAATTGTCTTAATTTGATAGTATCATACATACTTGAGCTTTAGCACGGAAAATAATTACTACACAGGGCATTTCTAAATAAATCTCATAAATTGAACAAATATGCTAAGAAATAAATTAGAATCAATTTCATCCGGTGCATTTAATTCTGCATATTATTACGATTAAGACTATGTATTTGCTTGTTTTTCTTGTACATGTGTAGTAAACATATACAGACTTAAATTTATACATTTTTCAGCAACATCTGAATCACATAGTGACATATCTCTTCATTGTTTCTTTGTCAGTTAGGTCACTCCGTCATAAGGGGGACGATATGTGAATTAAGTTAAGTCAATTAATAAAGTAAGTGCCTATAAATGCATATTTGTAAGGTTTTCATGAATGTCTGCATATTTTTTATTATTTGAATAAAATTGCACGCTTTTATACTGTTTTGCGGCCCAAATCTTCAAACCTATGTTTTATTGCATTTTAGATAAATATTATTATGTTAATTTGAAATGCATGTATATTGTTAGATTTTCTATCCAAAAGTGCTTTGTTAGGTCGCTATAAAGCATTGAAGTTTAAAAAAAAAATGTTATTTTTAAAATAATAAAAGAAATTTTTTGGTTACCAGTATTGTGCAAGTAGTCAAAAGTTCGTCATCCAACTGCAATGAAGTCCATATTTTTTTAACAGTTTAGCCAATATCTTTAAAATTTTTTTTTTAAGAGAAAGACACTCTTATTTCCAACATTTTTTGACACTTGTTAGGTTTTGCTATGTGCCATAGTTTGGACAAAAAAAAACTTTGATTTGCTGCTCTCGAGTGCTAGCAGAGCCATTACAACATACCCGTCCAAAATAATCCAAAACCATTCAAATGAACTATACCCAAATAGATGAATTGGCAGAGGTGATGCTCCTGTAAATGGCCACCGCGCTCTCCTGACATAACGCCGTGATTATTTGTTATGAGACGCTTTAAAAACGCTGGTGTACTCTACTCTAGTAAACACCGAAGAGAAATTGTTGAGACAACTTTTAAAATGCTGCAAACTCTCGTAAAATTAATGTCGAAATGATGCAAAGAGTGCAGTTTAACTTTTTACACCGAATTAATCTTTGTATGCGTATAAATGGTGGTCGTATTGACCATTTGCTGTAAGTTACTTCTTCTTCAGCCTCTGCTCTCCATGTATGGATATAGACCTTCACCATTATTTTCCATCGTTTCTGGTTTTGGGTTGCTCTGGTCCATCCAAAACCTGCGACTTCTTCATGCTAATGAACGTCCTAGTGTTCCTTCTAGGCTTTCAGGAAATACATACACATCCTATTTTGTGCAGGGCTTCAAAATAGTTCAGCATGTTCGGCAGTGGTGGGATTCTGTCGGAAGCATGTTGCAAGGACTATGTCAAAATTAATTTATTTTTGCTAAACTATGGCACACACAAAACCTAACAGGTGCCAAAAAATGTTGGAAATAAACGTCTTTCTCTAAAAAAATTTTTACAAGTATTGGCTGAACTGTTTAAAAAAGATGGACTTTTTTGAAATTGGATTACCAACTTTTGACCATTTGTGCAATACTGATGACCAAAAAAATTGTGTTTAAAAACGTCTGTTACTAGTACAGATTCACAACTCAAATTTAATGATTGTTGGAAGCATTAATTTTTTACTTAGAAAAATTAAAGAACTTTGACAGCCGATAGTGACTTAACAAAGCCCTTTTGGCTAGAGATAAGTTCAGTTCAATCATTCTATTTTGCTCTTGGAAATATGCAATAGCTTTCTGTACAGACCTTTCACACCCTGTATAATTAAATGTTTTTGATAATTTAACAGCCGCCACTTGAGATTAAAGCCTACTTTAAGCTTCCTTTTGTGTTTAGGAAATTTAAAAATAAAAATTTTTGCACCCTGTGCATTAAAGCTAGTATATTTATACCTTAAATCCTGCATCATACTCTTCTCTAATAATTTTCAAAATGTGTCGCATGATATTTACTGGTGTGGCTTCTTGTGGGAGAGCGCTTGTAAGTTTTTGTATTCGCAACTTAATTAAATTCATAAGTTCCCTGTAAAATACAAAATTAAATGTCTCCCAAATTAACTGTTTTATGATCGCTGTGATGTTTCGAGTACTTCTTAAGTCAGTTTGAAAACCTACATGGCTACCACAATAAGAAATCATTTAGCAATGAATGTAAATACGTTGCAAGATAGTAATTTGTGGCAGCTACTTGAGACTTACTGTGCTGTTTTCCATTTCCCTTGTGATATTAGTTTTTCTAATAGTTCTTCTGTTTGAATTGCTACATCATAGGAGGTATAAAGTTTCCTGGAATACAAATAGAATTAACCATATGGCAATGGAAACTAGTAATAATGAACGGTATACTCATGTCTTATATCGCTTATTAACTTGATAATATCGGCAAAATATTCGTTTTCCAACATTTTAAATTAGATCTTAAATAGCATACAATGAACACGGATTGAATTACTTGTGAAAATATTTCGTCAGAATATAGGTTAGAACAAATTTGACCTTTAAACATCAACAGAATAGAACATGACATTATCAAAACGCCGCGTGTTAAAGTTGACAGTCGTTTGTGCAACCGGCTGCAAATATTGTGTACTTATTGTATTACCCGCCTATGCAGGATGATGATACAAATTATAGCACTACTACCATCGGTATCGGTAACTTCACATCCATTTTTGTTTGTTGATTTTATTTTCTTCTATGGTGGCGCTTCTGCATTTTAAAACTGTTTTAGCAGCTGATTGATAATAACGGATTTCAAACTTTTCATAAAAGTGACGTTAACCTTACCTATTAATTAATGAGTTTATTATTTAGTTTCATTTTAACTAGCTGATTGGGTATTGTTTTTGTAATTATCAATGCACATATAGGAAGCCTTTAGTTCTAGAAGTTGATGTTTATTAGAGCAGCGCAATAATTTGAAATTCTATATTTATGTACTGGTGGACTGGAGTGAATAGGTAAGTAATTTTGTATTTAAATTAACGAAATTAAACTTTAAAGATAACTGTTATGCTTATGAAGTACGCAATTACATATTTTTAAATTTACATACTGCATATTATCATCAAACCCTGTTCACTTCTAAATTCCTAGTTTGCCAATAACTAATAATATTTTTTTTGCTATTTTTATTCTTATCAATCATATAGCACGTCATTTATGCTGTACATATATTTGAAAACTAGGTGTAGGTTGTATAAACTAACTAACCCTCGGAGTTGCGGAATCAGCTAGACCAGCCGTTCTTCAACTAGGTAGTCTGAGAACCCCCTTTTAAGTACAAAAAAAATTAAGAATCTCTGCTTCTTGTCACTAGGCTCGGAAGCTTTTGGTAACGGCACCGCTGCAGTATAGTGGCGGCATTTCAAAAATAAATGTCCCACTATAACTGTAATCTACTTGGTGGGTCAATAAGTAATTTTTAATCATCTCCGGCAACTGCACCACGAATCCCAGTTAAAGAACCTCTGGGCTAGACATAACTGTCCTAAGCGGAACTTCATACTGTATTAAATTTGTATATTACAAAATGCCGTATGCCAATTTTAAATATAGCTTACTATTTTTGCGTAAAGGCATACAACTTTTGCTTTTTAAATAGAACACCCTATACAGGATGTATCGAATTGCGTGTTAACTATGGGGATCTCGCTTATTTGAAGAGATACGACGTTGGTTAAATTAGAAAATTGTGGAATGTTATGCCCACTAATAATCTAAAAAGATATTAGACCTATCTTGCTTAGTTTCTGAAAGAACTGGAAAAAACTGAAATTTTGGATTTTTTGGTTTCGGCTATAACTCATTTGTCATTTATATTACATATTTCTAGTTAACGCATTATTAGGACACTTTTTCATACTGAATCTAAATTTTTAATCAGATTTGGTATAACTGTTACCATTAGTCATTTTCGACTGTCAACTTTTTCTTTTTTTATGGTCGGCGTTTTAAATATTTTCATATTTGAATAAAGTTTTTAATTTTGATTTTAACGATGTGTCACACTTTGCATTTTGTTTAAGTTTTGAGCATTTTATTACAGAAAATAGAAATAGTGCCATGAAAAGACCACGTCATTTAATTTATTTTGAAAAAGTTCTAGTAGGCCATGAACTGATGGAAGTAAAACAAAACACTACTTTTAAGTACTCTGCTCTTTAGATACAGTAGGTACGCAAAAATTTCAGCAAACTTTGTTTTGAGCGTAGGCAGCAGGTTATGTTATTTGTTATAAAAACAAATGAATTTCAAATTTTCTAACATACACAATTTACTGAAAATTCCACATGCAGTTTTTATGTTTGCAACTGACATACCAAATTTGAATAGCAGGTTAAATAAATACAACTCTCTAATCTGTGTGTAAGTAACGGTGTCATTCGCTTGTTTTTGTAAAAAATAACTTAACCTGCTGCCTATGCTCAAAACAAAGGTCCTGAAATTTTCGCATACCTAATGTATCTAAAGACCAAAGTAAGTAAAAGCAGTGTTTTGTTTTACTTCCATCAGTTCATAGCCTACTAGAATTTTTTCAAAATAAATGACGTGGCCTTTCCATGGCACTCTTATGAAACTTTTATTTTCTGTAATAAAATGCTCAAAATGTAAACAAAATGCAAAGTGTGACACATCGTTGAAATCAGAATTAAAAACTCTATTCAAATATAAAAAAAATTAAAACGCCGACCATAAAAAAAAAATAGTTGACAGTCGAAAATGAGCAATGGTAGCAGTTATACCAAATGTGATCAAAAATTTAGATTCAGCATGAAAAAGTGTAAATGCGTAAACTAGAAATATGTAATATAAATGACAAATGAGTTATAACCGAAAACAAAATATCTAAAATTTCAGTTTTTTTTAGTTTATTCAGAAACTAAGCAAGATAGCTCCAATTTCTTTTCAGATTATTAATGGGCATAAAATTCCACAACTTTTCTCTAATTTAACCATCGTCGTATCTCTTCAAATAAGCGAGATCCCCATAGTTAACCCCCAATTTGATACATCCTGTGTATTTTTACATATTTGAAATTAGCGCTAAAAATACTTTATGTTGGTACCTACACTTAAATCGAAGTTTTGGAGTGCAAATTATGTTAAATTTAAAAAAATTATTTTCTTAAAGCCATGACTTATGTAAAATCACTAACAACTTATCAAGAAAGGTAAAACAAATGTAACCTGCCTTTAAATGTGCACCACAGTCGAATTACCTCTCTGAACTTCATTAAAACATGCAAAAACGTATTTTTGTAAATGAAACCATATAAGTGGCAATAGATAATTGAAAACTACAGTAAAACAGCTCCACAATGATATACCATACTTCCCCTATCATTATAATTAGCCTCCGCATACAAAAGAAAGCTTATTTCGATATCTTTATTAATAACGAAGTTACAAGCTGTAATAGTTATTTACCTTATAAGGCCGGGAGATGACTTCTTACAGTAACGAGTTGAGATGTTTCCGGATGAGGCGACGAAGGTGCCGAATCTGGAATTTCGAGACGAGCATTGTAAGATCATCTCACAGCCGTGTGACGTACAACATTTTATTTCATACTGTATCGCCTTTTTAAATTTTATAATAAAGGATAATATTTTAATCAAGCAAATTATTAAGGATAATCTGGTTGCCTTATTTAGAGTAACGATAGCAACTAAATGTTTGAAAATTTTTCTTGTTTTCAAAACTGATGTCAAAAATGTAAGTGAGTGTAAATGAGTCCGGGAAATGTTGCGAGGCAACACTTCCCGGCCTAGTACTGTAATGCGTCATTTCCCGGACTCAAATTAATGACGTAAAGTAGTGTACGGTGGACAGTATGAAATAAAGCGATTTGCAAACACCCTGCATAATAAATAAATTACTAATTATTTTCTTTTCAGTCTTCGATAAAAAATGGATAACAAGAACTTTAAAATTATATTTATTCTTTCTAATGATTGTCAGACGGAACTACAAACATCTGAAGAAATGCAACAAGCATTTGAGGTACGTCATACTGTGAATAGAATTTTTTTCGAGCTTTATAAAATCGTGGAATGTTTAGGCATGCAGACAAAATGGGATAAGTGTTGATTGGCATCGAGAACAAGATTGTCTGGATCTTCAACTTAGTAAAACTGATTTTGTTGTTTTTCAAGCATTTGAAGGTGAAGTATTTCGAAAAATTAAGGAAACAAAAAGTGTGTAAGTAGAATAATAATCCTTTAATCTCTTAAATTAATTAAAGTTACATCCAGTGGCGGTTGCAGGATTTGATATGGGGGGGGGGGTATAATTCACAAAAGTAAGTGAGAAATAGTGCCACAGGAGTGATAAAGTTTGCATGGCCAGTTTAAACACGTTTAAGAGCATCTTATAATTTTAAGGTTAAATAGTTAAATAGGTTATTAGTCTAACATATACCTATTTAAATATGTGCAGCAGAATTGTGGGTCCATGGTGTCTCTTAACCTGTCTAACGGAGGGTAAGCAGATACCAAACTTACCATGGCCGCTTTATTCAGTAGCAATGGCTGGATGCACTGTCACATGCTCCCAGCTGGCAAAACCCAAGAGAAAAGAAATTCAAGATAAAATTGAGTATATGGCAGGATACTTCTCAACTAGTTTAACAGAAAAATGTACACACCTTGTAACGGACACAGTCAAATCAGAGAAATACATAGTAAGGTTTAAAATGTTAAGAAAATGTTGTATGTTTATTTGCAAAATTATTATGTTAGAAAGCAGCAGAAGCTGGAGTAGAGCTTTTACTAAGTTCGTGGGTGGATGATGTATGGGAATCTACTCAATTAGCAAATGTTCACTGCAATGATCAGCAGTTTAAGAAGCATCGTTGCCCCACATTTCATAAACTAGTAGTTTGTTGTACTGGATTGGATCGTGGTGAACGTAATGCTTTACAAAAATTGATAACAGAAAATGGTGGAGTATATCGAGAACAGCTTCATAGTCCTTCAACAGATATTCTAGTTTGTGATAGGTAAAATAGTTTTACTCTGTCATTTTATTTTTTTTAGTTTTTACAAGTATGTAAATTAACTGAAGTATAAATATCACTTTTTGTTTTAGTTGTTCCACCAGTGCTAAATATAAAACAGCAAAGAAGCGTAATATAAAATGTGTTACCTTTCAATGGGCAAAGGATAGCGTTAAAAATGGTTATGCTATGCCTGATAACCTCTACCCAGTTAAAATAGGAACCTCCACGCCAACCAAGGAAGGTGAAGATATTCATCCAAATTTTTCTATGATAAGTAACATAGAAAACAGTGCATTACTTGCCACCAGAAGTCAATTTTTAGACACTATCGATCTGACTGACATGTCAAAATTGAATGCAAACACTCCCATTAAGGAACCTACTAATTTGAAAAGAAAAAGTTCGTATCTTGTGTTAATTTTATATTACACTCACTGGCAAAGAAACTGGGCCTCCCTATTTTTTTGTGGATATGATGCATGATGATTAACCTATCATGCTTAGCTGCTGGCTGCACTCTGTATTCTTCTCCCGCTGTGCAATGTTCAATTATTCTTAATGCAACTTCATATTTTGTGTTGCAATTGTCTTTTGTATCATTTTTTACTTCTATACTCTCACTATTCAGAAGTATTGTTTTATGCAAATTTTCAAAATCTAGATTTTGACGGAAATATATGTTCTGGACCTCCCGGAACCCAAAAAAGAAGTTATTTTAATAAATGTATGTCTGTAGGTGGGTGGGTGGGTATGTGCACTTCATAACTCCCAAACGGATGTTTCGATTTAAAATTTTGGGTATTTTCAAAACAATTTTACACATAAACTCGCCACACGATTTTTATTTAATTTTGTAACTTGATAGAGCTCTAGATATGAGCTACTTGTTCGTTAGGGTGGAGTGAAAAAATGAAAATGATATTTTGACTTGCGGCTAGTTATCAAAAGATGCTTAGACAAAAGAAAAAACTTCCGAAAATTTGGAATTTTTCGGATGGTATCTTCAGGTGCCACAATGAGCTCAAAATTTTATTTATTTTTTTTCAATTTTTTGAGGAAATTACTTTTTACACAAAATACATATCTTTACGCATTACGCAATGTAATGCGGCAAAATTTGTCATTATATCATGTCTTTTGCAAAGTGCCAAAGTCGTACAGTAATATTTTCAAGCGGGTATTCTGTAAGCAGGCCATCCCAAATGCAACTAAATTTGGATAAACTGACTCTTGTATGCGACAGGACAGGGTTATCAGATAGATCGGCGGCAATGCTAGCTAGTGCAGTTCTTCAATATGTAGGAATAGTGAATGAAGAAGATAAATCCAAAGTAGTTGACAGAAGTAAGATCAGAAGAGCAAAAAAAATGAGATTTCAGCTGCAGGATTCTAGTACGAAAAGTGACGATGATGAATCAGTTAGTGGAATACAAAATATTTATTTCGACGGAAGAAAAGATAAGACGTGCACCTACAAGACTAAACGACATAAAAGAATTATTGTAGCAGAGCATATCGGAGTACTTGGCAAACCAGGAGGAAAATATCTGGGCCATCTAGTACCAGATAGCGGTTCTGGGAAAGACAGTTCTTCGAGTTTTGCTGAAATTTCTTGTAGAAAAATATGACACCATTGATTTAACGGCTGTAGGATGTGACTGTACCTTCGTAATACCGGTTCAAAAAATAAAGTAATTGCATTAATGGAAAAATCACTTAAGCGACTACTCCAGTGGTTTGTTTGCATGCTTCATATGAACGAACTGCCTCTAAGACCCTTGATTCATTTCTTAGATGGAGCAACGACTGGTCGCACTACTTTTTCAGGTATAATCGGCAAACAATTAGAACGGTGCTAATCCCTTCCAATCTTAAAATTTCAGCCCATTGAAACAAACTTACCCGATATAGACCAAGCAATTTTAAGTACAGATCAAAAATATTTATACCAAATATGTAGGGCAGTATCAGCAGCGGAATTTTTTCCAGAGTTAGAACACAGGCATCCTGAAGCGTTATCCCACTCCAGATGGTTTACTTGTGCCAACAGAATTTTGCGTCTGTATGCTTCCAAAGAAACACCTAAGGAAGGTATTGAAATTTTCGCTCACCCCAAGAATATTATACTTATCATGTTAAACGATGAAAGGAAACATATTAGGGAATTAGGTTTGAGGCTTATTTTAAAATCAAGAACTACCTCTAGTGCAAGGATACGAGAGTTCGAAGTACCATTGAATTTCAGAGCAGAAACTTATGAAGAACTTATTGACTGGCAATCATGTAAATTAAATGAACCTCCCTTACTGAGAAAAATGCCAACAGAAACATTACGCAAACCAATAAAATCGGTTCCTGAAATGGACCTTATGAAATTTCCCTGTCATACGCAGGCCGTGGAAAGGGTTTTAAAGTTGGTAACGGAAGCATCTTCAGCTGTTTTTGGAATGGAAGCAAGGGACGGTTATATAACAGCGAAACTAAAATCAAGAAAAGAAATGCCCAAATTTGATATCAAAAAAAGAATTTAAGTAAGGAGTTAAAGTGGGTGGGTGGGATGGAACTCTAGGTACGAGTACCTCCTTGCGGCGAGTTTTGGGTAGCTCATTATTTATTTATTTGCAAATAAATAATGAAATAGTGAAAGCCCGTACAAATACATAAACGCATCGATTTTCTTTTTTAGGAAAAATTTGATCGTTGTGTGGCAGCTGAAGATGATGAACTAGAGGGTCGAAATTTTGCAGGCTTAATTACACCCATAGGTAGTACAATTATGTTACTAGCGCGTTCTAGAATTGAAAAAAAATGGAAAACGTCCATTTTCGCTCCACCCTATTGTTCGTGTCCCAGCCTGTTACGCCTTCTATGAACTATTGAAAATTTTTGTTTTATTGCCTATTTACTTAAAAACGAGTTATCAGATCAGAATGAAATTGGATATGCTCTAGGGGTACACAGTGTTATGAACTAGGAGATTTTATGGAACTGAAGTGAAAATAATTAAAAATTTCAACATTTAAAAAAAATTGTTCAAAAACTGGCGATGCGATGTTTTTTAAATTTTGTAGGCTCGTAGAGCTACAAATGAGCTTTAGTTTGGTTTGTGTCCCAGTCCTCTAATTTTTTTGAGGCTTCATATGATTTTTTGAAAATCAACAATTTATTTCCCTTAATTTTTAGGTGCAGCAAAAATTAGATGATTTAATTTTTCTCGTGCTCAAATTTTGGCGGAAGAATTTGTCCTTATGTTTTTAGTTTTTTTTAAATCTCTAGGAATCTTTTTCCAATAAATCGATATTTTTTCATAAAAAACAATAAGACATACTTACTCATAACAGCTGGCGCCAACTGGACCAACGACATTACGGTGAAGCAGCCGCAAGCGGTGAGATGGTGATTCGTTGTGACTGCTCGTCATATTATGTCTTCTTTACTGCACGATCGCTATCTATACATCATGTTGCATTTACCTTTTGCGGAGTAATATCAATGTGGGGTTGTTTTGTACCACCACTGCTGTGGGGCTGCAATGTTGTTTGTAAATACTTTTGAACATAGGAAAAGTAAAGTTTTGCAAGTATAGGAAAGTCCAGGGGAAGTGCTTGCTCATTTTTACATAATTGTATTGTTAAAGCTTGCTAAATGCAAACTCTTTTAACTTGTTTGCTGCTAAGTTAGAAAAGTATTGACTTCCCCATGTGCTGAGTTAGGAAATGCTTAAAACGTACATGTACAGGCAAAGCAAGGTTATGTGATCAACCCACGTATATTTACGAGTGTATAGAGTAGACATACGGTGTCAAATAGCACATGCCATAGTTCTACGATGCATCCTACATTTTCCAAGAGTGGAACCTCGCACGTACATATGGGTGCAACACAAGTTAGTGAAATCGCAAAATGTAGTTATATGGTCATAGCCTGTTTCGGGAGCTTTTTCAAAACGTAGATATACGATATACTGTTGTAGCAGTTAATGAAATTAACTCAAACTTGTAAGTTTAGAAATAAAATTTTACAATAAATTAGCAAGTCATAAGCTCTAACAAGATAATTATGTACAAAATGGTACAAAAGCCACTTGAATCGCAATATATGAAAGGTGCATTAAGAACAATTGACTGTCTCAAAGCAGAAGAAGGGTATAGAGTATGGCAGCAAAGCCTGATAAGCAATCATGCCTCATATCCACAAAATTGAAACAAAAAATGGGGTGGCCTGGTTTTTTGCCGCTGAGTGTAGTTCGAAATTATTCATTGTGTTTTTTATCTCATTTTTATTTTGTTCAAAGGCAATTCCAATGAACATAATGACCTAGTAGATGAAATCGATCTAAAGCAAGTTAAGCAAGCAGGGTCGTTTTTAGATGGATGTGGTGTAGGATACTTTAAATATTTAGTACGTACCTCCTATTCTATCAATAGTATTGCAGATATATTTAGCTGGTTTCGGCATAGACCAAAGAGAAAAACTGTGTAAAGTACTGAACTTCAGTGGAGCTACCAGATATGATGATGTTACAGAAAGAGTTACACATATTCTTGTTGGGGATGCTGCATGCCATGAGCTCAAAGTAATGTCTTCGCAAAATGCTTTCAAAAGCTGCCCGTTAGTTAGCATACAATGGTTGCTAAATAGTATAGCCAAAAAGTACCCTGTTGATGAATCACATTACTTGGTTTCTGCTGTTACCAAACCAGCCGATGAACCCAGTTCTCCGCTTAGTAAAAAGGTAATTTAAGAAGTATACTACTACTACTACTAATGTAATTTATGATTCTTATCTTTAAGTTCAAGTTACGGATAAGATTGTAATTTTTTCAGGGTTTACATTTGTTGCGTACGAAAAGCAGTATTGCATTAGAAAAACCAGGGACGATAGCGCACTCAGAACCAGAAATTGATATAGTACAGCAGTATTTGTGTCCTAATGCTTCAAGTAAGTTTGGTGAGAAAAATGTGAGAAAGCTTGAGAGCTTTTTGACATTTTCAAAATTTTAATGTAATACTTTTACACTGTTAAAAAAATCAAGACTTGAACTTTCCATAAAAATAACAAAATAGCCACTTTTGTAGGTAAGACAAGATAAGAGATTCAATTTTTCAAGAGTTTCATTAAAAAATCTGGTTTCTAATGTTCTGGGAATTAGTGTTTAATTTGTTGATTAAATAGTGATGGGCAGCTTGGAAAATTCCCAAATCGTTTTTTTTCCAGAGGAAACTTATTGAAAGTTCCTGAATATTCTCAAATGCTCAGTTTGGTAATATTTTTAATTTTAAATTTATATAAGGTGTGTAAAAAGTGACACATAATGTCTATGAAAAAAATACCTTAATAAAAGTTGGTTAACACGTTCTTTGTTGATGTTCAATTTTTATATGTTTTGTTATTTAGTTGCTATGGCAATTAGAAAAGTTTTGAACTTCAAAGATATTTGATTCAAAAACTTTGTTATGTAATCCCATGAGAAAAATTTTGTACCAGATAGAAACAATTGCCAATTCCAACAACATGAAAAAATATAGACTTTAAAAAAATAAGAGTTGGTTGCCATAGCAACCAAATAACTGAATGTGTAATAACTGGAACACCAACAAAGTATGTGCTGAAATTCAATAAACGTCTTTTATTAATGCTATTTTTAAGTTACAGATATTATGCTTTACTTTTTACTCACTCTATACAGTTTTATATATATTTTTTTACTTCTTTTTTTGTTTTTCACAATTTACAAATCGGTAAAATCAATACAATAGTTTTAAATTGTTTATTATTGTAATTTTCATGAAATAGCAGGGAAAGACTCTTGAATAATTAGAACCAGATTGGCACGACCTCCAACCACAAGCGTGAAGCGGTCAACCAACGGATGGGGTTATTTGGTATCAAAATTAATGTCTTTGTGCAACATGTCTGATTATAACCAAAAATAAGAAAAAAGCGTAGTGCTGGGCGGCTGGGAAAATTGCCAAATTAGAGTTTTTTTTCCGGAGGGAACTTTTGGAAAATTTCCCAATTATTCCAAATTTATATTTGGCACCAAAACATCAAACTATTCTTTGTGTAAAACTGTAAACTTATCTTAGT
This sequence comes from Ctenicera cuprea, assembly GCA_958336395.1. Lineage (NCBI taxonomy): Eukaryota > Metazoa > Arthropoda > Insecta > Coleoptera > Elateridae > Ctenicera > Ctenicera cuprea. The sequence continues at coordinate 17,728,559 of OY284494.1, forward strand.
ACAGCGCAGTGCATAACATTGTTTACCTCTACGCTTCGGGCAGTTATCGAAACAAATCAAAATTTTTTTGACTTGAAAAAATAAAAGCTCAGATTGTTCTTACTTTATCTATATTGTGTATAGTATTCCAGTGTTAAAAACAGGAAAAATAATTAAACAAGTTTTACTTTCATTTTTGCTTGATAAAAAAAAGAGATATAATTATGTGTAAATGTCCTAAAATTGTCATAATATTAAGTAAAAATTTGCCTAAGTTTTAAGAAAAATATGAAGGAACTTGCTGGGATCTCTGCGGTCAGCCCAGCAAAAAACCGTACTATTTGATTCTGCAGATTCACCAAAAACTGCCTGCAAGTGTTGAACAATTTCTGATGATTTAACACCCTCCTTCCACAAAAATAAAATATTTGCTCTTTGTGATTTTATAGCGTCCTTCCATAGGTGCAATTTTAATGTTCTTAATGCAGCGCTTTATTCACTGAGTGACAGATGCAAACTGAATAGCTTTTATTTGTATTTACTGATTAACAAGTAAGTAATTAGCAATTGTTTATGCATCCTGTGAGTGATTCATTACATGCTTTAAACTTAAGCAGCACAACTCAATTCCTCAAGCTTTGGAAACATTTCTCCTCCAACAAATAAGAATTACAATTTTATTTTAGTCAAGCCAGTGACACAGGCTGTGGGTCCCTATTGATATATTACTAGTATTATTTTTTATTTATAAAATTACAACAAAAAACCATGTAACTTTACTGATGAAATTTTAAGAAATGATAACTTAAGGTTTAATGGTAATCAATTATGTTCTGTAGGTCAAGAAGATACACTTGCAAAATTACTTGAAGATGCAGGCAGCTTCAACACTAAACAAAATGCAAGTCAATCCAAACAAAATATAGATCAGTTTATCCCAAGGCAAGATGAGGCGTCAAGTCGAAAAAATGCAGAAGCTCAGAAAAATTCATTTCTATCTTCACAGCAGATGGAAAACAACGAAAAAGATGAAAATTCCTATATGAAACCTTACAATGCATCCATATCTGGTAGAGACACTTCATTATCATCAGCTGTAGATGATAGTAGCCAACCTAGTGAGCCTATATATGAAGGTTTAAGATTTATTATAGCTGGTTTTGAAGAGGAACAGCAAACTCAAGTTAAAATTGCTGTAGAAGCTATGGCCGGTAAAGTAGTTTCCAGAAAATATAAGGGTGTTCCGGATTATGCAGTGGTACCTGTATTTAGTTCAGAATTAAAGCAAGTAGCAACCGAAGTTGTTACTGATTTATGGATCACAGAATGTTGGCAAGAAAATGTAATACGCACTATTGAGTATTTTCATCGCCCTATTTCAATAAAAGAGGGCATGCAACCATTAAAAAATTGTGTTGTTACTATCAGCATCTATACAAACTACGAACGAAATTTTTTGAAAAATGTAATAGTAATGTTAGGTGGTGTATGTCAAGAACAATTTTCTAGAATTACGTGTAGTAAAACTGGTGTTGTGGCATGTACTCACTTGGTTAGTCCAGAACCAAGTGGGAGGAAGTATAAAGCTGCTATTAAATGGGGATTACCAGTTGTAAATAAAGACTGGTTATTAGAATGTGCTCGAACATCGGAGTCACTCTCTGAAAGTTTATTTTTAGTTGGTGAATCGAAATGTAAGTATTTGTAAGTGGAACTAGAATTGGTCCACTAAGTCAACGAGGGTGTGGTGGTCTATATCTATCTCTGTTACTGTTTAAGATATTTTCAACTCGACGTTGGAACTAAGAAAACCGATTTTAAAATTATATTCAATTAAGGGAAGGGGAGGGGATTTCACATAAGACTGGCATTCCAAACAAATGTTTCATTTAGTTTTCTATACTTTCAGTATCAAGAAGTGGAAAGTATTGATTTAATGCAAACTTTCGAATTCGATGTATTGACAGAAATACATAACGTTGGCGGAGAGTAATAGGATTGTATGTTGCAAATAGTTAGTTTTGAAAAAAATCTGATTATAAATATTGGGTACCAAAATGTTGATAAAAAGCTACAGGAAAAAAGTAACGGGTTTTATAAATGGAAGGATGACCTTTTATTGCTTATATCAAATTAATTCTGAAAAACGGATTAAAACAACTGGAAATAAGTTTTTTCAAAAAAAAATACATACAACTTGAGTGCTTTAATGTAAGAAAATGTAATTATTATTAAACGTAACATGCAACTTAGTAATACTCTTTTCATAAGAACATTTATGAAACAAACATGGTATGTTATCACATACTCCCTCGCATGTCTAATTTTTGTCAAACTATATAATAATATGGTGCTACATACACATTGTAATACCCTATGTGATACAATGTTACTGTGCACAAACGTCTTTAAAAAGCTATAAAGTGAAAAATATTTTCAAAATTTTATAAATTTTCAAAAAATATGCAAAACTGGCCAAACGATTTTTTTTAATTTTGTATGTTAATAGAGCTGGGGATGAGCAACAATTTGGTGTATATCCCAGCCCCTTAATTTCTGTTTGACACCTTTTATGAGTTTTGAAAGATTTTGGCTTTAACACCTATCTATTCAAAAATGGGTAACCAGATCAGGATGGAATTAGATACTGTAAATGCCCTAGGGGTATACAATGTTACAAGCTACGAGTACGTTTGGAACTACAAAAATTGTAGAGTGAAACAAAAATCAAAATTTTGACATTTTCAAAACAATATTGCTCGATAAACTGGCCACACAATTTTTGTTAACTCCTTAGACTCATAGAGCTAGAGATGAGCTACAATTTGGTTTGTGTCCCAACCCGCTATTTTTTCTGTGACGCCTTCTATGAATTTTTGACATTCGAAAATTTATGCAATTTCATTGATAAACAGTGGACAATAAAATATTTTATGTTTAAGCTAAATTGCTTGAGTGTTTAATAGAATGAGAATGGGAACTTACTTGTTAGGTGCAGTAATATTTGGGGGGTTAATTTTTCCTCTCCCTCTCAATTTTTGGCTTATGAATTTGCTGTGTTGTCACGGTTTTTCTTTAATACTGTGGAATCTGTTTCCAAAAATCAAAAGATTCCGTATTTTTCTTATACAAAATTTGGTTTTCTAAATCAAGCCGGGTAATGCCAGACAGGATGTCTACCAGCGACTATAATAGCTTGTCTGAATTATACGTCTGGTACAGAGGTAACATTGTGAGCGCATAAAAGTCGTTGAATATTTGGGTGTGTGTTTTTAGATGCTATGAAATCTTGCAGCCATTGCTGATAGAAAATTGTGTGTGTGATTCCACACTACTGTTTCATTATTGGCATTGTATTTGCTGTAACTAATATTATATTATTTAATTTCTTGTTATAATGTTTTGGTTACTATAAACAGAGATATATACACAAAACTATTAAATAGTGCATTTTTTAACTTTTTGGAGCCGCTAAACTTTGGCGATTTTAGATGCTCGTTAGTGACTTGCTAAAACGCGTGACTCTTGTTAGTACTACAACATTGTGGATAAATAAACTTTTAAAGCATAGGAAAGTCCAGGCGAAGTGCTTTGCTAATTTTTGTTTGTGTTTTAATTGACTTTCTGAATGTGTTTTGTTTTTGAAATTCTGTTGTGGCATTGCCAAGTTACTCAACTTTTTTTGAAACATTTGTAGACCACGCTAATAAAATCTCCTATGGCGCTACAGCCCAAATCGGGTCTTGGCCTCCTCCATCTCCATCTCTAGAAGGCCAATAAGAATATTTAAAAATATACAGTGTCCTATTAAAAAAAGGGAAGTTAGGTGTGCCATTCTTATATGGAACCCCTGTATAATTTCAAATTAATTTTAAAATATGGTCTTCTTGACTTCCTACAGCAATTATTTGAAACTGTTTCTGTTTCAGATAGTGAAGAAAATATCGGCCATCGCGACCTTGTTGACTCCCTTTGTATATGTGCCAGTTTATGTTTTACTTTTTCAGGTTCATCAAAAAATGCCTCAAGTGTCTCCATAGAAAATACATCTTCTATCATAGATTCTGTAAGCAAATTAGTTGCACCATCTACTCTTAAATTTTTGTCTCCCAAACCCAGTACTTCTCGTGTGGCTGATCCTGTTAATGAATTTACTAAATTTCCATTTTCAACTCCGAAATCGAACCAAGCAGCAACTTCAAAATCCAAACTTAGTGATGACAATTTATTTAACACTCCTCCTGTTGAAAAACTAAGTACTAGTTCTTCAGGTAATTTGTGGATTTTATAAATACAAAATAATAACTATAACAAATATTCATATTCCAGAACAAACTCCAGAAAATAGAATATTAAAAAATGTCCAAAACACTTCTGATGTATGTAGTCAGGTAACGCCAGTAAGAAAGATTATAGCAGAGGCACGAAAGAACAATCTGCTTGGAACGCCACAAGAAAGTTTACCTTTTCCAAAACCATGGGATCACGTTGATACCCCCGATACACCTTTGGGTGCATTTATTCGCCCAAATCCTTCACCAAACTTAAGAAAACAAATGGTTAGATTTATAAATAGTCTACCTGAATATAAACCTAGGAGAGATAGCACGGTAATGTTTAAAAAAATTTGTTTTTTAATGAACCTATTTTAAATAAATCTGTTTTGCAATATCCGTTAGATAGTTGTACAGGGTGAGGCAACAGGATTGAATGTTTTTCAGCAGTGTGCTATAGGGAAAAACAAATTTATTCTATGCAATTGACTAAATGTCTAAAAAAGATCTCATTTAAATGTCTTCCATTAGCATGTATAGTTGTAACCTGCTTTTGAAGTTTTGCATGATGAGCTGTAGTAAAGCTTCATCATTTTTGTCTAGTGCTTAGACTAGTAGTAAGTATCATGCTTAAGTTTACAAGATAACAAAAACATACAATTCAAAAAAAAAGTTTAAGAAAATCATGGAAAAAATTGAATCAAAGGTGTTAACGTTTCTTTATAATCTGTAGATAATAGAATTTTTAAACAACATTTAGATGATTTTAACTAATTCTTTATTATTATTAACCGGTGTGCAAGAGTCGATCGTTCACGCTCCTCACGGCGAATGGAGCAAACCCAAACTAATAAATTTAGAAATACACTTTCTAATCTCGCATATTTGGAAATTTTCTGCACCACAAAAAAGGATTTTTTTGACACAGTTTTTCGATATCTATCTTAGTTTTCGCTACGCAGATGATTAAAGCTTGAGCCACAATTTAATAGTTATTTGTGCAACAAGGGAAGAAAAAACACTTTCTACCCGATATTCACATATAATTTTTACGTCAAAATTGATCAAAAAACCAATTTTAAAATTGAGACAGTTGTGTAAAAATTGGCTTTTGTAAGTAAGATGCCTTTGTTATCCGCAGTGAGACGTATTTATGGTATACAAGACCTATTCAAGGAAAATAAACAAAGCGTAAGTGTTGCTAGAAAAATACTTAACATGTGAAATGAAAGACCTTGTTTTTCAACTACATACGGCGACAGCCTCATCAGCAGGCATAGAGAGAAGCTTCTCTTTATTTGGACTTGTCCATTCAAACATAAGAAATAGACTGGGAACAGAAAAGGCATCAAAATTAGTATGTTTTTTTAAATTGTTAAACAAAGGTGTTAAATTTTAAAATACCTACACTCCTACACATGTTGATCAGTAGCTTTCAAATAAATATGTTTACTTTAATTTTTATAATACTCCTACAAAATAAACGAGTGAAAATATTGATTTATTTATCGTTTTTTCAGATTCCTGTAGAAAAGAATGTAAAACATATGGTATAAAAAAACATGTTTAAAACATCATGTTTTAATCGTTTAAAACAAAACGTCAATTATTAAAACTGCATGTTTTAAACACTTGTTTTAAACATAACAACCCTGAGCGTAACCAACATTTGAATGTAAAAGTGGGAGCAAAACCGCATTTCCTTCCGGCAGGAGAAAAAGTAAGTTTGCTCCTGCTTAGCGGCAATTGTCAACTTTCAACCTCAAAATGAGGATTGAAAAGCTTACTTTTTTTACTGGTATTAATTAACTAACAAATTTGATTATAATTTTTACCACAAACGTTATTCATATAGTAGAGAAGCTGGTAAACAACCATTTGAATTTATTTTTACACAAAATTTTATTTCTGTTCCCCAATTAACCACACTGGACTGTATGTATTACTTTCTAATATAAAATAGAAAATAAAATTTAAAAAAAAAGTAGGCCTGTAATTGTAATTTTGCCATTTAATAGATGTTACGTCAAAATTGAGAAAGTAAAAATGTTAATTAAAAATTATATTGCAGCCACTGTCAGAATTAAAACGTAGACTATGGGATAAAATTTGTCCACCGAAAGATGGTGCAAATGACAATAAACCAGAGCAGCCCGATTTTGATGTGGATGATGAAGTATTTAATAATGAACAAGAAAATTCAGAAAAGCTTCGTACTCCAACTAAGTCGACTAATCCTGTGAGTTTGAATTTTTGATTATATTATCTGAAAATATTTCACTGAAGTCGTTTATAAAGTTTAAAAAATAAATAATACAAATTGGTACATTTTTAAGTTTTTTTTAATTTTACAGCCTCCTCCTGACAATATTGTTAACAATCAGTTACAGCAACTGCAGGATATGTTAACATCTAGTGGAGGTAATCGCACCAATCTAAAGAGCAAAAGACAGTCTATTATACCAGTTGTGTGTAAGTAGAGTTGTATTATCCTTTATTTATCTCCACATTTTAATACATAATTGACATTCTTAAATAATATTAACTTGTTCTAAAAAATATATTGAAAGTATCTCAGTTGTAACATCACAGGAATAAATATAATTAGGCATTTACGTTTTTTCGAGAAAGATAGTCTTATGCTTGAAAATTATGTATTTGGTTAAACCACGGCCTACTGGATTAGCATCGACATGCTGCATCATACCTATTCAAATTAATTCCGCCTGCTGCAGAGAACGTGTCTGATTTTATTTTTCATGTTGCTTTCACTGCAAACCACTAGGTGTTGCCCGATTCTGTTGTAGTTTTTATAGAAATATTTTATGATGTGGCAGGTCGTATAGAAAAAGTAAGTCGATGTTAATCCAGTAGGCCATGTGTTAAACAATCATTAAATTAAAATTAAATTAGCTTCTGAGGTAAAGGATTCGCAACCAAACACAATTGGCTGGGATGACTGTATGGAATGTGACGATGCCGAGGTGCGTGTATTTAGTACTGCTTTAATATGTTGCTCTATATATATTTAAATTTTCTGTCTTGTAGAAGCATCAAAAAGATGTGCCAGTTTTCATGTTTTCTGGAATAGAACCGGAAAATCGGGATGTACTTACAGCACAGTTAGAGAGTTTAGGTGCCGTTGTAACGAATTTATCCAATTATGATCCTCTCTGTACACATCTCATATGCCCTAAACCTATGCGAAATGAAAAAATTTTAGCCTGTATTGCTTCAGGGAAATGGATTTTACATACATCGTATGTGGAGAAGTGCTCCGAGGAAGGCAAATTAATTGATGTATGTTTCGGTAATTTATTTTGTTGAAGTTTATAATTTATTTGTACTATTATCACAGGAAGAACCTTATGAATATGGTAACCCAAAATCCAAAGACAATATCCATATGCAAGGTAATAAAGACAACGAAGCTCGTGTACTTGCTATGCATTATTGGCGAAAAGAAATTGCAAGGAGAAGTTATGGACCATTTCATGACATGAGGGCAATTATTGTGGCACAAAAGAAGGAACCTATTGTTAGAATTCTGCAAGCTGGTGGTGGAATGGTAATAGAAGCCAGGTAAAAAATTTCATTTATAATTCAGTTAACAGAATTTTCTTGAAACAAATAGTTTTAGAATTTAATTAAAAATGTAAATATACATATTAAATGTGGTTTAGTGCTACAGTAATTTTAATGCTTCCATCTTATTTTACCCAATATAAAGGGTTAGTCATTTAAGAGTCTCCCCCCCCCCCTACTTTCCTTAAGCTATTAAGAATATCAAAATTTTTCTAAATGAAAGTTGTTTAGGGCCTAATACTACTTCATGCTACAGTTCAGAATGTTATGTACTGTTAATAATCAATTTTTCTTAAATGACTGTATAAATATTTTATTTTGCAGTTAGATAGATTTTTTTCTCATTTCAGTGATATAAAACTTTCATACTCTTACATTACCAATAATTCGAGAAAAATTAAAAAACTGATTCAAGTAAGCATGCCATTAGGGTGACTTTTATTTATTTATAGGGTTGAAAATGCAAGCCGCTAATTTTATCAGGACCCCTTGCAAATAGGTTTCATTTAACTAAAAAATAATTTCCAAGAAATCTAGTGATGGGCGGCTGTGAAAATTCCCAAATCGGGAATTTTCCCAGAGGGAACTTATTGAAATTTTCCTAATATTCCCAAATTTAAATTTACCGCCAAAATAATGTATATAGGGTGAGTAAAAAGTAATGTATAATGTCTTACTAAATATTGATTTTATGAAAAATTTACATTAATAAAAATTAAAAATTGGTAAACCGCTGGTTAACACCTGCTTTGTTGATGTTCAACTTTTTGCATGTTTCGTTATTCAGTTGCTATGGTAATTGCAACATTTTTGAATACGAAAGTTTTTTCATTTAAAATTTTGTTATGTAATTCCATGAGAAAATTTTTTTTACAGAAAGCGAAGCAGTTGCTAAATTTAAATCTGCAAAAAAATATAGGACATTTAAACAACAAATTTTGGTTATTATAATAATCTGACAAATAAAGGTATAATAAATTGAACATTGACAAAGTATAAGCCGAAATTTAACGAACAACTATTATTTAGGCTATTTTATTGCAGAATCAATATTTACAAAGTTACAATGACTATTCTTTTTACTCACCCTGTACTACCAGTTTTATATATTTTTCTTCCTTCTGTTTGCAGTTTTCACAAACTGCAAAGAAAAATTAATGTGCAACAAATCTGAAAAATGAGAAAAAGGTTAATGGGAACTTTCCCGGGAGCATTCAAAGAAAAACTCGTTTTTTTCCTTAAAAAAAACGGCGTTTTCTTGTCACTAAAGAAATCTGAGTGAAATTGAATGATGTTTAGACTTTTGAAAATGGGCGAAATATAAAAAGTTAGGTAAATTTTTATCTAAATGAAATTAATTTTTTTATGCTAATTATTTGTTTTACTTTGTGGGTTCATAAATAACTTGTAGTAGGGTAAATTCAACAAAGGAAAGCAATTAAAAGACTCAATCATATCGTCCTATAAAATGGTATAATTCAGCAAAAAAGTAATATTACAACAGAGTCAACATGAAATAATATGAAGATAATATTATATATGCATACAAAATTTTAGGTATCTAAAATGTCAATTCATTTGTTTAGCCATTGTTTAGTTTAAGTTAGCATACTTCTATCAGTCATTTAACAAGATATTATTTTTAAAATAGATAGTAATAATTTTCAAAGTTCTTTGTACTTTAGTTAAAATTGTTATTTTTTTGTTTGTTTAGTGTAAGTAAACATGGCCTGCTTACTTGAATCAGTTTTTTACAAATTTTTTTCGAAATATTTGCAATGTAAAAGTATAAAAGTTGTATAGCATTCAAACGAGAAATAAACCTCCTACCTAACTGCCTAAAAAATGTATGTTGCCATTTAAGAAAATTATCATTGATATCACTGCTCAGTCACGTGACAGTACAGAAAATTTTGCAGTATGGCATAAAGTAGGTCATTAGGCCCCACACAACTTTTGTTAAGAAGAAAATTTAATGTTCTCAATAGTTTAGGAAATAGTAGGGGGCACTTAAATGACACACCCTGTACAATCACACAAAAAACGCTATAATAGTGAAGGTGACCTAAACTCTCCACTTTAGCTGCAATCTATCATTTTAAGAAATGTACTCGTTTTTAATAAAATATTTGTTCCAAGAAATCTTCATATTTAAATTTTTTAAACTAATTTCATTGTATTATAGTCCCCCGTTTACTCAGCCTGTCCATGCCACTCATTGCCTAATAGAAGCAAAATCTGTGAAGAACATTACAGATTACATTCCTCTCGCCAAACAAGGAATCTATTGTATAAATACCTTATATGTAAGTGAATATCTTCAAAGGACAGTGAATGATGCGAGGGACTATATCCTTCCTGCTCTTGCAGAGTATTATAAATCACTATAGTTTTGTGTTTGTTTAAAAAAATGTTAATTTTGTAATTCTAGACTGATTTTATTGTTTTTATTACAAACAAGTTGTAATTATTGAAGAAGTCTCATTATTATTATAAATATACTTTTCAATATAAATTTGAAGTTTTTAATAATTCTGTACAATTACTTTTTTGTGAAATATTTTTTGAGACTATGCGGTAATAGTATATTATTGTGATCGTGCAGTTTCGCTGATATTTTTATTTACAAATTTTAATTGTATTATTTAAAATTTATCAAGTATTTATGCTTGATTACTTATTTATTTGCGATGATCGGTGTCGGACCTACGTTGTGTTTTACTTATTTGCTCGTGGCTGATTTACCCTGTCTTTATCGAGGTTAAAAAGGATAAGATTTTAAACTGATTCAAACAACAGTAAACCTTTTGAAGAATTTATTTATTCATGTGTTGAAAATATTGGTGTTATGAGTGTTAGAACCATTTATATAGAGTTTGCCCGTCAGTTGTATCGAGTAAAGTTGCCAATCCAAATATTTGCCCCAGTTTTACCCATACTGATACTTCTATTTGGGACTGTTTATAAATGTCGAGTATTGTGCAGTTTACGTAAGTAACTGGATGCTCTTCATAGGAACACCGTGTGCTATCACTCATTTGAACGCAATACTCTCAGCCTGATTAGATCTCGTCCTAATAACGCCCTGGCCGTTACGCCTAATTCCCGAAGGACAATAGCGCCGCTTGCCAGCACGCCAGAGAACTTAACCCAATAACAGCGATTGATTACGTACAAATGTGTAACAACAACACGCGAAAAGAGCGTCTTGCCGCAACCAATGGGAAATAGCGCCGCCACTCACTCAAATCGGCTTCCCTGCAATAGCGCCTCAGTTGCTACGCCTAATTCCCTCCTAAGAGGAACAATAGCGCCGCTTTTGATACGCCTAATCAGGTACACCGACAAGAATGAGCTACTACGCCTAAGCCTATTTGATTTTGGCAATGTGCCCCTCGTAGCCCCAAACCCAAGAAGATAATATTTTATTTTAAAGTTACAAGTCCCAGACTTGTAATGTTGTAACAGAATGTTAGCAATAATGCCTCCAAACTGACGTTAAGATATCAGCGAACTGAGTGATCTTTGAGAATTCGAAGATTGATCCCTTCCCTTAGGGAACATACTCTTTTATTAAAATTCATGTCCATCCTCCAAGAGGTTGGACTTGTTTCTTTTTCCAATAAAATTACAGCCCCACTCTTTTTCAATTTTTGATTGGATAGAAGTATCAATAAAATTTTGTCTCACACTCTCAAGCTTTCCTGAACACTTGTGCTAATTGAAGCTGTCAAGTTTCCCCAATTTATGTTAATTACTACAACCCAATATTTACCCTAATCCCTAAAATGCGAGAGCGTGAAATTTTAAATATTAGATTGACCCCAATAATCCACACAACAGGCGGCAAACTCATTGATACGTGATAACATGTGTTTTACAATATTTACATTTATGTACAAAAATGTGTGCAGCTGTTCTAAAACGACCACCTGCTTAAAATTAACTATTAAATCACAGCTATTTAGCTAAGTCAAGTGATCACTGTTAATTAAAGTCTGTATTTGCTGAAAGAAATATAATATGGCTGTAAATAAATCAAAGTTATTAGACAAGTGCATTACGTTTTCGGGGAGCTCCCACTTTAAAGTATAAAACAATACAATCAAATCAAAATCAGATACAAATTATTTATTCTTAATCAAAATCAGATACAAATTATTTATTCTCGGGCAGTGCACCTTCACATTCTCCCCCGAGAACTTCTTTTTATTTAAAATTGTATTTATTAGCCCAAGAAATATATACACTACCTCTAAAATTAAACATGTATATGCATATCAGGAATTCATTAGTCTAAAATGCAAATAAAAATAAGTTCTCAAATTTCTTTTAATTTTATACTTTAAGTCATTATGTACACCTGTGTCACTCGCGTTCACTCACTCACTTTTTTTTTTAAGGAAGTGGTTCCTCGAGCCGCTGCCTCGTCCCTTCCTTCCTCGTAGTTTTGCTGGTCTGCTTGGGTTTTCCATGTGTGATGGTGGACATGTTGTAATTTCTGCTTGCAACTTGTCATTGGTTCCCATCGGTTTATATTTTTTTGTTTTTGGTGTGCCTGTTTCTGCTGGTGATGAAGGTGGTCTTTTTGCAGGTGGTAATCCGGTTTTCGGATGTACTGCATCCAATGGAGCCGTATTTTTGCACAATTGATGGTAAAGTTGTTTGTTGGTTTCCTCCGCCGATGCTGATCCAGGTGTGGGTGGTCTCTCCATGTCCATTATCAGCCCCCAATCTGCTACATAGTCACCATATTCACATGGCACTTGAAATACAGGCTCTGAAATCTTCCTGTTTTTAGAATTCTTAATTGTAGTGTTGTTCATGTTGGATTCTAAGAACGACTGGCCTAGTTTAGAATTCAACCCCTGTAACGTATTCCTCTGAATCCCCGCTCCGTCTTCTTGAATGTGTGTGCCATTCCCTTTGGGCGGTTTGTTGTGACATTTTGCGGACCCATAATTAATTGCCAGTACCGCCCTCACGGTCAAAACTGCACCCGAGTAATACCTTTTTAGATTTTCAACGTTATACACACCCTTTTTACGTTTTGTTGCAGGATATATGATTTCGTAAGTGTTTGGATGAGTGCGTTGCTTAATTTTATAGGGTCCTTCATATAACAGTTGCAATTTGGCAGAAATGCGATTTTTTTTATCTGAAATGGGCTTCTTCTTTAACAATACTAGATCCCCAATCTCGAAGTGAATTTCTTTTGCCGTCTTGTCAAATTGTTTCTTACGCTTTTCAGCCTGCGAGTTTAAGTTATTGCGCACAGCTTTATGAATTTCTTCTAAACTCATTTGGTGTTGTTGTGCTAAAATATTTTTTAATGTTGTATTTAACTGAGTGGTTGGTTTAGTTCCATATACTACTTCATACGCCGAAAATCCCGTGCTGGTATGAGGTGTTGTGTTTAAACATTCCTCCATATTTTTTACATGTGAAACCCACGCTGTATTTTTTTGATGTGTGTAAGTGCGTAATATTCGAGCGATTTCTTTCATCACTCTTTCAGATGGGTTGCTTTGTGGATGTCTGATGGATGAATATGTGATTTTAATGCCTTCCTTTTGTAAATCCTTCCATTTTTGAGATGTAAACTGACTTCCATGATCACTCAGAATTACTTTTGGTTTGATGATTTTTGAAAAATGTTTTAAGATGCAAGCACTTGCTGCACCTGCTGTAGCTTTTCTGATAGGGAAGAGTTTTACATATTTAGAAAAAATATCCAAAACCACAAAAACGTAAGCACATCCTCCTCTTCCTTTTGGAAGTGGCCCAAAGAAGTCAACCGCTATAAGCTGCCCTACACCTTCTGAAATTATGGGATTCATAGTGCCCTTGGTTGTTTGATTACAAGATTTTGCCTTCTGACATATAGCACAAGTTGCTATTATTTTTCGAACATCTCGATACATTCCTTTCCAATAAAATTTGTCTTTTATGATTTCATATATTTTCGTGGCTCCGAAATGTCCGAATTCGTGGTGATGTTGAATGACTACGTCACTGATGAGGGCTTTTGGTAGTGCAATTTTGATTTTATCCTTATGTCGATGCAGTAAGATGTTATCTTGAATACTGTAGTATTCTGCTGCTCTACTTATTTTTTTCGTGGTTGTATGATTTGAACTTTGTAGACTTTGTATTATTTCATTAAGGAAAATGTCCTGTTTCTGATGCTGCTCCAAGTTTTTAAATTTTCGTTTCAGTGATTTCAGTCCTTCTGTTTGGAATACCGCGATGATTGGCTGCGAATATCTTTGTGGTGCGTCTCCCCCATCCGGTGGAAACCGTGATAAGAGGTCTGGAATGAAATTATCCTTTCCCCTTACATGTTCGATCGTGTAGTCAAATTGATCGACAAAGAGAATCCATCTTGTTAATCTTTGGCTCAATAGTCGGCATTGTTTTATGAATTGTAATGATTTGTGATCCGTTCTTATGACAAGTTTGGCCCCCAACACGTATATGCGAAATTTTTTTAATGCAATTACTATAGCTAACATTTCTTTCTCTGTAATGGTGTAATTTAATTCTGCCCCTTTAAAGGATCTGCTTGAAAATGCTATGACACCTTTGGTCTCATCTTCTTGTATTTGATATAAAACGGCTCCCGTTGCATAGGTAGAGCTGTCTGTTTGAAGATAGTATGTCAGATTTGGCTTTGGGTACTTTAACATAACAGTATCCAAGAATATAGATTTTGTTTGTTCAAACGCTTCTTGTTCGTTTGGTCCCCATCTCCATTTTACATCTTTTTTTAATAAATGCGTTAGTCCCCTTGTCACGTCGCTGTACTGTTGTGAAAATCTTCTGTAATAGTTGCATAAGCCCAAAAATCCACGTAATTGTTTTTGTTTACGAGGAACTGGAAATTCCTTGATAGCTTTAACTTTTTCTGGATCTGTTTTTATGCCATTCGTGGTTACAATATGTCCCAAAAATTTTGTTTCTTCTTGAATAAATTTTGATTTATCCAGATTAACGGTCATGCGCGCTTCTTTTAGGCGTTTGAAAACTTGGCGTAAATGATTTATATGTTTTTCAAAATCTGGCGAAAATATCAGAAGATCGTCGACGAAGTTCACTGCAAATTCTTGTACTTCACCCCCTAATATAATACGCATTGCCCTTGAAAAACTTGCGGTGGAAGTTTTCAGACCAAAGGGTAAAACGTTATAGACGTAACTGCGTCCATCGTAAATAAAAGCAGTGAAAATTTTACTCCTTTCCGACAGTGGAATTTGCCAGAAACTAGAGCGTAAGTCGATGGACGTCATATATTTCACGTTATTAAAACGTTGCAAAATTTCTTCGCAGGACGGTGGACATTCAACATCGTTGATCATTTTCTGATTTAGGATACGTGCGTCTAAGCAGATGCGCACAGATTCATCTTTTTTTTTCACTACAGTCATAGGACTGCAAAATGGCGAAGGTTGTTGGCTTATAATTCGCAATTCCAGCATTTCGTTTAGAGCTTTTTCCACAGCCGGACGTAAAGCAAAGGCTACAGGGTATGGTCTTTTAACAAATGGTTGTTCATCATATAATTTTATATCATGTTGATAAAGGTGCGTTAATCCTGGTGTCTTGGAAAATATGGTTTTAAATTCCAACAATAGCGTATGAAGTTTTTCTTTTTCATCTTTAGATAATTTAACATTTTCAGTAGCTCCACGTAATGCTTCTTTTGTTTCTAATGCCTCATCTTCATTTGATTTTATAGGTTGGGTTATAGCTAAACTTTGCTTTTCATCTTCAACGGCGTATACAGAATTTTTTTGAAAAGGGACGTCAAGAAGGTTTTGCTGCTCATCTTCAAGTTGTATTATTTTTGCTTCATAGTTGATAATCGCTTTATGTTTTGTTAACCAGTCCGAACCAAGGATCAAAGGTTTAATTAAGTTTTTGACAACCAGGCATGGAATTTTAAAATTGTGTTCTTGAATTTCCACCGGAATCAAAGCTTGTACTTTAATTCTGTTTGTTGACTTTCCACAGGCTCCCAATAATTTTATTGATGGGACTGGCACATACTCTATTGTGTCATCAGTAGTGATTATTTTATCCCATTCGTTTTCTGCGAGACAACTAACTTCTGACCCTGTATCGACAAGTATGTCGAGAAAACCAGTAGGTAAGTAGGCATTAATCTCTGGCAAAATGCGCAAAGTTTGTGTATTTTCTTCGTCACCACTATGATCATAATTTTTACATACAGATAATATCTTTACTCGTTTCTTAGTATAGTTTGGATGCCAGTTGGCTTGATCGTATTTTAAAATTTTCGTGTTTTTCAGTGAATACGGTCCTGTGCTTGTATTGGTCAAATGCGGTCCTGTCGTCTCCCTTGTGGGTTTTATGTTTGTGGCGTGACCGTCGCTTGAAGGGATATCAATCCCAGCATCTGGCGCCCTTAAACGGTGAAGTTCTGCAAAGTCGATCGTCTCTTCTCGTTTTTTCTCGGAGTGCATATTTCGTGTGCGCTTGCTTGACTTATTGGAAAAACCGTTAGATTTTACGTAAACGGCGTCCCATTTTTCTTGCTCTTGTAAATTTGGTGTTGAATTTCGCGTATTTGTACATTTTATTACATAAGATTGCGGTTTTTGTATGGAATTGGTTTCTGAAGTGCGTTTGGTAGTCGGCCTATTTACTGTGATACATTTTTGGATAAATCTTGGCCCTGTGGATTTATCCTTTTTAAGTTTTCCGCCGGCTTGTTTTGTGTTTTATAATAATTCTTACTTTCCGTATTGTAGGGTTTAAAGTTATATTGTTTTCGGTAACGATAATTGTGCCATGATTTATTCTGGTGTGGTTTGTTCTGATACCGGAAATTGTGATTTAAAGTGGGTGTTTTTGAAAACGATTCCTGTGTTTTCGTCTCAAATTGCAGTGCATTTGTCAATGATGTTTCAGGACGTGTTGTTTGAGCTCTGCGATTTTCTCGTACTCCATCAAGCCTACGTAAAAGATCAGCTGTCTCAGGGATACTTTTTTCCGAGTTGAGTTGATGCAAGTCCATTACATTTTGAGGGAAATGCCTGATAACTTCGCTAATTAATAGGCTTTCTGGAATCGGTGGTGAGAGCCTTTGTGCCATCGATATATAATACGCGAAGTGACCTAACATTGATTCTTTTCCATTGGAATTCCATCGAGCAGTACCAATTTTATAGCGTACTTTTTGTTGCTCCATTTGCGACCAATATGTTTCCAAAAATTGTTGCTTAAAGTGCTCATATGTGAACCATTGATCTTTGTAAATACAAGCCCAATGTTTTGCATTTCCTTTGAGAAGTTCTGATGTGACCAATTCCAATTGCTGCACGGAATTTAAACGCAGTCTCTTACAATAAGTTTGAACATCATCCAGGAAATCGAGTGGATTCTTTAAATCACTACCATCGAATCGAGGTTTTTCTGGAAGTGTGGCCAACAATAGCGACTTTTCCCAGCCGTACATCACCTGACTCGACGTGGTTGTTGTGTTTGCGGTGACTTCTGAAGATTTTGCAGCAGACGTCGAGGGAGTCGCGGCGCCGCTTCCGTCTGAGGTGTTAAGGGTAAGATTTTCAGAAGTTGTACTTGTTTCAGCACTCGGTTCCGTAACTTTAACATTTGTACTTAAAACTGGTGTTAAAGGTACTAGCTGTTGCATGGTATTCATGACGCCTGTCATAAATTCTTTTAAACTTTTAGTTCGTTCTAATTCTCGAATTTGTTGTGTTTGTTCCCACTTCCAGAACCAATCTGGTACATACAGGGTTTCTAAATTTTCATTTTCGCTCGCGTTTTCCTGCGGACTTCCGCTGGTTTCGTCCCCGCTCGAATTTCCTTGATTTTGTTCTTCAATTCCGTGCCGTTTTGTATTCGTGAGATTATTTTCTTCTAAGTCCATGATAGAAAAAATATTTTTTTTTTTTTTTTTATTATTATTATTGTTTAAATGTATATATAATTTATTTATTTATTTATTTATTTTATTTTTTTTTTATTATCCTTTTTATTTATTTGACCTCGATCCTGGTCTCACGGCAACACTTTCTGTGATCGTGCAGTTTCGCTGATATTTTTATTTACAAATTTTAATTGTATTATTTAAAATTTATCAAGTATTTATGCTTGATTACTTATTTATTTGCGATGATCGGTGTCGGACCTACGTTGTGTTTTACTTATTTGCTCGTGGCTGATTTACCCTGTCTTTATCGAGGTTAAAAAGGATAAGATTTTAAACTGATTCAAACAACAGTAAACCTTTTGAAGAATTTATTTATTCATGTGTTGAAAATATTGGTGTTATGAGTGTTAGAACCATTTATATAGAGTTTGCCCGTCAGTTGTATCGAGTAAAGTTGCCAATCCAAATATTTGCCCCAGTTTTACCCATACTGATACTTCTATTTGGGACTGTTTATAAATGTCGAGTATTGTGCAGTTTACGTAAGTAACTGGATGCTCTTCATAGGAACACCGTGTGCTATCACTCATTTGAACGCAATACTCTCAGCCTGATTAGATCTCGTCCTAATAACGCCCTGGCCGTTACGCCTAATTCCCGAAGGACAATAGCGCCGCTTGCCAGCACGCCAGAGAACTTAACCCAATAACAGCGATTGATTACGTACAAATGTGTAACAACAACACGCGAAAAGAGCGTCTTGCCGCAACCAATGGGAAATAGCGCCGCCACTCACTCAAATCGGCTTCCCTGCAATAGCGCCTCAGTTGCTACGCCTAATTCCCTCCTAAGAGGAACAATAGCGCCGCTTTTGATACGCCTAATCAGGTACACCGACAAGAATGAGCTACTACGCCTAAGCCTATTTGATTTTGGCAATGTGCCCCTCGTAGCCCCAAACCCAAGAAGATAATATTTTATTTTAAAGTTACAAGTCCCAGACTTGTAATGTTGTAACAGAATGTTAGCAATAATGCCTCCAAACTGACGTTAAGATATCAGCGAACTGAGTGATCTTTGAGAATTCGAAGATTGATCCCTTCCCTTAGGGAACATACTCTTTTATTAAAATTCATGTCCATCCTCCAAGAGGTTGGACTTGTTTCTTTTTCCAATAAAATTACAGCCCCACTCTTTTTCAATTTTTGATTGGATAGAAGTATCAATAAAATTTTGTCTCACACTCTCAAGCTTTCCTGAACACTTGTGCTAATTGAAGCTGTCAAGTTTCCCCAATTTATGTTAATTACTACAACCCAATATTTACCCTAATCCCTAAAATGCGAGAGCGTGAAATTTTAAATATTAGATTGACCCCAATAATCCACACAACAGGCGGCAAACTCATTGATACGTGATAACATGTGTTTTACAATATTTACATTTATGTACAAAAATGTGTGCAGCTGTTCTAAAACGACCACCTGCTTAAAATTAACTATTAAATCACAGCTATTTAGCTAAGTCAAGTGATCACTGTTAATTAAAGTCTGTATTTGCTGAAAGAAATATAATATGGCTGTAAATAAATCAAAGTTATTAGACAAGTGCATTACGTTTTCGGGGAGCTCCCACTTTAAAGTATAAAACAATACAATCAAATCAAAATCAGATACAAATTATTTATTCTTAATCAAAATCAGATACAAATTATTTATTCTCGGGCAGTGCACCTTCACAGACCAAGGTAGAGAAGACATTTTTCTCAGCCGAGCAGAATTATTTCCCGAGATGCGATTTTACATTAATAAAAAATAAAATTACAAATGCAAATATGCACAAAAATAAAGTAGCCTTGCTTGAAAACAAGAGAATAGTTAATTTCAATTGACATTAATGTAAAATATATATTTTACAATAGTATGGTTATAAAATGTCCAATTTTGATGATTTGAGTGAAAACTGCACTCCTCCTGAAATTAGGGAAGGTGCAGAAAGTGTCGGTGAACAGTTATTACCAGTAAAATCAAAAGATTTTTACATGAAAGTTCATGGTGAATTTAAAGATTGGTAGCAATTGTTTTCATTATTAACCAGTAGTTAAAAATGAAATATTATTAACCACTAGGAAAGAAATTCATCTTCTTGGCTCTAAAATAAAGTAAATAATGATATCGTTTAGTGCTAGTAGTGGAAAAAAATATGTAGTGTATAAATTTTTTGTAGCAATTACCCAACTTTTTAATTTATCAGATCAAATTTTATCTCATACAAAAGCTTGTTGCCTAGTAATAGGACGAGATAAACTTGCATGATAAAACCAGGAGACTGCACATCAAGTGGTTTATCTAATGACAATTTTTTGAGTCAAATTACTTGAGTTTGAGTTGTTAAAATAAAATTTTATCCAGAGAAAATAAAAATCACGGCTATAATACGACGAGATAATTTAACGACTTTGAATAAAAATGCATTGCAAGGATTACAATTATTAGGGATGTACAGCACAGTTATTTTGGCCTCTGCACAGTGGTCTAGATTCTCAAAAAACTGGCCAAAATTCGAAAAGACAATGGATTTGCACGAAATTTGTTGTAACTGGGTTTTCAGGGTTGCTGATTTCAAATCTGATTTTTTAATTGTAAAATTCGAAATTGCCTATCCAATATGGCGGACATTTTTACAATATTTTAACAGATTTACATGAAATTTTGTTTCTGGGAATTTTCAGGATCTCTGTTTCAAAACCTGATTTTAAACTTGTAAAATTCAAAATGGCCGATCCAATATGGCGGACATTTTCACAATATTTGAACAGATTTACATGAAATTTTGTTTACAGGAGTTTTCAGGATCGCTGATTCAAAAAATGATTTTAAACTTGTAAAATTCAAAATGGGATCTAATATTACGGACATTTTCACAATATTTTAACAGATTCATATAAAATTTTGTATCAGGGAGTTTTCAGGGTCACTGATTTCAAATCTGATGTTAAAATTGCATAATTACAAATTTTTCAATTACGATATGATGTGTATCCGTGTTTTGTATGCTGTTTAAGTAACAGTATAAATTAAGACAAGAAAAATTATGATAGATATTTTTGTATGTATTGTGACCTCTCGAATTCATAATAATAAAAATCATTAAATTGGTAACACTCTAAATTTTTAAACATAATTATATTTCCTGATATGTCACTAACAAGATGCATGGATAGCTAACCCTGCTGAAATGTTCTGACAGTTGACGAGACAATTCGATTTGTTCATAAAGTAAAATAATAACGAATAAAAGCATACTTCGGTGATTTATTAATTAACACACCAATGTAATTCACAAAACTCAATTTATTAGAAGCTTCAGATTAGTAAAAAGACAGGCTACCAGCAGAAAATTAAAAACGAGTAAGTACCGTTTTAATTTTAATCAAATACGTAATTAGAATAACAATTAACTAGTAAAAACACAGTTAAGAAGCTGAGAAATACTTAAATGAATTATTTTCAGGCAGTTAAAAGAATTGTACTTCCGATCACTGTGATAATAATCACAACATATAAAAATTTCCTTTTGCTGTAATTTAAACAATCAACATCGTTTGTATTTTAATACGCAGCTACATGTTACAATGGAAAAAGATGGTTTAATTTAAAATTACACTAATGCTAAAATCACCATAATTTAGCATACTCTACGATTTCTAAATAGGTATATCTTTTCAGATCATATTTATAACTATGTCTCTTATAGTGTTTGCAATATTTTTTAGAATTTGTAACAACCTGAATGAAGGAAAAGTTAAAAGAGCCTCTTTACTTCATTTGAATGAAGTATGCACAATTTTCGTTTCCCAAACCAATGGTATACAGTGCGATACATGTGGAACGAATTTTCAGGATAGATTCAGAATCTAAATATAATCGAAAAAATTCTCATAAACATAGGCCTGAAAATCCTTCATTATAGGGTTACAGCTTCTTGATGATGAACCAGGCTAATCACTTTTTGTAGATAACTTTTGCAGTAATTTTTTTTTTTTTTTTTATTTAATGCAAATTTACAAGCTGCTCCAAGGAGCTATAAGTAAATGGGTTGAAAGTTAAACTTTGAGAGGAGACGCTGTCCACTGACAGCACTCCAGTGAGAAATAATACAGATTATTATAATGTGCTAATTCAGTTAACGTCAGTTGGCCATCTTCGTTTTAGTCGTCTTCTGATTTCGGGAGGGTCTCTCAGCTGACTGACTTGTTCATTTGGGTGTCCTGCAATTCGGTCTAAGTAGTTGGTGGTGAGTCTGCGAATTTCTTCCTGTACTAGTGGGATGCCTGAGTCATCGTGCAATGTCTTGTTACTGACATACCATGGGGCGTCGAATATCATCCTTAGGACTTTAGATTGGACTCTTTGCAGAATTTTTGTATTTGAGGGCTTCGCGCATCCCCACAGCTGGACTCCATACGTCCAGATCGGTTTTAGTATAGCTTTATACAATAATAATTTATTTTCTGTTGCAAGTTTCGATTTGCGTCCGAGGAGCCATTGCATTTGTTTCAGTTTCAGGTTGATCTGAGTTTTCTTTGCTGTTATGTGTTGCTTCCAGGTGAGTTTTCTATCCATTGCCAGTCCTAGGTATTTTACTTGGTTTGTAACTGGCAATTGGGTATTGTTTATTGATACTGGCGGGCAGTCCGTTGGTTTATTTGTAAAGGTGACTTGAGCTGATTTGGCTTGATTGACTTGGACTCGCCAGGTGTGAATCCAATCTTGAAACTGGTTAAGGTGTATTTGTAACTTTTCGGTAGCAATTTGTGGATCTTTATCTACAGCGATGATTGCTGTATCATCAGCAAATGTGGCGATGGTGGTATTGTTTGTGATGGGGATATCGGCCGTGAAGATGAGATAAAGAAGAGGTCCCAAAACACTTCCTTGGGGAACACCTGATTTAATTTGATGGTATGAGGAAGTTTCGAGGTTATATTTAGTTTGGAAGTATCGATCGCTTAGGTAAGATTTAAGTAGGATGTAATAAGGGGTTGGAAGTTTGCGCTTGAGTTTGTATAGGATGCCGTCATGCCAAACCCGATCGAACGCCTGTTGTATATCCAGGAACGCAGCTGTACAGAGTTTCTTTTCTTCTAGACTTGTGAGAATGGTGTTAACGATTCTGTGGCTTTGCTGAATGGTGGAATGATGTTCGCGAAAGCCAAACTGATGGGAGGGTATTATTTCATCCAGGTTAACGTCTTTGGTAAGTCTTTTTAGCAACAGTCGCTCAAATATTTTAGACATGATTGGTAAAAGACTTATAGGCCGATAAGATGTTACATTATTTGGCGGTTTGCCTGGTTTGGGAATTAAAATGATTTGGGCGAATTTCCAAGTCATTGGGAAGTATGCCAATCTTAGCATACTACTGTATATTGTGGTCAACATTACGAGAGCTTTTCTAGGCAACTTTTTGAGTATTTGGCCGGTGATCAAGTCAAATCCGGGTGCTTTGTAATTACTGCATCTTGTGATCTCCTGTTTAACTTCTGATGGAGAGTAGGAGTTGATTGGTAGAGTCATTGGGCATGGACTAACGAGGTAGCGTGTTATCGTATCATCATTGTTATTATTTCCTTGTGGTGTTGGTATGCTGAAAACTTTGGCAAGATGTTTTGCGAAGATACTGGCTTTCTCCTTATCAGTTTTCGCCCAACTATCATCTTCTTTCCTTATAGGGGGAATGTGGGTAATGGGTCTCTTGAACTTCTTGGTTGCTTTCCAAATGGAGTGGTCCTCCTTTGAGAGGTTGGTGATATACGCCTCGAATTCAGTGTTGCGAATGTTTTGCAAAGCTGATTTTAGTTGTCTTGTGAGCCTATTATATTCGATTTTATCTATTCGGTTTCGGCTCCTTTGCCATCTACATCTGGCTCTCCTTTTTTCTGCAACCAGTTCTCTGATGAATATCGGAGTGTTATTACTAGATTCCACTCCTGAAGGTTCGGGTGGCGTAGATTTCCACGCTGCTTCTTGTATTACCCTGGTAAAATAGTCGACTGTGGTGTCAATATCGTCAGGTTCTTGTAATTTAATGGTAAGGTTAATGTGATCTTCGATGAAACTACGAAACGAGTCCCAATCTGTTCTTGGCGAACTTAGTTTGGGGGGTTTGCGCAGATATGATATTTCAGGAACATCATAACAAGACGAATCTAACATTTAATAGTTTTCCTACTTTACATTTACCAGAACATCTTCAGTTACCTGGGACATCTTCAAATAATTTGGATGCTCTCCAAATTTTACTTGAGATGAAAATACTAAGAAGCCCACCGCCAAGATTTTGAAAATGAAACATTCCCCAAAAGTACCCATTTTTCGCAGAGACTTGCGAAGAAAATTAAGTTTATTAAAAGAGATTAAAGTAAGAAGGAAACGGCAATTAAGTCCAAAGGCTAGAAAATTATATCAAATAGCCACTGGTTTAAGGAAAACTGCGAGGAAGTTAGATAGGGAGAATGCCAGCAACATCAGAAGAGTAAAAGAAGCAACAAAAGTGACAGTTTCAGAAGACTTATTCAAAAATAAAATTAATTTAACAACATTCAATTTTATTAAGTCACAGTTAAGAATGCAAAGCAAAAAAAGCAAGGGCCAACGTTTCACAATTGAAGACAAAATATTTGCACTATCATTGTTAAAGCAAAGTCCAAAACGTTACAGATTATTGCAAAAATGATTTGCATTACCTTCAAGAAAAACGTTGATGTCAGTATTAAATACAGTACCTTTTGTTTGTGGACTAAATAAACATATTTTGAAAAGTCTTCAGTTCAGTGTACAAAAAATGGACCCTTTGGATAGATACCGCAGCTTATTGTTTGGCGAAATGTCACTTGAGGCTTCGCTAGCATACAACAAAAAGGTGAATTGCATTGATGGGTTTGAGGACAATGTAGAAGAAAAAAAAATGTTTTAAATATTCAGATCACACTTCCAAATTTAAGTAGTACTTTTGCTGTAATCAGTGATGTGGGTTGTCTAGAAAATATTAAATCAGAACCTGATTAATGAATCAGTTTTTGTTTATGTTAACGACTCTCGTCAAAACAACAAACTAAGCTAAAGCTCTTTGTTGTCTACATATTCAAGGTGTTCCCCTATTCTCAGATGGGTAATTTTATAAGCAGGAAATTTTCAGTAAAAACCTTGAGCAAATTTTCCTAAAAATTTTTAAATTCAGAATATATGCCTCAGAAAATGACCCCACATCACTGAATGTAGTATTATGTAATCTTAGCTGAACTGATATGGACATGTGTTTGTCAAAAGACCCTGTAATAACACCAGTAACTGTATTGTACAAATTTAACTTATTTCGTAGGTCCTCATTTATAATTTTTTTTATATGGAATTAAAACGCTTTATTTCTGTTATATTTGTAGTTTTACTAATACATTTAAATGCGGTATAATTTTACCTACAATTTGAATTTCCCGCTATACAATGTTTAGCGCCATTTGCGATCATAGTCAGTACTATTTTATATTTTTTATCTATGACTGTATGTGTACGATGTTGCTGTGATACAGTGTTTTTAATTATTTAAATTAAATGTCAAAATTATGTGTTCAATTTTGGTTCGGTTTATTTTCTATATTATGGCCCGCAAGACCAACAATTTTTTAAAATTCAGATCTGAGCTCACCCAGAAGTGCCGAGGCGTCCAGGCAGGTTACGTTTCGAAGGCCGCCGGCTACTTATGGCAGCGGATGAATCCTGCCGGACGAAACAGATACGCGGCCAGGCCATGGCCGGTAAAGAGGTGGGCTCGGTCTGGTTTCGAAATTCTAGTAGCACTATTAATACGGAAATTACTTTGAAAATGGTAAGAACATGCTTGCTTTAATTATCTACTGCGTTCTGAGTTTTTAAATTATACGTACGTTTATTCCAGCGAGAGTGCATATCCGTACAAATTATTTGTGTTAAATTTTTGTTCTAGTATTATTTTCTATATTATGGCCCGCCGGAACAACAAGTTTATAAAGTTTAGATCTGAGCTCACCCAGAAGTGCCGAGGCGTCCAGGCAGGACACATATCGAAGGCCGCCGGATACTTATGGCGGCGGATGGGTCCTGCCGGACGAAGCAGATACGCGGCCAGGTCATGGCCGATAAAGAGGTGGGCTCGGTCTGTTTTCGAAATTACAGTTACAATATTATTACGGAAGCTACTTTAAAAATGGTAAGAACATGCTTGCTTTAATTATCTACTGCGTTCTGAGTTTTTAAATTATACGTACGTTTATTCCAGCGAGAGTGCATATCCGTACAAATTATTTGTGTTAAATTTTTTTTCTAATAACAATTATGGCCCCCCCCAAGAACAATTTTTTAAATTTTAGGGCCGAGCTCACCAAGCAGTGCCGCGGCGGTGTGCAAGCAGGACGAATATCGAAGGCCGCCGCATACTTGTGGCGGCATATGAGTCCTGCTGCAAAAAGCAGCTACGAGGCCAGAAGGTCATGGCCGATAGCGAGGTGGGCTCGGTCATTTTTCCAAATTTTTGTAAAAATCGTGTTACGGAAGCTGTTTTGAAAATGGTAAGAACATGCTTGCTTTAATTATCTACTGCGTTCTGAGTTTTTAAATTATACGTACGTTTATTCCAGCGAGAGTGCATATCCGTACAAATTATTTGTGTTAAATTTTTTTTCTAATAACAATTATGGCCCCCCACAAGAACAATTTTTTAAATTTTAGGGCCGAGCTCACCAAGCAGTGCCGCGGCGGTGTGCAAGCAGGAAAGGATTTTGAGGCCCGCTACACTGGGCGATATAGAGCACCTCGCCCTAGATAGTAAATATGAAGTTTTGTGTTTTAACGCAGTCTACTTTAATTGGAAACCCGGATTTTCAATAGCTGCACGTTTTACAAAAAGGTACGTCTTATTTAAAAATATGCAGACATAAGCTGTATTTTCGGATATTTTTATACCTGTTTAAAACCTATCCCTACCAATTTTACCTGTTCAAAAAGGACCGTTCTACAGACAACGCTCTTAAACTGTGAGTCTGTGAGCGATCTTCGTGTAGCAAAGTTCGTTCATAATAAAGTTGACTTCAACATGGCCGATATAAAATTTGTATTCTTTAGATTTTTAGAGGATGATACCTGTATGACGGTGCCTATATAACGCGTGCTAAACTTTTTAATAATAAAGTGGAGTATAAAAAGGCTAAAAAATATAACGTGGGGTGGCAATCAGAAGAAGGCAATGCGTATCCTGCATACGTGATTTGTTATGGTGGTAAGTATTTACTTAGTATTTATTTTAGTTTATACATTATTTAGTTAGGTATTGTAGTGGTCGAAAAAGATAGTATGAAAAAAATAATTCTCGGAAAAATATTCTTTTTTTTAATGCTGTATCTTCAAGACGAAGCCGCTACGAATTTTTGAAAATGTTGACTTTAATGCCCGATTACTTAAACAGAAAAAAAAACGATAAAGATGGCACGTTTTCAAAATTATGGAAATTTTCCAAAAATTATTCCTCAAAATTGTATTCTATTATCTATATGATGCAATTTTGGGATTTGTACTAATTTATTTATTTTTCTTTATCAGATTACAATTCACGACAAGGAGAAGGAGATGAAGAACAGAAGGAACGAGAAGATAATGAAAAGGAAGGAGAAGAAGACATGGAAGGAGAAGACATGGAAGGGGAGAAGACATAGAACGAGAAGAAGGCAAGGAAGGTGGAGAAGGAGAGAAGGAAGAAAAAGAAGAAGCGAAATAGAAGAAAATGGAGAAATACAAAAAAATAGAGGAGGATGGATTAATCCATGATTTAATTAATAAATAATTTGCTAGTTTTCTGTATATCATATATATAGTACATATAATGTTCGTTATCAGAATAAATAATAAATTCTAATGTTTTAAGTTTATTCTTCTTATTTATATTCTTATCCTATGCTCATTACCTTTAATTGCTTTTTTCTACTTTGCAATTACGAAATTCAGAAAAAACTTGGAAATCCTTATTAATATTTAGCAAGGTAAAGTATTGTTGAATATTTGAAAGTCAACCGAATTGTAAAAAGTTCTGAATAACCTGACGATATTTTGTTTATGCAAATTTCAAACTGGTCAAATTCCGATACAACCTGATAAAAACATTCACTATCTCGCCTGGTTAAATTTTGTTAATATTCAATAAGGCAAACGATTGTTCAACCTTATACAACCTCATTACAAAATATTCGTCAGAAACCTGATAAAATGTTGTAAATTTCGAACTTGTTGAATTCCGATAAAACCGGGTAAAAGCATTTGCTACCTCTCCTGGTTAAACCTTGTTAATATTCAATAAGGTAAACGATTATTCAACCTGATAAATATAACCTCATACAACCTCATTACAAAAAGTTCGTTAATAACCTGATAAAATGTTGTAAATTTCGAACTCGTCAAATTCCGATAAAACCTTGTAAAAGCATTCGCTATCTGTCCTGGTTAAACCATATTAATATTCAACAAGGCAAATGCTTGTTTAACCTCTTAAACGCAGCCCGATAAAACCACATTAGAATATTCTATAGGATCAGCTCGGAATTGCCTGTTTCAAAAACCTCATATAAACCTTACACACATATTTCTATAAGGTTGTGTCAGGTGACTTTCAGTAGGGTCAACTAAACTCCTTAAGTTACATTCGAACTCTTTTCGTATAAACCTATAACATAAACATTTATAAAGCCCACGTGTCAGGCACAAATCAAGCACAAAGAAATCATGGAGCGAGTGATTTATTGATGCATGATAAGTACCGACAAATAATAAGACGAAGTGTTTAGTCAGGCTAATTTTATCTTCACTACTATAAAATAGTACCTACTACTTACATTAGGTATATAGAAACTGCAAATTTGTATAAACAAATTTAAAAATAAACGCATATCCGGACCCCCTGAAGTCTTGCCCCCCCCCCCGCAACAAAGGGTTTCGTGGGTGTGACGTTGCGCCACTGGGGTTGGTAAAAGTCGAATTTTTTGAATTATTTCGCAGCATTGTAAAAACAGTATCAGAAAGACTAAACAGTTTATAGGAGGCACTAGAATTTTGGGTAGATCGTTTAAAAAACAAACACCCTGTATATAATTATTTTATTACTATACAATCGCAAATTGTTATAAGAATTTTCATCCACCCATCACTACTCATCAGCCATCGGCGTTGTTGACATTTTCGGTGACTAATAAGAGCGTTCGACGTTGTGGGCACATTCGACAAAGTGTCCCTTACGAGCATTCGACGTTGTGGGCACATTCGACAAAGTGTCCCTTACGAGCATTCGACGTTGTGGACACATTCGACAAAGTGTCCCTTGCGAGAATTCGACGTTGTGGGCACATTCGACAAAGTGTCCCTTGCAAGCATTCGGCGTTGTGGGCACGTTCGGCAAAGTGTCCCTTGCGAGAATTCGACGTTGTGGCCACATTCGACAAAGTGTCCCTTGTAAGCATTCGGCATTGTGGACACGTTCGACAAAGTGTCCCTTACGAGCATTCGACGTTGTAGGCACATTCGGCAAAGTGTCCCTTGCAAGCATTCGACGATTTGGGCACATTCCGCAAAGTGTTCATTAGGCGTTAATCAGAGCTCTACATTATAGACGTTTTACACAAACAACATGCTATTCGGGCACCATCGGAACTTGTGACACTACCAAATATTTTTCGGCGTTGTGGACACTTTCGGCGAAGTGTCCCTCCCGAGCTTTCGGCGTTGTGGGCACGTTCGGCGTAGTGGGCATTGAATAACATTCGGCGTTGTGGACACGTTCGACGTTGTGGACCTTAAATAATCGATTCGACGTTGTGGGCATTCGACAAAGTGTCCAGGCACCGTTTTAAGTTAGATGGTTAAGTTATTACTAATAGGTGCTGGCCAAATTTGTATACCTAAACTAATTACATAGATTAGAAGACAACAGCACCTATTGTAAAGCATCTAACTTAAAACCAAATGAGTTAAGTGTTTTTGTCTGGACAACTGAAAAAGTTATTAAGAAAAATTATTTTAAATTAAACTTTTGAAATTTACTTTTATTATTTCAAAATGGTGGGGGTGCAGATACCAAGTTTTGATTGGTTAATGAACTAAGCAGTAGGTTTCCTTCGAGAATCTCGGTAATTTTGCAATACACTTTTCTTACGTATCTGGCGTGGGTAGTTTGTGTAGTGTTTGTATAGTGTTATTGAAGTTAGCTTGAAAATGGACGTACAAAAGATTCCAGGGTATAAAAGTGGTTCTACCTATTATACTTGTATTGCTAGCCAAGGTTTTTTTATCGCCGCAAAACATATGGTAAAAATGGAGATATGTATTTGGTCTGCGTAGAAAAAAACTGCACGGCTAGGGCCAAGTGCAACGAACACTTTTTTTTAAAGTAGCTAGGAATGATGAACATGGTCATCTCCCGGACGCAGCAAAAAAGGATGCTTTATTGCTGAAGCATGAGATGGTAACTCATGCCGTTACCACAAGTAATGAAGTCCGATCAATTTTTACAGAGAAAAAGGTGCAAGGTAAGTTACTGTAACAGAAAACAATAATAATACGTCAAACGCAATTTTTCAATATTTTAAGTGTTCAGCGCTTGCTTCATCCAAATCAGCTATACTTTTTTTAAATGTATTTTATTCATTCATAAAATCATTTATAATGTTAGCATTATTCCATAACTTAGCAATCCATTTGAAGAAAATATGTAATTTTGTTCAAAAGATTTCGATTCTCATTTGTAAAATACTTTGTTTTAGAGCGGAAGTTGAAGCTGCTTCGAAACTGGCTTTCCCGAAAATAGCTCAAACTATGAGACGAGAGAGGAGGAAGGCTCAGCCAGGAATCCCAACTTCGTTGGAAGAGTTGGGAAATGTTTCACAAACCAACTTGAGATTTGGGAGAGTCGATGACAAGCCCTTTTGTCGGGGAGCTATAGGCACTGAAAATAACGTTTCCGCGTTGTTTTTGGCCGAGGACTTGATACCGCTGCTATCGGAAGCGAAGGAAATCCATATAGACGGCACGTTTAAAACGAGGCCG
Source organism: Ctenicera cuprea (assembly GCA_958336395.1). Taxonomy (NCBI): domain Eukaryota; kingdom Metazoa; phylum Arthropoda; class Insecta; order Coleoptera; family Elateridae; genus Ctenicera; species Ctenicera cuprea. The sequence continues at coordinate 17,759,434 of OY284494.1, forward strand.
AAAAACCCGAAAAGTAGTCAGCTAGTGACGATACTAGTTGTCAAATATGGCTATGTAAAGTACGCCCTTTTTCTAGGCCTTTTTATCGTAATCTGAAATCATATTATACTAAATTATTGGAAAGTAAAAAATGTGTACAGAGAAACTTTTTTATTTTAAAGAACACTTTGTATATATTTGCACCTTTTTTTTTTTACTTTAATTAGCTTTATTAGTAATATAAAGTTTCTTTCATTCTGTAGGTGATTGACGAAGTATTCAAAACAGTAACTGATGACGCCAAGGGAGAAGATCAAGTTAAAAGAGTGGCATGCCGATTTGGTTTATCTGAATGCGAAAGTATAGTAGACTTCCGTACACGAAATGCTTCTTGTAATCTCTTTAAAACGCTGAACATACTCCCGACAACAACATTTGATTGCGAAAGGGGGTCATGAAGAACATAATGATGACCTGCTACCTCAAATTACAAATCCTTCACCAAGGACATCACCGATACCACTACCAAGAACACCACCGGACACACCATCGAGAACACCACTGAGACCTACAGACCCCCTATCAAAACTTCAAGCATCAGATGAAGAATTAAATCCTGTAAATTCCTTAGACACACGAGACACTACTCCAGGTCCAATTACCACGACGAAGTTTTATACGAATGCGACTCCTTCGTGTTCCTACAGCCCCAAGAATTTTGTGGTAACGCCAAAACACATTGTTCCAATCCCTCATTCCGAAAGAAAATTAAATTCAAACGACAAAAGAAGGGGTAAAACTGCGTTGTTAACATCGACACCATACAAAGAAGAACTCGAACAAAGTATTAGAAAAAAGCCTACAAAGAAGCCAAAGTTGAACATGGAAGATACAGAAAAAGCAGCCCATACAGCCAAACTGAATAAAAAAAAACAAAACAATTATTAAGAAGACAACTAAAAGAAACATCAAAGCAAAGAAACTAGTTGAGAATGACAGCAGCACTTCAGAAAATGGAAACGCGAACGTAGCAACACAAGAAAATGTCAATGGACAAAAAAAAAATAAAAAAAGAAGGAAGACAAAAAACACTGAAGATTCCAGTTCAGAACAAGAAAGCAGAGAAGCGACATGCTTATTTTGCACTGAACTTTATTCGAATTCTAGGTCAGAAGATGGTTGGATAAGGTGTCAGCATTGCCAAGGTTGGGCCCATGAAGCGTGTGCAGGCGTGGGGACTGACGACGACGAAGTTTTTATATGTGACTTTTGTCAGTAAAGATAATATTCTAATCATTTTTTTTGTTAAAGTGCCTTTATTTAGTTTTTTCTAGTTTATAAAAATATACCATTTTTCATTTCTTGTAAGAAAAGTTTATTTTGTCTTTTTTGTACAATTGAGTTTCCCTTGTCGTCTCTTTTTCCCTGAAGGATAAACATGGAATCTGCAGAAGCGTAAGTATCCCGTTTTATCAGACTAGGTGGCTAAAACGGGACACTTCCAACTCTTAAAAGAAAACTTTTTTTCTCCGATGTAACTTCCGGTTTTTCATAAATGATAGTTGCAATCAAAAGTCCAATTACTAATGAAACTAGAGGTAAAACATTGTACTTTGCATAACTTTATTCAAAAAGTTAAAAGGCTCTAAACACTAAGTGTCCTGTTTTATCCAACTCTCCCCTATAACACTGCGGTTTTTCTTTTCTTTTTTAATATGTTTTGAAATACCTGGTAAAAAAGTGAATTCAAAAAACTTACTATTTCTATTCTTCTCAAAATAATAATCATAACAGAAAAACGATGATTATTTTTTGACGCTTAACTGCCCTTGCATATAATTGAAAAAACATTTTATTGACTTATGTACAATGTACAAATCTGAAAGAAGACTACCTTATACAACAATATTCTCTTTTAATCAGTTTTAATCAAAAAAAATCAACCACCATAATTTTAAATTCGATAAAACTACAACGCGCGCCGCGGAATTACATTGAAACGAGTGAACAACTTCCCCGCGTTTCCTCGAGCGTGACGTTACAGGCGGCGAGAGTGACAACGCTCTCATGCGCAATAGCATACCGTGTGTACGTGTGTCGTGGGAACACCTGAAGGTGTCTGCAAAGAAGAATTTTTCACTTTCATCAATAGCTCCGTTGGAGTTGCCTTTAGGAACCCAGTTGAAGGGTGATAAAGCAAGTATTAATGGTCTGTCGACTAAACATTATGGTGACGATTAGAGAACCCTTCCAGAACTTTATTTGTCAAAGAATCACATTGTGCAGATAGATCCTGCTGAAGCAACAGAAGAAAAGAATAATGAACCATCTGAACAATGCCAAAACCAACGTGATGATTTTTTTTGTTTAAACTGTTTTGTAATCTTTCTTTGTTTTTAGAATAAATAATGGTTCTATTATTATACAGAAAAATTACGTTTATTTGTATTTTTGCTTAAACTATTAGTGAATACTAATTTTATGTTGAATATGGGCGTTTTTTTTTACCAAAACCCATAATTTTATTTGCAAAACTTGTTCGTTGCAATTTTAATTATTTTTTTAAAAAGAAACGGTCGACATATTAGGTTGAAAAATACAAAATTCCTTATCTGCAAGTGCAAAACAATGCACACAAAAAAATTCACAGTACTTTTGAGTTTCAACTTGGCCATTTGAATTATGGTACAACATCGTACAAAGGTACACATTGTGTAAATAAATAATTACAACAGAAAAAAAGAGGCCAATTAAGCAAAGAAATAAACAAAATTGAAACGAAAGATAACATCGACGTGAAATTAGTGTAGCGCGACGTAAGCTACATGCAACCTAATACAAGCATTTATGTAAATAGCTGCAAAAATGCAGCTGCACATTACCAAGAGAGACATTGAATTTATCTACAGGCTGGGCAAACTACACCCAGAGAAAACCAGACTCATAAAGGTAGGGACTAACTACTACCATAATGAAAACAGAAATTTGGACAATTGTAAGTTAAAGGAAATAGAATTAGGGGAAGATTATAAGACAGCCCTTGAAACAAGCTGAAACCGCATCTTCTGGATGCCAGGAAAAAAGGACCGAGGGCAGTTATACGCAAGAACAAACAGTAGACAACGAAGAATATACAATAGAACTGGAACAAGGAACGGGTAGCAGACTTGGCACCAATAGCTGATGCAGCCATAAATCAAGAACCAAAGAAAATTAAAGAAGACAATCAGGAAGCAAAAAAACACGAACAGAAGAGAGAAAAGGAAAAGGTGCACACACTTCTAAGAGCCATCCCAAAAAATTCACGAAAAAGCAGCAGTGAAAAACAACAGAACAAAACAGCAAAATGACCACAATTATAAAAGTACGAGGGTCGTCCGGAAAGTAGTATCCATTCGCGCCGTGCTAGCGACGCGAGTAGTCGACGCTTAAGGTAAAACGACTTCTGTTGACTGTCTGCTCACTGTGTGGCGCTGTCATTGTTTTCGTTGTTTCCGCGAGTGTTTACAATGTTTAAAAAAATTGAAAATCCCGCCACTTTTGAAGTTAGGGCTTCTTAAACCAAGAAATGTGCGACCATGTGATATTCACCGTCAATTAAAGGAGGTTTATGGAGACAATGTTATTGAGGAGTCGTCTGTTCGGCGCTGGTGTCGAAACTTTAACTCGGGGAGGGAGAACATCCACGAAGACGAATGTTCAGGACGCCCGTCTGTTATTACGGACGAACTGCAAAATTCAGTTGACGAATTCATAAAGAACGATCGGCGCGTCACACTTGATTAAATCAGTGAACAGTTTGCTAACGTTTCACAAACAAATTCAGGAAATTGTCAAACGTCATCTAAAGTATGGCAAAATTTGTGCAAGGTGGGTCCCGCGCATGCTTACAGACGAGCACAAAATGAAGCGGTTAGGTGCAGCTATGGATTTTTTGCAGCGTTATTCTGATGAAGGGGACTCTCGCGACTCATATTGTCACTGGAGATGAAACGCGGATTTCTTATGCAACACCCGAGAGTAAACGACAATCAATGGCGTGGCATCATGCAAATTCACCAACCAGACCAAAAAAATTCAAGACGGCGTTTTCTGGGATCGAAAAGGTATACTGTTTATTGATTTTATGCCCCGTGGAGCCACTATCAATACCGATTCATATTGCGACACATTGAAGAAATTACGGCAGGCAACTCAAAATCGACGGCGAGGTCTGTTGTCTAGCGGAGTCATTCTCCTCCACGACAATGCCAGGCCTCATACTGCTAGGAAAACACAACTTCTCCAACAATTCAAGTCGAAAATTTTCAACCATCCACCCTACAGCCCCGACCTGGCTTTTTCTGATTTTCACCTCTTCGCAAAACTAAAGGACTTTTGGGGAGGAACGAAATTTCAAAGTGATGAACTGAAAGAAGAGGTGAATACTTTTCTTGGTAGACTGGCGGTAGAGGAATATGAAGCTGGAATACAAAAGCTCGTCAAACGTTATGACAAATGCTTAAATTTGCATGGCGACTATGTAGAGAAGTAGTTTAAGATTTGTTGTTAACAAATAAAAAGTTTTGTCAACAAACGTTACTTATTTTTGAATTCTAAAACGGGCACTCTTGCGGACGACCCTCGTATATGCGCCAACGGAAGCCCCGTTTTTCCTTCTTTCAATCTGGTCAACCTATACTTATGCATTATGAATGAATAGCACAAAGTTTATACCAAATCTAAATTGTAAAACACAATCATGTGAATGCCTCCCTTACAGTTTGTGGCCAACTACTGCCCCAATTTGGTTAATACACAAAACTTACCTAATGTATTACTTATACCTTTTAAAACTTTCATATTGATAAATATAGCTCTTAAGGATTACCTAAGTAATTTAAAAAAATGCTTTTTTCTTCTTCCTCTTATTATATATAGCTTATTTGATGTTGGGAATGTTTAGCTTCACTTTCAAACACAAACCACTTATTCGTCAAAACACTAATCACTTAAAAATCACTTGATATTCTTTTATCTTCTCATTCACTTTTGGATCATTTTTACACAATTTAAACGGAATTAACACGAACCAACCGAAAAAGCTTGTGAAACAATAAAAACCGGGCGTTGCAAATTCCACCTGCCTATACATAACTAGAGCTGTAATATAATCAAATAATTTTTATAAAACAGCAGAAACTACTTTTGATAGCATGTCAATATGATGAAAACGAACACAAACACTTTTTCTACATTCTCTGGGCACAACGCTCCAGTGAAAGATAAACAGACAACCAAAAATTCCTCTAGCTTATCCGATTTCCAGGACTAGATATTAATCAACAATTCCATTTACTGCAGCTTCCTGGACAATGGCATATTTAAATTTAAATACGATCTTGAATATTTTGTTACATTCGTGAAGATATTGCAATACAGAAACAATGGATATTTTGTACTCTCTACAGAATATTGGTCTGTATAGTTTAATACATGCGACACTAATGAGAATATTTCAACTTTGTATTGCATTTATTTTCAGTTCCGATCACATTAGATTTGGAACCAACACTCCACCAAGCTGCAAAAGCAAAACAAAATAGTTAAGGTTACCTCCTCCTATAGAAGCAACTCAAGAAGATGGAAAAAATATACAAAGTCCGAGTATAAAGCTTCAAGGCCGATTTGTTGCAACTTTATTTGGAAAAACTTTCGACCCAATAGCTGCATCATGTTCGTAAATTTATTAATTTGCATTAACCATATCAAGACCGTCGAATCACTCGTGGAAACTACTATGCCAATCAGAGTTGTATATCGAGTGATCGGTTGTTAGAGCACCGAATTATCGTTGTTTTGCGTGAAGTTAGGCATCTCCGTGGTTATAGAAAACTCGAATGTCAAGATCACATATGAAAAAGACTAGACTGAAGTTTTTTTCTAAGAGTAATGTGTATTTCGAATTTATTGCACAAGATGAAACAGTAAATTGTTTATTATCCGCAATATTGAAATGACTGCGGGATTCTATAGAAAGAAAAAAACTTTGGTCCACCAAGTGAAAGCTTCACCATTATGAATTTGCTTCATACAAAGCGCTTTCTACTCCATAAATATTTGGACAAATAGAGTACCACTGAATTGGAACACTTCTTGTATTCCCATAAATTGGCTCCAAACGACTGCTGGATTCGAAAAAATTAAAGTCTTTGTTGGAGCAACAGAGGTTTATCAGCCGACAGCATTCGAAAGAATGTAACGACTGCTCCGACAGCTACTCCAAAGATGTTTATAACAATGAAATTTCACTAAATATTTAATGCTCTAAACGACTACCATAAAGGCAACAAAAGCTTGAAGTTTCAAGTTGCCTTGTATTAACCAACCAACAATATAATAAGCAGCACAATTTGAACCAGTTGTTTAAAATGAAACTTCTAATAAATTCACTCCACTCCACGCGCCTGTAAGAAGGTTTAATTGTAAATTATTCAGACTGCTGCAAACCAACAGTCTAAAATGCTGATAATGAAAACACAATTGGGGAAGAAGCTCCCCCGAGGGCGTAGAAATTAAAGGTGAATATGTATGTAAATTAAATAAAGCCCTCTACGGACTCAAACAATCAGCCAGGTGCTGGTTTGAAAGGTTCGATAAAATTCTGAAAGAGCGAAATTTTAAAAATTCTGAAGCCGATCGCTGCTTGTACTTCAAAAATAATGGTCACATCAATAAAAATATTTAGGTAATATTATACGTCGATGACCTAGTAATTGCTACGGGAAACATGAGTTACATAACTAACTTTAAAGCATACCTCATGCAGCAATTTAACATGGTTGACCTAAATGAAATAAAGCTATTTTTGGGAATCAAGGTTGAACGCACTGAAAACACAATAACACTTGACCAGACTTCATACTTAAAAGCAGTGTTAAAAAAATTCAATATGAGCAACTGTAAAAGTGTAGCAACCCCTTTACCAATAAAAATTGATTATACAGCGCTTAATTCTGATGAATATCATGAGGCACCCTGTAAAAATTTAATCGGGTGTTTAATGTACGTCATGCTGTGTACGCGGCCCGATCTCTGTGCAGCAATTAATATTCTAAGTAGATACCAAACTAAAAATAACATTGAACTTTGGAAAAATTTAAAAAGGGTACTCAGATATATTAATGGTTCACTTACACTTAAATTAACATATGTGAAAAGTGAATATGCTCAAATGATTGTTGGATATGTGGATGCAGATTGGGCTAGTGAGGAAACAACTCGTAAAAGTACAACTGGCTATTTATTTCAAGTTTTTGAGAACTGTACTGTAACTTGGAATACAAAAAGGCAAACTTCTGTGGCAGTTTCTTCCACAGAAGCTGAATATATGGCGCTCTATGAGGGCGTAAAAGAAGCCATTTGGCTTAAATCAATTTTAAACAGCATTAACTGGCAATTAACAAACCCCATTCCAATATATGAAGATAATCAAAGCTGTATCTGTATAGCCACAAATCCAACAAATCACAAAAGAACCAACCACATAGATATTAAGTATCATTTCACACGTGAACAAATTGAGAAACAAATACTAATAGTAAAATATATTCCGACAGATCATCAGCTAGCAGACATCTTTACCAAAATGGTAACACCAGTGAAGTTTTTCAAAATGAGAGAGAGGCTAGGCCTAAGAGAATAAAATTTATATATAAATATATACATATACATATATAAATAATATACATTTTATACAGTAATAATAAATATGTTTCTGATACATTTTTCAGTGGGAGTATTGATTTACTTTTAATAATAGAGCAAAACTGCATCTTCAACGTTTATAAAATGTACCTAAAATATGTCTAGGTCAAACTTGTTCTCTCTCATGAATTGTTTATGCTTTAGTCTGTAATACAAGCTTTATTACATTAATTCTGGGAGCTGGATGAAGTCGTCGATGCGAGTTTGGTTTTGCTGGTGAATGTGTTTTTCGTTCACTCTACAAGCAACTGTAGTAATATAAAGACTCTTAATAAAAGGCCAATATATTTTTACAAAACTAAAAGGTGTTTAATTATAACAGTCCAACCTATTAACTCTGCCAATAGCAACTTGCCCGGTAACGAAGCGTTTTTGGGCAAATATTTATAGGAACTTTTTATTATTTTCAGATTCTTAATCTGTACTGAAAGTGCATCCCAACATATTATCAATCATCCTGTGTGCATCGCCACATATAACCACAAAAATATGCGTTGATTCCTCAACTGCAACTGGTATGTCACCATCCCAGTGGCAGAATTACCAGGTCGAGAACCCCGTGTTATGATTACCTTGTCGACGTACCATCATAGTAGGACAACGACAAATATAATAGTGACTACTTGTTCAGTGAAAGCTGCATTTGTATTTATTCAAAGCGTACAGACATGCAGTCATGTATGGTTTATGGTTTAATTATAATTTTTTGCAGACTTGCAAAACGCATTAATTGTTTTATAATGTAAATTTTTTTTAATGAATTTATGTTTATATCAAGTATATTTTATTGGAATGCTTGTCTAATGCTTCAGTTAACATGCTAAAAAAGTACTAAATTAGTTAAGGTAGATTTTAATGTTTTCATGTTTGTTTACGTATTTTATGTGTTTTAATCCTGGTTTATACAAGCTACCCTTAGATATTTAAATCTTAGGTTTGAGATGAATATTATACAATGTTTATTGTGATCTGTATAATAGGCAGGAGCCCTTCTGAAATTTTGTAAGATAATCGCTATCCGCACACAAGTAAATAATAAACTTTTGAAGTACTTAAAATACTTGTTTTTATTACTAATTATAATGTTAAAGAGATGCACTATGTCTAGAGTGACTGTCCGCATAGATTTTGTCAATACAGTACAATTTTAATGTATTATTATGTACTGATTTTTGTTTCTGTTCTATTTTTAATGTTTTAAATTACGTTTATCATTTTGTGCTTATGCGGTTTGTATGTTACACAATTATAATATGTGCAGGTAGATGGTACCCTCGTAGGCAACTGTTAACCGAAACGACATTAAAGCACTGCATAAATTCTACGATAAAATTGAGCAGTTACTTCGTTGTCTTCTAATTCGAATACATCTTTATACTTTACTACTGCTATTGCCTACTTTCACTAAATAATTGTAACAAAAATTAGTACTCTATAGTATTTAAGGAAATATGTAGAGTAAGCAATAAAGTATGATTCATATGGGTCAATTATCAATTTTTTTCATGGTTCTTTTTTTAATTACAATGCCTTACAGTCATTCCATTCTATAACTACATAAACTGTAGCATTCCACCGTGACCCATGCACATAATAAACATCAAATCGGGCGCATCAAATTGCTTTACAGAACCGATTTTGTGTTTTCAATTTTTTTTTGTGTTTTTGCTTTGCAATAAGCCTTTTGGAGTCTTATCGATGTCAAAACTGAGTGCATTGAAATCTGTTTTTTTTTCGAATTTCCAAAGAAAATCAAAACCAAGTTTTACCGCCTCCTCGCATTAACGATCGTTTTCCCGAAGTTGAATTCCATAACTACGGTGCCCGCTACAGTGATAATCAGTGTGAAGATATATATTTTCAGGTTATATTAAATATTAACCTTTTCCATATTGCAATAAATAATGAATTATAGGAAAATATGATCGAGAATAGTTGTCACTATAATGTTCTTATAATTCTTGAGTTATGACAGTATAAACAAAGTAAGGTTAGAATAGCATTGCCTGCGGTTTCAAATTTGACGCGCAAAACGTCGTTTTTTTAGTAACTAATGATCTGCTGCGCCATCTCTCCGCAAAACATTTCGTGACGCCCATATCAAACTCGAGTGACAACACCATACCTTCCAGTCATCTTGAGAAAAACTTAACAAATACAGCTGTAAAAAATTTAACACCAACAACAACGCCCCATAACCTGCAGCTGTCAACTGAAATACGGAAAACGGCCACTACGATTTTTCTACTGGACAAAATCTATACTACACATTTTCTCTAAACTGTCCTTCTAAGTACCATTGGGTTTACACAAGCATTATGATTATCCATAAAAAGATAATGACACAAAAAGTAGCTGGTACCTGTAAGTACCGTTGGGCGGTAGTTACATTAAAAAAAGATCAGACCTCGGGACTGAAAGGGTTAAGGCGTTTGCAATGATTTCGTGGGGAATAATCGGAGATACATTAGATAAAATCACTCTTTTTGCAGTAGTAATTAGCCTTCTTGCTGAAAAGAACATTTCGCCAATGATTATGCCACCATGTTCTGTCATGAATTTATTGACGCAATCTTTCGACGCTAAATATACGCATATTCTACCATTTGATATTCTTGACGCAAAAAGAATATTTTTTGGACCAAGTTTTACGCCTAATCCAAAAATATAATCCTTAATGGGAATTACACCTTCAGCGTTAAAAACAATTGCTTGGTCTTTTTTAGGGAAAGTTAATTTCTTAACTGTGGCGGAAAATAAATTTCCAGTATTTACTGAATTATTGTTACGACCTTCGGTGATATTGTCATCGCCCGTTTTTAGAAACGATAACATTAACTTCAATAGGAGTAGGAATAGCAGTGGACCTTTCCCTAGTGATGGGAGGAGGGTCACTGCTACCAGAAATATTGCTCATATCTTTAAAATAAAGAGAGAAAAAGATTTCCATAATTGCAAAAAAGAAACAAAATAAAACTAAAGTAAGGAATCGCTAAAGATTAGAAATAAATAAAATGCACAATACAACCGCTATAAAGCGAGACCAGCAGATAAGACTGCACACGGCAGGGGCAAAGCGAAACAACGCCGGCCTCAGCCGTGCGTCGTGATGAAGGACAAATCAACCAGGTATTATTCCACACAGAGTAATAAACAATAAAAATAAAAAGCAGGATAGTTAGCTGCAATAGCCACTAAAAACCAATAAAATGTGCACTAGAAAACGCACTGAAAATTACTATAGCACTTAAATTCAAACACTTTATGGTATTCGTTAATAAAACACCGAAAACCAACACAGCTCTCAAAACACGTCTTCACCCGTCAAGAGATACAGTGTGTCGCTCATAAAAATTTTGATAACATCTTCATTCTATTTTTTTCTCCATGGAAACCAAAATCGGTTAACAGAACTTGATCCATGTCTGCTAGCTAAATACTTCTAGGGTCTAGGGTGACTACTCTTAACCATCGAGTACATCGACCATAAACTGGACGCCTTCAAATTCTTAGCCTACAATAAAGAATTCAAATAAGTAACAATTTAGAAGGTAGTTTTAGTCGTTTACCTTTTCAAAAAAGTAAGTCAACATTATGTTTTCATCGGCTCCTTACACTTCTTGCTTCTTTCTCCAATCGCAAAATTGGCTGTAAGTTTTTTCGTACCGGTCTTTTGATTTTTGTGGCAACAAACTAGAAGACTTCTTTAGCCGAAAATTCACTTTGTAAATTTTTATTGCAAATAATTTTGTTTTGTTTACTTCTCTATTGATTGTTTAGGTTACTATGTCAGTGAAACAACCTACCTATTACCTACTATTATTTATTTTCAATGCGAGTAATTGTGACAGTTATTAATGTCACTTTTATTAAAAACTAGCTGGGCCCGGTCCGCGTTGCTGGTCCGAAGTAAGCCTTTTTTGTTGTATCTGTAGCTGCGGATGAAATTTGTGATCAGCATTCACTGGCGTCAACAATGCTCCTGCACGATGGTGAATTTGTCCTTGAATCTATAAATTTGAAAACAAATTCCCGATCAATTATCCTCGGAGGTCCACATTATTTCCTAGTGGACTTGGCGGTGAAACGTTGTGTATCGTTGATGTGAGTTTGTGCGATGTGTTTGTGTATGTGATGTGTGTTGCAGTAGAAAAAGAATTTACCTTGAAAGTTGGGTAAAACCTCGTGCTTCAATTATATTCGCTCCAAATGATGTCATTTGGAAGGAACTGTTGTACTTTTGTATATTCTCCAAGAAATGCTTCGATCGAGGTTATTGGCCAGAAAGCAATAATGCCAATGGTTCTGGTGGCGGTATCAATTGTGGTAATTTGACCTTTCCGCTCGCACAACATAATCCTGGCGTTTCGTGTCGAAACCTCAAAGCATTGCAATGTTGACAAACCGACCGATATTTCGACGCCTCACTGGTGGCATTTTTCCAAAGAAACTATCGCTTTGAATTCAATTATTTTTCGCAAAATATCAATTTTCAATACGGAACGTGATACACAGCAGAACTGTCAAACTGAATGTCACACAGTGACAGTCATATGTTGATATCGAGACTCAAATGTTTGTGAGGGACGATTTTCGTTCAATTTGATCAAAATGAATTAAAAATCATGAGAATTGTCTGAGTTCAAGTGGGAACATGACTTTTGCATTGTTCCATTCCGGTTTTTCCATCCAAAGAAAAAAGAAGAAGAAAATTTCGATTTTTCCTAATTTTTAGTTTTCCGAGTTTTCCACTTCGATTTTCATCATCATCATCATCATCATTTCATTTTTCTCTTCGAAAAGCCATTCAAAAACGAAAACATACGAAATCTCATACAAAAATACCATACAAAATCATCTTTTGGATTTTCCGACTTTTTCGGTGCATTTTCCCAAAATTTTCTTTCATACAAACCTTGTCCTGACAATTACGAACACAACAAAAAAAATGAGCCAAATCGGTCAAGCCATTCTCAAGTGATGATGTACCAAACATGCGGCAATTGATTTTTATTTATAGTGATGAGAATTTATTTAACACTCCTGTTGAAAAACTAAGTACTAGTTCTTCAGGTAATTTGTGGATTTTATAAAAATAATAACTATAACAAATATATTCATATTCCAGAACAAACTCCAGAAAATAGAATATTAAAAAATGTCCAAAACACTTCCGATGTATGTAGTCAGGTAACGGCAGTAAGAAAGATTATAGCAGAGGCACGAAAGAACAACCTGCTTGGAACGCCACAAGAAAGTTTACCTTTTCCAAAACCATGGGATCACGTTGATACCCCCGATACACCTTTGGGTGCATTTATTCGCCCAAATCCTTCACCAAACTTAAGAAAACAAATGGTTAGATTTATAAATAGTCTACCTGAATATAAACCTAGGAGAGATAGCACGGTAATGTTTAAAAAATTTGTTTTTTAATGAAGCTTTTTAAATAAATCTGTTTTGCAATATCTGTTAGATAGTTGTACAGGGTGAGGCAACAGGATTGAATGTTTTTCAGCAGTGTGCTATAGGGAAAATAGTTATTTATTGTACAAGATGATAAAATTGCACTTTATCTTCTAGAGCGATTTTAGCGTCGAGGCGTCAGCCGAGACGCTAATAAGCATCGAGAAGATAATGAAATTTTATCGTCGTGTGGAATACAACATTTTTTTCTATAGCAATTGTTAAAGAAGACCAAAAAATGAAGAAAAATCAATGATAAATTTAATTTAAAAGTGTCAGGAAAAAAACAGTTTCACGAAAAAATGAGTAGGTGGCTTTAACAACTTTCTGGTTGCTATAGAGGTATTTAATGTAGAAAAAAAATAGTAGTATATTAAAAAACAAGTTTCATAAGACATGATTTTAGAGCACGCGTCCAAGTTAGAAAACGAGCCGCTTGCGGCGAGTTTTCTAATGTACAAGTGCGCTTAAATGTCTTACGAAACGTGTATTTTATACCATTTTTTCCATTTTGGCCCAAAAAAGTTAAAAATTACCTTATTTTATATTTTTATTTCAAAATATAATCGATTAGAAAAATTTTTTGTTTTTTGTTTTTGTTATTTGGCTGTTGGTAACATTTAAAACAATTTCAAACAATTCAAACTACTGTCAAATTAAAATTTAGACAAACTGTATTTGAAAGTGATTTAATTTTTAAAATACCTAAGATTTGAAGATAAGATGGAAGAAGAATTATCTTGCACCCCATCCGAGCTACGCAAAGTAGCGGAAAATACAACTTACAATTTGAAGGTTATGTTTATAACGCGTGAAGGTTTTGTTGTCACATGGTTGCCACCAACCTAACAAAATAAAATTTCGAATTCTTTAACGAGTTGCTTTATGAAATCCAAATGAGTTTCATAAAGTAGTCAGTAAAGAATCAAAATAGAAAAAATACTTTATCTATCCTTGCTGTTAAAGTAGGGGAAGGTAGGTATGTTTGGGACATTTTTAACATTTTATTTTTTTTTTTCGAATAAGCAACATGGAATTCCTAATTTTAACCTTCCATACTACTTCTTGTATTATTGGTAACTAATGAGAACAGTAACATGCTTATTTATAAGCAATTGTGGTCAGTATGGACGATTTCTAATCCATAGACAATATGCCCCAAACATACCTACAGGTGGTATGTTCGGGACGGCAAGTAGGTATGTTAGAGACAGCAGAGTATTTGGTCTTTGGTAATGTATTTATTTGAAAAAAAGTGAAATACAGAGATGCAAATCTTAATATAACCTACTTATCTTAAGTTAGGTACACTAAGGTTTTTTATGTGAAATTTAAGACAGTTTCGTTTTTCTGAAACCACAAAAACACGTTTTACGATGTCATTTTCATTAACATTTTGAATATCATCAATGACCGGATAAAAAATAGTGTCGGAAATTCCACGACTTCTGCAAAATTTAATCGAGAAACCTGCATTGTTGCGATTTCCATCTTTCAAAATTTGGCCTATGTAGTTAACATAGGAACAATTATGCTCTATCAAAAATCTTACAATAACGTAATCGTTTATTTTAAAATCTCGAAATTGTTCGGCTTTATCGTCGGAAGATTTGCTTGACACTTCTTCTTCATACAAAACTTCCAGATCCTCATCCGAAGCTTATGGCTTTTCGTGGGTTTCGTTTTAATGCTGTGCCTGACTTTTTTTTGTAAATGCTGGGGCATTTCCTTTTTCTGAAAAATAAAACCAACAATTAATTTAGTTCTCAATAAAAAAATTGTTGAAAACTCTTTGATTTTCTTTCTAATTTCGGAAACTTTTCAGCGATTTTCAGTAAACTTTCATCGGTTTTCAGTAAACTCTAATTATCTAAATATTGCATGGAAGTCTGTATAAAGTCGAGAGTCTCGTCGAGACTCTCGGTCTCGACTTATTCAGTCTCGTCTCGGTCTCGAAATTCTATTCGTAATCTCGTCTCGAAAGTCGAGACAATAGCCCTAGTTTGGGACGTCTCAAACATACCTACCACCTTGTGTCCCGAACATACCTACCTAGCAATTAATATTTCAAAGCTAGTTTCCAAAATATGGGTTAAGTTTATGAAACAACTATGTAGACATAATCGTCTGCAATTTGATAATAATTATAGGATTCACTTACCTAAATTGTTCAAGCAGCTCAGTTTTTTACAAAAAGAACAAATCCTGGTAACTGGAATTTTACTTTAACCTCGCGTACAGTTAAAATTTCCACCCACTAAACAGAACACAGATCACAAATGTGAAACTTCGTTTGACAACTGAGTTCTATAGTTGGTAACAATGCGGAAAAAGACCAGGGCGCCAAATTCAAAAGTTTTCATAATAATTAGGGTGTCTCACACATACCTACGTCCCAAACATAACTACCTTCCCCTACTACTTTATCTACCCTTGATGGTAAAGTGCTACTTTTCCCTCTAATTTTAGTTAATAATAGCATGTTTTAACAGTTGCTATAGAAAAAACAAATTTATTCTATGCAATTGACTAAATGTCTAAAAAAGATCTCATTTAAATGTCTTCCATTAGCATGTATAGTTGCAACCTGCTTTTGAAGTTTTGCGTGATGAGCTGTAGTAAAGCTTAATCATTTTTGTCTACTGCTTAGACTAGTAGTAAGTACCATGCTTAAGTTTACAAGATAACAAAAACATACAATTCAAAAAAAAAGTTTAAGAAAATTATGGAAAAAATTGGATCAAAGGTGTTAACGTTTCTTTATAATCTGTAGATAATAGAATTTTTAAACAACATTTAGATATGTTTAACTAATTATTTATTATTATTAACCGGTGTGCAAGAGCCGATCGTTCACCCTCCTCACGGCGAATGGAGCAAACCTAAACTATTAAATTTAGAAATACACTTTCTAATCTCGCATATTTGGAAACTTTATGCTCCACAAAAAAGGATTTTTTGACACAGTTTTTCGATATCTATCTTAGTTTTCGCTAGGCAGATGATTAAAGCTTGAGCCACAATTTAATAGTTACTTGTGCAACAAGGGAAGAAAAAACACTTTCTACCCGATATTCACATATAATTTTTATGTCAAAATTTATCAAAAACCCAATTTTAAAATTGTGACAGTTGTGTAAAAATTGACTTTTGTAAGTAAGATGCCTTTGTTATCCGCGGTAAGACGTATTTACGGTATACAAGACCTATTCAAGGAAAATAAACAAAGCGTAACCAACATTTGAATTTAAAAGTGGGAGCAAAACCGCATTTCCTTCCGGCAGGAGAAAAAGTAAGTTCCTCCTGCTTAGCGGCAATTGTCAACTTTTATCCTCAAAATGAGGATTGAAAAGCTTACTTTTTTTACTGGTATTAATTAACTAACAAATTTGATTATAATTTTTACCACAAACGTTATTCATATAGTAGAGAAGCTGGTAAACAACCATTTGAATTTATTTTTACACTAAATTTTATTTCTGTTCCCCAAATAACCACACTGGACTGTATTATTACTTTCTAATATAAAATAGAAAATAAAATGTAAAAAAAAAGTAGGCCTGTAATTGTGATTTTGCTATTTAATAGATGTTCGTCAAAATTGAGAAAGTAAAAATGTTTATTAAAAATTATATTACAGCCACTGTCAGAATTAAAACGTAGACTATGGGATAAAATTTGTCCACCAAAAAATGGTGCAAATGACAATAAACCAGAGCAGCCCGATTTTGATGTGGATGATGAAGTTTTTAATAATGAACAAGAAAATTCAGAAAAGCTTCGTACTCCAACTAAGTCAACTAATCCTGTGAGTTTGAATTTTTGATTAAATTATTTGAAAATATTTCACTGAAGTCGTTTATAAAGTTTAAAAAATAAATAATGCAAATTGGTACAGTTTTAAGTTTTTTTTTTAATTTTACAGAATCATCCCGACAATATTGTTAACAATCAGTTACAGCAACTGCAGGATATGTTAACATCTAGTGGAGGTAATCGCACAAATGCAAAGAGCAGAAGACAGTCTATTATACCAGTTGTGTGTAAGTAGAGTTGTATTATCCTTTATTTATCTCCACATTTTAATACATAATTGAAATTCTTCAATAATATTAACTTGTTCTAAAAAATATATTCAAAGTATATCAGTTGTAACATCACAAGAATAAATATAATTTGGCATTTACGTTTTTTCGAGAAAGATAGTCTTATGCTTGAAAATTATGTATTTGGTTAAACCATGGCCTACTGGATTAGCATCGACATGATGCATCATACATATTCAAATTAATTCCGCCTGCTGCAGAGAACGTGTCTGATTTTATTTTTCATGTTGCTTTCACTGCAAACCACTAGGTGTTGCCCGATTCTGTTGTAGTTTTTATAGAAATATTTTATGATGTGGCAGGTCGTATAGAAAAAGTAAGTCAATGTTAATCCAGTAGGCCATGTGTTAAACAATCATTAAATTAAAATTAAATTAGCTTCTGAGGTAAAGGATTCGCAACCAAACACAATTGGCTGGGATGACTGTATGGAATGTGACGATGCGGAGGTGCGTGTATTTAGTATTGCTTTAATATGTTGCTCTATATATAATTAAATTTGTTGTCTTGTAGAAGCATCAAAAAGATGTGCCAGTTTTCATGTTTTCTGGAATAGAACCGGAAAATCGGGATATACTTACAGCACAGTTAGAGAGTTTAGGTGCCGTTGTAACAAATTTATCCAATTATGATCCTCTCTGTACACATCTCATATGCCCTAAACCTATGCGAAATAAAAAAATTTTAGCCTGTATTGCTTCAGGGAAATGGATTTTGCACACATCGTATGTGGAAAAGTGCTCCGAGGAAGGCAAATTAATTGATGTATGTTTCGGTAATTTATTTTGTTGAAGTTTATAATTTATTTGTACTATTATCACAGGAAGAACCTTATGAATATGGCAACCCAAAATCCAAAAACAATATCCATATGCAAGGTAATAAAGACAACGAAGCTCGTGTACTTGCTATGCATTATTGGCGAAAAGAAATTGCAAGGAGAAGTTATGGACCATTTCATGACATGAGGGCAATTATTGTGGCACAAAAGAAGGAACCTATTGTTAGAATTCTGCAAGCTGGTGGTGGAATGGTAATAGAAGCCAGGTAAAAAATTTCATTTATAATTCAGTTAACAGAATTTTCTTGAAACAAATAGTTTTAGAATTTAATTAAAAATGTAAATATACATATTAAATGTGGTTTAGTGCTACAGTAATTTTAATGCTTTCATCTTATTTTACCCAATATAAAGGGTTAGTCATTTAAGAGTCCCCCCCCCTACTGTTCCTTAAGCTATTAAGAATATCAAAATTTTTCTAAATAAAAGTTGTTTGGAGCCTAATACTACTTCATGCTACAGTTCAGAATGTTATGTATGGAGTTCAGTTTGAACATCGGCCGAGGACAGACGTGCAACAGCGCAGCTCTGGTTTCTAAAAGTAAAAGCGAGGGTTTACGCCGTTTAAAACGGTTTTTTAGTGCAATTCGATTCGATCCTATAGTGAACATCAAAAGCAGGGTTCGTGAATTGATACCTGTGGCCCAAAGTAACAGGTAAAACAGGTAAAAGCATAGCGCGTCACGAAGATCCTTTGTTCGGCCAGAGCAAAGCAGGTGCATTTGTGCTTTTGAGTGTTTAGTGCGCCAGTGCTCAGGGACAATCCAACAAAGAGGCAAGAAATACCGGAAAGGAGAAGTGGAACACCTGGATTACCTGCTCATCTAACAACAGGTGAAAGGAAGCCGGTTAACCAGCAACTACTAAAAAGATAAGTAAATACTCAATAAGATAGAATAGGCAAGTAAAAATTAATACCTTGTAGAAAACATATAGAATTCCTCCAGCATAGTGGTAGATCAGGGGGGCATAGATATTAAACAGCAAATTAATTGTAAAAAGTAGGAGCTTTATTTTATCTTATTTCATTAGCTTTGCAATAGGGTCGATTCTTGCTAAACACCGCAGCCAAGAACCCAAACAAATTCCGGGAATAGGGTGGCCAAGCACAAGGGTCGTGAGCAGGTACCTAGTAAACTTCTAACAAAGGGCTTTTTATGTAGCAGGGGAGAAAGAACCGTTTACAATTTAAACAAGCTATTTAAAATAAGCCAGACCTATTGAATTTCAAACCGAGGGTTAACACAGGAATAAAAACTTTAAATAAAAATTTTAAAATACTCTGTTAAACGTAGTTTTCCAATGTAAATTTTATTTGATTATGGAGTTAATTAATTAATGATACTAGCATAGTGTAATGTGTAAGGTGTAGGTATGTATGTATGTATATAGGTATAGGTTATATGTATATATAATCTAACGGCGCAAATATAAACGGAAGTGTACACACCAGCAAACCAACGGAAATCATCAGAAGCGGCACAGTACCTACCATGGAACAGGAAACAGTATATACGGACAGACACAAATTGACAGTGCGGAAAATCCCAGGAGATGGAAATTGTTTATTCACCTCAATAGCAGACCAGAACGCGAATGTTACGGCGACGCGAGAACAGCTCAAACAAGAAGCTTTCATCTTAAGGAAAAAAATCGTGTCACACATCAGAGAAAACCCACAAAATTTCCAATTGCAACTGGAGGAAAATGTAAGAAACTTGGCTCCGCTCTACGACCACCTAGCACATGCACCGAATACTCAAACTACTCCAACTAAACGCGGGGGAAGAAAACAATTCAGCGGCACATGAAATTCTAGAAGGGAAAACAATAACCAAACGACTCACTACATCAAGAATTAAATATTGGGCACATATTCGGAGAAGACATGCCAACCATCCTCTCCAGCAGGCTTATGCCATGCAAACAGAAGAAAAGAAGATCGGAAGACCATGCTATACGTGGAACACATCATTGGAACGGGACATCCAAAACACCGGCATACCTCAGCAGATATGGGAGGAATGGGCAAGAAGAAAAGAGGATATACGAAGAGAGACAAGAGGAATCTATGCAATAATGGAAGAATCGGATCAAGAATCGATTGAAGAAGAACAGGCAAACGGAGAAGAGGAGGCAGAAAGACGGTGAATAAGGGGAAAACAAAGTAAGAGGAACACAAGTACGCACCAGGGGGAAAGAAAACGACGAATAAATACTGGTCAACTGCAGAGGGGAAATTTAGAAAAGAAGGAAATATAATCGAGCTGCGGGATCTTTACAATTAAGTGACAATAAAGTTTAAATAAGTTTTGGGGTAAATATTAAGCAGCTTATTAGTCATTAGGAAATTAAGATATTTGTAGGATATTTGTGGGTAGCAATACCACCCGGACGATACGTAATATTAAGTAGTTTATTAGTTATTAGGAAATTAAGATATTTTCAACTTGTAATCTTAGAACAATAGATACGTGTGAAATAAGAACAATGTGAAACTTTGATACCAAAGTTTATTAAGTTAAAATGCATAATCGCATAACGGTCTTGGTTGCGTACTCAAAAACCCCATTGATGCGTAGCCTACTAACTACCCGGTGTTGCAGCAGCGGTGTCTTGCGGTATGCATTGCAGACATGCTAACGCGGCTCAACACCCCACCCGATCCCACCTATCACATAAATTCCTACCCACCTTACTGGCATGGGGTGGGCCTGGCGTAATCCAGGATCGACCCTCGTGTCAGCTCCATGCCAGATGATGATGATGATGATGATTTCAGTGATATAAAACTTTCATACTCTTACATTACCAATAATTCGAGAAAAATTAAAAAACTGATTCAAGTAAGCATGCCATTAGGGTGACTTTTATTTATTTATAGGGTTGAAAATGCAAGCCGGTAATTTTATCAGGACCCCTTGCAAATAGGTTTCATTTAACTAAAAAATAATTTCCAAGAAATCTAGTGATGGGCGGCTGTGAAAATTCCCAAATCGGGGATTTTCCCAGAGGGAACTTATTGAAATTTCCGTAATATTCCCAAATTTAAATTTAGCGCCAAAATAATGTATATAGGGTGAGTAAAAAGTAATGTATTTGTCTTACTAAAATATATATTTTATGAAAAATTTACATTGATAGAAATTAAAAATTGGTTAACCTCTGGTTAACACGTACTTTGTTGATGTTCAACTTTTTGCAACATTTTTGAATACGAAAGTTTTTTCATTTAAAATTTTGTTATGTAATTCCATGAGAAAATTTTTTTTACAGAAAGCGAAGCAATTGCTAAATTTAAATCTGCAAAAAAAATATAGGTCGTTTAAACAACAAATTTTGGTTATTGTAGTAATCTAATAAATAAAGGTATAATAAACTGAACATTGACAAAGTATAGGCTGAAATTTAACAAACAACTATTATTTAGGCTATTTTATTGCAGAATCAATATTTACAAAGTTACGATGACTGTACTTTTTACTCACCCTGTACTACCAGTTTTATATATTTTTCTACCTTCTGTTTGCAGTTTTCACAAACTACAAAGAAAAATTAATACAATATTTTTAAAATTATTAATCATTATAATTTTCATGAAAAAAACAGGGAAAGTTACTTGAAAAATAGGGTTATTTGGTATCAAAATTAATGTCTT
Organism: Ctenicera cuprea; assembly: GCA_958336395.1. Classification (NCBI taxonomy): domain Eukaryota; kingdom Metazoa; phylum Arthropoda; class Insecta; order Coleoptera; family Elateridae; genus Ctenicera; species Ctenicera cuprea. The sequence goes on from OY284494.1 coordinate 17,781,230, forward strand.
TGTGCAACAAATCTGAAAAATGAGAAAAAAAAGGGTAATGGGAACTTTTCCGGGAGCATTCAAAGAAAAACTCTGTTTTTTCCTTTAAAAAAAACGGCGTTTTCCTGTCACTAAAGAAATCTGAGTGAAATTGAATGATGTTTAGACTTTCGAAAATGGGGAAATATAAAAAGTTAGGTAAATTTTTATCTAAATGGAATTATTTTTTTTATGCTAATTATTTGTTTTACTTTGTGGGTTCATAAATTACTTATAGTAGGGTAAATTCAACAAAGGAAAGCAATTAAAAGACACAATCATATCGTCCTATAAAATGGTATAATTCAGCAAAAAAAGTAATATTACAACAGAGTCAACATGAAATAATATGAAGATAATATTATATATGCATACAAAATTTTAGGTATCTAAAATGTTCATTCATTTGTTTAACCATCGTTTAGTTTAAGTTAGCATACTTCCATCAGTCATTTAACAAGATATTATTTTTAAAATAGATAGTAATAATTTTCAAAGTTCTTTGTACTTTAGTTAAAATTGTTATTTTTTTTTGTTTAGTATAAGTAAACATTGCCTGCTTACTTGAATCAGTTTTTTGTTTTTTTTTTCGAAATGTTTGCAATGTAAAAGCATAAAAGTTGTATAGCATTCAAACGAGAAATAAACCTCCTACCTAACTGCCTAAAAAATTTATGTTGCCATTTAAGAAAATTATCATTGATGTCATTGCTCAGTCACGTAACAGTACAGAAAATTTTGCAGTATGGCAAAAAGTAGGTCATTAGGCCCCACACAACTTTTATTAAGAAGAAAATTCAATGTTCTCAATAGTTTATGAAATAGCAGGGGGCACTTAAATGACACACGCTGTACAATCATACAAAAAACGCTATAGTAGTGAAGGTGACTTAAATTCTTCACTTTAGCTGCAATGTATCATTTTAAGAAATGTACTCCTTTTTAATAAAATATTTGTTCAAAGAAATCTTCATATTTAAATTTTTTTTAACTAATTTTAGGTACTTGGAAACAAATGAAGAATGGGAAACGTACAAACGAAGTAGGAATGAGTATATATCTACATTTAGATCTGAAAAAATCAAATATCACGAGGATAAAATTGACAACTGTATGGGAGATCCTAAGAGAATGTGGAATACCATTAAAAAAGTTATAAATAAAGATGCCAGCAAAAAAGAAATAACGGAGCTGTACTTTAATGGTATTAAGGAAACGGATCAAATGGTTATCGCTACAAATCTGAATAATTATTACATAACCAGTATTACTGATATTGTGCAATCCATACCAAAAAGCAATTTAAGTCTGAATAGTGTTAATATTAATATTACTAAGTGCAGTAGCGTCAAATCTTTTTCTGAATTAAGTTTAAATAAACTTCGAACATATTTTCAGCGTTTAAAATGCAAGGGCAGTGCGGATTTGCTAATAAATGCTAAGATTATTAAGAAAACTTTTGATGCAATAGGTTATCAGTTACTAAATTTAATAAATACTTCTTTAAAGTCTGGCCAGTTTCCGAAAAAGTTAAAATGTTCGTTAATAGTTCCTGTTCCTAAAGTTACAAATTCTAAACAAGCTACGGACATGAGACCAGTGAACATGTTGCCTGATATTGAGAAGATTTTTGAAAGAGCTGTTTATGACCAAATCCTTGAATACATTAAATTAATAGAATATTGGTTAAACAACAGTCAGGGTTTAGAGATGGTCATTCCACAGAAACTGCTCTACAGAGTGTGCTAGAAGAATGGAAGCAGTGTATTGATCGGAGTGAATTAGTTGTTGCTGTTTTTGTTGATTTGAAGCGAGCTTTTGAAACAATAGACAGAAAAAATTACTAAATAAGTTGAAAATGTATGGAATAGGAGGTGTAGTGTATAAATGGTTTGAAAATTACTTAACTGGAAGATCACAACAAACGAAGTGTGGTAATGCTGTGTCTGAAGGTAGTGCAGTAAACATTGGTGTACCTCAAGGGAGTATCCTGGGGCCATTACTATTTGTATTGTATATAAATGATATGCCCCGGGTACTGAAACATTGTAAAATACATATGTTCGCAGATGACACTTTAATATACATCACAGGAAAGGATATTTGCAATATGTTCACCTTCATAAATAATGACCTTAAATTGTTAAATTATTGGCTGGGAGATAATATTCTCAAAATAAATACCGAGAAAACGAAATGTATATTGCTAGGGACAACAAGAATTTGCAATGAGGTTTTGAACTTACAGTTACAAATCAAAGTAAATTGTGATGTAATAGGTTATGTTGATAGAATGAAATATTTAGGTGTGTTGTTAGATAACAAGCTACGTTTTAATACGCACATGGAGGGACTTACTAACAAAATTGGCAAAAAAATCAGTTTTTTTGGTAGATTAAGTAGTTCTTTGAGTATTAAATCTCGGAAATTGGTCTACAATACTATTGTTCAACCTCATTTTCTGTACTGCGGGACATTGTTGTTTTCAGCATCAGTAGGGCAATTAAGTAATTTACAAATTTTACAAAATAAAGCAATGAGAATAATTTTAAAAAAGACCAAATATGCTAGAATTAATGATATGTTAAAGGAGTTGAAGTGGTTAAATATGTTAAATTTAGGTAAATTTTGTGCTCTGATATTCATTTACAAAATTAAAAACATGTGCGTTCCTGACTATTTAGCTGAGGTTATAAGGTACAATAATAGTGTGCATGCATATGAAACTAGAAACTGTAACGATTTTCACTTGAGCAACGAAGGAAGGACCTTGTGCAAAAAATCAATTTTTCATAAGGGTTTTTCTGAATATAATTCATTGCCTACAGATATTAAACAAGCTGCATCCCTGACAATTTTTAAAAACAAATTAAAAAACCATTTAGTTCGTTAGCATAAAATAAGTTAAGCGGTAGTTCCTATTTTTTACTTAATATTTCTAACTTACGTATAAGCATATTTTTCTTTTGTTTGTGTTCTATGCAATATATTTTTTTGTATTAGCATTTTTTGCTAAATAAAGATTTATTATTATTATTATTCTATTATTATTAAATTTCATTGTATTATAGTCCCCCATTTACTCAGCCTGTCCATGCCACTCATTGCCTAATAGAAGCAAAATCTGTGAAGAACATTACGGATTACATTCCTCTCGCTAAACAAGGAATCTATTGTATAAATATCTTATATGTAAGTGAATATCTTCAAAGGACAGTGAATGATGCGAGGGACTATATCCTTCCTGCTCTTGCAGAGTATTATAAATGACTATAGTTTTGTGTTTGTTTAAAAAAAATGTTAATTTTGTAATTCTAGACTGATTTTATTGTTTTTATTACAAACAAGTTGTAATTATTGAAGAAGTCTCACTATTATTTTAAATATACTTTTCAATACAAATATGAAGTTTTTAATAGTTCTGTACAATTACTTTTTTGTGAAATGTTTTTATAGACTATGGGGTAAAAATATGTTATGTGTGTAATTTTTTTGTAGCAATTACCCAACTTTTTAATTTTTCATGGGAATTTTCAGGATCACTGTTTCAAAACCTGATTTTAAACTTGTAAAATTCAAAATGGCCGATCCAATATGGCGGACATTTTCACAATATTTTAACAGATTCAGATAAAATTTTGTATCCGGGAGTTTTCAGGGTCACTGATTTCAAATTTGATGTCAAAATTATATAATTACAAATTTTTCAATTACGATATGATGTGTATCCGTGTTTTGTATGCTGTTTAAGTAACAGTATAAATTTATTTTTTTTTTTTATTAATTTATTTGCAAATTTACAATCTACTCAATTACAGAGTAATAAGTAAATATGTTGACATGGTTGCTATTTGGCATGAGTTGGGCACCATCCACTGATGGGTCTCCAGGATTCACTCAACAAGGTCTTCCGGCCACTGTCTTTTGAGTCTTCTATTTTCGATCTGGTGGGAGTAGAGGTCGGCAATGAACTGATTGGTGTGATTTAAGGTGCGATCACGGCTTTTCATAGCAGAGTTCTTGATGACATCAGAGATGAAGGGAATTCGGAGGTCGTTATGAAGGGTCTGGTTGCTGATATACCATGGAGCGTTGGCCAGAGTACGCAGCGTCTTCGATTGATAGGATTGTAAAATTTTGGTATTTGAGGGTTTGCTGCATCCCCATAGCTCAATACCGTAAGTCCATATAGGTATTAGGATGACTTTATATAGTAACAGCTTACTTTCTAAGTTCAATTGGAATTTACGCCCAATTAGCCAATACATGTTTTTTGTCTTCAGATTTAATTGCTGTCGTTTGGCTTTTATATGTGCATTCCAGTTCAGTTTTTGATCCAGGTGGAGTCCTAGGTATCTCACCTCAGTTTTTATTGGAATAGGTTGGTTGAAAATGTAAACTTGCGGACAAACTACGCGTTTAGTGGTAAATGTAATTTGTGAGGATTTACTGCTGTTTATTTTGATCCTCCAACGATTGAGCCAGGTTTGGAGGAGGTTTAGATGAAGTTGTAGCTTATCAGATGCGTTGTTAGGGTTGGTATCTGATGACATTATTGCAGTGTCATCTGCGAAGGTAGCGATTAGGGTATTGTTTGTGGTTGGGATGTCTTCAGTATAGAGGAGGTATAGAAAGGGACCGAGGACACTTCCTTGCGGAACACCAGAGTTTATGGAGTGGTAGTTTGAGAGAGTGTTCTCGAATTGGACTTGGAAATGCCTGCCAGTTAGATAGGATTTTAGGAGGAGGTAAATTTGGTGGGGTAGCTTTCTTTTTATTTTATATAAGATTCCGGAATGCCATACTTTATCGAAGGCTTGCTGGATGTCTAAGAATACTGAGGCACACATTCTTTTTTCTTCGAGATTTTCCTTTATAAAGTTAACTATTCTGTGGCATTGTTGAATGGTTGAGTGTCCTTCGCGGAATCCAAACTGGTGCTGTGGAATGATTTCATCTATTGGTATTATTTCTTTAATTCTGTATAGTAATAATCGCTCAAATAGTTTCGATAGGAGGGGTAACAGGCTTATTGGTCGGTATGAGCTAGTTTCTTGCGGAGGTTTACCGGGCTTGGCGATCATGGTTATTTGTGCATATTTCCACTGAGTAGGGAAGTGGGAGATAGCATGCATACGGTTGTATATCGTTGCAATGAGAACTATAGCTTTTTTTGGGAGATGCTTTAGTACGTTCCCCACTATAAGTAAAATAATAATAAAATAAAATAAGTATAAATTAAGACAAGAAAAATTATGATAGATATTTTTGTATGTATTGTGACCTCTTGAATTCATAATAATAAAAATCATTAAATTGGTAACACTGTAAATTTTTAAACATAATTATATTTCCTGATATGTCACTAACAAGATGCATGGATAGCTAACCCTGCTGAAATGTTCTGACAGTTGACGAGACAATTCGATTTGTTCATAAAGTAAAATAATAACGAATAAAAGCATACTTTGGTGGTTTATTAATTAACACACCAATGTAATTCACAAAACTCAATTTATTAGAAGCTTCAGCTTAGTAAAAGGACAGGCTACCAGCAGAAAATTTAAAACAAAGTAAGTACCGTTTTAATTTTAATCAAATACGTAATTAGAATAACAATTAACTAGTAAAAACACAGTTAAGAAGTTGAGAAATACTTAAATTAATTATTTTCAGGCAGAAATACTTAAATTAATTATTTTCAGGCAGTTAAAAGAATTGTACTTCCGATCACTGTTGATAATAATCACAACATATAAAAATTTCCTTTTGCTGTAATTTAGACAATCAACATCCTTTGTATTTTACGCAGCTACATGTTGCAATGGAAAAAGATGGTTTAATTTAAAATTACACTAATGCTAAAACAACTTTCTAAATAGGTATTTCTTTTCAGATCATATTTAACTATGTCTTTTATAATGATTGCAATATTTTTTAGTATTCGTAACAATCTGAATGAAGGAAAAGTTAAAAGGGCCTCTTTACTTCATTTGAATGAAGTCTGCACAATTTTCGTTTCCCAAACCAATGGTATACAGTGTGATTCATAACATGTGGAACGAATTTTCAGGATAGATTCAGAATCTAAATATAATCGAAAAAATTCTCATAAACATGGGCCTGAAAACCCTTCATTATAGGGTTACAGCTTCTTGAAGATGAACCAGGCTAATCACTTTTTGTAGATAACTTTTGCAGTAATTGCACTCAAATTTTAAAATTTCATATGTGAGCATTATTCACGTAATTAGTTATTCATGTATTTGTAATAATTTTGGTTTGAATAACACTAGAGGTGTCTCATACGGGGGGGGGGGTCACGTAATATTTTCTTCTACATATTTTAGATTTTAGCATTTTTTTGAACTTTTGGATATAAAATCTTATTCTCCATACAAAACTACCCAAAAAATGTGCTCATGTTGAAAATCTCTAAATGTAAAATTATGATAGAATAGAATAGTTTCCACAAAACTTTGACAGTAAATTCTATAAACATGCGTCCATAAAAGCTGCTTATGAAATTAACCCTGCGCGGCACGGATGGGACCTCGCAGACCACAGCGCAATTGTATTTGCTGCAGCTTAATGCTTGCAGTAGCTAGAGTGGTGGGGATCCATATACCTTCTGCATTTGTGGATTGTTACAGCGTGCAGTACAAGTTACAGCAAGTGCCATTTAACCTTGCAAAAAAAATGACGATAAGTTTAAAAGGCGAGAAGCCGTTACACTCTCAAACAAAAGCAATCCCGTAGTTTGAAAGCTAGTATAATATCTAGTTGCTGTTAATTATTTATGTCATTATTATATTAATCCCTCCTCAAAGCAAACTGTTTCTAACCTTATGGCGCACGGCCTTTTAATTTGTCAAAAAATCCACAATTTTTCGTAAACCATAAATAAATTGACTGTCACTTTTTAGTAGAGTGTACCACACTGTCCAACAGCCAATTAGAGCTAGTTTAAGTTACGACTACCGACGAAACAAAGCGTAAGTAGCCGAATCAAAGCCCACTAAAATTTGCAAGGTTAGGTGGCACATGCTGTATATCACTGTGTGCAATAGATGTGGCTTGTTACCTACGACGATTGTCTCACAGACCCCACCCGTGCTTGGACGTTACAAATTTTTTAGATGTTTCTATTGTAAGAAAAACCGGAAAACCAAATACTGCTGTAGAAAATGGCTTTGTTTGGAGCATGTCCAACCACTTTGTACAGATTGCCTAGAAGAAGGCTTCGAAGATTAATTTTTTTTGTGACTTTCGTACAACTTACAACTCGTGTAATTTTTGCTATCTTTTTTGGAATAAGAATATAGTGTTATGTTTATCTAATATTTCCTTTTATTTTGTTATATGTACCTTACAATTACTTTATAAATACATGTTTTGATCAGAAAATGTGTATAAATTATTTATTTCAATTTTATTTTACAAATTAAAATTTGGGTCTGTGTGACCCCACCCGTGCTATTGTGTGAAGAATGTTCACCCGTTCCGCGCAGGGTTAAACCTATGGAAGAGGTAGTACTGTTCCCACTTCTGTAGACTGCAACTTGCCCGGTGACGAAGCTTTTTTGGGCAAATATTTATAGGAACTTTTTATTATTTTCAGATTCTTTATCTATACCGAAAGTGCATCCCAACATGTTACCAATCATCCTGTGTGCATCGCCAAACCACAAAAATATGCGGTGATTCCTCAACTGCAACTTGTATGTCACCATCCCAGTGGCAGAATTACCAGGTCGGGGACCCCATGTTATGATTTCCTTGTCGACGTGCCATCATAGTAGGACAACGACAAATATAATAGTGACTACTTGTTCAGTGAAAGCTGCATTTGTATTTATTCAAAGCGTACAGACATGCAGTAATGTAGTTTTTGAGAATATAGAATTTGTAAAAATTTTGTTTAATGAGACTTTATGGCTTAATTAAAATTTTTTGCAGACTTGCAAAACGCATTAATTGTTTTATAATGTAAAAGATTTTTTTAATGAATTTATGTTTATATCAAGTATATTTTATTGGAATGCTTGTCTAATGTTTAAGTTAACATGCTAAAAAAGTACTAAATTAGTTAACGTAGATTTTAATGTTTTCATGTTTTTTTACGTATTTTATGTGTTTTAATCCTGGTTTATACAAGCTACCCTTAGATATTTAAATCTTAGGTTTGAGATGAATATTATACAATGTTTATTGTGATCTGTATAATAGGCAGGAGTCCTTCTGAAATTTTGTAAGATAATCGCTATCCGCACAGTAAATAATAAATTTTTAAAGCACTTAAAATACTTGTTTTTATTACTAATTATAATGTTAAAGAGATGCACTACATCTAGAGTGACTGTCTGCATAGATTTTGTCAATACAATACAATTTTAATGTATTATTATGTACTGATTTTTGTTTCTATTCTATTTTTAATGTTTTACATTACGTTTATCATTTTGTGCTTATGCGGTTTGTATGTTACACAATTATAATATGTGCAGGTAGATGGTACCCTCACAGGCAACTGTTAACTAAAACGATATTAAAGCACTGCATTAATTCTACGATAAAATTGCGCAGTTACTTTGTTGTCTTCTAATTCGATTACATCTTTATACTTTACTACTGCTATTGCCTAGTTTCACTAAATAATTGCAATAAAAATTAGTACTCTATAGTATTTAAGGAAATATTTAGAGTAAGCAATAAAGTATGAATTCATATGGGCGAATTATTAATTTTTTCATGTTTTTTTTTTAATTACAATGCCTTAAAGTCATGCCATTCCATAACTACATAAACTGTAGCATTCCACCGTGACCCATGCACATAATAAACATCAAATCGGGCGCATCAAATTGCTTTACAGAACCAATTTTGTGTTTTCTTTTTTTTTTTTGCTTTGCAATAAGCCATTTGGGGGCCTTATCGATGTCAAAACTGAGTGCATTGAAATCTGTTTTTTCTTCGAATTTCCCAAGAAAATCAATACCCAGTTTTACCGCTTCGTCGCATTAATGATCGTTTTCCCGAAGTTGAATTCCATAACTACAGTGCTAATCAGTGTGAAGATATAAATTTTCAGGCTCTATTAAATATTAACCTTTTCAATATTGCAATAAATAATGAATTATAGGAAAATATGATCGAGAATAGTTGTCACTATAATGTTCTTATACTTTTTATTGGTGCATTTCAATTGCGCACGCATTCAATTGGCACTTTTTTAGCAATAACTGCCAAGTTCATAGTGGCATAGTTGGATATGCGGATGTGTTCCGGTGTACTACTTTTTTACTGCATAAGTGGTTGTGGGGTCGAATCTCGGTTGGGACCAAATTTTTTTTTATTTTATTTTATTTTTAAACAGTGTTGTTGCTTTTTGCTGATTACGCGAGGTTTAGATTAAGAGCAGTTATTACTATTCGCTCATGCACGAAGAATGCTGCACAGTTCCACCATGCACAAAGCCTGCAGAATGGTGAATACCACAGATTATATTCTTCACGGAAAAAACGAGTTCCTCTTGCAAAACGTTTTCTTGTCTTGCGTTAGCCACCTGCATGTGTAATATTGCTAGGATATTCCAAATAATAAAAAAATTGCCAGGACAAAGTTATGAAAATTAGTTTTTATCGCTCTATCGCCCCCGGGTTGCGGAATAAAGAAATTTCTTCCTGCCAAAAGTTTTCTTGTCTTCTTAGCCATGTGTAATATTGCTGGGCTAGTCCACATAAGAAAAAAAATGCTGAGACAAAGTTATTAAAGTTACAGTTTTAATTTGCTCCACCACGTTGACATTGTTATGCTTGTAATTAAATGTAATAATAAACAGGGCGTTTTATTTAAAATAGTCAACAGCTGTATAGGCATAACGAAACAGTCTGTATTAACTGATAATAATTTTGGATTATGCAGCAGTTAATTACCAACAAAACTTGTATTAAAAGTATTTCTGTATCTTTAATACCTGGTGATTGTATAAAACATCTTTCAGAGCCAATTAAACAGTTCGATCGTGGCCTGCTCTGAAAGATGTTTTTTATGATCACCCCTTATTAACAGAACTATTGAAGAATGACATGGTTTTGACGAATTCTGGTCAATAGATAGATAGTTAATAAAGAGAAGTATTATTGTACTCATATACCAAATACAACTATGTGTGTAAACATAACGAAATAGGCATGGGGGTCAAAGCTGCCTACCACCGTAAATCTTCGCAAATGTTGATAAAATTGGCTAGTATACTTTTGGCTCACAATCATGACCTCAAAGATGCATTTTAAGAAACTACTAAAAAATTGAAAAATTTAAATTAGTTTGTAATAATTATGCAACAGCTTAATTCCTTGGAGGTTAAATTGATTCCGACACGGCTTAAACGGTTAAACTTGCCAAATCCTTGTTCTGGAATGATTAATATAAAATATTTTGTAAGCTATTCTATATTGGGATATGATGGTTCTTGTTGCATTCTAGCAAGGGTTATCGCATTCGATAAGGTTTATTGTTGGTTTTCAGTTTCTACATCAAAATCTGTGCAGCATGTAGCAAACCTTTCCTCGTCTTATACGACAGACCAAATATTACAACAATTATTGCTAAGAAATAATAATATATTTATTTATTTTACATATATTATAATAAAATAATAGATAACAGGCTACAACTTCCTTCAAACAGCATGTCGCATGTTCACTTCTTTGCTTTTGGTTTTAAGACGAAGTATGCTACTATAAGTCCAACACTAGCATAGGTTGCCATTGCAACCTGCAAAAAAAATTAAAAAACATCATACATTTCGAAACGTTACTTTCTTCCATATTTATTATTGCATGAACAAAATATAATGAATTCCTTAAATGGAGACACTTAAGTATTCATAAGCGTTCTTTATGGGAACTTTAAATAATAAATATGCAACATTAATAAATAATGGAAATCAATATAATTGTTAAAATTAAACTTACATTAGCTCGTCCCCTCATAGTTTGTCCATTGAAGATCTTACTCATACCTTTGAGTTTGCTTTCATCGACTGCTGAATCGCCTGCCATTTTCTGAAAGAAAGGTTCAATTTAAAACAGTTCCATTCTTCACACCAATGCCTTTGTAACTTTAAATTATGATTAATTCGAAATTACCTTAGGGGGATAAACTAAAAGGCGTAAATTATTATATAACGATTATCACTCCAAAGCAATATTTTCCCTAACCTCAACTACGATACTGCGCACGCACGACACTGTGATCAGATGATTTTAAATAGAAATTCCCTACAATAATAATAGTATTGGCGGTTTTAGCTTTTATTTGAAATCCTCTAAAACTGGAATTGTAATACCGTAGTTTTTACAACTTTTATGATTTTTTAACTTTAAATGCATAAAAAACTAAAACAAAATGACAATGCAAACACTTACAGCAAGTATTTTCCTTAATTTTTCTTCATAGTCATACACATGTGGGTGGTGAATCTTTTTTGCCTTTTGTGAGAGTTTTGTATATGAAGAAGAGAGCCATTCCAGCGAATGTTGCAATAGCGACCTTCATAAAAAAATAATTTATAAATTTAAGCTCATTCTGATATCTAATAAATGGTTGTTACTTACATGAGCACGACCACGAATTGTAGAATTATTGAAATACCTTCCTATACCTTTTAAAGATGGATCGTCATAAGGAACATCATCACCTGCCATAAAATTGTATAAAAGTAAATTGTTTTTTATGAGTAAATTATCATAACAAAAAATGATAGACAGGTTTTGTTTTCATAGAGGAAACGATTCTGAAACGAATCAAGACAGAGAAAAAAAAATTTTAATAGTAGTACCTAGATTCTTTTTAAGTTAAGAAAAGTGAAAGTTTTCCAGCGAGTGTAAATGTTTAATTCACGAGCTGAAAACGCACTTTTCTTACGCGTAAAACATGCTATTTTTTCGTGTACTTAATGGAAAAAAATTAAATAAAATACAACTATTAAATAATAAATTTAAAATTTGGCATAAAATATTTTTAATGAAAGAAGCTATCTAAGATCTAACACACATAGATATTACTTGAAAACTGGCTACACAATTTTTTTAATTAATATTGTAATCTCATAGAGCTTAAGATAAGCCACAATTTGATTGATGTTTTTTGAGTTTTTCAAAAATATATTGCTCAAAAACTGGCCACACATTTTTTTTAAATTTTCTAAACTAAACTAAAAACTAACTTACTTAATCCGATTCCTCTTATACCATTACTGGTGTCGAGGTGAGTTCGTCGGTGGGTGTGCTTTGGTGAATTTTCTCCATGCGCCCCCGTCTTTAGCCAGTTGCGTTGCTTCTCTCCATTGCATGCCCCTATATCTTGTAGTATTTTCACTATTGTGCTGTTTCAGCTGGTCCTAGGTCTGCTCCTGGGTCTTCTATTCTGTAGTTTGGATTTCCATATTGTTTTAGTGACATTTTGGTCTTCCATTCTAGTTAAGTGTCCGAACCATCTTATAGTTTATTTTCCTCTCTATATTGTCTCATCGACTTAACTCCCAACTCCAGCCTTATATTTTCACTTCTCAGTCTGTCTGATCTGGTAACTCCTCTGATTTTCCTTAGAAATTTCATTTCTACGGCTTGAAGGCGTCTATCTTGTCTTTCGCTTAGTGTCCATGACTCGCTGCTGTATAGGAGGGTTGGTACATATACATCTCTATACACTTTCACTTTGACCTCTTTCGAAATTTCCTTTTTATTAATGAAACCATTGTACATAGCGCCATATAATCTGTTAGCCATCTTTATTCTGTTGTTCACCTCTTCTATCGTTCCCTCTGCACTGATCGTAGCTCCCAAGTATTTAAATCTTGCTACCTGCTCCAGCTTGCTTCCCCTTAATTGTATTCTGGCCTCTTTCTGTTGTCTGGCAATTACCATTGTCTTTGTTTTATCTATATTGATCTCCCTGTTTCTTTTGTTCAGTGCCTTATCCCAGATCTCTAGATTGTATTGCAGATCTTCTTTATTTTTAGCCACTATTAACATATCATCTGCGTATGCCATTTCTGTTACGAAGGTCGGCTTCATTTTAAAGTATCCCGCATGGTATTTTTTCACCTTATTCTTGACATCCTTTATCACATCGTCTAGAACCAGTATGAAAAGCAGTGGGCTTAGTGTTCCTCCTTGTCTTACTCCTAGTCCTGTCAGGAATGTTCTCGACACGTTGTTGTCTGTCCGGATACAGTTTCTGCATGTGTTGTACAGGCTCCGTATGCTTCTGATAAGTCCATCGTTTACATTCCTTTTCTTAAGAACCGTCCAAATTTCTTCTCTTCTTATTCGGTCGAAGGCTTTCACTAGATCGATAAAACAGCAGTGTATCTTTTTGTTGTGCATTATAGCCTTCTCCGCCATCTGTCTTATAATGAAAATTAGGTCGCTTGTGCCTTTTCCAGATCTGAAACCGCATTGTGAGTCTTCTAGTAAGGGTTCGACTTGTTTTCTCTGAGCAGAGATATTTCCCTATAGTTTCCGCATTGTTTGCTGTCTCCCTTCTTATAGATGGGCAAAATCACCACCATTTTCCAGTCTTTTGGAACTGATTTGTTATTCCATGCTTTGTTCATAATTCTGAGTAACATATCTTCTCCTCCCTTTCCCATAAACTTTATCATTTCGGGGTAAATCCGGTCATATCCACACGCTTTCCCTAATTTTATCCTCCCAATTGCCTCTTGTAATTCTGTTGCTGTTATTTCTTCCTCTGATATCTCGGTTTGTTTTTCAACCTCTCTCTTTGTTTGTGCTTCTCTATTACCTATCTCTTCCGTTGGATCTGTGCCTTCAAGAAGTTCCATGAAATGTTGCTTCCATCTTTCCATAATGTCTCCTGCCTCTGTTAGCACATTCCCATCTTTGTCTGCCAGTTGCCATAGTGGGTTTTTCTTCTCTTGTCTTATGTTCTTTAGTGCTTTGTAGAACAGCTTTTGGGTTTCGCTATAGTTTTCTTCTAATGTTTTTCCAAACTTCTCCCACGAATTGTTTTTTGCCTCTAGTACTTTCCTTTTCGCAATAGTCCTCTGTCTTTTGTATAGTTCTAAGTCTTCTTGTTGTTGGGTGCACAGGTATTTTTTCCATAGGTATCTTCTTTTTCTTTGCTATCTCTTCCTTGACTTCCTGTGTCCACCACTCTGTCTGTTTTCTATTATTCTTCGTTTTACTTATACCACATACCTCACTGTCCGCATCTATCATTATTCTCTTAAACGTCCTCCACACTTGTTCTATGTTTTCATCTTTAATCCTCTTCTCCATCTCTATCTTCCTTTTTATGCTCTGTTGGTATTTTTGTTTGTATTCCTTCTCTCTTAGTTTATGTATTCTTATTTTTTCAATTATTCTGCCGTCTTCTTCGTTTGTTGTAAGCTGACTCTTTCTGAAATCTACTTCTATTTCTGTTACCAGTAGGAAGTGATCACTGCCGATCTCCGGTCCTCTTCTTACTCTCGTGTCTCTGATCAGTTTTCTCGCTTCTTCCGGTACTATTATGTAGTCAATTATAAAAGATTCTTTCCTGCTCGGGTCTCTTCTGGTAATTTTATGTATGGTTTTATGTTTGAATAGTGTGTTGGTGATAATCAAATTGTTTTCTATACAGAATTCTAGTAACATTATGCCATTGCCATTTAATTTTGACTCTTCTTCTTTTCCAATCACTCCGCCAAACTTTTCTCCATCCTTGGCTACTCTCCCATTGAAATCTCCAATTAGTATTCTTAATCCCTTGGCTGTGTCCCATACCTCTTGCAGCTCTTCGTAGAACTTTTCTTTAACTATTTTCCTCTCGTCATCATTTGGAGCATAGGCTATCACTGCATTCATTGTTGTAGTACCCTCGTCCGCTATTTTCAGCTCCACCTTCATCACTCTTTCTGATTTTAGTTCCCAGTTTAGAGTTTTGCTCTTAAGTTCTCCAGCTATTAGACATGCCACTCCTGTTTGTGCTCTTTCTCTTGGTTCTAGACCTTTGAATATTAGGATATGTCCATCCTCTACTTCTATGCAGCCTTGTCCTTTCTTTTTTGTTTCCGTTAGGCCCAAAATGCTCAGTTTTTTTACTGAATTCTTTTATAAGTTCTGTTTCCTTTCCCGTTAAGCTCTTCGTGTTCCAAGTTCTAAAAAACTAAAAACTAAACTATGGATAAACTACACTTTGGTTCGTGTCCCAGTCGGCTAACTTCTTTGTGACACAAGAATTTGCGCTATATAATATTTAGATGCAGCAATATTTAGGGGGGTTAATTTCTCCCTACCACCTTAATTTTTGCAAACGAATTTGTCTTCTTGCCTTTGGTTTTTGTAAATCTGCAGAATCTTTTTCAAAAAATAAATTTTAAGAAAAACTTTCGTTTGCAACATAGATGACAACTGAACGAGGTAGATTGCGAAACACATAATGCGTAAAAGATAATAGACAGATGAAATTGACCCGATAGCAGCTAGGTATACTTTAAAAGCAGGTGCAATTAGAATGCATATAGGTCGAACACTTTTAAGTTGTTTAAATTTTCCCCCTGTAGATCGTTTATAATCTATATATTTTTTGAATTATCAGATACCCCATGACAAGTTTTCCCAGGCTACCTGATATTCATACAACTCACAGATTTGTGTTTAACATTAAAAACTCAACAAATTTGTAAGTTTAACTCAATTTAGAGTTTAAAGAGGATTATAGAAGAGTGGGTACCTTGGTAATATGAAATGATTACCTAGTCTCTAATCACTTAAAGGATTCTTATTTCTTAATACCCATGGCCAAGGCACATAGAAAATGTTTTAGATTCACACTTAATAATGTCTTGTATGAATTTTGTTGTCTTTTGTTTGAATGGGGTACAACAACCAAGAAGGGGGCAGCATACTCTTCCCTAGTCTGTCACCGATCTACTTTAGCTCTTATCTGCCCAGCAAGTAAGGACTCTGAGCTTGCAAAGGGCATCTTTAGACTCAAACCATTATTTCCCCGATATAACATCACTTTGCAAATTGTGTTAATAGAATTAAGAATGTGGCATCCCTTACAATTTCTGTTGAGCAGTTAGCAGTTAGTAATCGTACGATTCTCTTCAGTAGAGTTAAAAATAGCACTAGTTATAACAATGGTTAAATAAATTGCGTGTTAAAAAGTTATCTGAAATATATAATGAAGAGTACTGGAGTATGCAGATAAGATTTTATTTCTTTTTCTTGTACCTTTAACGAATGAGCAAATTCATGTCGTAAATTCGCCATTGTTAGAAATTTTGAAATAAGAAATCACGTCATCTGTAGATATATAGATAACCAAGTTCTATTGTTCTTATAGCAACACAAACTACTTTACTTTTAATCTTGCCTTTGATAATTACATGTATGTAAACACGTTATATTGTATTCTCACAATATTTACCAAGTTGAAAAAATTACCCATTTTTGTATTGTTCATTATAAACTTTGTTTTTCATGGAATCTACAGGGTGTTTCACGATGTCCGTTCACGAAGAATAACTTTTTTATTTGTACAGATACCGAAAAAAAATTATTAATATGATTTGTATCTGGGTGATAACAATGGGTATTATCTGTGATTTTTTAAATGGCACCATATACTTTTGGTGTTAGAAATCGATAGAATTTATTGCCCTCTTTTCAATTATATAAAACTTTAAAATGCTTACATTAGAAAATTTATACGGTAGACGCAGTTCCCTTATAAGGGGGGAAAACAACATCCGACAATCTACACTATGTTAAACGTATATCCAAAACTGTCAAAAACATGAGCAAAGACTTTAGTTTAGATGTTTATTAACGTGACCACTGTAAGTACGGCTAACTGACTTAAATAATTAAATTTGATGTGACAAGCCATATACAGACAGACGTCTGTCTTGATGTTATCCTCGCTTCTAAGAAAACTGTGTTTTCCTCAGACATTTTCTAACACAAGCATATTAAACTTTTATATGGTTGAAGAGAGGAGAAAAAATACTATGGATTTTGTCAAAAGTATATGGTGCTATTTAAACAATTAAAATTGTACAATTTCCTCCATTATCCAAATTATATTAACAATTTTTTGGATATCTATACAAAAGTTATTCTTCGTGAGTGGTTATTGTGAAACACCCTATAGTTTTAAAAGTATAGGAAAGTCCAGGCTAAGTGCTTCACTCTTTTTTTCAGTTACAGATTGGTAAAATGATTATAAAATGATTTAAAAAAAATGAGCAAACCATTTTGCCTGGATTTTCCTATACCGTAGAAATTGTTGCTTAGGTATTGCATTTTCAAAAGTATTTTTGTATCAACATTGCATCCTGAAAAGCTACTATAAGACCACATGGTTAAATTAGATTGACTTACATTGACATAATATTCTATTTGTAGCTACTTAAACGAAGTTCGTTTTTATTTTTGTGGTGTTAAAAGTGGTGTGGCATTTTGCAAACGAGTTTGAACAACACTATTTAAATTTAAAAGTTTTTTTATTTGCTGGCAGACACTGTCTAAAAAATTTCAAAGAAAAAGTAATTAAAATACAATTTATTAATAAGTTCCAGCTTGACTACGTTGAAGTTAGACCTTCATAGGTCTAACATAATCTTGCATACGTGCCCAATAAGTGGGGTGCAACCTGTATTATAAACTTTGGTAATAGTTTTAATAAATGCATAAACGGCCAGCATTTTTGTTTATGTGTTTTATTGAAACTATTTTATTACAAGAGCAGAAAAAAATGACACTAAAATGCATATTTACTGAACAAAAAAAGCTTAACTACTTAATTACTAAGTTTTCGTCGTATTGACTTAATTAGAACATCTTTCACAAACTGTGTTTTACAGTGCTGCACACATTGAAATTTGTTGCACTGCAAACAATATTCTATACTTTTCCTATCTTTTTTGCTATTGCAAAGGTAGCACACCAACCCGGAGATCTTGGAGAAAGTTGTTGAGCTGGGATGCAAATGCTCCTTATGACAAAAGAAGTTTATAAAAATACTTTAAAAAAATTTGAAGCAATGTAGTTAATGTAAAACTATAATATAATACCGTAAGAACAATAATTTAAATTCATAGCATGATTGAACCATTAACTAACAATCTACATAATTAAAATACGTATGGGGTGCAGTTGCACCCCGGTAGGGCTTATGAAGTTTAATATATTATAAATAAAATGATTAATAACTTTAACAGGTATTTATTTTAGTCTTATACGTATTTAAACGTGTTTACACGTCATGTTCAAAGGCAAATTATAAGTAAACAGCTGGTGTATTGTAGGAACAATAGACGTTGCTGATTTGATCTTGCTTATCTATATCTGCAGCTGACTTGATTTCTGTTCCAAAACTTTTAATAATCGCGAATATTAAAAAATATTTAAAAACTAACATAAACTCTCGATAAACAAAAAAAAACACAAAAAACAAACTAAAAATAGTATTCTACAAAACATGCCAACAGTATTGTATTGTACGGCTCGCGCACATTTAGCATTAGCCCCCCCCCCCCCCCCCCCCCCCCATAAGTACTATTATTGTAGCATATTTGTCCAGCCCTAGTAATGAGCTGATGACAAGACAAGTAAGCCGCTCAAGTGCAGCCATGAACCAAGCAACGTTCGATAGACCTGGGCTTGAACC
This sequence comes from Ctenicera cuprea, assembly GCA_958336395.1. NCBI lineage: Eukaryota > Metazoa > Arthropoda > Insecta > Coleoptera > Elateridae > Ctenicera > Ctenicera cuprea. The sequence goes on from OY284494.1 coordinate 17,799,941, forward strand.
CTTTGTATATGCGGTGCAATCAAAAAATATATTCACATGAATTTCCAACAAAGTTTTTATTGTTCTACTTTTATTACACATTTTCTATTCCCAAAATAAAATAATTTAATATGAATTAGAATAGATATGATGGCAATTACTTAGAGACGAAAATAAATACGAAATAATAAATTTACTCTTATTTTAATATTTCTAAATATAATTATTCTTCAGCCAATTGATCTCGGTTTCGGTCCCAGTTTGTCCACTGTTGTAAATTATTGCCATATTGTTCTTCTGATTTTGAGCGGTCACCAAAACTGTCTGAATGAATGCCTAGATAAGGAACCTAAAATTAAATATTTGATTGGATGCAGGACGAGAAATACCCTTAAAAGATTAAGCAAATAACATTAGCAAAAAAATGAAAACAATTTAAGAGTAGAACAACATTAAATTTACATTTGCTTCAGTTACATTAACGCCAGCCCCAAAAATCAAAAAGAAACATATCAATACCAAGATGATGGGTGTTTTTTTTAAAATATTCTTTCATCATTTATCAACAAAAGGGAACAGTTAAAATGTTGTAACCAAATTACCGAAATCGGTTTTAGAGCAAAATCCACCCTCTGCGCCGGTGAAAACTGTTTATTTGTAACTGTTACCAGTCGTGTGTGAGGTAGAAATCCGTCCTTATAAGCAGTTACTTTATAATGTCCTGGTATGAGCAGTCGGAAGTAATCACCATCATAAACTATAATTTGGTATATATTGTATTTTTCTGATTATTTAATTGCAATTGTAGTCTTACCCGATGTGATATCATGCTGAATATCTTTAGATTCTCCTCCGGTAATATTTTTAACATGTATTATGGCATTTGGAATACTTTGTTTTGTTATACTATTATAAACAATTCCTTTAATTCCTATATGGCTCTATAAAACAATGGTTTCATTCAACTGTAATAACAGAGAAGAAAATACGTACGTGCCACATATAATTAATAAGTGCATTTTTATTTCTATCCCACTCTGTTTCCAAAACATTAGCAGCTGGATATTTTTCGCAACCAAGTTCAAGTGTTAATTCAAAATCATTGCTGGAAAGATAGTTGAAATCCTGCATACCTAAAACGTTTAAAAATACATTGAACTTTGCTCCATGTGTCAATATCTGCTCAATTTACCTCCATGAAGGCTGTACCATTTAGCCCCGTTGGTAATACCGCCCTGTTTACCAAATTTACTACTATCGACATCACCACATCCACGTCGAGAGGGACTCGCCATATCAGCATGGGTCATGGAATAAGCCAAGGCAAGATACCTAAGCCAATAGTTATTTACAACACAGTACAAGAGAAAGAAATTACAAAATCAACCTGAATGTTGCATCATCGGGGGATGTAGCGTACTCGTTCTTCTGGTCTCCTGACCGACTTTCATCATATGGGTAATTTGCAACTAGGTCACCACCATGAAGATTTGCAGACAGAACAAACGGCACTTGCATGATTAGCCGTACAACAGCTTTTGTCTCAGGTTGAAGCTGCAAGTCAAAATGTTGGAAATGTTTTGGGGTGGAAACATATTTATATGTGATTTACCGGTTCAGTAAGACGATCTATTTGATCTAAAATATGGTTGTTCTGATCGATACGATTTTCTTCATTTGTGAACATAATTCGATCCAGATCTGGAAAGTTTCTATTTAAGTCAACGGAATTATTGTTTGCTCGCCCAATGAGGTAATCCAAGCCTCCCTAAAAAAAACATCTACTTAATTCATGGTAATTTAATCTATCAACAGTATGTGGGTGTTGTTTTTGTCTTGTTTGTCTTGCAGAAGGTAAATTAAAACACTTTTATTTAAAAACGGGGGTTGTTTTTTATACTTATAGGTAGGTATCTATAAAACTCTACGGGCGAACTTACCGTATCAGTGGCAAGTTGCCATCCATCAGGATTCATGCTAGGCATAAGATGTATGCGGGTTTGTTCAATTAATGCTTTTATAGGAGGATTTCCTGCTTTATATTCCTTGCAGAGATAGTCTGCGAGTCGTAGTAAAAGCTCCCTGCCTAGCACTTCATTACCATGCATGTTGGCAATATATTTAAATTCAGGTTTCACTGTGGAAAACAAAGAGTAAGTTACAATTTGGAAGAATCTATGTACAATAAACAAAAATAACAGAAGCGCAATGTTATCCTTTGCTACAGTAAGTCAATGTGAGAATGGGGATATTTTACAAAATTATTAAAAGCCTCAATAAAGACAAGCAAGAATAGTTAGTAGCCGAAAGTTTTTCATTAACTAGCAAATTTGGGACCAATTAATGAGAAAGGTGGGAGAACTGCATATTACTGTAACGTAGAAGTTTAGAATCTTTTGTCTCTGTTGAGTAACTGAGCGTGATCACGGATTGATATCGGTTTCCGTTTATTAAGTGTAAAAGCATTAATTTCCAAATTTTAAATTATCATATAGGGCATCACAAATAGGGCTTTGAGGTAAAAATTAAAATATTTTCGTCCCTAGCTTCGCTCGGCTGCAAAATGTTTGAATGTTTTATTTCTTTAATTTGGCGCATTTTGAAAATTTAATTTCTTTTAATTTTTGTTACAAAATTTTTTACCTATCTGCACATTAATTGTTTAATTAAAAATAACTGAAGTGTGGACTTTGAGTAGACATTCCCATACTAGATATTAATACGTACCATATTTGCAAACGTGTATATTTTATAATTATAACGTTGTACATTTCGCCGACTGTTAGATTTCTAAGAAAGCAAGCTTTATAGGCAACCCCCTATCCACCCAAATTTATAGAAAGCGCCACACTGAAATTATAGCTTTTAGAAAGAAAATCAAATTGTAGCTAATCTTCTGTTCTAACAGCCTACAAATTAAAAAAAATCGAGTGGGCAGTTTTTGAATAATATTTATTTGAAAATTTTCAAAATTTTGAAGCAGCGCCATTTAGTTTTCAGATTTTCGAAATTAATTTTGTTTTATCGTATACCACCCACAAAGGGCTCTCAAACAAGTTGTAGCTGATGCCGGTCAGACAACTACTTCTTGAGTAAATGGGCGTTAAATTCCAGATTTTCAGAAAGTTGTACCGGCCACCATTTTCAAGCTAGGTAAAAACTTTTCGATTTATCTTAAGCTATTCTCTCATTTCACAGTATGTTAGATTTCTAAGAAAACAAGTTTATATAGGCAACCCTACGATGTCCACACCGTATAAGGATAGTAAGAACAGAACAGTCCGCCCTACAGCTAATTAGATGCGCTTCGAATTTCGGACTTCTTCTTCTTATGATGCCATACCCATTCAGGGCGTTGGCTACGTCTCTCCTATGTCTGTGTTTGGTGCGTGGCGATAGATAATTTGCACAGACAGACATAGGGGACCTACAGTTTAACGTGGGCTCCGAACGACTAAAAGTCGCAATATAAATGGTGTATTTAAAGAGTTATCTATCAAAAATATGCAAAAATCAAAAATATATTTTTTAACTAGAGCTAATTGATAAGCGTAGTTAAAATCACATAACTGCCGAAAAAGGCGTTGTTAATATTAAGAAGTATCGTTCTTCTTAATTTAAAAAAAAATTAAAAATTTGTGCTGATTCTAATAAAATACTTCAATAACTGCCGCATAACCGAAAATTATTAATAATTATGCCTGTATAGCACATTACTTTGTTATTTTAAATGGAACACCCTGTATGCTAGATAGATTTTAGATTTAATTCTTGATCTAAAAGTGTCAAGGTTTTACTTAAAATTAGTGGTTATTTGATTTTTCAAAATTTTTGTCATTTGTGGACTAATATTAATTAAGTAATATTTTACATACCAAAAACAAAATACAAAGTATTCAACGCCCAGTTCAAAACAGCAGATTATTAGAAAGGGTGTTGGTAATTTAATGTCAATTTTGCAATACCAATGCTAATAACTTCTGTTTTTCCAATGGAACACCCAGTATTTCAATTTGATATAGGGTTTGGTATACCAAATGTTCAAATTACTATGGTTTTTTACTTTTTTGTGTTTTTTCATTATTTTTTTAATACATTTCAAATGAAAATATGTGTGTTATGAGAACAAAACAAAAACTCTTATTTTCTAACGTTTCAAAAGTGTATCGCTCCTCCCCCATACTATTTTTAAAACTATTGAGAATATCAATTTTTTTTAAATAAAAGTGGTTTGTTGCCTAATGAGCTATTTTATGCCACGGTGACGTAATCGATAAATAAATATTAATTTTCACTCGTACATTACAAAAATTATGAAAACTTTATGACAATGAAACGAGAAAAAAATCTATCTAACTGCCTAAGAAAATATTTATAGTTCCAATTAATAAAATTATCGATGACGGCACTAGTCAGTTACGTGACACTAGAGAAAATTTTAAAATGTTGCATAAAATAGCTTATTAGGCAACAAACCACTTGTATTAAGAAAGAAAAATTGATATCTTCAATAGTTTTGAAAATGGTATAGGGGGTGACACTTTCTAAGCATAAGAAAATAAGAGTTTTGGTTTTGTTTGATTAAAAAAACAACACAAAAACCATAATAATTTGAACCAAACTCTATATCAAATTGAAAGAGAATTTAATTTCACGTTTGACAGTGTTAAAAAATACTGGGTGTCCTATTTGAAAAACAAAAATTTACATTTGAAGTTTTGCGAAATGGCCATTAAATTACGAGCACCCTGTGTAATAATCTGTTGCTTTAAACATACTTGGTACTGTGTTAATAGTTTGTGCAAAATAGCGTTCGCGGAACGTTTTCGGTATCTAAAATATTAATTAATTAATATTAGTCCACAAAATTCAAAAATTTTGAAAAATTTCAAGTATATCAAAAACCACTTAGTTTAAAACAGTAGTTCCGTTACACTTTTAGATCAAGAATTAGATCTAGAATCTAAAAACGCAATAATATACAGAGTGTTACATTTAAAATAACAAAGAAATGTGCTGTACAGGCATAATTAAACACCCAATATAATTGGTATTACTTTCAGGTTATGCAGCAGTTAATGTTGTACAACCGTATATCTGATTAACTTTTTTCTCAAAAGGAATACGTTGATACTTAAAACTAGATTGCGTGGATCACATGCAGCTTTGATACACAAAACATATGAGTGTAACTTTGACTGTAACAAATCTGTTTCGCAATTTAGAATAACTATACAGAGTGTCCCAAAAAATGAGCAAAACGATCCATAGCGCTGTACTACAATGATACCTCAATACAAAACTATTCCCTAGGCTAGGTATTTGAGTAAGATGTCTATAAATGTATTTTAGAAATCTAGCAACAGATACAACGACTGCGGCCATACTCCTCAGTTCGTCATAAACATTTGCTTCCACAAATGAAAATTGTGGTACTGCGTAAATTAAACGCAAATTTCTAGTCTTCAGTTTTTGTGGTAAATGACAGTTTTATATGTGGCAACGGTGCAAACTATAAACAATAAAATCAGTTCACTTAAGATCTGAATTGTTACAGCTGACGGTTGTTGGTAGCGTTGCAAAAGACACCTTGTTTACTTGTTTATTTTTATGGCAGAACTATTAAAATTATTTTTTAATATACAATATAATAAACTTCTAGGGCTTGCAAAACACAACAAAGCAAACAACTTTTGTTAATAAATGTGTGGTCAAACGTGTTTCCTTTCAGGGATAGAGCTTCTCAAAAATTCTTGAAGAAGCGCCTAAATGTAGGCAACTCAATTTACTACCTTCTATTTGTTTCCATAACGACGGAAATTAATACAGGATAAATAAAACCCCTTTTCCCACTTTTCAAATTCAAATTAAATTTAAAATAAATTAATTAACAAAATGTTTCAAAACTAAGCAATAGAAAAAAACAAAATTACAAAGCAAAAATCAACTAGTTGAAAAATGTACAATAACTAATTCAAAAAACAAAATTATAGTAAATGTTCAAAATGTCGCCCCCAGCTTCTACACAAGAAGCACATCTACGAAGTATATCCCTGCGCACCGCTACCAGGAGTCTATTGAACTTTTTCACATGCGGCAAGAATACGCGCCGTAAGTTCGTCTACAGTTTCAACTGGGGTAGCATACACTAACGTTTTAACATGACTCCATAAAAAGAAATCAAGTGGCGTCAAATCAGGAGAATGTGGAGGCCACGCCACATGCCCTCCTCGACCTATCCATCTGTTGGGAAAAGTGTTATTTAAAAATTCCCTGACTTCCGCCAAAAAATGAGCAGGTGCACCATCGTGCTGCAGCCACATTTGAGGTGGAACATCTTCCAAAAGTTCAGGCAGAACATGGCGCAAGAAATTTAAATAAATTGCTCCTGTTAACCTTTGAGATAGCAGATATGGTCCAATGAGTCTATCGCCAACAATCCAGGCCCAAATATTCACTGAAAATCTTTGCTGGTATCCTTTTTGAACCACAGCATGGGGATTTTCATCGTCCCAAATGTGGCTGTTTCTACGGTTGAATATTCCTTCTTTCGTAAAAGATGCCTCGTCACTAAACAGAACGTTTACTTGGAATTCTGGATCCTCATTACACCGCCGCAAAAACGCAGAACGAAAAAAACGAATTATAAAAGGCACAGAAAGAAACGAATGCAAGAAAAGTCAAGAAACATTACAAAAATATCGAATTGTGTCAAAATTGTGTAATGCTGTTTAGATTTAAACAAGAGTAGGGTACCTTTTTGGTGTATTTTTGTATGGAGAATAATATTTTCTAGACAAAACTTCAAAAATTGTAAAGATTAAAGATGTTTTGAAGAAAACATTACGTAACCCCCTCGTACAATACACCTCTATCGTACTTATTCAGACAAAAATAAGTAGCAAACCTAAGTTAAACAGGTAACGTTCAGATATAAAATTTCATAATTTTAGTGCAACAACTGCGAAAGTTATCAACAAAAAAGTGATTAGATTGTTCCATCTTTAGGAGGCTGTAGTTCCGTAACGATTATGGAAAGATTTGTACGTATTTTGATGCCTACAATGCGCCTATAAATTTTGCACCATAATTCTGAATTACCCTGTATGCGAAACAAACTTATTAGGTCTTATTTTTGACGGTTTGGTGCCGCTTTGCATAATACATAACAGACCTAACCTGTTACTAAACTAGAGGGAAATTTTCACAGAAGGCCCTTGAATTTGTAGCTACGCCGCTGGTCGGTCGCACTATAACACAGAGTGAGCAAAAAACTTAATCAATAGAGCGGTGGAAAAACCACTTGTCTTAGATTAATACGCAGTTTTTTATCTGCTATTCATTTCTGAATTATGGTTTCATAATTTAATAAGGATCAATCAAGCCATGCGGTTTTGTTTTCATCGACCTTTTAGATTCAGTTTTTTAGCTCGCTCTGTATTTATCACTCATATAACAGCGTTCACTGAAAGTTTAGTGGCTTATTCTAAAGAAAGTAAATAAAAGACAAGATCGTAAAACTCGTAGTGCCTTCTTTACTAGAAAAAAAAAGCACAGAGTGTACAGTGTACTTTTTTCCTGCAGAAAACTAGCACCCTGTATTATTAAATACAAACACGTTACAAGATAACTAATGAAAATAAGATCTAGGCTTCCGGGTTGGAGCCGCGTCATCGGTGCATGAACTGCCGACGTTTCGTCCTCGGTTGCACGGGACATCTTCAGGGCTGTGGTCACTTTGGGAGATGTCCCGTGTAACCGAGGACAAAACGTCGGCAGTTCATGCACCGAAGACGCGGCTCCAACCCGGAAGCCTAGATGTTATTAACAACGGCCGCGGAAGCCTGCAACTTAGATAATGAAAATAAGGTTTTTATTTTATTTAAAAAAAAAGAGTTGTTTGATCGTTCTAACTACATAACGTAGTTTTTTTTTTCAAAATTTTTGAACTTTTGCTATATTTATCTCACATTTTTACATGTAATTAAGTACAGAATTGGCCAAAACAATTTTAATTAAATTAATTTTATAACAAAAGTGGGTTAAACATGTATAAGTTTCCCATCGGCAATAAAAACAAATTAGAATTCAATAATAGAAACAATACTTTGTTCAAAATTAAAATTATCGCCGTTGTTAACCCCGAAGCGTATCAAATAAATTAAAACCAGAGGCGAGGAAGTAATAAAGCAGGGAAACAAATCGGTGTAATTGCTTTTCATTTATCTTGTGGGATTAAGCAGATTATTGATATTTTAATTGCACGCGCGTATTGCTTCCCATAAAAATTAGAGAAATACAAATCTTTGAACGTTTGAACGTGAAATTGTCTTGTTAGCAGGTAAATTAAATCTGTTAACACCAATTATTGTGATTACTTTGAGCGGAAAATGAAAAATTAATTTCTGGTTAAATTGAAAACGATTGCATAGCTTACGATGTGTTTCATTTTCTCATAAGCTATAGATAAGGTTTATTGTCTGTTTACAGATAAATTAGGTTCAAAAATAAGTAAAGCACTTTACCAGGACTTTCCTATACTATAGTAATATTTTTAAAGTATTTGTTTGTGTCGTGATGTAGTTCCGAGAGGCGCTATAAAATCACGTGGTTAAATTTGATTGACCTGCATTAAATTTTATATTCAGGAGCGGCGTCTAGCGGGAGGTTTTGTAGCTGCATCGCGTGCGAGATTAATAGTCACTTGCTATGGGTAGGGACGTCTTAAACGCATGGCCTCCTAAGCAAACATACACTTCAGGGCACTTCTTAGAATATTATTTGTTGTCGTTCCTGCTTTGTGTTTCTGTTTCAACATTGCCCTGTTTAACTATTTTATGTTGCAAGAACGTACCAAAAGCATAACTCTACTTCTTTCCTTCTTCTTCTACTTGTTATATTTTAGATTTTCTTTCGTTGTTTAGCTCTCGACAGTGGCTTGGCTTGGATTTTATGATTCTACAGAGATTACTATTCTGTTTTATTTAAAATCGAAAAAAATCAGTAATATCAAAATTTGTTCCTAATTGAAGGTAGTAGAAGCAGTAGGTAAATAGTAAATAAAAAACAAACTAAGCATCGCTTCAAACAACAGCAATCAAGAAGCAAATTGATTGTTGTATGAAAAATGTGTAAGGCAGAAAATATCCGCATATTGAAATCAATCGTTTCCGAAACAGCATTTTGTTTCTTGCATTACTTTGGCCAGTAAATAAAGGATAAATTAAAAACACAATATAGAAAAATATAAAATGCGTTAAAAACGAGTGGCGTCACAATACGTAAAGTAGTACATGATAACTATTCCAATTTATAATATTTGAAATTATATAAATACAAGACACTTACCAAATACCAACTTATTATTTTTTGTCTGTAATGCAAGCTTTATTATAAAAGAAAAATTATAAAACATCAACTGTTTCAAAAACGGTTATATTTACAACTTGCAATTTGTTACGTTTTCACTTCCCATACAACGCCATACAGACAACAGACTCCACCTCCACTGCGCACTGCTGCCAGGTCATGCCAGGTTCGCTTCGGGCATTAACCGAGTGTCCATAGAATATGAAACGTGGAAGGATAACAAGGGAAATTATAATTGTCCGAATATTATCTCTCTGGTCCATTCCTATTCATTTCTGCAGAGTTGTCATAATAACATGTATCATTAATTGCCCTTTGTGCTTAAACTTCTTCACTTGTAGTGAAATAACCTAACTGAGCTGCATAGCTGCAAGGTAAGGCGTGCTGCCTTGGAAGCTACGCGGATAAGAGGTCGGGCCTCGGAAGTTTTTTTATAGTACAATTATTTGTATTTTGAAAAAAATTGTACTTGAAAGAAATTAATATTGACTTCGCCGAGGACCGAACCATCGACTCTTTGCTTCGAAGGCAGCATTTCTTACTGCGACGCCAAAGTCTATAGAAAGCAACTTAGCCGTGAGAGACAGGTCATCGCATTCATAATATCATGGCCTTCTAAATTGAGAGCTATGACAGCTGAGCTGCCAAAGCTCCCAGTTAAGAAGGCCATGCATAATATATTATATTTTCCGCCATTTTAAGATCCACTGACAGCTGTCAAAACATTTCAAATTACGCGCAATTTACAATCAGAATAAATCGACTTTTTCATTAGCCAACTGACCCAAAAAGAAAAAAATGGGCTAAAGCTGTAATAACGAAATTGGTACCAAACAAATTTTTCAAATTTATGTGAGATATTTTTTAAAATCATTTACAGTTGTGAATATTTTAAAGTTTTTATAGTTCAGAGAGGAGTATTTAATCTATGCTAGGCGACAAAAATGTTGGGCTTTCAAGAGCCTTGTAAAGGGATACTATTGTGTAATATTTACTAGAAGTAGGTGTTACTGTTATACTGTGCTGTGCTACAATAATTTTTAAATGTAAATCTAAAAAGATTTAGAATTACATCAATTCGAAAATAGTCTTCAAGTTGGGAAAACAAATTTGAACTAAATGCTCTCCCCATCCATTTTCGTCAATCAGAATTCAGCAGAATTGATTGAAAACAGATATTACCTACCTGATTAACTTCACCTTCAACGAATGTTCTAGAAACTGAATTGTTTACTGACTTAAATGAATATTATTCTGAGAAAACGGTTTGTACAGTAATATCAACCACTGTTAAAAATTCATATTTAAGTAAACTTTAAATAAGAAATAACTTAAAAAAACAAACGTAAAAGAAACTAAATTAAATATCTAGTTGTATTCCCATAATCATAGGTATCAAATTCAAATTTCCCGCGCCGTATCAGCCATCTTGGGGACCGTTGACGTTTGATTGCGATAACCGCAATGATTTTTCACAGCAAAGTTGATTTCTACTGACCTTGTGCGCGGCTATGCAGCCTCTATTACGCTACTTCACTACACAGGATTCATGAACTCGTTTATATTATTAATTAAGCGGTATTAAATTATCAAGTACAATTAACTAATAAGAATATATAGATAATCATTAACTAATAAGAACCCGAAATTTGAGCACAAAAGGCATCTAATGACGCATGCTTTTATGACAACATTTGTAGAAATGAGTGGAAATGCAGCAGAGATATGATTTTCATTTATATTCTATTAAGTGCTGGTTTTGGTTTCCTAAGGAAATCAAAACCAGTACCAAATAGACTCAGCTAGAAAATCGCATTTTGTTTGAAATTTAAATTAAAAAAAATGACCATTATTTATTTGCTTTGTGCTTATCTATAAGAAAACAAGACAAAAACATGCGAGAAATTAAATTCACAGTGGTGATTTTCGGAAATCACCATGGCGAGAAGAATTTCCCTGAAATCAACGTCAGATTGGCAGATAACCTAAAAATATTCAAATCTGATTGGTCGAAAATTATAAAATGCGATTTTCGCGATGTTATCCTACCATGTTTGATATTCTGTGGGACACTCAGTATAATCGTGACCGCACTGATGCGCAAGTTTAATTTAGTAATTGAAATATTTCTATGTCGGGTGTCGGACGCGAGCAAAGCGTATTTTTTCCAGGATTTTCCGATTTTGCGTAGGCGAAAACAACAAAAATATGCAGTAAATCGGAAAACGGCAAGGGCCACGTTAATACTAAAGTAAGAAACATACATTTTTTGTGCGATAAAGTAGATTTTGTCTAATGGCCGGAAAAATGTTCAGAGAAAATTCGTCAAAAATTTGTAGGAAGGGGGGATTATTAGTTCCCTAAATGATAATGCAGCTAAAAATTCAGTTTTTAATCATATTTTTTATAGCTCGTAACTAATTTAGCTTAAACAAAAATGTTTTATAGTTTTTTTGCGGCCGGATCTTGAGCAATGTTTTCATGAAAATTGTCACAACAGTTTTCGTTCGTTAACTGTAACATTATGTGTCCTCCTAGGGCTATTGCAATAACTAAAGTTTATGTCGGTCTTACAACTAGTTTTTAAGTAATAAAGCGTTAAATTTTAAAATTTACGTAACAGCCGCCATTTTGAAGCTAGTGAATTTGGAGAAAAAAGTTGAATTTGCAGATGGCCTTCTATCAGATGCTCTTTTTAGATTTAGAAAGTGCGTTTTTCGAAAAATGCTTCTAAAAATATGCTGTTTTAAAATCGACCCAGTTTTTTATAACACTTTTTTTGGGTTCCTGTAGCTACCAAACATGTATTTCCGTCAAAATCTCGAAACCGACAATTTTCCTGAAATCTACGCTTCCTCATAGTGAAAGTAGTTATATAGAGGACATTAAAAATTGCAAGTAACTCAATAACTATAAATGGTGGTAATTATGCGAATACCTATTCAATAAGCATTACTGACATTCCTTTAAAATTCTTATATACATTACATGACATCAGGTATGTCAATTTTAAACTTTAATTTTATGAAAATAAAAGAAAAACTTTTAATTATCAAAATTGTAGGAGCATTGGTCCAGTGTCCGGATTTCTAGTTTAGTATTTAGTTAGTATTTAAATTGTGGGGCAATCAATAATAATAAATTCTGGCATAATTTCTTTAAATATATAGTTGCGCATATATTAAATTTTAAACGCATTATTTACGGGCTTAAAATAGCAACACACCCACATGTTTGACCTTATGGAGCTTGTTTAGATACGTATTATTCATTTGGTTCAGTTGGTTTATTATTTCTAGCTATTTTATAACGGAAATGATAAGCGTAGAATATGCATGGTCAGGGCGTTTAAAAGTAATACACGAAACAATATTATGAAACATTGCAAAAATATATTTAAGTGCAGAACCTCTGGCTTAGCTCAACAATAAAGTTACACTGAACTAAAAGCATGAACTTGTAAATTAAAGGTTGAAAGTGTTGAGGATCATAAAATAAATAAAGAAACATAAAGCAATCAGTGATATTAAAATAATCGAGCAGTTAATATTCATTAGGCATCTAAATAAAAAAAAATACGTTCACATTGAAAGGCAACAGAATCACCAAATAATAGCGAAGACTTGAAATTCTACAAAATCGTTGCTTCCAAATTGGAAAATAAAACATTCTATTGTTAACCTTGGAAACAAAATAACAAAAATCTACTGACTTTCAATATAATCATCTTACTCAGTTCATGATGTCCAGGTCTTGTGGAGAATTCAATGACATAAAGTGGAATCCCAAGCACTGAATTTTCGGTCAAGGTGTAAATTCTGGTAATATTAGGGCACTCCGCGTTGACTTCTTCCAGTACTTGCAACATTTCCTCATTGTTGTGATGTTTGTATTGGAACTGTCGAGATCCAACAATGAGGAGGGCAAACACCACCAACACTCCTGCATCCATAGCTTCCTCGGCCGGTGTGTGTTTTCAGCAAATTGGGAAAGTAAGTACAACCGAGCGTCGCAACAAGCGTCACTACGCCGGCGCTTGACGTAAGCAACAATATGGATTTTCTCTAATCATTGATGAATTGCCATGCCACCTTATCAATTGACCACCTACGCTTCAAAAAAGACGTTATCAGTTAATTTTGATGAAGTGGGTGATAAGTATTTATACCGGAACAACATTTTCTTTGGTTTATTGAAGGTACAGAAATAGTTTGACTTTAGATTATTTTGTACTGCGCAGAAATTAAACAATGTGGTTGTATAATTACACTGTAACAATGAAACTTGGGCACCTACTTGTTTCATTTTTCTATTTTTACCTTTTATGCGCTACACATTGCTATATTCATATGGGCACCTATTGTTTAAAAGTAATTAATTAAACGACAATAAAACTACATATATATCACAATACGTATAAAATTTCATTGTTTGCAGTTAAAATATTGCACTGGTAAAATCATAAGTTTATCGTACAATTTTAGGGCACTACGCACTTCGCCTGGACTTTTCCATACTCTAAAAATAATCATTTTCGTTTCGAAAAATATTTTATACCGTATAAGTGTAGGTATAAGATGTCTAAGAGTTAGACTACTTCATATGATCTTATCCTTTCAGCATGCGCGTGCCGCCCGCTCACGCTATGTCCCAACAACGCGCTTGTATAAATAGAAGTAGCATTTTTTGAGAAAAAGATACGCCTTTTTCTTGTATCACAACACTGCTAAAACAGAGACCCTCTCGTTTTAAGAGCTTCGCTTCGCGAAATATCTCTCGCAAGGTGCAGAAACAAAATGTAATGTTGTCTGATTAATACCGAAACGTAATGTACAAGAAATCGGAAAAAAAGCGCAAAATTTTTCTCATCCTAATCGAAACGAAAACCGAAACGAATCATTTTCGTAACCGTAACCGAAAATCGCAGCCTTAATTATTTTAGGCATTTTTTGTTCCGGTAAATATCGAACCTACATTATACATTGTAGCAAATATCAACAAGTACTTAACAACCTTTGTAATTTATGTGGTTACTCCTTTTGGTTGGCGAACGAGTTTGCAGCCAGAACAAAGTTTTATGTTGCCAACAATCGAAATGCAAACTGCATAGTCATTAGAGAATACCCCAAAATGTTCTTTAATGTGAACTTGTCTTGAGTGAGTATATGTCAGAATCAGCGACAGTAATTTGTGCTAATTTGGCTTATGCCAAATGGAAAGAATAGAGTGAAATCTCATACATAAATTATTTACATATGAAAAGTAAGAGATGGTACGGTGTCTACTTCTTTTTCTTTTTTTTTTGTTAGTTAACCATATGAGGTCAAAAGATACGAATGCGATTATATAAAAAAGTGCTTAGACAAAAACTGATATCAGCGTTCGAGTTGGCATTTATGATGATCATGTGAACAGTGTTGGGTAGTATCTAGATACATGTATCTAGATACTGGATCTAGATACTGTTCAAGTATCTAGTATCTGTATCTAGATACGTTGATAAAATTGTATCTTGTATCTGTATCTAGATCCTATTAAGCGGTATCTTTTTTTATTAAACAATAAAAGATCCTAGATACATTCAAGAATTATAATTTATTTTATGTAGTTTTCGAAGTTTATTAAAACATTTCTTCAACTTAAAATTTAGGACATTTTTGGACATTTAAATTTTAGCAGTAATTACTTTTGCAGAAAAACCCAAATACGTCTTAAGATAGGTAATGGTAATAAATATTCAAACATCTCCATTTTCAGGGGATAAGAACTGTAAGAAGCTTAAGGTTTTATGTATACATTTACCCATTGTGGCAATACAATAACCGCCCTTGCTGTTTTTGATATTGGGAATTTCCAAGTAAATCTCATAACCAGTGCGGTAGGCTTGTTTTGACAAAACTTGAAGTGTCCTCAGTTTAAATAGAAGTAGTGGACAAGTCCAGAATCAATTCTTGTGCTAGTCTGCCAGTTATACCTTGTGATTACAATTAGAAGAATGAATGATAACGAAAGTGCTTTTTTGGAAGTGCCAGCGATACTGGATGGCGAGTTTTTTAAGATAGTGTCGCGTTGTGATAGTAAGGTTGTCATACAGTGTCGAAACTGACCCTCAAAGATTCAGGGTGATGTAACTTCAAGTGGAAACTTTATCAAACATCTTAAGGTGTGTAATGATTTTTTTCATTTAAACTATTAATTAATATTATCATGGTTTATGCGCGTTTTCATTTCTGGAAATTTTTTAATGTGGTATCTAATTTGTATCTGAGAAGGATCTAGATACATTTAAAAGTATCTTGTATCTGTATCTAGATACACTTAGCAAAATGTATCTTGTATCTGTAACTAGATACACTTTTTTAAAAGTACCTGTATCTGTATCTAGATACAAATAAAAAGTATCTTACCCAACACTGCATGTGAAGTTAGCCGACAACTGAAATGCAATAAAGTTATATTTCCTATTACTGGTGTAAGTGTGTTTTTATATATTTTTTTCTTGGGTAGTTGATGGAATCCTGCCAGTTATGGTCTCTAGAATGTTTTTAAATCGAAGTTTGAAGCAGCATCAAACCGTGACCGAAAACGTAGCCTAAATTTAATACATTTGTACCGTAACAGAAAACCGAAACGTTATATTATTTCGGTTCACGTCCCTGCCGATTAGCATGCACGCTAGAATCTTGGATGGAAAATACTTATAGTTGAAAACTGAAATTTTTGTGTTTTCTGAGAACCGAATCAATCTTTTGATTTTTCGAAAGCTTCTTTAAAATTAAAAAATAATGGCACAAAAACGGAACTAGCCCCCTGCCAAAATATTAATGTAACATAAAATTAACTTTAAATTCTTATATTTTACGATTGCTCATTTTTGGGTAAATAGGCGTTAAAGCAACAATTTTGAAAAAAACCTTAAAGGCGGCACAGAGAAATTAGCGTTTTGGAACACCAACTACATTGTACTGTATGAGCTTACAAAATTTTTCGAAGCGGTTTTGTGACAACTCATTTTTGAGTTTTGGCGTTAAACCTTCTTCTTCTTCTTCCTCTTGTTATAGACCAATGGCCTGTTTAATACCCGCAACTAGTGCGGGTTTTGTGAGCCTTCTTTGCACGTATGCCGAGCCGGAGGCTGATCTTACCCGTCGAAAGGAGAAGAAGTTCCACTAAAGGGTTTACGATTGCCAAATATGTTAGTATAACAACCGGGACCGACGGATTAACGTGCCCTCCAAAGCACGGTTGGTTGCAGATATACCCCTATATTGGTCACCCATCCGAGTGGGGACCAGTGGCATCCAGTTCTCCGCCATGCAACCAACCTTGGCGTTAAAGCCAAATTTAAAAAAAAATTATAGCGGCCGCCATTTTATAGCTAGAGCTAAAGAAGTCTGGAAAAAAGTTTCGATTTTTGTCTTAGCGTCTCCCCCTCTCTATCATATCCTTTTCTTCAATTTTCGAAATATTAAAAAAAACGTGTACCAAAAACCATAACTTTCTGGGAAAATGTTTCATGTATAAGGAAGTTCAAGTGAAGTGCTTCGCCGATTTCACTTTTGCCAGAATTTAATATTTTCTTGAACTTACTAGATTTGATTTCTCGGTTTCATAGCATTTTAATTTTTGTAAATCTTTAGCGGATTTTGTTTGTGTCATTTTAAGATTTTCTTGGAATTATTTCGTCTAGATCTATTGAAGATTACAGCTTTTGACTCTTGTAATAAGCCTTTTATACAAATCCTCAATATTTAACACTTCTACTTTTTAGAGTTTCAGACAAAGGGGATTGGTGCAGAGAGGGTCATTGGGCGATCCCTGCCACGTTAAAACACTCCTGCAAAAAAATTGTTTTTTTCCTACTTAAGTAATTAATTTATAGTTATTAACAGTCATCATATTAATATTATGAATAGTATGATGGCAGTGCAATATTTAATATTACATAGTAGATGCTATAATGGTGTATCATCACACTATAGGTCCATCGTTGAGTTGCCCGTAAATAATGGGCGAGAGAGGCGGGAGGGGGGGTTTCGCATGCCAACTAAAGCCAGTTTGCGGGCGATTTGTACGTGGCCCTAGCTCTAAGAAGCTGTACTGTGTGCTCCAGTGAAAAAGATCCAATTTGAAATACGCTAGACTTGATCGTGTTATCAAACATTTATACCATAAAAAAAATAAAATGCTTAATTTACGTCTGACTGTCATAAATAACAACAAGCTAATTTAGTGGCCTTTCTTTTATAATTAACCACGGGCCACCCCCGCTTTTATTTGTTTTTGGCAGTTTCATATCGCTACTAAAATAATGTTTATCTTATCTTATTATTTCCCTATCTTTCTCTTTCGCTTTTAATAAATTAGGTAAACACAATGTGATATATACTGCACCTTCATTCATAAAAATTAAACCCGTGACGTAAATCCGAAAGCCGCTATATAATTTATATTGTCTTTGTACTTGCTGACTTTGCTGATTTTTTATTCAGTTCACCCTATGTTGTATTTTTCAATATGTAATTTTGATTGTTCGTATTTAAATTTTAAAAATCTCATCTTATCTTGCTTCTAGAAAACAAGTTTTAATATTTGATAATTTTCGTTCAGTTTCGTCAATGCCCATTTCGAAAGATTTCCCTCGAGGCCTCAACAAGCCTTGTTGGTTCTATTTTTAGAAATCCCCGTTTCAATTTTGTTTTTTGCCAGTTTGAATTTGACGATGTTCTCTTATTTTCTTGATTTATAGTTAATTATTTTTGTTTTAGTAGTATTAAGTTTAATTTCAAAAATTTTCATTGTTTTTAGCATATAGATTTTCATTGAAGTTTTTAAAAATGCAATAACCTTTTCTTGAATTTTATAAGCTTGGGCTAGTTTTTAAGAACTATGCTTTTAACAATATCTTATTCACATGTTTAGAAAAGTAATTCATTTTCAATAATCTAAGATAGAAGAGAAATAAGGAACTATTTTTTACTGAAATTGTGGAATATATTTAGTCAAATACTGTATAAAAATCATTTGCTGGGAAAAGTATCAACCTGTGCAACACTTGAACTGGAAACTCGATCCTTGAAATAACCATCCCATGGGATATGTTTCATTCCTGTTTCAACCGAGTTTGCCATCTCTCGTGCGATGTAAAACACACTTACAGTAAAGTTGTTTACCCTTTACATACAAAAAGGGCAAGCAATTTCTTTGAAATTTCTCATACTTTAAATTTTTTTGTATTTTTTAAAAGTAGTTTAAACATAACATTGTAGCTCCAAGAATTACTAGGTATAAGATCAAACCACCCATTTTGTGGGAAAAGATAAATTAAAATTAAAAAGGCCAAAGATTAGAAAATAAAATCCTTCACATCAAAATTAATATAACTACATTTAAACAACAACCGTTTAATTCATTTCTGAGTGAATTAAGGAAACCATTAATTTGAAATTTATTAAGGCCATGGAGGCTATCGCAGATGAACTGCAGCATTTACATAAAATAATATTGTAGCCTGTAGGTACCTCGTAACTATTCGTGTACAAAATTTAAAAAAATTAATGTGATCAAGATCAGTTGTTGAACAACAATTATTAACAATTATTGTATAATTAGTGGCGGTAGCTCAGAGGTTGGGCGCTCAGTCTCTAACGCTGAAGGTCTAGGGTTCGATTCCCCGCCGAAGCCATGCAGCAATAAAAATCTATGCCGCAACCCGCCACTCACATTCCCCAATCCGGTGTAGGCAGCCGTGAGGTCTTAATGCCTGAAACTTTCTCCGGAATTTAGTCGTTCGGATTCCACGTTAAACTGTAGGTCTCCCGTACTCCACCTTAGCGCTAAGGAGACTACGTGGCAGAGAAGAGTGCCGGTGCTCAGCAATGGGACGTAAAGGCTGATTACATAGGTACCTCATAACTATTCGTGTACAAAATTAAAAAAATTAATGTGATCAAGATCAGTTGTTGAACAACAAGTATTAACATTTATATACAATTTTTATTATTACCCCTATTTATACAATTTTGAATATCTGATTTTGTATTTTATGTAATTAAATTATATTATATTATCCACAAAAATTGTATGACAATTAAGCAAAATGACCCTCCGGAACGGTACGCTCCTCTCTCTAGCTGTTGATTGGCTGAAAACAATAGATATTGACTTTCTTTCTATGAATGCCAAACCGTTGTCGAAGGACCAATCGACTATTTATCAATTGATTAAATTGCTTACTAATCTTAACATGACAAAAAATTGCCCCTATAGTGCTGTTAATATCAACATGCATTGTCTAGTAGAAGTGGCTGCCGCCTAACCTCGGCGCTTTCTGTAATTAGAATGAAGCTTTACACACTTACATAGTACTTTTATTTACTCGAACAAGAAATTCACGGCTATCTGTAAAAAAATAATGTATATTAAACGTGGATGTTTACTTGATCCGCTGTTTCCACACTCTGGCTTGGTTATTCAGGTATTTTGGTGTTTGGTAAAAAAATTAGTTTGTGGTGTGCTTTGTGGTAAATTCTTCGAGTATGTACAGAAAATATACTTTTACTGGCTTTAATTATTAACTTAGAAAATGATATTAGCTAGAAACTACTTTTGAAAGCCTGTAGGAATATCAAAATTATCGAGTAATTAAGATTTCATAGGTTAGTTTTCTCATAGCTTGTCGGTCGGTAAATAAAGAAAATTTCTGGCAGTCGATGGTTAAAATAAAATAAGATTCCTGGAAGTTCAACGTTTCAAATAAAGTCGAAATATTACTTTTTCAACTTTATCCAAATGTGTTAAACTTTCTGGCTAATAATGGTTGTGCAAAACCGAAGCATCACTTCTTCAGTTTTACCTAATTTAACCAGCATATGATCTCTGACAGTTTAACGGTTTAAACAAAAACGAAATATTACTTATTTAAACATATTAAACGTTGTTGTTAATTAGGGTTTGAATTCAAATCTGGATCTTTAATGTTCTGATTTGGAGTTCTAGTCACAAATAACTCCGAAAAAAATAATTAAAATGGGCGTCGTCGGGTTTTATACTTGCTGAAAGCGGTAAGGAGGTCAGATGGGAGGCGAGCTTCTCCAAAGTACGGCTCTCCGGCGTGCTCACTCTGCGGGTTGGGACTCACTTAAAGCTCCGCATTTTCTTGAAACCAACGCAACAAAACAGACTTTTGTAAATTTTAAAGTTGTTGCAACCCGGTTGTTTCGTTACAAGATTCTAAATAAATCGGTTTCAGAACAAAATTGTCTTAAAAAACATGTCTAACTTCTGCTTATAGTTTCGGATTTTGTTCAAAAGTTTATTTTCTCGGTGAACTTTTACTTTCCCATACTTCTAGTGAAGTATAGAAAGTTATGATTTCATGCAAATTTTCTAATTTCAAATTTTAACAGAAATACGAGTTATAGTTTAAAAAAGTCTGTCTGTGGGTGGGCGCATGGATGCGTACGTGGGTGCGTTCGTTTTCCTATATCTACGCAACCCCTCGACCAATTTTTATAAGATTTGGTATGTGGAAGTGTTTTAGTTGCAGGTAGTTCTTTGTTAAGTCGTTAACCGGAACCGGAAACGAAAATCGGACTTATTTTTTGGTATACACTTTTTTTTTACACTTTTAAAAACAGCCTTGTAATGAATCTAAATGATTTTCTATCGAATTCTGTATCTGCAAAACTAAAGCTGCTGCGAATTTTCGCAAATTTTGACTTTAATGCCCGATTACTCAAAAACAAAATATCCAATCAATACAAATTGTCGTATAATAAAGTGATTTAAAACATTTTTAGTAAATTGATACATTCTTTTTTTTTGCTTCAAGTTCTGTTAAAACAATGTTATTTATTTAGTCATTTATTGACGCAAGATTAATTAAAACGTAAAAAGTATGGGAAAACACCAGCGACCAGTGTCACCCATTTTTGATATAATTCCTATCCGTTCAGGAGTTATAAGGCGCACACAAACTCATACACACCTACCCATCCGCCCGCTGACAGACACACATGTTTTAAAAATAACTTTTTTGAGTTTCTGGAGGTTCACAACATGAATTTTTGTCAAAATTTTGAAATCGAATATTTTCACGAACACAATACTGTAAGTATAGGAAAGTAAAAACGGTGAAATGAAGTTAATTGTTTTAGTTTGCCTTTTACCTTTATACCTTCTCCTGTAAATTTTATAGAACATGTAAAACATATTGGAGAGTAATTTAATTAAAACCCCAAAGGATGTTTGGAAGCCATATTCTTACATTAGGTATCACTTACTGTTCAGTTTGTTCAGCACAGTTTGCACGCCTATAAAGGAATATGGAATTGCAGAGTAGACGTGAGTGTTTTTCGTAATTCTGTTATAAAAATCTTTACATTTTGTTTCACAGCTTAATGTTGTCAATTGGTTCAGTTTCTATCATTCTAATTATTTATATTTCAGTTACAATAAAAATTCAAATAAAAACGCTTGGAATACATTTTTATTGCAGTCTTTACAATAATTTTTCTTTAAATTTTGTGTTTAGAGAAAATTTCTAAAGAAGGAGGCTATCGTTATGATAATGGATGTGTGTATGTAGGTTCTTGGAATAGCAATGGACAGCAACATGGTCAGGGTCACTTACAGTTTGCCGATGGTACCCGTTATGATGGGGTTTTCGAGAATGGCCTTTTTAACGGCCTTGGAGTTCTCGTATTTCCAGATGGGGCAAAGTATGTAAAACGCAAAAGTTACTACAAAAAAAATAAATTATAGTTGTTATGTAGGTATGAAGGACAATTTTTGGAAGGATGGTTTCATGGAAGTGGCATATTTTGGCGCGCTGATGGTATGAGACATGAAGGAGAATTTCGTGGAGGGAAAATATGGGGACTAGGTAAACTATCTACAGAGCTTTCATTAATTACTGCTACCCACGCGACCACGAAATATAGACAACCCAACTTACACTGTTGGTCAGCCTTTTATCAATAAATTCCCAAGCCGTTTGTTAACTTATCAAGGCTTGCTTGTTTACATACACAACCTCACTTTGAGTGTTGACAGTGACACTTTCAGGGAATTTTTAATTACCACGAGTACCAATCTTGAACTTACTTCGACATCTAAATCTAAAACTCTAAAGTCACTGCGGACCAAGGGTCACGTGGGTATGAGTAATTAACGAAGGTTCTGTATTTGATATCGTATTTAAATTCCAATGCTTAAAATATAAAGCCGAATAACATATACACTTTAGCAAACAGCGAATGACTTTTTTTTAGCTGGAACAAAATTTAATAAGAAATAAAAATAACCATTTTTTAATTTTTGGCTTTTGTTGTCTTTGTGATAATATTCTCAGTGAGTTTGTAAATGGCAATTTTACAGATTAAAAAAAAATATTCACCTACTACATGTAAGTTGAATTTATTATCACGAATTTGTTTCAGGATTGACCACTTTCAAGGATGGAAGTAATGGATTTCCTCGCAGCGAAGGCTTTTATAAGGAGTGCAAATTAATTCGAAAGAAAAAATGTCCGGAGATTATTCAAAGAGCCCAAAAAATCGCTTTTATGGCGCGAACGCAATTTGATTAGTATCGGCATCATTGTAGTTTTTGCGGCTTTCTTTTTGCAATAACAAGCGCTTATACATTCACTTTGGAGCAATCAGGCAGTTGTAAGCTTTACCCGTTGTTCAATAGCGTAACTACCATGGGGAAGCGGGGGCAACGCTCCCCGGACCCGAGGCCTTAAGGGGCCCTACCACGAGCCACGTTTTTATTTATTTTTTTATTTCTCTATTACGAATTTGTTTCAATACAAATTTTTGATTTTCGACGGTCTTTATTTTTATATTCAACAAAAAACATTTGAAATTCCATGTAAGTATGTACTTATACAATGAAAAATACTGAAGTGGGATTATATTTAGTAATAGCACAATACCTACACTTTTTGGTACCGACCCAGACACATTAACTTCAGAAAATTTAAGATTTGCTTATCTTAATTAGACACGCCTTTAATATATTTATTGTAATTTACTAGACTGCAAATATTTTTTTCCTGTTGGAGAAATTGTTCTTATTATCAATTACTTTATTATTGAAGTTTTTTTGAGGATGAGGCCAGGGGCCCTTCAGGTATCTTGCCCCCGGGCCCAAAATCTGAAGTTACGCCACTGCCGTTGTTTTAATTGTAAAAGTGACAATAATTATTATCTAAATATGCATAATTATGCACGTCGGCATAGGTTTATGTTTATATCAATGATTGAATGGGTTTGAATCTCCTAGATAGGTTCAGTTATGTATTAATCGAAGAAAATAACCAGTCTGCAACTTTTTTCTGACTAGGAGCAAATATTAGTTTATTCCATTTACTTTACATCTGAATTGTCAAAATTTATTTTTGTTGATAGGAGACTTTAAATGAGCAACAGCAAATTCTTACTATGCGTGCCCTCTGCCGAATAAAACAAAATAATAATTTCAGACACATTGGGAGAACATATTTTGCCACTGATTAATATTGTAGTTTCTAATTCATCAAATCTTTGCTTCTGGTCAGTGGCGGCTGGTGGGATGAAGCGAATGAAGCTGGCTTCACCTGTAATCGTTTAAAAAAAGAAAATTTTATTATTTTATCACTGAAGGTATCTATAAAACTGTATAAATTTGTTAATAATAAATTTTTTCTACCAACTACGATTGTAAAAATTGCAACGCCCATGCACTATCGGTTAGGCAGCACGAGTAATAGTTAAGTCAAGCGATTTATGTGATTTCCTCTATTGCTGCACCAAAGTACTTGGTTGCCATGACAATGTATCCCCCACTGCTGCATGTACTACAGCGACCAAGAAGATATTTGACACGATAATTACAGCACTTCAGAGTTCCGAACCCTTTGCGGGTATTTCTCAGATAACAAAGTGTCGGGCTTTGATTGTGAGCGAGTCTTTTAAAATGCACAAATGAATACTGTTTACTGTTTGTAATTGTTAAGTTAAACAAACGCAATCCGAAAATTTGAAGACAAAGAAAGTGTAACACGTGCAAGTAATATTTACATTACCTCATTCACACATGTAGAAAGAGCCAGATGGGTCTCCAATGCAGGCGGATCTCGGCCGTTAAAAGTCGCCATAAACAAGCCAACTCTAAGTTAAGCGTTAATACTATTATGAACTAGCGAGACCCCAGCGCACAATGCACTGACAGACTCGCGTTGGCCGACCCGTCTAAATGCGTCACGTGATGCATTAGTTCCAATAATGAGACGCGGCAGTTTTGTAGATGCCGCCCCAAGTGACGCACGTCTAGCGACCTTCATATATATTATAAATTAAAATAATTATTATAGAACAATCGACGTAGAATAAAAATATACAAATGTTTCATGTTCCATCTGAGGATAGAGACCTTTCATGAAAAAAAAATTGTCCAAATTGGTGAAGCGGTAGCCGCTGGAGGAACCGGAGAAGAAAACCCTTAGTGCTTTTATATATGTAGGGATGTTTCATTTTTTGATATCCGGAAATACTGGTTTTATTTGTATTCTTATACATCAGTGTACACCCGTTTTTTTCTCAAAATTAAAGCTTTCTAAAAAAACTGTTTGTAGCCTGCCGACTTTTGGGGCCTCTAATCGCGCACCTACTGCGTCTACGCCTAAACGCGCCCCACTGGAGGTCTCAATGAAGGGTTTCCGAAACGCCCAAATGTAGTCGAACTGCGTGGCTCAGAGCTCTTTCAATACTCGCAACCACATAATAGTACGTGGATTAACAGAAATTAATAATTGTAGTGTTAAACTCGTCAAACTGCTCGCAGTATATTTAAGAACCGAGAAAAATCCACCTAAAGTAAAAACTTATTTAAACACCGAAAATGGTAGAAATTGTTGAAACGGACAAATGATCTGCTGTAATTGTAAAATGAGGAATTGAACTTTTGAAGGTTATTGTATTTACATGTGAAAAGAACAGTTTGTGTCCTTTATAAAGACTCTTGCATAAGAAGTAATATTGCATCATTCTATAGTTTGCGAACAGTCGGATTTTTTTTATTTTCTAATAAAGTACCGTGTGTTCAAAAAGTAATTACATAAGGGTTGGCCATGGCTAATAAAATTTCTGTCTTTGCATGCTTTAGAATTTAAACAAAAAAATATAATGTCACTTAAAATTTTTAGGTTTAGCTTGTAATTTGTTATTTGTAGTGACACTGACAGAGTGATGACAGTTAAATTCTAAAGCATGCAAAGACAAAAATTTTATTTTCCATGGCCAACTCTTATGTAATTACTTTTTGAACACACTGTATTTAAAATAATAATACTTTCAGAAGAACACAACCGAAACCACAAAACATATACAACGACTGAAACTACAGGATTATGTACGATTAGTTTCCTGCGCTAAATATACGGCCACATACGGCCTCGGTTAGACGAGTGCCCAAATAGAATATCGAGTTCGAGTAATCCTCATGTTGCCTTCAAACAAAGCACCCTGATGCTTGATCTACCGCTACGCTGTAACATCATTGATTACAATTGATATATTTAATTTGTACCTTTTAAACTGATTTACATATAATCCTATACTACTTCTAAAAATAGAACTCAAATTATCTTCATTATGAGGCATCTCATGGTTAAAATTTCTTCCCTGTACCATCATGTCAAAGTAGCGGGTGATCGTAAAAAACATGATTCAGAGCAGGCCATGACTAAAGTGTTAAAGTTGGCAATACTTAATATAAACCAATTGTCAAATGTTGACAGTTGTAAAAATTTTTGGTTAGATACATTTAATTTAATGTATCTAACCAAAAATTGCCAATTTTAAGACTTCGGTCATGGCCTGCTCTGAATCATGTTTTTTACAATCACTCGGTACATTATTACTTATTGCCGCACCCTGTAGATAGAGAGTCAAACCCTACATCTATTGTCTAGTTGATTGGCAAATGTCATTTGTCAAAATTTGAAATGAAAGGTGTGTCAAAATTTATAGCTGGTAGACGCCAAAATATGTTTATGTTTTGTGCGTAGGCCTAAAATAAATGTTAATTTTAATAAATAGTGTTATTATTCCATAAGCAAAATGCATATAAAACAGGTACGTTTTGTGAAACTTTAAAATGCATAAAAATTTCATCTTTACTCTAAATTTTAGATAATTATACAAGGCTTCAAAAGTTACCGCGATCAAACGGTTATTGAACCATTTGATAAACGACATAACGTGGTTGTTGGTCGAAATGGTTCGGGAAAAAGTAATTTCTTCTATGGTAAGCTCAACTCCAAAACCTTTACTATATTTTTTAGAAATCCTTGCTATACATAACCACAATTTTGTAGCAATTCAGTTCGTTCTCAGCGATGAATTCTCCCACCTTCGCCCAGAACAACGGCAAGCCCTGTTGCATGAAGGCACGGGTCCCAGAGTTATGTCAGCCTATGTTGAAATTATATTCGACAATTCTGATGGCCGAGTACCTGTATGTATGGTTTTTCATTATAAATATGATTTATCAACACATTCTACATTTTTAGCTTGAACAAGAAGAAGTACTTTTGCGACGGGTAATTGGTGCCAAAAAAGATCAGTATTTTTTGAATAAAAAGGTGGTGCCTCGTAGTGAAGTCATGAATTTGTTGGAATCGGCCGGTTTTTCCAATTCCAATCCATATTATATTGTTAAACAAGGAAAGGTACAATTTTAAATCCTCATATTTTAATAGACCAACCTAATTGCATACATTTAGATTAATCAAATGGCAACTGCTCCTGATGCCCATCGTTTAAAACTTCTGCGAGAAGTGGCTGGCACTCGAGTGTATGACGAACGTCGTGATGAGTCATTAGCAATTCTACGCGAAACAGAAGGTAAGGTAGAAAAAATTGAAGAATTTCTGCGAACTATTGAAGAGCGACTTAGTACTTTGGAGGAAGAAAAAGAAGAACTGAAGCAGTACCAGCAACATGATAAAATTCGTCGAGCCCTTGAATACATTATTCATGAAGTTGAGCTTAATGAAACTAAGAAGAAACTTCAAGACGTAAGTTTAATCTTTTAAAATCACACTAATTATAAACAAAAATTTTTCTATTGTAGTTAGAGAAAGCTCGTAATGAATCAGGAACTGAACAGGAGAAACTTGCAGCGAATCTGAAAAAAGCGCAGGATCAAATAAAGACTTTGACGCGCAAGACAAAGGAAACTAAGAAAGAATTGACTGCTCTAAAAGAGGAAAGGGATATCAGAAATAATGATCTGCAGCACATGATAAAAGAGAAAGCTAAATTAGATCTTACTATTAAAGATTTGACTGAGGAAGTGCAAGGTGATAATAAGTCAAAAGAAAGAGCTGAAAATGAGCTTGCTCGTTTGACTCAGTCTATTAAAGAGAAAGAAGCAGAATTGGAAAAGGTATTTAGAAAATCATAGTTGTTTATTTTAAAGGTAGCTCAATATAATGTGTCATGAGAAAAATATTTACATATCTGGCAACACTATTAGGCATATAAATCCGGCCTTTGCTTATGAGCAATTTAGCTTAAACAGAATATTAATAAAGCATGGTTTTAAGTTTAAAAATTTTTTGTTGGTTATTAGATGTTTTATATTTTGTGTAATTAAATAATAAAATATGAAAAAATAATTTATTAATAATGCTAAAATTAAAAAATAATTTATTAATAATACTAAAATATAAAATAATTTACCAAACAACTTTTATTTAAAACACTTATTGAAGAGTATCAATATTTACATTCCCACAACCATTATTTGCTAGACTGTATAATTACACTATAATTTTTCTTCTAGGTTAAACCACAATATGAAGCAATGAAGAAGAGAGAAGAGGAATGCACGCGTGAATTAGCATTAAAAGAACAAAAGCGCAAGGAGTTATATGCTAAACAAGGGCGTGGTAGCCAATTTACTTCTAAAGAAGAACGTGATCGTTGGATTCAGAACGAACTTAAGTAAGAAGTTTTGTATTTTGTCATTCAAACAATGTAATTCGTCTTAATTTATGCTTTGTCAAAAAATATCTTTAAATTTAGATCACTTAATAAACAACTGAAGGACAAACGAGAACATAGAGATAGATTAACTGAAGATCTTAAAAGAGATGGAGCAAAGCATGTTGAACTTACCGAGAAGATTAATGCACAAACTGAGGAAATGGAACGTCAACGAGTTTGCATTGATGATCACAACAAACAGTGCTATGAATTCAAGAAAAAGAAAGACCAGTATCAAGCCACACGAAAGTAAGTGTAGTAGTACTAGTAATTAGCTTTTAAGACCCCTTTACTGGACTCTGGCACTTTCCTCTGTCATGTACTTTCTCTTAGTGCTAAGGAGGAGCATGGGAAACCCGTCTAATTCGAACGACTAATACCAGAGAAGGTTTCGACATTAAGACTCTGGTTGCATACAATGAATTGGGGAATTAAGGGGGGATAGCAGCATAGATTTTTGTTGCTATATGTTTTATATGTGTGGGGAATCGAACCCCAGACCTTTTGCGCTAGGAGCGAGCACTCATAGTTTAATTTTTTCCCTATTTGTTACAGTGAATTATGGCGTAAGGAAAATAACGTTCAACAAAACTTGTCTTCTCTTAAAGAAGACTTAGCAAAAGCAGACCAGGCTTTAAGATCTATGGCTGGGAAACCAATTTTGAATGGTCGTGATAGTGTACGTAAAGTACTAGATACCTTTACAAGTCGTGGAGGAGGAGATGGTGAAATAGTAAAGGCATATCATGGACCAGTTATTGAAAATTTTAACTGCGACAAATCTATATACACAGCAGTTGAGGTTACTGCTGGTAACAGATTGTTCCACCATGTGATCGATTCCGACAAAGTTGGAACTCAAATTCTGAAAGAAATGAATAGACAAAAATTGCCTGGAGAAGTTACCTTCATGCCATTTAATCGTCTCAATGTTAGAGAAATTGATTATCCTCAAGATTCGGTATGAAAATTGTAATTACTTAGCATAACTGTAACATACAGTGAATTCTAAGTTAAGTGGAACATGGCTGATTTACATGGCTTAAGTGAAAAGCTCTATTTATGTACCTAGAAGAATTGTATTACTTTCAGTAACTCTAAATGGAAAGATAACATTCTTTCACATTATTTGATGGCAGTTTATTTGGAAATTCATTAAAAATAATGCTTTAAATAAATTATTTAATAATATTTACGCCAGTAGTGCACTGATATAATTGGTTGCAAAATTGATATGCAGATGTCTTCGTAGCGTCGAGCTAGAGGATTTGTTTTATAATCGAGACGTTATGAGTTCAAATCTTGATGAGATCTACTTTTTTTTAAATTACTGTCAAAGGATAATTAGGTTTATATTATTTAATTTAAAATGTAATTTTTTTTCAATGCTACGTTAACAACAAAATAATCAGGTAAAGCAATAAGTTGAGGATAAACTTTTTACAGCTGATTACGTAGAATTGAAACATTTTGGTATTAAAACTCAAACTAAATGTTTACTTTTAGTTCATTTGTAAAATACCCGCAGTTTTAGGGCTTAAGTTAATGTACTTATTTATTTTCTTCAGCTGTAAAAAGTTTATTGTTAACTTTTAATGTTGCATCGCATTACTTTTGTTGTTAATGTAGCGTTAAAAAATAATAATTATACATTTTAAATAAAATAATATAAACTTGAGTATTCTTTTAAAGTAATTAAAAAAATGAAATAAAAGTAGACCTTATCAAGGTTTGAACTCATAACGTCTTGCGTACAAAATAAATCCTCTAAGCTCCGCTAGGGGCGTAAAATAGATCTTCCCACTTTTGCGATGTTAATTGACCATGTTCCACATGGTTTGCAACTCACCTCTATGCTAATTAATTTTTAGGATGCAATCCCAATGGTATCCAAACTGCGTTACGATGAAAAATATGACAAGGCAATACGTTATTTATTTGGAAAAACTCTGATTTGTCGTAATTTAGATGTCGCTACCAAATTAGCTCGTACTACTGGCCTTGATTGTGTTACACTAGATGGAGATCAAGTGTCTTCAAAAGGTTCATTGACAGGTGGCTACTTCAATACATCAAGGTCTCGCCTGGAAATGCAGAAAACTCGTAGCGAATTGATGGAACAAATCAGACAATGTGAAGAGAAACTGAAGAGTCTTAGGGAAGAGTTACGCACCACTGAAGCTTCTATTAACAGTGTAGTGTCTGACATGCAAAAAACAGAAACTAAAAATAGTAAAGCCAAGTAAGAAATTTTTTTAAATTTATTATCATTTTTGATTATCATATATTTTACTCGTGTATTTTGATTCAAGGGGAATTTTCGATAAAGTTAAGGGTGAGCTAAGACTTATGAAAGAAGAACTGGCTAGTATTGAACGCTTCCGTGCCCCTAAAGAAAGATCCTTGGCACAATGTAAGTCCAATTTAGAAGCCATGCAAACCACAAAGGAAGGTTTAGAATCTGAATTGCATCAGGTGAGTGTGAATTACAAAATTTGTCTCTGAAAAGTGTACGAAAAGCTGCCAAATATTCCTGAGACCAAATTAGAACGACTGAACGGAGCTTACCTCTAATCAAAAGTGCTTCGTTAAGTCGCTATCGAGCCACAAAGTTCTTACAAACAAAAATTGTTACTTTTTTAAATAACCAAAGAATGCTTACAGCGATTATGATCAAATTCGGGATGTAAATCTGTACTGGCAACAGATGTTTTTTGACATAATTTTTTTTGGTCATCAGTATTGCGCAAGTGGTCAAAAGTTGGTCATCCAATTGCAAAGAAGTTCATATTTTTTTAAACAGTTTAGCGAAAACCTTTAAAACCTTTTTTATAGAAAGACACTTTTATTTCCTACATGTTCTGACACTTGTTAGATTTTGTTATCTGCCATAGTTTAGTAAAAAAATTTTGATTTGCTAGATTTTTAAAATCAGAATAATTAATGCTACAAAATGGAGCCAAAACAAAAGATTGCCGCTGTTTAAAAAAATGTGTTGATGATGGTACAAGAAGAAAAAACAACAAGGCCATAGAAATTTTAGTATTTGGTATACAAAACCCAATATCAAATTGAAAGAGACTTTAAGGGCCGGTTCTACAGTTGTAGGTTAAGTTAAGGTTTAAGCTGGAAGTATGAGTTTAACTTGTCTTATACAGAGTGGCTAGGAAAACCCCGGCCACTTTTCTTGCGGCGGTCAAGAGATGGCGCTTTACAGAGAATCCAAGACGTTTTAGTTATTAAATACGCCCCATATTAAATCAAAACAACTAAAACGTCTTGAATTCTGCGTTGTTGCCGGTATTTTAATTTAATTTTTCTTTACTAAAGCGCCATCTCTTGACCGCTGCAAGAAAAGTGGCCTGAGTTTTCCTAGCCACTCTGCAGTATGAGCGTAAGACTTAAAGCAGTTTAAAATCTAGTTTAAGATAAACGTGATTCCGAGGCCGTTTAAGCCACGTCAAGGAACTCAACCTCTAATTTCATTTGTCTTAAATATTGCAGTGTATTTTGTGTTTTGGATAATTAGATAGACTTTATTGATATCTTGGAATGTCTCAGACATCAAAAAACAATGAGAAACGCGCAATAAGGGAATCTTGGCACACGCTTGAAAACAAAGAAGCTATATTCTTTGAGGCTTTCGCGGTTTCTTGAATTGTCAATATTACAATTTACTTTCGGCTTAGACCGTGTCGTCATTTGGGAACTACGCCTAGCATAATCAGGTAAGGACCGACCTGTAGCTTGTCTGTCTTTACAAGCATTTGCTCTAGAAGTTTGAGCAATATTTGTTTGTAGGCCCTGCCTGCCAAACAGGGCCCTGTGCTTAGATTATTTAAACCTTTGGGGCAGACAAGGATTTGATCTTAAAAGTATTTTGTTTGCCAGAACAATAATACTTAATCGGCTTATGCCTGTTAGCTGTTTGTGAACCCATACAAACTTACGTTTTGCAAGACATTGCAGCTTGCATCTTCAGAGTGAATAAAAACACTGAATTTAAATCCGGGAAGCGGAGGCATTTAAACCTCGTTGAGCCAGTCGGACAGAACGGCGGAGTTCTGGTTGGCTGTCACCGTTGGGCAAAGACGGATCCAGTGGAGCGTGATAGTGAGATCGATGATGCTTATGAGTCCTTAGAGGATAAATTACTGGAGTCCAAGCTTTACTGAGTCGAAAACCATCCTCCCTGTTTATGTTGTTAGGTTGTTTCTCAATTTCAATTGAAGCAATAATTATATTGGTTTATAGTATGTGTTGGTTTGCACAACTTTTACTAGTAAATTTTTCAAATATCTTCTCAAGTAGCAGAAATAAATTAAAACGTGTATCTTTTGAGTCAGTGTATAATAAAAAAGTAAGTTATTAGTTAAAAAAGTAACGTACCTACAAAATTTTTATGAGATGAAAAAGATAATTATATTAAATATCCATAACCTGAAATAAAACTTAAAATGGAATTAAATAGGTATGCTCAAAAAAAAATTAACTGAAAATTAAACATAATTTAATTGAGTTTGTTATCAACATATCGGTTAATAATCAGTCTAAGGCTTAGCACGTACGGAAAAGTATTTAGCCGGGCGGTTATATTGACTGTGGCGGTGAAATTGCGGCTCTAGGATATTGAGTGAGCGCTAGGCCTAACACATTTCATGTTAGCATTTTTTAACTAGTTTGCATCGTGAATTAAAGTTCTGGGATATTTATTCTCAAGCCACATTTTGTTGCTTCAACAGAATTTTATCAGTTTGTTTACATTCTACAATATTTTGTGTATTTTTTACCATTGTTTAAGTGCGAATTTAAAATAAAATTGACAACTCAAAAGATGACGAGCATGCGCATTGAAAGAAACAAAGCCGTACACTAAAAAACGGCTTACCAATTTAAACCGTGACTAATTTGTACATTTAACGTTGTTAAAAAATACTGGATTCCAGTTGAATAACGAAAGTTATTGATATTTAAAGTTTTGAAAAATGGACATTAAGCTATGAACACCCTATATAATAACCTGCTTTTTTTAATATACCGCCGAATACTTTGTAATGTGTTAATAGTCTGTGCAAATTAGTGATGGGTAAACATTTTTGGTTACTACAATATAAATTTTGTAATATTAGTCCACAAATGACTCGAAAACCAGAAATTATAATACTTTTAGATCAAGAATTAAATCTAGAATCTAAAAATGCATAAATATACGGGGTGTTTCGTTTAAAATAATAAAATAACATGCTGTACAAGCATACCTAAACACCCGGTATAATTGGTAATAATTTTAGGTTATGCACAGTAACCCAACCAACAATTTTTTTACTGAACAGTTTTCTTTAACTGCCATAGTAAAGACGTTAGAATACAATTTTGCACAAAATAACTCGCTTCTATGCAAATTTGTTTAACACCAACCTCTTTCTGTTCGTGTTTTTTTTTGATTAAATTTGATGAGTAAATTATGAAAGTTGCAGCAATTATTTGTACACACTCATGACGGAAAGCAACAAACAACTAGATTACAAGCGCACACAACAATTTGTAATGTACATACTTGAGCCTCGACCAAAACTTAAACCTAGAATAGAACTTGCACTGTTTGATTAGGCAAAATGTGCTTATTTATACGAACCTTTACAGATAAAACTAAATGAAAACACTTCTTGTTTTAGGAATTAATGGCTCAGTTGTCGGTAGCAGATCAAGCGGAAGTTGATTCCTTGAATGATGATATTCAGCGTTTACAAAAAGAGAACAAAGAAGCATTCAGCATGCGCATGAAACTAGAAGCTGAAAAAAATAAACTTGACAATTTACTTACTAACAATTTAATAAGAAGACGTGATGAAGTTCTCCATGCTTTGCAAGAAATTTCTCTGGAGGATCGTAAACGACAGCTCACAAACTCACGTACTGAATTAGAGGAAGTTGATCGAAAAATTGAAAAAGTTAATAAGGAATTGGTTTCCATGGAAAGCAAAGTAAAAGACATGTCAAAGAAGGTAAAGGCATTATTTAAGGTTGTTTCTGTTAGTGTCAATTTATCAATATGCTTTTTTTATGTAGTTGAAATCCGAACAAGGCGATTTGGAAAAATGGAAGAAAACTGAAAAAGATGCTCAAGATAAAATTGATGAAGATGCAAAACATTTGGAAAAATTTGCTACTAAGCAGAATCTTCTAGAGCAAAAAATAGCTGAATCGGTGGAAAAGATTAATCAGCTCGGCGCATTACCAGCTGATGAATTATACACACAGTATGTGAGATACTCATCGCGTGCTGTAAGTAATCACAAGCAACATTTATTGCATTTTACTGAAAATTAAATATTTTGCAGCTCTTTAAAGAACTAGAGAAAACAAATAATCAGCTTAAAAAATATAGCCATGTAAATAAGAAGGCTTTGGATCAGTTTATGAGCTTCTCTGATCAGAAGGAAAAACTACAAAAACGAAAAGAAGAATTGGACAGAGGGTACATATAATTACTATCTTTAATGTTTGAACTAAGTTGCAGGCTTCCGCGGCCGTTGTTAATAACATCTAGGCTTCCGAGTTGAAGCCGCGTCAGCGGTGCTTGAACTGCCGACGTTTCTTCCTCGGTTGCAAGGGACATCTTCAGGACAGTGGTCGCTTTGGGATCTGCAACACAACTGTTGTGTTCCAGATCCCAAAGTGACCACAGCCCTGAAGATGTCCCGTGCAACCGAGGACAAAACGTTGGCAGTTCAAGCACCAATGACACGGCTCCAACCCGGAAGCCTAGGTGTTTTTAATATTTGAAATTGGTCATACTATTTTTTTTAGGGATGAAAAGATTAAAGAGTTATTATCCATGTTAGAGCAGCGCAAAATGGAAGCCATTCAGTTTACTTTTAAACAAGTGTCCAAGTATTTTACTGAAGTTTTTAAGAAGCTAGTTCCATCCGGTCGAGCAAAACTTGTAATGAAGACGATCGATAATGAAGAAGGTCGTGAAATTGGACCAGAGGATACAAATTCAGACAACTTCACTGGAATTGGAGTAAGAGTTTCATTTACAGAATCAGATGCTGAAATGAGAGAAATGAACCAACTCTCCGGGGGCCAGAAATCTCTAGTAGCTCTTGGTCTCATATTTGCTATTCAAAAATGTGATCCTGCTCCATTTTACTTATTTGATGAAATTGATCAAGCTTTAGATGCTCAGCATAGGAAAGCAGTTGCAAATATGATTCACGAATTGTCATCTGAAGCTCAATTTATTACAACTACATTCAGGCCAGAGCTGTTAGAGCATGCCAATAAATTTTATGGAGTTAAATTTAGGAATAAGGTCAGTCACGTTGAATGTGTTAGTCGTGAAGTTGCTAGAGATTTCGTTGAGGATGATCAAACTCATGGCTAATCTTTTTTTATATCTAATTACTTTTCTATATATATACATAATTAGCTAATAAGTTTCAAAGCTGAAATAGAAGTATATGTTAGTATTTTTTAAGTATGAAAATAGTTTTAAAAACTTGCTTTAAGAATGTTTATTTAAAGGTGTAAAATAGTTTTTTTGTTTGTTTTAATCTTTCACCTCTTATACCCCAAGAAGTCGAGGGAGTGTAAAATAGTTATTATAATAAAAATAAAACGAAATTACGACCAATATATTCTGAATAAATTGGTTAAGGTTCGCTTTATTTTTATTTATTTGGATACAATTAATTTGTTTTGAATTGTTATTAACATGTTTGCGAACACACGTTAAATTATAGAAGCCACTCCGAAACACATCTCCATATCTTTGCTATTTTTATTGCTAAAAAAGAGGTTATAAGTACCAACAAATTTCTCTTGGTCTACTGAATATGTCCAGGCTGCTATACATGTTGCGCAGTTTTACATCTGTAGGGACTATAGCTGCTAAAGCAGTTGCTGCTCGTCTCCCTGACAATTTAAGTGGAAACGGCTGTAGCAGACAATCGGTAACTCTGTAAAAAACGCTTGGTTTTTTAATACCTATTTCATTTAATTTAAAAATACATGCATGGTTGGTCCAAAGTTTACCTCAAACTTCGGTAGGTAATTCCTTAGGCCAGTTTAAAAAGATTCCCATAAACATGTGTCCTAAAATGCTTCTGAAGGAGTTTATGTCCTGCTGAAGGTGCCGAATGAAATTTCAATTAGTATCTCGGACATCTTTTAATATAAAGTAATGGCATACGATTTAGTACTAGTAAGTGCAGTCCATACATATCGCAGTTCTCGTGACTGCTATAACAGCTGCAGACTGCGAACGTGTTAACAAAATGTAGGAACAAATAAATTGGTTCAGCTGTGTTCATTTCTAATAATTATTTTTAAATAAAATTCTGTGGAATGAATCGGTATTTTTGAATAAATAAGTTTAAGTTGTGTTCATTTTATTGGGAAAAAGTTGTTTCGAATGAATATGAACAATATGTTTGAATACCGTAGTTAAAGTTGTGTCCATTTGTTTTTTATCTAAAAGAATTTATTTCACATAAGTTAGTTATACTTATTTTTAGTTGTTTGTAGTAGTAAAACATACAAGTGACATCGCTTTATTATATACTGGACGAGTTTTATTAATTTATTATTATAATCTTCAGAAAAATTGTCAGTGCTACTGTAAAATGTAAAGTAAATAAATTTTGTTTTTGAATAAAAGTTGTTTGGACCAATAAAAGTGATGAAACTTTTTTTTTTTTTAAAATGGTACCATACGACATTACTATTTCACGAAATGGCTTCAAAATAAAAATTGGTAAAGCACTTCAACTGGACATACTTTAGATATGGTTACTTATCGTATGGGCAAAAGTAGATTTGTTTAACATTGTACCAGCACTCCAAAGCAGGAGCAGGCGGCAGAATGCACTAGTAAACTGTGGGTCGTGGTTCTTTATCTTGCCAGCTTTTTTTTCCTTATTTCCGATGCTTTTTTCCAAGGTTTTATTACC
Source organism: Ctenicera cuprea (assembly GCA_958336395.1). Taxonomy (NCBI): domain Eukaryota; kingdom Metazoa; phylum Arthropoda; class Insecta; order Coleoptera; family Elateridae; genus Ctenicera; species Ctenicera cuprea. Next base: position 17,837,286 of record OY284494.1, read on the forward strand.
ATAAATTCCAAACATATATTTCCATTTTATTACATTTTTAAAAGAAAGAATTGAAAATTGAATTGAAAGTTTCTAATAAAAATGTTTGAGATTCTAATAACTCAAGACTTGAGGTTTTGGAAAAACAAATTTATGCTTTATTTTGTAGATTTTCTAACTTATGAATATGCGAATCACGTTATTATCTTTTTAATTGTGGTTAGACCTCCAATTTGCTCAGCTGAATTGTTAATTATGCAGAGGTAGTATTTTATTAATATACTTAGCTTTTTAATGTTTTTAGAACTATTTATTTATCGATGGTTGCATCAACCTTCCATGTGTGTTCATGATAGGCGAAAAAATATGCATTCTTTGTTAGACAGCTAATACCTTTTTTTAAAGTATTTTGAGCATAAAAATGGAGTCGACTTGAAATATGGATTAAAATAAAAATTTGAGAAACATCTATAAATTCTTTAAAATTTCACTAAAGAGTTGGAAATCTTGCATTATACTAGGTGTTGTAAATCTCAACAACTGTCACTCTGTAAAGCGAGCCTAAGCCACAGAGCAGGCCGTGGTTAGAGTAAACGAAGAAATGTCTTAAGTTAAAAGATATGAAGGTCTGCGAACAAGCTGCCTCATTCGTATCACAAAACTGACCCTAGAAATGAAGCCTGCTGAACCTGAGAGAGATGAGTACAGACGGCTCAACCTTCTTCTTGCTTTTATAGTAAGTAAAGCAGAGAGCACAGTGATGGCAAACAAAATATTATTTAGTAATAAATTACACTATCAAGGTCCCCCCTTTTTTTTTTACTATTTGTTATAATATTATGTATTTTCATAAGCCCAAACGGCCTCTATTCTAATTGTCTCTATTTGATAAATTGGAACAATTATTTTATGCTTATCTATAGATCAAAATACAAAACGCATCTGCTGAAGTAACTGAAGCTACCTAACTGTAATTTCGATGTACAGAATTATTTTTACTTATTACTTTATTTAATGCGTGCTTCGGTTTCCCGCGAATCGCATTTAGCAATATTGTGTAGTTCTACGTATTGTTGATCTACCAGTTATATTTATATGGCGGGATTGAATTTTGGCGTTAACCATTTTCAATACCGCGAAGGTCACGCAAATTGATGCTCAAAACATGAAAGGAACCGACACAAGTGACGCTTCTGGGTATTTGTATTCTGTGGTTTTAGTATTCTCTGGTAGTATTTTGAAGCTGGTTGCTAAAATGACCAGTTTGCTCACATTGCTAAACGAACTCGATTGGTTGCCGATGCGGGGAATTTTATTAAGTGAAGCAGGGAACATTATTTATTGCTATTGGCCACACTGCTTTTTTTGTCTGTTTAGATCTAACGAGAGAACTGTCCTTGCCGGTGGCGATATTATATTGTTATTTATTGTTGTTTTTAAAAGCCTCAAAATTAGTGAAGTAGAAGTAATGGTTTCTACAAGAGGAGTAAAATTCAAATTTGAGGAAGGCGAAAGAGTATTGTGCTATGAACCTGATCCAACCAAAGCCAAAGTGCTGTATGATTCGAAGGTAAGTTATTTCTAACCTCAATTTCAAATATTTACATTTATGTTATTTAGGTGCTGGATGTTGTTGTTAATAAAGATCAACGAGGAAGAAGAAATGTCGAATATTTAATACATTTTCAGGTAAAAGATGTATAAGTTATTATACACTCATGGACAAAAATAATGCATTTATTTTTTTTCAATTTTTCTGTAGCTTTTATGTTGTTTTTATTGCTAAGTGTCTTATGTATATTAGTACTGTTTTATAATAAATTAATTCACATATGATAGCGTTAGAACAGATTCGTGGACGATTCAGTAAAATAGTGTGATTGTGGTTATAACATTTAATTGAAAAGAGCAACAATAACGGCAACATAACATTATTTTAAAGTAACATGAAGATGCATTAGCATTTGGTATTTCCCCCTCTAGCTCTAATTACAGCTTGCATCCTTCTGGGCATGCTTCGCAGAAGATCTCTAATGGTTTCTTGCGGAATTCGATTCCATTCTTCCTGAGCTGTGATTCGTAATTCTGCAATTGAGTTAGGGGCTGGATTTCGAGCTCGTATACGGCGTTTGAGGATGTCCCATAGATGCTGTATGGGATTTACATCGGGACTTAATGGTGGCCAATCTAATGACGCAATCCCGCCATCTTCAAGGTTCTGGAGCACTGTTCTGGCCACATGTGCGCGGGCATTATCATGCATATCGTACCCAATAAAGCCGACATATGGTGGAACATGTTGTTCAATGATGTTGCGGATGTACCAGTCTGCATTCATTCTCAAATTCACCTCAACAAGCTCCGTGCGACTGTCCCAACTGATGCCACCCCATAGCATAATGGAGCCACCGCCAAAGCTGACGTTTTGCACAAGATTACATGCAGCATATCGTTCCCCAACTCTTCTAAACACTCGATCACGTCCATCTGGCTTCCATAATTGTATTCTTGTCTCATCTGTGAAAAGAACTTTGCTCCATAGATGTTCATCCCAAACAGCATGAGCTCGTGCAAAATGGTAACCGGCTAGTTTTGTGATGTGGGCGAAGCCGAGAGACTTTGGCTGGACGTTTAGAATTTAAACTGTTTTTGAACTTACATTGGCTTGCCTTGTATTCAGTAATTCATTTTTTAGTTGCGGAGCTGTATATGTGCGATTTCGCAAAGCTTGAATTTGCAAATAGCGGTCATCCCTTTGCGTTGTATATCTTTTACGTCCTTGTTCAGGCCGCCTTCTGTATTCCCCAGTCTCCTCGTATCGTTTTACTACACGAGACACCATCGATTGATGTATGCGCAGCATTTGTGCAATATCTTCTTGCCTGCGACCCTCGTTAGCTAAAGTTACAACTTTAACAGCAACTAATTCATTTAGATGTGGCATCTTACTAACAGAAAATACACAATGCACTAGAAATGTCAAGATCTGTCATTGTGAATCACCAAAGCACACTATCAACCATTATCAGATATTGGCATAATTGTAACATAGTGCTAATTCACTTATAAAGAATAGATCTAAGCATTTTTAGATGTCTAGATGAGTGTTAGACAATACCAATATTCGCAGGACACTTCAATATAAGACACTTAACAATAAAAACTACATAAATGCAGCAGAAAAATAAAAAAAAAGTCTTAAAAAAAATATGCAATATTTCTGTCCATGAGTGTATTATAATCTCATTTTGAGTTGGGAAGTTATATATTCTGAAATGTAAATGAAACTTATTTATTCGTACATTTAAAATGGTTTGTACTTTATGAAATTAAACAGGGATGGAATTCATCTTGGGATAGATGTGTACGTGAAGAGTATGTTCTTAAGGATACACCAGAAAATCGTCAATTACAAAAAGATCTAGCTGAAAAATCACAACTTCAGCTGTAAGTATATTTATTGATTTACGTTTTTAAAGCATTCAAATGAATTTTAAAATTTTACATTGTTGTGTATATGCAACTGATACACCATTGTTTTGTAGAGGGGCTTATTTATATAGAAGAGAAAGGAAAAAACATAATCGTAAAACCAGTGAACGTGTTACACAATCATCAGAAGATGGTAGTTCTGGCAGTCCAGCACGCATGGATACCGAGGAGTCTGCTAGCAGTTCAGAAGAGGATTCGTCGATTGAAGATGACACCATTCCCATTGAGCTTACAGAGGATTTAAGAAACATTTTGGAGCATGATTATCATTTGATTAATAATAGAAATAAGGTCATTCTTGAAATGTTTATAATTATTTTTTGCAATAAAATATTTATTGTTAATGTGATATTAATTGTTTAAATCTAATAGCTGACAAGTTTGAAATTGATTTTAGTTAATGAAATTGCCTACAGAACCTAATGTTATAACAATTTTGGAGACTTATTGGAGGCATTATGCAATGAGTATGTTATGCGGTGTAAATGAAAAAACACATGGAAGACAAAGGACACCGACAAAAATTAGAACCGAAGATGCCCAAAAAAAGTTAGTGAACATTATTCTTAAAAAAGTAAATGCTCAATACTAAAATGTTGGAGTTTTATGTTGGCTTTGTTTTTTAAGCTGACGATTATGGAGTACAAATTAAAAAAAATATTGCTTCTAGGTTTGTTAATAAAAGAAATTAAAAGTAATGGTTAGTAGTATCACATATATACAGGGTGAATCATTATTAGCAACCTAAATATTTTCCAGAGTGGAATTATAAAAAAAATCTGCAGTGCTTGTATTTTTTAAAATTTCATTATATTCTGTTTTGTTGGGTAACAATTTTCTTTTTAAAGAAAATCTTAATAAGATAACAAAATATTAAATAAACAATATAAAGCAAATAGAATGTCTTATATAAAGAAAATTAAAATAATATCTCCAACAGATATTCATATTAACCGTATATGTATTTCAACGTGTTTACATGTTATTATCAAAGATAGAATTGATAGTGACGTGTAAACATGTTAAAATAGTATAGGTTAATATGAATATCTGTTGAAGATAATAATTATTATTTTATTTATGTTAATATGAACTTTAACGAAGTAAAGCTGGAACTTGTTATTAGAATGTCATTAGTTTAGTGTTTTAGAGTGTTTATTATTTTTTATTTTTTAGCTTAAATGTATGCAAAGAAATGCTAGATGGACTACGAATATATTTTGATTTTACACTAACTGATTTATTGCTATACAACAAAGAACATAATCAAGTGGAAACTACTCAAGCAAGATATTTATCATCAATTCCCTCTGTAAAACAAGAAGTGTAAGAATTTTTTTTTAATACATTAAATTGTACCAATAAATCATAGATTGTTATTGTAGACCTTTTTAGGATGTCATAGTTATAAATGTGAAACATGAAATTAGAATAAAATAATACTGTATAACCTGAAGCGTTTTTCTAAAATACAGGATTTAAATTTGCATAAAATTTTAGCTCCTAAGTTCATTATTTCTATTTATATATTTATTTTCTAGGACGGTGAAAACTGAACTTGAAGATCTCGAGTATGCTCATTTACCGAACATGGAAACTGAGGATGAGAATTACAACAATCACGATGGTGAAGGACATCAGCATACCAACAACATTGGACAGCGAATTGCTACACGAAGGAGAGGTTTAAGATCCGGTCGTAGTTTAGATGCTGATACAAATGGTAACCTACATGAGCCTGCTGTGAGCACTAGGAATTGTGTTAGGTATTTAACATTTATTTTCTGTTTTGAAGTTGAAATAAACAATTTGATGAATTATGACATGAAACTTGTTTTGTAGCAGCTTTATGATGCTCACACTGCACTGGTTTAACTGTTATGTTTGTTTGTCTATTTTGTGTTATTAGTGTGGGCAACTCAGATGTACCTGCACCCATGGCAAAGCTTTTATCATGGAGACTTCTTCCAGAGCATGTATATACTCAGCAACCATTACCACCTTCACTAATATATGGAGCAACACATTTATTACGTTTATTAGGTATGTTGTGGTATTTTGTGTAATAGGTATAAGTTGATGTCAGCTACAATTTAATTATACATTATTGGCATGTGAAAGGGACATTGTTACCGACATTTCGCACATATGCTTTATTTCGTCTATAGTCAGACTGATTAATTTGTAAGTTAGGATATTGTTTCGAAATTTATTACAACCCAACAGCCCAAAGGGTACTGTTTATTAAAGCTGACTGCTACTGGAATGTGGCCTCATCATCCTGTGGGAAAGTTTGTTGCTTGTTTGTTTTTATGCAGCATTCAAAACTTCTTTGTTTCTGCCCCACACTATTATGACACAAAATCCACCAGCAGGGGGACTGCTGGTGGAATTTGTATGTTTCATCATGTTTGTTTACATAGCCGTGGTCTTGGTTTAAAAACAGCAGTGCCCACCTTGAACTGGCATATCTGAAGTTTTGCCACCTCACAATGTTTTATAAAACTATCGCTCTCCTGTAGTAAAACTTAAACAGTATTGTATGTATTAGAATTGCAAACATAACAAACAAAGCCACAAAAGCCCTCTGGGCGGGCAGGCGAATGTTTGGGAAAAATTGGGGGATAAAACCCGCAATGGTACACTGGCTATACACCAAGGTAGTACTACCGGTAGTTACCTATGCATCAATTATTTGGTGGCAAAAAGCAGATAAGGCGGCAATAAACGCCAAACTGGGCAAGCTACAAAGGCTAGCATGCCTGGGTATCACTGGCGCAATGTCAACTACCCCAACGGCAGCCATGGAGACACTGCTGGACCTCCCTCCCCTCCGATTGGTGGTGGAGTTTGAGGCCCTAGCAGCGGCATATAGGCTTAGAGATAACATCAGGGGAAGGACTCCCTGGAGGAAAGACTCTCACCTAAAGATCTTTCAAACACTAGCCGAAAACAGCATACTACAAATGCAGTCAGACAAAATACTCAAAAGTTATCACTTCAACAAACCCTTTAAGATTATAATCTCGGAGGGGGGGAGAAGTGCATATACAACAAACCGTACAAACAATTTTGGAAGCGTGTGGTACACAGACGGATCCAAGATGGGAGACAAAACCGGAGCCGGGGCATATGAAGAAAGCACAGGGAATGAAATCATCATAAACCTGGGCCGTTATGCCACCGTATTCCAGTCGGAATTAACAGCAATAACCAGCTGCGCACAGGCAATGGTGGAAAGAAACTATGAGAACAAGCAAGTTCTCATTAGGTCTGACAGTCAGGCTGCCTTAAAGGCGCTACTGTCAGAGGAGGTCAACTCCAATACAGTAAAAAGCTGCCTGGTAGCCCTAACTGAACTGGCTGCCCGTAACAGAGTTACTCTGGAGTGGGTACCAGGGCATCAGGGAATAGCAGGAAACGAAAGGGCAGACTCACTAGCTAGGAGAGGAGCCGAACACACCCTGATCGGTCCTGAGCCCACCTGCAGTATTGCTTATAGCAGGGCAAAGGGCTATATAAAGGACCTCCTCCGAGAAGCACATCGCAAGCATTGGAATGCGTTGCCTGGACTGAGACAGTCAAAACTGTTTATTCAAGACCCGTCCAGGAAGACTACCAAACAAATCCTGAAGCTTGACAGGAGCAACCTAAAGAGACTAACAAGTCTCCTTACAGGACACTGCAAGATGATGAAACACCTCCACACGATGGGGATAACAAACGACCCTGCGTGTAGAGTGTGTGATATGGAGGAGGAAACCCCATTACATATAATCTGTCGATGCGAAGCACTGGCAGCAAAAAGGCTTAGGAGATTCGGAGTCCCCTTCGTGGACGTAGAAGAACTCCAAGCCATCCCCCTCAGGGACGTCCTGGACTTTGTGAAAGATACAGGACTACTTGAGGGAGACTAACTATTACAGGGGGCACAATAGGCCTACTAGGCCGCAGTGCAGTGGGCAAAGACCCCAACCCATGGAAAAAAAAAAATGTATTAGAATAGTGGAGCAATATTGTTTGCTGTGCGTGTTTGCTAGAGAAAGCATCGCCCACGTTGCCACCTTTATGAGCCGCCACTGGTTTATAGTGAACATTTTGGAAAATTTTAATTTTTAACTATAGACTAGCTGAACCTTTGGATTACGCCCCACGCTTTGTTTATTTATATTAGCAAAAGTAAAAAAGTAAGCCGTACCAATACGGCGGCGCTGTAGCGCCGCTCTGTACGACAGCCAAGGAGCAGGCTTTCCATTCGTTCTCTTTTTCAATTATTTCTTTTTCGAGGTGCATTTACTGTTTTTCGCTTTTTTTGAAGTTTGTTTTAATTTTTTTAGGGTATGACCACGGTCGGCCGTGCATGTAGGCAGTCGAAAGCGAAGTCTAGCTTTTAATATATAGATGGGAAATCGCTGGAAATCTATTTTTTGAGGAACTCTGTTTGTTTTTTAATCCTCTAGGGGAATATTCCCAATACCGTTTTTTTAAGTTTGGTTATAATCAGATATGTTGCTCAAAGACATTAATTTTGATACCAAATAACCCCATTATCCACCTGCCTTTTCCCATTTTTTCATGAAAATTATAATAGTTAATAATTTCATAAATATTGTAGTCATTTTTCCATTTAGTAAATCATCTTCATACTTCTTAATCGTTATTCTCCTCTACCGGACAGCCGGTGTCGAAGTAGTCTCATTCACTCTGGGTTTGGCTTATTGCTATGTTCCGGCGGGTAGTGGGGCTGTTGAGCCTTTAACCACTATACTCCCTCAGCTTATGTCAAACCCTTGGCATTACATTCACTCGTCCATGACCACCTAAATTTTTTCCAAAAGTGGGCGTGGCCTATTTGTACGTGTTTCAAAAGCACACGAAATTTTATGGTACTCTTAGAAAATTGCTAAGTTTTACATTTCTTCAGGAGTAAAATTTAAAATTTGAATAGTAAAGTGACAGGCAGTAACTTTTTTTGATCATTTTAACACCGTTTTTAAGCTGCTAATACACATATGACTTACCTTAATTAATTTGTTTAAAATTAAAACCCATGCGCCTTTCGTTATGATATTCACTGTTTAATTGACGTATTATTAAATGGTTTTACTTGCTTTGTGTTTTTTTACTTTTTCCCAAGATGCTTAACGTCATTTATTCCCACTAAAATCCAGACAGGGTCACTTTCCGGAGCGTTTAATACCAAACAAATATAGCAAAATAATTGTGTTCCGCAAAACATACCAGAAATAATCATATGACCTACAGAGTGGCTGGGAAAACCCCGCCCACTTTTCTTGCGACGGTCAAGAGATGGCGCTTTCGTAAAGAAAAATGAAATTAAAATACTGGCAACAACGCAGAATCCAAGACGTTTTAGTTATTTAATACGCCCCATATTAAATCAAAACAACCAAAGCGTCTTGGATTCTGCGTTGTTGCCAGTATTTTAATTTAATTTTTCTTTACTAAAGCGCCATCTCTTGACCGCCGCAAGAAAAGTGGCCGGAGTTTTCCTAGCCACTCTGTAGGTCATATTATGATTTAGCAAATTGATTATTTCTGGTATATTGTGCGGAACACATTTTTTTGTTACATTTGTTTGGTATTAAACGCTCCGGAAAGTGACCCTGTCTGGATTTTAGGGGGAATAAATGACATTAAGCATCTATAGCAGCGGTTTTCAACCTTTTGAGTGGCGTACCACCAAACACTTTTTGTAATTTTAGGTACCACCTAACTAAAATACCTATCTAGGTAATTTAAATAATTGCAATTTATGTGCAACTGAAATTTTTACCAAGAGATAAAATAAAATTTAACAATATTAAAAATATTTTTTATTATATTTTTAGGTACATACATAGGTAAAATAATAAAGTGATTAGTGGGAAGGCTGTGCTTGAGTATTGTTATTGTTTTGAAAATGAAGAAACAGCTGTTTGGAGCGGTATTTCTCAGTAGCGCTCCGTCGCGTTACTAGAGAACTAAATAACTAGTTACACATTCCAATCGGTATATCGGCTATGCACATGCGTCAAATATTCTCCGCTGCTGGAACGACGGCTGGCGTCCCATGGAGCGGAACGAACGTAATCGTAACCAATCGTAATGAGAGTTCGAGAAAAACGAGATTGATATACTCTCAATATGTATATCAATATATTGATATATTTTCGAGTTTTCTTTTTTTCAATTTTAGTTGTTTCTTTGTTTGGTTTATTTTGTGGTGTTGATTTTATGTCTTATTTAACGTACCAGGGTCATTCTCATTTAAAGTAGCCAATTTAGTAACAAAATTTTGATTTTTTCAAAAGTAAATTTTCATAATAAAAACTTTATTAATTCATCACATACAATGTTGTCATCTATGTTATAGAAAAGGTCATTCAAATTTTTGTTATTTTTTCATTTTCTAGCAATGTTTTGTAAATTGGTTTGTCAAGTTCGTCATGGCGGTGTAATAATTGGTATATATTAAGCATATTAAATAATTAATTAAAATAAAGTAACTTTATAGAAGTAGGTTATAACATAGTTTTCATTATTTTTTATTTTTGAAACCGCTCGCGCTGGTCTCGCGTAGATAGCTCAGCAATAGGTTTTTTGGATTTTTTTGCTCATTCCCTACTTTTCTTTAAACAATCTTCCCTTTTTTTGGGGTTTTGTTTCAGCTTTTCACGATACCTCTTTGCCCTTTCTGCTTGCGTAAGCGCCATGCCTAAAAAGCCAATTCTAAAAACGCGATTGTGATGCAGCTGACCGTGACGAACCTGATGTTTTCACGAAAAACTTCAAAAATAAACAGTTAAGAAGGTTTGCCTTCTGAATTTCTTGGACCTAACCTAACATTTATTTATTTGTTACATTTTTCAAATATTAACAAATAAAAATATAAAAAATTAACTGTTTAATTAACGTGATGTACCTGACATGTAATAAACATACTTACCCTTAAACAATAACTTGTTTGTTTGTTGCAAATTTATTAACAATGTGCACAAAATCTTTTCACTTTTGCGGGATTAGGTAAACTAACATGTAGCTCTGAGGCCAAACACGAGGTGAACAGATAACGCCATATGTGCTTTTTATACGAAAATATTGGGTGTGACGAACCTGACGCAAAAAGCTAGGGACACAACTTTTTGCGCATTTTTTTCAAGTTTTAAAGTATAAACCTATTATTTAGTTAAGCAATGTTTTAAACGGTGCCTTTACTTATATTTTAAGCGAGCTGTTTTACAAAACCTTTATATATTTCGATAGAATAAAATAAAACGCAGCCTAAGACATGATTGGGACAGTGACGAACCCTGACATTTTTAAAGTTGGCGATTTGAAAAAAAATGGAAAAAAATAAATTAAAATATATATATTCCCAGTACCAATATTATCATACCTTAGAGTTTATATTACAGTTTTTATTGTAAAAAATACAATGCCGATTAGGCATAAATTATACTGGGACGGCAAATAGCGACTTTTCATGAGAATGACCCACCACCGGAAATAATGATATGTACCACAGGTTGAAAACCGCTGATCTATAGTATTCTTTATTCGTAGAATGCAGTACTTGAATCTTTTGTTTATCATGAAAAACATGTACGCGCTGATTTACGAACGCTTTTTTATTTTCAGTAAAATTACCTGAACTGTTAAATGCCTGCAGCATAATGGAAAATAAACTAAAGGTGTTACTGACACACTTTGATTCCTTTATCGAGTAAGTAGAGGGTGATCATTACAATTTTTGGTCAACTCTTGCCATGAAAAACCAAAGTAGTGTCTTTGTTTAGTTCACAAACCTACTAACAATTAATTAATTTGTCATTTTGATAACTATAATTTATGGTATAAGGTAAGACGTGCAGTTTATATTTCATAGCAAGAGTTGCCAAAACTTTTAATGATCGCGCAGTATAAAAAACTAAACTTTAATTCTTCTTTTTAGTTTCTTAGACCATCACAAGGAATGGTATGGAGATAAGTTTTATCTTGAGTAGAAGGTAAGGTAAGAAAAATAAAGAGAATGTAAATATATTTAAGGTTATGTATTTGGTAACAAATAAATATGTAAATTGGTTATATATATAAAAATATAAAATAATTCTAGTACTGTTTTATTTTAACAGTAAACAAAAATGGTAATATTATGGTAAGTAATGTTAGTGTGCTTATCTTATTTTAATCGTTTGTAATATAATACTGAGTAAGATTGCGTTAATTATTTTATAATAATTTTCGTCATTTTCGTTCTCGTTCGTATACATAAAATGTTTAACAAAGTTCATCTTCATTATATGTAAATATAGAAGTCGCTACATACTTCTAAATTGCATTTTATGCAAAATTCACTGGAAGGCAACTTTAAAATTCATGTCTTAACCTTAAGTAGGTACTATCATATGTTATAAGTACAGTAACTTTTTTTTTTGAGGGAATATCTATTTACTTTCCATAGTTTTCAACATTTTAAAAGTATCTATATGTCACCGATTTACTATTTTACTGTAGTTTACTGTACAGTATTTCAAAGTAATTATTTAAATTGGATCATGAGAAGTGATAAATCATTAAATAATGAAAACTGACTAGTTGTACTTCTTATGTATTTGGTGATAACTATAAAAATGAAATAAGAAATAATTATACCGAGAATAATTTTACAAGATTGTTTTACTTAAAAATTGTGACAAAATTGAAGTATTTGTAAGCTATTCGTGTTAATTTTTTTTTAAACTTTAGAATAAAGTAGATAAATTTTAAACTAATAATAAAGTAAATAATTATATTATTTACTCCGATTTTTCTATATACAGGGTGCTCCAATTTATTACTTGCAGTTAAAAACTTTTTGTTTAATTGAAAATTTAAAGTATCGTGAAGGAAAATTGAATTGAGTTTAAGATACTTTCGGATCTCAGATATGTTATGGGTCTCATATAAATTTTGAATTTAGAATGCTTCCAGATCTCGGATAATCTCTGATAAATTTTGGATCTTAAATAATTTTCGAATTGAAGATACTGTTGGATCTCGGATAACTTTTGAATATTGGATTATTTTCGAATGAATCTCTGGTAACTTTCCGATTTTAGATAAAATACGGATCTCAAATAAATTTCGAGTTTAGGATACTTTCGGATCTCAGATAACTTTTGGATCTCGGATATTTTTCGATACATTTCGGATCTCGAGTAACTTTCGAATCTCTGATGCATTTCAGATCTCAGATAAGTTGCAGTTCTCAAATAAGTTTTGAATTTAGGATAATTTCGGATCTTACATTACTGTTGGATCTTGGATAACTTTCGAATCTCGGATACATTTTGGATCGCATATAAGTTAATTTTGAATTTAAGATACTTTTGGATTTTAGATTTTGAATCTCAGCTAACTTTTTATTCTCAGGTAACTTTTGAATCTCAGATACATTTTGGATCTCAAATAGTTACGAATCTCAAATTTTGAATTTAGGATACTTTCGAATCTCAGATACGTTATAGGTCTCATATAAATTTCGAATTTAGAATAATTCCAGATCTCGGATAATCTGATGAATCTCAAATAATTTTCGAATTGAAGATACTGTTGGATCTCGGATAACTTTTGAATATTGGATTATTTTCGAATGAATCTCTGGTAACTTTCAGATTTTAGATAAAATACGGATCTCAATTAAATTTCGAATTTAGGATACTTTCGGATCTCAGATAACTTTTGGATCTCGGATATTTTTCGATACATTTCGGGTCTTGGATAACTTTCGAATCTCTGATGCATTTCAGATCTGGAATAAGTTGCAGTTCTCAAGTAAGTTTTGAATTTAGGATACTTTCGGATCTTAGATTACTGTTGGATCTTGGATAATTTTCGAATCTCGGATACATTTTGGATCACATATAAGTTAATTTTGAATTTAAGATACTTTTGGATCTCAGCTAACTTTTGATTCTTGGGTAACTTTTGAATCTCAGATACATTTTGGATCTCAAATAGTTACGAATCTCAAAGTTTGAATTTAGGATACTTTTGGATCTCATAACTTTCAAATCTTGGTTAAATTTCGGATCTTGGATAGAATTATATTTGCAGATCGGTTTCTCAACTGGTAATGAATGAAAAACTGACTTTTTCGATCCAACCTGACGTAATTTAAATTAACTGACCCCGCTTTGGATCGAGTCAGATTCAGCTTTCGGAACATAATTGTTTTTACCATATGCAGAATAAAAAATCATTGCAATGTTTTTCATGATATAATCAGTGATTTTGTTTTGAAAAAAGTAACTTGTATGTAATAAAATGGAACATCCTGTATTTCCTTATTAAACGTCCACACAATACTTCAATGGATTTCATGTGTGTGTGGTAATAACTAAATCATTTGTTTATACTTCTGAACTGCACTTGGAGAGCTTTGATGAGCATCCCATTAAAATTCTTGCAAACAAAAACCTTAAAAGTTTTATTTGTCTAGGTGCTTTAGTGTTTAGGTTTATATGTGGGTGTTTGTATTCGACTAGGCAAACTAGATACATTTGTTTTGGTAGTACTAGCTGTTGTGGGCTTCATAAACGAGTTGAGTTGAGGTCTTGGCGGTCGCTGAGTCCCAGTGTTCCCTGAAGATGGTGTACGTCGCAACATGCCATTTTTACTACCATTCGAATTTAAAGCTCGAATACTTGGCGTTCGATGTGCAGTTTTGTTAGCAGTGGTATTGTTATTGGAAGGTTTTAAAGGTATTCTCTTAACAGTGCTTGTAGAAGTTGCACTGTTTAAAGAACTGCGTGAGCTCACCAAGCTGTTCCTTGAGTTTGAACGTTCCACGCTTTTTTTGGATGTCATGCTTGATTGTGAATCGGTTTTACGTAAACTTGCAGATCTTCGAGGAATTATGCTACCTTTTGCTGCTTCCCTAGTTGGTTGTTGTCGTACCGAGTTTGACCGTTCAAAACTACGGTTATACTTTTGTGTTGGTGGTTGAACACGATTGTGTAAGATGTTTTTAGGTGTAGTTTGAGAAAGTGTTAATTTTCTAGAAGTTGCATTTGGTATCTGACTACTTCTGGGTGATTCTACGATGTTTTTATTTTCTAACGAAGCTGTAGAATTTGGTTTAGCTTTATTGTAGCCTGCAATAACTAAATTTGAGTCTACAATATCTGCATCGTAGTTACCACCAGATGAAGCACCTTGGCTGGGCGATTCTGACATTAAACTTTGTGTTTCTTCAAAACCTTCATCATTATCATGCTCTTTAATTTTACGTGTTTGTGTATCTATTTTACTAATATTTTCGTCTGAATTAAGGTAAGTTCTCGATATTTTTCCTTGAGTTTGTTCGTTGTTTGGTTTAATATCAATAGGTGATGAAATATTCAACTGTAACGCTCGTTTCACTTCCTCATGATCAATTCCTGTTTGATGTCTGTTACGACGACTAGGAGGTGCTTTAATATCTTGCAGGTATTCACCCTGTGTCTTTAATCGATCTTGCCAAATTTTTAAACGGCTTTCTTTGTCAAGCTCGGGCTCGACACTTATAGGTGAGGATGTTTCTACTTGTACTGCAGTTGGTTTTATCACATGGGTCTCTGCCAATACCTCTGGGGAAGTGACTTCAGTGTTTTCGGATGTGCGCTTGTATCTCCTTGTACGTCGGGTTGCTGAAAATCTATCAAACTGTCCGTCACCAAAAGCTGCAGTAGTTTCGGGTTCATCTGGACTTAAGACTTCTTTATTGTCTTTTGGACGACCCATCAAACGGCGACAAGGAGTTGGTGCTAATGGTTCACGTTTATCTACAGGTGTGGGGGTGAAAACTCTGCGAATAGCTGGTGGTGTCTCAATGTTATCTTGATCAATATCAACTTTGTTGCCTGTATGGGAATCAATGCTCTGTTGTGATTCACGCGTACGATACGGCGCATGACCTAAATTATTTCTCCTTTCATGTTCTGGTGTGACAGGTGAATCATTTGGTCCACGTATGTATAAAGTAAGTTTATCAGAAGCTGGGCGTTCGCCTAAAGCACTTATCAGTACTTTACGGTCAGTGTTACTCGTAAATGATTTTGAACCAAAGGTATCATGTGGTTGAATGATGCGAGGTAGAGTGTGTCTATGACGTGATGTGTCTTCTTTTGTTGCCTCTGTGCTGTTGGAGACGTTGAGGTTTGACTTGCGCCAAGCCGATTTGTCTTTTGGTGGTGGTTGTACTTCTGCAATATAAATAAGTTTACTTATTAACTAATCCGTTACATTTGTGCAATATTGAAGTGGATACTATAAAGTTATGTATTGGCCAGTTGAATTTGTAAATGATAAGAGAAAAATAAGCGAACCACTTTGCCTAGAGTTTCCTATACTTTAGAAATTGTTATTTATCATATTATTAAAATTTTTGTATTAACGTGTATGGACTATGATAACGTCCGTCTGCGCTAAATGACTTGGAGGGCGGAGCGAGAGAAATGCCCGCTTTTTGTTGTCTGGTAGGACATTGCTACAACTGCAGTGGAAAGTGCACCTGCATTACTGTATTTAGAACCCGAAAAATTTATTGTGAGAAAAACATGTTTTTTTTTGGCAACCCCCCACATTATTGCTGCACTTAAAAATTAAATTGTGAATCTTATTCTACTATCACTCACGAGCAATTTAGCTTAAACGGAAATTTAATAAAGTGTGAAATATGCATAAAAGTCGTCATAGAGAAATTAGCAGACCGGAGTACCAACTATCCCAAGCACTATGGGCCTATAAAATCTAAAAAAAAATATACAGTATGATCAACATTTTAGTTAAAGGTTGGCCATGGAAAAAAATCATATCAGAACTTATTCATACAGTTGTCACAGCTTGTAAATGTAGTAAAATCATTCTGTGAATAAAATAAACGAATAATTATTGGAGTGAAAAGCAAACTTGTTTTCTGGTCACCCTAAACATCCTGCCACTTCATTTGAATTTTGTAAGTCCAACTCAGTGATGTAGCTGGGAATTGTATCTGGGGAGGGCTACATATGGATGTAGTAAGTTAGGAAGACTTTAACTCGACTGCCCCCCTCCCCCCCGGCTATGCTACTGTGAAATTTTTGACCATCAAAAGCAACTTACTATCCAACTTGCCGTAGCTTGTTGCGTGACCAGCAAATATACCGTAAATGCACCTTTTATTTGATTGTTTTAATATTGTTGTGTTGATAACCAAACTGGTGGGAATGTCACATAATTTTACACTTGCAGTTTTAGCAGAAATGAAGACGAACGTTAACATTAAAAATGCCATTTGTCATCTTTCTGAATAAGTTTATTGTATTTTCTAATAATAAAGTTCGTAAGTTCAAATTGAATGTCGGCCTGTTGACCACACAATCTTATGAAAAACCTCATTGATAGAGCTAGTTGATTTGATTTTTCCCCAAGTGTCTCAATTCCCTACGAAACCTACTAAGAATTTTGGAAAATTGGAAATTAATTAAAGGAACACCAGAAGAAGATCCCAAACTTTTTTCTTTAGATGTAGTAACATTTATAGAGGTTAGTGCTAGTCTTTCATCTTTCCCCATTTTTGGGTGACGAAATTGTTAATTTGTTAGCTGCCTAAAAAAAGTTACAATAATTAATAAAACATACCTTCAACAGCTTCCATGGCACCAACAACATCTGTCTTATCAATTGTTGTAGAAGGTGTCCAATCCGGATAGACCCTGCGATAAATTGATTGTCCTCCACTATACACTTGTTTACCTTCTGGTAGAGTTTCTAAATTACTGCTACGTTCACTTTCTGAAATAATACGATTATATTTAAGTTTTTTTAAAAAGTGCGATCTCACCTGAATCCATTTCGAAAGATCGCCTGTTTGTGATTCGTTTTCTTCTGGAGTCGTCAGTAATTTGATCATTTTCGTTTGCATGCAACCATGATTCAATTTTTTGTCTCCATTCTTTGGGTTTTACTTCTTCTTCACTTGTTGGAAGCAACGGTTTTGATTCTGCTAGTGGTGAAGGTGAGGATGGTCTTTCTCTGTCGGCAGAAAAATCTGCTCCCAGAAGAGTTGGACGTTTCCGAGTTCCACTGCCTCTTGCTCTTCTTGCCCATGATCGATCTATGGCAAGAAAATTCATAAAGTAGTTAATTTTAATTAAATACTGAACATTATACCTAAGCTACCCCACGATTTCCGTTCTCGATTGTTATCGTGACCGGATGCTCTAAGGAATTCCATTAAATTGCCTTCATCCTCTTCAGATAGTACTCGGCTTCTGCGCCTTCTTAAACTTCCATTTGGTGTTATATCTGTTGAAAAATTGTATTTGGAATTAGGCTAACTAAAGATTCAACATTTATGAAAAAGTGTAAATTGGGCTGTAATTGTACTAACCAGGTGACTTCTCGTCTTTACCAGTTGCTGAAGGTGTAGTGTCTCCACTGTGTTGTCCATTGAAAGAACCCAATCTTCGCCGAGTTACAGAAGGGGAACCGGCTATTGATAGTTCTTCCTCAGATGCAACATTACTGCCATTTGGTGCTTTCCGACCCTTAAAATTATAGCCATGTATAACATAATAATTTGAACTTTTCTAAACTACGAGAGTGGCTCATACCAACACTGGAATTTATACAGTAACATGGTGTTTTGAGCAATTCATGCAATTTCTTATTAATTTAGACGTCAAACCTGCTCAAATTTTTTGCAGACTAGGCTCACAGTTTCAAAAAATTACACTCGAGACATTTTTAAAAAATGGCCGTGGGGCTGTTTGTGACAGTCCACAAAGAGGAGGTTCAACAAGAGTCATTCCTGCTGTCATTAAACGCGTTGTTAGTTTTCTCCACTATTTTAGAGACAATTAATCAGCTATTTGCATTGATCAAAGCTTCAACACCTTTAATAACTCTTGTTGTGGTTGAATCTCCTCCTGGATTGTCACGAACTGTCTCACGGCCATTTGTACAACAGTTAGCCTATTCAAATACT
Source organism: Ctenicera cuprea (assembly GCA_958336395.1). Lineage (NCBI taxonomy): Eukaryota > Metazoa > Arthropoda > Insecta > Coleoptera > Elateridae > Ctenicera > Ctenicera cuprea. The sequence continues at coordinate 17,855,749 of OY284494.1, forward strand.
TGTGGCTTCTTGAGTGTACTTATGAGAAAATGAATTATCAAACGCCGTTTCACGGTGAAATTGACATTTAGAGCGTGTGCAGTAACGTGCATAATAAACAATTGCATGTATCACTACATTCACCAGGTCACTACGTAAATTCCGGAGTTTGCATGAACTGCCCTCATACATAATATGTTTATTTAACATACAATTTAATGCTGTAAAAATGGTCAAAAAAATGTTAGTTTTGTTTACCTTTTTCATTGGAAAGCCAGTCCTAGGGTCGTAGATCTGGGTGTCATTAAAGGTCCCTTCGGAATCAGGTGTACCAGCTAAACTACCCACTATAAAAAATCATCAGTTTACTGAAGTTTAGGGCTAAGTTAAAGTTTATGTTGTGTAAATTGAATTTTAGTGGGAACTGTTTGGAATAACTTTTTCACCATAAGTACTTAATTTTCGAATTATGAAACAAGTTTGGAATCATTAATAGAATTTCATTAGAAACATAATGTAAATAACACATAACATTACTTTGTCGTCGTTTAGTTGCAATTAATTCTTCTCGTTGTCTCCTCCTTGCGTTAGCTTGTTCTTCTTGAGCTCTACGTCTTGCATTTTCAGCCACTGCCTGTCGGAGTTTAATATAAATGCCATGGAATATCCTAAAGCACTCTTCTAATTTGAAGGAATTTATATCTTCACAGAAAAATTCAGCTAATTGTTTCCGTACATTTTCTAATTGTCTCATGTCTCTTTGTAAATTTGCTACTTCTCGCTCTGCCATCTGAAAATAAATTTGTATACATCAAACTTGTATGTGTTACAGAAAGTTTTAATTTTTTTTTGATTTATGAAGTTCTAAAAGAAATAATCTTACCTGTAAAAATTCAGCCATTTGCTTTTTAATTTCCGATTCTGTGCTTGGGAGCTCAATCTGTTTTTTTATTTTCTTTATTCTAACGTCTAATGTATTAATTTCATTATGTAATTGTTCTACTGTATTTCTGAAAATGTTATTATTTTTTTGAGGATTTGTGCGAATATGCATATTGTTACTTACTTGGCAGCTTCTTCTAAAACACCAACATTTTCTGCAAATAATAATAACTTCTTGTTGTTTCTTTTATCAGCTTGCTGCAAATAAATAAAAAAAATAATCATGGTTTAAATTAACTTTTATCCTCATACCAGTGCTACATAATGAATTAAGCTCATGTTTGGTTTATTTGCTCTAATATCAGTAATTTTTTGAAGCGATGACAGTTTTACTCCAGCAGCATTACCGGCATATCCTCCCTACAAATTGAGAAGAAATTAAACGACTATGAAAGTAACTTTTGTAAAGCAAGTAGTTGTAAATTCATACTTACAGAGTTCAAGAAATTTCCTGCGACAAGTATCATGTACAAAACTTCTTGAAGTGGTTTATTGGTCATTAAATCTGTGGGTATAGTTAATAGTTATTGGTAAATTTGGAAATACATTAGAACTAAGTAAATTTTTATTGCAAGGTGTAGTGTACATTTGATCATATTAAATTAGACGGACAAAAACCCCTACGTCTGGAATAGCCTCTGAATTGCAGCTGTTTAATGTATAGACTTTGCTTATCCCATTAATATAAAATCAATGGTTTGGTTTTGCAAAAGCGTTACAAATTGCAATATCACGAGGGTAGTTCACTACTACTTCATACTAAACCTACTCTATTCTAAACAGGAAACAATAAAATACCATTATCATGTTCTTCAACATGGCTGAAGTAAATGTTAACTGTACCGTGCAACGTATTATAATTCAATTTCTCGGTAAGATTTCTTGTTAATGAAGACGTCAAACTAGCTGAAATTTTGCGCATACTCGGCTCACAGTATCAAGAAAGTACACCCAGGAAGCTACAACTATTTGAATGAATTAACCGTTTTAAAATTGGCCATGAGACTGTACCTGACAATTCAGGGAGAGGAGGTTCCTGCTACAATTAAATGTGTTGTTAGTTTTCTTTACTATCTCAGAGATAGTTGTGGCAGCAGGAATGTCTGCCTGAATTGTTACGAACAATCTCCGGCCATTTTAAAAATGATTAGCCCATTCAAATACTTGCAGCTGTTTGGGCATCTTTTCTTGATACTGCGAGCTGAGTCTGCGTAAAATTTCAGCCAGTTTGACGCTCTCATTATGGAGAAACTCAATTATAATACGCTGTTTCAGGATTTCAGTTTCCATGACAACGGTTATGTATTGGTTCCTGTTTAAGCAGAGTTCTATATATATTAACCATGTAACTGAGTAAATTCTGGTTTTGTCATGAACTACCGTCGTACATTTTGATCTGCTTTGGTTTAACGATTTACTTTCAAGCGATAATTTGAGTTCAAATTAAATCTTGTGATTATAAGTAGTAAAAAAATCTTTGGTATAAGTTTCTTTGAAAAACAATACATTTTGAACACCCTGTGTAATAATCTGCTGTTTTTAACATACCACGGAATACTTTATAATGTGCTAATAATTTGTAAAAAATAGGGAAACGTAAACGTTTCTGATATCTAAAGTATTAATTTTTTAATATTAGTCAGTAAAAGGTCAACATTTTTGCAAACACTCAAATAACTCGAAAACCATTAATCAAATAACTCGAAAACCATTAATTTTAATATCATTAAATGTTAATACGGAGTGATCGAAAATGTTTGAAGGTCACGTGACCACGATCTGGTCGCATTATTATCAAAAATGCGTTTCGATGTGTCCGCGAACCTGTTGTTTATCAATACTTACATCCCTGGAATCCATTAGCGTACGCGCATTCAACCTGTCAAATGTCCTAATAATAACAGTTATTGTTTTCTTTTGTGTTATTGTTCTCGTTTTTGTAATCCCCACGTTATAACAGTTTTTTTCAAAACTCAAAGTTTGTATTCGTTCCCTTTATTAGGTAAGACAATAAAATTACAAAGTTTATTTTAAATGAGGGTGATAACAGGTGTGTAATTTTAGGTTAATATGGTGTTTACAATAGATCCGGAGAACGTGACCAAAATGGTGTTTGGCAGTACTCTTATCCCTCCTGTTTCAATCAGTTCCAAGAGCATTTTCCCAACGAAGCAGTTCACTATGAAATTTTTAGTCAACACGTTCGTCGTATTATTCAACGGTACCACGAAACAGGCAGCGTCTGCAAAGGAAAGTCTATGGGCAGGTCATCTGTACTTACCGAAGACACTGTATATGATATTCAGGAACGAATGGATGCAAGTCCCAACAAATCGTTAAGATGTTTATCTGCTCAAACAGGTAATGAGCATAATGTTGTTTTTGTAATTGATTTATCTATGTTAGTTTCAGGTCTTTCATACGGATCGTGTCAGAAGGCTTGCAAAAAAATACTTCATATGCACCCGTACAAAGTGTCGGTGGTGCAAGAGTTGCTATGTTGTATATGCAAATCGTTTACACACAATTGAGGAGTTACAAGAGGCCATAGTAAATGCCGTGAATGAAATCACACCAAGAAAGTTAGTAGCCGTTTTTGAAAATATGAAGCGCAGGGTCAATGTTTGTTTAGACAATGATGGAGGGCATTTCGAGCAGTTATTGTAACAACTGTCTTACAAAGAATTTGATTTTTGTATTCATTTAAATTGTGTCATTGAAAAATGTGTTTTTTATTAATTTAAACTGTTATTAAATTGTTAAATTGACTAATTATTGTAAGCAACAATCAATAAAAATGTGTTTTTTTTATTAATTAAACTGTGTTATAAATTACGTTATTAAATTGTCTTGTTTTTTAACCTATAGGTTAACTTTTGGAATATAAAAATGTACTAACATAAATCGTAATTTACAACAAGAAAAGTCTTTAAAAGTCCCCAACAGTAATTATTTCGCTAAAAAAATGGTGCACCAACATTCATATAAAGAACACGCCACCCATTTTTAAATTTCCCGCGCTATTTAAATTATTATTGCACGCCAGTGGAATTAGTCAAGATCACATTAAGTAGTAAGCGGACAAGATCAAATCAGTATGAAGCGGCACGTTCAATCATTTTCGATCGCACCGTACTTTTATGCCTGTAATTAAACGTAGAATTTAAAAATGTAATAATCTACAGGGTGTTCTATTTAAAATAACAAATTAAAGTGATGTACGTGCATAACCAAGCACTCAGTATATCAGATAATAATTTTTGGTTACGTAGCAATTAATTACCAACAACTTTTGTATTTAAAGTTTTTCTGTATCTTTAATATTAACTGAGCTGTCAAAGAACGGCAGGGTTTTGACGGGCCCTATATGTACAGGGTGTTAATGAATTGTAGGGACAAACTTCTAGGGCTTGCAAAACACAACGAAGCAAACAACTTTTGTTAATAAATGTGTGGTCAAAAGTGTTTCCTTTAGAAAATAGAGCCTCTTAAAGATTCTTTACGAAGTACCTGAAAATAGGCAACCCAAATTGCATTTTCAATTATTTTGCACAGGTCACACGGAATTTTGTAAAAAAAACGATCTAGACATACATGCATTCAAATAACGTCAATTTTGACACAATTCGATATTTTTGTGATATTTTTTGACTTTTCTTGCATTCGTTTCTTTCTGTGCCTTTTATAATTCGTTTTTTCGTTCTGTGATTTTTTTGATAATTATTTTCTTCGTTATTTTTGTTCTGTGTTTCGTATTTTTGTGTTATGGCGAATTATACTTTTGCCGAACAGCATGACATGATGTTCATGTATGGAGCTGATTGGGGTGAACGCACGCGAAGCTGCTTGCCTGTACCAAGAACTTGTAGAAGAACTTACGGCACGTATTCTTGCTGCATGTGAAGAAGTTCAACAGACTATATTTGGAGCGGTGTGCAGGAATTTACTTCGTAGATGTGTAGAAGCTGGGGGGCGACATTTTGAACATTTACTATAATTTTGTTAATTTTTGAATTAGTTATTGTAAATTTTTCAAATAGTTGATTTTTGCTTTGTAATTTTGGTTTTTTCTATTGCTTAGTTTTGAAACATTTTGTTAATTAATTTATTTTAAACTAGCAGAACTCGTGGGCCACGCCCCACGCAAGCATTTGTTTTTCCATTTTTCTTTTCGAAAAGCCATTTAAAAACGAAAACATACGAAATCTCATACAAAAATACCATACAAAATCATCTTTTGGATTTTCCGAATTTTCCGACTTTTCCGGTGCATTTTCCCAAAATTTTCTTTCATACAAACCTTGTCCTGACAATTACGAACACAACAAAAAAAAATGAGCCAAATCGGTCCAGCCGTTCTCAAGTGATGATGTACCAAACATGCGGCAATTGATTTTTATTTATATAGAAGATAGAAGATTTAATTTGAATTTGAAAAATGGGAAAGAGGGCTTTATTTATCCTGTATTAATTTCCGTCGTTATGGAAACAAATAGAAGGTAGTAAATTGAGTTGCCTACATTTAGGCGCTTCTTCAAGAATTTTGAGAAGCTCTATCCCTGAAAGGAAACACGTTTGACTACACATTTATTAACAAAAGTTGTTTGCTTTGTTGTGTTTTGCAAGCCCTAGAAGTTTGTCCCTACAATTCATTAATGTATGTAATATGTATGTAATGTTCATAGAAATATGTATGTAATTTCTCAAATTGTGATGTTTGAAAAATTCTTACCTTCAGCTGCTACCATCATAGAATTAATGCTAGGTTCTAAATAACTCATATTTGATGCAAATTCTTCCTTTAAAAGCATACTTTCTATCCTGAGTTTGTAGCTAAAATAAAATATATTTAATTTAATTCACTGTTAAAGTAACAAATCAATTAATACTTGCTTTGGTAAATGTGTAAGATGCAGTAAGAACTTCTCAGCGTTGCCTAATTTGCTAAAATTTCCAGTAAAGGATTTTAACATATCAAGTTCGTCAACCTCTGGCAGTATTTTCAGCAATCCTCGAAGCTTTTCTGCTCCAATATCGTCATGTTCCCCATCTTGTATTAACTGTATAATTTCTTCGTTTGAGCTAAAAATATACAACTGTATTTTGTAATTTTAGTAATAATTCTTGAATGTCACCTTCTAAATTGTTTTAAAAATATATTAACATTAAGACTTCGTTTGCCATCTAACAGAGTTATCTGAAACAGTAAGCAAACAAATTGTAGTTTAAATTGATTTATTTAAATAAAATCTATAGAATACCAACCTCTGTGTTTTCTTTCCTCATTCTTCTCTCTAATGTATCTGTATTGTTTTCACGATTACCTAATTTGGGAGACGATTGAGCAGATGGTGGTACTTGCTGGCAGAAAAGATCTTCCATTTCCGACCAATCCATGTCAGCCATAGGAGAATGTTGATGACTATAAGCAACTTGAGTCCATATATTGTTTTTTCCCACGACCTACAATTCATATACATAAAGTTAAAATGAACTGTTATTTTGCAATTTTAAAAATAAGCTACCTTGTTATTAGGAATTTTATTCCAATTTATGGTTTTCATCTTAATTTTAGGAGTCGGGGTTTCCTGTTGAGGTAGCTTTTCAGCAACCGTATCTATTTCCATTGCAGCTGATGTACGTGCAGTTGATTTGTGCATTGCTGGAGGAGGCAAAGGAGCAGGTGGAGGGACATTGGGTGGTGGTGGTATGTTAGGAGGTGGTGGTGGTGGCGGTGGTTGTGCTGGACCTATAAAAGCATAAACAGTGTAATTATTTCCAACTTTGCTAGTAAACAGTAAAAGTTCGTCGCATTAAGTTATTGAAATGATATGGGCAGATTTTTATTGTTAACTTGTATCCAATAAAAATAAATTAGTAAAAGATACACTCATAGAAACATTTTGCAGTTGATTTAGATGAGGAAAGTTAATTGGATAACCCTCATCACTCAATGTAAATTTGAATTGTCTTTCCTTGTAGAAAAAAAAACTAAAAATAATTACAGAAACTTTATACGATTTTAGCTATATCCCTTAAAAAACCTGACAATCGGGTGGTCGAAATATTGGTTGGCAACAGGGATTTCTAAGAACATCTAAAATAACTTTTAAGCAGTTTAAACAACGATCTTCAAAACGATCACGTTATGAAAATAAACGAACGTGTTCACTTTAAAGTTTTCAGAAAAGGAACGCGTTCCCCGGAACACGTTTTTTTTAAAAGTTCATTCCTCAACACTGGATGGACACTGTATATTTTTACATATTCTTATCCTCCATCTATTGGCTTATGTAGTTTTTTGATTATTTTTTCGGCGTTGTCACGTTATGAGTTTTTTGGTGGCAAAACTGCCAGTTGGATGTCTACATTAATAGTAGAGTGCTCGAGAAATATTATTTTCACTTCCGTGGGCACTTTGGCGTTAAAAGCAACGAAGTAGCCAGATTTGTAGAGCATGTTTTCATTGCTCTAAAACTAAAATCTGTCTAAAACTGTCCTGGCCAAAAGGGCATAATTTAAAAAATTGGAGTTACTACTTGGGCGGAAAGTACGTGCCGAAAACTATCAACTATCAATAATTTTTTTAACTTGTCTGCTGCGGTTATATATTATTTTAATGTTTGAAACAGGCGAAATGTATTGTAGCTTGTGAGCAACGAAAAATAAAAACGCGTTTTCTCGGTTTAGATGTCTTCAAAAATCAATTATTTTTAGCTAGGTTTTTGCTTTCCAAACTATTATCTCGATAACCGGTCATTTTATCGAAAAATTTACTTCTTTTTTATACATTCAACATAGAGGATGCGAACAGTTTGTGTTTCCGATTTTTAAGGCTAATAATAAACGAAACAAAGCCAAAAATCCAAAGTAGTGGATAAATTAGTACTTTAATGATTAATGTGGTGTCCCCACTACATTTTTCCGTTCCGTTTAACGCACCCCACGCCGAATACGTCCATTATCACAAAGCGCTGCCTGTATTTGAGTGAATTATTTAAAATTAAATGACAGTGGTGTTCTTAAATTAAAAAAAAAACAGTACATAACTATTTTTGTATTTTGGACTTTAAATCTTTTAAAGGTAAGTTTAAAAAAACTTTGTTTATTTTTATTCTGCTCATAAAATTAAGTTGTAATAAACACCTAGAAATTACGATCATTTTGAACATTGTTTTAAATCAAAATTGAATTTAATTGAGGTACTGGGTCAGATACTATCTTGACTTTTTTAGGTAGGTATTAATTTTTTTTAAATGTTTCTTGCAGGAACAAGTTCATTTAACTAATTCTTTAATGTTGGATAGCGGAACCAGGGGTATCACTTCCGATAAATTCAAGAAATAAAAAAACATGTAACACTTTAAGAAATACTTATAAAATCCGGGAAAATATTACAAAAAACGTCAATTTTCGTTTGAATTTAAAATTTTTTTTAACGTCCCAATTTATTTGCAATCTGTACAGGTATATTCAGCAAATTGTGTAATAACTATAATTATACTAGCATGTATGTGGAAGGCTGCCTTTTGTGACTTGTGGGCAACCGTTTGAATGAGAGTTTGCTTACGATCAAGTTAGTTGGCATCAAAATTGTTACGCATCATTTATCAGCAAAAGTAATGCAAATTTTATTAGTGAGGTCTGTAAAAAATGCCAAATTTTTAGAAAAAAAGTGGAATAACTTGGCAACGCCGCAACGGAATTTCAAAACCAAAACAAATTCGGAAAGGCAATTAAAATGCGAATAAGAATGTTTAAAAATATACAGCGTGTTCTATTTAAAAAACGTAAGGTTGGTATGCCACTCATATATGGAACCCCCTGTATAATTAAAAATAATTTTAAAATGTGGTACTCTTAGTCCCGTAAAACATTTATTCGAAACATTTTTCTATATTTTAAATAGAAAAGAAGATATCAACCACCGCGGCGCTGTTGGCTCACCCTATAGATTGTAATGTAACATTTGGGATAATGTTTTACAAATTTATTACCAACATAAATTTGGACATGTACCCTAATTAACCTGCTTGCTATCTATTTTTTCACTGTGTGTGAAAACATCCCACACTAGTGTTCTGTTGCATTGACCAGATGACATTTTCTAGTGAAACTATAACGCCACTCCCCTCAGTGGCGAAACGACGCTAACGTTATTCTCGGCTGTAGATTAAGATTGTGCATTTAATTACTTTTGTTTGACTTACAAAATTTTCTACTTCTAACTACACTTATGCCCTTCTAGACGTTTTGAGTCTAAGCGAATGCTGCAAAGAGTCACAATCTGTCTACATAGTTGAGCATGTTACCAGTATTGGTCTTAAAGTAGCTAGAACGTTATGACAAAAATATTTTTGAAATAGGAATAATATCTTTATTATAATAAAAAGTTTTTGTGTGATTCCAGATTTGCATAAAATCACTAATTTCGAGATAGTTAATACATTATTTATTTGTGGAAGATTAATAGGGCAGAAATATTGTTAACTGTTACAGGCAAACTTCTGAATTAAATTATTTAATCTTAACTAGCTTATCTTATTTTTATAGTATTGTATTGTGTTTATTAAAATATTTACCCAAAGGAGGTGGTGGAGGGGGTCCAGGTTGTGGACTAAGAGGTGTTGCATTCAGTGACTGCCTTCTACTACTAGGGCTGGATTCGGATCGATGCTGACAGTGACAAAACAATTTTGATTGCATACTGGGCGCTCTCAATAATCTAGCTGCATCCTCGCGGTTTTCTAATAGAGTAGCTCTGTGTACTAAGCGTTCAGCTGTATCCCAAATTATGTCACTGACTGCCTCTTTCGAATCTATTCGTAATAAGTGCTGCAGAATGCTTAAAAAGGGTATTTCCTGAGGAGTATCTGCAACCTAAAAAAAATGTAATGATTATCATGTTTTGTGAAATCAAGTTGTCAAATTATAATTGTTACAAATTTAAGAATTTAATTACGAATTAGATGTTCACAATGCTTAGAACTTTAAAAAGTAATTTATAATGTAACATAACTTATAATTGGGAGAATATTTCCCTGTTAATATTTATTTGTAGGATGAATATACAATTACCTGTTTTAAAATTGCATAAAATACATCGAGGGGTGAATTGAGATCGACACCATGAGGTCCTTGCATACTTTGAGCATCATCACTTTCTCGTTGTTCGTCAAAAACATCAAGTTGAACAGCAAGTTCTGGTTCTGCTTCTGCACATTTTCTGTATAATTCAAGAAGATAAATATTATGAAGAGCATTATTTTCCCAGGATGCTTATCCACAAATTTAATAATCGGTAAAACCAAAATTAGGTTCTTGCTCTATTACAGTGATTTGGTGTCTATATTAGAAATTGCATTATTTAAAAAATAGTTTATGGCATTTATATCATAAATCTTCAAAAAGAGTTTACAGAGAAGTGATTATTTAGTACACCCTATACATTAACTTCGGTATTAATCCAATATGGTTACACGATATGTGTGTTGCATAGGTACGCAGGCGTCAAGTTGTGCACGGACAAAGATGAATCGGGGAAACGAAACGAGACAATTTATCGCAGTATAAAATTACAAATGTAACATTTCGAAACTTTTTGAGTTTTCAGATTTTGGTGACTATATTTTCACTTTTAAATTCGAAGACCTGAAGTATGACCTTGTAACTGAACGATTCATAATATTTTTGATTGTACTTTCAATCTCAAAAATTAATTTGAAAATAGTAGGGAGGGGGGGGGGGCACTTTTTAAATTTTATTAAATAAAGCTTTTGTTACGTTTTCATAGCACACCTATTTTAATTTGCAATTCATAAAAAACAATTTTAATAAAACCACGATTAACCATAGAAATTTTAATAGTTGATATACAAAACCCCATATCTATTTGAAAGAAAATTTAATTCGTCATTTGATGGTGTGAAAAAATACTCGGTGTTCGATTTGAAAAACAATAGTTATTGACATTTGAAGTTGTGCAAAATGGATATTAAATTATGCACACCTTCTGCAATAATCTGCTATTTTTGACGTACCGCCGAATACTTTACCATGTGCTAATAGTCTGTGTAAAATAGCGATGGGCGAACGTTTTTGGTATCTAAAATATTATTTTTCTACTTTTATTATTTTTACTTATTCTTAAATTAATGAAATAGAAACGATTTTTAGCAAATTTATTAGTTTAACAATATTAACATTACGATTTTAATGCCTAATTAGGTATTTAAAAACTAAAAAAGAAACAAAAAAATATGGATATTATTAAAAGAAAAGCTGTTATAGCTATTTCATAAGAAATATCAATTTATTTTGTATTTATTTGAAAAAAATTAAAAAATACCACCTACTATTGGACTAAACTAATTTTGATTTTAAGCTACACGGGCGTTTTCGTGTGCTTAGAGGCAGGTGTGATCGCAGTTGACTGCTTTGCAGTTTCCGATCACATATTTGCCGGTTTGTTGCTTTGCAACTTTTCCTCGCCGCACATCAATCATAGAGGGCGTTACTATTGTAATTTTCCATTAATGTTATAATTTTGATTTTGTATTATAAATTTACTGTAACACAATTTCAATAATATGCAAAAGTTTAATAAAAATTACTAACATTAATACGATTTCATGACCATCTTCGTATAGAAAACCAAATGCAGTTCCTTCCTCATTTATTAGCCAATTTTAAATTTGAAAAAACAGTTAAAAAAGGAATTAAATGTTCTACAAGAATCTATTATATAATGTACAGGATGATGTTTAAAAAGATAAAGTTGGCGTCATTTCCGGTTAAACTGGAAGTGCTACATTAGTGACCTATACTTTATATTATAATGAATATTTTATGAAGAATTGAACATGGCCAAGTTTAATTTTATAAATTTAAAAATTGCAGAACAAAAAGGTGTGTACCTAGTTTTGTAATAGACCCATAAACATGTTAATGCACGGATGTATCATAAATTGACAATTATACACGAATTTATTTGTCATAAACGTCTTTTTATAGCCCATGGGTTATAATGAAACGTCAAACAACGATGTCATACCTAATAGAAACAGTTTAAACACTTGCAAAATGAGATTTCAGGCAATATGGCTACCGTTGTTTACCCGCTACCATACTTACGCTTCAAATCTTAAATTTAATCAAAGCGACGCTAGATGTGGGCGGAAAATTCAATTTATTTTATAAATATTTTCAATTTATTTTAGAAATATTTTTATATTAAAAAATCTTCATCCGTGCATAAAGTTGTGTATGTACCACGGGCGTAACTTGCTTTTATGGCCTTCGACGTATTCTTAGCCCTCGGCTGCCGCCTCGGGTTCAAAATTACGTCTTACGCCATAAAAGCCTCTTTACGCCCTTAATACATAAATAACTATTTTCAACACTATATTTTTATAATCTTACACCGTTTCAAAATGGACACGCTTTTTTACGCGAAGAACAAATGAGCAAAACAATATAAAATTTATTTAAAAAAAGCCGGATGAAACTCAATTAATTATCTTGGTAATGTGACCTATTCGATAAAAGAACATGAAAATAAACATGCAATTTGAGTTTTATTGATAATTTTTTAACACAATTCGACCTTGCAATAATCTAATAAATTCGAATAGGTATACCTATGCTAATACAACATATCACGAGATGTAAACAGGTACGACTTAACAACCATACATGACAAAATAATAATTAATTCTATTCACAAGTATTCGCTATGAACTTTTGCATTATACGTAACAAATTAATTTGAAACGAGTTGTTAACTTACCCACGTGAGGTAAGTTAAGTAAATACTCGTAGATGATCTTGGTAATGGGTCTTTTACAACAAAAAAGGTAGGAAGTTTAACTGTACGTAATGTAGTTACCAATTACCCTTTATAAAATTTAGGAAACTTTGAAATAAAATACCCAATTTCTAATTACTTTTTTTATATTCAGCCATTTCCATTATCGCAACAAAAACTGTTTGCAATATTTTTGACGTAATAAAGGAAAAACCTTTATTTGAAAATGGGATAATTTAAGGCACCATTTTCTAAAATTTTGGTGGACTTTCAGGGGCGAGATTAAGAAGGGCTCACAAAAATTTAAATATGATCTAAAATTGGCAGTGTCAACGACCTCATATCATTTTAAATTGGCAGAAATTGTTTTGTTAGATATAAAATTAAAAAGTTTTACTTCTATAGAAATTGCTTTCAAAACAGAATATCAAATAGTGGGCACTTAAATAGATGTGGGGTCGGTTGTCGCTCCCTGGTAGCTTATAATACTGATATCTATTATTCTATCTAACACTTACCGTAAATGGCTGAGCACCGGAAGCAGATGACATCCTGCAATGCAACATAATGTGCATATAAATTGGTGATTCAGAAGCAAGACATTGAAATAGTTAAAAGTGAAACCAATGCACGTCTGGTGAACCATAAAATAATTTGTGCCAAAATTTAACAAGCCCAATTAGCACTCGTTGCAAGTTTTCATGGCTACACGTTCGAATAAAATGCATGAATGAATATTAGCTGTTCTAAGAAAAATTGAAACAATTATGAGCAGCGTTATGAACTCAACATGATTTGTAACCTTTTGTATCTGAGTTTTATGCTACATTTGAGTGCACAAATTATTTTTGATTTTGCAGCTGGTGAGTTTTGTGGAATGATTTCAACGATCTGATTATGTTACATCCTCTAAAATACATTTCGTTGGGCCTTGATACAGATACAGTAACTGGAATCAACTATCGCATATAGTTCTGCTTCACTACCCTGGGAACTAAGTAAAAATTTGTAGATAAAAATGTTTGAAGGATTTCATGTTTCATCTCGAACTTTTTATAATAAAATATTTTCTGTGAATATTCGTCAATTTCATATGAAATATTGCTTTAGCTTATCGAAACGCATTATAAATAATGTATTCGGGTTCATTTTATTTGAGCTCCATCATATGGCATTCTCGCTTGTTTGAAGAGATGTTAGGGACACTTCATTAAACCAATCACAAATTTTCCCTTTCATAAAATGAACCAATCATGTTTGTTTTAACTGACTAAACTGCACGGTGCTGTTTAAACAAGTGATTAAACCACGGTAGCTTCGGCTAATCGCTCTTGTCTTAAATTAACGTTTAAAACTGATGTGCACTGACTTTTGGGCATATTTATTATTATTTCAATATAGTTTTTCATTGCTTCGGCCAGAAGTAAGTATCATATTTCATTATAACATAATTTATAAATTAAAAACCATAATTGTCTTTGTTGTCCACAAGCAAAAAGCAAAATACGAGAAACGTCGACGGTGACCGATGTCAACCAACATGAATCGCGACTATTCAAATCATAGTTAAAATCATGACCGATCCAAATTTTAGTGTACACCTATAATAAATATACTAGTAACATGCTAATACGCATTAAACAAACATAAGTATATATTTACATTAAAATTGTATCTTGTTTGACAGGTTATATAAACCAAAATCTTAGACCAAAATAACGTACAGAACCTCAAACATTCTATGAAACACCACTTAACGATTTTTTCCCAAAACGATCCATTATTACAACAACACTTCACAGCCACAGTAAATTAGAACGTCAAAATAAAAAATTAAATTTGCAAAAGGACGCCACTGCAAAGCACTTGAAACAAGCAAACAATACCATGTTAAGAACGCCGGTTCCCGAGAACATCCGACCATTTCCAACTAATTCAGTGTTACCAAAAATTCGTCAAAATTAATATGAGTAATAATCAAGACGATTACGACTCGTGATACGATTTTTCTTTGATAAAATTGTGGTGTAAGTTAACTCGTGCTTGTTGAGATTTAGGTAGTTCCACTTGCGCTACGCGCTCGTGTAATTACTGTCTTAACTGATACTCGTGAACTTACGCCACAATTTTATCAAAAAATAGCAATCACTTGTTGTGTTATTTGTGAATAAATTGAGAAGAAACGGATTTTTATGACTAACAATATTGTCTCTGAAGAAAGGTTTTTTTAGATGCCTTTTACTTCCCGCAACTTTGAAAATCGGTACAGACATTTTTATAACTCAGTATTATTCCGTAAATAGATACGCGATGCGACGCGACGTCGCGAACATTGCGAAAGCATGATCAGGATCCGTTTATAAATACTCCTGGTATTTCTGTTGTTTTGGAACTAGCTTTTTTTATTATTTATTTATATTTAAGAGAAATTCAATACCGCAGTAAAAAAATTACCCTACAATTAGGGGAGGATTGATGGGGTGGGTCATATGCCCCCCTCCCCCATATAACATGCACAATACAATACTCCTGGCCCTGGCGGGGATTTGAACACCTAACTTCCGCATTACTAGCTATCGGTTCATGGGATCTAGTCACTAGTCTACGGAGGTCGTCTAAAAAGTGTTTAAATGTAAATAACAACATTAGTTATGTCTTTTTTGAAAATTTTTGATTATCATTCCGTTCACAATATATCGACTAATCACTACGTCGCATTTCACGTTTCAGCAGCCAATAGAAAAGTTTAACCAGCATATTTTGGAGACACAAAATTTTATCTGTAGTAATTACAAAAGAGCTTTTTATTTTATCGGCTGAAATTTCATTTCATATGAAAATTTGTTGTTTAGTAATTTGACAGGACAAACTAACGCAATTTAAGAATAAGGAGCCAATGAGAACCCACCATTCGTAATATTTCTTCCAATCACATTTGTTTATACGTTATAAAACCGGAACATGCCGTTTTTAATCGAGAAAACTGCTCCTTGGTGTTGTCAGCTGAGAAAATTCGAAAGTAGGTTGTAATATCCTAGTGGCTGTGCAAACAAAACGCACATTTTAGTATAAGATTAAAAAAAAATGTTTTTGAAGTTATTAATTACTTTATTTACATACTAATATGAACTTCAACGTAGTAAAACTGGCACTTATTAATAATCTAATATTATTATTTTATGGTAAGTGTGGTAAGCAGTGGCGGCACTAAACAAACCCACACTGATATTAGTCCGCAAAGGGCGAATGTAACATATAGATACCGGAAGCTACCGGTCGTGCAACAAAAACGACATAAGATGACGTGCAGTCACAACAAGCTAAGCCATGCTATAATCACCGCCTCCTCACTGATAACCATGACTGGCGGCTGCTTCAGCGTAATGTCGTTGGTCCGGTTCGCATTACTTAAAGTCAACCACTCGATTAGCGTAAGTTGCCCATAGAAATGTCTTATTGTACTTAGGAATCTAAAATGTATGTTTTTATGAGAAAAAAATATCGATTATTTGGATGAAGATTCCTCAAAATTTGGGAGTAAAGAAAACAAAAAACAGAAGAACAAATTCGTCCGCTATAATTCGGGTTGGGAGGTGAGCACTACCTAATTAAATTTTGCTGCGCTAAGTTGTGCACGACCCCTCATGAGCAATTTAGGTTAAACAGAAATTTTTTATTATTCCCTGTTTTTAAATACAGCATCATAAATTGTAGATTTTCAAAAATCATAAAAGTCGTTACAAAAAAATTAGAGAACTGAAAACACCAGCCAAATTGAAGCTCATCCCTATGTCTACGATCCTTTCTTCTTTAACCTTTCACCTCTCATACCCGAAGGTGTCGAGGACTTTACAAAAATAAAACAAAATAAAATCGCGTGGCTAGTGTTTGAGCAATTTTTTTTAGAACATGATAAAGTTTTGAAATTTTTTCACTTCAAAGTTTTAGTAGTTAAAAAATTCTACGACTTCATAACATTGTGTGCTATTAAGGTATTTACAACACTAAATTTCATCCCGATCTGATTACTCGTTATTGAGGTGTTAAAAGGTTAAATCCAAAATTTTCAAAAATTTATAGAAGATGTCACAGACAATCTAGCGGGCTGGAACACAAACCAAATTGTAGCTCATACACAGCTCTATGGTTCCACAAAATTCATAATGAAATTTTGAAATAATTTTTACTTCACAGTTTTCTCGCGTCTCAAAATTTTCGTACATAGTACCATTGACAAATTACAATACCAATTTTCAACTAGTTTTTGAGTAATAAAGTTAAGTCAATATTTTCAAAAAAACCGCAGCGGCCGCCATTTGGAAGCTAGAAATTTCGGAAGAAAGCGTTAGATTTGCCATAAAGTCGTCCATCAGATTCCGTTTTCATATTTATAATTTTTGGAATAGAAAAAAATGCTACAAAAAAAACACGCTTACCTTCCGTTTCCGGTTCGGATCTTTTTAAAAGCTTATTTTGTCGATGCTTTTTTGAAACACATACTCCTACATTTCAAAACGCATCAAAATCGGTCCATCCGTTCGGAATATATGAGGCGTACACACATACCTACCCACCCACTGTGACAAATCAAAATCGCGAATTCAAACATTCTCGTCAAACCAAGCGTTCCTTATACTGAACTATAGGAAAGCAAGTTGAGAGATGATAACGTTGGAAAAAAAAACCAAAACTTGTAAACGAGTTACTTCCGTTCCCAGTAAGCTTTTAAGCAGCAAAGGCTACCAAAATTCCCCTTTAAATTTCTGTTAGGGAACAATTTTGTTTTATTAATTTACTGCCTCTTTGCAAATGAGAACGGTTTGACTTAGACGTCAAAGGGCATCTGCTACGGTTCATTCGTGATGCTGTTAGGGTCTAAAGCAATTTACATGAAAATGGCCGTTTCATGAGTGCGGTTACCAATGTAAAATAGTGGTTTATTACCGGAAAAAATCTATAACATCATGTACCCACTATTCCTTTTTACTTTTAAAAGTTCTGCCTCGCCAACAGCATTTTTTTAAATAATTTAAACATTTTTTTAACCGCGCTATAGAGAGCTTTATTTAATTGTGAAAAACATTATTATTAATAATTTTTTTAACCATTATGGTTGAAAAGCTTTAAGCTTCAAATAACTGTAAAATGTTTCAAAACAGCACAAAAACGTTTAAACTTGTAATTATCTTCTAAGAGCTTTATTGGACAAACCTTTCTTCATCCATTTGTTTAACTACGAGGATCGTTCGAAATGTACGTGGCCTAACACAGAGATGGCGCTAATTCGGCGGAATTTGCATTACCATTTTTTAGAACCATCCCTTCTTAGGTTACATATGACAGTATAGAGCGATCTGTCAGTAAGTTTGTGTTTGACAGTGCGCCAAAGCGACCGGTTCGAGTGATTTCGTAAATAATGGAAAAAATTGAGTTGCGAGCAGTGATAAAGTATTTTCAATTGAAAGGCTTTACACCAACCGAAATCAAAGCAGAGTTGGATTCGACATTTTTGAAGTCCGCTCCTTCATTTTCAATTGTTAAAAACTGGGTTGCCGAGTTTAAGCGTGGTCGTGTGAGCACAAAGAACAAACCCCCCGCCCAAAAACAGCTACTACCCTGGATATGATTGAAAAAGTCCTCCGTATCGTATTGGATGACCGTCGAGTAAAAGTGCGCGAGATAGCAGACACAGTGGGCATCTCAAATTACAGTGTGCACAGAATTTTAACTGAAGAATTGGAAATGAAAAAATACTCCGCGCGTTGGGTGCCGCGTTTGCTCACACTGGAGCAAAACTGAATCGTTTGATTGTTTCTCGTGACCTTTTGGCACGTTTTCGCCGCAATCCGAAGGACTTTTTGCGCCGTTTCATAACCGTCGATGAAACCTGGGTTCACCATTACACTTTCGAAACTAAGGAACAGTCCAAATAATGGACACGCAAAGGTTCTCCGCCACCGAAGAAGACAAAAACGGTTTTGTCAGCAGGAAAAGTAACTGTATTTTGGGTTTCTCATGGAAAGGGAAAAACAATATATGGCGAGTATTATGCCAATTTGTTGCAGCAATTGAGCGACAAAATCAAAGAGAAACGGCCTCATTTGGCGAAAAACAAAGTGTTTTTCCATCAAGATAACGCACGTGTACGCACGTTTGCAATCGCCATGGCCAAAATTCATGAATTGGGATTCGAATTAGTGCCTCATTCGCCCTATTCGCCAGATTTGGCTCCCAGTAATTTTTATCTATTTCCAAACCTGAAAAAATGGCTCGGCGGTAAAAGATTTTCATCCAAAGACGGCATTGCTGCTTTGGAGCATCGTTGGAATAAATGCGTTGAGCGAGCAGGAGACTATACATATTGAAAAATAAAATGATTTTTTGCCCAAAAAACATACGTTTTTTGTTAGGCCACGTACATTTCGAACGATCCTCGTAATTCCAGTTAAACATTCTTTAAACGTTTATTTAGATAGCTATAATTCACAGATATTGGTTAAACGGAATATCTACCAATTTTCAATAATTTATGTATATTATTGTGTAATATAGTCATACAACTTTAACTGTAAAGGTGCGTCAGAGTTGTTTGAAATTACCTTTAATTATGCCTGTAAATTAGTGATAATCTTAAACCGATAATCGTTGACCTAAACAGTTACGAAAGGGCGTGGGATTTGGTAAAACCTAATCAAATGCGTACACGCTTATAATTTTCCTGGTGTGATATGCAGTTTGAAATGTTTCTGGTTTCGCCCATAAATTTACTTTAAGAAAATCAAACAGTCAAATGCATTATTAAATATGGTAGACAATCATATTTTTGGATATGCAAAGATATTTTTATGCGAAGAAAATGGGAAACTTTTTAGAGTTTTGCAATATTTCATAACAGCAATATTTTAGGAAGTGAGCAGAAACTAATTATTAGCAATACATACGAAAATACAGGGTACTTGCAGCTTTTATATAAAAAATTATATACAGTGAGTTTTTCTTTTATGTATACATATCAGCTATGTATACTTTTATAAAAAAAACATGTCAATGCATTGTTTTACTGCAATCTATAGGCAACCAACTGTACAGAAAATAATAGAGAAAGAAAGGTTATTCCTCATAGTGTGAGGTTATGTTCAATGAGTATGTTTATGAATAAACGCAAAATTATTTGAATATACAAAATTTTTTTAATAAAATTATTATTTTAAAAACATAAAATAGCAACAATACACAAATTGTATGCAAAAAATCAAAACTAATTGCTATTAATTTGACATTAAACAATTTGATTCCTGGTTCCACAGCAGACTATTCTTTTCAAAAATTGAAGCTTTGAAATGTAGTGTATAATTGGTTGCCTACAGATTGCAGTAAAACAATGCATTGACATGTTTTTTATAAAAGTATACATAGGTGGTATGTATACAAAAAAGAAAAACTCACTGCATAACAAACAGGTATCTATGACAAAACCCACCACTGTAAATGCATTATCGGTTCGCTTTGGTATATTTCCTAGCTTGTATTTAACAAAAACACACTCAAATTAAAGAATTAATTTATAACTTTTGAAATGAGAATGCAACTTACCTATAAATTCGTTTCTAAGTCTGGTACGATCGGTCAGCCTAGGGGTGGAGATAATAAGGCAGTTGATGAAGGCAACCAGGGCCGTCTGATAATCTACAGCGGTGGCATGATCAAGCTCCTTTACTATTACACTCAGTCTGTACCTCTCGCCTTTTATTTTCTGTAACAGGAAAATTAAAATAATGTTAGGATTATAATATACACTGTGTCTATAAAGTAACGCCCCCCCCCAACTAACTTTTGAACGACTTGATATTTTACCACAAAATTTGGTGTGCTGTAATGGGAAATCAAATACTTATTTTTAACCAATAATTAAATTTTGTATCATTCAAAATGGCGGCTGGACGTCATTTTAGTTCTGCGTCTGATCCTAGAGTTTCAAAGAAAAATATTCAGCTATAACACAATGACAAATGTTTGAAGATAAAGAAGTAAAAAAAAAACTAAGAATTAAAGCAAAAATTAATTAAATTAAGTGTTCGAAATGTTTACCATTCACTTCTTGGCACATGGAAAATTGGTTATGAAATTTCTGCCTTACATTTTCATAAGTTTTTGGAGTGATATTTCTGCAAACTTCTGTAATGCGTTGCTCCAGTTCTTCAATTGTTTCTGGACGGGTTCTATACACTTTCGATTTCAGATGTCACCATAGAAAAAAAATCTAAGGGGGTAAAATCTGGGGAGCGAGCCGGCTATTCTACAGGCCCTGCCTACCAATCCATCTTCCAGAAAAATGTCCGTTGAGAAAGTCACAAACAGGCCTATAATAATGAGGCGGAGCACTGTCTTGTTGTAACATAACGTTTTTAATATTATTTCCAGCCACCTGAGATATTTCTGGGAAAATATTGTCCTTCAAATGAAAAACTATACTACTGCATTAAAAAAACGATTTTGAATTGAGTGAGTCCATTTGTTCAAAATCCGCCATTTTGTTATGACTAAATATTTTTCTTTGAAACTCTAGGATCAGACGCAGAACTAAAAGATCTTTCAAATGAGGTGTCACTCGACCCCCGTTTCTATTAAAAAAAAATTAAATGGGGCCCGGCCGCCATTTTGAACGATACAAAATTTAATTATTGGCTAAAAAATAGAATTTCATTTTCCATTAAAGCACACCAAATGTTGTGGTAAAATATCAAGTCGTTCAAAAGTTAGTTAAGGGGAGGGTTACTTTATAGACAGACGGTAGTACAGTCTGTCTCTAAAGTAACCCCCCCCCTGCTAGCTTTTAAACCACTTGATAATTTCGGCACAAAATTTGATGTGCGTTAATGGTAGGTTAAATACTAGTTTTCTGCTTAAATTGAAATTTTGTAAAAAAAAGAATTAAATAGCAAAGGGGGCCGAGTGACTTCATTTAAAAGGCTTTTTAATTCTGCGTCTGATCCTAGAGTTTCAAAAATAAATATTCATCCAGAACAAAATGGCGGTTCTTAAACCAACGGAATATCTCAACTCAAAATCATTTTCGTTTTTAATATAGTAGGCTATTTGTACAATTGTATGCTTGCTGTTTGCTGTCATTGAGAAGCTAGTATTAATTTAGGTCAGCGGATCCTAAACTTTTAAGGGTACGGAACACTCAACAAATCCCTTTTATTTTAGGTAGCTGGAAACACTTTTGGAAATGTTATGTGGCACCGCCTCATTTTAATAGGCCCGTTTCTGACTTCGTCAATGGTAGGAGGGGTCCCGGATTTAACTCCCTTAGATTTTTTCCTGTAGGGATATCTGAAATCTCTAGTGTACAGAATCCCCCCAGAAACAATTGGAGAACTGGAGCAGTGCATAACACATATTTGCAAATATATCACTTCAGAAACTTAAAGAAAAGTAAGGCAGGTATTTCATAACAGACATTTCATGTGCCAAGAAGTCAATGGTGAACATTTCGAACACTTGATTTATATTGAAAAATGCAGGCAGCACTCTTCCACACAAGTAACTAAATACCAGATACGTATTTCGACAGCAAAGCTATCATCATCAGTGGTAAACTGACACTGAACGATCAGTGTCAGTTTACCACTGTTGATGATAGCTTTGCTGTCGAAATATGTATCTGGTATTTAGTTACTTTAGTGGAAGAGTGCTGCAGTTTTCAAGTGTTGTTTTTTCACAGTTCGAGTGGTTTTACTTCGCTTGATTTAATTTTGTTCGTTTTAATTTTTAGTTTTTAAATAAACTTGTCCTTTTGTTCTTAATAAATATTTTACGTATGATCGCCCAAAAATCGCGTAGGAGAAGGAAAATCAACCCTCCAAAATATTGCTGGACCTAAAAATTATTATGAAACTTATTTCACTGATGAGCAATTAAAGCTTAAACAGAAATAGTTCATGGTCCCATTTAAATAAATAAAGGAGTACGAATTTTTGATTTTCAAAAATTCATATAAATGATCACAGAGAAATTGTCGAATTGGGACACCAATCACCATCTCCTAAACCGCCAAAAATCGTGTGGCTAGATTTTGAAAAATATTTTTCACTTCAATTTTTATTCTTTTTTTAAATTTTTGTATATTGTAATATGTTATATTTTTTTAGGGCTAATACTTTACCAAATTGCATCCCTTTCGAATACAAAATAAGACGTTAAAGTCAAAATGTTTAAAATATAATAGCGGACGCCATTTTGGAGCTTAAATGATCGAAAAAAACTTTGGATTTGCTCTATGATCTTTCTATTAGATTCCGTTTTCAGATTTACAAATTTAAATTGCTTCTCCTAAAAAATTGAGTTCCTGGAGGTTTACAACATGTACTTTCGTTGAAACGTCGAATTTAAAAATTTTCATGAAATCAATACTGAAAGTATAGAATGAAAATAAAATTGCAGTTGTTTT
Source organism: Ctenicera cuprea (assembly GCA_958336395.1). Classification (NCBI taxonomy): domain Eukaryota; kingdom Metazoa; phylum Arthropoda; class Insecta; order Coleoptera; family Elateridae; genus Ctenicera; species Ctenicera cuprea. Next base: position 17,878,929 of record OY284494.1, read on the forward strand.
ACAAGCCCTTAAGTAAAGATTTTTTTAAAGCTATATAAAGCAATCTGATTGAACTGCAAAAAGTGATATGATAATCAAAAATTTGTCTTGTATCAAGTTCATTCTAGCGTAAATGTTAGCCTAATGACCTTGAAAATTAAACTTGAAGGAATTGTTTGGTACTAAAATAAAATTTGTGGTAATATAAAGTATTTCACTGCCGTTTTGATATGGAATAATCTTCTTTTTATTCCTTTGAAACTTTTAACCATTTTAATAATACTTCGCGTAATTTTTGTAGAGATGTAAGAGTCCGCCGTCCTGTTGTGGTGAGACAGTTAGGGTTTTAGGAACATGATTCTAATCACAGTGCCTTTTAAATATTGTTCTAGATAGTTATCAAAAAATTTTAAATGTGTCTTTGTAACGCCTTTCTCTCATAAAAGCACTAACAAAATATGATGCAAAAACTTTACGGTACCCATCTTGATATACCGGTTTTGAGTAAACTTTCATGAATTTGACACAGTTTCGTAATGCTATGACAACTGATAAAATTGTTTTAAACGTTGTAACAAATTTCAGTCTTTACAGTCACAAAAATAATCAAAAAATCTCTATGCTATTCATTTTTGCGAAGGAAGTTAATTCCAAAACCTTTAGACTGTACCCCGTATATTTCAATCCCTTCAATTTGTGTAACATCAGGATGTGACTCCAACACAATATCACTTGCGTGTTTATATTAAGACATAATTATTCACACTCAGAAATTAAAACATCATCACCCTACATATTTGGTGTTGTGCGAAGGTGTGAGGAATTTCGTGGAGATTGCATGCAAATAACGAACATGAAATTACAATAAATTGCTCGCTGATTTTTTAATTAACCATATTAATATTAACAATACTAGCTAGGAAGAATGCTTACTCTGTAATGATCAAAGGTGTCAAGGGCACGCGCGTGACCCTCTTCATTATGGACACAAAGAGCAGAAAGCAATTCGATGACCTGCTTCTTCACGGTTACGGTGGTGGTGTCCAGAGCTGCTGCCAATTTCCCGATGTACTCGGGATTCTCCACTATGAAGTCCAAGCCGATGCGCGAGTCCATCGTCTGCGTGCTAATGTCCGCACTGAAACAAAAAAGAAAAAATTAGTTAAAACTGTTACGAAATGATGGGGCTAATTTTGAAATTGCAATAATTCAAATATAAGGAAAAATATTCAAAATAAATGCAACACTATTTACAAAACAATGGGATTGCTTTGCCAGTAAATATTAAGTTAAGAAGTTACTATTATTCTATAAACTCTGAAAGTACGATGATGACAAAAACCGTTAAATTATATTGTTCAACAGTAACGCGTATGTAGAACATAATAACAATGTTAAAGAATTGGTTCAAAAGTATTTATAACTCGGTTTATAGCAAGTTAAAAAAATATTTAGAAATATCGAATTATAACAACTGGCCAGCTCGATCGCCAGACCTCAATCCATCTTATGTTTGTTTATAACTTAAATAAAAGGTATTCTGTAATAACTATACAAGCTGTGTTGATAAGTTTAATTTTGCAAGAAGTAGTAGCTTTTCCGATGTATCTGCTCGCAGCACTGTTCATAGTGTTGAGAAAACGTTGCTTGATCACAAACCAAATGATATTAAATATTTAATTTAATTTAATAATAAAAATTTTTGGTTAGATACATTTAACTTACTCTGTAATTTTTACAGCTGTCAACATTTGACAATTGCCTTATATTAAGTATTGCCAACTTTAACATATCGTTCATGGCCTGCTCTGAACGATGCTTTTTAATTAGTGGTCCAACACTTATTATTTCATTCTGAAACGCGTCAATATAGAGAAAAGAAAGGTTAAATAAAAGTTTTTATTTGTGCCCACTACATACTTAAAAAAAATTTACCCAATGCTCTAAGCTTTGGGATTTAATAATTTCTCTTCTCAGTGGTATAAAATTTGAATTATCCTCTTTTTACATTAGCAGGCGCGGAATTCAAACAGCCCACTGCAATCACAGTAGTGTGCTTTGAAATTAATTTCATTTCTCTTTACAATCAACAAACAACTTAACGAACAAAATGCTAGTACTGTCAACAAATTATAAATGGTTATTAGCAAAGCCACCTGGATTAATATCGACCGACGTCTCTAACGACTTGCCACATTAGGCATTTTCCAACAAATTCCGTGTGTTGTAAAGGCGCTACTAACCTGCAGTTAAGTTAGAGATTGGTTAGCATAATTTGTATACCCCGACCTACATAACAAACTTTTCAAGAAAATCGTGAAAAACGTTTAAAAATATGGATTAAAATAGCATATAAATGTGAAACAGTGACATTGAATGTTGAAGTTTATTTTATTTTCTATACAATCAAGTACACTTAGAAACAACGATTTCAAGGATCGGCACCATTTTTCATTACCTTTAAATCTAAACGTCAAATGTTAAAAATGTATTTTTTGTTATGCAAAAAGAAACACAAAACAACAGTCATTTACGTGCTTATAAATTTATAACACCTATATATCTAATAACCACGGCCACCTGCTTTAATATCAACTGACTTCGCTAGACAAAATATTAATAAAAAAATTCTGTAGATCTTAAAAATGGTCGTTTATAAAAGTGTAATTGAATGTAAAGAAAAGAAAATCAAGTTTACCATGCACTACTGCCTTTGTTTCAGAAGACTGGTGTATGGCTCCATAGTTTTAACAGCTTAACGCGCTTTTCTCGAAAGTTTTGCTATTTGAGGGCATACGTGCTTACGCTTACCAATCGCTTAACCGCAAATATGACATTTTTGGTGCACCAGTTAGTAGCACCTCTGTAGCACGCGGAGTTTGTTGAAAAATGCTTGATGCGGCAGCCCGTACAGAGATTTCCGTATATATTAATCCAGGTGGCCATGCTAATAACTATTCATATTTTGTTGACACTTTGTTTTTTCAATTGTTCTTTAAGTTAACTCGTGCTTGTTGAGATTTAGGTAGCTCCACTTGCGCTACGCGCTCGTGTAATTACTGTCTTAACTGATACTCGTGAGCTTACACCACAATTTTATCAAAAAATAGCAATCACTTGTTCTTTAAGTTAACTCGTGCTGTGTTATTTATGAATAAATTGAGGCGAAACGGATTTTTATGACTAACAATATTATCTCTGAAGGAAGTTTTTTTAGATGCCAGAAAATTTGCTAATTATTTTTTATCCTTTTACTTCCCGCAACTTTGAAAATCGGCACAGACATTTTTATAACTCAATATTATTCCGTAAATAGATACGCGATGCGACGCGACGTTGCGAACATTGCGAAATCATAATCAAGATCCGTTTGTAAATACTCCTGGTATCTCTGTTGTTTCAGAACTAGCTCTTTTTATTATTTATTTATATTTAAAAGAAATTCAATACCGTAGTAAAAAAATTACCTCACAATTAGGGGTGGATTGGTGGGGTGGGTCATATGCCCCCCTCCCCCATATAACATGCACAATACAATACCCCTGGCCCTGGCGGGGATTTGAACACCTAACCTCCGCATTACTAGCTATCGGTCCATGGGACCTAGTCACTAGTCTACGGAGGTCGCCTAAAAAGTGTTTAAATGTAAATAATAACATTAGTTATGTATTTTATGAAAATTTTTGATTATCATTCCGTTCATAAGATATCGACTAATCACTACGTCGCATTTCACGTTTCAGCAGCCAATAGAAAAGTTTAACCAGCATATTCTGGAGACACAAAATTTTATCTGTAGTAATTACAAAAGAGCTTTTTATTTTATCGGCTTGTTGTTTAGTAATTTGACAGGACAAACTAACGCAATTTAAGAATAAGGAGCCAATTAGAACCCACTATTCGTAATATTTCTTCCAATCACATTTGTTTATACGTGATAAAACCGCAACATGCCGTTTTTAATCGAGAAAACTGCTCCTTGGCGTTGTCAGCTGAGAAAATTCGAAAGTAGGTTGTAATATCCTAGTGACTGTGCAAACAAAATGTACGTTTTAGTATAAATAAGGTTAAAAAATGTTTTTGAAGGTATTAATTATTTAATTTATATATTATTATGAACTTGAACGAAGTAAAGCTGGAACTTATTAATAATCTAATATTATTATTTTATGGTAAGTCGTTCAAATGCATCCACAACGCGTTGTGGCAGTTTTACTAAAAAGGCACAAACTAAAATATTCGTGGAGTTTGTTGGAAAATGCTTGATGCGGCAGCCCGTACAGAGATGTCGGTATATATTAATGCAGGTGGCCATGCTAATAACTATTCATATTTTGTTGACACTTTGTTTTTTCAATTGTTCTTTAATTTGTAAAGAGAAATCAAATCAATTTTAAAGCACATTATACTGTGGTGATACATTTTGAGCCTGCTAATATTAAGAAATTTTATTAAAAAATTTGTATTGTCGTTGAATAGAGAAACAATTCTTTATCGATAAGCGCAAAAAATAAGCTAGATGTTATTTAAAAAATTGAGGAGCGCGTTACACCGTTTAGAGAAGTGGCCAAAAATATTTTTAAAGTATGTGGAAAGGTAAGGTAAAAGGATTTACCAAAAAAAAACACTTTTGTTAACTATTTTAAAATCTATCTTGCCCCGTTTCAGAATTAAATAGATGCGTAATACGTGTTGGGCCACCCTGTATACAGGGTTTCTAGAAATTCGTTGTCCAAATTTATATGACGCATTCTAGATACCAAAATAATCAAAAAAGTTACGATAGCCCTTCAAAAGGATGGATGTAGTAAGCACTTTTTTATGAATAATTTTAATAGTGATTGCCCTATGTTTTTAAAATTCTGTATTCGAACTGTCTGTCTAGCTTTATTTTTTAATTATTGTCACTTATGTACGACAACCAAAGGTTTTCCGTGTTTGAAGAAGCCACAAAACGTTATTTTAAACTTGTTTTTTAACTTTTAAATTTTTAAATTGTTGATTAATAATCCTGCTTATCGCATAAAAATACATCGAAAAGGTACTCTTGGTTCAAGCCGCTAGGCCTAACGGTTTTTGTGATAAATATATTTTTATTTTTTTAATCTTCTTGAGCTTTTCAAATGAAGCAGCAATTTCATGATGATTGGATCATAAAAGTGGATTTATTTATTTAATTATAACCGTTAGGACTGACGACTTCAACCAAGATACTCTTTGATGTATTTCTATGAGACAAACAAGATTATTGGTAAAAAGTGCAAAATCGTAAAGGTTTAAATAAGTAAAGAAAGTTCTAAAACTTAGAGCATTTACTATGAAGGCTGTCCATGTTTATAGGAACTGTTTTACTTATTTTGGCCCCTAGAACACGTTACTTATATAAAATTGAGTATCGAATTATCAGAAACCCCGTATGTGCAGTGTGTCCCACTTTAATTTTAATTTAAATTGTTTTTAGTCCAATTTAATCCGGGTTTTTTATAGTATGGAGGATAAACATGTGTATCTTAGGAGAATGCTAAATGGTTCTGTCTATCTATATGCCCTTAACTCTCTCACCATAAGTATACGACGGGCATTTACATCTCGACATAGTTTATCGGGCGTGTTTTGGTAATACGTTCTTTCCAAAAATCATATTAGGTCTTTTTTTATTAAATACCGGATTGTATAATCTTATTTTGGACGCTCCGAAATGACATTAAACGAAACGTCAGAAAAAAAAACAGGGTTTAAGCGAATTAGTTGGTGAATTAAGAACTATCGTACCCGAGGTATCCAGTAAAAATATTTATAAATGTTTTGGGGCTCTGAAAAGGGCAGTTTTAGGGCGGGGGGCTAGGGGGGTTTCCCGAGATTTTCAAATACGAAGGTGGGTCAACCTATACCCCATTTAAAAGGCCTTTTTAAACCCAACAACTTCAAAACAAGAAAATTTTCCTAGCTCAAACCGTCTCAAAATGGCGGTCAATTATATCAAAAAAGCCGCCATTACATAAACCTTTTCCCAACGCACATGAACTATTGTACCAGGAAAATTAGCAATGATTTTTTATGTCTATTAAATTAGATTTCCAACGATGTACACACGAGGACAAAAACTAAATGTTAGTACTCTTCCTTAAAAGAGCAGGAACATTTAAAACATATTATCTCAAAAATTTTAAATAGGACGAGGGGTCAAGTAATACCTCATTTTAAAGGTCTCGTTAAACTGAACATTTTTTGCATTTAAAGTTGTATCATATCTCTCACCGTTACAAAATGGCGGCTTAATTTATACAAATTTACTTCCTAAAATCGGATGAATCGCTCCCCCTATCGCATCTAAGGCAGTGAAACAAAAATTTCAACATCGCAATCGCACTAAACTTTTATTATACCATGTACTTTTCTGTCTCAACCACGCACTCTTATTTTCCCCTTCCGACTAACAAGTTGTGACACCACCATCGCCCGCCTCTCCATCTTACATTTACAACAATCACGACACGGTGCACATCATATTCACCAAAAACACCAACACACGCATTAATAGTTTCTCACCGGGTATAATAAAGGTTTAGTGCGAGTGCGATGTTGAAATGTCCAACTTCAACTAGCACGGAGATTTCATTGTTATGTGAATGGACTTTATAAAACGGCAAAAAAAATTTCTGTTTCACTGCCTTAGATGCGGTAGAGCCGCCATTTTGTAACTGTGAGAGATATCGAAAAGCTTCAAATACAAAAATTGTTCAGTTTAATGACACCTTTAAAATGAGGTATTACTTGTTCCCGCTCTTTTGAGGAGGAGACGGATACTAACATTTAGTTTTTGTCCTCGTGTGGTGCATCGTTGGAAAGCTACTTTAATGGACTTTAAAAATCACTACTAATTTTCTTGGTACAATAGTTCATGTGAGGTTGGGAAAAGGTTTATGTAATGGCCGCTCTCTTGATATAATTGGCCGCCATTTTGAAACGGTTTGGGCTAGCAATATTTTCTTTTTTGTTTAAGTGGTTGGGTTTAAAAAGACCTTTTAAATGAGGCATAAGTTGACCCACCTTCGTATTTGAAAATCTCGAGGAAATGCCCCCCTCCCCAATACTACCCTTTCCGGAGCCCCGAAAAATTTATAAACATTTTTACTGAATACCTCGAATACGATTTATATAACAAATCTTTTCTCCTATCCGTGTAGGTTCAATAGTTTAGCCGTAAAAGATAGTGCGTAGGTGGTCTGTTACACCCTGTATATTTAGAACTTAAAAATAATAGAAATTTTTCCTGCGACTGTTTTGTAATAAGAATTTTTTTATTAATGTTATGATATTTACACTACACAGATATATTACAGAATTTTACAAGCAGTTCAATACAACACAATAAAACATGACTGAGTGTAATTGATTAATTTTAATAAAAGGCGTATAAATATAATAATAGAATAAATTTTTTTGCTTAATTCTGTAGGAACCTTCAGTTCAAAAATACGAAGTTACACTTTATATTTAATTTAATTATCCACAACACTGCACTTTTAATTTTAGTTATTAGTATAGGGATTTCAAGGGCACCTTTGAGGGAGTTATTATTAAATAACCCTTTGCTGATGGTTTACTGGATAAGGTTAAAAGTATCCACCTTAAATACTATAATAGGTTTCACGCCCAATGCCTAATTTGAGTTAAATTTCACCTAAGATTTGATGTATGTTTTTATTATCTTTATACAGGGTGTGGCAGCCCACTGTAATTGGTCGATTGCAAGTTAAGTATTAGAGACAGAGAAAACTTTTTCAAATAAAAGTTATTCGGGATCGTGTGTACTATCACATAAAAATAGTATGCATTATACAGGGTGTCCAATATCGGAGTGGCATAGCATACTTATATTTTTTTAAATTAAACACCCTGTATATTTTTAGAAATTATTATTTGCCTTTTAATTTGCTTTCCGCCTGTTTTTTGTTTTTTCAATTCCGTTGCGGTGTTGCCAAGTTATTTAATTTTTTTCTGGAAATTTGACTTTTACAGAACTTACTAGTAGAATGTACAAGCTGTATTTTTACAGATTAAACAATTTTTATCTGGGAAATATTAGTCAAGACCATTGCTATTTTTCAAATATTTTAAATTTGAATTTGGTTATACAGGATGTTTGTTACCGCGGTCCAAAGTTTTCTACTTTAATGTGTCACAACTTGATTTTATAAATGAAACCTCCAAATTTTTATTCAACATTTGAATTCTACTGTAAATTTCCCATCAAACGTCGTTGACGTTCTCTATACCTATCTCTACTAGTTTTCCTTGATTTTTCGATTTTAATTTTATTTAGACAATATATTCAAGTTTACCGCGCAGTATTACTTTAAAACAAATGAAAAGTGATTTGAGAAAGAAGATTTTAATTTTTTTCAACAATTACATTACATTACAGCTTGTTAGAAGATGTACCACTAATAACTAGAAGAAATATGTAGCTACAACATGATGGTGCTCCTGCACATTATAGCGCCGCAGTACAGGAGTGGCTAAATCAAAGATTCGAAAGAAGATGGATAGGAAAGGGAGGACAGATAGCTTGGCCAGCCCGATCTCTAGACCTAACCCCGTTGGATTTCTTCTTATGGGGTTACATAAAAATCTGGTGTATCAGGAACTTCCAGCTACCTGTGAAAACATGCAGCAGCATGTAATACGGGCTTTTGTACAAGTTACAGTAGAGATGTTAAGTAGAGTACAAGCATAATTTCGCGAACGAATTGGTTTGTGTTTGCATAACTGAAATACACATTTTGAACAGCTATTGTGAATAATCACAAGCTGTAATATAAAAGAACACAACTTCCGGAAAACGCGTTGTTGATATTAAAAATGAGCCAAGCACTTCGCCTCTACTTTCCTATACTTTTATACAAAATAATTACTTTTATATATCTAATCGCAACAATTACAGCACATCTAACTAAAAACTGTATTTCGTTGTAGGGTATTTAAATATAAATCTCTACCAATCCTTCATTGTTAAAGGACTGATAAACCACCTGCTGGGTAGAAATTTAAGGCTCATGCAGTACAAAGCTACAAGGTCAGCTTTTGACTATTATCACGGGATTATACTATGTTCAGCTCTTATGCACTATGTGTTTCGCAATCGACCTCGGATATTCTTGATGCTCCCGGATCCGGATATTGGGGCGCCGCCGTTAGGGCGCGGGACACTAGGGTGCAAGAACAGTAGGGCACGTGGCATTAGGGCGCAAAAACGCTAGGGCGCCGGCCATTAGAGTGCGGGACACTAGGGCGCGAAAGCTGTGTCATATTTTCAACGTGAATCTTCCTGAACAAATAATTCGTTTTGGTTGCCCATCTATTTCACTCTGAGCCGGATTTATGTAACTGTAATTGTTATTGTAATTGTAAATTGTAATTGTAATTGTAAATTGTAATTGTGTGTTTTCGCGTCTTAGTGTCCTGCGCCCTAATGGCCGTCGCCCTAGTGTCCTCACGCCCTAGCGCTTTTGCGCCCTAATGGCCTGCGCCCTAGTGTATTCGAGCTCTACTGTCCCGCGCCCTAACGGCGGCGCCCTAACGGCCGCGCCCCAATGTCCTAGACCGTTGATGCTCCTATGCTGACTATGTTACGACTGAATTTTATTTTTTGGAAACAAAAATCGAGTTTTTGAAGTTTTGGAAAAAGATTCCTCAGGATTAAACAACAACCAAAAACGGAAAGAAATATTTGTTTTTCAAAATTAGGGGATGTAGTGGAAAAATTAATCCCCCTTAATATTGCTGCACCTAACAATTGGGTTCTGAATCTGATTCTGCTATTACTCATGAGCAACTTATCTCAAATTTTTTTATCGTCCCCCGTTCATTAAAGAGAGGGATATTATTTTCCGTTTTCTAAAAATTCATAGAAGGCGTCACAGAGAAATTAGTAAACTGGCACATGAACCAAACTGTGGCTCATTTCTAGCTCTATTTGCCCATACAATTAAAAATTTCATAGTTTTAGTAGTTCCAAAAGCTCTAGTAGCTTGTAATATTGTGCACCTTTAGGGCATTTCCAATATCAAATTTTCAAATGTTCATCGAAAGCGTCAGAGAAAAATTTACGAGCTGGGACACAAATCAAATTGTAGCTCATTTTCAGCTCTATGAGCCTACAAAATTTAGAAAAAAAGCGTGGCCAGTGTTTAGTAATATTTATTGTTTTGATTTCCAAAATTTTCGAAATTGTTTTCACTTCATAGCTTTTAACTTTTCAAAAATTGTTGTGCTCAGTAAAATTGTGTCTCTATAGAGCTATTACGATAAAATATTTGAACCGATCTGTGAACCTGTTCGTGAGTAAAAACGTGCGTGCTAAAGTTAAAATTAAAGAAAAATTGTGGTCGCCATTTTAAAGCTAAAAAGTTTAGAAAAAAACATTGAATTTGCCCTAAAGTCTTCTATTGGATGCCGTTTCCAAAATTATAAAATTTTGTTTCGGTACAAAATGCTATCAAAAAACATGCCTAACTTCCGCTTTCGGTTCGGATTTTTTTAAAGCTTATTTTGTCGGTGAATTTTCGATTTACTCCCAGATTTGAAAGCTCAAAATCCGACCATCCGTTCGGTAGTTATAATGCACCACCACATAGATACATAGATACATACGTACATACCCACATACCCACCCACAGACAGACGTTTTGATTTTTTATTTTTTTAAATAATTTTTTTGGGTTCCTGGAGGTCCAAAACGTATATTTCCCTTAAAATCTCGAGTTCGAAAATTTTTATTTAATCAATACTTCCTTCCTTATACTAAAACTAAAAGCATAGGAAAGTAATAAGTATCAAATTTGTTCTTAATTTTTAAAATAGTTTAAAATTGCTTCATATCTTAAATAACTAATTCAAATAATAATAAAACATTAAGCAATTTTAAATTTTTCAAAGATTCCTAGACGGCGTCAGGGTAAAATTTGGGAGATAAGTAAAAAACAGATTTGTAGTTCATTGCAAGCTCTATCGATTCACAAAACTTATAAAAAAATAGTGTGGGCAGTTTTTCAGGAATAATTTTTTGAAGTCCATAAATTTGAAAAGTTTTTACAGTTTTTATAATTCCAAAAACATTTTGCATCACATGATTATACCTATTAATAGCTATTAAATCATATTTCAATATTTGAAAAAAATTGGTTTTGGGACAATTAAAAAATTACTAGTAAATGTGAATCTTTATTTTCTTCAAAATGTTTCGACACATACCGAGTTTTCTTCAGGTCTATACAAATCTTTAACAGAAATAAATAAAATAAAACTTATGGTAAAATTGATAACTACCTTATTTTATCACCACATATTGTATTAATTGATATAGATATAAACTATTATTCAATTAACACGTTAAAAGTGCTATTAAATAATATTACAATTTGTATTGTTTTTGAGTAATCGGGGATTAAAGAAACATTTTTAAAAATTCGTAGCGGCCTTTGTTTTGAAGATACAGCATTCGGGAAAAAACATTTGTTTTGTCTTTTGACGCACTATAACTGTTCTCAAAATTTAAAAAAAAAATACAAAAACCGAGGTTAACAAAACATGTCTAATTTTTGTTTCCGGTTCCGGTTAAAAACCTTACAAAAAACTAAAAAACTTCCACGCAACAAATTTAATAAATATCCATCAAAGGGGTCGACAGAAAAGGATGAAGGAACGCAGCCACGCATAGGAATGAAACAAAGCTGCGTTAGTAATAATTTAATTAAAATATATATTAAATATATGTAATAATTATCTCCGAGGCGATTTCTAACCCTTTTGTTAAAGATAAACAATTAGCAATGTTTGAAAAAAAAGGCTTAGTGTATGAGTATCTGTTTTGCAACCAATTAGTGTCGGGTTCGAATCCCGTTTTTTTATAAATTTTTGGTTCGTTGTGCACCTTAGATGGGGGCTAATTACCCTCGTAGTTGATTCCTTGTAATGCACGCCATAAGAATAATTAAAAAATTAGGTTTCGTGTTATCAAAAATCAAATTTTCAAAGAACGTTCGTAGTAAAGTGGCCTTCACTGCAGAAATTGCATTTTGATTTTAAAATAGTTTAACGACCTATTAAAACAATACTCAACCACAACTTCCCCAGAGCGCGAGCGTGCAGAAATTTACTTTTGATTCATGAATAATGAAATAAACATATCTACCATCTACTCACAATGCATTGCAAGTGCGCATTTTAGAACTTCAAACAAATTTAAATGAGTATTAGCCAATCACTTGCTCATGCTCTTTAGTAACTCCTATAATCAATACGTTTAATTCTTGTACATACAAAATTAGCAATGCAAATAACTAGCTGATATTTGTCTTTAGGCGTATACCGTTACAGCAGGTCTTTTACTATCTCTTTTAAGTCTTATGTAAAAACCAGTAAATGCAAATATAAGCGACGTTTTGGCACGAGGAGTAACTTTTAGGTTAATAGTTTTGAAGTAGCTAAATTTACACTTCACTCAACGTATAAACTTCTGTATGTATTAAGAAAACACACTAAAATTACCACTTTATGGTATGTACAATAAAGGGAGAACAGCAGCAGCTAGAAATTTCATAAATGTTCTGTACAACTTCCTCAGTAGCCGATGAACACGAAAATAATTTTAAGTAGAACCGTGAGAAAGTAGACAAAACTTGTATGCGGCTTAAGATCAAGTAAATAAAAATATTTGAAGTAAATAAACTACTTTCTATAGTAGTAAATTAAAATTTTTCTGTTTATTAATTGGAACCAGGAAAAATGGAACTAATTTGGGCGAACAAGTTTTGAGGAACAAATTAGTGAAAACTATTTTCGAGTTTTATTTTATTTAATAAGGAAAAATCCTATCTTGTAAATATTACCAAATGCAGAATATAGTCATGCATATTCCATTGTTTTTGAATAAAGTAATATTTTCGGTTGTAGTATTGATTATCTGTATATAAAATACTTAATTATTTCAACAATATTTATTTATTTTAACTTTATACGTATTTCGGCATGTTTACATGCCATTGTCAAAGGTTATATTAGAAAGTAAACAGTTGGTGTTGGTATAGCAACAATAGAACTATGTGGGTGTTTGTATTTGTAACAACGTACGTGTTCTTTATACCTAATATCAAAATTTCTAATTGTCTGGCCTATATAAACCGAATTACAATGCGAAGAATTTAATTTGTAAATGCCTGATTTCAGCAAATCATCTGTTTTTGATTTTGCATTAAACAAGGTGTTTAAGATGTTTCTAGTTGTTTTAAAACTTACTTTATAGTTATTTGTTTGGTTTATAATTTTAGCAATTTTTTCTGATTTGTCACCAAAATATGGGATCGAGGCATATTTAATTGTATCGAATGAAGTTGGAGTATTCGGATAAATTGTTTGAATGGCTAATTTATAGTCTTTTTCTTTAATTAATGTATCAATAAGTTTAGTATTATAACCATTACTGTTTAATAATTGAAATTTCTCTATTATAATTAATTTCATCTAAAGGGACCGTCAAAGCCCTATGTATCAGGGACCTGTATGCTTGTAATTTATGTGTTTATGATGACAAGAATCGTGTGGTATTGTAATGTCTGTTTGTGTAGATTTTCTATAAACTGAGTATTCACATTTATTAGTTGTTTTAATTTTTATGTTTAAATCTAAAAAGTTAATGGACTTATTTTGTTCAGTTTCTAGTGTAAATTTTATGTTTGGGTGCAAGCTGTTAATACAAATTAAAAATTCATTAATTAATTCAAATGAACTATCAAAACATGCTAAAATATCATCAACATAACGAAACCAAAATATAACTTTCTCAGATTGATTTGATTCGAATATTTGATCTTCTAGATTTTCCATAAATATGTTAGCTAAAAGAGGTGAAATTGGACTTCCCATGGGTAAACCATCTTTTTGGAAATAAATTTTATTATTAAAAGTGAAATAATTTTGATTGGTGCAAAGTTCAAATAATTGAATCAAAGATGGTTTACCCATGGGAAGTCCACGCCTCACTAGGAACGTGTGGAATTTTTTACCGTCCTCTGCATTTTCTTTTTATCTAATCCGCTAAGCTTAATATTAAACTTTAAACCGTCTCAAATTACATGAGAAATGTCGTCTTGATTATATAATAAATAAAATTGTTGCTATACAAAATGTTCCTCATCTTACGGGGTCAAGACTTTCTTAATTTTTTTTTCAAAAATAAAGAGGTTCATGTTACCCTTCTAATTTGGACAGAACGCCACTGACGACAATATTCACGTATTATTTTTATTTCAACGCCATTTCGTATTGATCTGTCTGCGTCTTTTGGCAGTTGCACCCAAGTGCAATACCAGTTTGAGGTTGGTACTACCATTCACTAACTGGATCAAACATCGGCTTGAAATTTGACTAAATTTTCGATATTCAAATTGGTTTTGTAATTCTAGAAAAAGCCTTTCCCTGGATTTCTGGAAATATTCAAGACTGCTATGATGATTCATTCGTCTAGGAATTAACATTTTATGATATAAGCATGAATGAAGGAACATATTTTCGTTTGAAACCTAAGCTGATGTTGTTTCTGATTCTGCTAGATTGTATTTCCAGTTCGCCTACTCTATTACTATATTAGCAGTTTTGCAACTAACTACAATTCATTATGTTATAGTTTGTCTGAAAGGATTATTTATAAGTTGGAATTGGATATCGTTTGTAATTATTGTTGTTATGAGTGTGACGAGACAAACACATATATTAGTTTAGGTAATAATTTGAGCGGTTAATAATCGTAGTAAAATATTGTCACAACTGTAAAATAAATAAAGTTCCTGGGCGCTGTATTGTCGTAATATGCAGGGTTTCTGGTATAACGAATTGTTCAAAGTAGGTTCATTTAATTGTGACCTAAAATACTCCGTTTAGAAAATAGCGTCTCGAAGCGGGGACGTGAACAAAAAAAAATAACGTTTCGTTTTTCGATTACGGTTCAATCACAATACAGTTTACTTCTACGAAAAATTTCGGTTTCGATTACGGTTACCGGTATTTTTTGGTTTTTCTTTGTGAAACGCAAAGAAAATTCTCGACAAGATTATGTGGAAAAATTATGCCATGCAATTAAAACAAAATTGAAGTTATCACGAAAAATTAGCAGCATTAAAAAATGTATTGTAAATAAAACAATCCTTGACTTCAACTTTTTTTCAATTTTAGCTTTATGCGTATTTCAACGTGTTTATACGTCATTATCAAAAGCAAGATTAAAAGTAAACAGTTGGTGTAGGTATAGGAACAATAAATCTTCATAACTTGATCTTGATTTTCTATATCTGCGTCCAGATGATTTGATTTCTCATTCCAAAACGTCTAATAACGGTGAATTTAAGAGATCAATTTGTTCATTCATTAAAGGTACAGATTTTAAATGATTATGAATTCGAAATGCTTCCAGTATATCCAACTTCCGTTTGTCATCACAAAAGTGTAACAATTGTAGAGTGTTATTAGATGTCATTGAATGATTGTGTTCTAATAAGTGTTTAGCGTAATTGGATTTATGGGGGTGTTTATACTTGTAACAACGTACGTGTTCTTTGTACCTAATATCAAAATTTCTAATTGTTTGTCCTATATAAACCGAATTACAGTGCGAGCAATTTAATTTGTAGATGCCTAATTTTAGTAAATTGTCTGTTTTTTCTTTGGCATTAAAGAAAGTGTTTAAAATGTTTTTGTTGTTTTAAAAGTTATTTTACATTTATTTGTTTTGTTTACAATTTTGGCAATTTGGCCTGATTGATTGCCAAAATATGGAATTGAGGCGTATTTCAATTTATCGGATGAAGTAGTTGGATAAATTTTCTGAATAGCTAATTTATATTTTTTCTCTTTAATTACTGTATTAATAAGTTGAGTATTATAACCATTATTGTATGCAATGTGTTTAATAATCGAAATTTCTGTTTTAATTAATTTCACCTAAAAGAACCGTTAAAGCCTTATGTATCATGGACATGTATGCTGCTAATTTATGTATTTTATGATGACAAGAATCGTGTGGTATTGTAATGTCTGTTTGTGTGGGTTTTCTATAAACAGAATATTCAAGTTCATTATTTGAATTAATTTTTATGTTTTAATCTAAAAAGTTAATAGACCTATTTTGTTCAGTTTCTAGCGTAAATGTTATTTTTTGGTGCAAGCTGTTAATAAAAATTCATTGATTAACTCAAATGAACTATCACAACATGCTAAAATGTCATCAACATAACGAAACCAAAATATAACTTTCTCAGAATGGCTTGATTCAAATGTTTGATCTTCTAAATTTTCCATAAATATATTAGCTCAAAGAAGTGAAATTGGACTTCCCAAAAAACCTGTTGAAGTTAAGGATTGTTTTATTTACAATAAATTAAAATGAACTTCAACGATGTAAAGCTCGAACTTATAAATAGAGCATTAAAAAAGTTTTCGTTTTTATCTAACTGTACAGAAACCTGCTGCTGGGGATAACTCAAAAATAAAGTAGCTACGGTTTTCGGCTATTTTCGTAGAACAGACCGCCTTAAGTCGTAGTCTTTTGATGAAATGCCTAGACAGATCACGAATTGAATGAATTGTTTTGAATTATTATTAAATTATTAAAACAAAATCTTTCGGTATTAACCTAGAAATCTTGGAAACATGCCAACATTGTTAAAAAAAGTCATGAAAAGTAAATTACTCCATGCACAGATTTTCTATACAGGTTTACTATTATTGCAAAACAATGAAGCCAGACGCCATTTTGTAAGCGGTCAAACTCAGTTTTGTCACATTTTACAAATTTAGACACTGTTTTGTATTGCAACGTTAATATTAGTCAACATAAGTAATTAGATTTGCAATTTTGCAAACCGCGAAGAGCTTAAACCTACAAAATATACGGTTATTTGTAGCAATCCTTTTACATACAACAATTATTTATTACAACCCGAAACCAGTATTCCACGTCTTAGAAATGAAGCAGTTCTATGTGTATATTCATATGCTTCGCAAGAATTGTGCAGAATGCAAGACACATTACCAGTAGAACTTCTAAAACCTAATTCCGTCTACTTCAATGAAACTGCTATAAATCCTGTAATAGTTTCTTCACCTACCAAAGAGGGTATACGCAAAAAGTTGATATATTGCAAACATTACCAGTTAACTAAACTAATCTTAGTTAGTAATACGCAAATGCAATCATATGTTAAATGTAGTACTTTTTGTTGTAGCTGTATTACTGCAAGCGCGCTATATCGAATTTTACGATGCTATTTTGACCTCCTACAAAATGGCCGCCCGCCTTCACTTAGTTGATTTTTAAGAAGCTGGAGTCGTGTGATCGAACTATATAGAATTCTGTGACTCTATGTGACTGTATGTGTCGCAGGCGCAACAACGTGCACTCTAATCATAGTTTTGGCTACAACCCTCAGGGTGAACCAAATGCGCTAAGCATGCGAAGTGCGAATATTAAATAGTAAATACTAATGTCGGTTCTACATTAGTCGGAACGAAAAAATACCTGCATATTCTTAAAATAATAACGGTTACATAATTTAAAATATTAGCAACTAATTATGTGTTAAATTTTGTCGAATTTTTGTCAATTCGGATATGCAATTATACTAAATTTTACATGACATAAAATTTAGTATCAATTTAATTTAACATCGGTGTAAATAGACATTTTTTATGCAAGATGAGTACTTTAAATGTCGCTCCCTACTATTTCCTAAACTATATTTTTCTTAATTCAAGTTTGGTGCCTAATGAGCTACTTTATATGCCATACTTCCAAATGTTTTAACGTGCCCTACCCCGTACACCTAACTTAACTATCGCGCTCGTCCTTGCTAGTCTAAATTTATCTAAATCCGGCTGCAACCAGGTACAAGAGTCCCAGCAAGTTTTGTTTAATTTTTTTTGGGATACTTGGACAAAATTTTACTTGATTTTAGGACAATTTTAATACGCTGTTTACATATCGAGTGTAAATGAAACATGGCTTAGCTCTTAGCACTTTTGCATATTGACACTGATTTGAATTCACCAAATGATAAGATTCGCTATTTGACGAGCTTAAACACTGAATTGTCTTCTAAAATTTAAAAAAAAAAATTTTGGGAACATAAAGCCCGTCCACGAGAGGTGGCGCGCTTAAATCTGCAAAGCAGTTATAGTGCGATGGCGCCACCTCGTGTGAACGAGAAAAGTTTTATGTGTACAAAAATAATTTTTTTAGACATCACTATTTTTTCAGATTTAACACATTTAAAATACATTTTTGTTCGTCAGAAAGAAATTATCTTCTTTTTTGTATTTGTATTTCTTCGAAAATAAATAGGTTGTCGGTAAATAAAAAAAAATACTAAACAAATATTGTTTATTCTGACAAAAATTATCACCCTTAAAAAATTTTTTTATTAAAAATAAACGTTTAATTCTTCCACTGGCCTAAATGGCGCTTCATAGTAGAGAATTATTACCTAAACTGATTTATATTCAATTTTATTTTATTGGCAAAATTTATAGTAACAATAATAAAAATTTTGATTATGAAGTCACTGGATTATGGAATTATAGACTTCACAAAATTATTTTTTCAAATTTAACACATTGAAAATACATTGTATGTACGTCAGAAAAAAAAAATTCTCCCTTCCCGATTATCCTGGCTCAGAACACTTGGTGCTATTCACGGGTTTAACATGTGCCACCCTAAAAACTCCAACTTAGTAGCCGAACTCGTCCCCGCTGCTACGAATTAAAAAAAATTCGGCTACAGCTAAGCCCGAACCCGGGCCGACTGAATAAGACTGCGAGTTCTTAATTCGCAGACTTACTGCGACCGCCAAGAAAATTATCGACTACAGCACTATTCAGTTAACCCACAATACAGAAAATTTTGGAGTGTGGAATAAAGTGGTTCATTAGATCCCAAACAAGATTTACTAAGAAAAAAATTTAATATTCTGAATAGTTCAGGAAATAGTAGGGGGGTGACACTTAAATGACTCACCCTGTATAGACAATTTGGTCAAGTTGTGGAAATTTTGGAAGGTGAATCTATGTCAGACCTTTTAGAGACGAAGAAAAGAGTTCGAAGTGACTAAATACCACTTTTTTCATCAATACATAACGAAAAATACAAAACTCTGTAATATAATATTAAGATTAAATATCTTTTGTTTAAATGAAACAGAATCGTTTCTCTTAAAATTATGTTATTTGACATTTCTCTTACGAAAAAGTTCGCTAGAAATATCTTGTATTTTAAAACTATAATCCTGATTGTTGATTTTTTTATTTTAAACTTGAATAGTTGCCTATATTTGGAACTTTGGTGAGTAAATGGAAATTTACTGTATTAACAATGAATGTACAAAACAAGATCGAATAAAGTTTCAAGAAGAATTTCAGCAGAGTCAATTTGCATCATTTTGTTATAAAAAATACCAAATATAGTTCTGTTTACGTTAGACATCTGCGACAATCATGTGCAATGATTCGGTGAAAAATGAATCATAGTAGTTTTATATATTTACGCAAATTTTAATTGTTGGTTACGTTTGATACCAGAGTGGTACCTGTGCGTATTATTAGTACATTAATTGCTCCAATTACGTGTGACTAAATATGTTGTTCTAGATACTACCTAATTGAATAAGAAAGAGAAATTGCTCGAAGCAATAAATACAAAATTTATAAATCGGTTGGACTAGCGCAACAGTAAGAGCATAAAATAATTCAATACTAGCGGAACCCGCGGTCTACGCCCCACACGCTTTTTCGGCAACTTCTTTTTAAAATGTAATTAATAGGCTGTGTCGAGACGCCAGACATGTACCGAATGCGTCCCGCAGTATTATATATTCACAAGCGTCTACGGCCTGACCATGCTGCAGGCTTCGCGCAGATTAGGAGTATTTTATCAGTGAGCTAATGCAACTTTGTTTTCGTATTTTTTCTATAAAAATATAACTGCTCTTAACCATAACCTCGAGTAAATAGCAAAGATCAACAAGATTGTTTTAAAACAAGCAGTATGTAAAATAAAAAAGAAATTGGCCCCAACTGGGATTCGATCTCTCAACTGTTTATGCAGCAAAATGCTGTACAGCCGTATTTCCACATGAGCCACGATGAACTCGCAGGCAGTTACTAAAACACGTAATATGAACTTCTAAACAGTCCGACCGTGCACGAAGCAGCGCGAAGCCTGCAGCATGGTCAGGTCGGAGACGCTCAAATACCCAAAGTGAGCGACTTACCTGAACATGCGTAACTACTAACTAATCATGCGAATGTTTATTATGTTGTAGTTAGATCCCTATCCAGCGTGATCGACATCAATTAATTTTTAAAATAAATCTACCCACGTTTCCTTCGAATTGCCCCGTCAATTGGTGTTTTTAATTTAAATTTTCACGTTAGAAACTCTTCTATCTGAAGAAACGAATGTCTGTCCTTGATTCCTATTCTTGGTGATTGTGTATGGTAAGTTCGGTTAGGTAAGGTTAGTCTTGTCTGAAATTTTGTTTTTTCAAACTGTAAATGGTAGGTAGTTCAGTATCAGAGGGTGCTAATTGTAGATAATAAAACAAGATTTCAGATATCTGTTCTCTTGAAATCTCCACTACAATGCAATTTGTTAACCTGATTTGAGTTATTTATGATTATCTTCGAGCGCGGCATCGATTGCATACTATGACCTACATCTCTCTCCACAGTCGTTTTAGTACTGATCTGTCCGAGATCGTACCGTAAGTAAAACTCGAGTCCGATAGAAGGGATCCGTAAGCTGAACATGTCTGTTCCCAAGAAGGAGTCTAATGTGGGAATGCCAGCTATCGACAGATTATGTCCCAATCGTATACACAAACCGTAGACATTAAATCGTGCTTGTCTCTATCGAGAACTGTAGCAGCCCACTGTACAAACGAATATGCGCCTTATATAATGAAAGCGAAAATATGTTGCTTCTAGTACTGGGGCCCCTCACCACTAAAATTTGAGACAGGTGGAAGGGATCCGAATTTATTATAGGTAGATAGTGAAACCCGTGGGCTGTCCCCTGCTTTTTTGCTAACAATTAAAGCGAATAAATTGGGTCGCGGATCGAATTTCTAGTCTAGTTTAGTCTAGATAGTAAATCCGGATCCGTTTCAACTGTCTCAACATTTAGTGACGACGCATTCAAAAATTTCTCGACACACCTCATTAATTATGTTTACGAGTTTCGACGTTTATGTAAAATTCAGGTAAGGTAATAGGGCCATGAAGCTGCGATACCGGTGAAATGTATTAATTACATCATTATATCTCTTTAAATACATTTGGCACCAATTCTTTGTAAATAAAAGCGAGGAGCGCAGCCACGAATTCTGCTAGTTTTATAAATTAATTTGCAATTGCTTAAACTTTTGTAGAAATGCTAGCGTTTATTATTGCTCACTATATTTGGCTTAGTCAAGTGTTGTTTCTACTTAAGAATTCGTAGCCTGTATATTTGAAAATCGTCAAAACACTATAAACACAAATAAAATAATAAAATTAACACGAGTTGCTGTATTTAAAAGATCGTGTAATTGTAAAAAACAAAAACGTTTGAACGTTTGAGTACTTCGCGCGCGTTAAACGAACCTATGCGAGGGTCATTTGGTTGTTAGTCCCCAATTCAGGTATACACCACCGAATAAAGCCGCCGGATTAAAAGGCCTTCAAATGAATAAGAGTGAAATAGAAAGCGTATTGCGGTAAAATTCATATTACACAAGCTAAAAGAGGATAGAAGTATCTGCGCATTAAAGACTTTAGGGTGACGAACCCACAACTTCCGAGAATTATGTTGTCAACTGTCCGTGGTAAGCGCATGCCAATAGCCGCCTAATTTGCGGAATTCGCACGTACACGACGTAGTAGTGTGAAAACAGTTGTTGGCTGTGTAATCATAATTTAGTGGTGTTGTACGATGTCCGTGCAAAATAATTTTGGATTGTGAATGCCATGTAAGAAAATGTTTTTACTTGTTTCCACTGTCTGCTATTTTGTGATAATTCTTTGTGGGATATTGACTGCAAACATTTAAAAACTAAAATTTAAACACATTTTTATCGGTAACCCACATGAAAAATTTTGTGCATTTTGACACACTGGCAATGTGGGTATCCATTTACAATAATTTTATTAGAGGGTGCTTATCGAAAGTCTACTAAAGACTTTAATGAAAATATTGGTAAAAATAGATCATTTTACTAACGTAAAGGATGGGTTTGTAATATAAGGCTACCTAAAACTTGGGTAAGAACAAATGTATTCAAAAAAAAATACTTTAAAATGCCTTCCAGTACACCACACCACGAACCGTCACTGGTAATTATCACCCCACCTTAATATTTTACACAAATAGTTACATGAATCACTCTGTAGATGGATAGAGATTTTCATATTGCTGTAAGAAAAATTTCTTCAAATTAACTGCAACTTATTGTAGAAACAAAATACCAACCTATTCCTATTGATTTCACTACGCTTATTACTGGTAAATAAAAATATACTCTCAAGATGTAATATTTACAACCATGATTTAATCAAACATATTTTACGTAGTTGCCGAATTACAAAACATAATTTATGATTTCATTTGTCCGTAAATTACAAAGAAAACTCTGCAGGTGGTATTCATGTTGGAGTTGGCTTGTTAATAATAATATAAAATCGATGATTAGATCGAAGGTTGTAATGGAGCGTCCATGGAACGCCCAATTAATTGGACAGGTTAAATGAGAAAATTAGAAGCAAAACATTCAGCTTAACCCAAATTAAAAGCACGATCGTTAGTTGTTAAGTTTTAATTTTAAGGTGTTATGATAGAAGGTGTGATTTATTAAAATGTTTTCAGCGTAATAAAAGAGATCATAGTACCGTATTAATTTTCATAAGATGTAGTATTTATTTATACAGTGGGTTCCACTACGGTGGGTTTTCTTTCCCGTTTTGGTTTTATAAAAATAATCTTCTGATGATCAATAGAGCTTGTATCGTGCTCATTTTATTTTAAACAATAGGAATATTTGTTCACGGTCCATAAAAGTCGCTTAATTATGGGCGAGTTGTTAGGTTTTTACGCTAGTTACGTTTTAGTTGCTGTCCAGGCTACAAACTAACTTATACTACGAATATATAAAATATACCGTCTGTCTATAAAGTAACCCTCCCCCTAATTAACTTTTGAACGACTTGATATTTTACTACGATATTTGGTGTGCTTTAATGGGAAATTAAATACTATTTCTTAGTCAAAACCATAAATTTTGTATCATTCAAAATGGCGACTGGACGCCATTTTGAAATTTGTTTTTAAATAGAAATGGGGGGTCGAGTGACACCTCATTGGAAAGGTCTTTTAATTCTGCGTCTGATCCTAGAGTTTCAAAGAAACATATTTAGCTATAACGAAATGGCGGATTTTAAACAAATGGACTCACACAATTCAAAATTGTTTTGATTTATTTATCCACGGTCGAGTGACACCTCATTTGAAAGGTCTTTTAGTTCTGCGTCTGATCCTAGAGTTCGAAAGAAAAATATTCAGCCATAACAAAATGGTGGATTTTAAACAAATTTGTTTTGATTTTTTTATCCAGTAGTCCACTTTTTCATTTGCAGTACAAAATTTGGCCAGAAATAACTCAGGTCGCTGGAAATAATATTGAAAACGTTATGTTCCAACAAGACGGTGCGCCGCCTCATTATTACAGACCTGTTTGTGACTTTCTCAACGGACATTGTCTTGGAGGATGGATTGGTAGGCGGGGGCCTGTAGAATAGCCAGCTCACTCCCCAGATTTAACTTTCTTAGATTTTTTTTCTATGGGAATATCTGAAATCGAAAGTGTACAGAACCCGCCCAGAAACAATTGAAGCAACGCATTACAGAAGTTTGCAGAATTATCACTCCAGAAACTTATGAAAATGTAAGGCAGGAATTTTATAACCGACTTTTTATGTGCCAAGAAGTGAATGGTAAACATTTCGAACACTTAATTTAATTAATTTAAACTTTAATTCTTAGTTTTTTTAAATAGACTTTTTTATCTTCAAACACTGTCATTTTGTTATGGCTGAATATTTTTTTTTGAAACTCTAGGATCAGACGCAGAACTAAAACACCTTTCCAATGAGGTGTCACTCGACCCCCCTTTCCATTAAAAAAAATTCAAAATGGCGCCCAGTCGCCATTTTGGCAGATACAAAATTTTAATATGGTCTGAAAGATAGTATTTAATTTCCCATTAGAGCATACCAAATTTTGTGGAAAAATATCAAGTCGTTCAAAAGTTAGTTGGGGGGAGGGGGGGTTACGTTATAGACATAGTGTATACCACAAAATTTGCCTAAAATGAAACTTAAACCATTTTTAGGTTGTAAGTGAAACCTCAAAGCTTTTGAAAATCGGATTATTCGAATAATCAAATGATCGATTACTCCGACAATCAATCGAAAAATCGATAGATCAACCAACCTAATAACCGATTTGTAGTTATCTATATATAAAATCTGTAACTGTCGCACTATAACAACACGACTAAATCTTGCATCTAGGAAAGATTTATCACTATAACACACTAGGGGACCTTTGCATGTCGGCTCAGTTAATTGATTGTCTTCAACTAAATTTGTCTTTTTCGTCACTTCTGTTAGTATAATTTGGTTGTTTATGGGGGTTGCTTTAATCCTAGCGGCTCGGAAGTGCCTGAATTCCACCATTCATTGACCTGTAAATTGGGAGTAGACCCGCTTCCGCTTTTTATTAAAAAGTGTTTACTACCAAATTGATTACTACGAATTATAGATGTTGTAGGATCTCCAATTTTAACTAATTCCCCCCCCCCCCCTTTTTAAAGGAATGTTTCTGGGGCTATGACATGATTTATTATCGGTGAATGTTTTTTCTGAAAATTTGACAGATTGCTCTATACTGTCATATTTAACCTAAGAAAGGATGGTCTTTAAAAATGGTAATGCAAATTCCACCGAATTAGCGCCATCTCTGTGTTAGGTCACGTACATTTCATACGATCCTCGTATAGAATACGATTGCTAGTCAACCAGAAAACAAGCTAGTGCTCGTGAAAGCGTTTTAACTTGTGTTACACTGGCTTAATTATACTGATTCAGATCGACTCGACCCCCAATAATTTAAATTTGTTTAAACGCTATTGGCAGTTATCGTTTACTATATAATTTATGGCGACGATTCAGGTTTCTAATGTTAAACATTGGTTGCGGATCATCTCAGTTATAGAAATATAATTTATGCATGTTGGAATCAATTTTTATGCAGATTTAAAAATCTACAGTTGTTTAAAATTGTAGTTTGCAAAATTAGAAAACGAGGTAGGTATGTTATTTTGATTTATTATGGCCACCTGTACGACTCCAATATAGTAGAGAAAGTAAAAATTTTTCCAATTTTGAACTTTTTACCTTTTCACTTAATGAGGGATCTCAGTAGGTACTGGGATTATCCGAAATCATGCAATTTTCATTATATGGGATCGAGGTTTATTTACGGCCAACTCAAATTTCCGAACAACGATGCAATTATTTTATAATCGCTATACTTTTAGAATTTTGAAATAGTATGAGGTTAAGGGGAAGGTAAATTAGCGAATTCATTTTTTGTAGAAGAGTGTAGAAAAAGAACGAAATTTTATTCTAACAGTTTATTTCCAATAAATAATCTTACCAGACAAATACTGTTCATGTGAAAATCCGTGACTGTATTCCACATGAAGCATCCCCTTTTCATTAAGTTCATTTCCTTGCATTTCGCGATTTCTGACATTCTATGGAAAGAACACTTTGTAATTTACGCACGATACACTTCAGGCAGTGTGTGAAGTAAACTCGGTTTTCATTTATCGTCTTCCTTGTTACTAATACCTTAAAAAACATTCCTCATAAACTATCTACTAAAGTTTGCAGGAAAAGTGGAAGGGCTTGTATAGGAAAATTAAAATTTTCTGTCAATTACTTTTTGTTTTTTACAATATAAAAATTTAATAAAAACCATAAAAGACGCGGAAACATTAATTATTGTATAATTTTTATGTGCAGAGTGTATCAAGAAACTTGGTTTAAATTTTATATACCGGGTGTAAACGAAATATGGTTCACCCTTTTTTTTTTTCTTTAGTTATTAACATAAATGAATGAAATTAGGTATGGGTAATATATCTATCAAATTAAATTATTTGATGGTGTTAACAATTTTTTAACACTTCCGGTTTCGCCGGAAATGACCATAACTTTCTTATTTTAAATACAACACCTTGTATATTTTAACATATTTGGAATCTAGGGGAAATTCTGCATATGACTGTGTACTGTAATTGTTTTTTGACCACTTTACATTTTTTACTTACTAATTAATACCCAACAACTGAAGAACTAACTCAGAAACAAGCTGTATACCAAACAGAACTCACTAAGAAACTAGCGCCTACTCAATCATTGGAAGCTATGGAACTGGACTTCTTAACCGATAAAATCACAAAAGACATTCAAATCGCCACCAAAAAAGTAATTACAAGAGATATATCAAAGAAAAATGGCAAAATCACACCTAATACAGTTAAACTTATAGAAGAAAGAAGGAGATTGGACCGAGAATCTGATGAATATAAAACAATAAATAGGAAGATAAGTAAAGAAATTAGAAAAGATATAAGAGCCTACAACAATCAAGAAATCCAGAATATTATAGAGGACAATATGAATATGAGAGTGATGAAATCAAAAATAGGAAAAGGAAGACCGAAGATCAATAGATTGAAAAACAAACAAGGAACAACCACGACGAACAAAAGCGAAATTGTGAATATAGTAGAAGATTTTTACAGAAGACTTTACACTTCGACTACCTCGACATCGAAACCACACAGGAAAACTATGGTAAATGTAGGTTCAGATGTTCCTGAAATAGACAAATCGGAAGTAAGAACAGCATTAAAACAAATTAAAAATAGAAAATCTCCCGGAGAAGACAGAATAACGAGTGAAATGTTAAAATTGGGTGGCGAAATAGTAGAAGATACTCTTAAGGTACTACTAAACAAATGCCTTAAAGATGGAAAAATACCCGTTAAATGGCACAACGCGGCAACAATAATTTTGTTTAAAAAAGGGGACAACACAAACATTGTAAACTACCGCCCCATCAGCTTATTATCGCACCTTTATAAATTATTAACAAAAATCATAACAAATCGCCTAAACAATAAATTTGAATTCTACCAACCGGTTGAGCAAGCGGGCTTTCGAAAGGGCTTCAGCACGATGGACCATATACAGTCAATCCGCACATTAATAGAAAAATGTGACGAATACAACATTCCCGTGCACTTGGCTTTCGTAGACTACAGGAAAGCATTTGACTCCATTGAAATGTGGGCCATTCTGCAAGCTATGGATAACGCCCGAATTGACTCAAGGTATTCAAATCTTCTAAGATATATTTACGAGAATGCAACCATGCAAGTGAAAATAGACGAGGATATGGTTACTAACAAGATCCCAGTACAAAAAGGTGTTCGCCGAGGAGATACAATATCCCCAAAATTATTCACCTTGGCACTAGAAGACATATTTAAAAAACTGGCATGGGAAAATAAAGGTATTAACATCGATGGATCATTTTTGAATCACCTAAGATTTGCGGACGATATCGTCCTCATAAGTAACGATGGAGATGTATTAAAAAATCACGAATCTAAGCTAGTTGGTCTTGAAATGAACCTAGACAAAACAAAAGTTATGAGCCAGACCGAAATACAGATCAATATAGAAAATACCGACCTCGAAATAATAGACGAGTATATTGCAATGATATGCGGGGTCTTGTGACTACTAGAAAACAATTCCTAAACTGTCTGCAATTCACGCAATTAAATTAAACTTTCTATGAGACTCTTCTAACTTTCTCAGGGTCGTTATTTAGCTAGTAAATAAGTTATTTAAATTAACTTTATAAATAGAAATAAACACACACAACGATATCAACTTTACAAAATAAGGTTTTATTTAATAAATGAATTTCTAAATGTGGTTTCCGAAAAATTAAATGAGTTTTACTAATTACAATCGTCTTGTTTTTTAAATAAACACTTATCTTAGCGTCTCCTTATTAGGATATTCTTCGCTCGAGCAAAACGCTGAGTGTTCAACTTCTATTTCGCTCTGCTGGTTTCTCAAGTAACCTCAGATACTCGCCTTTACTCTGAATCTGCTTCTGCTCTGTTTTATTTTATTTCCAAATTGGTTTTACCACCATCACAACGAACAAACTTCCTCGATCGCCTTTTACGTGTAATACTTCTGTTTTTTTTTATATAATTCGTTGTTACTTCTTTGTATTTTTCTCTTTTATTCTCGTAATTACTTTTATATAACTTTTAGACCCGTTTTTCCTCTTTTTTCTTTCAGAGGATCTCCATTCTCTGTATTTATTTACACAGACGAGTCGTAACTAACTAAACAAATTTCTTTATCTTTTGTCTTCCTTCTTTGATTTTCATTTTTATAACAAACAAATAAATCTCATGTCCATGAGTATCCCTTTCATACGTTTGTGATATTTGTCACTGACATCCAAACTGACATTTATCGACGCACAAATCAAGTAACTCTAAAACTTCTTATAAATTAAACCTTTTTGAACAATTCTGAACTAAATTATAATTACAACTAACATAAATACAAATTCGTATCAATCTGTTGTGTTTTTCTTTTCTTTCAGTAAAAACAAACCATATGAAAAATAACAATGATTAGAGTTTATAACAAGAATTATAGCAAAACTACGCAACCCTGAGTTTAAAAGTTAGAGTATCAAAACCTTACAGTGTTCATAAAACTCCAGTCACAAATAGAATTGCAGCAAGCATTTCAAAAACTGCTCTCCAGGAATCACAATACTCCAGACAAATCAAACACCTCTAAATATCATAGCAATATATGTATATCTTGGGCATATCATTTAATTAGGCAAACAAAATCAAACAGCCGAAATAACAAGACGAATACGTTTGAGTTGGGGTGCATTCGGAAAATTGAGCTACGTCTACCTGTTATGACATATGGCATGGAAACAGTAACACTTACGCAAAAAAGCGCTAATAAATTAAGAACTGCACAGAGAGCAATGGAGAGGGCCATGCTTAAAATCAGCTTGAGAGATAGAGTAAGGAACGAAGAAATTCGAAACAAAACCAAAATTACCAATGTCATACAACGTATAGCTGACCTCAAGTGGAAATGGGTGGGACATGTAGCACGACAAGAGAAAACGAGATGGACCAACAAAATTGTACACTGGCGACCTAGAACAACAAAGCGAAGTATAGGGCGACCACAAAAGAGATGGTTGGATGACATCAAGAAGATCGCAGGAAGAGAATGGTTCCAAAAAGCTAAAGAAAGAAAAACATGGAGAGACATGGGAGAGGCCTACGTTCAGGAGTGGACTAATATAGGCTGAGAAGAAGAAGAAGAAGAAGAAGAAGAAGAAGAAGAAGAAGAAGAAGAATTAAAACCTAATTTTACTGGTTAAAATGTAATACAGTCATGGGTATTGTTAGAAACATTAAAAGGTGTTCTTTCCGAAAAACAATATGAATTGTAATGATTATCTGTATATAAAATACTTAATTACTTTAACAATATTTATTTATTTTAACCTTATACGTATTTCGGCATGTTTACATGCCATTGTCAGAGGTTATATTAAAAAGTAAACAGTTAGTGTTGTTATAGCAATATAACTTGGTGACTTGATCTCGGTTATCGTCTGCAGATCACTTGATTTCTTATTCCAAAATGTCCAATAGAGGAGAATTTAAGAGATCAATTTACTCATTCATTAACTTAGTTTCTAAATGTTTGTGAATTTCAAAAGCTTCTAGTATATCTAACTTACATTTATCAGCACAAAAGTGTAAACATTTTATGGTGTTATTAGATGGCATTGAATAACTGTGTTCTAGTAAGTGTTTAGCGTAATTGGATTTATGTGGGTGTTTGTATTTGTAACAACGTACGTGTTCTTTATACCTAATCAAGTCAAGATCAAGTCACCAAGTTCTATTGCTATAACAAATATAACCTTTGACAATGACATGTAAACATGCCGAAATACGTATAAGATTAAAATAAATAAGTATTGTTAAAGTAATTAAGTATTTTATATACAGATAATCATTAAAAATGGGCTGTAACGAAGTAAAGCTAGAATTTATAAATAAATATGAATTGTTCCGTTTTAAATTTCTGACACAAAGTGGTGTAGTCTGATTTTTATATAACGGTAGCATATTTATGTGTATCGTATATTAAAAATGAAACTAGTTTTTTTCACACTTTTATAATCCTCGTAAATTTCTTCAGACTTTTATTTTTGAATTAAATTACTGTTAATTTATTTTATGGTGTTCAAAATTAATTAACATTAGCTTGAATCGATCACAAAAGGACATCCTACCTTTGTCCAGCAGAAAACGAGTCTTTTATATGTACTGTTGAGAAGTCATTGTCCAAAAACGTCAACGTCCCGAAAACAGCGAAAGTCAATGTCCAGTATTTTAATTCTGATAGGGCAAACGAAAATTGTTGACTTTGCTATAAAATATTTCAACGAACTTTCGGGGTGAGTCGCCTCACACTTCCTCATCATTATTCCACAACTTACTTTGCGTTTTTAAGTAACAGTGATTTTACAGAGTGCTTTACATGCATGTTTAGCAACAGGTGTTGCGTATTTTGCATTGAAAAAAACTGATGAGAAAGTTAAACAAAATTTAACTGTTTGAATTTCTTAATTAAGTTTGCGTAAATGGTAATGTAAAGAAGTGCTAAATAGTTTTAATAGCCTTAAAATTCAAATTAACACTTGAAATAAGCAAAAACAGGTAGCAAACTAAACATAAACCAGGTTGCCTGTTCTATATTCGCAAGTGTTGCTAATCGAAAAACGTTGTAATACTTGCTACTATCTATTAAAAAAAATGGGAATATGTGGAAAACATGAATTTTTTTTTTATTGCAACAGTAACAAGTTTAGTAAATAAAATTATGCTAGAAACTACTACAACAAGTTTTTTTTCAACAAATATTTACAGTTTTTGCCGCCAATAACATTATTACTGCTTCAAAATTTAAAATTTATAAAAATAATTTTTCAATATTATTCATTTTATCACAAATACCAGTGGCGTAACTGGCAGAGAGGGTAACTGGCAGAGAGGGCAACGGCCCCGGGGCCCGAGCACTTAAGGGGCCCTGCCACGAGCCACGAGTTTTTATTTTTTTTTATTTCTCTATTCCGAAGTTTTTGCAATAAAAATTTTTGATTTTCGACATTATTCATTTTTATGCGGTCCATAAAAATCCATTCTAGGTAGCCCTCGAAAAAAAATTCATGTTTGTTTCAATTAAACGGTTTATTCTTCAACCACTGTTTTTTCTTATTACATATTTGAGATTATGTTAAGCAAGCTAAGACATGCGATTTTTACTTTCCTATACTTTCAGTATAGGGAAGTATTGATTTCATGAAACATTTCAAATTCGAGATTTTGACGTAAATACAGGATTTGGACCAACAGGAACTAAAAAAAGTGGTTTTAAAAAAAATGTCTGTGGGTGGGTGGTTATGTATGTATGCATGTTTGTGTGTGGTGCATCATAACAGCCGAACGGATGGTTCGAGTTTGATAAACTTTGGAATACAATAAAGTAAGCTTTTTAAAAAAAATCAGAAACCAGAAGCGAGAATTAGACATGTTTCTGGAAGCATTTTTTCCGAAATCAAATATTATAAATTTACAAACAGAATTCAATAGAAGACTTTAGAGCGTTTTGGAACTTTCTAGCTTCGAAATGGCAGCCGCTGCGATTTTTTGAAAATTTTGTATTTAGCGCCTATTACTCAAAAACAGGTTGACAGATCGAGTTAAAATATTTTATCGTAACAGCCCTATAGAGACAGACTGTTACTATGCACAAACATTCCAAAATGTTGGAAATTTTCAAAAAAATATTACTCAAAAACTGGCCATACGATTTTTTTTAATTTTGTGAACTCATGGACCTTAAGATGAGCTACACTTTGGTTTGTGTCTCAGCCCGTTAATTTTTATGTGACGCCGTCTATGAATTTTTAATCATTTGAGTTTTAACGCTCATTTACGCAAAAATAAGTTATCAGATCGGGATGAAATTTTATATTGCAAATGCTCTAAGGGTAGAATTGTAGAATTATAGAGCTAGGGATCAGCTACAATTTGTTTCGTGTCCCACTCCGCTAGCTTCTTTGTGACACCTTCTATAAATTTTTGAAAAACAAAAATTCATACCCCCTTATTTAATAAACGGGGGTCAATAAAAAAAGTTTTGTTTAGGCTAAAGTACTCATGAAAGATAATAAAATAAAGTTCTCAACTTATATATTAAATACTGCAATATTTGAAGAGGTTAATTTCCCCCCCCCCCCCCCCCCCCCCCCACCCAATTTTGGTGGATGAATTTGTCCTAAACCCAAAAACGTAAGCAATAACGCAAAAACGAAAGCATTCTTTTTCAAAAAAATTGATTTTCACAAATAAATAGTTATAAGGGTGCAATAAAAACCTGTTAAACTTAATAATTGCTTTATTTACAATATATTAAAATAAACGTAGGTGTCAATTGTCCGTAATCATAAATAGAAAACAATAGGTACTACCTTCAGTGCCTGTAATATCTCCATAATCATTTTTAGAAAGATATGATGTTATCAACATTATAACGATAACAGCAGCGTCAGCAAATTTGGATTTTTGCTTTTAATAATTACAAGAATTTGCTGTTTCTTAAGTTCTCGTTCCACCCGCCTACCCAGGCTCAGCGAACTTAGCGCTATTCACCGGTCTAACACAACCCACCCCACAAAGATATGCAACCCAACATACACACATGTACACGCTGCCGGGTTTAATTTATTCAGAAAAATTTCCGACGTGCAGAGGATTCGACCTTACTGCCGTTGGGAATCTAACTCTAGAGTCTGAGACACTAATCACTAGACCAGCCGCTGGCCCATCGTTATCTTTAAAATATAATAAATGTGTTAATTTTCGTGAAATATTCCAAAACATACCTACTACATATGCAATTATCATGTGATAGAAAGCTCACACTTTAATTGTAGTTATAAAATGTTAATTGGAAAATGGAAGTGTTTTAATATTGTTACAGACTTTGTTTAGTTTTATACACAACAACGACTTTAAGCCTCCTTTGGGCGAAGAGGAAGAATTGTTGTACAGGAATAGGCGTTTATAGTTGTATAAGAAAACGGATGTAAAACTTGTAATGTTTTCCAAACGCGAATGCAAAGTTTTTGTCGGTATAACGTCATCCATCGTATAACATAATATGAGTACTTTACCAGCAGGATACATTTTTTCATTTTAACTCGCAACTACTTAATTTTTGTATTATAGGCAGTCAGTGAGCCGACAGTGTGCACATTGCTGCGCCTGCGGAGGTGCCACTATCACTTTCAAGGAACATAAACAGAGTAGCATGTCACCATGTACAACCACAAAAACTAATAATAACCTATGTACCCGTATTTCAAAAAGTAGTAAAATTACAATTTAAAAAAGGTATCGCACGGGATTCGAACTCTTAACCAACCTATGACTCACAACGATGTACACGCATTCTAGTACTAAGGTGCGGCGTCTGTTGATAGTCGATACTAGAATATAGAACACATACATTAACAACTCTTCATGTGCCGTTCAATTTTAAATTGCCGGTATATTACGCTGCATGATATCCGATGGCGGTATACTGTATACCGGCAAAATGTTACCAGCCGGCACCGGCCGTTCGGCCGGGACCATGGAAAACCCGGAAATTGGTCTCAGTCACATAGAGTAATTTACTTTTTCGACTACCGGGAATGTAAGTACGCCATGCATCCATGGTTACAAGAAATGTAAGTACCTCATAACATTTGTTTTTAGGTTACAATTAACTTCTTCTTATAGTGCCATACCCTATTGAGGGCGTTGGCTACCTCTCTCCTATGTCTGTGTTTGGTGCGCGGCGATAGATAATTTGCACAGACAGACATAGGGGACCTACAGTTTAACGTAGGCTCCGAACCACAGGAAGTGCATGCACTTCTTCTCCAGAGAGGTTTTCCTGAGGAAAAATCCACCTCGCTGGTTTCCCGTTGCCTTGTGAGGGGGCACGACCGGGGCCGGTGATCGAACCCGGATCCGCTGCATTGGTAGCCCGCGCTCTTACCACTGAGCTACGGCCGCTCTACACTTAACTGCGGAACTTAATAGTGCCACTTACATATCTAGGAAAATAATAGTAATGCAGATTTATAGCAATAGGCATACCTAGCTACTTACGAAATAGAAATAATTGAAACAAAGTTTGATCATAATTCTAATATCAGATCTAGAATGGCACCGTATTTTACAAATATTTTGTAAGCTAATATCTACCAGTACTAGGAAAAATATAATAACAAACACCTAATGTAAGGATATAACATTTTCGGAATGTAATTACTCTTCCTCCAATCTTAATACGTCCTTACATTCCTTGTGGCTTAAATAGCTACTAGTGTTACCCCAGCGCACAATGCACTGACAGACTGAGCGTTGACTGAGCAGGCTAAATGCTAAGTCACATGATGCATTAGTTCCATGAGACGCGGCGTTAGTGTAGATGTCGCCTCAAGTAAAGCGCGTTTAGCAGACTTTCATATCTAAATTAAAATAATTATTATTGAAAAATCGACGTAGAATAAAAATATAAAAATGTTTCATGTTCCATCTGAGGTTAGAGACCTTTCATTGAAAAAAAAAATGATCCAAATTGGTGAAGCGGTAGCCGCTGGAGGAACCGGAGAAAAATACCCTTTGAGCTTTTATATATCTATGGATTTCATGACTTTTTCAAACAATTTTATGTTTCCAGGGTTTCTATGTTTCTAGATTATTGTCGAAAGAGAGTTTTGTCACTGATTCGAAAAAAATTCTTTCATTTTATGATCCGTCTGGGGCATATCGTGGAAAGACAGAGTTCTATAAAAAGAGCCGAAGACCGGTAGATACTTTTGTTTAATGTAACCGCCAGCAGGAGGTTTTTTACAAGTTTGACAAAAATGAAAATTTTTTTAGTGCCGCCAATTTTTCGTGATAACTTCAACATATTTTTCAGTTGCATGGTATAATGTTTTCTACTTAATCTTGTCGAGAATTTTCTTTGTTTCCATCAAGAAATACCGGTATATACTGGTAAACCCTAACCGAAAACGTAACCGAAATTTTAAAAACCTTTGAACCGTAACCAAAAAGAGAAACGTTATTTTATTTCGGTGTACGTCCCTGCACTAATGTGCTTTTGCCTAATTTTCTATTAGCCCCACATTCCACAAGTAATGTAATGAAGACTGGTGTTTGCACTCTATTCAATTGTTTTCATCTCCAAAGTTTGGCAATCTCAGGGCTCCTTGTAAATTTTATCAACAGATGGCGCAACCGTAAATATAAATTTTATTTTAAAATAAATTTGATAAGTAGGAAGTGTTTTTATTTATTTATTACCACAGTAATATTCTAGTCAAAAATGCCAAAATAGTGTTGTTTGCGCAGCTTAGCAAAAGACAAAAAAAAGGATATATCATTAT
Organism: Ctenicera cuprea; assembly: GCA_958336395.1. Classification (NCBI taxonomy): domain Eukaryota; kingdom Metazoa; phylum Arthropoda; class Insecta; order Coleoptera; family Elateridae; genus Ctenicera; species Ctenicera cuprea. The sequence continues at coordinate 17,914,717 of OY284494.1, forward strand.
TTGCTGTTCCCAGGGTGAATTAACTTATTTTGCTTGCCTATAATTGCTAATTATATAATCAGTAAATAAATGTTTTGTATTAAAATTATGCTTTGTACCAAGTAAAGTTTATGCAGTGACTGGAAGAACGCTTACATTTCGTAGTAGTAAGTAACGAGCTCTATTATTCTACTGACTACTTCTGTTATGAATACAGTTTGCTTTTGCACTATAAAACCAGCTTATTGCGGCGACTTGTTTGACCAACGTTGTTGGTTGTTGATTATATTTGGATTTTAGTATCACTATACCTTTTTTCCAACTAAAAACCACCTCAAAAATAACTAAAATGAACTATAAACTTACGTAAAAATGCAGAATAAATGTTTCACTTACTTGCATATTTCATTTATAAAAGTAATAACGAAAGTAACTTATTAACCTAACCGTTGTAAATAAGTCTTCTATACAGGATAGGTGTCAAAACTAGTCTAGTTCTAATAGAAATAATTATCAAACCGCAGTAAATTTGAAATATACTTAAATTTGAAGTTTTAAGAACGCCATCTATGGGCAAATCTTATAAAGAGTCCCGAGATTGTCAAACTTTTAGGATGCATTTTGTATATAGACAAATGGTAGGAGTTGCAACACCATACTCTTCCTTACATCACTGCCCCACAGCAAAAGCTTATGCTCGACACTGTATATTCTGTTCTTGTGAAGAATTTTCCTTAATGTGGCTCCTTCAAAATATGAATTTTATGAAACATTTTCCACATTTCTTATTATGGTAGTCAAAAGCGGATCCACATCTGCATCTACTTAAAAACTAAATTTTTCATTTTTTGTGAAGCTAATTAGTTTTTAATTTTTTAAATTTAAATACGTATTTGTATTTGTTCATTTTTTTATATTATTTTTCTTTTCAAGTTTCGAATGCCGTCAAAGTTTCAACCTAATCCTTTATTTTTGTACTAATACGTTCAGTAAAGTAAAAGTTGCACAATTTGCTGCTAACAGATTTAGCATTAGTTAAGTTAATTAATTTTTTTCTATAATGAAGTAATTAAATACTCTTCCTTGTGGTTACGATTAGATTAAACGTGTAGAACAACATTTTTACGTAACACATAATTTTTCAAATGTTTTATACTCATTCCACGTTTTATGAGCTAGATCGTGGCGTGGTTTCACACTTTAAATCCAGACCTTTTTACGTAACGTTTGGATTTTCGTTGCTGTTAAACTTAATTCCATATCAATTGCTTAATTTAATTTAAAGCAAATGTGGTTTTGAGGTCTAACCGTAGGCTATACAATAACATTTTTGACGCATGTCGTTTCCAATGCAATTAATTAATGAATTATGATCACTGCAAATAGAAACCGCGTCCTTGATGTGCAAAATCAATCTAAATAATAATTATTAGATTTTGCGAATAAAATTATCTTAAAATGATTGAAAGTCGATTATCATGGAATCTTCGGCGCCACTTTTGACTAACATATGGCCGCTGGGTAGCATTTTCCATTAAAGTTCTTATTATGCTGCCTTGGACTAATTCAACCAAATTTGGTATTATTTTGCACAATTATTGTAAACTATTACTTCATTGGATCTATTGGCAGTTCCATATTCGATAGACGCGCGTGTGCTTTATAGATTTGAGTTGTGATTACAAAGTGCCGACTAATGGCTTGCCACCTGTCCTTTCTACAGTCCTTGCGCTCTTTGCTGCTACAATATTTTCTTAATATTCACGAACTCCTTGAGTTTTCACTATTTTTGGATGAATAATTATTTATTAAATAATTATGAAATGTAACATGATAATAGCAGTGGCGTAACTTCAGATTTTGGGCCCGGGGGCAAGATACCTGAAGGGCCCTGACCCCATCCTTAAACAAACTTCAATAATAAAGTAATTCATAATAAGAACAATTTCTTCAATAGGAAAAAAATTATTTGCAGTCTAGTAAATGAATACATTAAAGCCGTGTCTAATTAAGATAAGCAAATCTTAAATTTTTTGAAGTTAATGTGTCTGGGTCGGTACCAAAAAGTGTGGGTGTTATGTTATTACTAAATATAATCTCGCTTCAGTATTTTTCATTGCATAAGTACATACTTACTTACATGGAATTTCAAATGTTTTTTGTTGAATATAAAAACAACGACTGTCGAAAATCAAAAATTTTATCGAAAGAACTTCGTAATAGAGAAATACAAAAAATAAAAACTCGTGGCTTGTGGCAGGGCCCCCTAAGGCCTCGGACCCGTGGGCCGTTGCCCCCTCTGCCCCATGGTAGTTACGCCGCTGTATAATAGTAAAAATCTAATTATTTAAAGATTTACAGTTAGGTTAAAGGTTTAAACAAATACCAACGTTTTTCCTTGATAATTCAGTTAACACAGACATAAATAAAATAAATCGCAAACAAATTATATGCTTATATTTCAGATAATATTAAAATGCTGAAGAGTTGTTAATTAACACATAACTTGCCGAAACGATGTTTTACCATAACCAAAATTCCGAATAATTTTGACGGAAATTAACATTCAAAGTCAAACCAAGCATATTAAAATTGCAAATTCGTGATATCTTGTTAGATCATCTATTTGTCGCCATACCTACATAAATTACTGCTGAAGTTTGTTCACAGTTTTTTTCTTATAACTTCAGGAAATAACATTTAAAATTAAAAACTTCTCAATAAACTTAAAATTGTCGATGTTTACTACCTGCATAAAATACACCCTATCAAAATTGAAACATATTGTATGGACAACTACTAACAAATCATTTCGTCATGAATAACTTATTCAAGGAGAATTAAGTTCCGGCTGAATCACTCGTATGAAACAGCTGTTCGCTGAGGACAGTTGTGCAGCTTTCTTAGACCTTAACCGAGTTTTTGAAATCATTGGTAGGAAAAACTTAATAAAACACTCGATATGTTGGTCTTTGGCACGATTTCTGAAGGTAGATAATGATGACTTTTGTTGTTTCCCAAATACTGAATCAATTGCCTTATGATTAGAGGATGTAGCATAGTGAATTCTGGCAAGAAGTATTACTCACCCATACTTGCTCTTTTTGGTACATATTTCATTGATTTCCCAAAAGAAAATGGCCATGTTTGATATAGTTACAGAGTGGGCAGAGACGGGACACGCACGTGGCCGGACTTTCAGTTTTGAGAGGACACAATTTCGTGGGTGGACACATTTTCAGATAAGAACAGTTTTTTGGAAGCAGTCGTGTTGTGACCATTTATAAGAGGTCAAAATTGTGTAAACATTTTAACTTATTTATAAATTTGAGTACTCAGTTTATAGAAAACCTACACAAACAGACATTACAATACCACACGATTCTTGTCGTCATAAAACACATATATAAGCAGCATTCAGATCTATTATACATAGGGCTTTGACGGTCCCTTTAGATGAAATTAATTATAATAGAGAAATATCAATTATTAAACTAATTGTATATAGTAATGGTTATAATACTAACCTTACTGATACATTAATTAAAGAAAAAGATTATAAATTAGCCATTCAAAAAATTTATCCGAATACCCTAACTTCATTCGATACAATTAAATATGCCTCGATCCCATATTTTGGTGACAAATTAGAAAAAATTGCTAAAATTATAAACAAAACAAACGAATATAAAGTAAGTTTTAAAACAACTAGAAACATCTTAAACACTTTGTTTGATGCAAAATCAAAAACAGACGAATTGCTAAAATTAGGCATTTACAAATTAAATTGTTCGCATTGTAATTCGGTTTATATAGGCCAGACAAATAGAAATTTTGATATTAGGTATAAAGAACACGTACGTTGTTACAAATACATACACCCACATAAATCCAATTACGCTAGAACACTTACTAGAATGACATATTTCTTTGAGGAAGAAATCGACAATCAGGCATTTCCTATAGGTCGGTCGTGTTGAATACAACCCTATTTTTTTCCAAACCTTCACAAGGAGGTGCAAAATAACTGGCTGAAATCCAATGGCTTATAGCTAATAAACACGTTAATCTGGGTCCTGTAAGACCAATGATTTATTGCTATTAATTTGATTTAATTTAGGCTGTACCATAAATTTATTTCGAAGACTCACGACAATGTGAAGATCGATAGAACGTTTCTGACGCCTAACCGATTTTAGAATTTGAGTAAATCCAGTAAGTGGTACAAAAATGTATTCGTTGGCATTACCGAAATTAGAAATGGGTGAAAATTAGACATTAAGAAGAGGAAAATATGTATTCATTCAATCAAGTTCACCTATTGGCATTGGCATTGGCAAAAGCTGCGGTTGGAAAACAGCAGCTTATGAAAATGACAAGTCACACCAACATTATAATTCAATAAAATCACAGTTACAACTGCATAGTGAGCATTATCAAAAATAGTTGAAAAATTGAGAACCAACGTTACTAGACACTATAAGTACTGAATTTATTAATTCAATTGAGGGCGAAACTTCTGCGGTTGGAACTCGTCCAAAGGAAGCAGGATTTTTACAGACAAAAGCAACGTCAATTTTTAAAATTATTCCATTAATTTTGTTGCTTTTGCATTTGCAATTTTTTTGTATGTATGTATGTATGTATGTAAATATTTATAAATAATAAAGATCAAGGCCAAGGGAATTACCTAAATCTTAACTAGTTAATTTACACCAAAATTTTATCAAAGAAAAATCGTATCACGAGTCGCATTCGTCTTAACTATGTCACTCACAATAATTTTGACGCATTTTTAGTAACGCTGAATTATTCGGAAATGCTCGGGTGTTTTCGAGAATCGGCGCTCTTAATATGGTATTGTTTGCTTGTTTTCAAATGTTTTGTAGTGGCGTCTTTTGGCAAATTTAAATTTTTATTCTGACGTTCTTATTTACTGTGAAGCGTTGTTGTAGAAATGGAACGTTTTGAGGTTATGTACATTATTTTGGTCTAAGATTTTGGTTCATATAACTTGTCAAACAATACAATTTTAATATAAATATATATTTCTGCTTTTTAATGCATATTTGCATCATATTATTATATTTATTTTAGGTGTACACTAAAATTTGGGTTAGTCATGATTTGAACACTAGAGATTCATGTTGGTTGACACCGTTATCATCGGCTACCGTCGACGTTTCTCGTTTTTTGCTTTTTGCTTGTGTACGACGGAGACAATTATTATGTTTAATTTATAAATTATGTTATAATGAAATGAGATTTTACTTCTGGCCGAACCAATAAAAAACTATAATAAAATAATAATAAATATGCCCAAAAGGCAGTGCACATCAGTTTTAAACGCGTCAATTTAAGACTAAAAAGCGACTTTCCAGAGCTAAAAAAACAAAATGGGTTTTGTGCGATTTGAGTAAAATTTAAATTAATTTAGATATTTTACATTATAAGATTTTTAGAGCAAGGGGGCTCTTGGGTGGGGACCAGCTGTTTATAGGGAAGGAAGCACGTGCCGTTCCATGCCGCACTTTGGCTACGTGTCTGGTTGATGGCTTTCAAAGCATGTAATTTTTTTTTTAATGAAATATGAAAGATAGGATCGGACTGGTTTGATTTTTAGTAAATTTTAGTAAAACCGAAACACTTGCTATATTTGAAACAATGGCATTGTTTTAATAATTTAGAGTCGAAAAACTCCAATTCACAATATATTTTTCTTCCCATACATGTATTTTTTTATGAAGTCTCAAAAAACAGATGTGAAAACTAAAGTATTTAAACAATAATATTGTTTACATTTAACATCCAGTTTCTAAACATTGGAGATGTGTGTTTACTGGTTTGTTAGAACGAGCTTCAAGCAGTTAAAAAAGCGCTTATTTAGGTTTGGTATCATTTCAATTTTCATCACGTAGTCTTAGATTACATGATTGCTTGTTGTTACGGATGATGTATGAATTTTTAGCAAGTAAAAACGTATTTTCCAACAGCCTGCGTTACAAACAGTAATAAATTATGCAGTGTAGGAACGTTTTCGTTTTTGGAATCGCATAAATTAATAAGTTCTGGCCATGAGTAGTACTTTTAGCCCTTTAAACTTATTTATTGCTAGCGGAACTCTTGGGCTATACCTTACGCTTTTTTTAAAATAATAAATTACCTACCGAAGTTGCTAGTGTAGCGCACCGTGGATCGTCGTCCTAGTTTTATGAATTTTATAGAGATTGGTATAATTGTATATAAATTGATTGTGACAAATTTGTTCGCCAAAATTAGGGAGGGAGCATATTCAAAACCCGTAATAGTGCTTAAAGCTGTATATACCGGGTGGCCGCGTGAACAGGTACAGGGCTCCCAGTGATTTTTTAGATGTTTTGTTTAGGATTTTAGGATTTTTTATACTTAAATTTTAGGAGGATTTTAGGAGATTCTGGGGCCTTTTAACATAAATTTTCTGGGAAGCGGTCACCGAAAAACTTAAATGATAAAAGGCACATATCATAAAGTTGCAATATTATACTAAAAAAAATGAGAATTATTGCATGAATTAATTATAATAAAATAACCAATCATTATATTTCTGTAGAGGAAAACCACATTGTGCTTGTTAATTGCTTTAGTCTTATTCAAATTATAAAATAAGAATATAACTGCAAACTACAATACCTATATAAAATAAAATAGGGTAAAATTCTAATCTCAAAAAGAAAATAACACAAATATGAATATAATTATAAACAATAGCTTACACATAATAAATGAACACAATATTATAAATTCCAACGGGAAATTAAATACCAATTTAGTTATAAAAGATAACATGGTATTAAACTCTTATCTTACAAAGATAAACATATAACCGAGTTAATAATAACAATAATAATAATAATTATTATTATTATTAATGGTAAGATCACTTCTTGGTTTTCGTATGTTCCTGAATTTTGTTTTGATTCTCTGATATTTGTTTTTCTAATGATTTTATTATATCTTTTATATCGTGACTTTTCTCTAATCCTGTTGTGATTAACATATGAGTTGCTGTCATTTCTCGTTTTGCTAACATGATTCTACAATACAGGCGGCATTTTCAAATTTATACTACTTTCTAAAATTTTCAGTTGCAAGGCCAATTTTATTTTTTTTTCCCTTATTTTTTTTTAAGTAAAAATCATTTTATTGCATTTTAGGAGTTTAGCCGTATATTCCAAAATTTTAGGAGTTTTTTTAGGATTTCAGGAGGTATGCTTAAATTTTAGGAATTTGTAGGAATTTAGGAGGTCTGGGAGGCCTGCAGGTACCAACCGGCCATTTCTTCAATTTTTAAATTATTAATTTTCAATTTTTTCGGGGTAATATACACATAAAAATGCATATTACTACATAAAACGGTGTCAATTTGGACTTCCGGTTTAACCGGAACTGATAGCAATTTTTTTATTTGTAACAGAACACCCTGTATATTTTTGCGTATTTAGATAGACCTTTTAATTTCCTTTACAGCTATGTATAATACTTACCTATTAACTTTTAATTTTGGCCGCCAGAAGGCGTTTTTAAAAAACTTAAATGCTTGATAATGATTTTATTTATAAGTTCGAGCTTAATAATGATCTTCATAATTAATTTCTTTTTAAACTTTAAAAACAAGAATATTGAACTTTAAGTGGTTTTTTTATTAATTTGTTTAAACATTTTACTATGGCAAGAAGATATTAAAAAAATTAAAAAAAATTCTCAATTTTTAAACGGTCATAACTTATTTTTTTTAAATTCCCCTACTTGAGTTTCATTGCACTTTTTAAATTGCCATTTTATTTGCTTTAATTTAATATCAATACCATACCTTGTTGGTATTTTGCTTTCAAAGCCTACTTAGTTGCAAAAACGTAGCTATTTTTAATATTCGTTATTAATACAATAATTTTATTTTTTCTTGCTATTTTGAAAACAATAAGGTGGTGTTATTGGTATTAAATTAAAGCAAATAAAATGGCAATTTAAAAAACGCAATAAAACTCAAGTAGGGAAATTAAAAAAAAACAAATTATGACCGTTTAAAAGAAAGAAGAGATTTGGTTTCAATTATGGCCAGAATAGACCACTACATGTTTCGTTCTTATTTGAACTCATCAGGTGGACATAATTCTAACCATAATTGAAACCAAAAGCAAACAAGCAGATATATGCCAGAAAGTATAACATTAAAGGGGAATTACACTAGTAACGCCCTCTATGATGTGCGGCGAGAAAAAGTTGCAAAGCAACAAACCGGCAAAGTTGTGATCGGAACCTGCTAAGCAGGTATCTGCGATCATACCGGCCTCTACGCACAAAACACAGAAACGCCCGTGTGGCAAGAAATAAGAAAGAAGAGATTTGGTTTCAATTATGGCCAGAATAGACCACTACATGTTTCGTTCTTATTTGAACTCATCAGGTGGACATAATTCTAACCATAATTGAAACCAAAAGCAAACAAGCAGATATATGCCAGAAAGTATAACATTAAAGGGGAATTACACTAGTAACGCCCTCTATGATGTGCGGCGAGGAAAAGTTGCAAAGCAAAAAACCGGCAAAGTTGTGATCGGAACCTGCTAAGCAGGTATCTGCGATCATACCGGCCTCTACGCACAAAACACAGAAACGCCCGTGTGGCAAGAAATAAGAAAGAAGAGATTTGGTTTCAATTATGGCCAGAATAGACCACTACATGTTTCGTTCTTATTTGAACTCATCAGGTGGACATAATTCTAACCATAATTGAAACCAAAAGCAAACAAGCAGATATATGCCAGAAAGTATAACATTAAAGGGGAATTACACTAGTAACGCCCTCTATGATGTGCGGCGAGGAAAAGTTGCAAAGCAAAAAACCGGCAAAGTTGTGATCGGAACCTGCTAAGCAGGTATCTGCGATCATACCGGCCTCTACGCACAAAACACAGAAACGCCCGTGTGGCAAGAAATAAGAAAGAAGAGATTTGGTTTCAATTATGGCCAGAATAGACCACTACATGTTTCGTTCTTATTTGAACTCATCAGGTGGACATAATTCTAACCATAATTGAAACCAAAAGCAAACAAGCAGATATATGCCAGAAAGTATAACATTAAAGGGGAATTACACTAGTAACGCCCTCTATGATGTGCGGCGAGGAAAAGTTGCAAAGCAAAAAACCGGCAAAGTTGTGATCGGAACCTGCTAAGCAGGTATCTGCGATCATACCGGCCTCTACGCACAAAACACAGAAACGCCCGTGTGGCAAGAAATAAGAAAGAAGAGATTTGGTTTCAATTATGGCCAGAATAGACCACTACATGTTTCGTTCTTATTTGAACTCATCAGGTGGACATAATTCTAACCATAATTGAAACCAAATCTCTTCTTTCTTATTTCTTGCCACACGGGCGTTTCTGTGTTTTGTGCGTAGAGGCCGGTATGATCGCAGATACCTGCTTAGCAGGTTCCGATCACAACTTTTGCCGGTTTGTTGCTTTGCAACTTTTCCTCGCCGCACATCATAGAGGGCGTTACTAGTGTAATTCCCCTTTAATGTTATACTTTCTGGCATATATCTGCTTGTTTGCTTTTGGTTTCAATTATGGTTAGAATTATGTCCACCTGATGAGTTCAAATAAGAACGAAACATGTAGTGGTCTATTCTGGCCATAATTGAAACCAAATCTCTTCTTTCTTATTTCTTGCCACACGGGCGTTTCTGTGTTTTGTGCGTAGAGGCCGGTATGATCGCAGATACCTGCTTAGCAGGTTCCGATCACAACTTTGCCGGTTTGTTGCTTTGCAACTTTTCCTCGCCGCACATCATAGAGGGCGTTACTAGTGTAATTCCCCTTTAATGTTACCGTTTAAAAATTGAGAATTTTTTTTCCTTAAATTTTTTAATCTCTTCTTGCCACAATAAAATGTCTAAACAAATTAATAAAAAAAACACTTAAAGTTCATTATTCTTTTGTTTCCAAAGCCAATTTTAAAAAGAAATTAATTATGAATATCATTATTAAGCATTTAAGTTTTTAAAAACCCCCTCTGGCGGCCAAAATAAAGAGTTAATGGGTCAGTATTATACATAGTCGCAAAGGAAATTAAAAGGTCTATTTAAAGATAATAAAATATACAGAAACTTTCATTAAAAATTAAAAAATTGCTATCACTTCCGGTTAAACCGGAAGTCCAAATTAACACAGTTTTATGTCGTAATATGCATTTTTATGTGTATATTACCCAGAAAAAATTTGAAATTAATAATTTAATAATTGAGTAAATGGCCAATTGTTACCTGTTCTCGCGGCCACCCGGTATAAATAACTTTATCGTTGTACCTTTTTTAATTATTAATAAAACACGGAAAAAATAATACATATATGTAACGTAATATAAAAATAATGACGTGTAAATCAACGAGTAAAATTTTCTTAATAAGTTTATTTTCTTCTGAATCAGGATCTTCGAGTAAACTTACTAAACTATTGTTACAATCTTTACAATTTCATTCTCTGCAGCATTTTTATAAATCAGACGGTATGCTTGTTTACCATCCTCGAATGAATCGAGGAAGTGGTTTTAGTGGAATTAGTTGTATTTAAAAAGTTCAAATATTTAAAAAGGCATTAAACCGGAATGAGTACTCAAATTTTTGAGCAACAACATAAATTTTAACATAAAGAGGATTTCAAGGAATAAAACAAATTAAAACTATTAAACTAAAAGGTTAACCAGTGCAAAAAGATTACTCGGAAATTATTGCTCTAAATTTGTACTAAAAATTTTGTGATATAGGTATCTTGTTTCGAGTGGAGATTTTATCGTCCTCAATTTATGTTCCATAAAAAAAAATTTTGACCAACATTTTGAAATTTGAGATCTGACATAAGATACAAAGCCTTGACTGATAACTACAATTTGAATAACATTTATCTCCGTCAAAATGTTTAGAATTAATTAGTTCAAGGTCAAATCTGCTTAACTAATAAATGCATTAAATGTACCCATGAAAAATTTTATTCTAATAATCAGGAATAAATTTAATGCGTGTCTTGCTCGTTTATAAGCTCGTATTCTACACCTCCACAAGAACAGCATTAATTTATCTTATATTGTTATATTAAAAAAACTAAATACAGGCGCTTATCTTTATAAATTAGCCCCAATGTAACCTGTTAGACCATTGCTAGTGGCAAATGATTTACTGTTAAAAGCTTGTAAAAATGAAACCTTTAAGAAAATCTAAACTCGTGCTAGACTGAATTTGCATGAACTACTTTCTTTGAACTTTTATAAGTGGCTTATAAAATGAGTTTCCATAGGTTAATTAAATAACAGTCAAACAAATTTGCGACGTCTTAATTACTACCACAAATAAATTATTATTTTATAACATACCGTTCTGTTGCGTAATAATAATTTTATTTAATTATCCACGCGACATTTAAACGCACATTTTGTTGTATACATGTAACTAATAAATAATATTGCAGCTTGTAAGCAGTGGCGTGGAATTCGGGTGAATTTAAGAGTGAAATTGTTTCCTTTTCATATGGTAAATAATTTTGTAGTTTTAACAATTACATTTATTACAGCAATTTAATAAAAGATTAAAATGGGTTTGTTAGTGTACCAGGTAGGACGCTGGACTGTAGATACCAAACTAGGACTGCTACTGAATACTGAAAACTGATGGTTAATTGATCTATAATTAAAATTAGCCGAACCGGTGGAGAACGCTCCACTGTTTTTTGTATACTTCTGTAAAAAATAATAAATACGCTGTGTCGAGATGTTAGAGACGTTCTTAATGCCTTCAGCGGTATTTTATATTCCTAAATATGCAAGGAGTTGCGATTGTGAATAATAATCGCGCATATATTGCGCCATTTGGAGCATAATATACAGTGTGTGGATACAGTATGGAACAAATTCGATATCTCCCGAAATATTATTTTTCTGTAAAAATTCTAGGACACGTAAACTTCAGTTTTATCCCAGTCACATTGCAAGCATATTGCTGTTTGTAAAGGGTCACGTGACACGGCGCAGTGATTTGATTTTTATTTTTTTTTAATGGAACAGTATGCTGTGTGACAGCTTATTTGAAAGTTTTTTTAAGTGGAATTCAGAATTCTGTTCTTTTTTGGCAAATATTACCGATAATGTATGAATAACCGTGGTTCAAATGGAATATCTCACAAAAAAACACCGTTTTTGAAACAAATCTAGTGTGCTCTTTTTGGTTTGTTTGAATTTTACACTCTGTTGAACGAACAATTGGTTGCTGATTTGGATACTTGAGGTTTAATAAGTGGGGTACTTCTTTTTAAGTTCTAGTTTTATTACCACAGCCAACCAAGAGAAGGATTTTAATTTACTGAGTTTTGGTCAACCCCATCACAATCAAGTTATCAAGTAAAACTTTAGAAAACTAATATGAGTAAACGTCAAAATTAAAACAAAACTAAAAATCGCGCACTAGATTTGTCTCATAAAAAATGTTATTTGAGAGATATTTTATTTGAACAACGGTTATCCATACATTATCAATAAATATGTGGCAAAAAACAGCGCTCTGAATTCATCTTGAAAAGAGCTTTCAAATGAGCCGTCACACGGCATACTATTCCATTAAAAAAAAAGAAGGATCAAGTCACTGCGGCGTGTCACGTGGCCCTTCAGCAACAGCAATGTGCTTAAAATGTGGCTGGAATAAAACTGAAGTTTAACTGTCCCAGTGTTTTTCTGAAAATTTATATTTCGGGAGATATTGAATTTGTTCCATACTTTACCCACACAATGTATAAATATATACCGGGTGTCAACGTAATCATTAGACAGGCCGTTTTTTTTTAGTTTTTGAGCTATGCTAACTAAACGTAGCATAGGTAATATGTACCCACAGAGGCACATTTTGACATGTTTGACATATTACTTTGACTTTCGGTTTCAGCGGAAATTATCTCAACTTTTGAATTTCAAATGGGACACCCTGTATATTTTGATACTTTTGGAATCCTGGGACAATTCTGAGTATATTTGCACTTATTTTTGAAATTTTAAGATTACAAGTTTTTTTTTGAATAAATTTTTATTATAAATCTAAAGTGATGTGACCGGGCTTAAATAAGACGATAAAAAAAATAATTATTTTTGGGTATTACGGGGCATTCATATTTAAAGAAATCCCTTGTTTGTAAATTAATCATTTTTTTCGAAATAAAGGCCGCTACGAATTTTTAAAATTTTTACTTTAATGCCCGATTACTCAAAAACAAAATATCCAATCGATACAAATTTTCATATTGTTTGATAGCCCTCACTCACACATAATAAAGTGATGTAAATATATTTTTGGAAATATGTAAATTGTAAATATAGCAGCTTCTGAAAACATTGAACATTTTCAAAATGTTACTCCTCAAAAACTGCCCACACCATTTTTAATCTTTTTGAGCCGATAGCGTTTCCAATGAAGTACAAACTTGTTTTTTATTAATCTTCCAAATTTTACACTGACGCTCTCCAGGAATATTTGAAAATTTAGAAATAGACGCGTTTTCCGGAAGTTACGTGATTTAACTACGCCTATCAATTAACTGTAACAAAAAGATATTTTTAATTCTTTGCATATTTTCGCTAATTCTATAAATAAAGTTGAAATAACCATTTTTGATCCGAGGTCGTAAGCGCATTACCTATCACCTTGACGTAGTCGGCAAGCGTACGTACGTAACCAACGCGTTGGGTCTGGAGCGGGCGGGTTGTACCGGCTGGAGATGACTAGATATAAATTTCCATCACTTCTTGACGAGAGAATATTTAAAACGTAAAAAGTATGGGAAAGTACGCATGCATAAATATGTGGATTCTAGTAGAGGGAAAATTTCACCACTAAAAGTTTGAGACAGGTAGAAGAGTTCCTGATTTAGTATATAGATAGAAAAAAAAGGACAAGGTGTTACACTTACGTTCCAAAACATTTTCGTTGTAGCTATTGCAAAGCTGCAAAAGCAATGTCAGATAAATAAAATAAAAAGTTTATAAGATTTTAAAAAATGTCTGAAGTTGCTTTTTAAGGAATTCAAATTGCTAGAAAACTTCTGAAATGCCAAGGTTAGTAGATAAATTTTCCGCTTAACGATGGAGGTGTGATTTTTTTAATTATTTTGGAATAAAATAAAACAGTTCCTTAAGCAAAATTGTGGTTATAGCATTCGATTATTCTCAGTCCCCTTATCGTAGAAAAATACCGAACAAATTCATTAAATAGTTATAAAAAAAACACTTGCACCAAAGAAATTTGCGAATTCCATTGTTAGAAAAGAGTCAGTATGTTAGTAAAATAAAATGCAATTGCTAGCCTGACTATACGTTAGTTGGAAACTATCCAAAATAATATTTTTGCTGGCAGCAAGTTGCGTAAACTATTAGAATAATAAAATTACTAAACACGGAAAATATTTTAGAGTGCCATAACTGCATAACTGTGTTTAGTTGATTCTAAGAAAATTCTATCTATTTTAAATGTCAATAAATCTGAGAACTCTAGACACTAACCCGTTGAATGTTAAGTGACTATGGGAAAATTTGTAAAATATCGACGACTCTTTAAGGCTGTTGTTTGAGGAATTTTTTAATTGTCGTAAAACTTCTTAAATGGCAGGATTATTTAATAAATTTTTCACAGTGGCGTAACTTCAGATTTTGGGGCCCTGGGGCGAGATACCTGAAGGGCCCTAGCCCCATCTTCAAAAAAACGTCAGTAATAAAGTAATTAATAATAAGAATAATTTCTTCAATAGGAAATAAAATTATTTGCAGTCTAGTAAATGAAAATCAATATTTTAAAGCCCTGTTTAATTAAGATAAGCAAATCTTAAATTTTCTGAAGTTTATGTGTCTGGGTCGGTACCAAAAAATGTGGGTGTTGTGTCATTACTAAATATAGTCTCACGTTAGCATTTTTCATTTTATAAGTGCATACTTACTTACATGGAATTTAAAATGTTTTTTGTTGAATACAAAAATAAAGACTGTCGAAAATCAAAAATTTTTATTGAAAAAACTTCGTAATAGAGAAATAAAAAAAATAAAAACTCGTGGCTCGTGGCAGGGCCCCCTAAGGCCTCGGGCCCGGCGGCCGTTGGCCCCTCTGTCCCATGGTAGTTACGCCACTGATCTTTCACTTAACAAAGAGAGCAACCTCAAAAGATTTCGTAGATGCATCATGTTTTAGACGTAGGTAAAATAGAGGAAATTCTAATTATGGTAGATTCATCGCCATCAGTTATTTGATAACTGCTACGTTATTTTTTAGAACATTATTTCAGCGCTGAATAAATTAAACCGAAAGTCGTAACGTACTCTATTAAGCATGCCACATTATTTATTTTCATTTTGTGGTAATTAGTAGTATACCAACCACAAATTTCTGTACAGGATTACTAAATACACGATTGCAGCTGCTGAACAAACAAATAAGAAAAGCCTGTCGGCCATTTTGTACAAGGTCAAAGTTTAAAAGTATTACATTCTTTACAACAAAACTTATCATTGTTTTGTAATAATCGCATACTCACCAAATTTGTTTTTACATCTTAAAAAAACAGCAGACTGGCCCCTTTTCCCCGACGGGGTTTTATATGGAATGAGCAACTCTGAAGTTTGCTGTCGATAAACATTTGGTATTCTCACCCAAAAAAAATTTAGTTGTTAAAAGTTAATTACCGGAAAATGGTTTGACTGAAATTTATTGACAAACCTATAGTATGCTTCACAAATCAAACTATTGCTAAGCAAACGAATGTATCACTTATTTGTAATTCTAGAAGTAATCTATTTTCAAACATTTTTAAAAACACATTGTCTACAAAAGTATTGAGAATGCAAGAAATTTTAAACGTTATTTATCATCAATCTATTTACTAAATCCGGATTCCTTCCACCCGTCTCAATTTTTAGTTATGAGAGGCCCCCACTACGAGAACCCGCATATTTATGCGACCAATACGTAAGGACCATTGGTGCAGCAAACCGCTATAGTAATAGAAATAGATAAACAATTTTGGAAATTTACTATTTGTTTGGATGATAATAATGAATAATAAAAACAAACTCCGGAAACGTGGGGTCTTCGATAGGGTCTGAGCCGCGAGCCGACAAATAACGATGGGCAGGTCTCCACAGCTTTCGAAATTACAAATTTACATTGAATTGAATTAAGTTGTACTGCGAAAGACGCTTATCTATATATTTAATCTGCAGTCGAGAACCCGCTGTTATTATCCAATACTGAATACAAATACTCTTAATTAGATATTAACAACAAACAAACATTAAAACAATCAAATAACAATTTCAAAGCTTCCAATACTAAACTAGGAATTAATGCACGACACAATTGTTTTTGCACCAGCAGGGTCATTATGTCCTAAAAATAGCTTATATAAAACTAAACAACAGACTAAACATTTCAGCAAATTCCTTTTCGGCTTATAAACTCAAAAACATGTATAAGTAAAAGCAGTAATTGGACAAATACATATTGAACAATTACATTACAAACTATCTCTGCTCATATATTAATAAAATAAATACAGTAAACTCAAATTAATCCATGAGATAAGATTTGAATGTTTAAAAAATGAATAAGCTAAGAATTAATAAGCCGAAAATAAACTTGAGCCAAATATTGGGATGATACTGGAAACGAACTGATGCAATTGCAATTTGCAATTAAGGAGAACTAATTCCACACGTAGGCTACGCCCCACGATTATTTAGGTAACTTTTGAAAAAATAGTATCAATCGAGCGACGCTTGGTTTGTAGCTGCAGTCCAAATTGATACAGGCAGAGGGGCTCTGGATTTAATATACCGTCTGTCTATAAAGTAACACCCCCCCTAAATAACTTTTGAACGACTTGATATTTTACCACAATATTTGGTGTGCTTTAATGGGAAATTAAATACTATATTTTAGCCAATAATTAAATTTTGTATCATTCAAAATGGCGACTGGGCGCCATTTTGAAATTTTTTTTAAATAGAAAGGGGGGTCGAGTGACACCTCATTTGAAAGGCCTTTTAATTCTGCGTCTGATCCTAGAGTTTCAAAGAAAAATATTCAGCCATAACAAAATGGCGGATTTTAAACAAATAGAGTCACTCAATTCAAAATTGTTTTGATTTTTTTATACAGGGTCGGGTGACACCTCATTTGAAAGGTCTTTTAGTTCTGCGTCTGATGGTAGAGTTTCAAAGAAAAATATTCAGCCATAACAAAATGGCGGATTTTAAACAAATGGACTCACTCAATTAAAAATTGTTTTGATTTTTTTATCCAGTAGTCCACTTTGTCATTTGCAGGACAAAATTTTACCAGAAATAAAATATTGAAAACGTTATGTTCCAACAAGACGGTGCGCCGCCTCATTATTTTCGGCCTATTTCTGACTTTCTCAACGGACGTTTTCTTGGAAGATGGATTCGTAGGCGGGGGCCTGTAGAATAGCCGGCACTCTCCCCAGATTTAACTTCCTTAGATTTTTTTCCATAGGAATATCTGAAATCGAAAGTGTACAGAACCCGTCCAGAAACAATTGAAGAACTGGAGCAACGCATTACAGAAGTTTGCAAAAATATCACTCCAGAAACTTATGAAAATGTAAGGCAGGAATTTCATAACCGACTTTTTATGTGCTTTTTAATTCTTAGTTTTTGTAAATAGACTTCTTTATCTTCAAACATTGTCATTTTGTTATGGCAGAATATTTTTCTTTGAAACTCTAGGATCAGACGCAAAACTAAAAGACCTTTCAAATGAGGTGTCACTCGATCCCCCTTTTCATTAAAAAAAATTCAAAATGGCGCCCAGTTGTGGTAAAATACCAAGTCGGGGGGTTATTTTATAGACACAGTGTATAGGATTACAGCAAACGCTGTTCATAAAACTAAGACTTCGATTTGCGGTCCGCTACAAACACTACCTACTTGTTCAGCTTATTTAATATTAAAAAAAAACAAGAACGCGTGAGGCATAGCCCACGGGTTCTTCTAGTTAAAATTGTAGATTAAAATAAATTGGAAAAATTAAATCTGTGATAAATGTCCAAATACTTTTTAATGTCTTGCCAAACAAATAGTTATTACAACAAAAAAAATCGTAAAATATAAAATTTAGCTAGTATGCACTGAAAATTGAATGTCACGTTTGCGATTGTTTCATACTTTTACTGACTTACCTGTCAAAAAGCTGTGATTCGTGATAGAAATCGTTGACGGAAAATGCAATATTTTGAATCATGCAAATGAATCCACAGGTAACAGCATGCACCATCGACTCTGACATCAATCAAAAAACTGTGGACGAAGTGTCACTTTTGACTTATTATTAAATTGTATGCAACAATCTCAGATGACTAGATAAATTATTTATTTATTCCAAATTTTTTGCCGAGGGAAAATTGCCGGGGATTTTTACCAAAATAATGGTTTGGTAACTAGGGATGCTCCATTTCACTAATTTCTCTGTGACGCCCTTTATGCATTTTGAAAATTAATTTCTTCATATGCAATAAACAAAAAACTTTCAAGGGGGGGATATTTTCCCCGCAATCTCCCATTGTTTGGCTGACAAAATTTCTTTTCTAATGTCTGCTGTTCTTTAATCCAAATCTATCTTTTTTGCCAAAAATTAAATAATCAATTTTTTGCGTTTATTTCGGCAAAAATGCAAATTTTTTGGTTTGTAACTACATTTGGCTAAATTTTAAGAGTATGCCGAATAGTAACTATTGCATTTATTAAACTCACAAACTGATCTTTTAAATTTACCATAATTTGACGTTTTGGAATAAGAAATCAAGTCGTCTGCAGACATAGATAACTAAGATCAAATCATCCCGTTTTATTGTTCCTACAGCAACATAAACTGTTTACTTTTTAATATTACCTTTGATAATGGCATGTACTCACGTCGAAATGCGTATAAGGTTAAAATAAATAAATATTGTTAAAGTTATAAAGTATTTTATTTATACATTAAAATGAACGAAGTAAAGCTGGAACTTATTAATTTAGAAAATTGTGCTTGTCGTTCTGCAAGTGTTTGCTAGCTACTAGATTAAACCGTTGTATTGCCAAAATAATGGTTTGGTAATTAGGGATGCTCCATTCCACTAATTTCTCTGTGACGCCCTCTATGCATTTTGAAAATTAATGTCTTCATTTGCAATAAACAAAAAACTTTCAAGGGAGGGTTATTTTCCCCGCACAAAATTTCTTTTCTAATGTCTGCTCTTCTTTAATCCAAATCTATCTTTTTCCGCAAAAATTAAAATCAATATTTTGCGTTTATTTCGGCAAAAATGCAAATTTTTGGTTTGTAACTACATTCGGCTAAATTTTAAGAGTATGCCGAATAGTAACCATTGCATTTATTAAATGCACAAACTAATTTTTTTAATTCACCATAATTTGACGTTTTGGAATAAGAAATCAAGTCGCCTGCAGACATAGATAACTAAGATCAAGTCATCCAGTTCTATTGATTCTACAGCAACACAAACTGTTAACTTTTTAATATTACTTTTGATAATGGCATATACTCACGTCAAAATGCGTATAAGGTTAAAATAAATAAATATTGTTGAAGTTATAAAGTATTTTATTGATACATCATTATGAACTTCAACGAAGTAAAGCTGGAACTTATTAATTTAGAAAATAGTGCTTGTCGTTCTGCGAGTATTTGTTAGCTACTAGATTAAATCGCTGATTGCTTGGTATAGAACTATTTTATCATTTTTTTTTAAATTCTAAATATGTACCTCACTACGCCATTGCTTATTATACTCTTTATATACCTTAAAATCTAAAATAATTGTAATCATAAATATCTCGACAACAGTTAATCCTTATTCGCAGCAGCAAAAATAAACTTTTGCACACCAAAAATTCAAATGAGTTTTATGTAAATTTTAATGTTCGTATTTGCATAAAACAAATTACACTAACTCCGGGAGCTCCGATTTTTAATAAACAATCAATAATTGCTGCAAGATAATTAACTCCAAGCTATTGTTTATCGAAGGAAGGGGCCGGACAATGGACACCAAAAGCGGATCTCAACCATTTGTTTATATTAAAGTTAACCCTAGCGATCGAATCAGTGAAGCATAATTCCATGATATTATATAATTATTTTACTGCCTGTAATAACAGGCACGCCCTTTCATAAATAAAAGGAATTAGTGTTTGTTGAGGCTTATTACGACGCCTATATGCAAATTGGTACAAAATTTAAAAGACCATTTCGTTACTACTTCATCCAGTGTTACTTAAATGGGCAACACTGTAATAAATAACATAGCAGGCAATGAAAAGTCAAATACGTTTGAATCAGACACTCCAACACATTTTTTGCAATGAAAATGTAAATTTTGAAATTTATTAAGTGCTTGTAGGTTGTTATACTGGTTGAATTTTTACCGACTTACAATTCTTTATTAAGAAATATTATTAACATTAAGAACAGGTGGGTGGTATTATTACTAAACATTAGCTTTGTTTCGGTAAATTGATGTTAATTATGAACTTTACATATGAAGGGGTAATCCTAGTAAAATTGTGGACAGCCTTGAGTTTGACTTACGCCCTAATTTGTAAAAATCACAGTCATCAATTACTACAATAAAAAATGCATAATAAAGCGTCGTGGTTGGTAAATTAGTTGTATACTTATGTTGTAAAAACATTAGATTATAATAATTTAAAAACTTTTGTATGTTGAGTGTATATTACCTAAAAATTATATCACTGTTTCAGCATGACGGAGCACCGACAAATATTACAAAACGATGATTATTATTTTCTTTTTAATACATTCTTGATAATTCTAATCAAACGTCTGACTTAAAGTTCCATTGTCATTTATCATAAATTCGTAACATAAAAATGTTCCACAGCGGACACGTTTTTTGAGTTTTGATTTACAGATGTCAATGACATTTTATGAATTACGCCAGTGTCATTGTTTAGACAGATCTTCCTTTTCTATTTATTAAAATATTGACATACCTTAAAAAAAACAAAATGTGTGCCAAGCACAGAAGTTGCAAGTAAAACTTCTTAGCGTGTTCTTACTGGAAGTGTATTTTCAATTTATTGATGATTTACCAGAAAATATTGCATTACCAACCAACTATTTCTCTCCCTGACTGTGGATCACTCTTAGCTAGCATAGATAATAAGATTCCCCCATCCAGTCAAGTACAACATCAATGCGTGCTGACAACGTCAATGCGCACCAACGTCCGTTCGCCCCGGCAGATAGTGGCCCAAGCATGGCCAAGTGAAAGAATATTACAAATACGTGTCGCTCACAGTATAAGAAACGTAAGGAGAGGCTCAGAGGCCAATCGAGGCTCTGGAGTTTGATCATTTTTCCAGCATTTTATAATTATTTTGTTTTTGTATGTTTCGTAAAATCAAAAAATTAGTGAATCACCCCTCGTAAGATTTATTAAACACCCATTTTTTAGACAAAAAAATTAAAAACTTGTATTAAAAAATTAATTTGTTACAAAAAATGCTAATAAAATAAAAGTGATCTACATTTGTACCTTAATTTATAATTTTAATTTGAAAATATATTGTTGAAGAGAATATGACGCCACTGAGCGATAATGTGGCAATATTAATATTAATATTGCAAATTTTAAATTAGTATTTATTATATTTGGTGATATATTTGCCCAGTCACCGAATTCTACTTTGCCCTGCGGACCTTGTTGGTCAGAAGTTTCACCGGCTACCCAGATTACCAACAGCAGCAACATAAAAACACTGACAAATAAATAGCACTGCGCATGTATGGCTTAACCAGTTAGTGGCGTCATATTTTGAGATACTTGTTTAATGCGTAAAACGTCCTAAAATACAAACATCAACAATTAATTTTGCGGTTAATAAGGCTATTATTTAAAAAATAAAAATATATAGGACTAATTGCAATTAAAGAAAAATAGTAAACAACCTTATTGTATCGGAATCAAGGTCACAAATCCCAACTATCTTTTTGACCTTATTCGCTATCTTGGTCACAACGTCCAACTATTATTTTGGCCACTACGGCCTCTTTCAAAGTCGCAATTTCTAAGTGCCTGCTTATATATAAAACCCAAATATCAATTATGGATTAACCATTCAGAAGTGGGTGTTGTGACCAAGATGGCCGTAGTATCCAAAACGATAATTGGATATTGTAACCAATAGGAAATTTTAACGAAGAAAATAAAAGAGTTCAGAAATGCATGAAATTTTTTTATTCTTTCACGTTTATTGTGCTCGCTTATTTGCTAAATAGTACTCATTTTTTTTAAAGATAATTTTACAAAATGGGTTATTAATGTGGAAGAAACCTTATTGACTTTCCATAATTGTGGGTTACACCGCACAGCGACAGACAAAGAAAGCGTCAACTGTTTGTTTAATATGGAGTATCCAGAAAAGAAATCATGTCAAAAAGACTACACTCTACGGAAAACAAAAAGTATTAAATTAAGATGGTCCCGATGGAAGACTACAACTTCATGAATTGATGATGTGAATGTGTAATAATAACTTGCATTATATGCATAATATTGTCTTAATGGAGCACTTAATAGACATAATTGCAGCTACTGGTCGCGAGATAAGGATGCAAGAATGTTACATGCAACATTCACAAAAAGTGAATGTATGGGCGGGAATTGTTGAACGTTGGGCGTTGTTACTTGAACGGAACTTAAACTGCCTAAAGGTATTTAAATCTTCTGCAAAATTTCGTTTCGGTGCTCGTTGCTTTGATCTGTTTCCAAATCAACACGAAGCAGTAGTTCTACATCCCAATTTTTGGTTTCAACAAAATAAAGCATCTTCACAATAAATTACTGTTCAATAATATTCCAAAGAGATTGATTGATTGAAGAGAAAACATTCAGTAGCCTGCTAGATACTCTGACTTAACTCTGTTTTTAAGGAAAGGCTAAACGATTTAGATCAATGTAGAAAACTAATAGTTGGTATTAGTGAAATATTTTAGGAAATTTTGAAATTTATCAGAAATTTTGAACTTTTTCAAAATTTAGTTAACATGAGAAATTTTGTTAATTTTTGAAAATTTTGAAAATTCTGTAAAAATTTTAAAATTCTTTTTTAAAATTTAGAAATTTCTTAAAATTTTCTTCTTCTTAAGGCTAGAAAATGTTTCCTGTTCCTGTCCTCACTTATTCGAGTGATAAGGAAACCCAACTTTGGGGCCGTCTCTTGGGCGGTCTTTTAATTTATAATTTTCAAAACATTCAAAAAATTTAGATTTTTTTCAACAATTTTTACTTTTGAATAACTCAGTATCACAGAATCAGTATCACAATTTCAGAACGGCGAAGCACCGGCTGTCTTATAAAGTACGAAATGTTAAAATTTAAATAATGCATTCGTATTTGTTATTTTTTGGTATTTAAAAAAATATTGTCATGTCTAATCAACACGTATTATTTTAAATCGAATGGTAATATTTTAACTACACAATTGCGTTTATTGTGAGCGGCTTAACCGTATAATTTTGTCTTCTTAATTATGACTTTAGGCTTGTATAATCGTTACCAGCAGGTTTGATTTATCTTTTATGTAATACTAATGAGTTATGAATCATGAGAGTTTATATATCATTTTGTTACATTAACTTCTCATTTTTGAAATATAGTTACATATTAAAATATTTATACTAGCTGTTTACTTACATTAAAAGAATTTAATTTTTTACTTTCTTTTTTGTATCATTTTAATTTTTAAAATTTGTTATTTTCTACTTTTAACTTAATTTTTTTTTATTCTGCTGTACTTTCAGTATTGAATTAATAAAATTTTCAAATATGAGATTTTTACGGAAACAGATGTTTTGGAACGCCAGGGACCCAAAACACTGCTTTAAAAATTCGGTTATGTTTGTGTGCCTTTTATCTACATACGGAACGGATGTACCAATATCGATGAGCTTTGTGGCCGATTTTAAAAAATTTTAAGAGCAGTTTGAACGCAGCTTGGTTTAACGATAAAATTATGACGGGCCAATATTTCTTCGTCCTATATCTAAGCCTAGTTGTGATCTTGTTTATAACGGTCGCAAACATTACAAATAAAAACACTGCACAATCGACCAAATAACATTTTTAATTGCGGGTCAACGTGAGTTTGATGCTACTTAAAATTTAATGTAACTAGGTGTTAAAATTTTTTTGAATCAAAACACTTGTTTAGGATAGACAATAGTATTCAACTATAAACAGGTGTTTTGATAATAAATTATTGAACAAACCAATTAATTTTAATTGGATGATTTGCAGCTTGTTTGTTACATATATATATATCGGCCGATCGAAGACAACTTTTGGCAGTAATAATCATCGGCAAGCATCACCTTCGTGTCGGATAGGCAAATTCGACAAATTATCTAAAGACAATAGCAGCCAATCATAAATTAGAACGATGATTACTTTTTGTTGTACTCTTATTCGCGAAAAATAATGTTCTATTACACCAGGAGTGTACAGCAAGGTGCAGAAGTTATGTCGTAAATAGTAGTAGTGCAACACCCTTCTCAGGCAGACGTAAGCAACAATATAATGTCTTTTTACTCTTGGTCTTACTTTGTAACGACGTTTGTCTTTGCTCAGGTCTGCCCGAAAAGTGTGTTGCTTATATACGACTATTATTTGCGACATTACTTTTACACCTTGCTGTACAATTATTACAATAGTGATTTGCCCGCTGTACAATTATTACGATAGTGATTTGCCCCTCGCCTTGCCCTAACCATTACCTTCTGCAACAATAACTGTATCTCACTAAACAGCAGTTGCTCATACCATTAACATTAAACTTAAGCGTAATGTTAACAGCTAATAACCCAATAACTTTGTAAATGGCTTGCGAAATTAACGATATTTTATTGCTTCTATTTCTCTTGATATTGTTGAACCATTATTTCTTTATTGTTTTACTACATGGTTGGTTTAAGCGTATATATTTCATTTAAATTATGTACTTGTGGTAATGTCAAATATAATATCAGTGCAGTATAGACATTACAATATTCGCAATTCTGAATGTCAAGTTTCTTAATTATGGTTGAATTGAGAGATCTATTGTTAGAAATTGCTTTTGATTAATTTATATGCAAGCTAACTTTAAATAAATGATCCTTGTGTTTTATTATTATAAATGATTTTCTTAAACTATTTTTAGGTTTTTAGGACAAATATCCTTAAGTAGCTCTTGTTGGTGTATTTCCATACCGCAAAATTGTTAGAAACGTTTCGCAATGGTAACATATTAAGACTTTACTGCGATTGCTTTATTTGTTTATGATTTGTTATTAAAATTTATTCTAATTTATTTAAATCTAAAGACAAATTAAAAATTGTTTTTCAACTCCTTAAGGAAATATGGGTCATTAGAAATATTATTTAAATAAAACCATATGCTTAGCTTAAATCCTTAAATATAGACCAATTAAAAATCCAAACAAAATGCGTAATAACAACTTATTGCCTTATACAATATAATTTTTTTAAATTAATTAAAGCTTGTTACTGATTTGAGTTTATATAGCTTACTCCACCGCAACTATGTGGGTCTAGTTTTTTTTAGATGTGGACAGTCTGAAATTCAACTCGACTTTGAAATAATTAAGGTCCATTTCTCAAACGGACAAAGTATGGCCACCTGAGAGTGAATAAGTTTAAGTCTTTATATTAATCGTAAGTGTGGGTTTACATAAGCTTATGTTACAGTTATAAAAAGTAAAGATAAGGCATAGGTTAGTAAATATAATCTTCTTTATTAATGCGGATGTAGTGATGTTATAAAACAGATACGACATGAATTTACGTGGTGCAGTTAACTTTATGTTATACATATTACAGTATCACTGCAATAAAATTAACGGTTAGTTGGCTGTTGAGGTGGTATATCGTCACGATATAAAAAAATATAATTTTATGCACATCAATAATTAGTCATGTTCAAACAGAAACCTAAAATTAGAAATTTTGCAGTAAAATTGACAAAATGAACGTTGGAAGCTGTGCAAACAAATATTATCACTGTGGCTCAGCTCCTACAACGGTGTCAAAGGTACTGTAAAGCATAGTGGTACAAAATATACGACAAAATGATGAATGACAAGGAGAACATTTATATGATACGCCGTTTTTGAATTTTTTACGTCGGAAAATTCTGCCAAAAAACGGAAAACTGAAGGTAGTAGTATGGACAAGAACCATACGGCGATATGGACCGATAAGAGAGCTACCTGCCAAAAGATGGAGTATTAGAGATATGTATAACAAAACAAGTAGATACTGTATGTTCAAATAAAAAATACATAAAGGTTGGCCATAATAAATAAAACTACTGTCTTTGCATGCTTTAGAATTTAACTATCTTCACTGTGTCAGTGTCACCAAATGACAAATGACAAACTTAACCTAACAATTTTAAGTGACATTATTATGTTTTGTTTGTTTAAATGAATTTTATTTTCCATGGCCAACCCTTATGTATTTTTTATTTAAACATATGGTATAATAAAGTACCGACACGTATGTGAAACAGCAACAATATGACGATCAACCCTCCACCAAGTGGCGCTAATCCGTTATTACACTTCACTGTATGTGCGAAATGTTTCTACAATTAGAAGTAATGGGTTTTTAGCAAAAATGCGGTTCGAAAAGGAAGTACAAATATTCAAAATAACACAATAAAATGTCAAATGCGACAGCGATTGCGAGGCGTAGATCGTTAGTTTAAGAAAAGCCAAATCGTATCGGTACTTTAGTATATTCACTGGCTTTGTTATACAGTGAGTTTTCCTTTTTTTGTATACATATCATCTATGTATACTTTTATAAAAAACATATCTATGCATTGTTTTACTGGAGTCTATAGGCAACCAACTATACACTACATTTCAAAAATTCTTTGAAAAAAAAAACAGTCTGTTGTGGAAACAGTAATCAAATTGTTTAATGTCAAATTAATAGCAATTAGTTTCGATTTTTTGAAATTAGCATAAAATTTGTGTATTGTTGATATTTTATGTTTTTAATATAATAGTTTCATTAAAAAATTTTGATATTCAAATGCTTTTGCGTTTTATTCACAAACTTACTCATGATACTCATTGAGCATAACCTCACACTATGAGGAATAACCTTTATCTCTTTATTATTTTCTGTACAGTTGGTTGCAGTAAAACAATGCATTGACATGTTTTTTATAAAAGTATACATAGCTGATATGTATACAAAAAAAGCATTGTTTAGTATAAATCTTATCTAAACCCAGTTTAAAACTTACTATTGTGGCAACTACATCAAATACGAGTTAACAATTTTGGCCGACAACCAATTAAAAACATCTCCACTACGCCAGCTGCGCCACTAGATGGCAGCATTCTATGACGTAAATAAATAAATTTTTGACGTCAAATACATAATTTTTGTTATTGACACGAAAAAGAAAATTTTTCAAATAAAAACTGGAGTTTTTCGTTAAAAATTAATTATTGGAGTCTTAAAATAATTAATTACGATTAAAAAGCCTTCAAGTCGACGTATTATTTAATTCTAAATTTTCAGATGACAAAAAATAATAATGTACGTCAAAATTTGGCCTTATGTATCAACATTATGTATATTTGTTTTATTTACACAGTATAAAAATGATTTTCAGGCGACAAATCAAACTACGTCAAAAAAAATCATAGACGCCTGAAAATAATATCTTGACGTCAAAATACCAATTATTGACGACAAAAAAATTTTTTTCACGTCAAAAAATGTTTCATAAGAAGTCAGAGGCCTTCCATACATTTACGGCACAATATGGAAACAAAATTTATGTTAAATAAGGCAAACTAAAAAAGTTGTGTTATTAAATGGGAACCATTTAAGACATATCGAATTTGATCGTTGTAACTCACTGCTTGTTACTGGTTAATACCAAACCCTATTATTTAAAAAAAAACTTTGTCAAATTTAACATTTTGGAAGTTTTCAGTATTGTTGATCTGGGAGCAACTTCAAGTCAATACTAGCTGAACCAGTGGACTACGCCCTACGCTAGCTTTTGAAATCAAATGCCGCGTAGCCCTACGTGACTAGTAGGCAAACAAACGCTATCGCGTAAAGTTAAGATTAACTCCAGAATTATCTCAACTTTACGCGATGGCGATTGTTTGTCTACTATTCACGTAGTCCACGGGTTAGGCTAATAAGCATACAAGAGCTCTACAACCAGGTAGATACCGGGTGTTTAAGAAACAGATTGTAAATCGAGTAGAATCGTTGATTTAATGTCTGCAGTAACCAAATGTCAATAAGTAAACTGAGGTCCACCGGTACACACCTTTTGGAAGACAGAGACGCGGAGGGACGCTGTCGTAACGACTATCAGAAAGTTTTCGTATTTACTTGGTAACAAATCGGGTTCTATTCTTAAATTGTGCAACGTTAATAGTAAATAGATATAGAAACATTACACCTAGTAGTGTTAGCTCAAGATCTTTGACAATTTTAGCTTTACACTTGTCACATCCTTAGACATGCGAGTATATCTATGTTAATTAAGGTCAGCGTGTTACAATTAGTCCAAGAACATGTAACCCACTGTGCAAATACGCATCCAGCTTTTAAGATAGTAAATGCTTTTATGATGTTTGTAGATAAACAAATTGTTTCCTTGATTATTACTAGTCTTCTTGCATGATAAAAAAGAATAGAAATGCGGGTGTTAAAAGAGGACGTCCATTGCTCTTTTACGTAATGTTAAAATAAGTAAGAGGCAATTTTCTAATTTAAGTCGGAAATTTTCATTTTCTGTTAAATTGCTACATTAAATTAATTTAAAACTGCAAGACAGAAAATAGCGTTTTCAAAAAAATGGTTATTTAATATTTAAATTTGCAATTAAATACTGCGTGTTTAAATTAATAATAACAAAAGTTGATTCAAGAAACTGTACTGACTAATAATTTTTGTGTACTAGGTAGTAGGTAACAGTTAGAAACAATACTCACCTAAATATGTTATCCGTTATTGTACGACATCAGTTTGAAGACATTAACCTGCAACAAAGGGGAAAATTACTAAAAGTTAAATTACTCTCAAACAGACAATATTAGCGAAAATATATTATTTACTCTCTTTACGCCTGCATAGCACATAGTTTGGCGAATGCTTGTTTAACTTGTTTAGACAATTAATCATAAGTAATACAACGAGTGATTGCGATTTCACGATAAAACTGTGGTGTAAGTTTATGGGTGCTAGTTAAAATGGTAATTACCGAAATCTTAATTAGCACGAGTCGCATTCGTCTTGACTATATCACTCATATAATTGTGACGCATTATTGGTAACACTGAACTAGTCGGAAATACTCGGGTGTTTTCGGAAATCGGCGCTCTTAATATGGTATTGTTCGCTTGTTTTCAAATGCTTTGTAATGGCGTCCTTTTGTAAATTAAAATTTTTATTTTGACTTTCTTTTTTACAGTTGCTGTAAAGTGTTGCTGTAAAATAGATCGTTTTGGAGAAAAATCGTTAAATGGTATTTCATCACATGAAAAAAGGGCTAAATTCAAGATCATAACTTTTTGACCGTTAGGACTAAGACATAGTTGTTGTAGTAGTAGTAGTAGTGATAAGAAATTTTTACGTGGGACGCTCTGGAAACGAGCGATTTCAAAAAAACTACATGTATGTCAAAAAAGCATCAAAATGGTCAATTTTGGGAAGTCATAGCTTCGGACCTATTATAAGGTTAGAGAAATCTCTTTTTTTTTTAGATTTACAGAGAATTGAGCCTACTTTCAGTCATTCGTTGATGTCCTTTTTTTAGGATAATCAAGAAATGACCACTTTCATAAAATCTGAAAAAAAAAAACAGTTTTTGACGAAACGTCGCCAAAAAAAGAGTCACCTTTGAGAGGTCATATCTCGGAAACTGTTTGAGCTAATACATAAATTTTTATAGCTGTGTAGGGAATTTTACAAACTTTTATTTGTCTGGTAACTACTTTTCAGATTGGTTGCACCGAGCTATTTTGAAAAAACTGACTTTTTGCACCTATTTCCAAAAATCTAAAAGGATTGCAGGACTCGGTCGAAGTCTAAAACATAGAGCTTTTATTTTAACTAGCAGAAGCCGTGGGCTACGCTCCCCGATGTGTTTCTTATTAACCAGCCTCTTGCCGCTCCGAATACTTCCTCCGCTGAGTCGTTCTGAATAAGAGTTGCTTCCGGAAGTAAAATTTGTGAAAGGAATCAAAAAGAACTTCGGAAAAAGAGCCCTGGAAGAAAAGCCCGGAAAAACAGCTTCACAAAAAATTTTGGAAAAAGAAATTAGTGTAATTAATTACTTGTTCTCGTGTCCAGGTCAGTGCATTAACAGAGATCTTCAATCTGCTTTTGAAACTAATAAAATACGCACTAAAAATTTTGTTAGACATTTGCATAATTCCAAAGTTAAATTCGCCTTTATTCATATAAATCAGAGATGTAATGACATAATTAATACATTACATACAGCTTCATGTCCCCAATCACCCCACGTGTTTTTAAAGTAAATATTGGTCCGCAAGCATAATAAGTATGTAAGATGTCTCGAGTTGTAAGGCAAATGTTACTGAATGCGTCATCACTCAGAATTCGTAGTAACCAGTTTTGTAGTAAACACTTTTTAATTATAAGCGGAACTTAGTCGAGCTCTCAATTTGTGTCAATGAATTGTAGAATTCGTTTGGTATGTGCCTATTTGTTTGTTGTCAGCGCGATAAATCATACACATTTGCGACTCGCTGGAATTAAAGTAAGCCATAAATAAGTAAATTATACCAACCGAAGTGACAGCACTCAATAAACAGCGTCGACATACAAAAGGCCCGCCGTTATATTATAGTGATAAATTTGTCCAAGATGCAAAATTTAATCGTCTTGTTATGGTGAGACTGTTACGGATTTAATATAGAAGCCATAATAAAATCGACCTTTTTTTTGGCGGACCCACCTTGTTTTTCCGCAATTTCATTAGAATGCGATTTCTAATCTTTTGAATCTAGGTTGGTTTCCTGTGGTAAGGCGTTAGGGCTGTAAAGTTCACACACACGCCTATATACTTACACACGCACACATACATTCTTATGCATCTGCGCACCCAGGCCTATGCGCGCAAATACGTGGATACCATGGAGATAATTAAATTTGTTATACTCTGATCCTAAAACGTGCTTATTCGTCAAAATCTTGCCATCGATTTTTCGACCGAATACAATACTTTTCTCTTGGGGTGTAGTTCGTATACCGACGAAGAATGCAAATATGTCTAGCCGAAGTTACAAAGATTGAGTTTACTGCTGCCAGCAAATTTTAAGCGACCTAATTTAGAAGAACCAAATGGATTATTAAAAAGCTTTTAACCTTTTTCATTTCCGATTAATTATTCAAGTTGAAGTTCTTGGACGATATTAAATTCGAAATGCCATTAGTATAGCATTTCTTTTCAAAGCCATTTAAGGCGGTATCTTCAAATTCTCTAAACGTATTTTTAATGACGGTTATCTTTTAAAAGGGATTTTCAATTTGTACGTTAAAAAATGACGTATCATAACCGTCTGATGATGAACAGCAATATTTCAACGAAGCTTGTAATTACTTTTTGTCTGAAAGTAACCATGCCAGTGGCGTAACTTCAGATTTTGGGCCAGGGGGCAAGATACCGGAAGAGCCCTGGCCCCATCTTCAAAAAAACTTTAATAATAAAGTAATTAATAATAACAACAATTTCTTCAATGGGAATTAATTATTTGCAGTCTAGTAAATGAAAATAAATATATTAAAGCCGTGTCTAATTAAGATAAGCAAATCTTAAATTTTCTGAAGTTTACGTGTCTGGGTCGGTACCAAAAAGTGTGGGTGTTGTGTTATTACTAAATATAATCTCACTTCAGTATATTTCATTGTATAAGTACATACTTACTTACATAGAATTTCAAATGTTCTTTGTTGAATACAAAAATACAGACTGTCGAAAATCCAAAATTTTTATTGAAAAAGCTTCGTAATAGAGTAATAAAAAAAATAAAAACTTGTGGCTCGGGCAAGGCCTCGGTCCCGGAGGCCGTTGCCCCCTCTGCCCCATGGTAGTTACGCCACTTCTTTTTCTTCTAGTGCCATACCCTATTCAGGGCGTTGGCTACTTCTCTCCTATGTCTGTGTTTGGTGCGCGGTGATAGATAATTTGCACAGACAGATATAGGGAGGAGACCTACAGTTTAACGTGGGCTCCGAACCACAGGAAGTGCATGCACTTCTTCTCCAGAGAGGTTTTCCTGGGGAAAAATCCACCTCGCTGGTTTTCTTTTGCCTTGCGAGGGAGAACGACCGGGCCGGGAATCGAGCCCAGATCCGCTGCATTCGTAGCCCGTGCTCTTACCACTGAGCTACGGCCGCTCTTTTTAGTTACGCCACTGCACCATGCTTATTGCTTATTGCTTCGATCATGATGAGGCTTTAACTGGGCAGTAATTAAATATATTCACGTGATAATGATTTTCTCTTTTGGAAGCTCCCCTAAAGATTGAAGTTGTGAAAATTCTTGTTACAACACATGAATTTCTGGCTTTTTAAATTCATGTGCATTTTGTAATTGAGTTTATGTGCAACTCAGCATGTTTGGACGAACGTGAGCGTGAATCCGTTAATTCTATCTAGTTCACCTGTAGTTTATCTTATAATCACAGAGTTTTAACCCCTGCATCGTTAAATATTTATACAGTTGTAATCTATAAACAGTAAAGAAGCAAAATTAATCTGATTAGAAATCTAACTTAATTGTATATTGCACGGGGACATAAAATCACGTTTATGATTATCAAGGTAAAGGTTGTAGGATTGATTGCTAATTTGTTTATTACACAGACGTGAAAATATACGTAACATAAATCATACTACAAGCAAATGATTTACCTACCGCATTGTTGGTTATTCTTATTATTTAGGATTATTGTTGAATTTGCTACACATCTATAAAACAGTAGCTGGGAAGATACTGTTATAGCTTGTACAGGGCCTTCGTTAATTACTGATACCCCCGTGACCTTTGGTCCGCAGTGACTTAGGGAGTTTTAGATTTAGATGTTGAAGTCAGTTTAGGATTGGTACTCGTGGTAACGAAAAATTCCCTGTAAGTGTCACTGTCAACACTCAAAGTGAGGTTATGTACGGAAACAAGCAACCCTTGATAAGTTAACAAACGGCTTGGGAATTTTCGGATAAAAGGCTTACCAACAGTGTGAGTTAGGTTGCCTATATTTGGGGTCACGTGGGTATCAGTAATTAATAAAGGCTCTGTATTTTTATGCTGCGGTTTTATTAGTTTTGTCTCTATTATTCTAATTATTATTAATCTTCTTCTTCTCTTGGTTAACAATTCTAAAGATTGGTTTAATGCAACGCCTTATTATTATTCTACAAAGATTAAAAACAGTACGACAGAAAATTTAATATTTGTATGCCGGTTTGTTGCTTTGCAACTATTCCTCTATGATGTGCGGCGGCACATCATAGAGGGCGTTACTTGTGTAATTCCCCTTCAATGTTGGATTATTTTTAGGAAAACGATTCCTCGGGATTTAAAAAAACCAGAGACAAAAGAGAAAATTTGTTAGGCAAGAAATAGGCGAAAGGAAAAAAATTACCCCCCCCCCCCTCCCAAATATTACTATATCTAAAAATTAAGTTGTAGACTTTATTCTATCACTCTTAAGCACTTTAATCTAAAAGGAAATTTTTTATCGTCCCTCTTTTACTCACTAAAAAAATTGAAATTTTCCATTTTCAAAAATTCATAGAAGATGTCATAGACAAAATTAGCTTAAATTGTAGTTCATCTATAACTCCATTACTCTACAAAATGTAAAAAAAAAGATAATGCGGCCGGTTTTTGCGCAATATTTTGTTGAAAAGTTTTAAAATTTTCAACTTATTTTTCACTTCATAGTTACTAACTTTTTAAAAATGTTTGGGCACAGTAACATTGTGTCTGTATAAAGCTGTTGCGAAACAAGATTTGATCCTGAAATATCAACTTGTTTTTGAGTAATAAGGCGTTAAAAACAAAATTTTCAAAAATTGTAGCGGCCGCCATTTTAAAGGTAGAACGTTAGGAGAAAAGGGTTAAATTTGCCCTAAAATTTTCTATCTGATTCCGTTTCGAAGTTTCGAAAATTCCGTTTAAAAAAAGTTACCCAAAAAAACCGTCTAATTTCTGCTTCCGTTTCCGGTTTCGGATTGTTTTAAAAACTTAATTTCCCGATGACTTTTTAGATATACCTCTAGATTCCGACGCTCATAAAAATCGGACCATCCGTTTGGGAGATTGGGAGCGCACATACACACCCACCCAAAGACAGGCGTTTTTTAAATCCAATTTTTTTGGGTTCCTGGAGGTCCAAAACCATCTGCGAATTTATGGGCCCAAAAACCGAGCAATACCTTAGAATTCGCTTTAATTAAGTTTTCAATTTCTCCACCTTAAAATCGTCGTCGTAATCAGCCTTTACGTCCCACGGTTAGGTGCCGGCACTCTCCCTAGCGCTAAGGTGCAGTACGGGGGACCTACAGTTTAACGTCGAATCCGAACGACATAATACCATAGAAGGTTTCGGGCATTAAGACCCTACGGCTGCCTCCACCGGATTGGGGAATGTAAGTGGCGAGTTACGGCATAGATTTTTATTGCTGCATGGCGTCGGCGAGGAATCGAACCGCAGCCCTTTAGCGTTAGAGGCCAAGCGTACCTAATACCTAAACATAAATAGTGATACAAATTTCTCGAGTACCCATCGCTGAATTAATATTGCAAACTTCAACATACATTTGTCAACGAGCTTTCGGTTTTCGTAGACGCTCCACCCGCAGTAAATCCATACAATTTTTAAAATTTTATATGCAAAAAATATTGTTTTTAAATTGTATTATGTACCGCTTTTGTTTGTATATTCTTATATTTTGCATTCCGGATTTTCTTCGCCCCTGGAGTCTTTCCGCCCCTGGGTTCTTTCCACCCCTGGAGTCTTTCCGCCCCTGGAGTCTTGCCGCCCCCCTGGAGTCTGCCGCCCCTGGAGTCTACCGCCCCTGCAGTCTGCCGCCCCTAGAGTCTGCCGCCCCTAGAGTCCTCCGCCCCTAGAGTCTGCCGCCCCTAGAGTCTGCCGCCCCTAGAGTCTGCCGCCCCTAGAGTCTGCCGCCCCTAGAGCCTTCCGCCCCTGGAGTCTTTCCGCCCCTAGAGCCTTCCGCCCCTGGAGTCTTTCCGCCCCTGGAGTCTTACCGCCCCTAGAGTCTTTCCACCCCTGGAGTCTTTCCGCTCCTAGAGTCTTTTCCCGCCCCTGGAGTCTTGCCGCCCCTGGAGTCTTTCCGCCCGCCCCTGGAGTCTTTCCGCCCGCCCCTGGAGTCTTTCCGCCCGCCCCTGGAGTCTTTCCGCCCGCCCCTAGAGTGTGCCGCCCCTGGAGTCTTTCCAACCGCCCCTAGAGTCTCCCGCCCCTGAAGTCTTGCCGCCCGGGTGATGTTCACCCCTTGCATCCCCGCTTGGCGCGGCCTTACTCTAAATTAATTCACGGTTCCTGTGATAAAAGGCGACTAAGCAGAATTTAATTTGTTGGATGGCGGATCTAATAATTTACGAAAAAATTGCTCGAGATAATTTTAAAATCAATTTAGGCATAAAAAATTTGTAATTAAGTACTACACAAACGTAAAAAATACTTTAATTTTCGTATAGCGTAGATTCGACAAAATAAAAAGCGATTTTACGAACTAATATTGGAGCAACCTTCAAAGTAATAAATTTATTTATTTTTTCCTATCAAAGTAATTAAATTTTTCTCATGGCATTATTCATTGACACATTGTGCATAATAAACTGTGGCTTCAAGTTGTCTGTTCAGTTATAACATCTGGAAACTAAAAAAAAATAAACAAAATGGATCAAGTCGGTTGCTCCTTTAGATTTGTTTCTGCGAATTAATTATGCTTTTAGCGAAAAAGACTCTCTTACAAGTGGGTGCAGATGGTTACAGATGGTTTTAGGAACGAGCACATAAAGAAACCTCCTCCACTTGTTTTTTTTTGTGCCATGCATAAAAACTCACGTGTATTGCAATATGACAAACAAGGATCTCGGTTATTTTCTGCAGTATTTTTAACAAGCTAATTTAAAATGCAGAATGCGGCGGATAAAAAGAATGCAGTGAGGTTTCTGCTAACAATAAAGACATTCCTGCCAGTTGCAGTCAGTTGCACATACAAATGGCTTTGTGGCTGAGTTAAAAATAACGTAATTAGAATCAAGTGCCATTCATTTAATTTGCAATAATGTTCGTTTTTGTCGTAATTTATAACAGCGATCGTTTTTTTTGCAACGGCGTCTGCTGCAGTTCTTTTTACGCTTGCTACTTTCTCAGCTGAATCGTCACTTAGTAGAGTACAATAACGTGCTTAATGTTTGCTTGTACCGTGATGACAGTTGTTAATTAAATAATTTCAGTTATTACAGCTGTCAGTTGTAGTTTCATTCAGTGAATTATAAGAATGAGTGACGGCGATTCACTTCAAAATCAACTGATGTGTAACTCGGGGCAAAAACATTTTGTTTCCATAAACACCATTTCGAAATAAGATTCCATATCCATACATACAGGGTGTTCATTTGAAAACTTCCCACCTCCAATATCTCGGTGCACAAGGCTTTCTGAAAAAATCGCCGAGACACGTCAACAGTATTAGCGAGGGGGACATATTTTTACATAATAGTGACATAACACGTTTCATCCCCCTACCCCCCAGAGCCGCCCCCTTAAAAATTTTAAATGGCAAGAGAAGTTATGTGATACCTCATTTGAAAGGTCTTCGTATTGCCTACATTTTGGCTTTTGTTTTTTAAAATCGGTCGATTCGTTTTTGAGATATTAAGGGAAAAGTGTTTGAGTTTATTAAAACAAAAAGGAGCTTGTAAAACGCATAGTAGGCTGTTGTCATAATGCATTATTGGATGTTTTTCTTGTCCGTACTTGTCAAAGTGTTTGGCATTAATTGTTGATGTTTGTTTAAACTGCTTAATTAGTGTAGCGCGTATTGATATTTAGTAAATTTGTAAAGTTCTCTTGATAATTATTAAAAATGGGATACACTTTGCGTGAAAAAGTTGAAATTGTGTTAATTTATGGAGGTGAAAATCAATGTGCTCGACAAACCGCAGCTACGTTTAATGAACGGCATCCAGATAAGTCCACGTCCCATAGGTATGTCCTAGACCTTATAGCAAAATTTACTGAGACTGGATCTGTTTCAAATAGAAAACGTACTGAACCCAGAGTTTTAAATCAGGCCACTCAAATTGATATTAGATATTAGAACATTTTGGTATAAACCCTATAAGTTCGCTCCGCCAAATTGCCGCCGCAACTAACATTTCGTTAGGTTCACATCATAAAGTACCAAAACTTCGTAAATTTCATCCCTACCAAATGCAAATCTGCCATGAGCTAAATGAAGACGATTTTGACAGGAGAATTGAATTTTGTGAACAAATGACTGGCATGATTAATAATAATAATGAAATATTGAAGAATACTTGCTTCAGTGATGAATGCACATTTTATTTAAACGAATTTGTAAATAGACACAACATAGATATTGGAGTAACGAAAATCCACACATTTTTACAGAAGGACATACTCAGTATCCCGAAAAACTTAATGTGTGGGCAGGTATTTTAGGAGATCAAGTGATTCGACCTTTGTTTATCGAAGGAAATTTGAATGGTGCAGTGTATTTGGACATGTTGGTAAATGCTATTAATCCATTAATAACTAAAGCAGTTGAAAATCAACGTGATGCAGATGGTAATTTACTACTCGATGAGGAACAACTATACTTTCAGCAGGACGGTGCCCCTCCTTATTATGTTTTACCGGTTCGGCAGTGGTTGCAGAATACATTTCCCGGTAAATGGATAGGTCGAAGAGGAGCTATAGAGTGGCCAGCTAGGTTCCCAGACTTAACCCCTTAGACTTTTTTCTGTGGGGCCATTTAAAGTCGGTTGTTTATACGCCTCAACCGCAAAGTATAGCCGAGCTCCGTCAACGAATAATTGAAGAATGTCGATCAATTCCAAGAAATGTTTTCCAAAACGTTCGGGAACACGTTGAACAACGGTTATATTGTTGCTTAGCCAACAATAGACAGTATTTTGAGCAGTTATTGAGATAATAACATTCCAAATAATTTTTTGTTTCCAATAATTATTTGTGTTTTTAATACTGATTATAAATAAAAATGTTATCAATAAGTATACACGCTCCTTTTTGTTTTAATAAACTCAAACTCTTTTCCCTTAATATCTCAAAAACGAATCGACCGATTTTAAAAAACAAAACGCCAAAATGTAGGCAATACGAAGACCTTTCAAATGAGGTATCACATAACCCCCCTTGCCATTTAAACTTTTTAAGGGGCGGCTCTGGGGGTAGGGGGATGAAACGTGTTATGTCACTATTATGTAAAAATATGTCCCCCTCGCTAATACTGTTGACGTGTCTCGGCGATTTTTTCAGAAAGCCTTGTGCACCGAGATATTGGAGGTGGAAAGTTTTCAAATAAACACCCTGTATATAAAAGCTCAAAGGTTTTTTTTCTCCGGTTCCTCCAGCGGCTACCGTTTCACCAATTTGGACCATTTTTTTCCCAATGAAAGGTCTCTATCCTCAGATGGAACATGAAACATTTTTATATTTTTATTCTACGTCGATTTTTCAATAACAATTATTTTAATTTATATATGAAAGTCTGCTAAACGCGCTTTACTTGAGGCGACATCTACACCAACGCCGCGTCTCCTCATGGAACTAATGCCATCACGTGACTTAGCATTTAGCCGGCTCAGTACGGCTGAAGTACAGCAAAAACTATTATGAAAGCGTAATTTGCATTTACATCTGTTTTTTCTTAGATATGAAGTTAATACCAAATTTTTTAAAACAGCAACATGTACATTACACGCCATAAAGTCTGGTATAAATTTGAACCTCGCGCAGTAGTGCAGGAAGGGATGGAGTAAACTGTACACTTTAAATGTTGAACATTTATAACCAGAGACACTCTAGTTAAAAATGTTCATACTTTCGGAGTGTACCGTACTCCCTAAACTGCTGCGCTAGGTTCGAATTTTTATCAGATTTCGTAGCGCATATTATTTGTTTCCTTGTAGCATATGATACAAAATTTTATTACTTATGCCACTTTATATTTTTTGCGTCAATTAAAATTAACACACAATAAAAACTAAAACTAATCAATACCTCGTTGAAATAAATGTTTTGTTTCTTTATAAATATTTTTTTAACTGCTAATTGGATTGTTAACTTTAAATTCTTAATTTCTGTGAGGCACATGACACATTAAGCTGAAAATTTGATTTCTGTTTTTTCTTATTTCGTCAGATATACTTAGCCTATATCACTAATGTGTAAATACATCCACATCCGCAACTTATATAGACCAGTATATTGTTTGGGGTTACCAGTGTTGGTTACTAAGAGACTAAAAGTAACTCGTTACTTGCAACTAATTACTTTTTCCGTAACAGTAACTCAATTATTTAATACTTTCCCATACCTTCGGTATAGGGAAGTATTAATTTCATGCAAATTTTGAATTTTAACGAAAATACACGTTTTGGGGCACAAGGAACCCAAAAAAGTGGTTTTTAAAACATGTCTGTCTGTGGGTGGGTGGGTGAGTGGCTGGCTGGCTGTGTGTGTGAGTGGCTGGCTGGCTGTGTGTGTGAGTGAAGCCTCTAAAAGCGAAAGTACTGGACCGATTTTGATTAAATTTTAAATCTAGAGGTATATCAAAAATTGTAGTTCTAGTTAAGTTTTTCAAAAAATTCCGAAACCGGAAACGGAAATTAGACATGTTTTTTTGGTAGCGTTGTTTTCCAAATATTGTAAATTTGAGCACGGGATCTGAGAGAAGAACTTAAGGCAAATTAAAAACCTTTTTGCCGAACTCTCTAGCTTCAAAATGGCAGCCGCTATAACTTTTTGAAGATCTCGACTTTAACGCCCATTTACTCAAAAAGCAGTGGTCTGATCAGGATCAGCTACCACTTGTTTAAAAGCCCGCCGTGGGCAGTTTAGAATGAAGTAAAATTAATTTTAAAAATCCTAAATGATGCACTTCAAAATTTTGAAAATTTATAGAAAAATTATTTTCAGAAACTGTCTACATAATTGTTTTAAACTTTCTGAGCCGACAGAGCTTGTATTGAACTACAAATTTAATATTTATTAATCTTCAAATTTTTTCTCTGACGCCTTCCTTTGAAAAATTTAAAGTTGATTAATTATTTATTCAAAAACGCAACCGCTGATCGTTATAAACTTGTTTGTTTTTTCACATAAAATAAATTTGACAGTTCGATATATTATGAATGAAATATTTCAATCATATACCAGTCGTGCATTGAAATATAATAGGGTGAAATTATTCCAACTTCCTGCATAATAACTTGTTTTTGTTTTGCTCAAGCGTCAAATGAAATTTTCAAGCAAAAACAAACACTTAATAACTATACAACACGTTTTTGTTATTTAATAGGCTGATTATATTTTAATCCACACGTGATATACTTATTGGTAATATTTTTGATCAAAAAACTTTGTAACTGCAATATAGTAAAAATGCCTTGGCGCAAGAACTAAAACTTAGATGAAAATGAGTTACGAATTACCAAACATGATTGGTCCTTAAAAAAGATGTGAAGGGGTATGCTATAACTATAATACTAAACAGTAGATTATGTAAAATACAACATAATCCTATTCTATGCTCCTCTAACAATCGAAATGCGAAAGTGAAGCTCCTTGGTGTAACAAGATTGTGGCAGACCTCAGATATTTTTATTTATTTTTAATTTGTTTTTTAATGATAATTGGAAACGTTTTATTAACCGCAAGAACACGTTATGCAGTGAATAAGTAGCTAAAATGGTATTTCCGGTTTAATCGTATGTTAATAGAAAAATGATATTAAAATGACTAATTCTAAATAATGTAAAAATCATGTAATTTACTTAAAATATTCGTCATTAACGTGAATAAAGTGGTTCTTCCAATTATTTTTCGCATAACATTATTGGATTCTTGTGGTGTTATATTTTCTACTGTTATTCTAACTCTATTTTTAAGATCTTCCGGTGTCACTGGCGGCCTTGAATAAACACTGTTTTCACATTATGAAAAACAAAAAAGTCAAATTGTGTTAGGTCTGGTGACTTAGCTGGCCACCTATTTGGTCCATTAGGTGTAATCTAGTGATCGCCAAATCCGTAATTAGATAATCGGCAACAATTGTACAATTGTGCAATAGCGCACCATCCTATTGTTATTACATTTTGTTTACGTTAATCAACGGCAATTTATCTAATACTTCTTCTACTTGATTTTGAAAAAACCCTATATAATTCTAGTTAACTGGCGTTCAAGAAATATTGACTCAATAATTTTATCAACCAACTTGTTCATTTGTTTTATAAAACAACAATCTACATTAACTGCTTCTTTGAGGTTGCTTAAATTAAACAAAAGAATATCGACTAAAAGTACATGTGTGTTGCATTGTTACTTTCATAATATAAATACCAATTCGTGTTTATAAAAATATACAGGATGTATTATTTATTTATTTATCGTTATTATTAATTCTGTTTTTTTTTGAAAACCGCATCTTAATCAGCGCAACAAAACATTTTGCTAATTAAACCGACTTCATAGCTCCCACAATAACGAAGTTAGCAATGGATCCCCGATAGTTTCGAACAGCCTGTATATCGTTAAAGATCTATGTATAAATGAGAATAAAGATGAAATGATTAACAGTTTCATGGATATTAATTAAACTATCGGCAACTGAAATGGAACAACTCAGAGAGACTCAAAAATTTAAGACTGTCGAAAGTTAAAATTAGTATATTGGCAGTATTTCAAGCAAATGTAAGTCTGCAACCCTACAGGGGTAGGTCTGTGGGTTCAGCGCTCGCAGGCGTATCCGGCCGATCCGAGTTCGGACCTAGCTGTAGCCAGATTTGTTCAACAACTCGGAGCAGCGAGGAACAGGCTAGGTAGTGTTAAGTTGAGTTTTTGAGGGTGGAGCATGTTAGACCCTTGAATAGCACCAAGTGTGCTGAGCCAGGATAAGCAGGAGAAGGAGGATCCTGCAATTGCGTTCTCTTAAAAAAACTACAGGGGGTACTCATCCATCACTGAAAAGAGATTTAAAACCCATTTTGGGTAACATCAATTGATATTGAAATTTTTATATTTAAAGTAGTCGACTTATTTCAAGACCAGAAAAACATTATCGGCCAATGCAAAGTAACCGATTTAAGGTGACCTTGACCCGCAGATTCAAGGTGATACGCTTATTTTCAGTCCAGGAAAACATTATTATGTACCAGTGCAAATCAATAACAAAAAAGTAAGTTTGAGCACCTTTGGAGTGAACTTATATTGACCTTGAAATTTGAATGTTAAGGTCGTACGCGGATTTTAAGGCCATAAAAACACTATAAGGTGCCAATACAAAATTCTTGAAATTCGGGCCTGATTGAGTTACGCTCAATTAGCGCGCCTGCCCAAGTTAACAACGGTTCAACGAGAACAAGCTACCGGTCATGAAATCAGGCTGCGAGCCAGAAGTCCACTGGTCGAAGGAGATTACCCTATGCTCTACTAATTCTGCAGATCAGGGCTCGAACAGAAACGCAACTCATCCGTCGAAACGCACCAAAACGGCTCTAGCTTGTATAAGCTTATTACTGCCACCACGAGTCCTACACCGTGACCAAGACGAAGGCTGGCTCTTCACCCGCGGGTTCAGACTTGGTCCTCGTGGTACAACTTAATAAAGTCACTGGTTGGACTTTTTGGAACGGCCAAAGCTGCCCCTACCAGTTGGGATTATCGCAGTACTCGGTACTGATCAACTACACACCGTCCAGATTGGTCGGTAGCCGGGCTGATCTTAGCGTCCGGTACCCCCACAGCGTCGGGTGTGCATATGCATGAGCCCCCTGGGTCGGCATTTTGGTAGTAGGCGGGAGCAAGCAAAGTGCACCACACCCTTAGGGCCCAGCTCCCTAATAACAGCAGTCACTGCACTCCATTCTGAAGCTCACCTTCGCCTGCTCAAATCGTCGGTCTCCAACCACCCAGTAAATTGCCTGGGCAAATTTATAATCCGTAGGGTCACCCCGACGTAGTGACTGAGACGCAGGAAAATTTATAGTCGCGGCCAGGCAACGGGGATCTCGTTACAGAATACAGAGGACGCGCTGCCGCTCAGATGTTAGGCACCCATAGGCCATACTGAGGGCTAGTAACGCTTCACCGCGTAAAATCACTAACCCAGTTCTCCATAATCCCAATTAAGGTAAATCTTGAACCTCACCGAAGGGAGGTGGACTGGCCAAGTTGAAATCACCAGAGTGACCGTTGCAAAAGGTTTATGTTCTGTGGTTGCAACGCCGACCCAGCAGAAGGTGTCTGTTCACGCCACTCACTTAAGTGAGAATCCTTGGCCGTTCCGCTAAACGGACCGACAAAAACAATTCAACTTATACTAAAGTAATGCTAATTGGACACCGACAGACTAGGAAGTTTGCCTTTTTGTTAATTTAATCTTCGTTAATTTCCATTTTAACCACATTACCTCTATTATGAAGTGTGCGATTTCTGTAAAAAACATTTACGTGCTTTATCAAATAAATACAAATTACTTGATTACTCGGTATAGTTCGAATTTATTTGACTCTTATTCACCATTCTCGGTCGTGATTTATATTTTCCGACCTTCTTGCAAAGGTAGCTAAAATCCCATTCTACTTAACTCAATAAATTAAATATGGGTCTTAAGATTTTTTTCCATAACAAATGTGTCTACATATTTCGTATTAAATATGAATACTTAATAATATTCCCTTGCCTCCATGTAATTCTAAGCATAACCAGTTCTGAGAGGCGAAGATTCGTGAGGAACTTTGTATACATAGAGGCCAGGCTGACTTATTAGATATGCGAAGCGCATAAAAATTATACGTAAATATTCATTAGATTAAATATCAAAATTTGTATAACAAAACTGAGGATGAGGATTAGTTGCATGTTGTGGCCGCACCCGGTTGACTACTGACCCAAGGAGAAAACTTTTGTAGTCGTCATGCCTGTCTAGAAAAACGAATTGAAATCCCAAAGGCTAAAGTAATGCTTTTAATTAAATAACGAGAGAAGTAATTTTTCCAAGCTTACCAGAATGGAATGTGCAGAATGTGTGTGGCAACATGAAAAGGTTTTTAATTACTTAAATCTACTATAGCTAAGAATTAAC
The DNA here is from genome assembly GCA_958336395.1 of Ctenicera cuprea. Taxonomy (NCBI): domain Eukaryota; kingdom Metazoa; phylum Arthropoda; class Insecta; order Coleoptera; family Elateridae; genus Ctenicera; species Ctenicera cuprea. Next base: position 17,959,261 of record OY284494.1, read on the forward strand.
TATTACGTTTATTTAAAACTGATTACGTTGTATAAGTTACGTTGGATGTAATTAAAAGTAAGAAATTCTATATTAATGTTATAAAAAAACGTACATCACACCTATGGTATTGTTTTAATTATAATTATTAACATTATCATTTTTTGTTAATGCTCTTTTAAGATTACCGGTAGAAGCCTTTTTTTAATATAAATAATTCCTTGAATTCTTGCTTAATTGTATATAATCACTTCTTCCGTATTGATTTAAATCTCAATCATTTAACTAGAAACAAATTAAAATATTACCTTAATAGGTACTATAATAGAAATTTTATTTACTTGTAGGCGTTGTAAACAACTCTATAGTTGGTGTGAAAACGTATGTTTCATTAATAATTTATATTAATAATATGAGGCAATCGTACCATTACAGACTTCCTACTGAATTAATATTTCGTAGGCTTTTTTATAATTAAATTAGAAGAGATTTTTCCATATTTTTACCAAAACTACTACGTACACTTAAGTCTTTAAAATGAAACGTGCAAGACAAATTTGCTGTGCTTTACAAAATAACAAAAATAGAAAATATGCAATACTACCTGGTAGGTGTATATATTTAAAAGTTTGAGCTTTACTTCGTTGAAGTTCATTTAATTTATTGTAAATAAAACATATCCTAACTTCAACAGTTTTTTTATTTTAGCCTTATACGTATTTCAACGTGTTTATACGTCATTATCAAAGGCAACATTAAAAGTCAACAGTTGGTGTTCCTATAGGAACAATACATCTTCATAACTTGATCTTGGTTTTCTATATCTGCGTCTAGATTACTTGATTTCTTATTCCAAAACCTCCAATAACGGTAAATTTAAAAGATCAATTTGTTCTTTCATTAAAGATACAGATTTTAAATGTTTGTAAATTTTAAATACTTCTAGTATATTCAACTTACGTTTACCATCACAATAGTGTAAAAAAATTATAGTGTTATTACATGCCATTGAATGATTATGTTCTAATAAGTGTTTAGCGTAATTGGATTTATGTGGGTGTTTATATTTGTAACAAGGTACATGTTCCTTGTACGTAATATCAATATTTCTAATTGTTTGTCCTATATAAACCGAATTACAGTGCGAGCAATTTAATTTGTAGATGCCTGATTTTAGTAAGTTGTCTGTTTTTTCTTTAGCATTAAACAAAGTGTTTAAAATTTTTTTTGTTGTTTAAAATTTATTTTACATCTATTTGTTTTGTTTGTTTATAATTTTGGCAATTTTTTCTGATTTACTGCCAAAATATGGATTTGACGCGTATTTCATACAATATTGGCTATAATAGTTTTAGTTTTAGTCATTTATCTTGAAAGTAATAATCCTTTAAGCCCCAGTCAATTTGGTTTTCGCAAAAATCGTTCCACAAGTCAAGCAGTACAAAAGGTCGTGGGTGACATAGTCGACGGCTTTGAGGAGGGTAGACACACAGCCCTTACGTTGTGTGACTTTTCCAGGGCTTTTGACTGTGTTTCTTACGCTGTACTGTTAGAAAAGATGAAGTTCTATGGAATAGACACTTTAGCTCTTAAACTTTTTCGGTCTTACCTTACAAAGAGAAAACAACGTGTATTTATAGATAATAATTTTTCAAAATTTGTAGCAGTAAAACATGGTGTGCCTCAAGGATCTGTCTTGGGGCCACTATTCTTCATTTTATATATAAATGATTTCAGTAATTTTATATCGCCAAAAACCTGTGTTCTTTTCGCCGATGACACGACATTAATTTGTTCGCATAACAATGTAGAAAATCTTCAGTGTCTTTCAAAACAAAACTTAAAAGTGGCTGAGACCTGGTTTAACGCTAATTACCTTAAATTAAATGCTGATAAGACACAGAGCATTACCATTTCCACAAATCCAAATGTTGTCAGTGGGATGTCGGTTAAACTCCTAGGCATGGTTTTGGATGATAAATTAAATTGGTACTATCATATTGATCAATTAACAAAAAGTCTTTCAGGTGTCATTTTTCTGTTGCGTAGACTTAAGCATTTTTTGTCTCTCAATGTGCTAAAGCTGACTTATTATTCACTTTTTCACTCTCGCATTAGTTATGGTATTCTGTTGTGGGGCAATTCAACATGCGCGTACAAAGTCTTTCGACAACAAAAACATGCTATAAGAATATTAGCTGGAGTAAACAGCAAGGAGCATTGTCAACCTTTGTTTACTGATCTCAATATTATGACTATTCCTTCTTTATATATTTTTGCTTCACTACTTGAAATACATAAAAATAAACAAAATTACTACATAAATTCCGATTATCATAAATACAATACACGCTGTGCTGATTCAATAAGAGCTCTACGATCAGACTTACGAAATCAGTAAAAAATTCTTTGAATTTTGATCTATATAACAGACTTCCAAGGCAAGTTAAATTATTGGGTGGAGCCAAGTTCAAAGAAACTGTCAAATTTTTTATCCTTTCACACTGTTTTTACACAGTCGGCGAGTTTTGCGATAGAGTTCATTTAATTGTAAGTTCAATGAGCTTTGTCGTAGAGTTTGTTGGCTGTGTGACATGTACTACTGTCACATAACACACTTAAATGAAATTATGTATTTTTGTAAATTGGACTTGCTGTAAATGTTAATTGTAACGTAATGCAGTTAAATTAAATATTATTATTATTATTATTATACTCAACTTATTGATACACTAATTACAGAGAAAAATTATAAATTAGGTATTCAGAAAATTTATCCAACTACTTTATCAGATAAAATGAAATACGCCCAATTCCAAAAACAAATAAATGTAAAATAACTTTTAAAACAACAAAAACATTTTAAACACTTTCTTTAATGCCAAAGAAAAAACAGACAATTTACTAAAATTAGGCATCTACAAATTAAATTGCTCGCACTGTAATTCGGTTTATATAGGACAAACAATTAGAAATTTTGATATTAGGTACAAAGAAAACGTACGTTGTTACAAGTATAAACACCCCCATAAATCCAATTACGCCAAACACTTACTAGAACACAATCATTCAATGACATTTAATAACACTGTAAAATGTTTACACTTTTGTGATGATAAACGTCTGAAATTCACAAACATTTAAAATCTATACATTTAATGAATGAACAAATTGATCTCCCAAATTCACCGTTATTAGACGTTTTGGAATGAGAAATCAAGTCATCTGGACGCAGATATAGAAAACCAAGATCAAGTTATGAAGGTTTATTGTTTCCACAGCAACACCAACTGTTAACTATTAATCTTGCCTTTGATAATGACATGTAAACAATTTAAATACCTATAAAGCTGAAACAAAAAACCTGTTGAAGAAGTTAAGAAGGGTTTAATTTACAACAAATTAAATGCATATATACCTACACAACGTGCCCATTTTATCGTGTAACCCCTTGACTCTTCAGAGTAGGCAACACCCGTTGCATGTCATAGATTGCCTTATTATTAAAATATAATTTTATAAATGACAACAGTTTGCTGTTGATAAAAAAGCAACCTTGTTTGAGGTTCTACTGCTTAAAAGATGTACAGCGGGCTATATCCACAGCAAACTGTTCTCATATATAAAGTTATACCGGGTGATCATTAAAATGTTAGGTCAACTCTTGCCATGAAGTTGTTTACTCGGAAGAGTCATGGGGCTACAGGATAAAATGGACACTCTGTATATTACTTCTATAAAAAACTGCACATGATTGAAACAGTATTATAATTTTATGCTGTTTTACGATAGAATATAATTCTATGTAGTCTTCTGTAGTTCTTTTGTTAAACCACCAAATCTTCACAACAAGTACCATTTGACTGTTTCACGCGATTCACCTTTCGCTAGACACCGCCACTAAAGATAAATCGAACTACACTTAAGTAGTGTCAAAAAGAATGCGTCAATGTAAGTCAGTGTAATTTCACCATGTGATCTTATAGTACAACTTGGGGTTACAACGTGGTGCATAAATATTCTTGAAAGTATGATGTTGCAATTTCTAAAGTACAAGGAACGTGCACGCAATTGCTTCCTCATTTTTAGATATAGATATGTAACCTAGGCTAAATCGACCTAATTTTGTTTGCCAATTTTGTCGTTACATTTACGCTAGACCTTTTGCTGTATAATCATAAACAATAATTAAAAACTATTTTTCGTAATAAACTAGTAACTAATAAAAGTTTCCAAAATACAAAAAAAACAGCATATTTATATAAAAGTACCCTGACTAGTTATAAATAACCAGTTAGTTTAATTAATTTATTCTTTATTCTAAAAGTGGTACTATTAAAGCGAGCAGTTGAAATTTTGAACTTTCTGTTCAACATTTGGAAATTGGTGGCGCCTAATACATTATTTATGTCTCATTTGCCGCGTTAGACTGGAATCTACGTTGTATTCTTTTTGACCTGGTCGTTATTGTCACGATGTTACATAATCTTATGAAACATATTTAGAATAAGTAATTAATTCGCGATGGATATACGTTTAGAGAATTTTAAAGGTGTCTCATTTATTTCCACTGTCAAAACTATCATAATTACAATTAAAAATAGACTTTTGAGCATTAATTGTCATTTGTATTCTAAAACGCAAAGTATCTTATTATTCAAAATTTTATTATATACGACAGCTGTAAAATCACTGCAAAAATTGTAGTTTAAGTTGAACATCTGCAAAGATGAAAGTTAAACAATGATTAATAATAGAGTGTTGTATGTTTATCAGCATATAAAATAACTTTATTGCTTTAGATATATCGTTTTTTGTTTTAATTTGGTTTAACTGGATTGATTTAAATAAAGCCTACACATACATTAAACAGATTCAAAAAATATGCTGTTATGTTTATGAAGTAACAAGTGTTTCAAGCAAACAACAGTGCTATAGATATTTTATCTAAAAACTATTGCATTGCCTTTCATAACGATTCCAAGAAATTGATAAATCAATCAGATCATAATTATGCAGTTTGTGGATATTACACGTTTCAATTAAAAAAACGCAAAAAACATATTTGATGTTGTGGTAGATCCGGTGGAAACGAAACATGGTTCACCCCCTTTGCTTTGTTGTTATCTTTTCAACACGTTATTCCTGTTTTTAGTCTGTTTATTGCTCCTTTATTTATGTTTGCAATTTGGTTATTTTCTTCTTCTGATTTTCTTCATATCTTGTTTTCTTTTTATTTATTTGCTTGTTTCTCTTTTATATTCATTTTCTCTCACTTGTTCATTACACCATCTCTTTTCTTGTTTGTATTTATTTCTTTCTTTTTTTACATACTTCTTTTGCTATATGCTTTATGATCTCTTTAAATTTGTTCCACATATCTTCTAATGTCTAGGTTTGGTATGACTCTTCCGCTCCACTTAACTATCTCTCTCTATTTGCTCTTTGTTTTCCTATTTTACTTCATTTTTCAGTTTTTAAACATCTAGTTTCCAGTACTGTTTCTTTTTTTCATTGGGTATTTTTCTTATTTTCGTTTTCATTGTAACTAGTTTGTGATCTGTACCTAATTCTGCTTCCCCTAGTACTTTAACCTCTGTAACGAGATGTTTGGATTCTTGTGTATACCGGATGTAAACGTAACATGGTTTGTCCCCCATTTTTTTTCTTTATTAATATAAAGGAATAAAATTTGATATGGGTAATATATCCCTAAAATTCAATTATGTGATGGTATTAGCATTTTTTAACACTTCCAGTTTCGCAGGAATTGACCATAACTTTCTTATTTTAAATGTAACACCCTGAATATTTTCGCATATTTGGAATCAGGATAAAATTGTGCATATAATTGTGTTTTTTAATTGGTTTTTGACAACTAAAATTTGTTTTCTTTTGCGTGTGGAGTGCCATGGCGGGCATAAAACTGTTCCTCTGCAGGCAGGCGTTACCATCAAACTGTTTATTATCGTTTGCTGTCTGTATCCGTCGATCAAGGGCGCTTTTTTAATTCGTCAAACAGTTTTTTGAGAAAAAGTCCGAAATTTCATATAGAAGAATATTGGTTTATATTGTTTTTCGGAAAGAGCACTTCCTAACGGTTGCAACTATACCCATAACTCGATGCTTTATTACATTTTTAACCAGTAGAATTAGGTTTTAATTAGTTGTTAAATAAGGACAGTCAACTACAGTCAACATACTTTCAGACAAAAAAACATCACACATTCAAAATAAAAGAGAAAAGCAGTTCAATAACAAAAGCAGACACAAATTAAGTAGACAGTAAATAAATAGCAATTGATAAAGTTTTATTTATAATGATGTAGAACTGAATTTTAAATTTAGCGCGGGAATCAGTTTAAAACATTTTTTAGCTGAATTTTTAAGGCGCCTGGGATTGGCGGATATGGACAGCAAACAATAATAAACAGTTTTATGGTAACGGCTGGCTGTATAGGAACAGCTTTATGCCCGCCATGGTACAAAAAAAAATAATAAAATTTTCAAAGTTGTCAAAAAAACAATTGAAGCACACAATCGTATGCAAAATTTCCCCTAAATATGTAAAAATATACAAGGTGTTGGTTGTATTTAAAATAAGAAAGTTTTATGGTCACTTCCGGCAAAACTGAAAGTGTTACAAAATTGTTAATACCATTAAATAATTGAACTTTATTACCCATATATATTACCCAAACCAAATTTAATTCCTTTATCTTAATAGATAAAAAGGGGGGGGGGTGAACCTGTTACGTTTACATCCGGTATACACAAGTATCCAAACATCTCGTTACAGAGGTTAAAGTAATAGGGGAAGCAGAATTAGGTACAGATCACAAACTAGTTACGATGAAAACGAAAATAAGAAAAATACCCAATAAAAAAACAGTACTGGAAACTAGATGTTAAAAAACTAAAAAATGAAGTAAAATAGAAAAACAAAGAGCAAGTAGAGAGGGAGAGTTACGTGGAGCGGAAGAGTCATACCAGACCTAGACACTAGAAGATATGTGGAACAAATTTAAAGAGATCATAAAGCATACAGCAAAAGAGGTATGTAAAAAAAAAGAAAGAAATAAATACAAATTATAAAAGAGATGGTGTAATGAACAAGTGAGAGAAAATGAATATAAAAAAGAAACAAGCAAATAAATAAAAAGAAGACAAGATATGAAGAAAATCAGAAGAAGAATTGCAAAAATAAATAAAGGAGCAATAAACAGACTAAAAACAGGAATAGCGTGTTGAAAAGATAACAACAAAGCAGAAATGATAAAGAAATACACTTATTTTTGTAGGCACTTTGGTTGCAAATTAAAAACTATATTATACTTCAACCCTTACTGTTATCTTAGAATTGGGGGGCGGCCAAGGATGAGGACCCTTACCTAGGCAAGAGGTGTGAACAAAAACATCTTCTGCGAGGTCGGCGTTGTAACGGCCACTTTGGTGATTTCAACTTGGTACGTCCAACTCTTTGCGGAGAGGTTTAAGGTTTACCTTAATTGGGACCATGAAGAACTATTGAGCGAGTGATTTCACGAGGGGAGGTGTTGCTAGCCCTTAGTATGGGTACCTAACATCTTAGCGGCAGCGCGTCCTCTGTAATGGGATCCCCTCTCCTTGGCCATGGCTATAAATTTACCTGCGATTTAAGCAGGTAAACGTGAGCTTCAGGAAGGAGTGGCGCTGCCGCTGGAATTAGGAACCTGGGCCGTAGGGGTGAGGTGCACTTTGCCTGCTCACGCCCACTATCAAAGTGTCGACCCAGGGGGTTCTTGCTTATGCAAGTTACTATCAGATCGGCTACCGACTAATCTGGGCGGTGCGTAGTCGACCAGTACTAAGGATTGTAAATAGCCTAAACTGGTAGGGCCCAGCACTGTTTCGGTGTGACTTTAACTGGTACCACGGGGATCAAGTCTGAGCTCGCTGGGAAATAGCAGCCCCAACTTGGTCACGGTGTAGGAATCGTGGTGGCAGTGGTAAGCCTATGCAGGCTAGGACCGTCTTGGTGCGGTTAGACAGGTGAGCTGCGTTTTCAGCTCGGGCACTGATCTGCCGAATTAGTAGAGATTTAGAAAATGTCCCCCGACCAGCGGGAACTTAGGGCTCGCAGCCTGATGTCAAGACTGGAAGCTTGTTTTCGCTGAACCGTTGTTAAGTTGAGCAGGCGCGCTAATTGCGCGTATCTCAATCCGGCCCGAAGAGGGACGTAGCGGATAAGGCTCACGCTAGGTGCCGCCACGTAAAACTAGAGAAGTAGGCTGTAATGGCCGCCTCACCTTCGACTGTTATTTTTGAATTGCTATTTGATTGTTAATAAAATATTATTTTCTAACTATAAGCCACCGTATCTTAGTTATTAGATTTACATGGTTTAGAACACCCACCAAGTTATCGCCAAATTTGTGGAGTATAATTTTCCGAAGTACAAGCACTATTGATAAGTGTATTTGATTTCGGTGGTTGGAAGTTACCTGAAGCTGTTGTAGGTATCTAGGTTGAGGCTAAACAAAATCAGTTGTAATAATAGACACAAACATACATTTTCTACACTAAAGCATTCATGTTAATTAGATGGTCAAAATCCGCATATTAAATAGCATACGGGCCGCGCCGCCAAAGAGCAGTCCTAATAAGTAAATATGCTTCTTGTAAGTTGCGGTCATTTGATATTATGTGCCTTGCTAATCTCCTTAATATGAAGTCGTTGATTTAGATTAAGATAGCGAAGTTCACCTTAAAAAAACATTTATTTGAATATTTTAGTAAATCTCAAATTAATGCAAATGATGTTTCTTCCTTGTCTGTAATTCCAACTTTCGGTGATGTTATAAAACTGCAACGATACATTTGAATTTATATCTACTGTAAACTTAATATTAAATCCTTATTTCGAAATGAAGTTCAAGCGAAGTTTTTATCCTATTCGAAACCCTTAAATTTGTGTTTGCATTTGATTCTTTGTTTAAACTTACTTTTATGTTGAAAATTATTTATAAATAAAGAAGGACGCATCTTGCAATATTTAAAATCTTCTCATACTTTACATGTATGGCGTTCACTAACTTAAGATTCTAACAATTTTGCTTCGTCAGTGTCAAGTGGATAGTGAATATAGCCTGGATAATGTTTCAACTTCTAATATTATCGTCAAGCAGACTGCAGCTCGTCATCTTGTATGAATTATGAGATAGTTGCCCCCGAAGGAATTTTTAACACCACTGACTAGCGTCTTAGGCTTCTAGGATTACGTTCAACAGAAATTCAGATAATTACGTTGTCTCTATATTTGCCTCGAGCAAAAAACTGTTTTGACGCATATTTAATTAAAGCCACGGTGTTTATCGTTTTATGGCCGAAAATTGTTCCTAATTATGCTAAGCCAGATTAATAGTTACCGCCCAGTATTTTAAATTCCGCATCGTAAATATTCCTTTTATTTTTTTTATATCAAACACAACTGACACATTAAAATTTTGCGTTTTAATCACAGCGGGTGATGAAACAATATTTGCATAAGTATTAAAATTAACTGTGTTTACCTTTGACTCTGCTTATAAATATTTTAGTTTCTATATTTAGATGGGAATTTCTCTCTCCGTGTTTATTTTTGGTCGGACATTACCATTTCACAGCACGCACTAACATTTTGAAATTCTGAATAAGTTTTTTGAAATAAATTTGCCGAATAAGAGGCGCGGCAATTTAAAAGTGTAGTGTGAATGGCAATTAGTTTAACATTTAAGTTTGATAGTTTTATAAATGTAAAATCCGCTGTTTATGGAAATGAGTGTTATTGCGTGTCGAAATAGTTTCCTTTCGAACAAAAAATTAATAAGGTTTAATACAACTGTCATCCAAATTTCCAGTTTTACCACCAAGTGACAACAAACTGACAAATTTACAAAATTCAGTGTTATACAGACTGTTTCAAATTCGAGTCCCACCATGGGGATCTCGCTTATTTTAAAAGATAGAGAGTTGGTTAAATTAAGGCAAAGTTGCCAAATTTTATGCCTAACAATAATCTGTAAAGAAATTTAAAGTAGCCACACTGGTTTTTCAGATATCTGAAAAAAACTGAAATTTTGAATTTTTTATTTTTGGCTATAACGCATTTATCATTTATGCTACATATTTCTAGTTAACGCTTTATTAAGACACTTTCTTATGCTGAATCTAAATTCTTTATCAGATTTACTGTTACCATTGTTCATTTTCGACTGTCAACTATTTTTATCTTATGATCAGCATATTAAGTTTTTTCATATTTGGATCAAGTTTTTAATTCTGATTTCAACAATGTGTTATACTTTGTGCTTTGTTTAAGTTTTGAGCATTTTATTAGAGAAAATAAAAATTTCATAAGAGTGCCATGGAAAGAACACGTCATTTAATTTATTTTGAAAAAACTCTAGCAGGCCATGAACTGATAGAAGTATAACAAAACACTTATCTTATTTACTTTTACTTTTAGATACGTTAAGTATGCGAAAATTTCAGGAAACTTAAACAAATTTGTTTTGAGCGTAGGCAGCAGGTTATTTTTTACAAAAACAGATGAATGACACAGTTATTAACGCGCATATTAGAGAGTTCATTTTAGACGAGCTTCTGAGCATGTTTTACAAAGGTGTCAAATGTTTTGAACATTTATTTAATAATTGTTCGTATTAGTGTAGTTGTAGTGTTATCTGTTGTGTTTATTTAACCTGTTATTCAAATTTGTTGTCAGTTGCCAACATAAAAACTGCAAATAGAATTTTTAGTAAATTGTGTATGTTAGAAACTTTGTCATTTATTGGTTTTTGTAAAAAACCTGCTGCAGACGCTCAAAACAATGTTCCTGACATTTTCGCATACTTAATGTATCTAAAAGTAAAAGTAAATAAGAGAAGTGTTTTGTTTCACTTCTATCAGTTCATGGCCTACTAGAGTTTTTTCAAAATAAATTAAATGACGTGTTCTTTCCATGGCACTCTTATGAAATTTTTATTTTCTGTAATAAAATGCTCAAAACTTAATGCAAAATGTGACACATCGTTGAAATCAGAATTAAAAACTCCATCCAAATATGAAAACATTTAAAATACCGACCGTAAGATAAAAAATAGTTGACAGTCGAAAATGAACAATGGTAACAAATACACCAAATCTGATAGAAAATTTACATTCAGCATAAAAAAGTGTCCTAACAATCCGTTAACTAGAAATCTAGCATAAATGATAAATGCGTTATAGCCAAAAATAAAAAATCCAAAATTTCAGTTTTTTTTCAGACATCTGAAAAACCAAAGTGGCTACTTTAAATTTCTTTACACATTATTGTTAAGCATAAGATTTGGCAACTTTGCCTTAATTTAACCAACTCTCTATCTCTTCAAATAAGCGAGATTCCCATGGTGGGGCTCGAATTTGAAACAGCCTGTATACCGTTTTTAAAACAAATGCGTGTTTGATAGAATGATTAGGCTTGAAATTAAAATTTATTAGGAAATCCATAAAATTTGGCATTGACTAATGTAGTGAATTTGTTATAAGCTATTTTATTGATTGTACTAGACTAACAAATATGCAAATAGGGATTTTTGCGAGCAGTTGATGACTAAGATCTAATCAGTCTTAAACGACTAAATGAGCTTAATTTTAGAAAAAGTTTATTAGCAGACCTGTACTTAATTCTACGGCCTGAATAATTATTTATTTATTTGCTAATTAAAATGTTTATTTAATTGTCAATATTTCAAAATTTAACAAAACAAATACATAGGTTTAATTATTTTAGTAAAGTTAATTTTTAGATTAATATGAAAATCGCGGTTTGGACCTTGAAAAATCGTTTTCAACATATATTTACGTAGGTGCGTTAAGTTCTGCTACAACAAAACAAAAACATTAACTTTCAAACATACAAAATAAACAATTCGTATAATACAGGCCAACGCAGACTAATTATAAGTCGAGTTAAACTTTTAGCTAAACAAAAATGGGAAACATTTGGGACAATGGTAAATTTAGAACGAGACTGATTAAGGTGTCCTGCGCCTGTAGGAATTATGCAGCATGATTTTCAGTTTTCATTCTTGAACAAAATATATTCCAAGCTCAAAAGTTTTCCTACCATTACTATAGGATATAGTAGTCTTGCTTAAGGGAAAATTTGAGGGTGTACTTTGCAATTTGATGCAAACTCCCCGCAAAATAGTTAAAGACTGGTGCACAGAGCATTCTCTTCCAGTGAACCCCACGAAGACGGAGTCACTTCTGTTCACAAATAACGTATGCCACATATATTTAGGACCCCCTCTCCTCCAACCTGTTAGATGAAATAAAATATATGGGGGAGTTATATTAGACAAAAAACTGAATTTTAGTATAAACATACACGTTAAATTCGAAAAAGCGTGCAGTCTTCCAGCATTGCCTTCGAGCAATGGGCAGGTCTTGAGATCTAACCCCAAAAAGTACTCTATAGATGTACACCACCGTCATAAGACAAATGCGTTTAACTCCCACGGTGGCCATGGCTGCTGTGCTAGGTTCCCCCACCCTCGAACTCTATGTTAAGGAGATTGCGTTGAGGACAGCTATGAACACATCTCTATTCTTAGTGAAGCTATCGCCAAGATATCTCGCCTGGAAGCGGGACTGCATGCATTCCAGATTTGTCTTTGAGAAGCACTTTCGTGTGTTAATGAATAAAGGTGCAGCTTCTAGACTTGACGTATCCATTTTTACGGACGGGTCTAAAACCAAACGTGGCTCTGGTTCGGGAGAGTTCTCCGACGACCTGGACCTAAGCTTACGTAAACGCACTCACTCTCTTCCAGGCTGGGGGACGGCCAAGGACCCTCATTTCGGTAAGAGGGTCGGCCTTGTAACGGTCACTGCAGTGATCTCAACCTGGTACGTCCACATCTCCTCGAAAAGGTTTGGGGTTTACTTTAATTGGAACCATGAGACACTGAGCGAGTGATCTCCCGAGGAGAAGTGTTGCTAACCCCTACTACGGGTTCCTAACACCTAAGTGACAGCGTGCCCTCTGTTAAACGGGATCCCCGCTTCCTGGCTGTGGCTATAAATATGCCTGCGTCCCGGTCACTGCGCCTAGGTGTCCCTAAGGATTATAAATTAGCCCAGGCGATCAACTGGGAGGTTAGAGGCCGATGATTTAGGTAGGTGATTATGCCCTTGGGCCCTAGGGGCTCTCGCCCACCATCAAAGTGTCAACGCAGGGGGCTCGTACATCTACACACCCAACGCTGTTAAGGTACCGGTCACTAAGATCAGACCGGCTACCGACCTATCTAGGCGGTAGTTGACCAGTAGGGTGGAACGAAAATGAAGGAAAAATTAAAAATATCTTAGTAAGAAGTGTCATAATAATCAAAAGGTGCCTTTTGGCAACTTAAAACATTTCCCAAAAATCCAAGGTGATATATTAATATCTTCAGGTTCCTCACTGTGCCCAAAAACGGAAATAAAGGGAAAAAATTGAAATGTTTTAAAATCATGTGTCATATTGGTCAAATGGTGCCTTTTATTGTCTTGAAGCATTTTACAAAAAATCTTCGTCATATTTTAATATTTTCAGGTTCCTCAGCCGGTCTTAAGAAAGAAAAATATGGCAATTTTTGTGAAAAAAGTTTTAATTTTTTAATTTTTAGGTTCAAAGAGAAAAATCAAACATCAACTAAAATTACAAAAAACTCTTACTTACTCTGTACTGAGCATAAGAAAACAAAAATAAACCTTACATTTTAAATACTACTTAAAATCTTACAATACAAACTATATTATTCTTTAAAATATTCGGATTTTGTTTGAAATGATGGTAATTCTGCTTTTGACTTTATTCGAGCAAGTATAAAGCCTTCCCGGTTTTCGTGCCCACAAACAGACATTGACGCTTCTGTAACCAGACGAATACATCGTTCAACCGGTTGGGTATTAGATGGAAGATTCGGAAAGCTAGGAATACTTGTGGCTTGAAGCAAGTTAATTTCCATATTTTCAGTCATAGGTGGTTCCGTAAGACTTCGTCGTTCCAAAAAATTAACTCGGAATAATGGCTTGCTCCAAAATTTATTGTGGGTACAGTAAATACACGTACTCCTGAGCTTTCAGTATTTCTTGCTTTAAGAATACGTCTTATTGCATGTTCTCTATATTTACCATCTTCATCAGTCAGAAAACTAACCAATATATTCTCTACATGACCAAAATATCCGTTGCGTTGAATGACTGAATCAATGATTTTTAATATTCTCTCTGGTAAATACCTGGATAACTTCACCATTTTGAATAAGTGTCTGGCCCCCTCGACAAAATAAAACAATGCATTTTTAAAAGTAGACTACGGCAAAGACGACGACAAAGTACCTGTTGGATTTTTTGACGAAAAAGAATTCAAAGACAAAGTACTTGGTGGTTCAAACCGTTTCTATTCATCTTCGCTACTGATAGTAATGGTGTTTTTAGATGTTGACGATGGGCGATAAACTGTGAGGCCACTACACGATGGTAAATCTTGATTTGTAGTCTGCGCTTTGCTCAAACGGGCTTGTGTTTGAGCTTTTCTTTTCTCCGTGGATTCTATTTTTCTTGAAGTGTTGACATCCACTGATCCTATAGCCATAACCCTATTCGCTTGTTGATCTTTAAGGAACTCTTGCTCTATAACTGGGACTTTATTGCTTTTTTCGCATTTGCAATTTGTGAAGTCGCACTTGCAGATAGCAATGTCAAACAATCGAAACGCTTTACTTTTAAAAAAGTTATCTTTAATTGAATAGTTGCCGTGCTTCCCCTAGACTTTACATTTTTGAGTAGATGTTTGTAGCTTTGATGAAAATCCTTAATCATATTCCATATTCGACGGCGAGAAACTGTAGGAATAGATGACCTGTGCCAAACATTTTCGATATTCGGTACTACGACTTGCAGTATTTCAGAGACAGCTGGATTCTTACCAGACTGTTGGTTTTTGAGGTCATTCTGAACAAATAAATAATATAACATTACGTCTCGATAAGTTGGTAACACACGAACATTTAGGTCTTTTGGATCTCCAAAAATGGCACAATAACATTGACTTCTAGTAGCCATTGCATAAGAGAGTTTAATTCACCCACAGCCACACATTCACTGAACCAAACTCAACTTACAACTGAAGTTAATATAATACGAAGTCTTCAAATCGGCAAGTTGCAACAAGTTACCACTCCCACCACCTCATTTTGCGATGACTTCACCGTTTAAATCCCAACGTTGCCGTCACTGCGCCGGCCGCAGTTTAAGCGAAAAATAGCAAATTTGAAGGTCAAAGAGGAACCTCCAGACATCAATGGATTTCAACCAGGCTTGACGTGCTAACTTTTTTCACTTAAAAAGGCATATTGTGCGGTATGACAAACTGTAACTAACATATTCCTGACAATCAGCCTCGACTGAAATATACTTAACAAATTTTAAGTGGACTAAACTTAAAATTCAACGAGGAACCTGAAGATGTAAAAATAATTTAATGTGCTTTAGCAAATGTTCTTTTTTCATCTAAAGGCACGTTTTTTTTGCTATGACCAATATATATTAAAAAAAAATTTTTTTCGTTCCACCCTATTGACCAGTACTGAGTACGGTGAGTAACCCAACTGATGGTGGCAGCTTCAGCTAAGTCCAATCGGTGACTTTATTGCCTAGTACCATGAGGACCAAGTCCGAGCCGCGGAGAAATAGCAGCTATAGGGCCGTCTTTGTGCGGTTCGAAGGGCGAATTACGTTTTAGTTCGGGCACTGATCTGCAGAATCAGTAGTGATTTAGATCATCTCGCCCCACCAGTGGGGACCTAAGGCTCGGAGCCTGATTACATGACTGGTAGCTTGTCCTCGTTAAACCGTTGTTAAACAAAACAAAGGCTTTCACCTAGGAAAAACGCGCTGATTGAGCGTAACACAATCTGTGCCAAAAAATGACCGTGGCGAATTAAGCCGAAAGATAAGTTGATGGGAGTGATACACAAAACTGTGACAAAAGTTAAGTTATACCTACAGCACCGACAGCAAAACGACACTGCTATCGCCGCAAGATCACATCAGAATGGCGAAGGATGTTGGTTCCAATATAGATAGACAATGTCGTTTAACTAGTTTGGGTCAAAGGGCACGATGGTAACTGCAGAACGAGAAAGAAGATGGACGCTCAAGACTGGTTTCGACCGATCCCTTGGGCACCGCAATCAATAGTACCTATGTGTATTAGGGCCCTAAATACCTTTGTATAACAATGGACTTTCAAAAGCCATACAGACAGATGGATTAACATGGCAGGCTGTCATCAGGCGAGAGCCGATCAAACAAACACATGCACACGATGGGACTGGTAGACAATCCGTGATTGTAGTCAACGCAATCTTGAAGAAGAAACTGTGGAGCATGTACTGTGCTACTGCCCTGCACTTTTTTTAATAAGAGGGTTCAATTTGGGGGATTTCTGGCGTGACATGGCCAGTATTAGATCACAGCCACCTGATATCCTCAAGCTTTTCAACAAGACTGGATGAGTTAAGGAGCAGTGAGGTACGGATTAATGCACAAAGTACAATGAGCCCCCTTGAGACTTAAGTACTTGTGAATTGTACTCACTCCCCCTTTCAATCCAGATCTAAATAAGACCACTTAGACCACTAATTTTCAAACAAATCCTTACTAATTTGGTGCGAATGTTACGCTAAACATCAGAGTCTGTTAGAAAACCGTAAGAGAAATTCGATCCTATATTTCCGAACTGCTTAGCTTCAAAATGGCGGCCAATATAATGTTTTGAAAAATTTGTCTTTAATACAAGTAGTCAGATCGGTATAAAATTGGGTATCGTAATAGTAGTGGATAAAATGTTTTGAAAACGAACTATTCAAATGAAGCATTCGAAATATTTAAAAGTTTAATAACAAAGTTAGAAACTGGCTATACAATTCTTATAACCTTTTGGTTAATACATCTACAGATGGCTATGGGCATCTAAAAATAATAATAGTAACATTATTGTAAATGCCACCATTAGTTAGTACCGTGGATCAGTATTCAAAGTTAAGCAACGATCCGCCCGGTCACACCTTGGATACACTACAAACATGCAGCTGGCGGAGGTTCGGAATCCTCCTTAAGCTGTAGGTCCCTCTGGCGCATGATACAGAAATGTAAATATGGCGCCGGTGTTCGGGTGCGGAACTGCCTCCGGGTCTTCCCGCAATTAATCCCATACGTATTTACTTATTTACTTAATACGGACTCTGGCAAAAATAGTATTAAATGAACGCACAAACGAAGCAAATTGCAAATACTTAACAAGTAACAACTGAGAGAATGATTAAAGGTAGATATCCACGATTCTAGGAAAAAGATCAAATTTAAGCAAACAAAATTTTTCTATGAGTAGGTACGCAAGATTTAATCGTTGTTTCTTATTTTTAAAGGTAACCGTTAGGACTAGAACGTTATGACAAAAAATATAGTTAAAAATACAAAACATAAAAGGTTTTGATTTATGCAATAGTGCTTTGCAGATTCTTTTATTTAATATTAACAAAGAAACGCCATTTTTGTGTGTGGAAAATCACCCACAAAATGTTGCTTTTAAAGAATGACCCACCTTGATAAAATCTATATATACTACACAAAAATTTAAAAATTTCAGTTTCGTATTGCTTTACTCAATTTATCAATCTTAACTTACGGGTATTTATTTTTAAACATTTCCACGGTGTAGGCTTTTTTCTTTAATCTTTTGATTAAGTACCTTCCCAAATACTTTATTAGTCAGGAGATCGTAATATTCGAGTTTACATTCACTGCAGTATCCTTCGACGATCGTGTATTTTGCTATAATGAGCCATAATTTTTAGCTGTAAAACTATAAACATGTATCAATTTATGCTCTTGTCAAAATTAACAATATTCTATCCAAAATTACACAATAAGGTTTGGTGTAAAAGTGAATATTATTCTTCTAACTCTTCTATTGCGTAATTAACTTATTATTATGCTATTGTGTAATAATTCTATCAAATTTATTTAATAGACTGCATTTTAAGGCCAGACACAGAACGAAAGCAGCGGTAAAAAACTAGCAATTTTTCCAATTACTTTGTTTTATTGCTTAGATTAGCAATGCATGTTCCAAAAATTCCTGGTACGTGATTTTATTGAAGTTAACGCATGTCCTAGCTTATTACTTATGCTTAATATGAAATTTTCGGTTGCGACAGTTGACAGTGATATTGTTTTGTTACTAGCAAATGTCACGCTTATTGTGAGGTTATGTAATAAATGTTAGGGAAAAAACACAGATCACTTGACCAGGAATTTTTTAATTATTGATAAAACGTTAAATTAAAGCTATCTTAAAAATGCGTCTCTTTTTAACTTCTGTGAATTTGTGACTAGTAGTCTGTAGTCATATTGTTTTTTTACAAAGAAAATCTTGTAAAATTCAACACAGACAAGAAAACAAAACCATTCATCGTAGATCTGAAAACGTGAGCTTGCATGGTTATGTTTTTGTTGACGATGAATAATTAATGAAGCGATTTTTTATTCTTTACTATTTAATCACAACTTTCGTATGTTTCTTGAATCTCAAAAATATTTAGTCCTTGTTTGTCTGTCTGCATTCCATTGAAAAGAAAAGATTGATTGATAAAATCGTAATGTTATAATGAATTCCTCCTGCACTCAATTTTAGGACGATGAATTAATTCTTTCGTCTGTGTTCTTCTTTAATTACCAAAAGAATAAAAAAACATGGTCAGAATTCCCACGGTTACTACTATACGCTCTCGCTGGAACGGTATGATCTTATGGTCACTGTTAGTGCTAAAACGTTGATACAATAAAAGGGGGGTGTTGTACTTCACTATAGATACGCTTGTAAAAGAAACTCAAATTTGTGTACTACATATATGTCAAATAGAAGCCGATCTGCGCAACCGCGATTGTTCTACCACCGCGCGGTCACCCCACTATCAATTTTTTTGTTTTTTTCAAAAATTTAGGAATTTTGACTTCAAAATCGGTATGGACATATTAAATAACCATACGGATAACCTCCCATTGAAAAAAATCTATTGGGTGTTTGCGTTTGGTCGTTTACCTGAACAGTTTAATTTAATATATTTGCTAAATTTCAGCGAATAAACATGGTTTGCAATTACTTCTTCTTCTTCCTCTTGTTATAAGGCCAATGGCCTGTTTAATACCTGCAAACTAGTGCGGGTTCTGTGAGCCCTCTTTGCACGGAGGCTGACCTTACCCGTCGAAAGGGGAAGAAGTTCCACTAAATGCTTTACGATTACCAAAGATGTTAGTATGACAACCGGGACCGACGGTTTAACGTGCCCTCCGAAGCACGGTTGGTTGCAGATATACCCCTATATTGGTCACCCATCCGAATGGGGACCAGAGCGGACAGTGCTTAATTTTAAATACGGTATGACCGGCATCCGCAGTTTTCCGCCATGCAACCAACTGGTTTGCAATTACTAAATACTAGATATCATAAAACCAGATATTTCTTGCAAAAATAGGATGGGTGGGAAGGGGTGCTCAACTTTAATATAGACGTGCTTGAAAAAGAAGTTCGGAGTTGTATTCTACGCGTGTCGAATAGCCGATCTGCGCAAGTGCGATTGTTCTAAACCCACACCATTGATTTTTTTATTTAAAAATTTAGAAATTTTGGCTTTCAAATCGGTATGGACATGTTAACTGACCATAAAAAAGCCCCCCCCCCCCCCCCCATTGATAAAAAACCTATCGCATGGTTTCTTTTGGACGTTTATTTAAACAGTTTATTTGAATATATGCCAAAAAACAATTATTTTTTGAAAATCGATTTTCATCTTTCATTGTTTACAATTAGAAATCTTGCAAAAAATAAGGGGTGGGGAGGAGTGCTGTACTCAAATATAAAAGTGCTCGAAAAAGAAGCTCAGATTTGCATTCTACGCATGTCGAATAGGCGACTTGCGTAAAAGCAATCTTTCTACCACCCCCCGGTCACCCCCGCCATCATTTTTTTGTTTTTTCGAAAATATGCAAAAATTAAATTCAAAATCGGTTTGAACATGTTAAATGACAATAGGAACAACTTTTAATTAAAGAAGCACCTCTGGGATGTGTTTTCTTTTGGCCGTTTACCTGAACAATTTAATTAAATAATCGTCAAAAAACGACCAAATTAGAAATTCGATTATAGATCTGAACGATTTTGTATTTTCAAATTTTCAAAATTTTGTAGTTTTCAAAATATAGCAAAATTTTCAAAATTTTGACAATTTTCAAGTTTTCCAAAATTTTTAAATTTAACATTGCAAAATCTCAAAATTTTAAGATTCAAAAATTTTTCAAAGGTTTCGTATAATTTTTTAATTTTCAAAAATTTTAGTAGGTGCGAAAAAAGTACCAAGCGGTTGCCCAACAGGTTTTGAATTAACATCGTGTGGGTACGTCACTATTTGAATTTTTTTGGTTACTTAAAGTGAAGAAGTTTATTGCTAATATTTGCTAAACATTACACTCAGCTTCTTGCGTTTCACCCATGTTTCTTACGATTTTGCGAAGAATTTTAACAAGATTTGGCACGTACATAATATGCTTCTCATTAATACAGCTTAAAACTTCACATTTTAGACATTTAATCTGGTATAGATTAGCTGCTAATTTTCAGTTGCTTGTATATTTCAAACGTAATCCGTTCTAATTTTCTAAGAAGATTCTTCATTAGGTCATTATCAATCTTCCTGTATTCTCGAAATTTTAGGAATAGTTTCATAAGTTGTGGATGGAAAAATAATTACTTCGTATTGTCTTATATTTTACTTCCAATTTTGTCATATGTAAAATATTGCACTTTTTGTAAAGAAGGACTAACTACTAGCATACTTTGCTGGGATTATCTTCGTTTTTAAATGACCGACATATAAAAATTGTACGAATTCCAAAGAAGAAAGTTATAATCTATTCAAAAAATAACCCAATGGCATAGGTCATGACTTGCCCATATTAATATCAATGGGATTATCAGAACACTTATGTGCAAACGATGGCTATATTTCACATTAATACGCTAATTTGGTTTTACAAAAAACATAGTTGTAAACAAATAAATTAACTTGGCTGTTCGAGTCCTAATTGATTACCCCGACTATATTTCATGCAGTTTTCAATGTTTAAATGCAATAATGTTTTTTCTTCAGATATGCTGCACTTGCAGTAGCAAAAAAAGTTTTCTGCACAACGTAAAAGTGTAACAAAATAAATTAAAAATACGTTTAATGTACAAGGAAAGCCTCTCGCGAAATAAAGGCAAAAAACGCTATTTTTTATTTTCACGGAAATAGACTGTTGGAAATTAAAGTATATAGTCGTGAAAATACACCAAGTCACAATTCCTTCTCTGTCTATCTATAGTAAATTGGATGAGAAAGAAAATTACTAGAAAATTGATACTACAGAGTGGCTAGGAAAACCCCGGCTACTTTTCTTGCGGCGGTCAAGAGATGGCGCTTTAGTAAAGAAAAATTAAATTAAAATACTAGCAACAACGCAGAATCCAAGACGTTTTAGTTATTAAATACGCCCCATATTAAACCAAAACAACCAAAACGTCTTGGATTCTGCGTTGTTGCCAGTATTTTAATTTAATTCTTCTATACTAAAGCGCCATCTCTTGACCGCCGCAAGAAAAGTGACCGGGGTTTTCCTAGCCACTCTGTAGAATATTGAACGTCCTAACTAGATACTTATTTATTTTATATTCGTTGCCATAATTCCATAACTACATCAGAAAACTGTATGAATTAATAATACACATGCAAAAGGAAATAAAAAAGGTTACATTATTTTGTCTTGTGACTTGGTGTATTTCCACGACTTTTATTTTTCTTACCATAGATCAGAAAATCAAATTAGGCTACCAAAAAGAGGGGAGAAGTAACCGTCCTAATAACTACTGCCAGGGACACGCCAAGGGAAGTTATTAATATTAATTTAGTAATTTTCTATTTTTTTGTGAGAAAGAAAGTGGATGTAGATTATTTTTTCGACAAAAAATCCTCGAGATTGAAGAAAACCCGAGAAAAGAGAAAAACATTGTTAACCAAAAAATAGATGAGAGGGAATAAATCAACCCCTCTCCCCAAATATTGCCGTATCTAAAAATTAAGTTGTAGACTTTATTCTACTATCAGTCTTGAGTACTTTAACCTAAACAGACATTTGTATAATCCCCCGCTTATTAACTAAAAAGGTAGGAATTTTCGATTTTCAAAAATTCATAGAGAAATTAGCGGACTAGGACACGAATCAAATTGTAACTCATCCATAGTTCTGCTAATTTACAAAATTAAAAAGAGATCGTATGCCCAGTTTTTGTGTAATATTTTTTTTTTATTTTAAAATTTTGAACTTATTTTACACCTGAATTCTAAAACTCATCAAAGTCGGACCATCCGTTTGGGAGTTATGCAGCGCACACGCACACCCACCCAACTACCCACAGACATACGTTTTTCAAAGACAACTTTTTTGAGTTCCATCAAAATCTTGATTTCAAACATTTTCATGAAATTAATGCTTCCCTATACTCCCTATACCGATGAAAGCATAGGAAAGTAAATACAAAAAATAACATAAATGACATAAATAACTACCAGTACAATTAGTTGAAGGTAAACTGTACTCAGAGTTTTTTATTTAACAATTTTTTTCATTTTTAGTGCGAAAAATGTTGTTTTCAAATTTTATTAAGCACCAGTTTTGTTTCTATAATTTTATATTCTGGTTTCCGGCTTTTTGTCGCTTCTGGGGTTCTGCCGCCCGGGAGCTGGCACCCCTTGCACCCCGCTTGGCGCGGCCTTGACTACTGCATGTAAAAAGGAAGTTTACTTTCTCACAGTTAGTGATGAGCAGATTCTTTTAGAATCCTTCCTTTATTGAATATGAAGGCGTTAAATTTCAAATTTTAAATATTCATTGCTATCACAGAGAAGTTAGAGAATTGAAAAAACGAAAAAGTAGCGCTTACCTAATTTAAATAGGGTAAATAATTTTGGAACAATATTGTAGAGGCAGTTTTTATGAGAAATAAGTTTTTAGTATTCCTTTTTTAAATATTTATTTTTAAGAGTTTTTATAACCAAAAATACTTTTTAATAATAAGATTGAATCCACCTATTGCTACTACTATACCAAATTCCAAGGCAATATGCCAAACCACTTTAGAGTAAAGAGGCATTGAAGTCAAAATTGTCAAAAACTCGTAGCGGCGGTATTTTGAAATCGGCCTGTAATCGGAATCTGCTCTCAAATTTTAAAATTCAGTTTTCGTACAAAATGATTCCAAAAAATAGTCTTAATTCCGTTTCCGGATCGTTTTAAAGTACAAAACAGATACTGAAAGCTAAAACAATTTTATAGTAATAAGGTCAGAATGCATGCACTTCCTGTGGTTCGGAACCCACGTTAAACTGTAGGTCCCCTATGTCTGTCTGCAAAATATCTATCTACGCCCATTAAACACAAACATAGGAGAGAGGTCTTAATTTATTTTGTATAAATTATACATCTATATAAATATAATTATTTTTAGTTTTTAAAGTCAATTTCCTCCTAATTTTAAATGTTTAGAAATCTAAATATATTTCAATAATAGATCGAATGCTGAAAATTCGCGAAGAAATTCAAAACTATGTACATATGATTTAGGTAAAAATTTCCCAATGCAATCCAATTTAACTAGAATCGGTTTCGCAAATAATTTTGAACATTATCTAGCAATTTTCACAACTACATATTTATTCTTGTTAAAAGTAGACGTCTATAATAATTCTGTGTTTTCAACATTGCTGAAATTTACCTTAAGAAGAAGTACGTTAATTAATCTTGAATAGTAATAAATTATAAAGGAATGTGAATAAATTAATTTTGCTATTAGTGAAGTATACACAAAAAGAATATTTATAATCTGAAAATTTAGAAAATTACTTCTACTTTCTGTAAATTATAAAGTACAATTTAATGATTTCCATAAATTAACTGAGATATTTGTAAATAGTAAAGGCTAGGGATTCTTGTTCTTATGAATGAAAATTTAATTCTGAAATTATTACAGTTGAGTAAACAAAAGTTTGCATTACACTTAATAAACATTTTATAAAATATTTGAAATAATCCAGTTTCTAGTTTTCTATTTTATGCGATTGCAGAAAAGAGCCGATCAAAATTATCCTTAAAATAGGGTATTTTCAGAAACTATGGCTGCTCTATCTCAATTTATCAGTTACTAAAATAGGCCGTGTTTGGTATCATTCATATTTACATATTGTCTATGTATGGCGAAAGTTTTTTATGTAACATAAAATGTTTCAACAAGCAGAGCAAAATGTACATCTTGAATAATCAGTAGTTGTAAAATTAATCTTGTAACCTTTCATAAACACTAGCATAACCCTTGGGCTACGCCTCACATTTCTGTGTGCAATTTTCGCCGTTCGGAATGTTTCCTCCGCTTTCCGGTCTCGGGAATGACACAAACAATTTCTTGAAGGCGGCGATAAAAAGCCCTAAAAAAACAGGCCTGAAAAAAATATTGAGGAAGATAAACTCCCGTAAAATCTATCAAATCAAATTCTATCATAGCCCAAAAAAATTCTTGAAGAAAAACGTGTTAAGGTTAGTTACACTTTAGCACTTTTTCCCATGACTTTCAAACTGTTTTTGAACTAATAAATACGCACTGAAAAAATCTTGTTAGACATTTGCATATGATTACAAAATTAAACTCGCCTTTACAATATAAACTGATCAGCAAGTACACGCATCTTTTTTAGGGAAAGCTCTTTCTTAATTATAGCAATCCACCAGCAAGAAAATGCAAGCACTTTTATTTATGGGATGACTTATTGTCGTTGTTTTCTCCGAGAAATTATTTTACGGGTACTGTTTTTCCAGAGAATGTCTTTATCAATGTTTTTCCCAGCGAGTTTGTTTTAGGACGATTTCTCCGTAAACCGAAATTAACTCCCGTAAGCAAAACACGGTTTTCTTATCGCATGTTATTAGTGTGATCGCATTTCGGAGAAGACAGTGTTTAGGTTATCTAGTGGCGCTGACGTTGCATCTGCAAAAAGCCGGAACCTCCAACGTGCGAGAAAACAGTTGACCGACACAGTTGACGGAGAGAGTATTTAGCGTTATTCTGTGTTACGCAATATTGTGTTATACACTATTTGATTTAATAGACTAGGACAACACCCAGCAATGAAGCATATCTGTCTCCCCTCCAGGCGGTGAAACCCTTCGGGACGCCATGATCGAGGTACGCTCGATCAACGCGCCTGCCCTCAATGCAAGTAAGAGAACAGGCTACCAGTCCTGGCATCAGGCTGCGAGCCCTAAGCCCCTACTGGTGGAGGGAGACTACCTAAATCTCTACTGATTCTGCAGATCAGTGCCCGAGCTGAAACGCAGCTCACCCGTCGAACCGCACTAAGACGGCCCTAACCTGCACCACGAGTCCTACTCCGTGACCAGAAACAAAAACGGGAAGTGTTAATCCCCCGTGGGCTGGGCGTTGGTCCCCGTGGTACCAGTCAAAGAAAGTCACTGGTTGGACTTTACGGAGCAAGCGCATGCCAAGCAGCGCTGCCCCTCCCAGTTAGGACTTCGCAGGTCCTAGCACTGGTGAGCTACGCATCGCCCAGACTGGTCGGTAACCGGCCTGATCATAGTGGCTGGCACCTTAACAGCGTCGGGTGTACATCAGTACGAACCCTCTGGGTCGACACTTAGATAGTGGGCGTGATCAGGCAAAGTGCGCCTTACCCCTAGAATCCTAGTCCCCAGTGCCAGCTGCACACCACTCCATCGTTGGAAAAGCACCATCACTTGCCGGCCACCTATTTTCTGGTCAAGGAGCAGGGTTTCCACTTAAGCGATCGTGCTGCCAGCTGCACACCGCTTCATCGTTACAAAGCACTATCACTTGGCGGACACCTATTTTCCGGTCAAGGAGCGGGGTTTTAACTTCAGCGATAAATATCAGAGAATTTGCGCTTTATATAATGGATGCAAAGATGTGGCTTCTAGTAGCGAGAGCCCTAAAAGTTGAGACAGGACACGTTTGAATTATTTACTTTATAAATATAGAACAACTGTAAAATCTGTCAATTTGATGCTATGAATTATTTTATTATAATGTACTGTATTTATATTAAGTCTTGTAAATAAATATCGCATTGCCTAAGAATGTGTCAAAAGCTTAATTGACCGACTACGCAACAGATACGACGGTGTTAAAAATAAACATCGTCGGGGACTGGAGTGCTGAAGAAATGTTGTCTTGCATTCAGCAGGTGTAAGCAATACCAGGTAGCAGCAGCATTACCGTTACTAGTGATCGCTTTTTGTCTGCTATATGCATAATGCTCAGCTGTTTATAATAAATTAAAAACATGATAAAGATCGTAGTAATCAGTAGCAGGTAGCGTAGTTTATTTATGCCCCAAACCATGGGTTTCAATCACAGGGAATTGGTGAGTAATCTTTTGGTATCATATTATGCTTCCAGTAGAATTTTAATCAACAGTTGAGTCTGCTGAATGTAACCATGCTACGCAAATAACAATGTTGTTTTTGTTAATTTTAATATTGTTTAATGATAAACTGTTGATACCATGTCTAAAGGTGTTATTGTAAGAAGAAGTGAGGCTTCTGTTGATGATTTATTATTGATGTGTTGATGTTGTGGTCGCTGCTGTTGTTGTTGTTGAAGATAGCTAGCTATATCCTTGGATTCTAAGTGGTTCGGCGGGACTATTTGTGATTCCTTGGCTTGATTAATAAATAATGTGTTTACTGTATTATACCAGTCACCCTGGAAGGTATATCTTGGGCTGGCAGAGGATGCCGATTTCCGTCAAATCTATGTGGTTCTTGTTATTTATATAAGCGCATTCACATGGATGCGATTTCCATTGATCGAGTTAACAATCGGTTGTTATAAACGTACCGTTCTTCTCTTACAGGTTTTTAGAAATCAAGTTAGTATGTTGTAACACGGCTCAAGAGTTAACTGCTGGGGGCTACGTGATATTTCAAGGAGAAAATACCTCCCTCGTAAATAACAAATTTTTGAATGCTAAATGTTTTATGTGCCTGAGATTAACATTTTAGCGAAAAGTACATAACTTGAAAAGGCTGCCACTGAGTTTTTTGGGAATGTGACTGACTGCATCGAGTGATCTGTTAACGAAGTTCAGCAATTATTAATTTGTGTTTACGTTATGCGTCCGTTGTAAATTTTAGCATCCTACACGATATAATTTTTTTGATAATCTAGAATTGTACCAACTATACTAATATAGAAACCCTCTACATCAACTTTTTCCAACATTAAAATGAAACATCTGTTCAAAAACAAAATATTTGGAAGCGTTCTTAATGCTATGTGGTCACGGAACTGTTTCCACTTATTTCTCTAATTATTTATCATAAGTTATGAATAAAAAAATTAAATTACACTCATTTGTCAATTTTTTATTTAATTCTAGTTTTCAGTACTGTTATCCTACTTAAATCGGAAACATTTCTTTGAGAATTTAATTTCTTTATGTGAAGCCCCGGTAATCAATGTGCCTAAATAATCTATAAATTGTAGGAAAAGTTTACGCAACCATCGACTTCTGGAAGTTACCGTTAGTTGCGTTCAAGTCGAAATAGGTGCGTTTTCAATAGGTTGCGTTGCCGTTTGCGCTATGATTTACGGATTACGGTAAATATTATGCAACGATCATGGAGAGTTTATGCGGTCGCGTTCTTTAAGGCGCATTTAAGGCTTCCAGAAAAGCAATAAATTATTTTCAAGCCAATTCACTACAACGCCGGGAGCACTTGTGGGTAAATGAAGATTTATTGTAAGAGAAATTAGCGCGTTTGCGCGACGTTCTGTCTATTGCTTGTCCCTGAAGGAGATGATAAGAAGCTAATTAACTTTGTTTACTCAACGAACTATGACTGCGTAAGATGGTATAATTATTAGCTGATTATTAGTTACACACAGTGTAACCTGTGACGTAAGTTTTGCTCTACGTGTAATCACCATGACGGTAGTGTGTTTGTTTAATCCCTACGTATTTGTACGTTTTTATTAACACCAAAACTTAAATAAATATTACGATTTGTTAAGCACATACAATGTAGTCGTATCCAGTTACGTTTGTACATATCAATTTTTTTTTAAGTTTTTGTGATTTAAATTGAGATGTTGCTATGACAGTTGTACAAAAACAGTGAAATCGATATCTATTTGTTATACATACTAATGAGTTTGTACGTACGTCATAAATATGAATAGATGTTAATCCTCCTAATTATAATTTACGCTTTCAATTTCAAAGCACAGTTTGTTCAAAACTGTCTTTAATTTTACTGTCATTAATTATGAAACATAAAGTATTATTCCCGAAATTCTTTGGTCTCTTCAGAAATCATATTCTTTAATATTAAGAATCGTTGGCGTTTATTAAATCATGTTTCAGTGCGAATTACCTTGAAATTTGGAGAATTGATTATTGGATAGATACCTACCCTGCAAACTTCAGTTGACATAAAAAAAAATTATTTTAGCCCTCGTAATGGTAGCCCTAAAATATCGCTGAACGGAGTTACCTGCTCCATTATATTTTCCGCTTTAATTTGCAATTTAGATTTAAATTTTTGCTAATTGCTCCATTATAATTTCAGCTTTAATTTACATTTTGGATTAAAATTGCTGCTAATTTCATCAATGTCAGTGGTATAAAAACATAAAAATTAAGATTTAGATAAAAAAAGTTATTGGAATTTCCCGGTAATATAAAGGTTTTAATGTTTTAAATAATTTTAATAATATTGTTTTTGCTGTAATTTCAAAGTTTTTAATGTTTTCGGATTATTCAATACTTATTATTATTATTATTTCAATAGTTATTTCAAAGTAATTTCTCCACTGCATTTGAACCAGTTTGCTTGTCAATCAAGCAAATTATGTGAGCTAACCATTCACGAGCTAACTCACACGACAGACAAGACTAGTATTAATCAAGAAAGTTTTCTATGGTCCGTATTAGGGTAAAAGTTTAGTACAGCTTATCGGTGATAACTACTATTACAACTTACATGGTATCATTTTAGCAGTGGTGCCCAAACATGCAAAACAGAAGAAGTGTACTTGCAGGGCTACGCAGAATGGCTTACCATTTTAGTAATATAAAAATATAGAAGACTATGTTGCCGCAAGCCCTAAAGACCGTTGAAGGGTGATGTTTAAGAGAGGATCTAACGATTACTTCAGCGAAGACCTCTGCGATAGCGATAGATAGGCTGAAGGGGCTAAAAATATATGGGCAAGAACTAAAAAGAAACACCAACAATGGTGCTATGGTTGTGCACTAAAATAGTTTTACCATAACGCATGCTTCTCTGGTTTGGTAGCATAAAACAAGGAACAGGGTTGCTATAAAAAAAAAACTCGGCAAGCTACAAAAGGCTCGCATGTTCGGGAGTAACAGAGGCGACGACTTTAACGTCCATTGCATCAACGGAGGCTCTGGTACACCTTCCTCCACCACCTCCAGTGGTGAAAGAGCAGCATGCTTGTGGTATAAGGATGCGGCAAGCTCTTCGGGAACGCTAAGTTTCGAGACAAGTACAGGGGATGGAATTAGCATTAACCTGGAATACCTCGCTACCGTATTTCGGGCGGAAATAAAGAAATAACCGCGATCACGACTTGCACACAAATTATGGTGAAGAAGGGTTATGTCAATAGACGAATCTGGATCATCTTTGATAACCAAGCCGCATTAAACGCCCTGGAAGGTGTAGAAATGTTAGAAATACACTCCAGAGTACTTACTATACAGGCTATTCCTGTAGTGGGTGCCGGGACACAAAGGCTTTGTAGGCAATGAGAGAGCAGAGAAGTTTCCTAAGTTTGACAAGTAAGACAAATGTCTATTGCACTGACCGACCGGCGGCGCTGGTCGATTCCCATCAATATAGCATATAGCATATAATGCTGTTCACTGACTGGCAGTTCTCGCTGACAACAATATTTTAGTATGTACAACACACGCAGCAGCGCGCCACATAGGTGTGGGGGGTTAACGTTTCTTTATTGCACTCTTTTTTTTATTATTTACATGGTAGAATGCTACTGCTTATGCTCTAGGGGAGGTTTTTAACGCTGGGCTACAGGCGCGAGCTATTAGCGAGCAACTATATTTATAAACGATGTAAAGATGTAGGCAAATTGTCAAAAACATTGTTTATTCAATAAACTTTTAAAATACAGCAACCGGCTTTACTTTTTTTGCTGTTTTCGTATTTTATATACGAAATAAAACTTTACAGTTACAATGTTACCGCCAACTTCTTGAAATAGAAGACAAATATGCCCTTTTAACGAAAAATGTCGGCGGTCCTGAATTTTATACGGTTTTATTTAGCTGCAGATAGCAATAGTATATTATAATACAAGTGTATAAGCTCCGTTAAAAGGCACTCGGCTTCGCATCGTGCTTTTAAACCCGTCGCGCGTGCTTTAAAGGCTCTTACACACGTGTATTATACGCTATTTTTTATTATACCTGCATCATAATCTAAAAAATAAGAAGAATATAGCTAGGAAGCAGCATTTTGATTTTAATTCATCTTACATAGTAGTCTATGATGTGACGTCATGTCATTTACCTGGAGATTGGTTAGCATTCTTTGTTGTTTATGTTGCTATGTGAATTCGAATTTTTTTTTCGCGTGTTTGTAATTAATTGTTGCTTCAAAATTGATGACGTCATTGTTGCTTAGCAACTTTAAAACACCGGGGTTGTCTTAATGTTGGGTTTACGCACGCTTTTTGGTTTGTTTTACAAGGATTATGATGCAGGTATAATAAAAAATAGTTTTTTAGTGTAGTTATCGCATTGTGAATATTACATAGTCTTAAATAAATTTAAAACGTTGCTAGACAACGGTGACTTCCGTTTCCTAAATATTAAATTCGTTCCTTCTGTAAATATTTGTTGGTATCATCGTCTGCGTTGACACATGATCAACGTAGACGACGGTTTGTACTGTGCAGGCGTAACTAACAAACAACTTTGTCTGTAGATATTTGTTTATATTGCTACACATTTGCCCAAAAAAAGTAAGTTTATTTTTCAGACAAACAGAACGGCGTAAAGAAAAAATATAAGAAGTTCATTCTTCGGGATCAAACAGAACGGTACAAAGAAAAAACCCTTGAGCAGTTGGCTTCGGGATCTAACAGAACGGTCCAAAACATTAACTCAACCCTGCCCCTCCTTGCAGTGCTACACCCTGCCTAAGGATCAAGCATTACCTTTCGGTCCGAGCCAAACCGAGCAACCCGCTAAGAGCTTCAGGATCGAACTAACTAACGGTCCAAAGCCAAACAAGCTTACACATTTGTTCTAGAGCGAAGCAGTAGCTACACCAGGTTCCAACATAATTTGCAGGTTTACAGCCCAGAATTTACGCGTAGTTCCAACCCGAGACATTTGTTCTTTGCTTTTAATTAATTGGTTTAGGTAAAACTTATTGTTAGTTCACTTAATCATTGTTTGTAATGTTGTTTACTCTTTGAATTGATCTGTTTCCTTTAATGTTGTTCTGTTTGTTCAAATGAATATTATTCAAATATAATTTGGTCTGTTATAAATAGTAAAAAGGTGTTATACAATTATACAAAAGTTTACGCGGACACTAAAAATATTTATTTCTCCTAAATGTACAAAAGTGAAAACATAAATTGGACCCCTTCAGGAAATAGAACAAGAGTTGTGGCACGCGCGGCTCTATAATAGTAAATTAATCATAGTAAGGACATAATTATCTCAACTTAGGCCTGTTTTTAGAGGCAGTTATGCGGAACGTACTATCTACATGCCGATAATGAATGCTCACATTAAAGGTTATCAGTTGTTGTTATTTGTTAAATTATTGGTAATTATTTATGTAATTGTCCTTTGTGTTAATAACTGGAACATATTAACATTTTAAAATAAATCTCATCATTTTATAAAAGGTCAGATTTTTAAACAATGGCCCAAAACATTTAATTTTGAGCAAATTTTGAGCAAATTTTTTTGAAAACATTTTAAAACTATTATTTTTTATATAGTCCGGACCTCTAGTCTAGTATTTCGTCAGTATTTAAATTATGAGGCAATCAATTAATATTAATTTCTGCCATAATTTCTTTAAATGTATAGTTGGCGCGTACCTAAACTTTTGAACGAATTATCTACCAGCTGAGAATGGTAACACATCCATACGTTTGACCTTACTAGCTTGTGCAGGTAGTTATTATTAATATGGTAAACTGAAATTGAAGTTTATGTATAGTAAAATAAAATAAAAGCGTAGAATATGAATGATAAAGACAATTTTATGAAACTGCAAAAATATATTGTTTAATTGAAATGTAAAATAGCAACAACGAATTATTGAAAATAGAACGTGTAAATTCAATAATACA
This sequence comes from Ctenicera cuprea, assembly GCA_958336395.1. Classification (NCBI taxonomy): domain Eukaryota; kingdom Metazoa; phylum Arthropoda; class Insecta; order Coleoptera; family Elateridae; genus Ctenicera; species Ctenicera cuprea. The sequence goes on from OY284494.1 coordinate 17,991,845, forward strand.
ACGAAAAAATTCGAACTATCAACATTCATAAAGGACAGAAAACCACAGTTGAATAAAAAAACTTAAGAATTGGAGTACACAACAACAACTTTTTCTAAATTCTCAACCGAAAAATTAGTTCTTTTGTCCAATATGTTTCACGTATAACTTAATGGATTTGAGTACGCCCATGCTTTTTGTTTACTTATTGAATGTTAACGAATTTTTTGTTCTTCTGCGACTAAAAGTCCGGTCTTTAAGCCTATAGTAAACATGTCTACTACTTTTTAATCAGTTTATCGTTAAATAATTCAAAGTTTACCTCTATTCATATGCAAAAAAACCTTGCAAAAATATTCAACAATACTTGAGTCTAGAAAATCAATTTGCATTGATATAAAATAAAATTCAAGTTTGTCTAACCTTGTTATTCGAGTTATTGAAACATTTTTCTTGCAATGGAAGATGTAGAAGTCGCAAATTGAATTCCTTTAAAGATTTTTTCGCTTAGCTGCTCATTGTCATTTAAAAATTGCTATTTATCTATGCATATTACATTTTACTTCCTTGTAGTTGTATGTCGCAAGGACTATACCGACATCTGAGAATGTGTATGACAAGGATCGGCCTTAAACTTCCAAGTTTGCATTCTTAAAAGGCCTTGTTCTCTCATAGTTATTGAAATGGTTGAAATTTATTTTTTTCTAATTATTTAAACGCAGAGCGAGTGAGTCACTTGTCATTACAATGCAATGTAATAAAAGTTGCTGATCAATGAAAATGAACAGGTGGTCCGTATTACTAATGTTACTAATTTTGTTTATTCGTTTATAGTCAGGAGCAGGCAATTAATTTTGAAGGGCGCGAATGTGTCCCCTCTAGCAGAAATTGTATATAAAGCAAAATCGGAGAAACCTATAAATATTAAATTACCGAACTTTGGCGTTCTTCAATTACCAGCTGAGTGTTTTCAGTAACTAAATTTTAATGGCCGGAAGTGCTATTTTTATGGTTAAAAGCCACTAAAATACAGTAGTTTAATATATTGGCTTGGCAAATCGGGATTATTGTATACAATCAATACCTACTGAGGAACTTGACAACATTTCCATAATTGAATTTAATTGTGTGTTTTGAAGGCGGTTTTTACTTTCCCATATCTTCGGTAGGTATTGATTTCATGAAAATGTTTGAAATCTAGATTTTAACCGAAGTATACATTGTGGAGCCCAAGGAACCCAAAAAAGTGTTTTTTAAAAAATGTTTGTCTGTGAAAATACTGTACCAATTTTGATAAAATTTTAAGAAGATATATCGAAAATTGTAGTTCTAGTTCGATTTTCAAAAGAATCCGAAATCGAAAGAGGAAGTTAGACATGTTTTTTGGTAACGTTCTTTCCCAAACGTAAATTTTTAAAACAGGATCTGAGAGAAGAAGTTGAGACAAATCGAATACTTTTTTACCGAACTCTCTATCTTCAAAATGGTGGCCGCTACGATTTATTAAAAATCTCGACTATAACGCCCACTCAAAAAGTAGTTATCTGCCACTACTTCAAAATTAGAGTGGCGGTAGCTCAGAAGAGAATTGGCTACAATTTGGTTTTTGATGAATTCTATAATTTGACTGTGACGTTTTCTACGAATTGTTGAAAATCAAAACTGGATACCCCCTTTATATATGAAAATGGCGGGTCTTATAATTTTTTAGGCAGTGTTGTTCATAATGACCAGTAGAACGAAAATATAATTTTAGTTTTTAGATATTTTTATACTTGGTGGGGCTACTGTAGAAAAAGTAAATTCCATATATTTGAAATATTCAAAATAATATTTCTCAAAAACTGGCTATACGTTTTTTTAAAACTTTGTAGTCTTATAGAGGCAAACATGGGCTACAATTTGGGTTTTTGCTGAATACCAAAGTTCCACTGTGGCACCTTCTATAAATTTTTGAAAATCAGTAATTGATACCCCTTTATGTATTAAACGGGAAACGATAAATAACTTATGCTTATGAAAAATTACGCATAAGTGTGCCTGTGTATAACGCAAAACCTCAGGAACTGCTGAACCGATTTTAACGAAATTTGGTATACCTATCTTTATCAGGCAAAAACCTTTTTTCTCTTACAAACCGCAAATGGCAGTTTTTAGTGCCATTTTTTTCAAAACAAATATTTTAATAATCTGCAACAATAGTATGATAGAGGGCGCTATGAAAAATCGCAAGCTTTTTTATAAACACTGTAGGTTCCAAATGGCAGCCGCTTTCATTTTTTGAAAATTTTTTTTTAACACTTTTTACTCAAAAATGAGTTGTCAGATCAGCATAATCGTTGGATTATATAACAGCGGTAGGGGTACACATTGATCATATCTAGAAGAAGTTTTGAAACCATGAAAATTGAAAATTGTATAAAAAATAAAAAAAAAACAAAGGTTGGTTGGTGTCCCAATCCGCTAATTTTTCTGTGACCATAATAGGCGCCGACTTAGAATTCCTACAGTCTCAGGAAAACAAAGTGTTTTATCTCATCATTACTTACTTGGCTTAGTATCTCTCTTCTTTTTGTTTTGGGGGGTGGTGCAGATGTTTTGTAGGTGGGGAGAGGTCGCAGGTGCATCCGGAGAAGATATCAGTTAGCGAAAAAGGTCTTAACATGCGATTTTTCTCGGGGGGTTAGCTAAATCATGAGAAATTTTTCTCGCAGGGGCTTTGGACCCGGAACCCCACATAGCCGACGGCTATGTCTGTAACGCCTTCTGAGAATTTTTGAAAATTCAAAATTTATGCCCCTTTCCTTAATTAATGGGAGACAGTAAATTTTTTTATTTGAGCTAAATTGCTCATGAATGATTGGAAAATAAAATTATAAACTTATTTTTAAGTCCAGCAATTTTTAGGGGGTCTAATTTTCTTCCTCCACCCTAATTTGTGATTGATTAATTTGCTATTTAGTTTTTGTTCTTCTTTAATTCCAAGGAATATTTGTCGAAAAATTAAAAATCGATATTTGTTTGCAAAAATCACGGTCAGATCCTAGCGCATCATACTAGTTAGCACAACCAGTTAATTTTACATCTTTTTCTGTACCTTATGAAACATATTCCGCAAAGTGATTAATCGAAGCATAGAGTCTAAGGGTGATTGACTTGCCAGTGTGCCAAGCCCAAGCAAGTGTTAAAACGAGACAGTCTCTGTTTCAGCACGTCTTATCTGCATTTCGTGCGATATGAAAAAACATGTTTTTACGTTTTGATTTACACCGTCGTCATTTTTAGTTTAATTTTCTTTCTTAGCCATCTGATCTCACTATGTAGCAGTTAACTTTTAGACTGCATCTTATAGCTATACATACTAATACGTTATAAAACATTTTTTCAAAAAGGTAATTACATTTTTCAAATATGGGAAAGTCCAGGCGAAGTACTTCCACAGTTCGTTATGCGTTTTACCATCTACATTCGGACGGTACTCTACCATAAAAACTGAACAAAAACTCTTGCACGATTTTTCGATTCGACTAATATTTTTGGAGTTATAAAAATTTTGAAAAACCTAAAAATAATCAAAAAAAAATACATTCAAACTCAAATTTAAGTGTTTGAACAAGTACTGAAAATAAATCCATGATAGATTAGAACAACAAGAGGTAGTTCACAACGATAATAGAAAGGAAAAATTACAAATGTTTAAAGTGTTTAAAAATCTCAAAAATACGTATTCAATTAAGCTGTGGTACGCTATTGGCTGTTGAAAACAGCACGCCATTATTTATTTGTATTACAGTTCGCCATTTGTTTGAATTTAGTTCCCAATTTTGCATTGTGTATTGTGTAATGTCATACATTATGTTGAAATCGGTCCAAAGTGCGAAAGAGTGGTCGCTTATAAACGTACCGCTCGTCCTGCTTGTTTATTAGAAGACCCAGGGCTATAAGTATAATATAAACTCTTGGTTGCCATTCTGTTGCACTTTAGAACTAAATTCAAACAAATGCCGAACTATGAAACAAATAATTACTGACGTGCTGTTTTCAACATCCAATAGCATGCCATTGCTTATTTGAACACGAAAATTTGAGTTTTTCGGACACTTTAAGTACATTTGTAATTTTCTTCACAAATACCGTTTGAACGATCATAAATTTAAGTATGAAAGTTTTTCTTTCTATCATTACCAGATTTTTTTAAATTTAAATAACTCCAAAAATATTGATTAAATCGAAAATCTTTTTGTTCAGTTTTTTTTAGTAGTATACCGCACCACAGTCCGTGTCCGCGAGTTTCGGAATACGCTCTATTGTTGGCTTTTGAAGAATTAAAATGTTTGACAAAAATATCATGTTATGAGGAAAGTTTCATTTTTTTTAATTATTCATATTTTCTAGGAGCAAAACTCGATAGGGATAGCAATATAGAAATAACTTAATTTTTATATGTATGCACTCACATTAACTGAAAATCGAATTTACTTCTTCTCAGCTTCTTCAATAAAATATTAAGCAATTAAACTTTCTATTTTCTATTTATTTAATTACAAGGGCACGTCAACAATTATATAAGGTCAAGAACTTTATTTCTTGGCGTTTTCGAGATACTTGCCTTCTTATATTTCATCTTAGGGCTTGTATTACAAACGGGTTTTAGCTATCCTGACGTGGCAGTTTTATAACTGTATCTGTCTATTCAAAACCGAGAAAAAATAGAAATAGTTTAGTAATTTAAATAAAATATTAATAAAAATGTGTTTCCACATACAGGCCTTGACATTGCTATTTTAACAAAAACGGATTTGATTGCAATTTAAAATTTAAATAAATTTGAAAAAAGATATGCAGTTCATAAAAGTTACAGAAAATTAATAAAAATGCAATTTTATCCTTTTAGAATATATGTTTCAACGGAAATTAAGTTAAATTTTTATGAGAAAAAATACGAAACTGTTACGCTTAAAAAGGGCATCTGTAGAGGCGTCTGTGTTAAATTTAGGTACATAAATAAGTAAATACTTTATAAATACGCCTCAATTCCATATTTTAGCAATAAATCAGTAAAAATTGCCAAAATTATAAACAAAACAAATAAATGTGAAATAACTTTTAAAACAACAAAAAACATTTTAAACACTTCGTTTAATGCTAAAGAAAAAACAGACAATTTACTAAAATCGGGCATCTACAAATTAAATTGCTGGCACTGTAATTCGGTTTATATAGGACAAACCATTAGAAATTTTGAGATAAGGTACAAGAAACACGTACGTTGTTACAAGTATAAACACCCCCATAAATCCAATTACGCTAAACACTTATAAGAACAAAATCGTTCAATGACATCTAATAACACTCTACAATTGTTACACTTTTGTGATGACAAACGTAAGTTGGATATACTAGAAGCATTTGAAATTCATAAGCATTTAAAATCTGTACCTTTAATGAATGAACAAATTGATCTCTTAAATTCACCGTTATTAGACGTTTTGGAATGAGCAATCATGTCATCTGGACGCAGATATAGAAAACCAAGATCAAGTTATGATGATTTATTGTTCCTATAACAACGTCAACTGTTTATTTTTAATCTTGCTTTTGATAATGACGTGTAAACGTTGAAATACGTATAAAGCTAACGTAAAAAACTGTTGAAGTTAAGAATTGTTTTATTTACAATAAATTGAATAAATTATAGACAACTACTCGTGAATTTTGAAGTAGCCAAGTCGAGCTTTCAGTGTGTATTGTCTAAATTTAATTTTACAAACTCTATTTGCATCTGTGTAAAAAAGAAAAAACAAAGAAAAGGAATGTGCTTGTCGTGTAGTGCATTGTGTGATTAATTTACATCAGCTCACATTTGTTGCTTTGCACTCATGCTTGGAACTCGCGAATGTACTACAATACGTATGCTCGTTTTGGATGAATGAACTGTAAAATCATTTCGCGATCTTCTATACACCTGTACGTGCTTTTACAGGCTACTCCCTTTACGGTTACACGATACTTGAACGAACAGTACGACAACCATTAACCGAGCATTACTCAATTGGAAATAATTGGAATAGAAAACCGTAGAAATTCCTCGTGTTCAGAACATACTTTATAACTGGACAACTAAATTTATTAGTGCGGCATACTTCTAAGTGTAGGTATTTCATTGGGTCAAGAGTAAGTAACAATTAAACATAAATAGGGCGTTTTTCTGCGGGGAATTCACCTTCAACCTTTGTCTTTTATAATGGCAAGTTGTTTCAATGTATTGTTAAATATGGTTTATTGTTTGCGTATGTGTGAAAATGTTTTTCTACTTTCTCGTCATAAACGTATCCTGCGAAATAGCACTAAATGGTAAAGGTAAAACCTTCACATGCATTTGGATTTACGCGAAACAGTAAATGTAGTAAAACGTGGACCTTTATTAATACTGTTTGTGTTATTATTAGTTAAGTGATTGGAAAATCACCATGGCAAGGTTACAATAAACTTTTTAAGCTTTTTTTTTCTTATTTACAAACATTGAAAAGGTGGTAAAATTATTTTAAATACAATATAATTTAAAAAATTTTAATTATTTTAACGTGTCTTTGTTTAAATATTTTACTGCCAAAAATCAGACAATTACGTCCTTTACTCTTCCTTTCTCTTTCCCCTACCATAAATGTTGTCTGATTAATTTACACAACAACATACATATTAAATTACATTGTCGTAATAATTAGTTATGGTTCCTGTGATAGGTGAAATGACGCCATGTAACAGTGACGTAAAATTAAAATTACGTTCATCATCAGTAATTACCAATAAAGATATTATTTACGTTATAAAAAATTGCACTTTAACCAATTGTTATTCAGTAATTTCTCTTCATTAATTTGAAAATTACAGTAAAGTGAGAACTTTGTCACGGTAGCCTTGAAAATGACAAGTAATAATGGAAAATAAACAACCTACTGTGTTATTTTTCCTTTTTTAAGATAATAATAGTTTTCGATATCATTACATTACGTTACAATATTGTTAATTATCACATTTTGCCTCGTTATTGCAGATGTAAAATATTTTAGAAACATTAGACGGTTGAAAATTGTTAAAACAGTTAAATATTCCTGATCTCGTTGTAATCTCATAAAAGAAATGTTTTTTAAGTTTATATTTGATTAAATTTTCCTAAACAAAATGGTTACATATTTTACATAATTTAACTGTTCTTAAAAAAATTTCAATTTTAAACCTAAACATTTTGCAGTAAATGCTACATCTATCTATCTATACCTTAAATCCCTAAATGCCTCACCATAACACGACGGCGAAATTCTTCATCTCGACAAAATTTATCACCATAACACGATGACGGGCCCTTACATCTCCACTCAGTTTATTGATTGTTTTCAGCGAATGCTTATGCTGCGGTCACTACTGTTGGTATAACTTGGTTATTTATGACTTACTTTAATTCTGGAGAGTCGGAAAAAATAAACATTAATATTTCTTCAATTTATTCTACTAAAATATAAGAAATTTAGAAAGTTGAAATTGAAACTTTTTTTGTTTATTTATTAGAAGTAAGAAATAAAAGTATCTCCGCAATTACGAATTTATGTTACAAGCGATCTTATAAATTTCTAAAATAAATACAGCCATTTCAAGTTTCCCTGCAATTATGAAACGAAATAGATCGAGTTGATTCTATTTTTAGCGTACTGACTCAACAAGAAACTAACAAACTGTTACGTCTATCAGCTCGAATTTACGAAGTACTAGCTGAACCCTAAGCGCTACGCTTTTTTACTTTCCTATACTTTTAGTATTGATTTTACGAGAAATTTGAAGTTCGAGATTTTGACAGAAATACATTTTTGGATCTCCAGGAACCCAAAAAATGGCTTTTACAATTATGTCTGTTTGTGGGTGGGTATGTGTGTATATGTGTGTGACCTTAGGGCAAAGTGAATGCTTTTTTTCGAACGCACTAGCATTAATACAGATGCCGCTACAAATTTTTGAAATTTTTGACTTAAACGCTTTATTACTGAAAAACGAGTTAACAGATGGAGACGCAATTTATTACTATAATAACCCTAGAAAAGCCCAATATCACTATGTAAAAAAATTCTTTTGTCAATAAAATTTCAAAAAAGTATCGCTCAAAGACTGCTAAAAACACGATTTCTTTTAATTTTTGTAGGCTCATAAAGCTAGAGATGAGCTACAATTTGGTTTAGGTCCCAGTTCACTAATTTCTCTGTAACGCCTTCTATGAATTTTTAAAATTAAATATTTATACCCCTTTTTCAATAAAAGACAAGAAAAATAATTGTTTAAGCTAAATTGTTTATGAGGAATAGTAGCATAACGTTCACAACTTAATTTTTAGGTGTCGCAAAAATAAGGGAAGTTAATTGTCCCCCTCCGAACCCAATTTCACCCCCATCCCTCCACTTGGCTCTTATACTCTGGTTTCTGGTGCTTTTCCTTTCCAATCTATATTTATCGTATTAAATACATTTTTACTTTCCTATACTTTCAGTATAGATATTTTGACGGAAATACATGCTTTGGAGCAACAGTAATTCAAAAAAATAGTTAAAAAATGTCTGTCTGTGAGTGGGTTTGTATATGTACGTGTGTCAGTATGTACTTGTGTGTACCTCATATGTTCCAAACGAATGGTCTGACTTCGATGAGCTTGGGAATGTGGGGGTATATCAAAGTCACAGTTAGAAATAGTGTTCGGAAGCATTTTTTTTCAAAACCTTTATTTTTGAATTTAAAAGAGGAATCTGACTAAAGCAAATCCAATGTTTCTTTCCTCCCTAGCTTAAAAATGACAGCTACTACGTTTTTTCAACTTTAACTCCTTATTACTCAAAAACGGCTTTACATATTTGGATGAAATTTGGTATTGCAATACCCTTAGAGAGACACAACGTTCTCGGTAGAAGATTATGTCAAAGCATAAAAATTGTAAAAAAACTTTTAATAAATACAGAGTGGCTAGCAAAACCCCGGCCACTATTCTTGCGGCGGTCAAGAGATGGCGCTTTAGTAATTAAAATACTGGCAACAACGCAGAATCCAAGACGTTTTAGTTATTAAATACGGCCCATATTAAATCAAAACAACCAAAACATCTTGGATTCTGCGTTGTTGGCAGTATTTTAATTTAATTTTTCTTTACTAAAGCGCCATCTCTTGACCGCCGCCAAAAAAGTGGCCGGGGTTTTCCTAGCCACTCTGTATATGAAATTTTCAAAAATTTATCTCAAAAATTTCCGACGATTTCTTTAAAATTGTGTAAGATCGTGAGACTTTAGATGAGCTTTCTACAAATATTTGAAAATCTTAAATTGAACAAAAGGAAAACGATAAAACAGCGAAGCTCAATTACTTACGAGCCAAGTCATAGTAGAATAATATTAGTTATTTTTTTAACTAGGCAAAAAAGTAGCAGATTTATTGCCGCGGCTGGCGTTTGTTCCAGTCAATTTGTTAGAATTAACATTAATTTTGTGATTATTTTTAATACGTTTATTGTTATCGCCATCATCGTAGCCATCATGTTGCTATGTTATGCGGTTGCTGTGTAAAAGCAAATTTAATGTTAATAATTTCATAAATGTCTTTTTATTGTAGTTTGTCATTTTTAATGTTGTTTTATACGGCCTGCGCAGTAAAAGTCATCTTTTACTGCCTAGGGAGTAACTGTCAAATGTTAATAAAAATTAATTTAATGATGCAGCACTACTTAGGGGATCTCACCCCCGTCCCTTTTGAATCACGCTTTTTCTCTTTAGACTCTGTTTTTTAAATCCCGAGATATCCTTTTCTCGAAAATAATGAAAAAAATCGATTCTTTTCTCTCAAAAAATTTGCACTTATCGGTTTCTAACTACAATTCTAACGCCGCGGCGTTAAGGCGCGTCGCCCTTACATTTTCCCGTTTTAGCAAATAATGAAACCATGACACAACACAGCACCCCCGTAGTAGCTGACTGTTGATTTCGTACGCGATACAGCTACAGAACCCCTAGTTAGGTGCCGCCACTAAAAATAAAACGAACTTAATTTAAGTAGCTACGAATAGAAGACGACGTCAATGAAAGTCAATCTAATTTAAACAAATAGTCTTATAGTACCTTTTGGGTCTACATAGTGTATACAAAAATACTTTTGAAAATATGATAAGAATAATATCTAAAAAAGCCCAGACGAAGCAAAACTCTCACTTTTGCATTTATCACTTATTTGGTGGATGTTTCGCCTACCTTCCTGTTTCGAATAAATTTTTTATTGTAAATTAATTTTATGGGCGTTTCTACCTCCTAGAAACCTAACGCAGGTGAGCGTGTTAGAAGTACTCTGATATTACGTAGTAACCGTTAGAACTGAAACATTATTGTATACAATATTGTACACAATATAAAATCTAATTATTTTTAGGCGCGAGAAAGTTTAGGTGCGTTGCAGTGGCGTAACTTCAGATTTTGGGCCTGGGGGCAAAATACCTGAAGGGTACTGGCCCCATCCTCAAAAAAACTAATAATATCTGCCCTATGGTAGTTCCGCCACTGGTGAGTCGCCCATTTGTAACTTCATCAAAAACCGCAACGATGTAGGCTTCAGAATCCTTTGGTTTTATTGTTGGTAGAACGTGAAATGTTGTTTTGGTTATGGTTATTAAACGACCGAGCAAAATAACATGGAATATTAAAATATGGGTATTAAACATGGCTTCGGGCATCGACACGTGGGTGGGATATTTAATTGAACAGGTGGGTTGGGGTAATAAAAATGTCTGACTTCTGACTACACGGCACTAAGCACTTGCCAGGACATCAGTTCGATCTTCAAAGCTTTATACCTTTCCTCTGTTCTGACATGCCATAATTATATTGGATAATAACCCATAACCCTTACCAATACTACGTGTGAATGTACTACATTTATTTATGAGATCGTGAAAGATCACCAATCACCTGCTGATAATAAATCTGCACTTTACGTCCACCAGAAGGCTTTTAACATTTGCCTTTTATAAACTTCTCGACTCTGATTGACTTGTGTGGTTCTAAGTGTTAAAGCTTTGAAATTTATAATCTGGTTTAAATCAAAGACCCACGGGGCCAAATGGTGGGCTGGAGTAGCTGAAAGGACGAATTATCGTTAAAGAGAGGCGTTGCTGAAATATGAAAATGTGGTTTTTGAAGGAAATGAGCTGAAAATTGCTTTCAAGGACGTAACAACGTTTGAGATGAGCTAAGAGAAAAAGTTTTTAACGTTTTTGACATGGTTTGCGGTTTTAGCGAGGGTTTACTACTTTATTTCAACGATTTTCTTGAGGAAGCTTATTTTGTGAAAGTACTCATACTCGTACTAGTCTAAAGAGTAGTACAAATTATATCGAGCGTAATGTAATTTATAACAGTTGAGTAATTTTCCTTTTAATACTCCGAATCATGACATTTTAAATTATTTTCAAAAAAATCATAAATTGTATAGGAATAAAAACGCGTTTGTCTTTTTTTACTGCTGCATAGCTTCAGTACGGGAATCGTTAAAATTTTCGATTATCAAAATTTGGGGAAACTGTCTGTTTGTGTGCCAATGTAGCTGTCAGGGTGCCAAAAATCGAAATTTTTATTAGAAAAAATCAAAAAAATGGATTTATTCGATTTAAATCGGATTTTTTTGATTTCATTGGATTTAAACTCGTTTTTTTATTTAAACAAAAATTTGCCTGTGTGTAACACGAACATAGAAACTACTCGAATGATTTAAACTAAATTTGATACGAGTATACCACCCACGAACCACGAAAGTTCTGAAACCGGAAACGGAAGATAAATACTTTTTTGGTTTCTTTTTTCCACAGGCGGAATTTTAAACGTTTAAAACCAGAACATGATAGAGGATGCTAAGACAAATCGAAAGTTGTTTTTTCATACATTTTAGGTTTAAAATGGCGGCCACTATGATTGTTTTGCAAACTTCGAGTTTTAAAGCCTATTTAGTCAAAAATGGGTTGTCAGATCGGCATGAACTTTAGTCATTATGATATCCCTAGGGAAACACAATGTTACCATCTAAATCCATTTTTGAAAAAATGAAAACTTTGAAATGAACATTATTTCAAAGTTTTTAACATTTTCAAAAATTTTGTTCAAAAATGGAGTTTTTTTTTCTTAATTTGGAGACTCATAGAGCTAGGAATGAGCTACAGTTTGGTTAATATCCTGACGCCTTCTATGAATTTTTGAAAATCAAATATTTATGCCCCCTTAATTAATAAACAGGGAACGACAAATCATTTTTGTTCAAGATAAACTGTTCTCGAAACTGTTTATGAGTGAGTCATAGTAGAATGACATAATAATCTTTAAATAATTTAATATTGAAGGGCGCTAGCCCTCCCACATCCCCTAGTTATAATTTATTTGCCTTTTTCTAAAAAAATAGTATGCGATTTTTTCCCACTGAAAATGTTACTTCTAGGTATAGCTAATGCTTTGTTTGAACGTTAAGCAAGCGGCATGCCTGATGCTCGAAGCATCTAATCTTATGTAGTAGCTAACTCTTAAATTGCATCCTATGTTTATGTTTTTACTTTAAAATCGTCCATAAATAATTTCTTGATACCACAATTACTACTACTCGTATACTACCCCGAAATGTTAGTCTGAATTGAAAGTGTTCAACTAAAAATTTATGTTTGATCTATACGAAGTATTGCTATAGGAAGGTATTGTTATCGTCAAAATATCGGAAGTTGAGGTTTTGACGAATATGCACGTTTTAGGTACCGAGCATACCGAAAAACCAGGTTCCGCCATGAAGTCTATGTGTCTATGTGTCCGTCTGTGTACACTTATATACAGGGTGAATCAAGAGCGACACAGTGGTCGATATCTTCTTTACTATTTAAAATACAGAAAAACCTTTCAAATAAATGTTTTAGGGGAGTAACATATTTTAAAATTATATTTAATTATACAGGGGGTTCCATATAAGAGTGACATACCAAACTTACAATTTTCTAATGAAAACACCCTGTATATTTTAACATATTTTTATTCGCCTTTTAGTTGCCTTTATAAATTAGTATTAATTTTGAAATTTTGTTGCGGCGTTGCCAAGTTATTCCAATGTTTTGGAAATATTTGAAATTTTCAGACCTCACTAATAAAATCTGCATGAGCCGTAATTCCTAAGAATAAACCAACGTTTGCTGTTAAACCTCATTCAAAACCATGTGCTATTATCCAGATATTTTAAAGTTGAATTTCGTCATACAAGGTGTTTGTTGCAGCAGTGCAAAAATTTGTAAATTTAATGGGTCATAACTCGATGTTTTTTAAACGGAGTACCCTGCATATTGTTAAATAATTAGAAAGAGATCTCTGCGCTTTATAATTTTTTTTAAATAATGGTTATACCTCAATCCAACAGTTTTCGAGAACATGAAATTCTAAGCAAGAAATCAGGTAATTTCTACAAAACCAGACATCATGTAAGGTATTGACATCTATTCGTTTTTTGTTTCTGCAAGAAACAATTGTGAACATCGTTTTAATTCATGTAAGAAATTTGTTGTTTAAAAATTTTGAATTGATTGCCTAATTTTCCATTCCATGTTTTAAATTATGATCTAAGGTGTGGTTAGATTAACCTTTGTGGGAAACTTATTTGAAACACATTCCAAACACTTTAAAATTGATAAACTTTATTGTGACATTTGTTTTTATTCAAACAAGCATTCACACTGAATTTTTTCAAAGCAAAAAAAGGGTGGCGATACCTCCTATATACCTATGATACCCGAATTTCTAGAAATTACCTGATTTTTTGCTTGGAATCTCAGTTTCTCAAAAACTGTTAAATTTAATTGTAACCATTATTTAATAAAATGTATGGAGCTATAAGTTCTCTATCGAACTATATAAAAATATACAAGGTGTTCTATTTAAAAAAAACGATTTATTACCCATTAAATTTGGAAATTTTCGCCCCGCTGCAAGAAACGCCCTGTATAACGAAATTCAACTTTGAAATATCTGGATGATAGCACATGGTCTTGACTAAGGTTTAACAGAAAAAATTTGTTTAATTTTGGGAAATACGGCACTTGCAGATTTTATTAGTGAGGTCTGCAAATGTCATTTTTTTCAAAAAAAGTGGATAACTTAGCAACGCCGCTACGGAATTTCAAAATCAAAAGATATTCAGAAAGGCAGTTCAAAGGCGAATAAGAATATGCAACACAAAGTTTCTGTTTTGAACATTTTTTGTATTATAAATAGTAAAGAAAATACCGACCACGTCGGCGCTGTTGACCCACCCTCTATATCCAGGCGCCTCAACCCACAAAACTCAATTTAGGTTTAAAAGATTGAGAATTACAGTGGGATGAAACCGCAAAGTAACTAAATTGATCCCCTAAAAAATGGAGAGGGGGGGTGTAGAAACAATCGATAAAGAAGCTTGGATTCGTATTCTTTTGAAATGTTTTATAAAATTGGGAGGAGGGGGGTATAGAAGCGATCGATAAAGAAGCTTGGATTCGCATTATTTTGAAAATTTTTATTTTGATTAAAATTTTTTGCAATATTTCTTTTTCCAATTTTCAAAAATTTCAATATTCAACAATTTTCAAAAATTTTAAAAATTTAATTACAAAAACGTAAAAATTTCAAAATTTTAAGATTTATAAAAATTAAAAATTTTCAAATATTTCAATGGGTGCGAAGGAGGTCCCGTGGTGCGGCGGGCGGTTAGCCGACAACTTTTTATATTGAAATATGGAATGTTGTCCTACATTTGTTATTAAATTAGAGTATTATTTATTAGAAAATTTGATATTAGATTTTTTTAGATTTGATAATCTCCTTGCTAAGAATAAATGATTTATGCCAAATAACAAAGTTGAAATATTTTATTGTAAATCTAGGAATTTTGAAAAGCGCAATTCCTGATTTTCTGCACGGTAATTGTTCTTGAAGGGCATAAACCCTCATGCCCCTTTACTACATATTTAAACAATTCGCGTGGGCGTGATGTAACAATCCAAAAATTCCACTTAAGCTTTGTTATTGCGGCTTTCAACATTTGATTAGAGTGGCATCTTGAAGGGTTGTTAATCAGTTGTTAAATACGTTGCGCAAGTCGACCTTTTTATCCAACAGTTTGTTAGTGCCAATTAGCGCTGCGCTTACGTGGTTTATTTAACCCTGAAATGTGTTATATTTGAATGATTTAGAAACGTAGTAAAACCAAGAGAAACTAAAAGATATTAACGCAATAGTTTAGATGGTCTATAAAACCATTTTCTCGGCCGGCTCGTAAACTTTGAATAGCAAGGCTAAAAATACTCTGTTTTCTTTGAATTTCGACCGCGAACGCGATATTAGATTTTCTTGCTGAATTAACCACAAATTTCCCACTGATAAAGCGGTAATTATTCACAGCTGTAAATTATCGCAAATGTAAAATTGCAGAAGCATAAACTATGATTTTAATTGATACATAAAACGCGATTCGAACATCACAAAAAATAAATAATGATCCACCCACTTATATCACTATTTCATTCATGATAAAACGATGGTTGTTAACTGGTTGATTGCCCCTTTTTGGTAGCATCATAACTGGTTGATTTATTTATCCAACCAAGATGCAACCACTTCATAACTCTTGAATTAAATTCTGCAAATCGATGTTGTTCTTAACTTTAGATTCGTTTTGGTCCTTCTCATTTTATTTATTTGCTCGATTTTGAATTCACCTACAAACAGGTTGAATCGCACCTTGTTTGGTCTTCGGTTTATTTTTATTACTTTTCGTAAGTACGCATGACTAAGAAGTTGGTGATAGGAATTTACCACCAACAATTTTAAAAATACCTTTTAGGAACAACAAAATGCTTACAATATTGGTTAAGTGCCTAATAAAATTAAAATTATTTCTTAACTATTTGACTTGATATAAAACAAATTAGGAAGGGCCATACCATACTCAGAATTATGGGTCAGAATTTATACGACACGTTTTAAAACCAAAATAATTATGAAAGATCAATAAACATGGATCCAATCGTTACGGAGCTATAGCCTTCCGAAATGGAACAGTCTAATTACCTTTTTTGTCGATAACTTTAATAGTCGCGGCACTAAAATTTTAAAATTTTATATCTGGGCATTACTTAGAGGTGGCTCATATAGGGGGGATCATCTAATATGTTTTTTAATAGATTAGATCTTTACAATGTTTAAAGTTTGGTCTGTAAATCTTATAATCGCCATACAAAAATAAGCAAAAGAAATACTGTTGCTTAAAAGTGAAACAGTTTTCGAGATAATGCAATGTTCTTATAAAACCGAGTTGCCATGAAGGACTAAGCGTTTTCTAAAAATGTTTAAATAATTTCCACAAAATTTAACATTAAATTCTACACGTCAACTAATGAAAAAAGTTCATGAATTAAAACATTGTTCACAGTTGTTTCTTGCAAAAAACAACAGATGTCTGGATTTCTAGAAGTTACCTAATTTTTTTCTGGGATTCTCATTTTAAACCGTTGGATTTAGGTGTAACAATTATTTAATAAAATTTATGGAACGATGAGATCTCTATCCAACTATATAAAAATAAACAAGGCGTTTCCATTAAATTAAAAAATGTTTGCCCTGCTGCAATAAACACCCTGTACAACGAAATTGAACTTTGAAATACCTGTATGATAGCACATGGTCTTGACTAAGGCTCAACAGAAAGCAAATGTTAAATCTTGGGAAATACGGCTCGTGCAGATTTTATTATTAGTGAGGTCTGCAAATGTCAAACTTTTCAATAAAGTGGAGTGACGCAACGGAAATTCAAAATCAAAACATATTCAGAAAGGCAATCAAAAGGCGAATAAGAATATGCAAAATAAATCATTTATTTGAAACCTTTTTTTGTATTTTAAATAATGAAGAAGATGCCGATCACTGCGGCGCTTTTGACTCACCCTGTATACCCAGACGCCTTAATCCAGAAAACTAAATTTAAGTTTAAAAGATTGGGAATTACAGTGGGATGAAACCGCAAAGTAACTAAATTGATCCGAATAAATGAGGGAGGGAGGGGTGCCACACTACTACAGTATACACTGTGTCCATAAACTAACCCCCCCCCCTAACTAACTTTTGAACGACTTAGTATTTTACTACAAAATTTGGTGTGCTTTAATGGGAAATTAAATACTATTTTTTAGCTCATAATTAAATAATGTATCATTCAAAATGGCGGCTGGGCGCCATTTTGAAATTTTTTTTTAAATAGAAAGGGGGCTCGAGTGACATCTCATTTGAAAGGTCTTTTAGTTCTGCGTCTGATCCTAGAGTTTCAAAGAAAAATATTTAGCCATAACAAAATGACAAACGTTTGAAGTAAAGGAGTCTATTAAAAAAAACTAAGAATTAAAGCAAAAACAAATGAAATTAAGTGTTCGAAATGTTCACCATTCACTTCTTGGCACATAAAAAGTCGGTTATGTCATTCCTGCCTTACATTTTCATAAGTTTCTGGAGTGACATTTCTGTAAAAAACGCATTACAGAAGTTACGTTAGGATCAGACGCAGAACTAAAATACCTTTCAAATGAGGTGTCACTCGACCCCCCCTTCTATTTAAAAAAAAATTTCAAAATGGCGCCAAGCCGCCATTTTGAATGATACATTATTTAATTATGAGCTAAAAAATGGTATTTAATTTCCCATTAAAGCACACCAAATTTTTTAGTAAAATATTAAGTCGTTCAAAAGTTAGTTAGGGGGGGGGGGGGTTACTTTATGGACACAGTGTATACAACTATACAGGCGATCGAAAAAGAAGTTTGGATTCGTATTCTTTTGAACTTTTTTATTCTTATTAAAACAATTTTTAAATATTACTATTTTTGCAATTTTCAAAAACTTCAATTTTTATTTTTCCTAAAATTTAATAAAATTCAGTATTTTCAAAATTTTCAAAAATTTTCAAAACTTTAATACTATTCCTATAAATACAGGCTCAGAAACATTAAATTACGAAATTGCAATTTCGGAGAGAGGGAACAGAACAGTCTTTACACTTTCGTAAAATGTTTGATGAAACCGAAATATTTCCGGTTCCATGTTTATAAAACCTTTCTTACTTTTGAGCCTAGAATGCGTCATATAAATTTTGCGCTATAATTCTGAATAACCTTGTATATTAAATCATCATGTTTGGTAAAGTTTTGCCAACTGCACATTTAGTTGGCCAAATTGCTGCCCTGTAGATCG
Organism: Ctenicera cuprea; assembly: GCA_958336395.1. Classification (NCBI taxonomy): domain Eukaryota; kingdom Metazoa; phylum Arthropoda; class Insecta; order Coleoptera; family Elateridae; genus Ctenicera; species Ctenicera cuprea. The sequence goes on from OY284494.1 coordinate 18,010,129, forward strand.
TTTTTAAAGATGGGAATATCTGAATTATTTTATATTCGAGTGATTATCGTTCGTACGAATTTAAAAATCGAATGATTCATTCAGATGAAATTATTCTACGTACCTCTGCGGTAAAAATTAGTAAAACCGCTCTCCGCTTCTTTCTCGAACGCTCTTATGAATTAATTATAAAAACGATAATTATCGTTCTCATTGTCTTTCCTCGGACCGCTGGGCGAAAACAGGAGTAAATCTTCGAATAGTTCGAAATTTAAATGCTTGGATGCACGTACCCGCTAGTCGTAGTAGCCGCTACCGTCTCCCAAGGCTTTATGCTTTAGTAGCTTAACCACCTTATTTTTATTGTGTTTATACTTCCGGTGTCTTCTTTAAAACAATATATTCATTTATTACAGTATTTTTACTTTTTTCTTACATTTTATTGTTAATTATAGGCTGCTTTTTTCCGCGAAAGTAAAGAGATTTTTCTTTTATAAACCAATTAGTTTTTAAAAATTAGACCAGACTCAAAAACATCTGTTGTTTGGAACTATTTCAAACAATAACTTTATAACAAATATGACGATTTTTTGAAAGTACGGCCAATTTAAAAGAGTCTTGATGAGTTTATTATGGAACATCGTTTCACTTTTTAACAGAAGTGAATATCAACAAAATAAATTTCTACATATATTGCCTTTTTTTTAAATATTTTAGAGATGTTATTAATTTATCATAAGTATATAAAAAAAATTCTAGTTTTGTACTGTAAATATCTTAGATATTTAAAAATAAAAGAATTTTCGAATATCTAAGACATTCGGAAATTACTGCCACCTATCTGTAAGGTTTCTACTACCACTAAGTCGAACTACGTCTGGCAACGTCGCGATTTGCGTGGTTATATTATAGCCTCATATTTACATAATGCATTTGTTTATGTATTATCAAACGCAACCTGGCCTGATAAGTAATAGAGAATAAACTAATGGTATATGTTTTATGACTGCCACAACAATTTACGATTTATTTTGCAGGTTAAGTGCGCTAGCGACGCGACGCGATGTGTAAACTTACACAAACATTCTATTTTCATCAGTTCGCAACGTCCGCGTTCAATTCTGCAGCTGTTAACTGTTGCCAGATTAAGGATTGGATCTTATCGAACGTACAGACTTTATAGAAGGCGGTAATTTCCAAATATCTTAGATATTCAACAATTATTTCTATTTAAGATTTTTTAAAATAGACCTACATGAAATATCTAAAATACAATTTTTTTAAATATCTGAGATATTTTAAATAAAATAGTTTTAAAATACCTACAATATATTTAATTGTAATACTTTTTTAAATATCTATAAGATTAAGATAAATAAAATTCCTTAGAAGTATCTTTGAGATTTGAGATAGATCTTAATAGTTAAATTCGCAGTATCCTAAACACATTTTCATTTATTTATTAATATTCTCTAGATATTATTTAAATATTAAAAATGTACAGAAGGTTTTTCAGGTAAAATATTAATATCTGCGATATTTGTAATATAATCGATTGAAACAAATTAGTTATAAAAGCTTAGGACATTTTTAACGACGTAGAACTACTTCTTGACTAATTTTATTAACAACAAAAACATTTCAAAAATAGTTTTAATTAATTAATTTACAAATATCTTATAGATATTATCTTTTTATTAAAAATCACTAAGTCATTGTTAAAATAAACATTATCTACGTTTATTTACAAAATTCCAAATAAAAGTTTTATACAAAAAAAATATCCTAGAGATATTTTAAATTTAAGTAACATAATAAGCGCAGGTCGACCATTATATTATAACACGAGTGTGTTTTAAAGTAATTTTAAATTATCTCTACGATATTTTTAAATAAGCGATTTAAAAATATTTCAGAAACATTTTTAATATTATGAATATCGAAGATAGTTTAGAATAATTAGAAATATCTAAGATATCTTTAATTAAAAACAAATATCTATGAGGTATTATTAAATTATATACATTTTTGCTTTTATTCAACAAACACCGCTGTCAATAAGTAGTAATACGGGGGGCTTCATAGTTTATTATTATTGTTATTATGATTGTTTATTACATAAAGAATCTATTCTTATTTTTTATTTGTGAAATGTCCCACTTGTTTTTGCCAACAGTATCATTCTAAATATTAATAAATAAAAAGCGAAAATGTTTGAATCGTATAATCATTCGAATGATTTTGTGCGACCTTCGAGATATCTCGAAATATTTCGATAATAATCAAATGGTTCAATTTATAGTCATTCGAAATTAGCCTTATCTAATCATTATTAATGTTGACAAAGGTTGAAAGTTTCGAAACTTTGATAATTAAATATGCATTAACGACGAAGAGATGAAAATAAAAAAAATGAGTTTTCAGTTGAAAACTGAATTTCAGTAAGCTGATAATGAAGTTAAATTTTTGACAAATATCCAACAAAGAACAAATTTGTCGAACAAATTGAATTCTCCATTTAAATACTTTGGTTTCTGCTTTGATTAAAAAAAGCTGATGACCTGCACGCAAACTTGACACACAAAAGTAAGTCATATCTGGTAAGGCACGTCAACTGCTTTGACTCACAATCAGAGCATTTAAGGAAGCAAGATTAAGCAAATAGAACTTGAAAGAAAAGTTATTCAAACGTGTAATCACTATCGCAATTCCCACAATACAAAGAAGTTGTCACAGCTGTTTCTTAAATAATTAACGCAAAAAATAATGTTGCAATTTTTGTAACTTTTAAATTACTATGCAAGTGCGTGTGTGTACAAGTTGGTTGCCTGAACTTGACATAAAAATTGGCCATAACACCTCACAGCTGGTTAAATACGTCACCAATTTTTACTGAACCATATGAGAAGTAAAATAGAAAAATATGGGAAATCCTGAATTTTTGTGGCTTTAGTAACTTAGTGACCCTTTAAAAAAATTTAACGTGTAAAATTCACAAAACTGGTTTCTTGTTTACATTTAGAGGAAACTCGAATGTGTAAAACTTGAATTTGGTTAAAACTTAGATATATTGCAACAAAAACAACTCGTTTTTAGTTTACTGTAAAATTATTCATCCTTGGTCAAGTCATTTCTCTTCACTCTTCATCAAATAAATTAGAACTAATCGTTTTAATTATGGAACGAACATTGCTGCAAAGATGTTAGTCCAGTACCATCCTATCCAATGGGCTAATTGGGCTATAGCCCTAGGGCGCCCAGCCCAACAGGGCGCCGGGCAATGCCTTAGAAAAAATATATCGTTTTAAATAGTTATTCTTTACGGTACTACATTAAATAAAAATGTCTTTTAAGCTCCATATTTTTCAATTTTTTACAATAATATTAATTATAATAATAAGTGGATCGCAAATATGTTAGTCAGGCCATAACTAGGCATATACCGCTGTTATCGTTACCACTCTACCAGGTCGGTAGACAAAACAGATCTGGTATGGTTATAAGACAGTGTGAGTGCGCCTGCGCTGAGTGCGCGTTTGTTTAAAAATTAAGTAGAAAGTGTCCTCTAGTGTTCGAGAAGGATACTAGCCGCTGCCTATTGACCCACTTCAGACTCATGTATGAACCTGTACTGTAGCAGCTCTGTGGTAGTTTGTCTGAATGATACGGTGTCCCGAAAAACATCCCCGTAAAAACAGCTCCGGTAACAAATTCCCCAGTAAAATAATCTTCGGAAAAACAATCCCCCAGAAAAAACATCCCCGGTAGAAACACCCTCACTTTAAAACATCCTCTGGTAAAAACATTCCCGGTAAAAACAGCCTCTGCATAGTTTTATTTCTACAAAAATTCTTTTAAAAAGTGACATTGATTGGTTTCCTTAAAGCTATTTTAATACCAAACTTCATCCCGATCTGTGAACTCGTTTTTGAGTAGTAATGCATTAAAGTGAAAATTTTCAATAAATCGTATCGGCCGCCGTTTTGAAGCTAGGAAGTTAAGACTTTTCTTAAGGTTTTTTTTTTCGCGAATTTTTTTCCGAACCCTTATTTTACTGGTTTTTCTTTCGGTTTTTTTTTTCTGTTTTTTTTTTCGAGACTTTGTTTTCCTGGGAATATTTTTTCATGATTTTTTTTTCGGAGATATTTTTTCGGTAATTTTTTTACGGGTCCGTTTTTCCAGGGATGTCTTATCCTAGATTGGAATTTTACCACTGCTGGTAGGGCGCTACAAATTCTTAGCCCAGAGGCCCCCAATTTCTTAAGACGGCCCTGAATGTCATACTAGGTCAACATGACATTAAAATTTCCTGATTTTCCTTATAGTTAAGCAAGAGACCTTTTCCATACCTAACCTATTAAATTTAGATACGTGGCTTCTGTAAAGAATGGAATATTTGATGTTCCATCATCAATTAAAAGCGTCAAACGCGTGATTTATGAAACTTTTAATACTATTGATTGTCAGTCTTTATTAAACTTCGTAGGATTGATTTCACCTTTGCTTACGACCTCTGTCATTTATTCGATATTGTATAAAATTTCAACCAAGTGCTTATACTTTTGATATTTATTTTGCTTCCTCATAATTTGGAACGAAAAAGATATTACGATATGCGTTTAAAAATTAAAGAAAAATGTGAAATGATTAGATAAAGTTTATTGAAAATTGTGTAGGCGCATGCATTATTTCCTTAATTCATATTTCGGAAACGTCCCATTAGATCTGCATTAGATAAAGTAAGTACTTGAAAAATACAGCACCCTTCCACACAAGTCACTAAATTCCAGATACCTATTTCGCCAGCAAAGCTATCATCATCAGTGGTAAACTGACAGTGTCAGTTTACCACTGATGATGATAGCTTTGCTGGGTTGTTATTCCACAGTTTGGGTGTTTTTACTTCAATATACTCACAAAAACATTAGGAAAACTTCCATAAAATTTCTAAATTGAAAAAAAAAATGTTTACGAAGCAAAAATTACATTTATTGAAAAATCTTTAAAAAAATATCCCAACTTTTATCATCATATTTTCAGCAATTTTGAACATCTCCAGTTTTCTTGAAACTACTAATATATTCTAGCCATTGAGTCTGAAACCTGAACACTTTTGCAAGGGATTTGACACTAGGCGGTTTTTAAGAATTTGAATTTCAAACCATGTATTTTGCATATTTTTCTAGATCTCTTAGAATTTATCTCAAGATATTTTCTTGGAATTTAAGATAAATTTAGAATTGTAATGGGTTCGTAGAACTGGAGCCAGTTTTTGAACTTTATAATTATAAATGATCACTTGTATTCCGGATTTTTTTTAAAGCCTTTATTGCGATTATAACTTTACACAAATTTTCAATGTGAAACAGTTTGTTATTATAAGACAGTCTTCGAGGTACGTTAAGAATATAAGAATTACGTATAGGAATTATTGTTTTGAAGTTGTTTTAATTAACTTTAGTGATAATTATGTGCCGATGGTAATAATAGTTTTGTTTTATGTTATGAACGATTTTGAAGTAGCTTTATAAAATAAAAATAAGCTCATATGAAAAACGTGCCATTATTCTTAAAAGTAGAATATACTGGGTGTACGATTTAGTATTGACTGTTTAGCTTTCATACCTTTCAATACTGATAATGTAATGAGACGTATAATGTGGAATTTTTTGTAATAATATGTATTTTTATTTAAATTTGTTCAACTACCACTTTCAGCATATTTTTTTAAGTGGCCTAAACCCTTAAAGCGACTACTTTAACATTTAAAAAAATAACATAACTGAATTGTATGTAAATTCAACATCATAATGAATTTTATAATAATTTGCTGCATTTATGGGAATTTAAAAATAAATTTAAAAAAGGGTAAATAAGCTTCTCTCTGTTTCTGTTTTTAAAAATGCGATTTTTTGCTTAAATCCGGAAAAACCACCACGGAATTTGAGTATTAAAACTTGAAAAAAACCACCTGCCCTTTGTGAGACTTCTTAAATCGTGGGACCCTTCTAATTTTCTATTGCAGTGTTTCTCAAACTGTTTTCATAATGTACCCTTCATTTTTTTTAATTCTTAAAGCTACCCAATAAAGTTTTATGAACATATGATAGGCAAAACTAATTTTAGTCAAATAAGGGTAAATTTGTTAGTTGAATAAATTTTATATACACGGGGTTTCCAAAATAATAGTATATTTTTTGAGGACAGATAGCATATCAAAAACATTGGTGAAAATTCATATAAATATAAGTCTTGAAACGCTTCCTTACGGAGGTACAGTCTCCCGAAGATGAAATAGTCTAATCACATTTTAATTAGTATTACCTCCGTCAGAAATTTTGTACAGCTAGTTTGCTATTGATGATTAACATTTCCAGTTGTTTTCGTTCGAATCAATTAACCAGCGGCGTCGATGGAAAGACGCGCTCGACGTAATCTGTTAACGTATTGTTTTTACACTTACAAGATTAGTTATACAAATCAAAACAATAAAGAAGGGTGGAAAAACTTCCTCGCGCAGTTACAGCCTCCGGAAGAGGAAACAGTGCCTGTCAGGGCTGTATGTAAATAATGGCCAGTAATCCAAGAAATTCTTAATTGTTGCATTTTTCAAATAATCATAAATGTGAAGCGAATTACCTGTCGTAATATCATTATACCGACATAAAAAAAATGTAAAAAATACAGGTTGCACAAGCATAATATTATACTTGGCCTTTCGTGCGTCAAACAAAATCTTCCGACCCCTGTATTATTTTGCGTGACCCCGAGGGGACGCGTACCTCAGTTTGAGAAAAACTGTGCTTCGGCCGCCTTTTTTTAAACTTTAAATATTGATATTCCTAACACCCATTTAAAATTATAATCATCTGTAATACACCGTCAAAAAAAAGATTTCAAGAGCTTTCAGATTTAAGTACATTTACATAAAGTCAAACATACTTTAAACTAGATCATATTAAACAACTTTTTTATTTAAATTTGTTCTTACTTTGATATCAAATAAAAAAACTGAATAACGACAAACCTATTTCTAGGTTGACAATATAAAAAATGTAAATTAACACTCTATTAAAATTCTGACCAGATCATAAAAGCAAAAGTTACGTTGGTCACGAAATTTTTAACGGAGAACGAATTCTAATTTCTATGCAAATTGCCAAAATTTTGTAATGTGTAAACTGGTTTGTTCATTAGCTTAATAACTTAATTTTGAAAATTAAAATAAAAAAAAACCTGAGAACAGATATGAATAAACGTGTTGAATTAAAATGCTTTTTTAATAGAGAAAACAACATTTAAAAAATCTAAGATTCTAATGAGTATATTTGTTTGTTAAACAAATCCACAAATAGAATATGATATTGAAAATTTACATTTTATGAGTTGGGCGTACTTACAATAAACAGTTGTAAAAGGCCAAGAGATTCACTATATAAGTTTATACAAGCACCGCACTCGAGAAAATCACATATTAATTCGAAGTTATTAAAATTGCAAAAACATGAGTAACAATAAGCCCTGACATGTAAACACGTGAATAGTGTGCCAATACTTACATCACATCGCGCACATGGAGTTTCGATCACTATTTACCCGGAAACTAGCGCCGGCAGGTCCACGAGCACCATCCCACTTGATGTGCAGCACTCGAAAATTCACCCCTTTCACTTTTGGTGCCGCTACGGTAGTCGATTCGGAAGTGGTAGGAATTTTAGTGTCGCGGCGCTGAGAAGGAGACACTCTGTTCGGACCTCGGTGGCCGATAGAGCGGCCTTCGCTGCTGGAGCTGCTGCGGTCCGCGGACGACGGGAGACACTTTCACTGCTTGGTCTCGCGCGCGTCACTAACTACCTGTGTGTGGGATGGACAGGTTCTTCATCATCGCAATTATTGGTTATCAGAAATCGAAGAATACTCATGCCTGCCACGCCATGTTAATTTTAATCAGGCGTCGATTCGAAGTAAAAAGCCTTTTTTGTACGCGAAAAACCGGATCCTTACTCCTACTTCGAATTCCTGATTAAAAGGTTTTTGTAAAATTACAATTTCAAAATACGCACAATTGAGACAATTCGCAGTCTTAACTGTATCACACACAAAGAACAACTAAAGTCGAACATTAAAACTAAGCTGATGCACCAGCATTGTCATTTCCTGGTATTATTTTATTATCTTTATACAGTGACGCACTGTACTGTAACAAGACTAAAGAAAGACAACTTATTAATACTTTATGCAGAGACAATTCTATAAAACAGGCTCGGTTAAAAGAATAGAACGGATTGTTCAGTTTTGAATTAAGGAATATTTGAAAAAAGGCTTTTTAGAGCAAACTTTAAAACTTTTAAGCAATATTACAATTTACACTCGGCTTAGACCGCGTCGTCATTTGGGAATTACACCCAGCATAATCAGGTAAGGACCGACCTGTAGCTTGTCTGCCTTTACAAGCATTTGCTCTAGAAGTCTGAGCAATATTTGTTCGTAGGCCCTGCCTGCCTAAACAGGCCGGGATCTATAACATCCCTTGCTCTTGTGGCTCAAACTACATCGGACAAACTGGTCGTTCCATTGAGTTAAGATTGCGAGAGCACAAATGTGATTGCAAACACAAACGCATCACAAAATCTGTGGTGGCTAAACATACTGGTTTAACTGGGCATAAGATGGACTTTGGCAATGCTCGGGTACTCGCCAGAGTACCTCATTACTTCCCTCGTATCATACGTAAAGCAATTGAAATTGAGAAACAACCTAACAACATAAGCAGGGAGGACGGTTTTAGACCCTGTAACGCTTGGGCTCCGGTAGTTTATCCTCTGAGAACTCCTAAGCATCATCGATCTCACGATCACGCTCCACCGGATCCGTCTTTGCCAAACGGTTACAGCCAACCAGAACTCCGCCGATCTGCCCGACTAGCTCAAAGAGGTTTAAATACCTCCGCTTCCCGGATTTGAATTCAGTGTTCTATTCACTCTGAAGATGCAAGCTGCAAGGTCTTGCGAAACGTTAGTTTGTATGGGTTCACAAACAGCTAACAGACATAAGCCGATGAAGTATTATTGTCCTGGCAAACAAAATACATTAAGATCAAATACTTGTCCGCCCCAAGGTTTAAATAAACTAAGCACACGGCCCTGTTTAGGCAGGCAGGGCCTACGAACAAATATTGCTCAGACTTCTAGAGCAAATGCTTGTAAAGGCAGACAAGCTACAGGTCGGTCCTTACCTGATTATGCTGGGTGTAGTTCCCAAATGACGACGCGGTCTAAGCCGAAAGTAAATTGTAATATTGACAGTTCGAGAAACCGCGAAAGCCTCAAAGAATATATTTTAAGCACTCATTAATCGCTTGACAATGCACGATACACAATCAAAACTTTTCCAAAGCATTTTGAACCTGGTAGCACTGACTGTACTTCTTACTCTATTCCTCGCTATTAAAAGTTGTTGGAATTGTTGGAATACCAACAAATTTAGATATGCCAGACTTTTTCGGTGGTGACATATAAATAAATCGAAAAGTGTCAAGTCAGGTGAACGTGTTGGCCAATGGTTACCGCCTCCCCCTCCACCTGTTTTAAAATGCTACTTTTAGATATTTCTTTACCATCCTTACAAAATGGGGAGTGTTTCATCTTGTTGCAGTAAAACAGTTTTAGACAGTTATTTGGAATCCTTATTAATTAATTTTCTTAGGGCAGGGATTATGTTCTTTGGGGGCTGTTATAAAAAATGAATCAATTATTTGTTAATTAAATACTTATTAACCGCCTAACAATGTGCTAGCTAAACTTAATAATTAGCTAACAAATTTTTAATTGAGTTAAGTGGTACTAATTGTAAGTTGTTGGAATACCAACTGATTTTGATATTTCAGACTTTTTTGATGGTTTCATATAAATAAATCGAAGGGTGTCAAGTCGGGTGATCGTGTTGCCGTTGCATAGGTCACCGTCGTCTAATCCACCCGTTTCGGATGTTGCTTTTAAATATTTCTTCACCTTCATTGCAACCAAACGCTTTCAGATAATCCCTTGGAATCGTTACTACTTGGAAATGATTTTCAAAGGGCAGGGATTATGTTCTTTTGAGACTGTAATAATAAATGGTCCAACTATTTGTTAATTGAAAATACTTATTTACCGCTTGACAGTGTGCCAGTCAAAATTAAAAATTTGCTAACAAATTCATCAGTTAAGTGGTACTAACTGTAATTATTGTTCTATTCATCGCTCTTACGTTGTTGGAATGCCAACTCATTTAGATAAGCTAGACATTTTTGTTGGTAATCCTATATAAATAAACCGAGGAGGGTCAAGTCGGGTGAACGTGTTGGCCATTGCACATAGGTCACCGTTTTCTAATCCACCCGTTTCGTAATGTTGCTTTTAGATATTTTTCTGCTTTCCTTACAAAATGAGAAGTGTTTCATCTTGTTGCAAAAAAACAGTTTCAGACAGTCCCTTGGAATTGATTGATGCTCATAGAGATTATGTTGTTTTGAGGGTGTTATAAAAAATGGACTAATTATTTGTTAATTGAAAATACTTATCAACGACTTGACAATGTGCGAGCCAAAATGAAAAATTTACTGAACAATTTTTAACTCAGTTAACTGGTAGTAGCTGTAATTCTTGTTCTATTCATTGATCTTCAGTTGTTGGAATAACAACTCATTTAGATATGCCAGACTTTTCTGATGGTTCCATATAAATAAATCGAGGGGTGTCAAGTCGGGTGATCGTGTGGGCCGTTGCATATATTACCGTCTTGTAATTGATCCGTTTCGAAATGTTGCTTTTAGATACTTTTTTGCTTTTGTTAGAAAATGCGGAGTGCATCCAAACAGATTCAGGCAGTTCCGTGGAATTGTTAGTATTTGGAAATGATTCTCTTAGGGCAGGGATTATGTTGTTTTGAATCTAATTCAAATAACCTTGAAAAACTCTGTAAGAAATGATCCAATGATTTGACGACCGAAAATACCAGCTCAAACATGATATGTTTTCTCTGGTTTGTGTTTGCGGATGGTCGTCAAAGCAATGTTTCTTTCCACTGCCTTTTAAACTAAAAACTGAGAATTTAACTAATAACACCACAGAAAATAGCCACTTCAATAAAATCGCTTTAAATAAAATGCAATTAATTGCTGACAAATAAATCAATACTACAATAGGCAAAATGTAAGTTTCTTTAACCAATCGATAACCATTTCTTAGCAACAGACATAATAACTTGACGATAATATTAATTTTATAAATATGCACTTACTGCGTCCATTTTTTATTCAATCAGTTGAAATTCGAAAGTAAAAATCAATATGCTAAATTTTAATAAATTAAAACTGCATTAGTTTTCTCACTTTCGGCTGCCAATCACAGTAATATTCTATTTTGTAAACCGTGCTCACTGTTTTTAAAGTGCCGACACCTACATTTTATTTCGTATGACTAAAATTCGTTCGTGGAGACGGAGACGACAATGCACCACGCTCCTATTAACGATTATCTGGACATCTAAGTCTTAAATAAAAATGGGCGAAATAGGTGGCTGGTGCTTTCCCATACTTTTTACATTTTAAATATTCTCGTGCCAATAAGTAATTGAAATTTACATCTAATTATCTACATCCGGTACAAGCTGCCCGCTCCAATCACAAGGCGTTGGCACAGCACGGCTATTCACGTAAAGGCTGGTTAAATATTGTGCTTACAACTTCGGGCCAAAAACGGTTATAACAATTTTATTTGAAGAGTTATCAAAAATATGCAAAGAATGAAAAATATATTTTTAAATTAGAGCTAATTGATGTAGCTAAAAATTACATAACTTCCGGAAAACGCGTTGTTGATATTAAAAAGTATCGGTTTTTTTCTTAATCTTTTTAAATGGTTTAAAATTATTTCTTATGGTAATAAACTATTTTAAATTGTCTAATAAACTGTTAAAAGTTTATAACGATTAACGTTTACGTTTTTATTAAATAGTTAATCCACATTTAATTCTCCACAAATTCCTGGAGGGCGTCAGAGTAATATTTGGAAAAATTGTAAAAAATAAATTTGTAATACATTGCAACGTCTGCCTGCCTATAAAGTTTGAAAAAATGGTTTCTTTATTTTTTGAAGAATAATTTCTTTTAATGGTCCAAATTTTGAGAAGCTAGCTTTTCACATTTTTTATATTATCAAACATTTACATGATTATGTGTATTAAGGACTATTAAATAATATGACAATTTGTATTGATTGGATATTTTGTTTTTATGTAAACGGGCATTAAATTCAAAATTTTTAAAAATTTGTAACGGCCTTAGTTTTGAAAATACAGCATTATAGTAAAAATTAAAAAACTCCCCGCAACTAAAACACGTTCACATACCTAATGTTATAAAAATCGGCAAATTGGTTTCGGAGATATAGGAAAACGGACGCACCCACGCACGCACGCACTCACAGACATACATTTTTTAAAATCACTTTTTTGAGTTTCTTGCACCTCAAAACGTATATTTCCCTTAAAATATGAAATTCAGAATTTTGCATGAAATCATTACTTTCCATACTTCAATAGAAATATGAGAAAGTAAAAAAAATAGCATCTCTTGTGAAGTTGTTGCTCTATTATTTGTGGTTGCTGCACTACCATTTATATATTTTTATCGTTAACAATAAACTTAAAAACAAAATAACTGTAAATTGCTCTAGTATAATTAATTATCAAACTCTGGATACTCGATTAGATGGGGGGTAGGTGCGCATTGACTTTATACTTGACTGGGCGGGAGCATATTATCTAAGCTAGCTAACAGCCATAAACAGTCGAAGAGATAAATAGTGGTTCAGTAATGCAGTCTAACATTAAAATATGCTTAACTTCTATCACTGCTTATCTATCTACCTATCTACTGACATAACCGTTTTCGTTTCCTGTTAAATCATACAATTTAGAACACACTTTCAGTGAGAGCACGCTAAGAAGTTTCACTTAGAAGCTTGCGTGCTCGGTACACATTTTTTAAAAATGAAAATTGAAACTTACTGTTTTATTTAATGCGCTAACTTATAAAACTAATATATAATCAATAAATTTATTGTCATTGGTATTTGCTCGTAACAATATCTAAAGCATGGAAAAGTTCAGGCGAACTGCTTTGCTCATTTTTCTACTTTTACATAACTGAAAATAATACGCATCGTTACCATTGCTTAACATGGTTAAAAAATCAGTAAGCAATTGAATAGTTTTATTTTATTGATTGTCATGTCATTTAATTGATGAGAAATTGCACACAGTTGCATACAAAATAATGTTCTGTATCGAATAGGATAAAGAAACATACACGCTGCTATAAAAAAATTATAATTATATTTATAAAAAGAAACGACGAAGAAAACACGACGCGGTTACATTAGTTAACATTTTGTTACAACTTAACCCAAACAATATTGCTCTCAAAATAAAGGTTTGTAGAAAATCCCATAGCGCCGGTTTATTTCTAATTCGTGCTCCTTGCTAAATCAGTGAGAAATTAAAAAGTTGAGTAACTTTTATGCACAAAACATCGGTCGTTCTTCTAGTATTAGCAAAATTTCAAAATTTACAAAAATAAAAAATAATGTTACAGAAGAAAAACTAAATTCACGTTCAAGATGCGCCGCGATGTTCTCGCTGTTGCAGGCTGCGCTATCTTGCTTCGTATCCAGTCCAACGAGTGTAGTTACTTCCCGCTCTAGCTCACAGGAAGCCCATCATTATTCTTCAGTTCGTCACAAGCGTGATAATGATAAGAATACGAAGAAAATCAATTCTGATTTAGATTTTAAAAGTGGTTTACTAATCTTAATTAACCGGAGGAAAAATATAAATACACAGTTTTCTGTCATTTTCCAGAAAAAACCGGTACCATATTAATAAAATGTGCTTAAAAATCTCTCACAATATTTGAAAATTACATGTTAAGACGAAAGATGGGCAAAATAATGAAACAGTCTTAAACTTGTCTGATAATGTAAAGAATATGCGTGTTAATCAAACTGCCAGGCACAAGGTGTTGTTACAGCAGCTTTATTAGTAAACAAAACTCTTAGCGTAATTGTAAAAAGAAGAGGTGTTACATTAAATGATGAAGCTTATGAAGCAGCACCAAGCAAGAAAGTTACAAGACACTGTAGCAATTTTATAATTCTCAACTGCTTGGTGGTCCTCAACAAATAAAATCGCGCTCCGCCTTTCTAGGGGGGAGGGGCTACAAAATCTCACTCCTAGAAGGGTGGTCCGCGATTTTGATAAAATTTTGAAATTTACATTTTCGACGGTATAAACGTATCTGGCGGGGCGGCCAAGGACCCACACCTAGATGAGAGGCGTGAACAAAGACACCTTGTGCGGGATCGGCGTTGTAACGGTCACTTCGGTGATTTCAACTTGGTACGTCCACCTCTCTTCGGAGAGGTTCGAGGTTTCCTTAATTGGGACCACGGAGACTGGGTGAGTGATTTCACCAGGTGAAGTGTAGCCCTCAAGATGGGTTCTAACATCTCGGCAGTAGCTCGCTTTCTGGAATGGAACCCTGCTACCTGACCGGGGTACCGGGAGCGTACCACCCCGTCTTCTCCCCCGACGTGAGATGGATGGCAAATGCTCCGGCAGGTAAAAGGGGGTCCCCGCTTCCTGACCGGGTAGCCTCGCATTGACTGGGTGATGGGGGTCCGGCGGGTGAAGAAGTACCCCAGGATGGAAAAGCGCGGTTGCTATGAGAGTCTTGAGCTCTAGGGATGTAAACAAGCTAGCCCTTAGTATGGGTCTTAACACCTGAGCGGCAGCGCTTTCAGGAATGGAAATCCCGCTCCCTGACTGGTCCGGCAGGTGATGGTGCTTTCCAGGATGGAGTGGCTGCTGCTGCAAAGGGACCTGGGCCCTAGGGGTGTCGTTTGCAGTCAGCCCTCAGTATGGGTCCTAACGCCTGATGCACGATCGCTGAAGTGGAAAGCCCGCTCCTTGACCAGGAACTCTTATGTACCAGCCTTGTTGGATGATGGATCTGAGCTGGATGGAAGGGTTCCGGCAAGTGATGGTGCTTTGCTACGATGGAGTGGTGTGCAACTGGTAGTACGATCGCTGAAGTGGAAACCCCGCTCCTTGACCAGGAACTCTTACGTAGCAGCCTTGTTGGATGATGGACCTCAGCTGGATGGTAGGGGTTCCGGCAACTGATGGTGCTTTGCTACGATGGAGTGGTGTGCAGCTGGTAGTACGATCGCTGAAGTGGAAGCCCCGCTCCTTGACCAGGAACTCTTACGTACCAGCCTTGTTGGATGATGGACCTCAGCTGGATGGTAGGGGTTCCGGCAAGTGATGGTTCTTTCCAACGATAGAGTGGTGTGCAGCTGGCACTTGGGACTAGGACCGTAGGGGTGAGGCGCATTTTGCCTGTTCACGCTAACTATCTAAGTGTCGACCCAGAGGGTTCGTACTTATGTACACCCGAAGTTGTTACGGTGCCGGCCACTATGGTCAGACCGGTTACCGACCAGTCTGGGCGGTGCGTAGCTCATCAGTGCTGGGACCTGCGAGATCCTAACTGGGAGGGGCAGCGCTGTTTGGCATGCGCTTGCTCCGACAAGTCCATCCAGTGACTTTCTTTGACTGGTACCACGGGGACCAAATCCGGCCCGCGGGGCATTCACACCCCCCGTTTTTGGTCACGGAGTAGGACTCGTGGTGGCGCAGTGGTAAAGCCTAAGTGCAGGTTAGGGCCGTCTTACTGCGGTTCGACGGGTGAGCTGCGTCTCAGCTCGGGCACTGATCTGCAGAATCAGTAGAGATTTAGGTAGTCTACCTCCACCAGTAGGGGCTTAGGGCTCGCAGCCTAATGCCGGGACTGGTAGCCTGTTCTCTTTCTTGTATTGAGAGCAGGCGCGTTGATCGAGCGTACCTTGATCATCCCGTATAACCACACAATACAGAACCTATATCGAACCTGTATTTAAATCTTTAGTCGATACAGGCTTTCTGTACCCTATGGATAGCGCGACGATAGAGATTACATATCGATTGGGTATAGTTGTCTTTACTAACCCTGTATATAAGATGTAAAGCTCCTGTACAGACAACATATAGTTAAAGTACAGATGCAGTTAAGATTGCGTATAGAGCACATGAAGGTACTGTAAAGATACGATATAGGTTTTTAAAGATACTATTCCGATGCTGTATCGTCCAAATTAAGGTGCGGTATAGATAATTCAAGCAATTAATTTTAGATAAAAACAAAAAAATATTTTTTTACGCTATATATTTATTTAGCGGATATATTTTCTTTTATAATATTTTATACAACTTCTGTATTTTTTTAGCTAATTTCACTTACACTAAAGTATTTATTGATAAATTTTTAATTTTAAAAATGCGCTACATACTTTACCTTAGCGGGGAATCGAACTGGCCATCTTTGGTTTGTGAGTCGGTCTCCTTGCACCCTGAGCTAATCTCGCCTCTTATAAGATTCGGCCGCTAAATGTTGTAAGAGTATTACAGAAGGTTATGATGGACAATATGATACCTACAAATGTACTACCAAGAATTACAGTTAGGGTTAAACCGTTTTTTTTGCAGTAAAATTTATAGTGACGTTGCATAATATCTCGTTAAGGGCGTATAGTATGCTTGGATAAAACGTGATTAACAGGGACTACGTAGAAAACGCATTGGACGCTTAATAATAAAGTTAGACATTTTTGTGGGCTCTTGAAATTTTTAAAGTTAAATGTGTTTCATGTTTCTCATTTTCTAATTTTGTTTTTTACATTAATTTTAATGTAGAGTAAAATCATTTTATAAATAGTTGGTAAAGTGTATCGTTTGTAGCTTTGCTAAGTTTTTAATAAACTGATGCCGAAACAAAAAAAAAAGACAACTACGTAGTGTGCATACAAGCGAAGTGGAAAAAAGCAGATATAAAGGACGTTAGATTATATACAGGCTGTTTCAAATTCGAGCCCCACCATGGGGATCTTGCTTATTTGAAGAGATACAGAGTTGGTTAAATTGAGGCAAAGTTGCCAAATTTTATGCCTAACAATAATCTGTAAAGAAATTTAAAGTAGCCACTCTGGTTTTTCAGATATCTGAAAAAAACTGAAATTTTGGATTTTTTATTTTTGACTATAACGCATTTATCATTTATGCTACATATTTCTAGTTAACACATTATTAGAACACTTTTTTATGCTGAATTTAAATTGTTTATCAGATTTGGTATAACTGTTACCGTTGTTCATTTTCGACTGTCAACTTTTTTTTTTCTAATGGTTGGTATTTAAAATTTTTTCATATTTGGATAGAGTTTTCAATTCTGATTTCAACGATGTGCCACACTTTGCATTTTGTTTAAGTTTTGAGCATTTTATTACAAAAAATAAAAATTTCATAAGAGTGCCATGGAAGAATCGCGTCATTTAATTTATTTTGAGAAAATTCTAGTAGGCTATGAACTGATGGAAGTAAAACAAAACACTTCTCTTATTTACTTTTACTTTTAGATACATTAAGTATGCGAAAATTACAGGAAACTTTGTTTTGGGCGTAGGCAGCAGGTTAGATTATTTTTTACAAAAACAAATCAAATGACACAGTTACTAACACGCATATTAGAGTGTTCATTTTAGACGAGCTTCTGAGCATGTTTTACAAAGGTGTCAAATGTTTTTAACATTTATTTAGTAATTGTTCGTATTAGTGCAGTTGTAGTGTTATCTGTTGTGTTTATTTAACCTGTTCTTCAAATTTGTTATGTCAGTTGCAAACATAAAAACTGCAAGTGGAATTTTTAGTAAACTGTGTATGTTAGTAACTGTGTCATTCATTTGTTTTCGTAAAAAATAACCTAACCTGCTGCCTACGTTCAAAACAAAGTTTCCTAAAATTTTCGCATACCTAATGTATCTAAAAGTAAAAGTATATAAAAAAAGTGTTTTGTTTTACTTCCATCAGTTCATAGCCTACTAGAATTTTCTCAAAATAAATTAAATGACGTGGTCTTTCCATGGCACTCTTATGAAATTTTTATTTTTTGTAATAAAATGCTCAAAACTTAATCAAAATTCAAAGTGTGACACCTCGTTGAAATCAGAATTGAAAACTCTATCCAAATATGAAAAAATTTTAAATACCAACCATAAGAAAAAAAAAGTTGACAGTCGAAAATGAACAATGGTAATAGTTACACCAAATCTGATAAACAATTTAAATTTAGCATAAAAAAGTGTTCTAATAATGCGTTAACTGGAAATATGTAGCATAAATGATAAATGCGTTATAGTCAAAAATAAAAAATCTAAAATTTCAGTTTTTTTCAGATATCTGAAAAACCAGAGTGGCTACTTTAAATTTCTTTACAGATTATTGTTAGGCATAAAATTTGGCAACTTTGCCTCAATTTAACCAACTCTCTATCTCTTCAAATAAGCGAGATCCCCATGGTGGCGCTCGAATTTGAAACAGCCTGTATAGTATTAAAATTTCAAGAAACACGTGAAAACAGACTATTTTGATAGAGTAAAGTATTAAGAAAAATAAACAGTGAAGAATTATAGGGGATAAAATATAAAACAGTTTTAGTAGGTTCAGACATTTCGAGAATCTTACTTCGAAATAATTGATGTCTTTGTATTATTTTACCACCAACTATTTTAAAGTACATTATTTCTGAATTTCCCGCCATTGCTGAGGTCAGAATTGTAATTTCAAGAAAAAAATATCACGTAATATGTTCATGTTGATGTCGGTTCGTACTTTGTACTGCTGGCGCTGGGATAAGCTTTAAATATCTTTATCTTTTTGGTGAGTAGACTTTCCAAACAGGTCTGTTTATAAACCCCCATAAAGGTTTACAGCTAATCTTAAGCCACGCATTGTTTAACGTCCGGCTTGGTTTTAGGTTTTACCGTTAAGAAAGTTTCTTTGCAATTGAGTCATTCTTATTGTGTTTCGCTGGAAAACTTTTAGCCGATGAAATATATTTATTTACAAATTTTTTCCAATTACATGTTCAAAAACACTTTACTTCTAGTGCTTTAGGTGATTTTTTTTGGCCTTGGGGGGGGGGGGGGGTAATTACCCCTACTACCCCACCCC
This sequence comes from Ctenicera cuprea, assembly GCA_958336395.1. Classification (NCBI taxonomy): domain Eukaryota; kingdom Metazoa; phylum Arthropoda; class Insecta; order Coleoptera; family Elateridae; genus Ctenicera; species Ctenicera cuprea. The sequence continues at coordinate 18,029,254 of OY284494.1, forward strand.
CCGTAAATCCGCGGTTGGACGTTATAAGTACAGCAAAACTGAGAAAATGCTCTCTGCTGTAGGCACATCAAAAGGTATAGTATTGGTTATAGGTGTAATAACAGTTTATGATGAAGGTTATCATTTTATTTACTTGTGGTTTATAGATATTGTGGTAAATGATCCCCTATCGAAAATAACTCCACATTGGAGACAGCAGCCTTGGTTAATGATTATGTCATAAATTATTATTATAATTGTAGGAAGCACACAAATCTCCAAGGTTCCATCAAATTCGTAAACTTTAAATTCTTGATCTTGTTGATGCGCCATTTTTAACGTTTTTATACACAAGGCCAACAAATAAAGATAGTGTTTAGATTGACGCTATACACAGCGGTTTTAGGCTTAAGATAAAACTGTAAAGACAGGCAGTATCTATTTAGCACAGATTCGATAAAGACAAAAGCGGTAATTGCGCTACAGGTGCGATATAGCCTGCATGAAGATATTGTAGAGATTTGTTAAAGGTACAACTGTAAAGACAATCAGTATATATTTTCTACAGATCCGATAAAGATAAAATCCCTGCTTGAAGTACCGGTGCGGTATAGCATAGAATAAGATGTGATACAGATGTGATAAAGATAAAACTGTACTGGAAACAAGTATAGATATCATATAGATGCGGTAAATATTTAATCTATACAGTTAAGGTATAGGCTAAAGTACAGCTCCAATACATATTACACCTGTATCCCGTAATCTTTACCGCATCTTTAAATATCTCTATCGCCTAGGACATCTTTATAGATTTGGTTATACGGGATGGCGTCCCGAAGGGTTTCACCGCCTGTAGAGGGGACGGATATGCTTCATTGCTGGGTGCTGTTCAAATCAAATGGTGTATACACGTATCTAAAAACTAACATTAGACTTTGCTTCTACTGGCCGCGATGAGCGATTCTGGTTAAAAAAAATTGTATCGGTTCCTGTTTTATAAATAAAAGGGTATATATTTTCGATTTTCAGAAATCCGTAGAAAGCACAGTCAAATTATAGCTTTTAGTGCAAAACCAAATTTGGTCAATCTTCTAAAGTAAAAAAAATCATGTGGTCGGTTTCTCAAAATTGTGGAGAAGCGTCATTGCGATTGTTTTTAAATTTTCTAAATTAATTTGATTTTATCGTATACCACCACTGAACTATACTTATACTGGAACGCGCACTGGCGGTCTCTGCCATAGAAAAAAAGCGAGCCGAGAGAGATAGCGCGCAAGGATCATTCCTGTCCTTTTCGTACTGCTCCGCGCATGCGCTGCGCGAGGGAGAAGACAGCGGTAAAGCTGTCAAATCAAAACAAACTAACCCAATTTCAAACATTGCGACATGACAATCGACTGCTCTACGCATGCGCATACTCTCGAGAGTAGGACAGAGATGATCCTTGCGGCCCTCTCTCTCGGATCGGGCTGGCGGGCCGAGCGCGCGTTCCAGTATAAGTATAGTTCAGTGTATACTACACATAAGGGTCTCTTAAACAAGTTGTAATTGATCAAACTACTTTTTGAGTAAACAGGCCTTAAAATAGAGATTTTCTAAAAATCGTAACGGTCGCCATTTTAAAGGTAAAAGTTCGATAAAAAAATTTTGATTTGCCTTTCTCTCAGATTCTGTGCTCAAATTTCCAAAATTTAGTTTTGGAAAAAGACTACCAACAAAACACTTCCGCTTCCGGTTTCGGATTTTTTTGAAAAACTTAACTAGAACTGTAGCTTTTTATTTTTTTTTATTGTTGCATATTTTTATTTATAATTTCATCAAAATCGGTCCAGTCTGCAACCTTTAAAGGTCTCACCCCCCCCCCCCTCCAGACAGACACTTTTCTAAAACCATCTTTTTTGGATTCCTTAAGTCTCAAAACGTACATTTCCGATAAAATGTGAATTTCGAAAATTTTCATGAATTCAATACTTTTCTATACCGACGTTATGGCAAAGTAAACTTCCAAAAAAACATACTTATAGGTTTAGGAATGTTATGCCAAATAATTATGAATAATAATAAAATAGCGTTAAAGCTAAGGTGATCTATCAGATTTAACAAATGTTCTTGATAGAGCCCCTGAAATATTCCCTCTAAAAACGTGACAAATGTTTTTGGTGAAAGGCCCATGAAGAAAACAGTTCCGGGCAAACTCGTGCCTACACAATCTGGAAACTTCACAAAGAGAGCTATAGAACGAGAGTGATAAGGACAACTAATACGGGTCTTACAGTAGAAAAGCTTTTAAGCGAAGCACTAAAAGTGGTCGAAAACATCTTTTAGGGGAAAATTAAACAAAACTTAGGAAAAAGTTTTTGAAGAATACCGAAGCACTATAAAAGTTTCTTTATCGAATCTAACGAAAATAGATACAAACAAACGACTATGCAAGGAAAAGAAAAATGTTTTAGTAAAAGGTTTTTTTCTATTTCGGTTTTTTAAGGTTATTCTTAAAGCACTGTTTTAGCTACAAAACAGTGTTTTAAGAGAGTCTTTTAAAGCATTGTTTTTAGTAAAATTTCACCAACAAAGATTGGTATTCATGATATATTCATGATCAAATTTGGTAAATTTAGTATGTATGCCAACATATACATACTAAATTTACCAAATTTGATCGCAGCAATTTGAAACTTGCTGCCAACATATACATACTAAATTTACCAAATTTGATCGCAGCAATTTTTTATAACGTTTTTTCATTAATTCTCCTCAATAGAAAAAATAGTATAAACAACTCGTTTCATAAGGCGTCTTGACGCACTCGTCCATTGAAAAACTTGGTCGCTACGCTCCCTCGTTTTTCAATCTTAGACTCATACGTTAAGACAATGCCTTATGCAACTTGTGTTTTAATATACTATTAGCAAACTACTGAGTTTTATTAGAGAATAAAATCTATTAAAATAAAATGAGAGGAAAGTCTCCAACAAAAAAGTTTTGGTAGAAGCTCCAAAATTACATTATATCAAACACGGGCCCAATGAAAGAATGTTTTCAAAAATAAACGAAGCACTTTGCTTGTACTTTCCTATACTTTCTAACAGTATTTTTATATCGATGTCTTACGCACGGACAGTGATTATAGACCGTACTACTCCTGCCAATCTAGCGGGAGCGTACTTCCAAGGTCAGTAGTCTTCTATGCGGACCTCGCGTACAGCACATTGTTAGAGAAAATATTCCTTGGGATTAAACAAAATCAGAAACTAAAAAAAAGTTGTCAGCCAAAAATTGGGTGAGGAGAGGGGAGAAATTAACCCCATACAAATTACTATATGACTCTTATTCTACTAGTATAAGTCATTAATAATTTAGCTTAAGTAGAAATGTTTTGTCGTCCACAGAGTATTAAATATACAGGGTGTTATTGAATTGTAGGTACAAACTTCTAGGGCTTGTAAAACACAACAAAGCAAACAACTTTTGTTAATAAATGTGTGGTCAAAGGTGTTTCCTTTAGAAAATAGAGCCTCTTAAAGATTCTTTAAGAAGTATCTGAAAATAGGCAACCCAAATTGCATTTTCAATTATTTTGCACAGGTCACACGGAATTTTGAAAAAAAACGATCTAGACATACATGCATTCAAATAACGTCAATTTTGACACAATTCGATATTTTTTGACTTTTCTTGCATTCGTTTCTTTCTGTGCCTTTTATAATTCGTTTTTTTTTTCGTTCTGTGATTTTTTTGATAATTATTTTCTTCGTTATTTTCGATCTGTGTTTCGTATTTTTGTGTTATGGCGAATTATACTTTTGCCGAATAGCATGACATGATGTTCATGTATGGAGCTGTTTGGGGTAACGCACGCGAAGCTGCTCGCCTGTACCAAGAACATTTGCGAACGGGAATCATCCTTCGTGTGTAGAAACTGAGGGGCGATATTTTGAACATTTACTATAATTTTGTTAATTTTTGAATTAGTTATTGTAAATGTTTCAAATAGTGATTTTTGCTTTGTAATTTTGGTTTTTTCTATTGCTTAGTTTTGAAACATTTTGTGAATTAATTTATTTTAAATTTAATTTGAATTTGAAAAGTGGGAAAGAGGGCTTTATTTATTCTGTATTAATTTCCGTCGTTATGGAAACAAATAGTAGGTAGTAAATTGAGTTGCCTACATTTAGGCGAATCTTTGAGAAGCTCTAGGCCTGAAAGGAAACACTTTTAACCACACATTTATTAACAAAAGTTGTTTGCTTTGTTGTGTTTTGCAAGCCCTAGAAGTTTGTCCCTACAATTCATTAACACCCTGATTTTCAAAAATTCATAGAGACGTTACAGAAAAATTAGCGCAGTAAAACCCCAACTAAATTATAAATCATCTCAAGCTGTACGAGCCTACAAAATTGTAAAAAAAAATTGTATTGCCAGTTTTTTGAACAGTATATTATTATCATTCTTTTCAAAATGCTTGCAATTGTAACAATATCTTTCCTTTGATGTATTATAATAACTAAAGTTCATGTTGATCTAGCAACTCGCTTTTGAATAATAAGTCGTTAAAAGTATAAATTAAAAAAATCGTACTGGTCGCTATTTTTAAGCTAGAAAGTTCGGATAAAAAGCATTTGATTCACCTTAAAGTGTTCTCTCAGATTCTGTTATAATTTTATAAAATTAAGTTTCCAAAACAAGTGTTGCCAAAAACACATGTTTAAGTTTCACTTCCGGTTTCGGATGTTTTCAAAATTTTCATTAATCAATATTTCCCTATAATGAAAGTATAGGAAAATAAGACAAGACTTACGAAGAGAGAGAGAGCATCTGAAAGAATATATATTAAGAAGAAATGTCTCAGAAAAATCTCCCGGAGAAAAGCACCTACCAGGGTAAATTTTTGAGTAATCTATTTAGCTATGCAAGCAAACATGTAGAGCTCTAACAAAATTTAATTTTTTTACATAATTCTTTTCTACACTTGTACATTTATTCTATCGTTTTTCCAATTGTCCCATCCCCTCAGAAAAAAATTATTTTGGTAGCCCTCCTAAATTTTCTTCTACGGCATCGTCGGAAGCAAATCGCCTTCCCCTGAAATTTTTTTTTCTCACTAATTTTTTTTTCTTTTTTTGTAATAATTAATCAAAGAGAAAAATTATAAATTAGCTATTCAGAAAATTTATCCAACTACTTCATCGGATAAAATGAAATACTCCCCATTCCATATTTTGGCAATAAATCAGAAAAAAGTAGCCAAAATTATAAACAAAACAAATAAATGTAAAATGGCTTTTAAAACAACAAAAAACATTTTAAACACTTTGTTTAATGCTAAAGAAAAAACAGACTATTTACTAAAATCAGGCACCTACAAATTGAATTGTTCGCACTGTAATTCGGTTTATATAGAACAAACAATTAAAAATTTTGATATTAGGTACAAGGAACACGTACGTTGTTACAATTATAAACACCCCCATTAATCCAATTATGCTAAACACTTATTAGAACACAATCATTCACTGACATCTAATAACACTATAAAATTTTTACACTTTGCTGATGACAAACGTAAGTTGGATATACTAGAAGCATTTAAATTTCATAAACGTTTAAAATCTGTACGTTTAATCAATGAACATATTGATCTCTTAAATTCACCGTTATTAGACGTTTTGGAATGAGAAATCAAGTCATCTGGACGAAGATATAGAAAACCAAGATCAAGTTATGAAGATTTATTGTTCCTATAGCAACACAAACTCTTTACTTTTAATCTTGCTTTTGATAATGACGTGTAAACACGTTGAATTACGTATAAAGCTAAAATGAAAAACCTGTTGAAGTGTGGAATTGTTTTATTCACCATAAATTGATATGAAAAAGTTCTTAAAATAACAACTTCAAATGATATCCTTAAGAATGACATCGACATACATATTTTGAAAAAGAGACATTTTTCAGTATTGTATTCCTAAAATTTTTTATGTAGTTTATTGCAAGAAACATTTTTAAACATGTATGTTCAACTGCCTCTTTAACAGTGACCTTCGCCTAAGAACATGACAAACAATAGATCTAACACTAGCTATCTACCTACAGATTTCTTTTCTTTGTAATAATTCTCGACAATGACAATCTAGAGACACCGTACGATAGAAGTTCCATGCTTAACACCTCAAGCATCCTTTAAAATCATTTTAATTTTTTAACTTCCGCTTCGACTAAGTGTTTTATTATTTAACTTCCGTTGTTTCCAAATCCTAATTGTAATTGTGAAGTGTCTTTCCTCAAGTTTTGTCTTTAAAACCAAAACCTGCTTCATATATTTGAAATAAAATAAGCGCTAGAAGAAAGCATTTTTTGCAAAGATTTACCTCCAAAAACCTTTTTCCATAAAACAGGTGTTTTAGTATTTCGTTACTCCCCACATGACTCTGAACAAAACAATATTTAAAGTTGCTAGATTTTTTTCTACGAATTATTACACAGGGTTGGGCAAAAGTACGGAACAATGCAAATATGTATCTCTAATAGGACAACCGCGATTTCGACAAAATTTTCTACATGAAGGTTTCGATATACGGCGGATACAATAAAAGTATTGGCGGTTTAAAAGAACTTCTGGTTTAGCCGAAAATGATATCAACTTTTTTATTTTAATTAAATCACCCTGTATATTTTTTGATGTGTCTATAGAACTCTTTTTTGCGAGCTCAGTGATATAAGGTTTTATGCTTTTATTTTCAATACTTTTAGAGATATTGAACAAAAATGTTTCGTAATTGTTATCTAGCAGCCCATGATAGCAAAAGAATGTGAGAAGCCTGTGCGGATTGTTAAATAAAGTACAAACTTCTTGCTGACGCTCAGCAAAAACAATCATAATCAAAATTTGAAATCGTTCTCTTTCTGTTAATTAAACCATTTCTGATGTTAAATTCAGCAGTTATAATTAATTTTGGTTAATTAAGTGATTACTGCAACCACACTGCTCAATCTATCAAACATCAAAACAACACAACACGAACCAAGCATATTTGACAACTTTACAAAACTGTTTAGGCTTCTCACATTCTTTTGTTTTTTTGAGTTGCTGGATAACAATTACCAAATATTATTGTTCAATATCTCTAGAATTATTGAAAATAAAGACATGAAACCGTATATCACTGAACTCGCAAAAAAGAGTTCTATCGATATATTAAAAAATATACAGAGTGTTCCATTTAAAATAAAAAAGTTGATGTCATTTCCGGCTAAACCGGAAGTCCTTTTAAACCTCCAATACTTTCATTGTATCCGCCGTATATCGGAACCTTTATGTAGAAAATTTTGACAAAATCGCGGTTGCGGTATTAAAGATATTTGCAGTGTTCCGTACTTTTGCCCAACCCTGTATATTACTTTATTTAATTTTGCTGCGTGTAATAACAAATGATAACGATCTTTTGCACGATTATATTTCATAATTCCATTTTTTGTTTTGTACGCTCTGCGGTCTCATTATATGTAGAACTATAGTAGTACAGGGACAGGTTATAAATTTTATAAGCTTGAAACTCATCTCTTCATGATTTTGCATTTCAAACACTAACCGAACCGACCATTAACGGGGGCGTTTCGATTGGCATTAATCTTTTGAATGATGTCGACGTGAAGTGGCTCTTCAGCTCATGGTAATCTACTTACTTATAATAACTTAGGTTGCAGAGAACTCTGACTGTGAAAAGCTATACTTTGTACCTTTAAAGACTCACTGTCAGATTGGTTCAGTTTGACCTTGAGGGAAACACCTTAATTCTTTCCTATACATTATTTAGATTCTGAAAGTATAGTTCCTTTTCGTTGTAGTTTATTTTGTATGATTTCATATTTCAATGTAATTTAAGCCTATTTTAAAAGTTTAACGCATTTCCGTTAATTTTCTTGACGATTTAATTAATTTTTGTACAGTTTTGAGTAATTTTGAATTAATTTTAATTGATGTTCCACTTTTTTGACGTTATTTTAATAATTGTATATTTTAAGTGATTGGATGTGGTTTTGAAACTATTCTCAAATAATTTTATGCATAATGAGTATATGATTATTGTAATCCGATCACGAATTTTTTTATAAATTTATTGTATGACTCAATCTAATTAATTTTACTGCTTATTATCAACCTACGCATGTTGTTAACCTGCGATCATCCTTTCCACAGGAAATACTTCAAGTTAGAACTACGTCGTAACTTTTACAACATTTATCTACATGTTTAACAAAGCCTCGCTTGAGTTTTTTTTGTTATTGATATTTCAAATTGAGTTTACTTAGATGAAGGTACGAAAGATTTCTTTCCGATTTAAACTTAAAAATAACAAGGATAAGAATAGATAAGAGTAAGGCAACAATTTCGCTTTTTTTGTTTTTGAAAGCAAAATAAAATTGTTTCAGTTCACCAGAAATGGTATAAAAGGGTGGGTATTGTAACTATAAGTAAAGTTACGAAAAGTGGAGTAGATATGCAACCCACATTACAAATTATTAAGCTGCCTGGATCAGTATTTTGTTTGAAAACCATGAGTAATAACACAGAGTTTTTTAATTACACATAAATGTTTTTACCTTACGCGGCGCTATACTGGGTGTAGCTAGAAGTAAGGTATTGTATTTGTCTTCTAGGATTAGAGCAAATCCACCAAAACTTTTGGATTGATAAGCAGGTTTTAGGGTATCCTTGAGCCTGAGGAACTTGGGAGACCAATAAAGCGGACACTGCAGGTTAAAAGATGACTGAGATAAAGCGGCAAATTAACGAGATTGGTTGGTCAAAAAGGGGGGCGAGGATGGGTAATCTACTTAGATATAAACCCACTATATGTATGTATTATATGTATGTCGAAGAGCCGATTTTCCTACCGCATTCTTCTTTATCTTTAATTTTTCGTTATTTAAAAAATCTACAGTTCTCCGCTTGTAATAAATCACAATAGAAACAAGTTGTTATGGAAATAAACCTTCTGGTTCCGGCTATTTTGCATATATCGCTCCTCCATGTAGTTCTAGGCCTACCGCGATCTCTTCTTCCCGTTCTTGGCTTCCACTCGCTCACCTTCCTCTTCCATCTGTTGTCTTCCCTTCTCATAACATGTCCTGCCCATTGCTACTTTAAGCTTGCCATCCGTCTTGCTACATCTTCTAATCTAGTTTTGTTTCTAATCCATTCATTTGTTTTTCTCTGATCTTGCAGATGCACTCCAAGTATTGATCTTTCCATTGCCCGCTGGGCGACTTTAATCTTTTTTATTATAGTCTCGGTGAAACAAGAAACCTAGTGCGAGTAAATGGAACATATTCAGAGGAATTCATAACCGACAGAGGAGTTAGACAGGGAGGTATACTCAGCCCACTGCTGTTCATTTCTATAATGGACGAAATCTCCAAACAAGTGGATGACAGGGTAAAGAGAGCAGTAGTGGGGGTGCGAAATCTAAAAACAGTGAAAGTTAAGGAATTAATGTACGCAGACGACCTAATACTGTTCGCAAATAACAAATCAGAACTTCAGAAAAGCATTCTAACTTGGAAGGACGCCACAGAAAAATTTAAAATGGAAATAAATACCAGCAAAAGCGAAGTAATGGTGATAGCGAGAAAACCGGAGGTTCAGATTGAAAATAAAAAACCAAACAAACAAGCTTAAATACCTAGGAGCAATAATAGAAGAACAAGGTAGCTTGGAAGGCGAAGTGAACAATAGAATAAGTGCGGCAACCAGACTTGTCAGTGCTTTAAATCGTCCGTTCATAACAAAGAAGGAAGTGTCCAAGAGAACTAAAATAAAAGTGTTTAATTCAGTGTTCGTACCAATACTAATTCACGGCTGTGAATCCTGGGTTGGTTGCATGGCGGAGAACTGCGGATGCCGGTCATACAGTATTCAAAGTTAAGCACTGTCCGCTCTGGTCCCCACTCGGATGGCTGACCAATATAGGGGTATATCTGCAAACAGCCGCGCTTCGGAGGGCACGTTAAGCCGTTGGTCCCGGTTGTCATACTAACATCTTTGGCAATCGTAAACCATTTAGTGGCACTTCTTCCCCTTTCGACGGGTAAGGTCAGCCTCCTGCCCGGCATACGTGCAAAGAGGGCTCACAGAACCCGCACTAGTTGCGGGTATTAAACAGGCCATTGGCCTATAACAAAAGGAAGAAGAAGAATCCTGGGTCCTATCTAATAGTCAAAAGAGCAAGATCCAAGCCTGTGAGATGAAATTCCTAAGGAAAGTGGCTGGAGTTAAAAGATTAGACAAAATCAGAAACGACGAAATTAGAAACGGTTTAGAGGTAGAAGAGGTACAATTGAAAATAGAAAAACAACAACTCAGATGGTTCGGACACATGGTAAGAATGCCAACAGACAGGAAAGTAAAAGAACTCTGGGAAATGGGCTCAGACAAGAAGCGAATAAGAGGGAGGCCAAAGAAAGCATGGAACGGTCTGATAACAAAAATAGTGGAGAAAAAAGGACGCAGCTGGAGACACGCTCTGGCAACAGCAAAGGAGAGGAAGAGTTGGAAGTTATTCTGCAAGTAAGACCCACAGGGTAAAAGAGGGATCCGATGAAGTAAGTAAGTATACTCTCGGTAAGAGACCACGTGTCAGAGGCGTATGTAAGAGCTGGGAGGACACATTGGTTGAATACCTTTGTTTTGAGGTGCTGCGAGTATACATTCGATTTAAACACATTCCTTAATTTTCCGTATGCCGCCCATCCTAGCTTGATTCTTCTTATTTTAAATTAGCAAATTTGATTTCTACGAAGCTTACTGGCACATTTAAGGCACTAACGACAAAACTTTCTTAATCTTTAGTGCTTTGTTAGTGGTCTTTAGTGCTCTACAAGAAAAATCAGCAAACAAACATATTTCCGAGTTAAAAAACAAAATCACATGCCACTTCACGCTCAGCAGGCATACTTTAAGCACACTACAAAACTATTTCCAATCGCTAATGCTTTGTTAATGCCCTTTAGTTCTCTAGTTAAAAAATCAAAAAACAAACAACTGTTGGAGAAATGAAAAACAAATTTACTTGCCAACTTCACGACCGGCTGGTTGGTACACCAAGGTCCGTAGAAATCAAATCAGCAAATTTGATTTCTACAGACCTTGCTGGCACACTTCAAGCGCTACCGGCAAAACCCTTTCTAATTCTTAGTGGTCTTTAGTACCCTCTAAGAAAAATCAGCAAATAAACATATTTCCGAGTAAAAAAAACAGAAGCCCATGCCACTTCACGCTTAGCAGGCATACTTTAAGCGCACTACAAAACTATTTCCAATCGTAGTCGGGTCGCCAAATGAGAAAATAGAGTTGGACCTTGAATGAGGGTACAACTAATATTTTATGATTGATTCTAGTATTGTTTGATATTCGTAATCAGCCTTTACGTCCCACTGCTGGGCACCGGCACTCTTCTCTGCCACGTACTCTCCTTAGCGCTAAGGTGGAGTACGGGGGACCTACAGTTTAACGTCGAATCCGAACGACTTAATTCCAGAGAAGGTTTCACGCATTAAGACCCCACGGCTGCCTACACCGGATTGGGGAATGTGAGTGGCGGGTTGCGGCATAGATTTTTATTGCTGCATGGCTTCGGCGGGGAATCGAACGCTAAACCTTCAGCGTTAGAGACTGAGCGCCCAACCTCTGAGCTACCGCCACTCCCTGATATACGGAACCATAATCTGTGGGGTGTCAGAGTGGCACCCTTGGGCAATTTAAAATATCGAAGGTCAAAGGTCACGGGAGTCAAAAAAGCTGAACCACCCATTTTATTGCAAATGAAGGGGAATCGGTCCACCCAAATCAAACTTTGTCAACACTACAAAAATAGCGATTCTGCATGAAATACAATTTTTTTTTTTTTACTAAAAGTTCAATCACTAAAATATGAAAGAAGTTTATGTCTATTCAGAGTCAGAAGTGGACATTTCACTCTCACTGTGATTAAATTGAGCTTCCTGAGTCTTCACATTGCCACACAAATCGCCGCCTTCACACGCGCAAAATTCTTTACAAGAAGATTTACAGGGGCACAACTGCACCTTGCTGTTGAACATGGCTTCTCACTTGAACAGCTACATCTTAAACTCTTCAGCAATTCAGGTGGTGCCAATCCTCTGTTACTTGGAAGTAGAATGGGTACCAAAGAGTGTGTTGTTTTATCCTTTTTCCATCCATAATCAGTTGGATTCAAAGACGGAGGGAACGGAGATGCTGCTGCGTTCCATGTGCATGCTTGCAAATGGCATCGTTTTACATGGAGTTCAAATGCCTCTGTTGTCGGAGGGAGGTTCTTAATTTTAAGAGGGATGTTCTTAGACAACCACACTTTGTATTGAACATCGGTCATGTTGTGAACTTCCTTCTTGTAGCCGTAGCACTGTGCAATAAAGCTTGTGTACTCTGTTAAACATTGTTGCATTGAAGATTCTACACAACCTAAATGCTTAACTTCAACACCAGATCTCAGAACTTTTACAGCTTTATTTAAATAGTAGGTAGTAAATTGAGTTGCCTACATTTAGGCGCTTCTTAAAGAATCTTTGAGAAGCTCTATCCCTGAAAGGAAACACCTTTGACCACTCATTCATTTATTAACAAAAGTTGTTTGCTTTGTTGTGTTTTGCAAGCCCTAGAAGTTTGTCCCTACAATTCATTAACACCCTGTATAATAAAGTTATCCAACTTGCAATAAGATAAATACAAGATATTGATAATTACATATATTAGTTTTAATGTAACTGACTCACATTCATTAACTTTTTATACAACTAACTAGAATATGACATAACCGTTGCTGTTAAATCAGACAATTTAAAGTTCACTTTCAATGAGACACGCTATTTTTATAGTATGGACGATAAAAAGTTGTATCTTAGAAGAACATTAAATGTTAGAAGATGTAAAAGCCCAAGCCTACTGCGATTTTTCTTTTTTACCAAAAATCAAAAAGTTATATTAGAGATTTTTAAGCTGAAAAATAGATTGCATAATCTTGCTTAGGACTCTAAAATGCCGTTACACAAAATTTCAGAAAACAAATCCAATTTTTTAAATTGTATAAAATAATAAAAATTTAGAGTTAGTGCTTAAAGAACCACTCACAACTATCAAGCGTGCTATGAAAAACCAATGAAACAAATCTTTAGTTTTAAAAAATTGATTTAATAGAATTTTGTAAAACTGTAAACAATTGTTGTATTGGTTTTTCATGGCACACTTGATAGTTATGAGTGAGTTATGATATCTGTGAACTTATTGTTTTGAGATATTTGTACTTATTTTTACCTTCCCTGCTATATAGTTTATTCATTATGCGATTACTTGCCAGTGTACGAGTTACGCCTAAAAGTTTTCATTTTTCATCTAAAAAATAAACTCAGATACGTGTTCTACACATACCAAATAGCTGATGTGCATAAGTGTGATTTTTCTACCATCCCCCAATGGGCGCCTCGGCCGTCTCCATTATGTCTTCTCCTTTTCAAAAATGTAGGAATTTTCACTCTAAACTCTGTATGGAGTTAAACGACAATAGGAATAACATTTGAGAAACAAAAACCTTCTGGCAGCTTCCCTTTTGTTCACTTACTGGAGCACTTTCTAGTTGCATAATCGGTCAAAAACTAAATTGGAAAGTCGATTTTGAGATTTTATATTGTTTGCAATTAGTAAAATAACTATCCTAAAATTTTTAAATAAAAGCACTTTTGGAAAATTTTGAACGTTTTGATTTAGTAATTTTCAAAATTTCAAAATTTTGTAAATAATTCAAAATTTCAAAAATATTTTAAATTTTATGAATTTTAACATTTACAAAAATTGTAATACATTTCTATATTAAAATTTCCCAAATTATAACAAATTTCAAAATTTTTCTAAATTTTTAACAAATTAAATTTTCCATTTTTCACCATTAATTATCAAAATTTAGAAGTTGTTGACAATTAATAAAATTTATAAACTGTGTAAAAAAGAGTTTTTAAATCAATACTCTAGAACAAAAATCCACATATTTTCGTTTGTTTCCTAGAACGGCCGGTCCCCCCTTTGGAGACCTCGGACGTTATGACGTTTGTAAAGGTGCGCTGCCCGAGATTAAATAATTTGTATCTTTGTTTTATACTTTAAAGTGGGAGCTCCCCGAAAACGTAATGCACTTGTCTAATAACTTTGATAGGCTTAGGCGTAGTAGCTCATTCTTGTCGGTGTATCTGATTAAGCGTATCAAAACCGGCGCTATTGTCCCTCTCAGGGGGGAATTAAGCGTAGCAACTGAGGCGCTGTTGCAGGGAAGCCGATTGGAGTGAGTGGCGGCGCTACTTCCATATTGGTTGCGGCAAGACGCTCTTTTCGCGTGTTGTTGTTACACATTTGTACGTAATCGATCACTGTTATTGGGTTAAGTTCTCTGGCGTGTTGGCAAGCGGCGCTATTGTCCTTCGGGAATTAGGCGTAACGGCGAAGGCGCTGTTAGGACGATATCTAATCAGGCTGAGAGTATTGCGTACAAATGAGTGATAGCACACGGTGTTCCTATGAAGAGCATCCAGTTACCTACGTAAACTGCACAATATTCGACATTTATAAACAGTCCCAAATAGAAGTATCAGTATGGGTAAAACTGGGGTAAATATTTAGATTGTCAACTTTACTCGATACAACTGACTGGCAAATTCTATATAAATGGTTCTAGCACTCATAACACCAATATTTGCACCACATGAATAAATAAATTCTTCAAAAGGTTTACTGTTGTTTAAATCAGCTTAAAATCTTATCCTTTTTAACCTCGATAAAGACAGGGTAAATCAGCCACGAGCAAATAATTAAAACACAACGTAGGTCCGACACCGATCATCGCAAATAAATAAGTAATCAAGCATAAATACTTGATAAATTTTAAATAATACAATTAAAATTTGTAAATAAAAATATCAACGAAACTGCACGATCACACGTTATCTTATAAACATACATTTTTTTATTCCTCAAAGTAAAAATAAAAAGTAGAGAAAAATGCTTAATTATATTTATTAAAACCCATACTGTACATATATTTGAACAAAACAAAAATTACTAATAAATTCATACCCTTATATATCATACAATTTCTATATTGTCTTTAATTAATAATAAATTCATACTACCGTTAAATAGCATATGATCACAGCAGGATCAAGTAAATGTAGACGTGAGAATTAAAATATTACCTATACAACAATTATACTTAAAACTTGGTACCATCCGGTATCACATGGAAGCCATAAACAAAAACCCACAGTATGTTTTCTTTTTTTTAATGTCCGTTCCCAAAGTACTTTTGTGACAAAAACGTTACTGTGGTTGATATATCTGCTGCTGAAAAAGAAATAAGTACGAATATTATATTGTTTCCATTAACTTATAATAGCGTATTTGTTATTATCATACACAACACAATGAATACATTAAACATCAAAAATAGCACACAATTTCAATTTGCGCAAAAAAACAAAACAAAATAAATACATACCACAGCCATATGAATGAGAATGATGAAGCTATGTGCAATCGGCAGTAAGCAAAAGTTTACCGGCGGGCAGGCTGTTTACGCTGCATATAATATTGTACCTCTCGCGACAGGGAACTAGCAGAACTCCATCTAGACATCTACCCACAACCACAGCAATAAGCCATCAAACCCAACCAAATATATAAAAGATTTTATGAACAATTTAATATTTATATTTAACTTGCTTTAGCACAATGAAAATAAAATAATAAAAGAACATTATAAAATAATGAAACAATGAAGTTTGCTATTGTTTCCTATGCATATGACTTTTTTACTTTGAGATTGTTAATTTATTACAGAAAATAACTTAAAAACTGTTTTTAAGGCATTTAATGGTTGCATTCACCAGAAAAGATCGCTCAGAAGTGATCAGTAAGATATCTGCTGAACGCATCTAAAATTACAGCTACCGTAGCGAACGTTGAGTGAGCGGTCGCCATTTTTAGTAGCAAACATTTTCTTTGCCCTACCGGAAGTGTTGCGTCAATTTCGCAAAATTAATAATAACAATTAAAAATTATGCATGTGGAACGAACTTATTGAAACCAGGTATAGTTTCAAGTTTTGTTTGGTTTCTAGCAGGTTGTGAATTTTTTTAACAAGACATTAAAACACATTCAGCAGATTATACTGAGCGATGAGTGCATCCATCAACTCAACTACATTTTCATCGCTGACTGAGCTATCTGTTCTGGTGAATGCAACCAATAGTATAAGGTACTACGCATTATTTGACATGCACCGAAACATTTGTTAATTTTTCACACTCCGAGTACTGTAATCATGAAAATATTCAATTCTGAGGAAAACAGCAGCTTCGTTCAGCGTTACTTTATTATTGAGCTAGGCCAGAGAGGTTCTGCACTTCGTACCTTGAGATGGAGGAAGAAATGAAGCATCGTGAAATGAAAGAAGAAATGGTATTAGATGAAGAAAGCAGATAGATTAAAATGACATATTCAGAAAATTGTTTCGTGTAGTACTTTTAAAACCTGTGACCATTCATATTCTACGCTTATGAACCCTGTTATCATTTCACTAGAAGTTACACAAGTATCAATTGCAGCTGACTAAATAAATAATAAGTAACTAAGCGAGCGCGCGTAAGGTCAAACATATAGGGGGTGATGCTGTTATAATTCGGTACATAATTCGTTTAAAATTGCATAGAAGTGACAACTATATATTTACAGGAATTATGTAGGAATTTATTATTAATTTATTGCTTCATACTTTCAATACTGACTAAATACTAGACTAAAAGTCCGAACACTGATAATAGAGTAGCTTTTATAAGGATAACAAAGTGTGAAAAATCAATGTCATATCAAAATCAGTTTTTATTCTCTTGTGCATTAAGCTTCATACAGGGTGCCCACTTAAGAACGCTCACCATTTGATTTCCAAAAATGATAAGAGATAGTAGTAGTAGATGCTTAGATTAGAAAAAAGTATCTTATTTTATTAGGAAATTAGTCTATTGTCAATTTCAAAAATCATGAAAAATTCTTTCGTTATTATTAGGTAAAAAACTAAATTTTGACGATTTTTCTTTTGCTGATAAGCTTTTTTATTCATAAACTCTAACAATTCGTTTTTGCAGTGATAGTGTAACACATAAGAAGGAATTTACTGGTGCAGCTAGAATTTTTTTATAACTTACTATTTTCGAGAGGCAATGGTCAACTTTTTTTTCCATAAAGCCCCATACCAAATCTTTAAATTTTTAGACAGCATTTTTTATTCTCTTTTTAATGATGTATAACAATCGTATAAATTAACTGAAACTGTTTAAAATAATTGAAAAAACTTATTTCTTTAAGTTGGCCATGGAACTTTTGTAACGGCCATAACAAAAAAGGTTCTTGCTACACCAGTACATTCCTCCCTGTGTTACACTATCACTATACAAATAAATTGTTAAAGTTTATAAATAAATAAGCTACCAGCAAAAGAAGAAAATCTTTAAGACACCCTGCATGTAAACATTTAAAGTATTAAAGCTTATGGAATGTATGTACATGAAAAATGCAGAACATGCAGTGCAGAACAACATGCAGTGAACCTTACTTTTTTATTTGCTTTTGTTAGCCCCTTTCCTCTGTTAACAGATATAAAACAAATAAATTCATTAAATGCCAGCATAATCACTTATACGAGGTGCCCCAAAAGTATGGAATACTGGTTGTTAACGTCAATTTTAAAATCATTCACAGAGTATACAAATTTTCATAAAAAAGAAATGTAATGAACGACATATTAAAAACATTTATTTGGGTAGCCATTTTGATGTTATAACATCATCGATATTTTTTTAAATTAAAACATGTCAAATGCGGTGTTTTTTGGATAGTGCACTTTATAATCTATTCAGTCATATAAATGTTTTGCTTTTTGTTTTGTGCAGAACTTTATGATTGCAGCATTTGATTTTAGTTCATCTTTTTGAGTTTCTTTTTTAAATTCTTGGGTAGAACAAAAAAGCCAAATATTCATATCAATGAATAGTTGAAAATGTTCAATCTAACGACAACAAAACAACTTCAAAATGGCTGCCCAAAACGTTTTTGACATATGTGTCATACGTCTTTCTTTATAAAAATTCTTGAAGGATTTTGTTGATAAAACTAATACTCAAGATGTTCAAACTTAAGGTCAGTTCTCCATACTTTTGGCCCACATTCTACAGAGTGGCTAGGAAAACCCCGGCCACTTTTCTTGCGGCGGTCAAGAGATGGCGCTTTACTAAAGAAAAATTAAATTAAAATACTGGCAACAACGCAGAATTCAAGACGTTTTAGTTATTAAATACGCTCCATATTAAATCAAAACAACTAAAACGTCTTGGATTCTGCGTTTTTGACAGTATTTTAATTAAATTTTTTTTTACTAAAGCGCCATCTCTTGACCGCCGCAAGAAAAGTGGCCGGGGTTTTCCTAGCCACTGTATTTAGACTTACATAAAATTGTTTTTTCGTGATAACTATGAGAATCTTGGTTTATGTCATTTTAAATACAAACTGAAAACCTTATGTTGATATTACTTTATTTGGTACTTATATAACTTTCTTCTATATTTTAAAAAAACTCGCTCTGTATTTTTAATTATGCCAACATAATAAAAATAATAATAATATCACAGAATAGTACAGCACAGAAATTATTAACCTTAAATAAAAAGTAAGTGGTTGTAAATAAACTTGCGTGCATAGAAATCGGCCCACTTTAAACTTTTGACTTTAACTACATTTTTTTTAGAAACTATTCATCAGATTAAAATAAAAAATATGCTGTTTTAAAGACAATTTAATATGCTTTAATATGAGTTTAAATTTATTAAAATTTATTTTGGCTTCTTAGGCTTAACATAGTGAAATTAATACATGAAACAAATTACCTTTTTTTATTACTAAAAGAAGTATGGTTATTGACAATTATCTAAATTAACACTTAATTTTTAATAATGGGTATGACCCCCTCTTGCCCTAATAACATCTTTCGTACGATTAGGCATAGATCTAATCAAGTTCGCTATTGTTTCTTGTGGGATGTGAAGCCACTCTTCTTCTACTGCAACAGTAAGCTCTGGGATCGAGGTTGGGGCACAAAGTCTAGCTCGAATTCTTCGTTTTAGCTCATCCCATAAATGTTCGATCGGGTTTAGGTCGGGACTGTATGCTGGCCACTCCATAACCCGAAAACCGACTTCCGTAATGTAATCTTGCACGATTCTTGCGGTGTGAGGGTTCGCATTGTCATGCATAAAAATAAATTCGTCTCCAATGTAGTCGACGTAAGATACCACATGAACTGATAAATCTCCTCGATGTACCTAGCACCTGTTAAACCTCCTCTCCCGTGACCACGGTCGCCCCTACGGATGAAAGCAGGGTCGGTTCATGCTCCCATCGAAATTGCACCCCAGATCATGCAGGAACCACCTCCATAAGCAATCCGCTCTTCAATGCAGCATTCTGCAAATCGCTCTCCTGGTCTCCGTTACACTTTTCTTCTTCGGTCGCTACCATAGAGGCATATCCTGGTCTCATCTGAGAACAGAACAGACCCCCACTGTTCCAATGTCTAATTCAGATGATCCTGTGCAAAACGCAGGCGTGCTTGACGATGAGCTGGGGTAAGTTTTGGACCAATCGCAGGTGCTTTAAGGGTCAGGTTACTTTCCTGCAGTCTTCGTCTTACTGTCCACTGACTAATAGCCACTTCTCGTATTTCACGGAGCTGTTGTTGCGCTTGAACCGCATTAAGGCAACGATTTCTTAATGTTGTTGACACAATAAAGCGGTCATCACGAGCCGTTGTAAATCGCTTTCTGCCTGTTCCAGGTCGCCTATTAAAGGATCCAGTGTCCTCATAACGTTGGGACACTCTCCGAACCGCTGCGCGTGTCATATCCAGTTGTCGAGCAACAGCTCGCTGGCCGAGTCTATTTTCGATTAAAACAATTACTTGGGCGGCTTTTTGCGGTGTAGTATGCATTAAACTAACACACTTGAAAACTAATCAAATTATGAAAAACGATTAATGTGCAAATTTCAATTGCAAAGGCAATAATTTCAATCTTTCACAAGTTTGTTATTCTCGTTATAACGACCACATAAATATGCTTCATTTGTTTACCGGTTGCTACGCATATAAACGATAAGCACTCTTGATCCATTTAAACTCATATTAAAGCATATTAAATTGTCTTTCAAACAGCATATTTTTTATTTTGATCTGATGAATAGTTTCTAAAAAAAATATAGTTAAAGTCAAAAGTTTAAAGTGGGCCGATTTCTATGCACGCAAGCTTAGATTTGGCTTTTAAATGTTAATAACCTTACCAAACTATATTTCTACAGTTAATGCTTTCATCTCAAGACGTTAAAAAATCTAAATTTATCATAGCCTAATTCTATGGCAAGATAGTAACAAAACTATAGTGTATTCAATTGTTTACCTGAGTATTATCATCTGGATTTTGAATTGGGCCTGGAGTGAGAAAATCTGTTGGTGCATTGGGATCAGTAATTGGAGCAGGAACAAAATAGTTCATTTGCGGTCCATTATTTGCTGCAGTACCAAATGAATCAGGGGCTGGCAAAGTGGCGGCACTTACCGTAGTTTTAGCACCCGGATTAAATACATCTACATATGCTTTCTTTATATCTGCGGAAACATTTTTATGTAGGTACAGATTTAGTAAAAAAAATTGGAAGTGCAAGGCAAAATACTTACTTCTGTTTCTTTGCAACTTGAACATATTTGGTTGGTTAGATTTTGCTGGAGCCATTGTTTCTTCATTAGTAGTAATGTTAGGCGCAGTCTGAGGTGTCCTTTGCATATCCTGATTGGGCATCATGTGAGAGTTCTGATTGGATGTCATGTGAGAGTTCTGATTGGAGGTCATGTGGTGGTTTTGATTCGACATCATGTGAGCATTCTGGTTAGACA
Organism: Ctenicera cuprea; assembly: GCA_958336395.1. Taxonomy (NCBI): domain Eukaryota; kingdom Metazoa; phylum Arthropoda; class Insecta; order Coleoptera; family Elateridae; genus Ctenicera; species Ctenicera cuprea. The sequence goes on from OY284494.1 coordinate 18,050,289, forward strand.
TTAAGTGGGCATTTTGGTTGGGTATCATTGAAGAGTCTCCTTGAACTAAGCCTGTTTGCATTGGTTGACTTGGCATTGCTGTCATATTGGCATTTTGATGGGGAACTTCTGCTTGCAGATTTGGCGGTGTAAGTAGTTGCTGTTTATTTGGAAACATGTCAGACATTTTTGGTGGTGGTTTCAGTTCAGCTGTTGCCCCATCGCCATCAGCATCCAGATTTATCCATTTTTTCTTATTTTCATCCCATACAATCTGAAATGCACAATAATTAAGTAAATAACATAAACAATTAACGAGGGAAGAGAGAATCAGAGAGGTAAAGAAAAACAGGAATAAAAAGGTGAAGAGGGAAGAGAAGAGTAAGGTAAAGAGAGAGGGAAGAGAAGAGTAAGGTAAAGAGAGAAGGAAATGAGAGGTAAAGAGAGAGGTAGAGAGGGATACAAGGAGGCAAAGAGAGACCCAGAGAGGGATATGAAGAGGCAAAGAGAGAGGTAGAGAGGGATATAAAGAGTTAAAGAGAGAGGGAAAGTAAGAGTTGAAGAGAAAGGGACGTAGGAGGTAAAGAGGGACGGGAAGGAAGAGGTAAAGAGAAAGGGGAAGGGAAAGCTAAACAGAAAAGGGCAGGTAGAAGCAAAAAGAGGGAGAGCAGGGCCGAGAAAGAGAGAAGCAAAAAGAGAGGGGAGGAAAATAAGAGAGAAAGACAATGCCAGGAAACTAATGTCAATAAAAAATGTAATTTATATCTATCAATTAAGAGACAGAAACCTATTAAAGAAATAAAAAAAGACATAAAACTTGAACACTTACTGTGGGATTTTTATCATCAGGAAGTTTCATTTGGTTTTTTGGTCGAAGAGACAGTTTGTTCCATATTCCTCCAAACCATCCTGTGGTAGCAGGTTTCTCCTGTTGTTGAGGCTTATGTTTCACGGGACTCTCCACTTTGGGCTTTTGGGCAGAAGAGGTGGTATCACCTTGTTGTTCATCAAATATAGAATGTCCTTGTGTTTGATTGGGCATAGATATTTGAGGGCGGGGTATATCCTGGACAATAAGATAAAGCGACAATTTACTATAATATGTGAACATATGCACTAATTTTGAAAGACTTACACCACACGAATACACAAATAACATATTTGCAATCACAATTTTTCTTTGAATTAGCCATTTATAGAATACAGTTGTTGTATAAAACTATCAGTTTATTTGTAGAGCTCAACAAACGGAAAATTTTAACACAAATAATTCAGATAAGCACAAATTCGTGTGAATAGAACAAGTTATAAACCAAATTCGGATAATTTTTAATTATTAACTAAACTGTTAAAGAAAAGTATTTTAAACAATGCTATTGACAGTTTTTACTGTTAAGAAGATATTAATAAATAGACAAACTTTGAGCTTTTACTGAGTTTAAATAAAACTAGACACCCCCCCCTTTTTTCACATTTTATAGTTAATGAAATTAAACTTGGAATGTTTAATTTTCATAAAAACGCATTGAACAGTGTCTAACATAACAGCGCAAACCGGTTTTGACATTATAAAGACACATTTTCACACAAATTTCGAATCCGAAATTAAATTTTTTAATAGGTCATTAAATTTTCAAGATACTGACATTAACTATTTTCAATATACGTCAAAGTCATTATTCGATAGAGCTCTTTTCTCCCTTTTTTTTTCTCTGATACATGGGTTTGATGGGTTCATTTTCACAAATAACAGAGCGAACATAAGCGAAAAACTGTTTTCCCATAGTAGACTGTGAAAAACTGTTTTTTCTTGTAGTAGGCAAAAATTAACAAAAAGAAAAAAAACGTCAAAAAGTCTGTGTTTGTTTCGTTTGAGATTTGATTAATTTATCTTCCCAAATAATATTGTTGGACGCGAGAAATTGTTTTCTCGTGGTAGGGTGTAAAAAAAACAGGCCAAGAAATAAACCTGTTAAAAAATGTATTCTCGTATAATAATCAAAGATGACTACTATTTAATTTGTTTTGGCAATATCTCCACAGTTTATTCTCATTCCAAATTTGTCGTACTTTTCAAGCTTTAATAATAATTATTTATTGTCGTTTGATTATTATACAAGCATACATTTTTAATAGTTTATTCCCTGATACAGTCACGCGTTTTTACGTTTTTCACGGCCTCCCATGAGAAAACAGTTTCTTGCTAATAACTTTATTATTTACGAAGATAAACAAACCTCAATCAAAACAAATGCAACATTTTTGTTATTTTCAATTGTTTGCTTTCAGCCTACTACAAAAACCAGTTTTTCCCATATAGCGCCGTTATCTGTGGAAATAAATCCAACAAACCTTACAACAGAGGAAAGGGAAAAAGAAATTCTATCGAATAATGACATGGCGGCCTTTGACATATATTGAAAAAAAAAACTATGTTTACAGTGTCAATATATTGAAAATTTAACCACTTACATATAAAAATTTAATTTCTCTATCTAGTACTGTTTACGAGACCCTCATGCATGAGTGCTTTCATATTTTTAAACAGCACCCTGTATATTTTTTATTATTCTAGTAGCACATAAAATTACCATTTCAATTGTTTTTTCAAATTTGAAATTTGTTAGTAAATGAGGGAGAAAAATGCAACTGTTTTTCTACAGGAAGGTGACAATGAAATCAATATTTATTTTAGCAGTTTTTAACCAGTACCATTGTAAATTATTTAAAACATGTTATAGTAAATTTATAGCACAAAATCAAAATTAGTTTGGACCAATACTCATAGGTTTTAATTAAAATCTTGATCAAAAATACTAAAAAATGAATTTTCTTTTGAAAGTAACATAATTTTTTTAAACAGCACTACTCATATTTTTTGTTTTCATATACAAAGTTTGCAAAAAATGTTTATTTCTATTTTATTATTTTTACTATTTGTTAAAATAATAGAACAGAAACGAATTTTATTTAGTTTAACATTAAGAAAGACATTAAAAAATAAAAAAGTGGTTCTATTTAAAAAAAAAAAATGCTGTTCATAAAAAAATTTAGTATTTTAGTATGTTTGATTAAAATTTAAAACCTATCATGGTCTAAACTAACTACAATTTTAAATTATAAATTTGTCAAAACATCTTTTCAATAATTTGTAAAACCTATTTGTCGAAAATTGCCAACTTAAATATTGATTTGATGACCATCTTCTGGAAGAGAATCAATTACAGGTTTCTCCCTCATTTATTAACTAATTTCAAATTCTACAAGAATCTATTAAAAATATACAGGGTGTTATTTAAAGATATAAAGTTGGCGCCATTTACGGTTAAATGGAATTAGTCATCTATACATTAGGCGCTTTATTTAACTTTATATCTCAAAAATCGTGGGAAAAAAGGTGGGTGTACCTAGTATTGTTTATAATTCATAAATCAGAAATTAACCCTGAAAGATATTCTGAAATTAAGAGCTTCAATTTATTGCACTGCTAAACTTTATTCACATTGAAATTACCAAAATTGTTTGTTAAACCGATTTAAAAAAATACTCTTCATAATGCAATTCACTCTCTTCAAATCGGAACACAAAGTTTAGTAACCACACTTTTTGTCTTAACCTCAAGGTACCACAAAAAGCCCATTTATCAATTTTAACTTTATTTAACTATTTCACTACATAACACAGCACAAATACATTTGTTCTTGTGGAAAAGCAGTTCTTGCACAAATATGCAATAAGCAAAAAATACTACTATAGTCTATGTATATATGATATATTTGTCATGTAACAAATTAAATATATATCTAGTTAACCGCAACCAACAACTAACAACAATAACATTAACAACATGCAGTTTTTAAAATCACAATTATTAAAAAGGTCTGTCAATATCAAAAGTTTTCGGAGCGCCATACTCTCGCACCTTAGGTGGGTCATTCAAAAACAATTTATGATTCTCTTTCTTCACATTTGCAGCCTTTTCAGTACTAGCTCCTACAGCCTGCTTTTGCTGATAGTTTTTCGATTCAAGCGCCGTCATTGGGGCATCAATAGGAAATGTTCCTCCAAATATTAAAGGTTTAAAAACGACGGCTTTGTCAGGTGAACTGCTTTTAAACAGTGAATTTCTAATATTTGAGAACATGTGTTTAGTGCCCCTTTTAGCCCAAGAATCAACGGTATTAGTGATAATATCGTGTTTGGGTTTCTGATCAAATTTTGTTAATTTGAAGCTTAAATCAAAATCATGAGCAGATATTGAGACGTTACTGCGTGTATCTTTATACCTAACCTGAGTATCTTGATACTTGATCAATGTTTTAGCTGCAGGTTCATCTAAAGACTTGTATTTAACCATTTTACTTCGTTTATCGCCTGATTTCAAATCAAAAGTGTTGTACTTTGTAATTTTAGAATCATTTTTGATTGCCAATATTTTTGTATGGTCTTTAAAACAAATTAGCTGTGACTTTTCCTCACTTTTATAAGCAACATTTTTTTGACATCTACGAGAGTAACTTGAATCAAATTCACAATCTGAACTGTCAACGGACGAGCTTTTTCTATCAAAACTATCGTTTTTGGTGACCCGAAATTCTTCAGCGCTCCGATTTTTAAATGGATATATTTTATACTTTTTTGTTCCAATTTTGTTTTTAGTTTCACTCTCACTACCTGACGGTGTACTTTCAGACAAAGTTCTACTGTTAGTGTAAAGCAATGCATATTTAGTTGTATTGGAATTGTAGGCAGATGAAGGTTTAGCGCTTGGTGCAGTAAATCGCTTACGGACGGTTGTCCCAGGGTTTGTTTGCAGAGGGATTGAAGGAATTGTGGTACGTGTACTTACTTCATCTGGCTGTTTCTCAACCTCTTCCTGCTGCATCCACGAAAGCAGAGAAAATAAGGATGTTAGATTTGTAGAACTACGTGCATCTGTTATTTTACTACCTATAGTATTATTATATACAACTTTTTACAAATTTATTAAACTCTCCAAAACAAAAATAGACAATTTATTATAATTTTTATGACATATACCAACAGAAAAGTATCTAACAAAATTATTCAATACTGTAAACTCTTTGCAATGACAATTAAAAAAACAATCCTGCAACAGGTTAAACTTTCATACTTTATATATACATTTAAACAGAAATTCCAACTGTGATTTGGCTTAGTCGATAAAACGGCTCATGTTTTTTACACCTTGGTATTGACGTTGAGTTTAAAAACAGATACAAAGTAGAAGGTACTAATTGATAAAAAAATATTTAAATTACATAATTACAAAAACGATTATGTGATAATTTATAAAACTATGTAAATTTACAACGTTTCCTTTTCATCAAGTATAAGATAAATTTTAATAATAACGTTGAATGGTCACAAGAGCATTTATATTGAGATAAGGATTAAGTCTTTTCAGAAAACAAGAGCTTATAATACTGCTTCTGGTATTTACTTTAGAAATCTTTGAAAGCAGAGTGTACATACAACGCGATTTTCTACCAAATCTGAGTATCAAAGTGGCAGCAACTTTGCTTTGTTAAATAGAACACCTAGTATATTGTTAAATAATTTGAAAGTGCTTTTCATGACGAAAACGAAGAATTTTATGAACATTTTCTTCTTCAATTTGCATCATTATTTTCCAAATAAGAGAGCCATCTTTTTTCTGCAAAGCTGATTTCTGGCAGAGACGGTCAGTTGGGCCTCTTATACTAAAAAAGTTTTAAAAATTGGTGCCAGGAATCAGTTTTTCTCACGAATATTCGCGCGATAAATGCAATAAACTTATTTTGAGCAAAATGGCAGCTGAAGATCACATTAGATCATTGAGGGCTTTTATTATGTTAAATAAGAATTCAAACTCAGCATCTCTGTCAAAAATCAACTTTGTTCGAATTTTTCCGCTATTTGAGAAAAAAACAATTTTCCTGTATGACAAACTTACGCGTACTGCAACGTAGTTACAAGTCATTATCAAAGGCAAAATTAAATGTAAACAGTTAGTGTTGCTATAGGAGCAATAGAACTTGATGACTTGATTTTGGTTATCTATATCTGCAGATGACTGGATTTCTTATTCTAAAACTTTCAATAATGCTGAATTTAAGAGGTGCTCATTCATTATAGGTACAGTTTTTAAAAGTTCTTGAATTTCAAATGCTTCTATCTAGTTAGCCTAGAAAGTTTCTAGTAAAGAAAAGTGAATATGGTTGCTATGGTTACAACTATGTTTTATAAATAAGTTGTCAAAGTTTGACATCCATAAGTTGAACGGTGATCAAACTGTGAATTTAAGAAAACAGCATGTCTGAGCAAAAGATAGAATTTGAAGAATCGAGTTTCGGTCAGTTATTAAGTATTTATTTTTGAAAGGGTTATCGAGCAAAAAAATTTTTGCTGATATGATAGACACCTTAGGTGATCAGTGTCCTTCATACGCCACTATTAAAAACTGGGTTGCGGAATATAAAAGAGGAAGATCAGATGTGAAAGATGAGCACCGCCCTGGAAGACCAATTTCTGTGACAAAGATGGGATAATTCTGATAGATTATTTGGAACAGGGTAGAACTATCAGGGGAGCATATTATACTGAGTTGCTAACTAAATTACGTAAGAAAATTGTGGAAAAACGGCGCCGAAAATTTGCCAGAGGTGTGCTCTTTTTGCAAGACAACGCTCCTGCTCACAAGTCGTTGATTGCACTGCAAAAATTGATTAAATTGGTTTTGAATTGGTTGACCACCCGCCCTATTCTCCGGATTTAGCACCGTCAGACTATTATTTGTTCCCAAAACTCAAAAAACATTTGAACGGTAAAAGATTTTCGACAAATGACGAAGCAATTTGTGCCGTTGAGGAGTGGTTTGCAGATCAAGACAAAGATTTTTTTTAAATGGCTTAGAATTACTTTATGAATGTTCTGCTAAATGTATAATTCTTAAAGGATTATGTTGAATAAATAAAATTTTGTTTTGAAATATTGTGGCGTTTTATATGGTAGGCTAAGTACTTATCAATACCCCCTCGTAGTATGTAAACAAAAAAAAAAGTAAAAAATGTAAAACGTTATTAGATGTCACTAACTGATTGTACTCTAATAAGTGTTTAGCATAATTGGATTTATGTGGGCGTTTCTGGTTGTCACCAAAGTACGGAATCGAAGCATATTTAACTGTATCAGATGAATTATTCGGATAAATTTTTTGAATAGCTAATTATTAATTTAAAATTTTTTGTGGTGGAAAAATTTCAATAAAACCCATTATTTTTGTAATGAAAAGCTTTTTCAGATTATTTTAACAACATACAGGATGTACCGTTTAAAAAAACAAAGTTAACGCCACTTCCGGTTATTTCTGGAAGTACGAGATGGCATTTGATTATTGAATGTGGTAGGTAATATGGTCCTAAACTAAACTGTACTTCTGAAAAGAAGTTTTCTAAAGCAAATAACAGAAGAGCTTTAACCTCTTGCATTTTTTGGAACAAACGATATAGCTAATAGTGAAGCTTTGATATTTACTATTAGTTTCTTTGTTTCTATTCATGATTTCATTAACTAAGCAGTGTTTTTATGAGTTTCCGTAGGTAACTGAAAACCGCACATTAACATAAAGTGGAAAAAACGTTGCAATAACAATATAAGAACAGTAAAATTAGATGTAGAAAATAAGATTCTGAAAAAATGTACTAAAAATAGTTTTCGAAAACCCTTTTACTCTGAATGTATTTACAATTTTGGCTACTAATTTAGTAGGTTTAGGCAGTAATTCATGACAATTTCCCTCATTTTCTTCATATTAATCAAACAGAGGAGTACATGTAAAATTTATTATGGAATAAGTGCATTCACAGCCTCACAGATAAAAAAATATTTATATATAATAATTATCTTTGCACTATTATTAACTTTCTTATTACTAGAGCTACAGATTTGATTCAATAACGCAAGAAAAGTAACTTTTTATGCGGGTTTGGATGGCATATACAAAAACCAGTTGAACTCCACGTTTTTGAGTTATTCCATAAAATAGTTTTTCTTTTAAGTGGAACACCTTGTATATTTTTGAAAATTCTAAATGAAAATTAATTTAGGAACTAGAGATGTAACGGATAATATCCGGCTATTTGGTTATCCGGACAGATTTTGCCAGATATTCGGCAGGACCGGATAATGATATGTCCGGCCGACTATTAGTTTGTATTGAAAATCCAACAGAAAGTTGTGTAAGTGCATAAACTTATCTTCATAAATGACACCTTTGCAAAGTAGGCAAGTAAGTAAGTGCTCTTGTTTCATCACTGGAAATTATTTCAAAATATTTCCAGACTGAAGTTATATTAATTTTGTTCAATTGTTATTGTTTAATGTTTACTATGCATGTGGTTTCACTAGAAAGAAGCACAAAACAAAGCACAACTGCACCTTTCTTTCTTTACTGCTACACCCTTTCCTGCACTTATAAACACTGTCAAGAATGTCTTATGTCCGGCCCTAGTTGTTTTTTTAAACAGCACCTTAATCAGCATAAAAAGTTACCACTTCTTTAGTAATTGAACCAAATCTATAACTCTAATAATAAGAAAGTTAAAAACAGTAATAATTTGATATACCTTTGCCAGGTAATATTAAATTTTTTTTATTATTACAATTTATTAATTGACACTACCGATTTCCTTGGTTTTGTAAAATAAAATACTATTAACAAATAAAGTGAAAATTTATTCTTGATAAAATTATCAAACATACAACCGCTATTCGCATCAATATTAATGAATTGTTCTACAATTTTACAAAGAGAGCTCTTTAGGCTCACTTTTTAATTTAATTGTCTTGAGCACACTAGCTCTTAAATTATCCGTCTGTATTTATAGCTTCAGAAAACAAAATAAGTAGTATGGCAAAATCGGAGCAAAACGTGCACAAATCTACTGCAATAGAAGTTCAATGTCACTGTATATTAATTTTTTTCCAAACAGCACAAAAGAGCAAATTTAACATACTTAGTTCTATTATCTGCCTCTTCTGCTATTTGTTTATATTTTCAAATAAAAAAATAAAGTTTAATTAATTGTATATCTAGTGATCTAGCGACCATGTTGCTGCAACTTTTAAACTAATTTTACCAAGTAGTCATGCTGCTTAATGTTGATTCCCAACAGAAATACCTATTAGTTGTTAATTTCACAAAAATATATTAAATTTAATGTGATATCAGGATAAGAATTAAAGATTTAAAATAAAAATAGTAACGCAATGTTTAAGTTTGATAATTTGATTCTAATGACCAAAATTTATAATTTTCAACAGTAGTTAAAACTAAAATATGTTTTGTCCTGATAAATTCAACACCATCAAGAAATCAAGACGTAGAAATCTGACGTAATCTAACATATTCGATCTATATCAAAATTTAAAAAAAATATTGACAAATGACGATGGAGTACTTTTTATAAGTTCCTTGTCTTGGATCTCTCTGTCACGTGTACTATAAAATTGAGACATGCATATCCTAGCAACAAGCGCTCCATGCATCCTCATTATGTAATATATTATTTTGTGACCCATATTGACTCAACTTAAACCGCCTACTCTACTTCACATTGAATGGCAATTCCGATTTTATTAAACACGTTATGAATAGTAACAGCCCTGCCTTTAGTTAGGACTAGAAAGGAAGTTAACGCAAAGTTACTACTTACGCACACTTACAAAAAGAAGTAGACGATGTTTGGGGATGTTGTGGGAATATCACCATTATATCTAAACCATCGATAACAATGTCTATATTATGGTGACGGAGCTGTGACATCATTGATAATTTTCTTAAATAGCAATAGAAATGTTTTATAAACAATTAAATATAGAGTTTTTTCTCATTTCAGTCTTACATTACAGAATTTTCAAGAAAAATGTAAAAAATTAATTTAAGTAAACAGGCTGTGAATCTAAACCAAAACACAAATAAATGGTTTTTGGTAAATTGTTTTGTCATTGTTTAGTCTTCTATCAGTCATTTAACAAGATCTTATTTTCAAGAGGGGAAATAAATTCTGGTTACACCAGTAAATTCCTTCTTGTGTTGCACTATTACTGCAAAAATTACTTGTTAAAAGTTTACAAATAAAGAAGCTAACAGCAAAAGAAGAAAGCGTTAAGTTTTAGTGTATTGCCTGTATCTAGTAAGCTATGAATTTTTCGAATCTTTTAAAATGGCAATAAACTATCTCCTAAATAGGCAACTTTTTCCTGATTTAACGTACCTTCTATCTCTTACCGTTTCCGAGATCCTAATAGCATAGATAAGGTTAACACTACAGATATACGGTAAATATGTGAGCTATCGGCAGCTTGTTTTATATGATTAATAATCTGCAAAAAGATGGCGCTACAATGACAAGTTATAATTAAGTCACAGATGACTGTAATTGAGCAGATTACTTAGCACATATTCAAACCAAAAGCCATATGCCATGCTTAATTGTCAAATCGCAATTTTTCGTAAATAATTAATATTGACGCCAATTCTACTTAAACTATATTCATGATGTGTACCTAGTTTTTTAATTTATTGCAAATAAATTAATTTATCAAGCATTAATCATACACATTTATTGCACAGTCTAATTTTAAAACTTTATTTTCTGTTTGTGGTGAATTAAATTTAATAATAATTCCAAAATCATCTACATATTTTTATAGGACTCATATAAATCATAATAATCGAGCACTTGCCACTTAACAGGCAAAAGCTTAAATAAGTTGTTCTAAAAATGTTGTACCCTTTGCCATGTTCTTATCTGTACTATTAGGCACAACCATGCACAACGAACCAGCCCATTACGGTTTATTCTAAGCCCAAATATTCACTATTTTTTTTCTGTTACCATTTCAATGAAAATATAAAATACGCGCTTTAACCAGATCCCAGATAAGGTCAGGTTTTTAACGTCATCTGTGACAGATGCATTCAAATTCGCGATAAAACAGTTTCCAACACATTTCAACAGTAATAAACAAATAGCGATAGCAGCGCCCTAAAATTGGTCTGGTGCGCTGTAGCCATACTAACGCTAATTTCGTCTCCAAATATGGGCGGACATTTTTTATAAGGGGTCGTATATCTGTAGTGTCAACCTTATCTGTGCTAATAGTGAGCACAGTTAAAGTTTGCACTCTGTATAGTCATTTATGAGAATTATCGATGACATCACTGCTGTCACATGACAGTACAGAAAATTTTTGAGTGTGGCATAAAGTAGCTCATAAGGCCCCGAACAAAATATATTCAAAAAAAATTTTATATTCTCAAAAATGTATGATATAGTAGGGGGGCAACACTTGACAACACAATGACTCATCTTGCATAAAGTTTAATGACAATAACTTTAGAAATGGTATATCATATTGGACTTGGTCTGAGACACCTTGTTTGCAAAGAATAAAAACAGATGTTAAAGGAAAATATCTAGAATAAGGAAAACTAAAGTAATTATATAAATACAGTTTAATTAAAATCACTTATTCCTCTAATTATGTAATGATTTTATTAAATTTTTGGCAGTTTTACTAAGTTACAGTTTGTTTTCCAGAGTCCTTTAAATTGTCAATCTATGTACATTCATGGCATCTTACTTATTTATGGGTTAATTTATAAATAATGTGAAATACTAAAAACAATTCACAACTTTGTCCATCAATTTTAATTTTTTTTTGTAATCTTAAGGGAAATACATAGTTTCAAGTTTACACAACATACCTCTATATTTGACAATCACATTGATAATAAGAGACAAATGTAGCACTGATATTCCAGGCAATAGCATTTAAATTTGTGCTTCAGCAAATCCAACCCATGCAAAACCACAAAAGCATTTTAATTACATTAACGTCATACCTGTGCATGAGTGTTATTCCAATAATTGTTCTGAGAATGTTGTTCTATATTTTCTTGTTGTTGATTATTTGTATCGATGCCGGTGGGTTGTTCTTGAGTTTCACCCCACTGTTGTTGCTGATTGGGCCAATACTGTGGTTGTTGTTGTTGCTGCTGTTCTTGATACTGCTCAGTGCCATAAACTGAAACAAGGATCATCTTTTATCACTTCACTTTAATTTTAGATCAATTATTTAAGCAATAAAGTATCCAATTATAAAAGCCTGATCTATAAACAACAGCTTATTTAATTCATTTTTAAACCTTCACATTTTTAAGTGCTTTATGAATTTCAGCAAATATGTATTTTGTCAAATGTAGTAGCTCGTAAATCAATAACCACTAATCACAAAAAAATTGCAGAACACGAAGAAGTGAGTTGAATTAAAAATCGATATATTACACAATAAACAAAAAGTTCAAATTACAACACAATATTTAAAGTTATAAGAACAATAACCAGAAAAAAACAATTCAAGATAGTTTTTTAACTTGCACATGTTTAGTTTAAACATATTATATTGTCATATGAAAATAACATAAAGCTTACCATCTCGAACTTGACTTTGTTGGTTTTGTTGGTAGTCTATTAGAGGTTGTTGATCAGGGTATTGTGTTGCCTGCCACTGTGTTTGATACTGTTGTGGATCAAGATATTGTGATTGCCAGGAATTCTGACCTACTACCTGTTGTTCATAGACAGCCTGGGTTGTTTGAGATGGGTCCAATTCTGGTGTTTCTGTTGCAAAATTCTCTGCACTCTCATGTGTTATCAAACCCATCTAAAACAACAAAAATCAATCATCATATAAAAATGAGTTAAGCACTTTGCTGGGACTTTCCTATAAATATATGAGAATTCAGAATTGTATTTTCAAAAGCTATTATAAAATATTTAGCCCCAACATAAGATACGAATTATGCTTGAGTAACATTAGCTACTCACTTATTACATTTTGTTTGGAGTAGTCAACAGTTCCATTAAGGTCTATTCACACATATCAGTGACGTGTCAGTGCCGTGTCAGTTCAGTGTCAGTGTCAGTGAAAAATAAAATATCGTTGTATATAGTTTAGATTAACGTGTTCACACAAGCCCGACACAGTGACGTATTTTTGCATTCAGTATCAGTGCAGTATCCGCTCCGTGAGATTATATATTGTTGCCAACGATATTTTTACTATTTCACTGACGTATTGTACGCTGTCGTGTAGCTTGCTTGTCACATTTTTGTGAATAAAATGATTGACGAGCAGCTTATTAAATTGGTTCGCCAATACTCTGTAATATATGATTTATCCCATCCAAAATATATAGACAGTAGTTTCAAACAAGACATTTGGGACAAGATAGGAAAAGAAATGGGAGAAAGTTTTTATATAATTAATAGTTTATTATATATGTATATTTGCATATTAATAATTATAATATACCTAGCCCTTATTTATCCAAAATTATGGCAATCATGGCTAATTCTGTGTCTGTAAACTTAGCCATCTCGCTAAAATAATTACTGACCACTGATGAAACTGTACGGATATGTGTGAATAGTCGTCGCTGATACATCACGGATATGTGTGAATAGACCTTTAGAAGCCAAAAATATTTTCATCCTTCAGGCAAAATTAAAGCATACACATAAACATTGTGAAAAATTTGATATTTTTCGAAAAGAGATGTTTGCGATCAAAAAACATCAAACACCAGACAAAAATTGCGTCAGTCAAAATGTGGGGAGGGGAAGGAGAAAATTAGCTGCCTAAATATCACTGTATATTAATATTAAGAATATTAAGTTTAGATTCTTATCTATCATATAAAACAAAAATGTTTTATTGTCTCGCGTTTAATAGAAGGGCATTAATTTAGAAATTAAAAAAAAAGAAAGCATCATAGAAAAATTAGTGCATTGGAACATCTGTCAAATTAGTGCTAATATCTAGTTCTATCTGGTTACCAAGCTTCTTCAATGTTAGCAACATTGACACACCTTGTCTAGTTACAAACCTAGTATGGGAAAACGCTGTGAATTTATTTCTTTAGAGAAAAAACTCAAGGTAAATATTGATTCTACAAAAAAGAGGTTTCTTAAATTTCATCGCATACTTTGTCGATGTTCTATTTATTATACCTTTGGTTTTTTGGTTACTATGGAAACCAACTTTTGTTATTTAAATGACCTATATTTTATTCACGTTTATTTATTTACCAATTGTTTCTCTTTCTGGAACAACACTTTTCTCATGAGATTACACAACAAAAATTTTGAACGAAATACCTTTGAATTTAAAAAATTTTCTCGTTGCCATAGCAACTACAAAGTATAAAAAGTTAAACATGCATTAATCAACTTTTATTAAGGTACAGTTTTCATAGAATCAATATTTACTAAGACATTATGCGTTACTTTTTTACTCTTCACATATACAGGGTAGTTCAACACTTACTATGCCTCAATTTAATTCTGAAACGGATCAAGATAGAGGGAAAAAAATTAATATAAGTATTTTCGTAGCGTTTGACCTACTTTTCTGCCTACTTGAGAAAAAGGTTTGAACCAATGCTGTATGTAAGTGCTGTACTAATTTTTTGCACTTTTTCTATAGGGAATTTTTTTCTCTTTTCAATGCTATAAAACTTGTATACCTTCACATAATAGTTTTGGAGGAAAACGCAAAAAACCTTTTTATATTAGCAAGCCCTGAATTCATACAACACCTGTTTGTTACCACCACATTTGTTATCTTTTAGCAATCAAAAAAAATTGAAAAAATAAAATTCCATTACTGCCAACGAAGTATATTAGTACAAGTTTACTATACACGATCCATCAAAAGTATGGAATAGTGGTTCTGTTGGCGTAAATATTGATTTTACAAACAATATTTTATGTGAAAGGTTTTTATTACATTTCTATCTACCTTTCTGCCTACTTCAAACATTTTTTTAAGTAATTCTGTAAACCCATGATGCAAAAATAGCCCCTTCCTGTTTTTTGCATTCATTCGATAGCTTTTTTCTCTTTTTAGCAATATACAACTTGTATACCCTTACATCATAAAATATTCGAGAAAAACACAAAAAACTTTCTCATATTAACAGGCTCTGAATTCCAGCAACAGCCTAGCACAGTCGCATTTTGTTCTGTTTGTTGTTTTTGATTGGTAAGAAACAACAAATGAATTTCAAAGCACACTGCTGTGATTGTGGTAGGCTGTTGTTTAAATTCGGGGCCTGCTAATAGGAAAAAGTTTTTCGCATTTTCCTCAAATTTTGGTTTCTGAAAACCAGAAATCAAAAAAAAAAAAAGTGTGTATAAAATTGGCAGAGGGGGAGAAATTAGCCCCTTAGATATGGCTGCACCTAAAAATTAAGTTTCAAAATCTTATTCCAGTATCTTTCCTACGAAATTTAATTGATGATGATGCCAGGTGTGCGTTGACCGCCTACTCAAGCAATGTGCCGACGATGCCACGTGTGCGTTGTGCACATACATTGATTAAATCATTCCCCTTCGGTTGGTTCCTTAGATGGTGATATGAAATTACATAGTCATTGCTAATATAGAAAGCGAACAATAAACCGCATTTTCTGTAACGATATAACATAAAAAGATGCTCGGCTCTTGACTGGAACACTATGGAAATTGGTAGGCGGTGAACGTGTTAAACAAAGAGGCATGAAATTTTGAATTTCAAAAATTCATAGGAGAAGGTGTCACAAACTAGCGGTTTGGGACAACCACCAAATTATAGTTCACTTGTAGCTTAATGTATCACCAACATTTTAAAAAAATCTCCTGCTGTAGCTGGTTTTTGAGCAATATTTTTTGAAAATTTCCAAAATTTTTAAAATACTTTAGTTTCAATGCTTCGGAAGTTTTGCTACATAGTAACATTGTGTTTTCCCAAGGTTATTATAAAAATTAAAGTTTATGCCGATCTCACAACCCGTTTTTGTGGCCCAAGGCGTTAATACGAAATTTTCAGGATTCATAACGACCATCAACAGAAAGTTAGGAAAAAAGCGCTGGATTTGGCTTAAACTCATAAAACATTTTTAACTTCCACTTCTGGTTTCAGATTTTCTTTAAAAGTTTATTGTGTTCATGAATATTTGATGTACCCTCATCTTAAGAGAAGATATAAAATTTAGTGGTATATTTGTGATGTTGTGGATATGTTAATAATAATAGTCAATGTTGGACTTAAGAAAAATAACTAATTTCCACTTACGCTATAGTCTCTCTCAATTGCCTGGAGATCCTTCAACCAAGAGTTGTCAGGGCGGCTAATATCAAGCTCACCATCTCCGTCCAAATGATCCTCAACTGGATCACAGTATTTCAGACGATCCGCTAACTGAGACACTTGAGTTATGAGAGATGGTTGAGCTAAAGTGGGATTCTGCAGTATTGAAAGTGTAACTTTTTCCAAATATGCCAGAGATTTCTCCAACAGACCCCTGTCAGCCAACCTTGTAGCAAGAAGGTATTTGTAAGGCTAAAAATCAAAGAAAATATTATAATTCTTTGAAAAAATTCGAAGAATTTTGTGTTATTCTACAGTATTTTATAAATTCAGTGATAAATGAATTGATAAAGTGTCCGATTCAATAAACATTCTTCGCAGAAATAAATATTCATTGAAGGAGTAATATTACTATTCCAGAGGGCAATATTCAAACTCCCTTGCAACATTTGCGTGCACGAATAATTTGAGAGCTAAAATTCGGGTACACAGAGCTAATGTAAAAAATGGTATACTTGAAAAGCCCTTTTTTTGTTTTGTGTAAATGGGTACCATTGTCTCAACAGCCAATGAGAATAATTATCTTAGCTTTAATTCAAATTCCAAATTCAGTTTTATTGTGTTGCTGTTTATGCAAATGTTGCGAGTATATTCGAGTATCTCCCCCCCCCCCCCAGTTTATCTTTCACAATATTATTATACTTTATTAATTTTTACTGAATTAAAAAAATTCTCACCTGAAATTCTGGAATAAGGAACGAAGCATCATTGAGACTGCAAGCATATTCATAAACCTCTGTCATATGTATTGCTTCATTAATTGAAAATTCCAAAAATGGCTTGTTGTGATTAGATCCTAAGAGAACCAGTTTTGCTCCATCAGTGCCATAACGACTGAACTCGACTTGTGCCATAAGATAGCAAAATTGTGCAGCATAAAGACTGCCTCGATTTAAGAGAGTATCGGCCAAGGTTGTTATGGCTTTTCGGTCAAGTTCAGGACGGTGAGTTGTATTAGATAGTATCATAGCTAGATGTGGCCTCCAATCACCCCATTTATCATCGGATACACTCTGTAAAATATTATCAAATTATTATTAATATTTTATCATCTACCATGATAGATGTTATTGTCTGCATGAAATTGAAACTGCTTTGGTGCTCCCATTTACAGACGGGATTATACCCTGCTGATGAGTCCTAAGACGGACAAAATGCGTTTTGGGTTGTCCTGTCTGTGCACTTGAGCACTTACCAATTTTTTAACTCTATGAAATCATGTTTTTTAATTTATTTCTTGAATTAGTAGATTAACATGTGGTTCCATTTGTGGCAGCAAGACAGTGCACCATCTCACAATGCCTGTGAAATCACCAATCACGAGTGTTTCCCAAATAAAAAGAATAGAATAAATCGTAA
The DNA here is from genome assembly GCA_958336395.1 of Ctenicera cuprea. Taxonomy (NCBI): domain Eukaryota; kingdom Metazoa; phylum Arthropoda; class Insecta; order Coleoptera; family Elateridae; genus Ctenicera; species Ctenicera cuprea. The sequence goes on from OY284494.1 coordinate 18,067,887, forward strand.
TGAAACACTATTTAAATATGAAACAATTGAAAATGTAGCCCATAAGAAAAAAGAAAGTTGACAGTCGAAATATATGATCAATCTGATAAAAGAATTACATTTAAAATAAAAGTGTTCTAATAATACTTTGCCGAGAAAAATGTAAAATAAATGAGAAACGGTTTATAGACAAAAACAAAAAATCCAAAATTTTAAATTTATTCAGTTTTCTGAGAAACTTAGTAAGAAAGCGAAAATTTCTTTTCTGATATTAATAAGCATAAAATGTTTCAACTTTACCCCATACTAATCCTGTATCTCGTCAAATACCTCAATAATGAGCGCCAATAAACAAAAACTCAGTATAAATTTTCTTACCGTAACAGCAGCTGGAACCTTTCCAGAAAGGAGTTGGTAGAGTGTTTGCAGAGGATCATTCAACGGTAAACCATTGGCAAAGCGAGTCATTACATTAGCATAAGTTCTTTTATCAAGTTTGCTGGCCAGGAAAAGAGCATGGCCCCACAATCCATGTTTCATTGCCCATTCTGGAAATAAATACAATGATTGACGTACCTGCATGACTAAATCTGTATTAAATAATTAAATACAGGCTGTTCATTTGAAAAAGTTTCCACCCATAATATTAAGGGAGACACATTTTTCAGGTATTAAAAGTGGGTAGCAATTCACTCCCTCACCCAACCTACTCAACTTTAAAATCTTAAATAACACCCTACCCCTTATTTAACATTACATTAAAGCCTTAGAAAATTATAGTCTTTTGGCGCAAGAAAATTGAAATCGGTAATTAAGAAGTATTTTTATTGTGTAAAATATAAGAGCCAAGTATTTAAACAAATGCCCCCCAATACCATAGATTTCAACTAATTTTGTTTTAGTTTGACATCAATATTTTGTAATTGTCTGTCGGTTCTGCAGTAGCGTAGTAGTTATTCATTATTTTAAAGATGGTTTACACTTTAGATGAAAGAGTAGAATTAATTTTCATTTAAAGAGTTGAGAATCAATGTGCACAGAGAACAGCGGCTGTCTTCAACCAAAGGCACCCAGATAGAAATCTCGCACACATACGTTTTGAAACTTGTAAGAAATTTTGTAGAAAGTGGATCTGTTGGAAATAAGAAACCTGCAGAACCAAGAGTGTAGAATGACGAAGTGTAAATTGAAGTTTAGGGACAGTTTGCAGTAAATTCTACTAGCGCATTATGCCAAGTTTTTGCCCCAACTAGAATTTCACAAGGTTGGTTCACAAAGTAATAAAATTAAACAAATTTCGTCCATACAAAATGCAGATCTACCAAGAATTACATGAAGACGACTTTAATTGGAGAATGCAGTTTTGCGAGGAAATAAGTTAAATGGTGAATCATGATCAAAATCTTTTAAGGAATATTTGCTTTTCCAATAAGTGTATATTTTTCTTGAATGGTTTTGTTAATAAACAAAACTGCTGCTATGAGAGTGATGTAAATCATCATGTTTGAAGAGAGGGACATACTTGGTGGCCAAAAAAAAATAAAAATGTGTGAGCAGGTATCTTGGGGGACACTGTTACTGGGTCCTTTATTTACTTAAATATGCTTCATTTACTTGAATATGCTGTAAGATGCTATCGATCCTCTAATCACAGAGGTTTGGGAAAACCAACATGATGACGAACATCGAAACTGTCGACACTGTTACTGGGTCCTTTATTTACTTGAATATGCTGTAAGATGCTATCGATCCTCTAATCACAGAGGCTTGAGAAAACCAACATGATGACGAACATCGAAACTTAAAACTGAATGAAGACCTTTTTCACTATCAGCATGGAGCCCCTCCTCATTACATATTACCTGTCTGGCATTGATTAAATGATAGATTTTCTAATAAGTGGATTAGCAGAAGAGCAATGTAGTGGCCACCTAGATCTCCAGATCTTACACCACTAGATTCATTGTGGTTACACTTAAGATCCCTAGTTTACAAAACGCAGTCAGTGGACATACAAGATTTAAAAAATAGAATAACAAGAGAGTGAAGGGCTATCCCCCAAGAAACCTTTCAAAAAGTTCGGGTGCATTTGCGTAAATACTCTGCTCCCATTTTTTATAAAAAAATAAAACACTTTTTAATTAATAACTCGAGAATGAATCAACCAATTTTAATTTTCTTGCGCCAAAAGATTATAATTTTCTAGGGCGTTAATTTGATGTCACATAAGGGAAAGCCTGCTATTTAAGATTTTAAAGTTGAGTAGGCTGTGGATGGGGGGTGAATTGCTATCATCATACCTGAAAAATGTGTCCCGCTCGACACATAAAACTTCCATAAACCGCATCTTAATATCTCTTCTGATTCCCTTAATATTACGGGTGGAAACTTTTCAAATGAACAGCCTGTATATAAGCTAGGCATCATTCCAAGCATATTATATTCTCTAATGTAACATAATCTAACCTATTAGCGCATGTAACTGTCACATTCAATTATTCTGTGCTTACCTAATGCTTCTTTTCCCGATCCATAAATAAGATAGTCTCTAAATTTATTAGTAACTACTTCTTCTTTAAGAACAGATGTCGAGCTACTATGAGTTTCAGAAACAGGCAGGTTGCTTGCTTCAGAAGGTTCGGCTGCTACACTACTGCTATTTGAAACAACAGAAGCTCTACGACTAGTTTGTTTTCTATCTTTCATTAAAAGTTCTGCAATATCCGTTCCAACAACCATCTACAAAATTAAAAACAATTTAACTAATTGATAATTTAGAAAACGTCTGTTTACTTACCCCGTTCTGTCTTAACAATAAAATAAGCAGTTCCCACATTAAGATGTAGGAATCAACATCAATAATATCACGACTGTAGATAGCACTGCGAATTTTGTTTTCACAATATTCTATAATAGTCTTTTTATGAGTGACTCCTTTAACCAAAGGTCCAGGAAATTCTACCAGCTCCTTGTATTCATCATCGTTAGTTAACAGATCATGTAGATTACTAATTTCAACAGTGGCAGCCTGTCCATCTAATGGATAGTGCGGGAAAATTTTAACAAGATGGCCAGACGTAATTGAAGCTTTTACATGAGCAGTTGCAAACTTTGCAGGCGTTAATCTTTGTGATGCTGCTATTGTTTCTTCCCGGTACAGTGACGATTCAGTTTGGTCAAATGGCCTAATAAATCACAAAAATTAGACTACTGCACAAAGTAGTTCTAAGAAATTCCTGCAAGTTGTTAGTCTTAAAATCTGTTTACAGAGCTGACTTTTTGATGTAATGTTAGTCAAAAAACTTTTTGATGTAATGTTAGTCAAAAAATATGAATAATTAAATAAATAATATACAGTAAATTAATCTGATAACATTTAAAATTTTTTTGTGTCATGATCAATAGCTTTTTTTCTAAATACTAAATTATTTCAATTTTAAGGAATTAAAGAAGATTGTTTATTTTCAAGATTGGATTGCTTCCTACATCTAAGAAGAGAAAGAGAGAGTAAAGTATCAAGCAAAATATACTTACAATAATAAATACACTTAAAAGAAAATTTAAAAAGGTAAAGTAAAGCAACATATAAATTAGGAGGCGAGAAAGTTAATGGTACAGCATTAATAAACTACATAGATGTTGTTAGTTGCTTTGTAATTCTAAGCAGTTGGCAAATGTGCATTACAATGTATAACAACCATGTCAACATACAATGTGACCTTTCATTACACAGGGAAAAATTAAATAAAAATATTTTCCATTATAAAAAAACTTAGATCTAAATAATTTAGTATCTAATCCTGAGGTACTTTTGCTTTTTTTAAATTATAGTGTTATTTATTTAAAATTTGCTGTAAAAGCTATATCGGGTGATAACGAATCGATGTCCATCCCCAATTTGTTCTACAATTTTTACGATAATGAAATGAAACTTGAGAGTATGTAACTACTGGAAGATGCACATTTTACGACGTACTATTTGCCATTCAGCCACTTTCCATTACACCAGAAGTGACATCTTCTTCTTCTCTTAAATAGTACCCTATTTTTTTTGACAGATTCTCATAGGGAATTAAAGTTTCTATTCAGCCATGTATAAAAGTTACTCAAAAAATAAGAAAGATTCCGCTAGAGAGCGTTGATGTAAAAATTTTAAGGTGCCCATGAATTTCATACTTAAGTCTGCTAAAACTTTTTTGAAGGGGCTTGTGTCATAACAAAATTAAATATTTAATGGAAAATTGCGTTTATTTAAACTCCTCAGGCTAAAAGAAAACGAAATAAACTAAATAATCAAAAATATAAAAAAAACATTAAACAACAAACTTTAAGTCTTACATTTTGCAATTAACAAACGATAGTACGAATGTATGTTAAGAGTCATTCTCAGGATACAGGAAAACGATATGAACTATTATAAAAAAAAAAAAAATTTAAGCATTTTATTTTGCAATTAATGCAAATAGATGACATACTTTAATTAAAGTATGACTAGCCTCTAGCCCCTTGGACTTACAGCCGATCCTGAATTGCACAATATCGTCTAATATTAGCTCGCATATGTGCGAGTGTGATATTTACATCAAGATTTGCGTTGTTAAAGCCTGTTTTTTTATTGCTAACAAATTGCATTCAATAGAAAACAACAAATCCTTTTTTTTTAAATTTATTACCAAAAAAAGTTTGGTCCCAACCTAGATTCGACCCCACAACTACTTATGCAGTAAAAAAGTAGTACACCCAAACACACCCGCATATCCATCTATGCCACTACGAACTTGTGGTTTACACACATTTCAGTTGCATGCAGAGGAGGTGCGGTGCGCAAGTCATGTGATCATGGATCGGCTGGCCCCAAGGGTCTAGACGCTAATTAAAGTATGTCATCCGGTCGCATTAATTGCAAAATGAAGCTTGTTGTTTGATGTTTTTTTTATATTTTTGATTATTTAGTTTATTTCGTTTTCCTTTAGCCTGAGGATGGCTCAATTATTTGTTTAGAGCCGAAACATATGATCGTTTGTAGCTGGTATGGTATTTTCTGGTAATATATGCTTAGTGGAAAAACTTTGATGTATTATTTTGGTTATACCTAATTCCACTGTGAGATGGATTTCGTTTTGATTTTTTTTGTTATGTTTCTTAGTTAGGAGAATACACATCAAATTTGCTTGAAGTTGAGAATTATAATGCCACTCTGTTGCAACAAAAAAGTTTTAAATTAATAACACTGCATAAGGCAAAATTCACACCAAAGCAATAGGCAACAAGCAAGTAGATACAGGCAACAAGCGATACCATATCCCTCATATGTTCACACCAAAATGATTAACTTTTAGTAGTGTTTTAAGATCTCGTCAATCAACAATGTGCTGATTGCATATCACATGCTACGCAGGCTACGAAGAAGACGTCTCTAAAACAAACAGAAACGTGGTCGTTATTGGGTACGACCTTTCCACATAGAAAATTTATCCTATTCTGTAAATGTGGTTGCTAGAGAAATGATTGTAGATCCGGAAAAATTTAAAGCTTTTTATAGAATTAATCAAAAAAACTTTTCATTTTTACATACAAACAGGGGTATTAATACTTTTCTACAATTTGCACAAACATAATATTTGTTTCTCTTCCATTTTGCATGCTTTGTATTGGCAACAGGCAACACAATATCTCTAGCAACACCACTGAAATGTTGCTTGCGATGCATATTTGTTATGGCGATATCGTTATCGGTTTGGTCAAAACACGTTTCATTTGATATAGTGTTATTTTTACGAGCGATACGTATTGCTTATCGCTAGTTGCTTGTTGCCTATTGCTTTGGTGTGAATTCTGCCTAATAGAATTAGGCAATATTTAGCTCATGAGATAAGCTTTTTTAGATTGGATCATTTCAAAATCGGGAATTCCTAAATTGTATTTTGTAGAGTTAGTTACTACCATCGCTAAATAAGCAGGTGCAGTTGATAAATATTTATGTAGAAAAAAAATCATAACCCTTGGAATTAACATAAATGTGTTATACAAACAGGTTAAAAACTAAGACTACGAAAACTACATGCCAAGCAATAGTTTTTAGTGTGCCTAAGAAGTCTGCAATAGCGTAATATTCTTTCAAAAAATATAAATGTAAAAAAAAAAACAAAAAACTGAATATCTGATATACAAACTTCTCTTACACAACTGATAAAATGAAATGGAAGATAATGTAAAAATGAAATGAAACCTTTACAATTATATAAAAAAAAAACGACAATATACTTTCCCACTTTTCCAATTACATAACTTTTGTTATTTTTCTACCCCTCTTACACCAGGCGTATTATAAATCTAGCCAAAAATTTCTTTGTTTACACCCATTTAGAGTTTTCAAAAATTGTTAGGGTTAATAGATATACAATCTACTGTACAGATTCAAATAGATAGTTGTTTGGTTGAGAAAGAATCTCACCTAGATTCGTCCAGGCCGTAATGGCCCGAAATGCTATGAGTGTGGGGCTCTCTGTAGTAGTTCAAACTTGCCTGGCTGTAATAACTCTGACGCGTATACCTAAAGAGGATTATAGTTAAATGTAACTTGCACATCAATGAAAATCAGATCCCATTCTTGTATAAATTTTACAGAACATGATGAGGCGAAGTTATGTTGATGATTGTGTTTTGAAATAATATTGTTAAGATTAGAACATATTCGACATTCAAGTAACAGATTTGGTGATTGTTTGAACTTGGCTGATGGTAAATGATAAATGTTGTGCCTGCAGTAAAAAGCCCACAAAAGCGAGCACTTAGTAAAAACCACAAAAGACTATCATGTTTTAATGTACATATGTTCAAGTAGCTACTGAAACAAGTGATAAATTTAATCATGTGTAAATGACCATTTATTTTAATGCAAACTGTACGAGTTATTTATGAGATTTAATGTTTGTTTAGTAAGAAAAAAAGATAACTAAATTTGAGTGATATTTACGAAAACTTGGATTTCTTTTAGGAACTAAACCAATGGTCACCACACAATATTTCTATTATAACTAACAGTAAACCTTGTGTGCACTAACCATTACAGCACCAAAACAAAAGCAAGTACATCAATCAAGCTCTCTTATTTACCTGTCTTTGGCTAAATCATCATTAGCAGAACTTCGTCCAGAATGGACGGAAGCTCTATCCTCATTACCATACCCTTGTTGAGAACCAGTTTGTTGTTGATAATATTTACGGTACCATTCGGCATATGCTTGAGGATTGGTGCGCCTCAGATTTTCATAGTAATGGTACTGATACTGTTGATAATAGGGGTTGTATGGGTCATAAGCATAGCCCTAGTAAAAAAATAATATTTTTAGATTGTAAAGGAGACAAGCCTGACATTTTAAATTGATGATGTGTCTAACCTGCATGTACGGGTTAAAAGGATCCCGGTTTCTTCTATGTCGGTCCTTTTGCCGATCACGATCTTGTCGGTATGAGTCATGCATTGAATCTGAACGACTTGATGGTCTGGATCTACAACAGTCAGTAGTAATATACTCGGGCCAACCTACTTTAAAAAAATTTTTGAATATTATTCATGATTACTCATCAGGCTTTGCTGCCATACTCTATACTCTTTTCCCACTTCACGACAGTCAAATGTTCTTAATCCACCTGTCATATGTTGAATTTCAATTACCTTTTGTACCATTTTGTACATAGTAGCATTGTTACAGCTTATGGCACGTGCTTATTTGTTAAAACTTTTGTATTTCAAAGCTCGCACAAGTTCGAGTTGCTTTCATTAAAAATTGTGAAAGTTGCAGCATTAATCTACGGGGGCAGACGTCGCAGCGCTGTTGTTATAGATTTTATAGTCAAATAAACCGTATATCATATTAAATAGTACACAAAACTCTATTTTGTTGGCAATTTAAATTTTTTTATATCTTCAACTGTTTCGAGATTGTGACACAGTCGTCATTATTTTTTAATTGCATGGTATATATTTTTTTATATTACGTGGTACAACGCTTTCTTCTCTTTTCAACCATATAAAAGTTTTTATCATTACCTAAAAATAATTTCATAAAAAATGCGAAAAACTTTTCCATCAAGTTTGCCATGAATGTAATAAAACAAAAACAAGGGTGAAAGAAACAATTGAAACACAGAAAGAAACAAGCATCATGGCTGTCAAGTTAATTGGCTTTTTTCTTTCTACGTTTTGATTGTTTCTTTCACACCCGTTTTTATATTTTATTTAATATTCATGGAAAAGCTTTTCACATTTCTTATGATTTTTTATGTAACTATATAACATTTTTATATGGTTGAAAAAAAAAAGAAAGTGCTCTACCACAAAATAGAAAAAAATATATACCATGATATTTTAAAATATTGACCACTACGCCTTAATCTCAAAACAGTTAAAGATATAAAAAGCAAAATTCGTCAAAAAATAGTGGTTTGGGTGACATTTAATCCGACGTATGGTTTATTAGATTTAAAGCAGCTTTTTAACGAAAGGCGTACTTGTTTAGTTAAACCAACATTTTTCATACCCAGCATCTATGTTATTTACAACTACTTTTTTCAGAACACCCAGTAGAGTATGGCAAGTAATGAGTATCTGTATATAAAATACTTAATCACTTTAACAATATCTATTTATTTAAACCTTATACGTATTTCGGCATGTTTACATGCCATTGTCAAAGGTTATATGAAAGTAAACAGTTAGTGTTGTTATAGCAATAGAACTTCTTTACTTATCTTGGTAATCGTCTGCAGATGACTTGATTTCTTATTCCAAAATGTCCAGTAGAGGAGAATTTAAGAGATCAATTTGCTCATTCATTAACGGTACAGTTTTTAAATGTTTGTGAATTTCAAAAGCTTCTAGTATATCTAATTTACGTTTATCATCACAAAAGTGTAAACATTTTATGGTGTTATTAGATGTCATTGAATGATTTTGTTCTAGTAAGTGTTTAGCGTAATTGGATTTATGTGGGTGTTTGTATTTGTAACAACGTACGTGTTCTTTATACCTAATATTAAAATTTCTAATTGTCTGGCCTATATAAACCGAATTACAATGCGAACAATTTAATTTGTAAATGCCTGATTTTAACAAATCGTCTGTTTTTGATTTTGCATTAAACAAAGTATTTAAGATGTTCCTAGTTGTTTTAAAGCTTACTTTATATTTATTTGTTTTGTTTATAATTTTAGCAATTTTTTCTGATTTCTCACCAAAATATGGGATCGAAGCATATTTAATTGTATCGAACGAAGTTAGGATATTCGGATAAATTTTTTGAATGGCTAATTTATAATCTTTTTCTTTAATTAATGTATCAATAAGTTTAGTATTATAACCATTACTGTATGCAATTTGTTTAATAATTGAAATTTCTCTATTATAATGATTTCATCTAAAGGGACCGTTAAAGCCCTATGTATCAGGGACCTGTATGCTGCTAATTTATGTGTTTTATGGTGACAAGAATCGTAAGTCTAACAGATAATCATGCTTCATATCCACAAAATTAAAAAAATAGGGTTATTGTTCCATAATATTTAATAATTGTAATACCTGGTGGTATCTTCATATTCATCTTCATATCGACCATAATAATCATTCCTACGACCATCTCTGCCATAATCACGATGACTCCTATGATCTCTTCGTTTCCGATCTTTCTCTTTGTCTCTCTTTAAACTGCTAAATTTTGTATCAAATTCTTCCCTCCTATCTCTATCGTCTCTTCTTCTATCTCTTTCCTTATCACTATAATAATCTGTATCGTCGTCATATCGTTTATCCCTATACTTTCGTCGTTCATGTTTCTTATCCCTAGACTGATCAGGGGATGGAGAATACCTGCTACTTCTAACTTTTTCTCTGTCATACTGTTCATGCTTATCATGATATCTACGATCTTTGCGATCTTTTGGTAATTTGGCTCGGTTATCACGTTCATGTTCACTGTCTGTACTTTCTTGCCGACTGGATCGTCTTGTAGTTCGCTCTGGTATTGATAAAGCAGAATTAGCACCATCGGTAGTATTTTCACCGACTGTGAGATCTCTAATAGAATTAACTAAATTAGATATTGCACTAGTGTCTTGGGGTTGACCTTCGATGGAGTCACGTCTGTTACTCACAGGTGGATTCGTTACAGTTTCATCTAAATTATTAGCACCATCTGCATTAGTCTCACGAATATTGCTGTTATAGCTGGATGAGGCACTGCGTACTTGATTATTACTCTTCTTATTATCTGAGCTGGTACTACTACTGTAAGGCAATGGTTGATCAGCACCAATTGTTTCAGAACGGTTTACTGCGCTTGCAGAAGTTCCAACAACCAAATTTGTAGTAACAGGAGGCGTGTCCGCTCCTATTGTAGCCGAGCGTACTTGACTCGCAACGGGCTGATTTTCAGATTCAGAAACATCACCATCTCCGTATCCAGGCATTTGAAAAGCTCCTGCGTTAGGTCGCATGATGGTCACTTCTGGAGAACTAGATTCTCCAGGTACCATTCGATGAAGTCCAACTGGTAATTCACTTGGATCATTTCTTAATGAAGTAGAACAGCTTCCAGTTTGTCCCAAAACCATTCTACTTAAACCAGGTGGAGGTTCATCTTGATTACCTGAATTATGATCGGTTTGTTCCATTTGACCTAAAACTAGTCTGGTAAATCCTGGAGGAGGCAACGAGTCCAAACCTTCAACGAGTGGCTGATTTATATGATCAGCTTGATTAAAATCATTATTTGAAAGTTGTCCAGTTTCCAAATACTGATTACGGTCATTTATTGGAGCTATTTCATTATTTTCGGGCCACTGCTGAACAGGAGTTTTACTTGTACTAACTTTACGTGGATGAGTTTGTTGTGGAAGTGAATCGGGCTGCTCAGAATTATCAGGGAGAGTTTCAAGGTTGACGGATTGATTGAAGGGGCTTGAGGAAACTGGATAATTATGTTGATTTGGCATAAAAAATCCTTGTTGGTGATTCTCACCCTTGAATTTATTAACAGTTTTGTGTGACAAAACTGAAGCTCGTTTGTAGGGATTTCTTGAATCATCCCCTGCAGATGCTGGCGGTGGAAGAAGTGGAGGCGTTTGATTTTTCATTGGTGGCGGAGGTGTTGGATTAGTCTTCAATGTTCTTATATCTTCCTTTACGTTTGATAATACCTCCCTGTTTTCATGCTGGAGATTAAAATTATCTTGTTTATAATAATTATTTGTGGCATTCGTTTCAGTTTTGGCAGGTAATTCCAGCACACCTTGAGTGTTGTATGTTTCAAACTGTTGGCTCCTGAGTGTTTCTTGTCGATTTGCTGCAAAAACGTCAGGGTTAGCATCATGTCCAGATACTGGGGATTCACTAATTGTAGAACTGCGTGATAACATATGACTTTTATCGCTTTCTGAGGTATGTAAAAGGTCTGAGGAATCTTGAGATAATTGAGATTCTGTTGACCATTGTGGTGTTAAATTATCAGATTTACTATGTTTTGGGCTAGTTGTAATCAGCAATTGATTTACGGATAAATTTTCGGAATAACTTGCAGAGGATGCATTTGTCTTTTGATCATTATTGTCTTTTAGACTTTGAAGAAGACCGTCAGGACTTTGGTTATGCTTTTCAGCCAACTTCCCCATTTTTGGAAAAACGGCGTCTTGCTTGCCTTCAATATTTTGTGTGTTTTTATGAGCAAAACCATCTAAATTCGTATTAGAAGTTTTTCCATGAGCCTCATCATTATTCTTATTGTTTGAAATATTGGTAGTAGAATTAGTATTATTTGGATCTTCAACCGTCCAATTCCATGTCTCGTCACTAGCAAAACTATCTGTTACCGTTTTCGTAGGTTGGTTTGTATTTGCATTAGAATTTACTGGGGGTAAACTTTGAACATTTGAATTATCTTCATCTCCCCATCCCCAGTTCCATGTATCAGCATCTGATTGTGGTTGTTGTTGCTCCGCATGGTTTGGGGTTGCCTCATAATTATACGCTTGATTATGCGACTGTTGGCCAGTATAATTCTGTTGGTGATAGCTGTTATTTTCATAATAACCAGTTTGACCTTGACCATACTGCGAGTACTGCGTGTTATATTGATTTGTTGCATTTTGGTTGTAAGAATGACCTATTTGTTGATTATATGGCTGTTGCCAATAACCAGACTGCTGTGATGATTCACTATAATTGGATGCTTGAAATGACTTTTGTTGGCTTGGCTGGGTTTGACTATACCAGTTGTTTGCTGGTGCTTGCAGATCTTGTTGTTGCCACTGTGTCTGTAAATTTAAAAAATAAACTGTAAATTTTATATGTAAGTTCACAATACTAATGTGAAGAACTTAGTAATAATAATTTTATATTTAATTTTATATTAAAGAGCACTTCCGAAGCCTTCAAGTTGCTAAATTTAATTGGTGAAAGTAGTAAAGAGCCATCGTCAATTTAACTAATTAGAATTATTGTTTACAGTAGAGCTGGGTCATTTCTGAGGAATAACTCATCAGTTGAAAACATGAGTCGTTTTAATTTTTTCACTTCAATTGGTTCTTCGCAGATTGAGCACAAATACTTGTAACCCGTTATGTCTTTGAAACAGGAAGTTGCATATCACGCATATAATTTACATTAGTGCAGACAAAATTCATCTCATTAGAATTGGGCTTTTCAATGACATGTCATAACTATTCATTCATACAGGGTGGTCCACTGAAAACGAAACAGGCATTCCTCAACACAAAATAATTGTTTGAAAATCAGTCAGGGGTTATGATGTTCTTTTATGTACATTAACTAGAATAACAAACTGCATTATGAGAATGAGAAAAAAAGCCCAATTCAACCCAACAAAACCCCAAAAAACACGTTGGGTTGGTTATTTCTAAAAAACAGATTTTTTCCCGTTATTTCTGTAACTGTTTAACAACTGAATAACTTTTTTGTTTATTAATTATTTTTATTTATTTCTTTTTATAACAAAATGTACAAAATGGAGATTTTTAAAAATTATGTATGAAAAATAATATCATGTAAATGCCCCTCATTTTGGGTACACAAAGATGGGCTCTTTCCATAGCGTTTACTATAACAGCTGCTAATGTTTCTGGTTGCAGCGCTTGGTTTTATGCACGAATGTTGTCCTTGAGCTGCTGGATTGTTTGCGGCTTGTTGACATACACCCGCTCCTTCGGGTTCCAAACAAAATAGTCGGGTGTGGTCAAACCCGGCGAACGTGATGGCCAATTAATTGCCGAATATCGCACAATTATTCGCTCGCCAAAAATTTGCGTTAAGAGCTCCATTGTGGCTTGGGTCGTGGGCTCCATCTTGCTGAAACCACATCTCAGGTCAATCCTCCACCGCAGGGCGCACAAAATTTTAGATCATGGCTCGATATCGCTCACCATTAACCGTCGCTGCACTTTCATCTTCATTTCAAAGAAGTAAGGCCCGATGATCCTCTCTGAAGTAACATCGCACCAGACCATGCACTTGAGGGGATGCAATTGATGCTGGTCAATAGCCCTCGGATTCTCAGTACCCCAAAACCTGCAGTTCTGCTTATTTACGAAGCCATTCAGGTGAAAATGAGCTTCATCGCTCATAATCAGATAGTGAAGAAATACGTTTTTTTCTCTGGCCAACTCTTGAAAATTGACTGCAAAATTCAGACGTTGCCGATAATCTGTAGATTTCAATTCTTGTACCAATTGCACCTTGTATGGGAATAGGTGTAAATCCTTCCTCAAAATGCGCTGCAGTGACGTCCGAGACACCCTCAGCTGTTCTTCTTGAATACTCTCCGACACACATTTGATATTTTCTTCCCTGCAGACTAACCATGGTCTCTCAGGGCGTGGCTTGTCACTTACAGAACCCTGTTGCTGGAGACGTCCAATCAAGCCACGAATCATTGATTCCGAAGACGTACTCCTAACATTGAAATGACAGCGATATGCTCTATGCATAAGAATAATTGATTGCTGATTTTGATAATAAAATTGTACGATCTTTGTTCGTTGTTCTGTTGTGAACTTTTCCATGAATAATCACCAAACTGTCACTTGTAAAATCGGAAACAAAAATATAAAACAAAAGTGTACACAAAAAAGTTATTCAATTGTTAAACCCCTTCGTGACTAATGGGCCACCTTGTAGTTGCTATTTAGGATACTCAAAAACAACTGATATTTATAGTCCATATCAAGTGCACAGTGGTGTAGACATAAGGGTAGGCATATAAGCTATTTTAAATCAGAAAGGTTTTACCGTCACCTATTTTCAAAATTTGTATAAAAGTACGCAACAAAGGTCTTGTCGCTAAATCAAACAGTTAATGAGATAATTCAAAATTTGTGAAAATCAAGTTGCCATGAAGGTCTGCGTGTTTCACAGTTTGTACAAACTTTTGAGAATTTTACACATCAAACCAATAAAAAGAGTTGCTCTTTTTATTGCTCAGACATGTAAAACTTATCCTCACAGTTTGTGCAAATGATTTGGGCATCTTGAGAAATCACTTACACTTCTCTGGTAACTCAATTTTACAGAAACACTGTATTATTTCGACAACTGTTCTGTTGTATTTATCAACTTTCAACAAGAGAACCTTTTTTGCGTACTTTGAAATGATCTTTCAGAGCGTTGATGCAGATTTTAAGAGAAAGTAAAAATAAAACCTTTCTGATTAGAAATAGCCTTGCTACCTTCGTCTATGCTATTATGCACTTGATATGAAGTATGATTATCAGATTTATTTTGTATATCCTAAATAAAAACCACATGTCAAATTGCAGAATTTTATCCTAAATGATTCCAGAGATATTACCACAAAAACAATCTCTCCAGGTTTACTTCAACACCCTGTATTTCTTTAATAATACATTTTAGGAAATACGTTCATAGCAGCATCAATCTGGTTTTATGTATCTAACCATACAAAATCGGAAACCTACTGGATTGTTTTTTATTTTCTAATTTTAAAACAACTAATGTAGAACTATCATTTCAAACCTGTTAAATTTTCAACTTAACAGTTTTGCTGTAAAGATCTAACATTAACTGTGCAATTACTTTTTATGAGGGGTGGGTACTTAAAAGTCCAACCAACCTACTTTGCATAATCAATATGATTAACCAGCCAAAATTATAGTTCCATTTACACTAATTAAAACGTTACAGTTTTCGCTAAATATGATTAGAAAAATAATTAAGTACTAACCTGCAAATTGGAATGTTGATTGGGGTTGTACATTTGCACAGGTGGCGCAGATGAAGGGTTGGGGCTTGCAGCCTGTCCACGCCTTTTTATCCAAGACATTTTTACTACCTACGTAATCCAAAAATTTGAAAATTAGTTCCATTAATTAAATTATAAAAAAGCACACGTCAAGTATTTAAGTAAACATGATGGTTAAAGTTTCTGGTCCTAACCTCAATGTTAAACGTCAAAACGAAAATTATTCATGTAACAACTCAGGATTCCTGCGGAATACTAAAACGAAGTCATTTAATAATTAGAATATTCAATAAAATCTTAACTTTTTGCTTAAAATATGCGAAAATATTGAGGGCATATGTTGGAAATTTCACTGACACAGATAGCAAAGAACTGTCACATGAAATTAATTTTTACGATTTTAGAATTTTTCCACAAATTATAAAGCGAAATAATGTACTTACCGATAATTATCGGACGTTTATTTCATATTTTAACACTTATCACAAACATTGATCACTACAGTGACTTTCATCTTGTCCACACTGAAAACTGGTTTAGCTTGTTGGTGATGTGTTGGCTTTATAAGTGGGCATTGTCTGAAGGTGTACCGCAATAATAATTAAATACACAATTATATACAAAATAAAAACGTTAGAAATCACAGGACGAACCACTTAATTAAATAATTGAGTTGAAATACAACGAAATTTAAAAATTTGAAGGTAGGCAAAAGGTGCATTTGAAAGGTTTTTAATAGTTCAAAGGTTACGCAGGATGGCGCAGAGGTGGCGCGACAGTCCACGTGGCCGTGGCGTAACAATAGTAACAACACAGTGCCGCATTCAGGCATTTTTGTGGCGCTGCCTATTATGTATATACATTAACGCACACACAGGTTTTGGGGTCCAAGGTACCCACAAAGAGTTTTAAAAAATATCTGTCTGTGGGTGGGTGCGCTCGTTCTCCTATATCTTCGGAACTCCTTAACCGATTTTTATAAGATTTGGTATATGGAAGTGTTTAAGTTGCAGGTAGTGCGCTGTAAGGTTTTTAACCGGAAACGGAATTTTTTCATGTTTTTTTGTATAGATTTCTTTGTAAGCATTTTTTGTTAATTTTCAAAACAGCCTTGTAGTAAATCTAAAAAACCAATCGTTATAAAATTAAATAGCCTATTTGAAGTAGTTTATCACATCGGAATAACAAGAATATTTAACCATATTAATATTAAAAAAAAAACGGGACTTCTTAATATCAACGACGCGTTTTCCGGAAGTTACGATGTTTTAGCTGTGCCTATCAATTAGCTCTAGTTAAAAAACATATTTTTCTTTCTTTGCATATTTTTGATAACTCTGCAAATAAAGTGTTTATAAATATTTCTAGTCCGAATTTGAGACCATAAATTGAGCTAGCACCTTACGAGGTAATTCTCAGTGCCCTGGCCGTGCAAACGCCTTTTGTTTGGAGTGGGCGGCTTGTACTTGTAGATGACTAGATGTAAATTTAAATCACTTAATGGGGGCGAAACTGTTTAAAACGTCAACAGTATGGGAAATTACCAGCGACCTGTTTCACCTATTTTTTACTTTTCCATAGTTAAAGGGTACCGGACAGCAAGTTTTGAAAATAAAAGCATAAATTTACATAATAAAAAAATATCTTATAGATATCTGTATTTAATTAAAATTATCTTAGATATTTGTAATTATTCAAATCTTCGAAATTCATACATATTTAAAAATATTTATGAAATATTTTTACCTCGCCTATTCGAAAATAGCGTATAATAGTATAATAATATACATAATAATAATTACAATACGCATAAAATAAAACATGCAACTAAATACATATTTTAATTGTATACAAATTATTTTAATAAAAAACTACATTGTCTTTGGTTATGAGATTTTTACATTTCGCATTGTTAGTATTTGTTGGTACAGCTGCGCTTTACGGTTCAGTGTGCAACGTACATTTTTTTACTCTCTCTTGCGTTAATATACAAACGAACATGTTACGAGAGACCAACAAACTAAAGCTGAAGGCAGCCTGTAAAATCTCGCCATATATCCAGAGATTTTTACAACGAACACGAAGCATTACCGTGAATTCGTCCAAATACTATCAATACTAATACGGCAACTGTTGACTAATTCACATTGTAAAATTGGCGACACTCACGTAGGCGCCATCTAGCGGCGTGGATTGCTACCATGTAGCATTCATACGATTTACTGCAGAAACAAGAACTGAAAAAGGAATAATTTCAATTTTTCTGCTAACCGTAAAAGTAAGAGTTTCATTAATTTAGTTTTCACCAAAATTTAGCTTATTCAATGAGCTATAAGTACTATAAAAACAATTTTTATTTCCTTCCTAAAGTAATTTCCTACAGTTACAATAAAATAAAACAGGACATTCTATATACCTAAATAAAAGATTAACACAAGTTATCAAACATTTATTAAGCTGTTATAGGGCTTCTAGGCATTTTAGACAAATAATGAAAAGTCTTACTGACTCGAATTTTAAAAAGTAATGACTGCAATGTGGTAAAATAATGAGAAATAAGTTAAAAAATAAAGACTTAACTGTTTACGTTACAACACTATAGCACAGAATGTACAGTGTGTCTCATTTTAGATTGGTAGTTAAATGGGTAACTATGTTAATACTAAACCTACGAATAAACCGTTTGCAACTTATTGGGCTATATTTTTAATACAAATTCAAAGGTGGAAACAAAAAATTAATTTATTTACAATAAATATAAATTAAAAATTGAAGGTATTTTTTTGTTTTTGTGAAATTTTTAACATTTCTATTGGGTTTTATAGCTCATTTATTTCTACAAATTACAGAGTACATTGTGCGTGGTCAGATGTGTTGATGTGCTAATGGGCTGAAAGTATAGACATGAAATTTAAAAACTACACTTTTAGAAAATTCTGAGATGCATTATTTTTTATGTAAAGAAAAAAATTACATATAATGACCGATTTACAAAAAAAAATGATATAATGACTTTACGGGTCTTGTTCAACTTTTTTGTATTTGTTATAATCTGCAAGCTGCTTTTTATAACGTCGGTTTGTTTTTCTCAACTGTGTTATCTTAGATCTGTATTTGGACAGCAATTTCTGTGCATTTCTCAATTTTATCCTTAAAAATATCTCGTGTTCAGAAACAACTGGTTCCGATACTACATCATTTAACCTAGCAGCTGCAACAACAACATGAAATAACGAAGGTACGCAGTGGTCGGAAAGTATCATCATCTAAGTATCGCGATATTTTTTCAAGTATCAACAATCTGTACTTTTATTATAAAATATTGAGTATCATTATCGTGATACCTTTAAAAAGTATCGTTCCGACCACTAAAAGTACGTTACTCAAAATACAAATGCTTACAATTTTGATGGGCAACGATAAAAATTGCATTATTTTCTATATCAATAGGAATTTCAGTTTCAAGTTTTTTACACAATGGTTCCAATATTTCCTTGGAATCAAAGAAGCTATTTGTTGGAGGTCGCCTAATTATTGTCTGCCTATTGCTGCACTTGTCAAGATTTTGGGACGGTACGACACTTTTCTTTAATCTATGAAAAGAGTAACCAATCAATTAGAAAAACGTTATTGTTTCAATGTTAACATACCCTTGACTTTTTAAATTTACGTTTCTGTAATCACTTTCTTGAAAATGATCTGAACAAATCCTGTAAGTTTTATTGATGTAGCTTGCTCCATGACGTTTAAATAATTTGTCTAAATCTGATCTCTTTGCTTTTAAAACCCACTGGGCACATCTAATAAGAAAGTTTAGTTAATGCAATCATTTTTATTTTATTTAATGTAATATATTGAGTTATGTTAACATTACTTTACAAAACAGTCTTACGTATTTTCATCTCTAGGAAATCTGAAAAATGATTTCGATACTTTTTGATTGCTGTAATTATTGCAGTTGTAAACTGCACACACCAACCCACATTTTGCAGACATCACACCGAATTTATTTGGTTATGTTTTGCCTTTTTGCAGATACTGCAATGCACGAAATGAACTGTAGAAACAATCCGTACCGAATAGGGAGCGCTGTAACGCGATGTCGCCGGATTTTGCGTACAGTTGTCTGTATTAGTATTGATAGTATTTGATTCATCGCATGCTATTATACAGCCCGAGTCAAAAGATACGGGTTTTAATATATTTCTGCTATTTGAGCAGATAAGTAAAAAAGTTACTAATAAAAGGTGTGAGAACCGACACGTACTATAAACTGACATATACATTGTCATTGTCCTATTAAAAATTATTCATAAAATAATACTTTTCTTCAATAGAATGTTCCATGTTTCTTTTTATTTTAAATGTAAGTCCATTTAACTCCCATCAAAAAATCAAAATATATTTTGTATGTAAATGTCAGAGTTTTTGAGAAAAAGATAATTTTATAGACATTGTTATACGGCTCGCGCATTTACTGGACACATGCAAATAAACGAATCGATGAAAAACAAATAATGTTTAATCATTTGATAGCCCTTATTATTTTTTTAAAACTTTGTGAGCTGATGGAGCTTGCACTGAACTACATATTTATTTTTTAGTAACCTGCTAACCGTCTTGTGACTGTCTATGCCATTGTTTTCCAGCCACGTTTCTAATATCGTCCACCCACCTCAGTGGTGGTCTCCCGACCCCTCTTCTTTCTTGTCTTGGTCTCCATTCTAGCACTCATTTGGTCCATCTTTCGTCTTCTGTTCTCACAATGTGTCCCGCCCACGACCATTTCTGTTTTGTGATATATTCGATTAGGTCTTTAACTTCTGTTTGTTTTCTTATCCATTCTATAGTTTTCCTGTCGCTCAGCTGTATTCCCAACATTTTCCTCTCCATGGAGGTTTGTGTTTTTCTTAGGCGTTGAATGATTCTTTTAGTGAACGTTGCTGTTTCCATGCCATAGCTAAGTACTGGAATAACACACATGTCGAAAACTTTGGCCTTTTGTTTTCTATTGAATTTTTTTGAACATAAGATATGTTATCTCAGAAACACCTTTTATGAATGTTTGAAATATGAAATTTAATAGCCGTTTATGTTCCTCCCCTCATATGTTAACTGACGAATTTTATTTTGTGTTTTTGATATTCCTAGCTATCTTCTACCAGAAAAATAACAAAAATGAAGTTTTTCGCATTTATGTGGAAAAGGGCAAGTTGAGGGACAATATTTAGAAAGATAAAATTATAAGTTTAAACGTTTTCAAAGAGTAGAAAATAGTTAAAAAATTCAATTGTTTTATCAAACATATTCAAATAATACTGGAAATTGATCTGTAATTGAAATTTTGCAATATTTCAAAAAAAATATTTTTTACGTAATACATTTACATGTCAAATTATAATAAACTAGTGTTACCCCAGCACACAATGCACTGACAGACAGCGTTGATAGAACCGGCGAAATGTCAAGTCACGTGATGCATTAGTTTCAATAATGACACGCCACGATATTGTAGAGGGCGCCCCAAGTGACGCGCGTCTAGCCGACCGTCATATATATTATAAATTAAAATAATTATTATTAAAAAATCGACGTAGAATAAAAATATAAAAATGTTTCATGTTCCATCTGTGGATAAAAAACCTTTCATTTAAAAAAAATGGTCCAAATTGGTGAAGCGGTAGCCGCTGGAGGAAGGGGAGAAAAAAACCCTTTGTGCTTTTATATACAGGGTTTTTCAACGAAAAGTAGCCACCCTCAGTATGTTTCAAAATTATTTTTTGCTTCAAAATCGCCAAGACATGTCAACAAAGACAGCAAGGGGGACACCTTTTTACGTAAAATCCGGACGTCTGTCATCAACCCCTTAGCCGCCACAGCCACCCCCTCTAAAATTTCAAATGGCACCATACCATGTGTGGCACATCGTTGGAAAGGTAATTTAATAAGGAATTCATTCTACTGCTTAATTTTTTTATTCACCTGAAATTGAGACATAAAAAAAATAAAAACTATATTTTGTTTATTTCGGTTAAGCTGCTGAATATAGCAGTACCTACAGATGCTTTGGTTTCATCTTTTGTTTTTTTCATCTGTCAGTCAACATTCAGTTCATTTTGAATATTATAAAAGTGTCAACATGGTTTACACCACTGCCGAAAGAATCGAGATTGTGCGTTTTTATTTCAAAAATAACGACTGTGCACGAGCTGCAGCGCGTGCTTTCAATGAAATTCATCCCGATAAATTCATTCGCCATCAGTATGTTATAAAGTTGATGCAAAAGTTCATGGGAACTGGCTCAGTGACAAACAAAAAACATCAACCAGAATGAACCTGTTGAAGTTGCTGTTTTGGGACACGTTGCAATGGATAACAATCAGTCTTTAAATCAACTTTTCCAGGTATCGGGGGTTTCAACAAGCAGTGTATGGAGAATTTTAAAAAAGCACAAATTTCACCCATACAAGATAAAACTTGTTCAAGAACTAAACGAAGACGACAATGATCGAAGACTAGAGTTTTGTGAAATTATGTCTAATAATCTATTGAACAACGTGAACTTGTTGTACAATATCTGTTTCAGCGATGAGTGTACGTTTTTTTTGAACGGAGAAGTCAACAGGCATAAATGTAGGTATTGGTCAGATACGAATCCGTATTGGTCAGATACGTATCCGTATTGGTATAGGGAAACCCATACCCAATATCCACAGAAACTTAACGTTTGGGCAGGTATTCTAGGAGACCACATCGTTGGCCCGTTTTTTATTGACGGTAATTTGAATGGCAATATTTACCTTGAGCTTCTTGACACCACTGTTGATCCGCGTATAACAGAACTACTGGAAAATGACGAACATTTGTTTGAAAATGAACTAGTTTTCCAGCAAGATGGTGCAGCTCCTCACTATGTGATTCCCGTTCGAGAATTTTTGAACAATCGGTTTCCTGGACGATGGTTTTGGAAGACGTGGTCCCATCGACTGGCTGGCTAGATCACCCGACCTGTCTCCGTTGGATTATTTCTTATGGGGGCACTTGAAATCCAAAGTATACGCAACACAGCCAGCCAACATTGAAGATCTTAGGCAGAGAATAATAGAAGAATGTCGACAATTGACACCGCAAGTTCTTGCAAATGTTCGTTCTCTCTTTCAAAGTCGTCTGTATTATTGTATGGAAGTTAACGGAAGTCATTTTGAACAATTACTTTAACGGTAATTGCTATATTCAGCAGCTTAACCGAAATAAACAAAATATAGTTTTTATTTTTTTTATGTCTCAATTTCAATTGAATAAAAAAAATTAAGCAGTAGAATGAATACCTTATTAAATTACCTTTCCAACGATGTGCCACACATGGTATGGTGCCATTTGAAATTTTAGAGGAGGCGGCTGTGGCGGCTAAGGGGTTGATGACAGACGTCCGGATTTTACGTAAAAAGATGTCCCCCTTGCTGTCTTTGTTGACATGTCTTGGCGATTTTCAAGCAAAAAATAATTTTGAAAGATGCTGAGGGTGGCTACTTTTCGTTGAAAAACCCTGTACGTATGGATAGCGTTGAAGAAATGATACAAAGTAGAGTAATAGTTTTTTTTACTTATAATAAAAAGTATTCTGTACATAAAATCCTATTTAACATAGTAAGTAAATCTAAATTATTCAATATGTATTATCACTACGTATACATAATACAAATGGCAGTGGATTTTATCATGAAAATTTAAATTAAATATTTACATTCTTTGTTTAACCTAGATATAAATAGGTGCTATAATAATAAAATGTGTAAAAAATATTCATACAAAAGAACACAGATTAGTTAAATCATTCAAAATTACTACCTAATTCTAACTTTCTGTAAAGTTCATACAATTTGATCTTCTACATCAGCATTACCTGTATATTTGTTTCGTGTTTATAAAATATTATCACTTATAGCATACAGGACCAACAGAAAAACCAAATGCTTGATTAGGCATTCCATAATCCACAGGATAAAAATCAACTATAGGAAGTTGATTCAATCTTTTGGTGCGAACTTCGAAAATGGTCTCACTTTTGCTCTTTCGTGTTTTACACCCATCAGTAATTACAAAAGGTTTAATAGCAGTACTCGAAAATTCTTGATCATTTTCTCCTAGCAGTTTTATCGACATATCGTATTTGTATGTTTTGGTATTGTACCATGCAGCTGCATTAATGCACGAATAAGTGAAGTTCTGATACGCTTCTTGAGACAGCAGTCGGAGGAATGTCATTTGTACAGTACCTACTGTTTCATAGGTGATCTAAAATTAAGTAGTAGTTATTAAAAATCATTAAAAGCTGAATAGTTTTAAACTTACTTTAAATCCTCCTCTAAGGTTTGAATACCAATTATTTTGATTCCCTTCTTTACGCCATGGAATGTTAGGCATTTGGGAACTGTGTATGTCTGGAAAAACACACGTTTCTCCACCGCCAGTCATATTACAAAAGACATAAATGGCATCATCTGGCATTCCAATGTTTGGGTCTATCCAATACCAGCCTAAAATGAACATTTTAATATTTTCTACTAGTCTCTATGTTTATTTAAATCTTTACCATCTAGAAATTGAGGATGTCCATAATATAAATCTCTGCAACTTCTAACTGGATTTTCTCTGTTTCCTAAAGGTTTTCTTGCACGTTCTAAATCTTGACGCATTGCATATATACTGTTGTACATATCCAAAAACTTTAAGCCCTCATCTTTTTGTGTGGTCCCATTTTCTTCTTTATCTTTGTTTTGAACGGGGTTTTTAAAATTTTTTACATTTGTTGTATCTTCCTCGTATTCAGCTCTGTAAAACACATAACATATTATTAATCACAGAATATCACATACAATTTCTATTTACATCAGGTCTTCAACATTTCTTCGAGATCTGGATAATTCATGTTGGAATAGCAATTCAGGTGGTAGCAATGGCATTTCTGCAGGTGCTCCAGGTGGTCCAGGCGGCCCTGGTGGGCCAGATTCACCTTTTATACCTCCAGGACCTTCTGTTCCCTTTGGACCAACAGGCCCTTCTGGACCTGGTCCTCCTTGTGGTCCATCATTACCTTTTGGGCCCAGTAAACCAATTGGACCCTAACACCAAGTATCTATTTTTTAAAACAACTTTTATTGTAAGTAGGAAATACTTACAATTTCTCCTTTCTTGCCTTCAGGGCCAGTGGGTCCTTTGAGTCCACGTTCTCCTTTTTCACCCACTTCACCCTTCAATCCTGAAACTCCAAGTTCCCCTCTGTGACCTTTTGGACCTCGTCGACCTCTGTCTCCCTTTTGACCTTTTGGACCAAGCTCTCCTATTTTTCCAGTAAGACCAACAGCTCCAGATTTACCCGGTGGTCCAACATCGCCCTACACAAACAAATGTTTCAATATTTTTTTTTAAATAGTTGCATGTACTTTACGTGTGTAAAATAATACATAGAGAACTTACAGCAGGTCCAGGAGATCCTCGTAAGCCTGGTAATCCCTGTGGCCCTGGAACACCTTGTGGACCAATTGGCCCTTGCAAACCAATTGGACCAAGAGGTCCTTTGTCGCCTTTTTCACCAGAAATTCCCGTACTACCTTGTAAACCTGCAGGTCCCTCCGCTCCCTAAGAAATACATTATTTTAAATGTTTGTTAAATTAATATTAAAGTAAAACTCTAGGTAGGTTTTGACTATTTTACGAAGCAGAAAATACAATAGAGCTGACTTTTAATCACGGAGAAAAAATTGTATACAAAATTTGCTACTTACTGGTTTTCCTGGTGGGCCAACAGATCCCATTTTGCCAGTAGGTCCCACTTCGCCTGGTGGACCTGCTTCACCCTGTCTTCCATCAGAGCCATCTTTTCCAGGTTCACCTTTTGGACCTACTAAACCAGCTTCACCGGGAGGCCCTAATGCAAAAATTATAACATTCAGATAAATGATAAATCATTTTAGATTATTATAAAAATAAAACTGGCGTGCTAATTCTGTTACAAGGATCTTTGAAAAACCACGTTTTTAAAGCATAGTTTATTAACTAAAAATTACTTCTAATTAGATATTTTACCTGGAAATCCTGGGGGGCCTGCAGATCCCTTTGGTCCTTCTGGTCCTAACAAGCCTCTTGGACCAAGAGGACCCTGAACTCCTGCTTTTCCTTCTTCACCTTTTGGTCCAGGAGGTCCACGATCACCCTAAGTATTACATTGTTTAAACAATTATTGAAGACTAAAGTATATTTAGTAGGAACAAATTTCTGCAAAAATGGCCAACATTGTTGGATCTTGTAATTTAGTGTAATTTTCATATTCTCCCTTTCTCTATACCTGTTATGCGGATGTCTCAGAATGATATCAATAAAATTTGTAACCTACGTGTTTTCCATCAGCTCCAGTTGGTCCCAGGGGTCCTGGAGTACCGGGTTCCCCTTTATGTCCTTGTAATCCTTCAGGTCCAGGTGGCCCTAAAAGCCCTTCCACCCCTTTAGGTCCTCTAGGACCTGGTTCTCCAGGTGAACCGGGAGGGCCAAGCGGTCCCTTTTGTCCTATATCTCCAACTTCTCCTTTAATGCCTGGTGGACCAGGAAGTCCCTGTAAACCTGCTGGTCCTGGTGGACCCCCAACGCCTTCTGGTCCATCTTCTCCTTTAGCTCCTTGCCGCCCAAGTTCTCCAGGAGGGCCTCTCTCTCCTATTGGCCCAACGAGTCCTGGTTCTCCTCTTAAACCTTGAGGCCCTGGTCCTCCTATTGGACCCTATAAAATGCGTGTATTTTATTATGTTGCACATGTATTCTCTACGTCTTACTTAGTATAGTTATTACCTTTTGTTCTACGTTAATGTAATATATTATTTATTTGGATCTTACAAGATGGTTATAATTTGTGTCATTGATTATGTTTACGTACCATTTCCCCTCGTACACCTTTAAAGCCTTTTTCTCCAGGAGGTCCGATATCGCCTTTATCACCATCTTCACCAGGAGGTCCTACTGGACCTGGCGAACCGGGTAAACCTCTTTGGCCAGGTATTCCATCACGTCCAGCTGGCCCTGGAGGACCTGCTTCACCTCGTTCGCCTTTAGCGCCACCAGGACCTGGAGGGCCTGGAGGTCCTTTGCGACCATCAGGCCCGGGTGGACCATCTTGTCCTGGCTCACCTTGTTGTCCTTTATCTCCAGCCGGTCCTGCAGGACCTACTGGTCCAGTCTCTCCTTTCAGTCCAGGCATACCCTATACAGTACGCAACCTTTTGTTATAAAGCAGTAAAAATACTTTATTGCACAGTTGGATATATTTGATTTAAGATATCAAAAAGAAAAGTTTGTTTGCATTTGCAGTTTTTGAGTAATTTTATATGTAGGTACTTACTGGTAATCCCGACGTTCCTCGTTCTCCTGGAAATCCAGGTAAACCAGTTGTACCCTGAGGGCCTGGTTTGCCAGGTAGACCTGGAGGACCAGGCGAGCCTTCTTTGCCAGCTTCTCCAGGTGTCCCAGATTCTCCAGGATTTCCTGGATTACCAGGTATTCCAGGTTCTCCAACAGGACCTGGTTCACCAACGGGACCTTGTGGTCCAATTACTCCTGGTGATCCTGCTGGGCCAAGTGGGCCAGGTTCACCCTAATACATAAAAGCAATATAGTATTGGTGATAATATAGTTCGTGGAGTGGTTCGTACAGGAGGTCCTCGTTCACCAGGTGGTCCAGGTATTCCATCTTTTCCGCTGGAACCTGCAGGTCCTGGAAGACCTACAAAACCCCTGGGACCTTCAGGTCCTTGTGATCCTTGTTCGCCCTGTGGACCTGGTGGTCCTGGTTGTCCAGTATCACCTTTAGGTCCAGGGGTACCTTCTGCTCCTCTTCGACCTCTTGATCCCCGAAATCCTCTAGGTCCAGTTTCGCCTCGTTCACCAGCTGCACCTGGATTGCCCTTTATAATTATAAGTAAAGCTTCAGATTAATTATAAATTGACGTCTAATATGCAATTTTTACCCTGTCTCCTTTTTCTCCGGGAGAACCACTTCTTCCAGTTGCCCCTTTATCACCTTTTTCGCCGGGACCACCGGGATATCCAGCAAAACCTGGCATACCAATTTTACCTTTTTCGCCTGGTGGACCTATAGCACCTGTTTCTCCTCTTGGTCCATCAAATCCCTTTAAAAGTAACAAAACACAGGATTGTTTTTTTTCTATTTATTAATACGTATGTACCTTTGGCCCTTCAGGTCCCTCTAATCCAGGAATTCCAGGTGGTCCAGTCGGTCCAGAATCGCCTTTTGCTCCATAATCTCCTTTTTCTCCATCTAATCCTCGTTCTCCTTTATCACCTTTATCGCCTGCAGGGCCGCGTTTGCCCTCATCACCTTTGACTCCACGGCTACCAGGAAAGCCCACAGGTCCTTGAGGCCCATGCTGGCCTTGTTCGCCTTTTGCTCCCGGAATTCCAGGATTTCCTGGATGCCCTGGGACACCTTCAGAACCAGGTAAACCTGGCAAACCTGGTTTACCTTGTGGACCCTATTAGTAATTAATTGGAAAATAATAAGTTGAGTAGTTGACATATTAAAATAAAGAGCCACGTACTTACATAGATACGGATAAACAGATTTTTATTATAAGTTGCTTTAAGTTATATAATTAGAAAAAGTACTTATCTGCAGGTGTTTATTGATAAATAAATTTTATTTTTAGGATGGTTGTATGTACTGATCCTGAACCTAATCTTTTTTAGATTATTTGTTTGATATAAAAGTATCCCTTATGCATAGTGGCTATTTCAGTAACACATTACATGTGTTTAATTGTTTTCTTACCATAATTCCAGGAGGTCCTAGCATTCCTTGTGGTCCAGGTGGTCCAACTGGACCTGGTGGGCCAGACTGTCCAGGTGATCCTGGTTGCCCTGGAGGTCCGGCATTGCCTTTACTTCCTGGCGGACCTTCACTACCAGGTACTCCTGGATTTCCAGGCAAACCTGGTATTCCTCTAGGTCCCATAAACCCTCGTGGCCCCTGCGATAATAATAAATAATTTATACAAAAACTGATAAAAACTTCTTTTGATTTAAATTTCATACCATTTCTCCTGGAGGGCCAGGTAATCCAGGTGGTCCCTCTTCGCCTTGCATTCCTTCATGACCAGGTAAACCTGTTTCACCTGTGGCGCCAGTGGCGCCTCTTTCGCCTTTATCGCCAGGCAGTCCTGGCAATCCTGTTATATAAAAAATAATTTATTGTGTGTCTTATTCATTTAAAATATCATTCACAAACAGTCAGTACAGCTGTTCATTATAGAAACTGTAATAAGTTAGGTATACATTTAGTGTGTTATGTCAAACCTATTAATCCTTGTTCTCCTTTTGCACCAGGATGTCCAATCAGACCTCTTTCACCATCACGTCCAGGTCTACCTCGACGACCTTCTCGGCCTGATGCACCTACTGGGCCTCGTATACCTCTTGGGCCCTTAAGTAATTATTATGATTATTGAAGTTATTAACAAATCCAAACTAACTCACTGGCTCCCCAATTTCTCCAGGTTCACCTTTAGTACCTTCATGCCCTATAGGGCCCGGGGGCCCGGGTACTCCTGCTAATCCCATAGGTCCTTCAACCCCTCTCATGGCCATCTTTAATACTCAAAATGTTATTATCGATTTATAAATTGGGTTCTATGGTACTTACCATGTGTTGTGATAACATTTGCCTAAAAGCTTCTGCTTGAGCATCAGGTCCCTTTTCATTTCCTTGTGCATTTAACTGAAGATAAGTTTTGAAATGTTAAATTCATAGGTTAAGTACACATATGTAAGTAAAACATTTTAATGCTTACTTTTAATCTTACCTTTGATAATGACATGTAAACATGTCTAAATACATATAAGGTTAAAATAAATAAACGCTGTTGAAGTTATTAATTATTTCATTGATACATTAATATGAACCTCAACAAAGTAAACTTGCAACTTATTAGTAAATATTTTAATGTTTACTCACTGGTATCATAAATACATGACCAGGTGGTCCAGAAACACCAGTTACACCAGATATTCCATCTCTTCCTTGATCACCTTTAAGACCTGGTTGACCTGGAGGCCCTGGTTCTCCTGTATATCCTCTGGGACCGGGAGGACCTCTATTAGGATAGTGAGGATAATTACCATATGGAGGTTCAGGATATATGGGAGAACTAGTATGTGCTCCGTTTTCATCCTCGCCCTATTAATTTATTTAAATACTGTAGATCATGCAAATTTATAAGAAGTATATGGTTTACCTCACCATAGTCTTCATTTTCATAAAATGTTGAACCTTCTGTTACTTCATTAATATTTACAGAACCATTGTAAGAGATATTGTAGAATCCAGTTAAATCAGGTCCGACTAAGGTGCCACCTTCTCCTATATTTATTCCGAAACCTGTTTGGCTTCTATTTTGTTGAAATTCACCTGTGCATCGGAAAATTTGTTTTAAATCTGGTAAGCACGCTAATTCAAAAATTACTTTCAATGTGTTCTTGACCTGTTGCGCCAGATTCATAAGTAAAGGTAGATTGTGAACCTCCACCACTAATGCTACTTCCTCCTTGATTAACAGCGAATCCCCCTTCAATTCCCGTTCCTCCTCCTTGACTAACAGAGAAACCACCCCCTTGATTAACGGATATTTCTCCTTCAGCTCCTCCCCCGTGAGTAACAGAGAAACCACCTCCTTGATTTACAGAAAAACCCCCACCTCCTTGACCTCTTATGAACTCTTCTAATCCTTCCAGATCTGCAAATCATATTTGTTAGGTACCCCAAAAGCTTTAATCTATCTTTAGCGTTTTTTGGTGTTACCTATTTCACCGCTGACACTTCCTCCGCCAGTACTAAAATTCCTGTTGCTACTTGTTTCAAAATACGAAGATCCACCACCACTAGTAGTATGATATGATCCTGATCCTGATACAACTCCTCTTCCGGTAAAACCTGCCAGACAGTCTCGTGCATAGTTATTGCAGAGTTCATAAGCTTCATCAGGAGTTGGTGCAATTTTCAGCATCTGCACATCGCCCTATATAAGAATAAACAATATTAGTAAGGAAGTAATTATGTTTAATTGAAGTATGGTGATATATTTACACTGTAAAATCCTTCATCGGCTAATTCATATCCAATGTTTATTATTCCAGCTGTGCTTAATTTGGATGTCGCTGGTCTTGCAAGCTGTCTTGTTACAATTCGCTGACAATCGGCTATCAGTGAAGCTGAATCTCCTTTTATACTAAATGCTAGTCGATGCCATCTGCAAGTTTTCGTTATTATTGGAAGACACGTAGGAACATTTTAATGGTTAAACATTGATCATAGCTGAAGTCTGTAGTGCGTTTTATGTTAAAACTATCAAAGCAAAGATATTTACACTCACTCTCCATCATCAATGGATTCATCAAAGGAAATGAAGTTTCCCTCTTCAGGGAGACCTTCGAAGTCTTCGTAATATATACTTATATCTCTACCAACAGTTATTGATAACTGTTCATCTCCATCATCACTGTAAATTGTAAACAGTGAAGACATTTGGCCTAAAAAGCAATATCAGATGAAGTTGGTTTGTTAATACCGTGTTATCCAATTTTAATCACCTGGAGAAGGCCTCACGACTAGTAAAATAGAAAAATCTTGAGGAAACCCTGTAGGAAAAAATTGGTTAGTACTGACAGAGATTTGGGCTCTTTCACTAAAACGATAAGCCCAATCTGAACGGACAGGTTCAATGTTCTCTGGAGTGTAGTTCGCACATCTTCCTAATATTCTTAGCACACCGTCAGGTTCGTCCCATAATCCTGCTGCTTCTATTAAGTCCACTAAGTCATCTGTAATACCATAAAAACACTATTTTAAAAGTAATGCTTTTACATACATCTTACTATTATTTTTCCTAAAACGTTTCAATTTCCACATGGGAATGGAACGAGTTTTCATTTAATTCGAAAATTGAGGCGCTAAAAATTCGATATCACTACACTGTTGCTGGTAATAAGAAAACGAAAAGGTTTTTATTATGTGCCTCCATCATTCGATCTCCCCCAGTACATCAGGAAATGAACGATTTTACAACTTCGCGAGCTATTGTGATTTGTGATATTTGAGTTTCAGAGAACGCGGTGGAGTTTGTGGGATATTTAGTACAAGTAAAAACTTTGAAATTACGTTCGCCTGGCGGCCTGAATAATCCTGGCTCGATAAAAGTTATTCTATTATGTTGGTAAATGAAATGAAATTTAGTCGCTACATTTATACTCACTTCATTTAAGCTGTAGAGTTTGTTTGGAAGTTTCATGTTATAGTTTGTAGATACTTGACAAAATGATTAAGTTGGTACTTATATTTGAAATACTTACACTTATTTGGCAGTCATACCATAAGTGATTATAATTTTCGTATCACGAGTCGTATTCGTCTTGACTATATCAAACATTAATTTTGCGGGCTTTTAGTAATACTAAATTAGATCGGGTGTTTTCGGGAATCGGCGCTCTTAACATGGTATTGTTTGCTTGTTTTCAAATGTTTTGAGTAGCGTCATTTTGCAAATTTAATTTTTTATTCTGATGTTTTTATTTACTGTTGCTGTGAAGTATAAAGAAAAATGGATCGTTTTTGAGAAAAATCATTACGTTGTATTTCATAAACTAATTTTAATAATTAATAGATTTAAGACTTAAGAGCGATTATCCGAAGCTACTGTGGGTTTAATTACTTATTTAAACAGGACCATGCAGTTTAATCAGTATAAAACAAATACGATTGGGTAGTTTTATAAAAGGGGAAATTTGTGATTGGTTCAATGAAATGTGAGTAGTATAATCACTGACAATCGACATTAAATCTAATACTGTAACAACATCAGGTGACTTAAATGTAATGGTATAGAATTATTTGCTATAAGTTCAAAATCAGTTCAAGTTAAAGCTTTTCAAAGTTTTGAGAATAAAAAAATACTAGTGTTACCCCAGCACACAATGCACTGACAGACAGCGTTGACAGAACCGGCGAAATGTCAAGTCACGTGATGCATTAGTTCCAATAATGACACGCGACGTTATTGTAGATGGCGCCCCAAGTGACGCGCGTCTAGCCGACTTTCATATATATTATAAATTAAAATAATTATTATTAAAAAATCGACGTAGAATAAAAATATAAAAATGTTTCATGTTCCATCTGTGGATAGAGACCTTTCATTAAAAAAAAATGGTCCAAATTGGGGAAGCGGTAGCCGCTGGAGGAACCGGAGGAAAAAACCCTTTGTGCTTTTATATATGTATAGATATGGATATTTAAATCTGGCATCTGATAAAAAATACAGGATTTAGATTTATCTTCAATCTTCTAATTTCTCCTTGGAGGCTTTCATGAATTTTTGAAATTTGATAATTAATGCGAATTATAACTTAAATTCCTATTAATGTATGTTGCTTATTAGAAAAACTAGAATTATCCACTTATTTTTTAAATGCACAATGTTTTTGGGGCTACGACATTCCTTTGTGGTTAATGAATTTTCTTTTTTGGCCTTTGACGCTTTTTACCTTCAGACGTTTTTAATCTTCAGACGCTATTTTTCTGCAAAAATAATTTAAAAAAAACATTTTGCTTAACTAGAATACATTTTGGAATTTTCGGCTTATAACATTAGTATCATACGAATTTAATGCCCTCGACTACCTTAAGCTGCATTTTACGATGTTCAAATAAAATTCTTAAATATAAAATAACTACTTCGCCACACCTGTTGAATAAATGCATGTTTGTTTGTATTATACGTTGTTATTCAACTGGGACTTCTGTTTCGTCAAATACTAATTTCGTTCCGTCTGTTGACACACAATAATTCTGAGTGTTTGTTTACCTTAACAACGGCAACTTGCACGTATAAGTAACGCATTTGCACCGGAACGTCAGTTAGTTTTCTGCAAAGTGCCGTGGATAACATTAATAGAATTTGTCAATGTCATTCAAGGCACCCTATTCATCAGAAACGAAACGAACATAACCTCAAGGTAAACAAATCAACGCTTGAGAATCTGCTTCACCGTCAAGCATTAGCAGTCGAAGTCAAACCACCCTTTCTTCTAAAGCCCTGCTTTTGGATCGAGCACAAGCTTTCTGTTTAAAGCAAACTAAACCCAGAGCAGCAGGCTCCGCCTAGAGCGCAGTAGTTAGTTTTGAGGATCGAAACGAACATAACCTAACGTTTTAAAAACCAATGCTTTGAGAATCTGCCCCGTTGTCGAGCATTAGCTTCCGGTTTAAGGCAAACCAACTCTGCAGGTTCCTCCTAGAGCTAGGTTTCCCGATCGAGAGCAAGCTTCTGGTCTGAACAAAAACAATCGCGCACGGCAAGCTCTTCCTAGAGCCCCGCAGCACCCAGCTCCTATTTAGAGTCCTACAAAAGTCTGATAGAACCAAGCCCGCACGATCCCTCGTCCACACCGACCGAGAGAAAAGGTTTCAGACCACCAGGACCTGCTAGCCCCTTTTGCCAGATCTCTGTGCGAATCCCGACCGCAGCATTTACTCCGTTTAACCGAGGAAGCCGCTGCCGTTTAGCGCGTTACGAAACGTATCCGTGGTAACCCCTTAAGAGTGAGAGAGGGTGCTTTGATTTTTCTATGCAAATTAATTAGCTGACTTTGTTACTTATTTACTGTTCTTACATTAATCTAATTTTATAATGTTCGTGTTTATGCTATGTTGTATTAAAATACAATCTTGTATAATAATAAAGAAATAAAAACTTAAGAATTCCAAACACCTCGGAGATAAAGGTGTTAATTATAGGTTTTCTGAGTCTAAGCGAGTGATAATTACTATTTGTCACAGCGTTGCGAGCAGTTAAATGTTAGGACTCAACTGATCATGGATGTTGATATTAAAATATATGTTTTGTAAAACAATGTTTTTGAGTTTGAAGAAGTTTAAAGCCAGTATCTATGTTAAAATGTACGAAAATAATTAAAAAATAAAAGTGAACAACAAATTATGTTTGTAACTGGAATCCTATTAAGCCATAAGAAATTAATGTTGAATTTATCTGAAAACTGATACAAGTTTCTCAAAACATATACAAGTATTAAATAACTCTCATTACAAATTGCGTTAACAAAAATAGCCTTCGAGAAAATAATTAGCTTTGTGAGATACTTTAAAAGAATTATGAAAGCCAACTTTTCTTCGACTAAGTAATTAAGAAAAAAAAATCAAAAATTTATTACCTTACGTTAATAATTAATGATCTGCTGCAAACTTCCTCTTGAAATTGTGTTTTTATTAAGATTTATTTAATTTATTTTTTCAAATTTTAAATAGGCTTTACATAACATTACATCTGATGCATTAGTTCCAATAATGACACGCGACGTTATTGTAGATGGCGCCCCAAGTGACGCGCGTCTAGCCGACTTTCATATATATTATAAATTAAAATAATTATTATTAAAAAATCGACGTAGAATAAAAATATAAAAATGTTTCATGTTCCATCTGTGGATAGAGACCTTTCATTAAAAAAAAATGGTCCAAATTGGGGAAGCGGTAGCCGCTGGAGGAACCGGAGGAAAAAACCCTTTGTGCTTTTATATATGTATAGATATGGATATTTAAATCTGGCATCTGATAAAAAATACAGGATTTAGATTTATCTTCAATCTTCTAATTTCTCCTTGGAGGCTTTCATGAATTTTTGAAATTTGATAATTAATGCGAATTATAACTTAAATTCCTATTAATGTATGTTGCTTATTAGAAAAACTAGAATTATCCACTTATTTTTTAAATGCACAATGTTTTTGGGGCTACGACATTCCTTTGTGGTTAATGAATTTTCTTTTTTGGCCTTTGACGCTTTTTACCTTCAGACGTTTTTAATCTTCAGACGCTATTTTTCTGCAAAAATAATTTAAAAAAAACATTTTGCTTAACTAGAATACATTTTGGAATTTTCGGCTTATAACATTAGTATCATACGAATTTAATGCCCTCGACTACCTTAAGCTGCATTTTACGATGTTCAAATAAAATTCTTAAATATAAAATAACTACTTCGCCACACCTGTTGAATAAATGCATGTTTGTTTGTATTATACGTTGTTATTCAACTGGGACTTCTGTTTCGTCAAATACTAATTTCGTTCCGTCTGTTGACACACAATAATTCTGAGTGTTTGTTTACCTTAACAACGGCAACTTGCACGTATAAGTAACGCATTTGCACCGGAACGTCAGTTAGTTTTCTGCAAAGTGCCGTGGATAACATTAATAGAATTTGTCAATGTCATTCAAGGCACCCTATTCATCAGAAACGAAACGAACATAACCTCAAGGTAAACAAATCAACGCTTGAGAATCTGCTTCACCGTCAAGCATTAGCAGTCGAAGTCAAACCACCCTTTCTTCTAAAGCCCTGCTTTTGGATCGAGCACAAGCTTTCTGTTTAAAGCAAACTAAACCCAGAGCAGCAGGCTCCGCCTAGAGCGCAGTAGTTAGTTTTGAGGATCGAAACGAACATAACCTAACGTTTTAAAAACCAATGCTTTGAGAATCTGCCCCGTTGTCGAGCATTAGCTTCCGGTTTAAGGCAAACCAACTCTGCAGGTTCCTCCTAGAGCTAGGTTTCCCGATCGAGAGCAAGCTTCTGGTCTGAACAAAAACAATCGCGCACGGCAAGCTCTTCCTAGAGCCCCGCAGCACCCAGCTCCTATTTAGAGTCCTACAAAAGTCTGATAGAACCAAGCCCGCACGATCCCTCGTCCACACCGACCGAGAGAAAAGGTTTCAGACCACCAGGACCTGCTAGCCCCTTTTGCCAGATCTCTGTGCGAATCCCGACCGCAGCATTTACTCCGTTTAACCGAGGAAGCCGCTGCCGTTTAGCGCGTTACGAAACGTATCCGTGGTAACCCCTTAAGAGTGAGAGAGGGTGCTTTGATTTTTCTATGCAAATTAATTAGCTGACTTTGTTACTTATTTACTGTTCTTACATTAATCTAATTTTATAATGTTCGTGTTTATGCTATGTTGTATTAAAATACAATCTTGTATAATAATAAAGAAATAAAAACTTAAGAATTCCAAACACCTCGGAGATAAAGGTGTTAATTATAGGTTTTCTGAGTCTAAGCGAGTGATAATTACTATTTGTCACAGCGTTGCGAGCAGTTAAATGTTAGGACTCAACTGATCATGGATGTTGATATTAAAATATATGTTTTGTAAAACAATGTTTTTGAGTTTGAAGAAGTTTAAAGCCAGTATCTATGTTAAAATGTACGAAAATAATTAAAAAATAAAAGTGAACAACAAATTATGTTTGTAACTGGAATCCTATTAAGCCATAAGAAATTAATGTTGAATTTATCTGAAAACTGATACAAGTTTCTCAAAACATATACAAGTATTAAATAACTCTCATTACAAATTGCGTTAACAAAAATAGCCTTCGAGAAAATAATTAGCTTTGTGAGATACTTTAAAAGAATTATGAAAGCCAACTTTTCTTCGACTAAGTAATTAAGAAAAAAAAATCAAAAATTTATTACCTTACGTTAATAATTAATGATCTGCTGCAAACTTCCTCTTGAAATTGTGTTTTTATTAAGATTTATTTAATTTATTTTTTCAAATTTTAAATAGGCTTTACATAACATTACATCTTAGATAGATTAGATAAATTAATAGAATAGTTACATCGTCAACGGTTTCTGCCATTTTTTTGAGATTAAAACATTTTTTTTCTCCGAATGAATTATTAAATTTTTAAGTTGTAAATAGCATACTTAAAAAATCAGGAATAATTACATTCGCATAAATAACGAGTTATTTTGCAGTTGAATGACCCTACAACTACTATCCTAACGTTTTTAAGCTTTAACCTTCTTCTAAAAAGCTTCATAATATAAATTATTTACTACTTACGCTAGTGATGTGTTTGTCTATTGTATATTAGGTTCAATGATGTTTTCTTACAGATGGTTACAATTTATAACTTGTGGTACCACTAATAGAACAATTAAAACAGAATTAGTTTGCATTGTGCAGCTGTAAATTGAAACGCCTGCTGTTAAATAAGCATACAGCAAGTGCCATTTAACCTTGCAAAAAAAATGACGATAAGTTTAAAAGGCGAGAATCTGTTACACTCTCAAGCAAAAGCAATCCCGTAGTTTGAAAGCTAGTATAATATCTAGTTGCTGTTAATTATTTATGTCATTATTATTTTGTCATACGCCGAAATAGGAAAGTATTGATTTTTGAAAATTCTTCTTGCACGGCCTTTTAATTTGTCAACAAATCCACAATTTTTCGGAAACCATACATAAATTAATTTTCATTTTTTAGTAGAGTGTACCACACTGTCCAACAGCCAATTAGAGCTAATTTAAGTTACGACTACCGACGAAACAAAGCGTAAGTAGCCGAATCAAAGCCCACTAAAATTTGCAAGGTTAGGTGGCACTTGCTGTACATTATATTTTTAGAGAGTAATGTCATTAGTTTTATTGCGATTTTTCTATTTTTAGAAATCTTTTTTGCAAATTTAGAGAATGCATGAGATAGCAACAAAAAGAAAAAAATGAATTTAAAAAAATGTTGTAATTAATAAAAATAAGTTATGAAAATGTGAAAATACTAAAAATATCTAAATTGCATTTATGACTAAGTTCCAGCTTCAATTTGTTGAAGTTCATTTTGATATTATATAAATACCGTATTACTTCAACAATATTTATTTATTTAAACTTTATACGGATATCGGCATGTATGTATATGTATACCGCCTGTCTATAAAGTTGCCCCCCTCCCCCCTTAACTAACTTTTGTACTACTTGATATTTCACCACAACACTTGGTGTGCTTTAATGGAAAATTAAATACAATTGTTTAGCCAATAATTATATTTTGAATCATTCAAAATGGCGACTGATCGCCATTAAATTTTTTTTAAATATAAAGGGGGTCGAGTGACACCTCATTTGAAAGGTCTTTTAGTTCTGCGTATAATCCTAGAGTTTCAAAGAAAAATATTTAACCATAACAAAATGGCGGATTTCAAACAAATGGGCTCACTCAATTCAAAATTGTTTTGATTTTTTTTATCCAGTAGTCCACTTTTTCATTTCCAGGAGAAAATTTTACCAGAAATATCTCAGGTGGCTGTATATAATATTGAAAACGTTATGTTCCAACAAGACGCTGCGTCGCGTCGCCTCATTATTATAGGCCTGTTTCTGACTTTCTCAACGACATTTTCCTGGAAGATGGATTGGTAGGCGGGGGCCTGTAGAATAGCCTGCTCGCGCCCCAGATTTAACCCCCTTAGATTTTTTTATGGGGATATCTAAAATCGAAAGTGTACAGAACCCGTCCAGAAACAATTGAAGAACTGGAGCAACGCATTACAGAAGTTTGCAGAAATATCACTCCCGAAACTTATGAAAATGTAAGGCAGGAATTTCATAACCGACTTTTTATGTGCCAAGAAGTGAATGGTGAATATTTCGAACACTTAATATAATTTCTTTTTGCTTTAATTCTTAGTTTTTTTAAATATACTTCTTTATCTTCAAACAATTCATTTTGTTATGGCTGAATATTTCTCTTTGAAACTCTAGGATCAGACGGATAACTAAAAGACCTTTCAAATGAGGTGTCACTCGACCCCCTTTCCATTTAAAAAGAAAATTTAAAATGGCGCTCAGCCGCCATTTTGAATGATACAAAATTTAATTATGGGCTAGAAAATAGTATTTAATTTCCCATTACAGCACACCAAATTTTGTGGTAAAATATCAAGTCGTTCAAAAGTTAGTTGGGAGGGGGTTGTTTACTTTATAGACACATAATATGTATATTATATATAATATATATACTTTTATACATACTTTTTTATATTACCTTTGATAATGGCATAGAAACATATTGAAATACGTATAAGGCTTAATTTTATTCAATATTTTAATTATAGTTCTTTCACTAGAGAATTGTCACAGCTGACGTTTGTTGGTACCATTGCAAAATTTATCTTAGTTATATGTTTATTTTTATGGCAGAACTGTTAAACTTTAAATTTTTTAATTTTATATCCGCATATTCGTAGCAACGTTTCATTATAACAATTATTTTTACTAGCAAATAAGAAAACATAATTTATCTTTTATATTTTTGACAGTAGTTACCTACAGCTTGTGCAAAAAATATTAAAAACAATATAAAGAGCGTTTTTAATTTAAATTTTGACATTGACGATTCAGATCTGAAGTAAATGAAGTATATAAAAAACATTCAAATGGAATATCGTAAGTGGTATATAAATGGCGCCAGTTCTATTGATTAAAATCAGAGCAGTCTTATTAAGAAGTATTTGTGTTTATGTTATAGGGCATAAACTTCACCATGTTGTCCTTATTCAGTCATAAAATTGTGACGAATACAACTTGCACGTGCGTCGTAAAGTACAGTTTATGAGTCTAATTGTGAGATATAATATTCAAAAAAGCAATGTGACCGATTTCTTAACTTCTGGTAAAAACATGATTTTTATAGCATTTGCAACTTGAATTGCCTAATTGAATTCTTTTTTCAATGTTGAAAAATGCTCTGTTTTAATGAATTCATGAACATTATTTTCAGTAGTAAGTTACATGAATCTTCCTTTACTTATTTCTTACCTAAAGAACCAAAACAATTACAGAAAGACGCGGCCTAAGTACTGCTAAAAGCACATTCGGCAATCTACACTGGATGTTTTAATAGCCACAATGCAAAACATCTTGCATACAAGAAAACCTACGTTTTACTGGAAAAGTTATGGAAAGTGGGGGAAAGGGATTTTATAAAAAGTAAAATATAATTTACTTATGGTTAGTTAAAATAGAGTAACATGCTTCAAAATTTTGTTTATTGTTGAATAAATACGTTTCGTTCAAATTTTAAGGTAATTTTTCGTCTGCTCCGTGGACATGACCAACATCAGCGACGCTTACTGGGAGTCGTAACAATTTTTGTGTAAAACAAGAAAAACTGGTGATAGTAAATCATATTTCGCTAATAACAAGAACATCAATCTTATTATCGAAGATTTATTATACAATATACAATATTTCGTAACAGAGAAGAACGCTAAATTCTCTCAGAAGCTTAAACTGCCAGAGTCTAATTTACCACGTGTCGGTGGCGGCACGAGGTCGACCAAATATTTCGTTCTCCGAAATGCGGCCACACTAATAATCTGAGATAAAAAAAAGCTTGTGCTTATGGGGGTCATTTACGGTTTACGGTGAAAGAACAAATTCTCTGGGAAAAACATTCATGGTAAAACCAGACAAATATCTGAAAAAGGCTCCAGTAAAGATGTGCTGCCGTAAAAGCATTCCCTGGAACAAACCCGGTAAAATAATTTCTCGGAGAAATACAACCACCAAACAAACATCCCCTAACCAAAAGCACGTGTATTTTGTTGCTAGTGGATCACTGCATAATTAAGAAAGAGCTTTCCCTGAAAAAGATAAGAGTTTTTTTCCAGCTGATCGATTTTATTAAATTACGGCTTGTCTCATTTAGAAAACGTATGCAAATGTCTAACAAGATTTTCTTAGTGCGTATTTATTAGTTCCTAAAATAGTTTGAAAATCTCCGTTAAGGCACTTTTCTGGAAATAAGGAAAAGTGATAAGTTTAGCGGTGCTACTATTTTCTTTTTCCTTTTTTTTAATTGTTTCTGGGGCTATGATAGGAATTTTTTGGGGGATGTTTTACCTGGTGATTTTCTTTCATAAACGATGACAGGAGTTTATTTATAAGTACGAGCTTGGGTTCGTTAAAGTTCAGATTAATATATTATATAAAAATAATTAGTAACTTCAAAAAATATTTATTTATTTTAACCTTACACGTTTTCAACGTGTTTTCACCTCATTGTCAAAGGCATAATTAGAAGAAAATAGTTGGTTTTGCTATAGGAGCACTAGGACTTAATGACGTGATCTTGGTTATCTATGTCCGCAGATGGCATGATTTCCATTCCAAAATTTGTAAAAATAGCGAATTTAAGAAATCAATTTACCCAACCCTTCAACACACTACAGTTTTTAAAAGTTAGTGAATTTCACATACTGCTACTATAGCCCAGGAATTTTAGGGAAAAATTTGGATAAAGGGTCTAAATCCTTGCTTCTCTTTCTTTCCGAGACAACTGTTCGGCTATGAATCCGCCGTAATTAATATTTTGCAGCCCCTGCTGATGCATGTTTTTCTTGTTCATACGGGGTGATAACGTAACCAGGTGTACCATCAATTTTTTCTACAATTTTCACAATAATGAAATAAAACTTGGGATTGTTTACTTGTTCAAAGATTAAAATTTTTTGACATTTTATTTTCCATTCAGTCCCTTCCGGTTAGACCAGAAGTGATATCAAATTTTTTCTTAAATATCATATCATGTTTTCATAATATATTTTGATAGAAATGATAGAAAATTGATTTTGATTAAATTCTCTATTTGTCTATATGCCTAAAAGTTCCTGAAAAAGATAAACGGTTAGCTGGTAGAGGGCGTAAAACTAAAAATTCAAGTACGCCATGAATTTTATAGTCATCGTCATTAAAATTGATTATTTACGTAAAATTGTCTCTAGTTCATCTTTCAGATTGTTTAGGTGCCATTTTTTTCTTTTGCGATTTTTATCAGGTTTCTTTTAGATATTACTAAGTCGATAATATTTGTATGCCCACGACCTGA
Organism: Ctenicera cuprea; assembly: GCA_958336395.1. Lineage (NCBI taxonomy): Eukaryota > Metazoa > Arthropoda > Insecta > Coleoptera > Elateridae > Ctenicera > Ctenicera cuprea. The sequence continues at coordinate 18,109,938 of OY284494.1, forward strand.
CCGGGTTATTTTGTGTATTTCTTAATGTCCGTTAAAGCAGTGGTGGCTGGTATAGGGACGGCAACAGGGCACTGCTCTCCCAGCTATTTGTTACGATTTCGCTTTTTTTCTATTTTTGTCGTTTAAAAATTTAATTTAATTAAAAATCCAAAAAACAAATTTTGTTGTGATCGACAACAGCACGAAGTTAGTTTAAAATAGCGAAAATGAAACAATTTTTTTTAGAACAGCGAGTAGAGCTGGGTCTTAGAGGTTGGAACGATACGGCGAGGCATGTACAAAAAGTGGCGCCTAAACGGTACAATAACTGCACGAGCATTGAGACATAGGGGAATTTACAGCGTTTCCATAGCGTTACGGAGGCATTGCTTACGTTTCTCGTGTGGGTTTGTTTAATTACGCGCAGGATACTTTGTTCCGAATTGTCACAAAACTGGCTACGGATTATTCGGTAAACAGTTTGATCAAGTTGATTTATCAAAATAATTTGAGTTAATGTGTTAAAATAACATTTAAAAACTGATAACCTCTAAGGCTAGATTTATTAATATCACAGTGTGAAATGAATAAAAAGACAAATAAAAATGTTACAAAAAATCTTAATAACAAGGTCGTATGATCTAGCGAGTTAGTTATGTTGTAATCTGCGTAACGCTTTTTTTCTTCCGATTGTGTAATAACAAACGTTCTACAAAGTTACCTTTCTTGGATCTTACAAGAAGTCGCCGCAATATCTTGGCGAAAAAGTAAAAAGACACAAAGTAAGTGAAAGTCATTTCCATAATTTTGTTGAATTCGTAATGCTTGACAAAATAAATATAACGTGTTAATTAAACAGCGCGCATTGTTTGAATATAAATTAGCATAATGAGGATGTGAGAAAAAATCAAAGCATTTTAGTAAAATATTAGATTGTATTAGGTTTTGCGGCATAGTTAAAATTGTTTTATGGGGCCATGATAAAAAAAAACAAGATGCAAACACAGGTAGTTTCCGAGGATTATTAAATTTAATGGCGGAAATCAGCAGCACCTTAAGAGCACATTTAGAAAACCAACATAGTACTATGGAAAACTACACAAAACAAATTTATTAGACCCTATTAATGCAACTTGTCATAGTTTAATTTTTTATGAAATTAATCAAATTAGATTAGCTTAAAGTTAAGAAAGTATCAAAATGATCAAAAAACATATTACCTGTTACTTTTACTCCTAAAAAAAATGTAAAACTATGCGTTTTTAAAGATACTCTAAAATCGTATGCGCTCTTAAAACATGTTTAAATAGGCCACGCCTGCATTCGAAAAAATACAGTGAGTTTTTCTTATTTGTATACATACCATCTATGTATACTTTTATAAAAAACATGTCAATGCATTGTTTTACTGCAATCTATAGGCAACCAACTGTACAGAAAATAATAGAGAGAGAAAGGTTATTCCTCACAGTGCAGTGTGAGGTTATGTTCAATGAGTATGTTTATGAATAAACGCAAAATTATTTGAATATCAAAATTTTTTTAATAAAACTATTTTAAAAACATAGAATATCAACAATACTAAAATTTTATGCTAAATTAAAAAATAACTAATTGCTATTAATTTGAGATTAAACAATTTGATTACTGTTTCCACAGCAGACTATTCTTTTCAAAAATTAAAGCTTTGAAATGTAGTGTATAGTTGGTTGCCTACAGAAGTATACATAACTGGTATGTATACAAATAAGAAAAACTCACTGTAGGTATACTTTAATAAATTAACCATCTACTGTGCCACTGCGTTAAAGACCTTTGTATGATAAATCTTTATACTGCTAATTTGTGTTTTAGATGAAGAATCGTGTGGTAGTGTAATGTGTTTGCGTAGGTGTTTATTATTTGATTTAATTTTTATGTAATTAATTAATTATAGAGAAATTTCGATTATTAAACACATTGCATACAGTAATGGTTATACTTATAGTACTCAAGTTATTGATATAATAATTAAAGAGAGATTATAAATTAGCTGTTCAAAAATTGATTCAAATAGTTAATTTGATACAATTAAATATACGCTTCGGTTCCATGGTTTGGCGAGAAAATTGGTAAAATTATACACAAAACAAATAAAACTAAAGTAATTTTTAAAATAATTAAAAAAATTCTTAAGTTATTAATTATTTTATTTATAATACAATAACAGGAGGTATTTATGCGTCATTGTGATATCTACGACAGACGTTATTTATTTCATTTTATTGGTTACTATTTTATTAATAGTATATGGAGTGAAATAATCATTAAGAGACAAGGTGTGTTGTTTAAGACTAATTTATTTGCTATTTTTTTTATTAAACGTTTCAATGCATCTTAAATACATTTCCAACACAGAATTGCAATTCTGACATTTTCATTCAATAACACAGACGTTTTGTTCAATATTAGAATAAAAAAGAAACATTCTGAACTCATTTCAATAATTTCCGATTGAAGTTTGCTTATTGAAATTGGTGCAGCAATTTGATAGAATTCGTATTTAAACTGTCTACTCAGAATACCGAGTAAATTATCAATTGCTTCTCCAGTGCAAAATTAATGTAGTTACATTCCATACTAACGCAGCTATAAAACTTTTATTTTTATTTTCTTAATTTAGTTTCAATTGAAGTTGCCATGATTCTTAATGGAAACTGTATTTAACTGAACAATGTTTATATAAGGGCGGATTCACAGCACAGCGGCGGCGGCAACATCTTTGGTTGACGCTGACGCAATTCTGTGAAAAATGTTCGGTTTGCTTTGATTGCGTTAAACAAATTTGTGGTTAGGACATTATAAGACTTTTAAGAAAAAGTTAGTTTAAGATTTTGCAGGCAGGCGGGTGGTCTAGTGGTTAAAGTCCTAGGCTTTGAAACTAGACTCCCAATGGCAGTAGGTTCGAGTCCACTGCCCGTCGAAAATTTTTTTGAATAAGTTAAATCCGGCGGGTCCATGTATGGTGTATGTGGGTGTGTATGTTGGGTTGCATGTCTTTAGTGTGCTGAGCCCGGGTAAGGGGGTGGGATGGGAATCATGGGGTCGTGCTCACGCACGGCTTCATGATTCTTAAAAAAAAAAAAAAGATTTTGCGGTGTTTCATTTTTTAGATTTTTTCAGACGTTTGAGAATATGATTGATCTTCATGCAGAAAAATATTGTATTTTTCTCGCTCATTTATTAACCAATTTAATTAAATTTAAAAAATAGTTAATAAGAGAAGTTTATGTTCTACAAGAATATATTAAAAAATATACCGAGTGTTACCTGTTTAAAAATATAAAGTTGGCGTCATTCCCGGTTAAACAGGAAGTGCTGGATTAGTGACCTATACGTTATACAGGGCGTTTCAAAAATAAACGGCATCCTTTTAAGAGTGTGTTCCTCTCATGAAAATAAGAGGAAAAGTTCTGATTAACATGGGTCCGAAATATTCTTTATCGAGATACAGGGTGTTGAAGATTGTAAAAAGATATCGATTTTTTTTCTCTTATTCGGAAATGATTGGGGACTAAATTTTAAAAATTACACAATACGTATCTATGTTTATGTGGCATAAGTGGACCATATTAGCCAGTTTTTTCCTTTTCCAGTGGCGTAGCGTGTGTATGTGGATATTTCGAGAGGAAAAATGGTACGTTACTGTTTTTTTTTATTTTGATACAATTTTCAAAATGCTCCACTAATTCCTGGTTGAAAGGCTCTCTTGAGTCTTTTCCTAACCATTAACCGTTTTTGTGCAAATCACACTTCAACGATGAAAACCCCGACTAAGAAGTCAAATTCAATAAACGGATTTGCAAAGTTATTTTTTTCTGTATTTTGATTTTAAAGTAAAAGAGGGTAGGTACGTCACTGATGTTTCTTTCCGACTGATACAAATTTCAAAATGGTCAATTAATTTATGATCGGAAATATCTTAGTTTTTTCCCTATAATTAGCTGTTTGCATGTAAAACATATTGAAAGAATAAAAACATTAAGTACTGGATTGTTTTGACTTTGTAGTCGTGTTTTTCATCTTTGAAGTGTGATTTAAACGAAAACGGTTAAGGGTAGAAAAAAACTCAAGAGACCCTTTCAACCATAAATTAGGTGAGCATTTTGAAATTTGTATCAAAAACAAAAAAACAGTGGCGTACCATTTTTTCCTCCCGAAATATCCACATACACACCTATAGCTGTACGCCACTGGAAAAGGAAGAAAAGCTAATATGATCTACTTAGGCCACATAAACATAGATACGTCTGTGTAATTTTTAAAATTTAATTCCCAATTATTTCCGAATAAGTGAAAATAATCGATATTTTTTACAATCTTCAACACCTTGTATCTCGATAACGAAGCATTTGCGGACCCATGTTAAAACGAACTTTTCCTATTATTTTCATGAGAGGAACACGCTCTTAAAGGGATGCCGTTTATTTTTGAAACACCCTGTATAATGCGTTTTTATGAACATTTGAACTACCCTAAGTTTTATATCATTAACTTAAAAATTGGAAAAAATAATGGGGGTTATAATCTTCCGTTGACACCCGGTATATCAAATTTTAGGTTTCATAAAAATTGAAACACCCGTTTCGCGCATACCCGTGTAAATCGATTTCTAGAAACATATTTTTGTCGAGGGTTATTATTAAGCCTTACCCGCATGTTCTTTCGTTAAAATCTCGAAATTGAATATTTTTTATAAATTCAATAATTTGCTAAACTGCAATTATTGAAAACGCAAAGAAAGTATTTCTGTTCTCTATATCCGTAGACTAATTATATTTTCATAATACTGGTTTCATATAACAAGCCATTTTACTTCATAATTCGGAGGCGGAACTATAGGTGGCGCTGCAATGAATCTACCATGGCGGCTATAAACGGGGTCGTTTCAGCTGACGTGCTATAATGGCTTGATGTACTGTGTTAGGTTCCAAAGACAAAATCTGTTTTAAATGTCTTTGACAAGTTTATTTGATATTATGATTTATATTGAAATTGCTTCAAAGGCGTTGATAGAAGGTGAAGCTATATTAAATTCTAAATACCTTATGTGCAGCGTTAATGCCGAAAGTGATAGAAAAGTCTAGTAATTTACTAGACTGTGGTGATAGATGCGGTTGGGCATTGTGTCAACAGACTTCAAAATTAAAATGACCACCGTACGTGATCAACATTTCTATAAACATCATTGTAGTCCAGTCATAAGGTAGTTTTGTAAGAATAACTCAGGAATAGAATTTGTTTTTGCTTAAACCCTTTATTTGGGCGTTCAAAAATACCCCGAGTGTGTGAGTTCTAACTCGGTTGGAAACCTACAAAAATTTTCGGAAAAACTGCAAAAAATCACAAAATCGTGGATCGTTTGTTTCCTGCGTTATAAGTAGCCGTCAGAATATTTTGTTTAAAACTAAAAAAGGAGAAAAATATTCTAGTCCTAATAGTTTCTAAAATACGCCCTTCCAAAGAACCCCAATTTTTTACTTTCTTCGCTGTAGGAATGTATTGTTAAGAAAACCCAATTTAAGTTTAATAGATTGGAAGTCACACTGGGATGAAACCGCAACAAAACGAGTTTGGTCCGCTTATAAATAGGGGTGGTAAGAACTTGAAGAAGGATGTTATATTTTAATGTAGACGCGCTCGAAAAAGGAGTGCAGATTTGTATTCTACGCATGTCGAATAGTCAATCTGAGCAAGCGTCATTTTTCGACCAACCTCAGGCTACCACCACTATCGATTTTTGTTTTTTAAAAATTTTTGGAATTTTAACTTCAAAATTGGTATAGGTATGTTAAATGGCCATAGAAACGACATGCCATCTAGAAAATGTTTATACGGTGTGTCCTTAATTATGTAATATGGAAAATTACTAAACAATGCATAACCAAGGTATTATTCAGTGCCACTCGTATTTACTATCTAGGGCCAGCGCGTGGTCTAGTGGTTAAAGTCCCAGGCTTTGAAACTAGACTCCCAACGGCAGTAGGTTCGAGTCCTCTGCCCGTCGGAAATTTTTCTGAATAAGTTAAATCCGGCGTGTCCATGGATGGTGTGGGTGGTGTGTATGTTGGGTTGCATGTCTTTCAGGGGTGGGGCATGTTAGATCGGTGTATAGCACTTAGTGTGCTGAGCCCGGGTAAGGGGGTGGGATGGGAATCATGGAGTCGTGCTCACGCACGGCCTCATGATTGGTTAAAAAAAACAGGACTTTTAGTACTAGCACTGCAAAAATTTTTGGTATAATTTAATAAGTAAACAAAAAGAATAACTGTGCTCAAATCTATTCAGTTTGCGTGAAACATGTTGAACGATTTTGCAAAGTTTTGCTACGACTACCCTTTATTAATACTGCAATATTTGAAATACATCGTTTGGTTCAGTGTTACTTTATTGTTGAGCTAAGCCTGAGGTTTTGCACCCGATAATATTTTGGCAAAAATTTTATAAAATTGTTTTATGTATTACTTTTAAACCTCCTGACATGCATATTCTATGCTGAACAACTCCGTTTTTCAATAGCTCGAGATAATAAATCAGGTGACCAGATGAATAATACGTACCTATCTAAACAAGCTCCAAAAGTCAAACATGTGTGTGTGTTAGGGATGCAGCGAGCAGTACTTTTTCAAAACGCTGGATAACGGATATTCGGTATTCGGTTGCTCAGCCGGAGAGCCGGATACCGGATTATCCGGCATAGTTTTTACTTTCGAAGTTGTTTCAGCTTAAATTCAGTAAAATTTAGGTTTTAAGACGACGATATCCAAAAATTCTTTTAGAAAATTCAAGGGTCGAGGGGCCAAGGCTCTAATTTTACTGTGAAGTCCTCTACGAATTTTTGAAACTTGGAAATTAATGGTAACAGGGGGTTAAGTGACTAAAATTCATGTTTGAGTACAATTGCTCATCTGTAATAGTAGAATCAAATATTGTAAACATGTTTTTGTCGGTAATAATTTTTAGGGGGGAGTGGGGAAGAGGTTAATACTTATAGTCCTTACATGTTTTGGCTAACAGATTTTATTTTCCAGTTCATGGCTTTATTTTTTCTGAAAAACGTCGAAAAATTATTATTGGTTTTATTTATTTTATGGCACATTACATATCATACTTGTATTCTTAAAGCAGGCGTGGGTTTAAGAAGTGGCTGAGATGGCTGTAGCCTTCCATCCTCAATTAAAAATTTTAAAACGTGTAAACAATGTCGGAGATATAACGCAAAAAAGGCTATAAGAAGAACAAACCGAAAGAAACGAAAACATAAAAAATAGTGAAGCACAGAAACAAGAAGTATTAGAAATTAAAAACCGATTAAATGAATTACATAAAAGCAAAAAAGGTAGACCATACTGTAACAAGAAGTTTACTAGTATATGCTAAAAAAATTATTATCATTAAAAACCAACCATGCCGATGTGGTTGTTGCAAAGGCATTGCCAGAGTCTAAGAGTTTAAAAACACAAAAAAAGGAGCAGAAGAATGATAAAACTAGGTAGTTGAGGAACTACAAAAAACAAGCTTTCGAAAAAAAGAAAAGCAGTTTAGATGAATTTGTAATTATGACTCCCAAATACAAACTGGCCAAAAATTAATTACTAAATAAATTTAATACTTTGGTTTTTAGTAAAGTTATATTTTTTATTATAATTGCGTATAATTACGTCCGTGATTCCTTACTGAAAATTTGTTTTTAGTTGAATTATTGTTCAGTATTTTTTTAAATAAAAGATGTATTTTAATCTAGTAAATTTTATAATATCCAGTGTTACTTGTGTTCTTTCGTGTGAATATTGTATTTTTATATTTTTATACGAATGTTGTTTATTTCTTGTTCGCATTTTTACATTCTTTTTTATAATACATCTTATACAAAATTTTCTTTGCAAATTAAATAAAATCTTTGTAAATAAACGTTTTCTATGCAATTTAGTTTCTTAAAAAGACGTACCGATTTATACTTTTTTGTTTATTACGTCGATTATAATGCTGAACATTATGCAGTACAATTAATTTTTAGGCCTAAACAAGGTCACTAAAAGGTCACTTTTTTGCCAAGCGAAATAGCGTCCAAGTCACTATTTCTTTTGTTAAAATTAGTTATAAGTTTCTGTAACTAAAAGGGTAATTCTAAACCATGAACTCCACCAAAATATAACTAGCATGCACCGCAGGCAAAAAAAGTGCAAAAACTCGAGTGGTTAGCTAATAACACGATCGTAAAGTTAAACGTTTCTTTGTACCTGCATTTGGCGATAAGCAGACCGATACCGGCCGCTTTGCGGTTGCAGTTTTTATACACTCAACTCGAAATTTTACAATCATCAGTGTCAAAATAACACTTAACACCTAATAAATTTCGTTGGTTTTCAGGTAGAAACTTTGCACGTGTTCTAGAGGGTTTTATATAAATGCAGAAGTTAAGGTTAAGATCAATAAGAGACAAATTTGTAAACTGTGGTTTTAGGGGTTATATTTCTAAATAGTTTTTCAGCTTCTGAATTTTTAAATATTAGACGGTTAGTGTCAAAACAACACTTATCACCTTATTAAGTGTTCGGCTTGAGTGAAGGGAAGAATAATATTATATAACGCAAATTTTAAAAATAAAATAGTAAATTTAGTTTTTAAAAATAAACCGTCGAAAGAAGGGGAAAAATTGCTACTTTTATTAAAAAAATTTTAATTTATCTCAAAATTAATGCCGTCTCATATATAAAAATTTATTAATTCTAAATTTTCCATAAATATATTAGGCAAAAGACGTGAAATTCGACTTATACAATGACAAGACAAAAATGTGTTTTGTTTTTGTTAGGTAGATTCTCGAAAACAGTTTTTATAGACACAGTTTTGGCTTTAAGGGTTATCCTACTCAGCTAACTGCTAACACACCTTGTAATTCTGCTTGAATTAGAAATACAGTGACGTTTTTTCATGTCACATTTTATACTCAACAACGAAAACATCTTAAATTGTCGGCTTCTTTTTTCCCAATTTTCAATACGTCGGCGTCGTGCTCATAACAGATAAGACCGATGCGACTGAGGATAGTAGTTTTATTAATTTTTGTCAGTTACCTGTGAAAAGCCGATTGTGCTTGGTTATTGATTTTACTTGTCGGTGCGGTTGAGTGCGGATTATTATTTACAACATAAATTGTAATATTTTAAGTTTTTTTTGTTTGACCCTAACATTGTCAGATGTTCTTAAAACGCATTTAAATTGATCGCGTCCAGTTTGAGAAAACTTTGGTTGCGGCGCTATTTCGTGTAGCTTCCCTCCGCGTCGTTATCAAAATCGGAAACCGCCCCTGCTTAAAAGTATCATAAATCTAAGCGATGATGAGTCACTACTTGCATACCATAACTTAAAGAGTATGCACGAACCCTATGGCCTTATTCTGTAGTGTTTTAGAGAGAGAGGACCGAGACAAGGAAACTACTAAATGTACTATTTCAAGGATGTGCTAATTAGCTCTAATATTGTTTTTTGTTGACAATTAATATTGGAAATCTGTCAAGGAATTTGATTGTTACAAGAATTTATAATTTTTAACAATTGTTAAAACTAAAACATGTTCTGTACTGATAAATCAAACACCATCAAGAAATCAACTCGCATAACCTAATATTATATGGTTTTTATCGATATTTAAATAGAATACTGACGATTGACGATCAAGTGCATTTTATAGGTTCCTTGTCTTGGATCTCTGTCACATGTCACAAGTACTGCAAAATTGAGACCTGCATATCATAGCAACAAGCGGTCATGCATCCTCTTTATGTTATACATATAACAAATATGAAAAAATATACAGGGTGTTCCATTAAAAATAAAAAAACTGCTATCACTTCCGGTTAAACCGGAGGTCCAAATTAACACCGTTTTATGTGGTAATATGTATTTTTATGTGTGTGTTACCTAGAAAAAATTTGAAATTAATAATTTAAAAATTGAAAATGGCCGATTGTTACCTGTTCTCGCGGCCACACGGTATATTACATCGTGGTTTTAATAAATAATACTTATTTATGTTGTTTGAAATCATTTCAAATTTTTAACTCGCGTAAATGCTGATCTCAATAATATATATTTAGTAATTGTACCGGATACTGTATTGTACTCTTACTTTTAATTGTTTTAGTCTATACTTACTTTCAAATAAAATTGCATTCATAATCTCTTTTACTTAAAGAAAAATCTCCGGCCGGATATTTCATATTATCGGGCCAAACCGAATATTCGGTGAAATGGTCGGATAGGCCGGATAACGGATAAAAACCGAATATCCGTTGCATCCCTAGTGCGTGTGTGTGTGTGTGTTGCTATTTTAAGCTCGTAAATAATTTGTTTAAAGTTGCTTATATGCGCCGACTATACATTTAAAGGAATTATGTCAGAATTTACTATAGTTGATTACCCCATAATTCAAATACTGACTAAATATTAGACTAGAAATCTGTTCACTGATTATCTGGAAGAAATTACACGATAAATTATATTATATGTATAATGTCAATATCAGAAAATAAAAACGTTAAAGGCTTAATTGCTACTATCAATACAGTTTAAGGTTTTAATGTTTTTTTACTTTATATTTGAAATATTTGCTGTATACTTATATCAATAAGCAGTTTCTGTTATCTTATATCCATGGTAAATATTCTTTGTGAACAAAGTGTATTTTAAAGCAAATTCGCTTTAAAGAAACAGTCTACTTCATCAACGGTCTCTTGAGCAGCCTTCTTTTATAAAATAAATTCAATAATAAATTATAATATCTTAAAATAGAAACTTGTCATTTTCTTCTTTTTATATTATTCCTTAACAAAAATATTAAAATTACAAATGCTACGAAAGTAGAGACATACAAACTTCAATAAACCGTTCGCAACTTATTTATAAAGTTCATGTTCCAAATGTTTGTAAAAATCGTTGATGCCCAAATAATTAACATCTTTTTAAAAGTAGCAAATTCCCTCTAAAGCTTTTTTTGCCATTTAAAGCCAGCCCGTGTTTACTGAATTGTTAAATCCACTGTATTATTTAAGGGATGTGATAAAGTTACTGAACTCCTATTTTTTGTGTATTGCTTTAATTTTTTACTGAATTATTAATAGCAAACCCATCACGTAACATAATTCATAAAGTAGTGGCTTACATTGAACGCATTAAATTAATTTTCTACAACTTTTTATTAATAACTTTGAAATATTGGTAAAAAGAGTTTTACTTCGCTGAAGTTCATTTTAATTTATTGTAAATAAGACAATTCTTAACATTAACAAGTTTTTTATTTTAGCCTTATACGTATTTCGACATGTTGACATGTCATTTCCAGATGCAATATTAAAAGTAAACAGTTGGTGTTGTTATAGGAACAATAAATTTTTATAACTTGATCTTGGTTTTCTATATCTGTCTTCAGATGACTTGATTTATTATTCCAAAATGTCCAATAATGGTGAATTTAAGAGATCAATTTGCTCATTAAAGGTACAGATTTTAAATGTTTTTGAATTTCAAATGGTTCTAGTATATCCAACTTACGTTTAGCATCACACAAATGTAAAAAATTTATAGTATTTTTAGATGCCATTGAATAACTGTGTTCTAATAATTGTTTAGCGTAAATGGCTTTATGTGGGTGTTTATATTTGTAACAACGTACGTGTTCCTTGTACCTAATATCAAAGTTTCTAATTGTTTGTCCTATATAAACCGAATTACAACAATTTAATTTGTAAATACCTGATTTTAGTAAATTGTCTGTTTGTTCTTTAGCATTAAAGAAAGTGTTTAAAACGTTTTTTGATGTTTTAAAAGTAATTTTATATTGATTTGTTTTATTTAAACAACAAAAAACATTTTAACCACTAAACAAAAAACAGACAATTTACTAAAATCAGGCATTTACAATTTAAACTGCTCGCACTGTAATTCGGTTTATATAGGACAAACATTTAGAAACTTTGATATTAGATACAAGGAACACGTACGTTGTTACAAATATAAACACCCACATAAATCTAATTACGCTAAACAATCATTCAATGGCATCTAAGAACACTATAAAATTTTTACATTTTTGTGAAGATAAATGTAAGCTAAATACAGGGTGTTAATGAATTGTAGGGACAAACTTCTAGAGCTCGCAAAACGCAACAAAGCAAACAACTTTTGTTAATAAATGTGTGGTCAAAAGTGTTTACTTTCAGAGATAGAGTTTCTTAAAGATTCTTTAAGAAGCGCCTAAATGTAGGCAAGTCAATTTACTACCTACTATTTGTTTCCATAACGACGGAAATTTATACAGGATAAATAAAGCCCTCTTTCCCACTTTTCAAATTCAAATTAAATTTAAAATAAATTAATTAACAAAATGTTTCAAAGGTAAGCAATAGAAAAAAACAAAATTACAAAGCAAAAAACAACTATTTGAAAAATTTACAATAACTAATTCAAAAATTAACAAAATTACAGTAAATGTTCAAAATGTCGCCCCCCTAGCTTCTACACACGAAGCACATCTACGAAGTAAATTCCTGCGCACCGCTCCAAATATACCAGGAGTCTGTTGAACTTCTTCACATGCAGCAAGAATACGCGCCGTAACTTCTTTTACAGTTTCAACTGGGGTAGCATACACTAACGTTTTAATATGACCCCACAAAAAGAAATCAAGTCGGGTCAAATCAGGAGAACGTGGAGGCCACGTTACATGCCCTCCTCGATCTATCCTTCTGTTGGGAAAAGTGTTATTTAAAAATTTCCTGACTTCCGCCGAAAAATGATCAGGTGCACCATCGCGCTGCAGCCACATTTGAGGTGGAACCTCTTCCAAAAATTCAGGCAGGACATGGCGCAAGAAATTTAAATAAATTGCTCCTGTTAACCTTTAGGGTAGCAGCTATGGTCCAATGAGTCTATCGCCAACAATCCCGGCCCAAATGTTCACTGAAAATCTTTGCTGGTATCCTTCTTGAACCACAGCATGGGGATTTTCATCGTCCCAAATGTGGCTGTTTCTACTGTTGAATATTTTTTCTTTCGTAAAAGATTCCTCGTCACTAAACAGAACGTTTACTTGGAATTCTGGATCCTCATTACACCGCCGCAGAAATTCCTGGCAAAATTCTACCCTTCTGGGAAAATCTGCTTGAATCATGGCTTGTACCTTCTGTGGGTGGTGCGGATGTAGCTGCTGCACATGTAGTACCTCCCATACTGAAACATGATTCACTCCCATTTTATGAGCGATGGCTCTTGAACTAGTAGAAGGATTTTCAGCCACTTTCTCCAAAACTTCTGCCTCAAAATTTCACCGTTCGTCTAGTTCTGGTAGCTCCACAGTTGTGTCTGTTGACAGCGAATGTACCTTCCTCCCGCAGCCGGCGTGAAACTACACTACCTTGTGCGATGGATGATTCCCATTCGGAAAATGTTCTTGGTACAGGCGAGCAGCTTCGCGTGTGTTACCCCAAGCAGCTCCATACATAAAGTGACCATACGTCCCATTTTCAACGGGACAGTACCGTTTTTTAAGCCATCGTCCCGTTGTCCCCGAGAAATCACTCGGGACGCAGAAATGTCCCGTTATGCAAAATTAAGCTATACTGTCCGTATTCATTTGTTTGCAAATTGAAATGAAGGCCAATAATGTTTTCATACAGATAACCAAACTATATGATTGCCAGTTCGGTAGTAAGCGTAAGTCTGTGGGGCGCCAAGTGTAAAGTGAAAATTTGCTGTGCATTTCAAGGTATTTAAGGCAATTGGTCCCAATATTTATTGTATATACACACATTTAGCTAAATGCTTTTTATTTTAATAAATCGTTGTAGATTTAAATAAATCCTTAAACATTTGGTTTAAAGATTCCAATATTTAATAAAGCATTAGAGATTTAATTAAATCTTAAAACATTTACTTAAAATTTTCAATTATTTAGTAAATCTTTATGTATTTATATAAATCTGCACATATTTGTTTTAAATCTTTCAATATTTAATAAATATTCGCCGATTTAAATAAATTTTTACCGATATAAATAAATCTTTACAGATTTAAATAAATGTTTCAACATTTAATTTTAAGCTGTTACATTTAATGTTAACCTGTCATATTTATTTGACCTTGGTTAGCCCAGCCGACAGGCAGGGTCATGGTGGGAGCGTTCAACGTTTAAACAAAAGAGACTGAAAATTACATTCTCAAGGGACTGTTGAGGAAATTTTATTGTATGAATAATAAATTATGCAATGTTTATGTTGTTAAATATGTTGTTATTAATGATTGAACCAACATTAATTGTATCAAAATTCTTGAAATACGGAAAACGTGTTCATAATTGTTGAACGTTACCACCAGTTTAAAGGGTCTTAGTCTTCTATGTAGGTTGGGTCTACCAAGGTCAAATAAATATGACAAGTTAACATTAAATATGACAGCTTAAAATTAAATGTTGAAATATTTATTTAAATCTGCGAAAATTTACTAAATATTAAAAGATTTAAAACAAATATGTGCAGATTTATCTAAATACATAAAGATTTACTAAATAGTTTAAAGGAAATGTTTTAAGATTTATTTAAATCTCTAATGCTTTTTTAAATATTGGAATATTTAAACCAAATGTTTAAGGATTTATTTAAACGATTACAACGATTTATTAAAATAAAAAGCATTTAGCTAAATGAGTGTATAATAAATATTGGAACAAATTGCCTTAAATACTGTGAAATAAATGCACAGCAAATTTTCGCTTTACACTTGGCGCCCCATATAAGTCGACGCTGGAATCTGCTAAGATTGCATTTGGCATTTCGCAGTAGCATAACTCATCTAAAAGCAATGTTATTAACTAAAGGCATTATAAATCAGTTTTGTCAAGAGTTTTATACTTATTTGAAATGAGTTTAAAATATTGATATTTATTTTATATTTGTTTTTCTTTTTTGTTTGTTTGAATGTATAAGTATAACATTAATAAACCAATAAACTTAATGTGTTCTTTAATATTTTATTGACAATAATACCAATACAGTGTGTTTCGTACAATATTTTGTGTTTTTATCGATTTTTATTTAATTTTTATTAATTTTTAAAACACGTCCCGTTTTTGAAAGAAAAATAAATGGTCACTTTATCCATACATGAACATCATGTCAGGCTGTTCGGCAGAAGTATAATTCGCCATAACACAAAAATACGAAACACAGAACGAAAAAAACGAATTACAAAAGGCACAGAAAGAAACGAATGCAAGAAAAGTAAAAAAACATCACAAAAATAACGAATTGTGTCAAAATTGACGTTATTTGAATGCATGTATGCCTAGATCGTTTTTTTTTTTCAAAACTCCGTGTGACCTGTTGAAAATAATTAAAAATGCAATTTGGGTTGCCTATTTTCAGGTAGTTCTTAAAGAATCTTCAAGAGGCTCTATTTTCTAAAGGAAACACTTTTGACCACACATTTATTAACAAAAGTTGTTTGCTTTGTTGTGTTTTGCAAGCCCTAGAAGTTTGTCCCTACAATTCATTAGCACCCTGTATACTAGAAGCATTTGAAATTCACACACGTAAAATCTGCACCTTTAATGAATGAGCAAATTGATCTCTTAAATTCACCATTATTGGACGGTTTGGAATGAGAAATCAAGTCATATGAAGGCAGATATAGAAAACCAAGATCAAGGTATAAAAATTTATTGTTCTTATAGCAACACCAACTGTTTACATTTAATATTGCCTCTGGAAATGACATGTCAACATGTCGAAATACGTATAAGGCTAAAATAAAAAAAAAACTGTTGAAGTTAAGAACTGTATAATTTACGATAAACTTAGAAATTATTCTAAACTAAGTAAATGAAATAAATTTAACTTACCACCTTGTCCAAGAGCAGGAGTTATCCACCAGAACGTAAAGAAAACCAAGAACTTGAAGGCGCATATTTTGAGTTTCGTCCTTGTGGACATTGCTTGGCCTTCCACTACGTTTCTTCGATATTCACCATCAAGCTGGGTTGTGAAATAATGTTCGCAGAATTATTGCTGTAAATAATTTACTATGTCAATATAACGTTGCTTCTCTCTTTGCTCGCTGTAAATTTGTAATGTTAAGAACTTTCATTCTTTATAAAAACGTATAAAAAGAAATGTCATATTTTACATCCATTTAGAATGATCCCTTAATATAACGGTGTCGTGAAATCGTTCTCGAAAACTGTAAACGACATAACGTTAAAGTCGTAATAAATAGGATTTTTTTTTATAGTAGAGGATTCTGAATTTTATTTCTAGTTATTCGTGTTTTTTTTTGTTTTGATTAGCCTGCGTTTCTACGCTGTAAGACCTGAAATAGAACACAACATGGCTAAATAATCAGTAATTCATAGAACAAGCTCTCTCGACTTTACTCTTTGTTCGTGTATTTATTTAGTCGCATAAGTACACAATTGCAATAATTTCGTTACAAAGGCAATAAAGACTTGAGAAACCCCTAAATCCACTTTGCGGATTAAATAAGAACTTCTTACGCGCACTGTTCAGATTTGTATTTAAGATATTGACTGAATGTAAATAAGTAAATTTGAATTTTGTGTGGGCGACTTATACTACTTAGAATACGTAGAGAATGCAGTGGGGAAACAAGCCGGCGGCTCTTTTGTGAAGATAATGACATCATGACAAATACTACTAAATCAATTCTCGTTGTTTAGGCCGATGGTATTTTGAGAATTCAATTAATTTGTAGAAGTATTATTACCTTGTTATGTCATGCGATTCAACAGAATTATTTTATTCAGGCCCAAACGTTTTTTTACAGATACATATTAAATTAAGTAGAGCGCTGATGATTCATCAACAGCGGAAGCGCTCATTGAATTTTACATTTATCAAAAAAAAAGTTTTATAGAAAAGTATTTAATGGTAATTAGATTTTATTTTCAAAAATTTTGTAAAATTTGGATTACTATGAACATTTTTTTATATTATAAAATTAAAAAGAATTTTTAAATTTTCAAAAGTTTTGAAGTTTTGAGAATCTTTGGAAATTATGAAGATTTTTAAAATTATAAAATATTTTTGAAAATTTTTTGAAAAAATGAAATTTTTAGACATATTGAAAAGTATCGAAAATTTGAAAATTGACAACTTGAGCAAAATTTATTAATTTTGATAGTTTTTAAATCATATTTTAAAATTCAGAAAATCTGTTAAAAATTTGATAATTTTGGGAAATGTTTGACAAATAAAACTAAATTTTGAGTTGAAATTTGTTTTTTATTTTGAAAAGTACCTATTAAAAACTTCGAGTTTATGAAATTGGAGAATTTTGATAATTTTTGAAAATTTTTAAATAGGTAATTTGAAATTTTGAGAATTTTAAGTAATTTTCTAAATTTTTGATAAAGTTTATTTAAAAAAAATTTTAAAAATTTGGAAATTTTTGGTGTTCAGTATTTGTTAATTGTAAACAATGTTTATTCCATGAAATCTAAAATCGATTCCATTATTTGGTTTTAGTCTTTATTTTGGCGATTATCCAATTAAACTGTTCAGGTAAACGACCAAAAGGAAACCTCTCAGAGGTGCTTTATCATTGGAAGTGTTCTTATTGTCACTTAACATGTTCATACCGGTTTTGAAGCCGAAATTCGTATTTTTTTGTAATATAGAAAATTCGTCGGGGTGGTAGGAAAATCGGGCTTGCGCATATCGGCTATTCGACATGTGTAGAATTCGAATCTAGAGTTTTTTTTCGAGCGTCCCTATTTTGAAGTAGTCACCTTTCCCCCCCATGTTTTGAAGCAGTCGAGTTGTTTCATGATATTTTGTGTTTTCTATGTTGCAACTAATGTTTATTCTTTGAAATGTCGAAGTTGATTTCATAATTTGGCGATAGCCGTTTTTTTTGGCGATTACTCATTAATCTGTTCAGGTAAACGACCAAAAGGAAACCTCACAGTGGTGTTTTCCTAATGGAGATTTGTTCCTATTGTCATTTAACTTGCTCATACCGATTATAAAGCTTAATTCGTAATTTTTCGAAAAAACTAAAAATCTATTAGGGGGGGGGGGGGCAGTAGAGCTGATAGGAAAATCTCGTTTGCGCAGACCGTCAATTTGTTACGTTTAAAATACTTTTATTAAATTGTTCAGGTAAACGACAAAAATTAAACATCTCACCGATGTTTTTTCAATGGAAATTTGTTTCTATTGTCATTTAATATGCTCATACCAATTTTGAAGTCCAAATTCGTTAATTTAAAAAAAACAAAAATTTCGTTGGTGGGAGGTGATAGGGAGATCGCGATTGCGCAGATCCGTCCTTTAAGGTCCTTTCTTGAGCGCGTCTATTTTGACATAGATCATTCCTCCCCTCCCCCTTTCTTTAGCGGACCAACCTCATTTTCTTGCTGTCTCATCTTATTGCAATTACCAATCTTTGAGATAAATTTGGTTTTTCTGCGTGAAGGCGTCTGGACTGTAAAGCGTATACAGACACACTGACAGACACACAGCCAGACACACACGCACAAGCAGACACCTATGCAGCGTCCGCTTTATCGGTCTCCCAAGGCCCTAAAACCTGCTTATTAAGCAAAATGTTTGGCTTAAAAGTACCTTTCTTTGATGCATAATTCGTATATCGACCAGTAAACTCAAAGCGGAAAAAACATCGCTGTATGAACGCATTTGTTCCAAATTTAATCTGACGATCACAATACCTTCTTCTATAGCTATACTTCACTAGCGTCTAGTCTCTTAGCAACCAATCGATCACACTAAGCTCAGACTTTTTATTGGTGCATTTCTATTGCGCACGCATTCAATTGGCACTTTTTTAGCGATAACCGCCAAGTTCGTAGTGGCACAGATGGATATGCGGGTGTGTTCGGGTGTACTGCTATTTTATTGCATAAGTGGTTGTGGGGTCGAATCTCGGTTTGGACCAAATTTTTTTTTATTTTATAGTTTCTTTTAAAACACTGTTGTTGCTTTTTGCTGTTTACGCGAGGTTATTTGTTAAGAGCACCTTAGTTGGAAAATTTGTTTTCTGATCTTTAGTGTTCTACTTCCGTTTCCACCAAAATCAAAATCCAATTTTTCTATCATTATTTAGTGTGAGAAGCTTAAAAAATATATTTGCTTATAGTGAAACTTGTATTCTTCTAAACCTTCCGAGTTCTGATCGCAATTTGCCGTAATGTTAGCTGCGGTAAACAATTAGAGGTGCTTTAATCTTACAGTAGCTATTGAGGCTAACACATACAAAATATTATTTAAAAGAGAGCAATTAAAAATATTTGAAATATGCATACGAAAGTCTAGGAATAGTTCTTCGGCTGTTTTAATTCTAAATTTCATTTACCCCACATAAAATTCAGGGTAGTTAACTTTTAAATAGAAAGGAAATGTTACAATGTGAGAGCTGCTTATTAAAATGAAGTGTACTGTTGTGCTTAGCTCTTTCTAAACAGAGGGTCGTTAAAATTAAAGTCTTGCGGAAAGTTGAAATTTCGCTGTATTTCGTCTTAGGGTTCAAAAAATTGGTTGTACTCGTATGTGTGCGCGCGCATACGCATACATGGCGAGTTATTAGTGCGATATTGTTTTCTAACGTTTTTATTAGAGCAGTTAAAAAATAATTGTTAAAAGCAATATTGTTTGTTGGGCTATTTAATTACGATATTTTCGCAATGAAAATATTTTTGAGTTTTGAAATACGAATAATAAAAAGTTATGTTAAATTTTGAATCTGTGAAATTTCAAATACCGTGACAATTTTGTATGGTTTCCAAAATTTTCAAAACATTCTAAAAAGTTTCTTTCAAAATTTCATAATTTTCAAAAACTCACCATTTTCAAATTTTCAATAATTGATAATTTTGACTTTTAATAATAACAGCTAGGCTTCCGGGTTGGAGCCGCGTCATCGGTGCATGAACTGCCGACGTTTCGTCCTCGGTTCCACGGGACATCTTCAGGGCTGTGGTCACTTTGGAATCTGGAACACAACAGTTGTGTTCAGGATCCCAAAGTGGCCATAGCCCTGAAGTTGTCCCGTGGAACCGAAGACGAAACGTCGGCAGTTCATGCACCGATGACGCGGCTCCAACCCGGAAGCCTAGCTGTTATTAACAACGGCCGCGGAAGCCTGCAACTTAGACTTTTAATAATATTTGAAAAATTTAGATACAAATGTTTTAAACAACTATGAAAACCTGGACAATTTTATAATAATTCTAGTCTTTTTCTTATACTTGAAATTTGTACTTATCCGAACATTTCAGACATTTTCAAAATTTTCCTTGGGCTTGAAGGCACGCTTCAGTATCGATCAGAGGTTAAAGACGATGAATCTTGAAATTCATAGAATTGTTTTTACCTTCCTCGCTATACGAAGTGTAGCTATAGAGGAAGAGGTATTGTGATCGTCAGGTTGGATTTGGAACAAATGCATTCAATCAGCAAAGTTATGCCTGAAAGAAAAGTACTTTTATGGCCTCGTTTTTTTCTCAATGGAAGGTTGTTCATATAGTCGTTTGACAGCGTTATACCGTGTTTAAAGCCGAAATAACAATATTGTAAAAAACACAAAATCGATGATTTGGGTTACTATTTGGTATCCGTAGAATACGATTCTGTGCGCCTATAATGAGGTAGCACTTCTTCCACCACAACGAGAATTGAACGGGTTCATTAATTTTGTTGTGTGCCTATTTCAAACAAGTTTATGGAACGTATTTAATTCGTCTAGAGAGGTGGACCTCCGCTTATTAGCGAGGGATCGTCTCTAATTTAATGCTGGGCGTTACACACAGACACCTCTGCAGCGGCCGCTTTATCGGCCTCCCAAGGCCCTAAAACCGCTTAACGTGAATCGGTCTCCAATTTGATGTCGGACGTTATTTTTTTTATTACTTTAGTCACATATTTTTTCTTATTGTGAACATTGAACATTGGAAGTATGGTGCTGTAGTAATAACTTTGTCAATTAATTCTTTACTTTCATATACTTTCAAATTTTCTAAACCGAGATTCTGACGGAAATACATGTTATGAACATCCACGAACCCAAAAAAAGGTGTTTAAATAATGTCTGTCTGTGGGTGGCTGGGTGCACTCCATAACTCAGGAACAGATGATTTCATTTTGATGCCTTTTGGAATGCGAGGGTATATCAAAAAGTCATCGGGAAAATGAGCTTTTAAAAAAATTCGAAACCAGAAACAACATTTAGACACTTTTTTGGTAGCATTTTTTCTGAAAGTAATTGTTTTTAATTTAAAATCCGATTCTGATGAAAGGTTAAATGGGACATACAATGCTTTTTTTCGAACTTTCTAGTTTTAAAATGGCGGCCACAACAATTTCTCTTTAAATTGCGACTTTAACGCCTTATTAGTCAAAAAATAGTTGACAGACCTGGAACAAATTTGGTATTAAAATAGCTCTAGGAGGCACAATTTGCCGTGTACAAAATTTTTTGAAAAGATAAAAGCTTTGTTTTTCTTCTTACTCATTATCCTCTTTTACCGGACCGGTGTTGAAGTAGTTCCATTCACTTCGAATTTGGCTTATTGATATGTTCCGGAGGGTAGTAGGGCTATTGAGCCTTTAACCACTATGCCACCTCAGCTTACGCCAAACCTTGGCATTACATTCACTCGTATATTTGCTCATCCATCTCTACTTTGAGGGTGCCTGCAAAACCTGAAAATCCTGGCAAAACACAACCGAGTAACACTGGTGTGGGTCAGGTCATAAGGGCATAGCAGGCAATGAAAAAGCAGACCAACTAGCGAGGAAAGGATCTGAGGCAACCTTTATTGGTCCTGAACCAGTACTAGGTATCACAAAGGCGACAGCGCGTGGTGTAATAACTGAGTGGATTAAACAACAACACCAGCAATATTGGAACCACGTGCAAGGACAAAGACACAGCAAACGGATGATGGAAAGACCATCTCAGACTCTAACAACTGAAATACTGAAACTAAACAGAAATAATCTTAGAATTGCGACGGGGCTATTAACCGGTCATTGCAGTCTAAGGAAACACATGCACAGAATGGGCGTATATACAGAAGAACCCATATGCAGACTCTGTAATGAAGAGGAAAAAACTGCCTCTCATGTAATATTTGAATGTGAAGCATTAAACCGCCGACGTCACAACCTGTTGGACGAAATAGACCCACAGGTAGGCATACCGGAAAAAGATCTGGTCCACAGGCTAGTAAATCTAGTAAAGGGTCTTAACCTGTTCACCTAAATCAAAACGCAAAGGCAGAGAAACACAATAGGCCTTATTGGCCGGGGTGTTCAGGGACTCACAAAACCGTGCTCTGCAATTGCTACTACCAATAACCAATAATCAATAATACTTTGAGGGAGATTCCAACAACTCTAACGACTGCCGCGTTGTTAATCGACATCCGGTACCACCTATTTGCGTGCCATTCCGAGAACACGAGGTGAGGCGTTGACTCGGCTTTCGGACACCCATCCAAGTACTGACCAGCAAAGCTATGCTTAACTTTGCCGATCGCACTCGAATGGTTATTCTAACCGCGCCAATTCGAGATCCTAAGTTAAAAGTTAAAAGCTATGAAGTGAAAACTATTTACAAAATTTCTGTGATTTACAAAAAAAATATTCCTCAAAGGCTGCTCACTCAATTGTTTTTAAGTTTGTAAGCTTATAGAGATAGAGATGAGCTACACTTTGGTTTGTGTTCCAGTTCAATTTGGGATTTAACGTATGTTTCCAAAATAATAAGTTATCACATCGGAATGAAATTGATATTGGAATAGCACTAAGGGTAAACAATGTTACAAGCTACGAGACCTTTTGGGACTACGAAAGCTGTGAAGTGACGACAATATCAAAGTTTTGACTTTTTCAAAAAAATATTGCTCAAAAACTGCCCACACGATTTTATAGGCTAATAGAGCTAAGGATTAGCTGTAATTTAGTAGTCTTGTAATTTCTGTATGAATTTATGAAAATCGAGAATGTATGCATGTGTGTTTCATAAATGGGAGATAAATAAAACTTTCTGTTTACGCCACTTAATTTTTAGGTGCAGCATTTCTACGGAAACAGCCCCCTCCCATACGCCAATTCTTTGGTGGACGAATTTGTGTTTCCGTTTTTGGTTTTCATAAATGCCAAGAAATTTGTTCTCAAAAACGGTTTGTTTTTCATAAAATTGCTAAGTACAATAAGACATTCTCTTGAAAACATGATAAGTAATTTTTTCTAAAGTATATGAGAGCGCAGGCGAAGTGTTTCGCTCATTTTTTAAATCTGACTACAAGGATTATTTCAAAATTGCTAGTTTTCGAAACCTATAAAGTACGTATGGAAATTTCAATTTTATTAAACAAATTGCATGCAATAATGGTTATAACACTCAACTTATTGATACACTAATTAAAGAGAAAAATTATAAATTAGCTATTCAGAAAATGTATCCAACTACTTCATCAGATAAAATGAAATACGCCTCCATATTTTGGCAATAAATCAGAAAAAAAAGCCAAAATAATAGACAAAACAAATAAATGTAAAATAACTTTTAAAACAACAAAAAACATTTTAAACACTTTGTTTAATGCTAAAGAAAAAACAGACACTTTACTAGAATCAGGCATCTAAAAATTGAATTGCTCGCACTGTAATTCGGTTTATATAGGACAAACAATTAGAAATTTTGGTATTAGGTACGTACGTTGTTACAAGTATACACACCCCCATAAATCCAATTACGCTAAACAATTATTGGAACACAATCATTCAATGACATCTAATAACACTATAAAATGATTATCCGTATATAAAATACTTAATTAATTTCCCAATATTTATTTATTTTAACCTTATACGTATTTCGCCAGGTTTACATGCCATTGTCAATGGTTATATTTAGAAAGCAAACAGTTAGTGTTATAGCAATAGAACTTGGTGACTTGATCTCGGTAATCGTCTGCAGATGGCTTAATTTCTTATTCCAAAATGTCCAATAGAGGAGAATTTAAGAGATAAATTTGTTGATTTATTAACGGTACAGTTTTTAAATGTTTGTGAATTTCAAAAGCTGAGCTCTAATTTACGTTTGTCATCACAAAAGTGTAAACATTTTATAGTGTTATTAGATGTCATTGAATGATTGTGTTCTAGTAAGTGTTTAGCGTAATTGGATTTATGTGGGTGTTTGTATTTGTAACAACGTACGTGTTCTTTATGCCTAATATTAAAAAATCTAATTGTCTGGCCTATAGAAACCGAATTACAATGCGAACAATTTAATTTGTAAATGCCTGATTTTAGCAAATCATCTGTTTTTGATTTTGCATTAAACAAATTGTTTAAGATGTTTCTAGTTGTTTTAAAACTTACTTTATATTTATTTGTTTTGGTTATAATTTTAGCAATTTTTTCTGATTTGTCAATATTACAATTTACTTTCGGCTTAGACCGCGTCGTCATTTGGGAACTACACCCAGCATAATCAGGTAAGGACCGACCTGTAGCTTGTCTGCCTTTACAAGCATTTGCTCTAGAAGTCTGAGCAATATTTGTTAGTAGGCCCTGCCTGCCTAAACAGGGCCGTGTACTTAGTTAGACGACGCGGTCTAAGCGTAAGTAAATTGTAATATTGACAGTTCGAGAAACCGCGAAAGCCTCAAAGAATATTTTTCTGATTTGACACCAAAATATGGGATCGAGGCATATTTAGTTTTATCGAATAAAGTTGGGGTATTGGGATGCATTTTTTGAATGGCTAATTTATAATCTTTTTCTGAAATTTCCCGATTATAATTAATGTTTAATTATAAAATGTTTACACTTTTGTGATGACAAACGTAAGTTGGATATACTAGAAGCATTTAAAATTCATAAACATTTAAAATATGTACCTTTAATGAATGAACAAATTGGATGTCTTAAATTCACCGTTATTAGACGTTTTGGAATGAGAAATCAAGTCATCTGAACGCAGATATGGAAAACCATGATCAAGTTATGAAGATGTATTATTCCTATAGCAACACCAACTGCTTTCTTTTAATCTTGCCTTTGATAATGACGTGCAAACACGTTGAAATACGTATATAGCTAAAATACAAAAAGTTAAGAACTGTTTTATTTACAATAAATTATTCAGTTAAGGTTTTGTACAAATGTATATTAAACTGGGTATTTTACAAGAAAAAGATATTGGAAATTAAACCAAAATTATTATATTTATCAATTCCAGCTTTACTTCGTTAAAGTCCATATTTAATGAGTATCTGTATATAAAATACTTAATCACTTTAACAATTTCTACATTAGAGAATTGGTTAGTAGAATAAAATTTAAAAAATACACAATACAGAAAAATAAACTTTCCAGATTAGAACAACACACACGTGCACTTCAACCACACACAAAACCTGACACAATAATAAATTTTCATCCTCGTTTTCTAAATTTATCAAACACAGATTTCAATGACCAACAGATAAAATTCCTAAATAAGGGTTTTAAGTTTGCCCCTTTTCCAAAATTTACCAATAATATTAAAGAAATTTTAGCAGTCAATTCTGAACTGATTCTTAAAGAAAGACATTTCCTATATGCAAAATTTCAAATTGCTAATTTTTAAAAGAGATGTCAATCAATACCAATAAATCAGAAAATAAAATAAATAATCAAAATAATTTATTACTTAAATCGATTAAAGAAAAAATTTCTGTAAATAATCTGATTTCTGTCAAGGCAGATAAAGGAAACACATTAGTTATATTACCCAATGACATTTACTTACAAAAAATTAATGATTTCATAACCAATTCAAAATTAAAAACTTTAACTAGTAATCCTACCAAAAATTATGAAAAAGAATTAAAACAAACATTAGAAAATTGCCAGGTTTGTTTAACAGATTATCAAAAAAGACAAATAATAAATCCAAATCCACAACCACCAAAACTATACGGTTTATTAAAAATACACAAACCCAACATGCCCATTAGACCAGTAGTATCATACATAAATGCACCCAACCATATGCTAGCAAAAATACTAAATAATATAGTTACCAGTTTTGATTATAAACCAAAATATTCAGTTAAAAATTCTTCCGCATTAATCAAAAAGTTGTCTAACTTACATTTACCACCACAAAGCAAGCTAGTTAGTTTTGATGTTACTAATATGTTTTCCCAAATACCTCCTCAAGAGTGTATTCCTTTGTTAAATGATATTCTTATTAACAAAAATGTTGAGTTAATAAAACGGACTGAGTTGATTCAATTATTTGAACTTTGCACCAATCAAAATTATTTTACTTTTAATAATAAAATTTATTTCCAAAAAGATGGTTTACCCATGGGAAGTCCAATTTCACCTCTTTTAGCTAACATGTTTATGGAAAATCTAGAAGATCAAATATTCGAATCAAATCAATCTGAGAAAGTTATATTTTGGTTTCGTTATGTTGATGACATTTTAGCATGTTTTAATAGTTCATTTGATTTAATTAATGAATTTTTAATTTTTATTAACAGCTTGCACCCAAACATAAAATTTACACTAGAAACTGAACAAAATAAGTCCATTCACTTTTTAGATTTAAACATAAAAATTAATTCAACTAATAAATTTGAGTACTCAGTTTATAGAAAACCTACACAAACAGACATTACAATACCACACGATTCTTGTCACCATAAAACACATAAATTAGCAGCATACAGGTCCCTGATACATAGGGCTTTGACGGTCCCTTTAGATGAAATTAATTATAATAGAGAAATTTCAATTATTAAACAAATTGCATACAGTAATGGTTATAATACTAAACTTATTGATACATTAATTAAAGAAAAAGATTATAAATTAGCCATTCAAAAAATTTATCCGAATATCCTAACTTCGTTCGATACAGTTAAATATGCTTCGATCCCATATTTTGGTGAGAAATCAGAACAAATTGCTAAAATTATAAACAAAACAAATAAATATAAAGTAAGCTTTAAAACAACTAGGAACATCTTAAATACTTTGTTTAATGCAAAATCAAAAACAGACGATTTGTTAAAATCAGGCATTTACAAATTAAATTGTTCGCATTGTAATTCGGTTTATATAGGCCAGACTATTAGAAATTTTGATATTAGGTATAAAGAACACGTACGTTGTTACAAATACAAACACCCACATACATCCAACTACGCTAAACACTTACTAGAACAAAATCATTCAATGACATCTAATAACACCGTAAAATGTTTACACTTTTGTGATGATAAACGTAAATTAGATATACTAGAAGCTTTTGAAATTCACAAACATTTTAAAAACTGTACCGTTAATGAATGAGCAAATTGATCTCTTAAATTCTCCTCTACTGGACATTTTGGAATAAGAAATCAAGTCATCTGCAGACGATTACCAAGATAAGTAAAAAAGTTCTATTGCTATAACAACGCTAACTGTTTACCTTCATATAACCTTTGACAATGGCATGTTAACATGCTGAAATACGTATAAGGTATAAATAGAAATTGTTAAAGTGATTAAGTATTTTATATACAGATACTCATCAAAATTATTATTCCTTTACATTCATTATTTTAATAAAATAGAAGTAAATTGTTCCTAACGCGTAACTCAAATGGTCGTACTGCAGTGGAAACTAATTTATTTCTATCATTGATTGATTTTTCAGACATAAATGCGTAATTTTAGCTTGTGCGGTACAAATGGTCGTGAACTTTACCATCTTGAGGTGTTAGACAGTCACCACCCTTCACAGATTTATTCAATATTAATTGTTAGCAGTGATCTTTGACGTTTATTGAGTTAGGTGAAGGTGCGGAAAATTAAATTTGGGCACTCCACCGTCGTGATGTAGTCACTCAACTCCTAAGTAACTAATGAACATGTGGTATTCTAATATAATTACATTAAATAGTATGTTCTGTTATAGACATTAATCGTAGATCGTCATACATGCATGCATACTAGGACAAGCCTTTTTCTAACAACTCGCATAGCTAAATCAGCTTTAATATTTCGCTAATAAATTTATAAAGTGTAATTGAATGTGACATGTTTATATATACTGCACTTAAATGAACCAGTTATTGTCCTTTTTAACGAGAAGATTTGCAAGCCGTGTAAAACGGTTATTTTATTTTCATTATATTTTAGATTATGTCATGCCTGCGAGAGCACGCGATGTTTTGAAACGATGCAGAGCTAACTATATTAAGTTATATGCGATGAAATATTTTCTTGCGAATTTACGTCTATTCAAGAGAAATATTTTTCCGTCGTTCCGTAGAAAATTATCTTATTTCTTTGGCAGTATCAGTGTTTACGTTTATGTGTATGGCGCAGGTTCTAGGAGCGAATCAAATTAAAAGGATGCGGTTATTTAGCCCTCCACGTCAATTATAAATTACAAACTAAGAGTTAATTAACTGTTTATTATGAATAAAATACTTTATTACTTCAACATTATTTATTTATTTTAATCTTATACGTATTTCGACATTTTTACATGACATTATCAAAGGTAATATTAAAAAGTAAACAGTTAGTGTTGCTATAGAAGCAACAAAACTGTGTGTGTCATGATCTTGGTAATCTATGTCTGCCAGTGACTTGATTTCTTATTCCAAAATGTTCAATAGAGGAGAATTTAAGACATCAATTTGCTCAGTCATTAAGGGTACGGTTTTTAAATGCTGGTTCCTGTAGCAACACTAACTGTTTAGTGTTTACATTTTGCCTTTTTCGCTATACGAAAAAGAAAGAGAAAGGTATTGTGATTTTCAGGTTGGATTTAGAGCAAATGCAAAGTTTTTTTCGTTTCGGGCGTACTGGCCGATACACGAATTATGCCTAAAAGGAAGATACTTTTATGACAAACATTTTTAACCTAAACATTTTGACTGATAAGCGGGTTTTAGGGCCTTGAGACACCAATAAAGTAGACGCTGCAGAAGCGTCTGTGTGTGTATCTGTGTGTCTGTCTGGTGTCTGTATACACTTTAGAGTGCAAACGCCTTAACGCAGAAAAACCAAATTTGCCTCAAAGATTGCTAATTGCATAAGATGACACCGCAAGAAAATGAGCTTGGTCCGACAAAAAAAGCGAGGGGTATGTCAAAATAGACGCGCTTGAAACAAAAAACACCAAATTATGAAATCGATTTTGAGATTTCAAGAGATAAATATAAGTTGCAACTAGAAAACACAAAACATCATAAAACCACTCGACTGCTTCAAAAAATGGGGAGAAAGGGGAAGACTGCTTTTGTCAATATAGACGCGCTCAGAAAAGAACCTTAGATTCGTATTCTACGCATGTAGAATAGCCGATTTGCGCAAGCCCGATTTTCCTACCACCCCCAGTGTCTCCTCCCCAACGAATTTTTGATATTAAAAAACCGTACGAATTTCGGCTTCAAAATCGGTATAAACATGTTAAACGACAATAGGAACAATCTTTCGTTGGGAAAGTACTTCTGGGAGGTTGCCTTTTGGTCGTTTCCCTAAACAGTTTAATTGAATATTCGCCAAAATACAGATTACAACCAAATAATGAAGTTGATTTTAGATTTCAACGAATAAATATAGGTTTTTTCTATAGCAACTGTTAAAACGTGCTATTATTAACTAAAATTAGAGGGAAAAGTAGCACTTTACCATCAAGGGTAGATAAAGTAGTACTTTAACAGCAAGGAGAGATAAAGTATTTTATTTTTTTTCTACGCACTACAAACTCTATAGCAACCAAAAAGTTATTAAAGCCACCTACTCATTTTTTCGTGAAACTGTTTTTTTCCTGGCACTTTTAAATTAAATTTATCATTGATTTTTCTTCATTTTTTGATCTTCTTTAACAATTGCTATAGAAAAAAATGTTGTATTCCACACGACGATAAAATTTCATTATCTTCTCGATGCTTATTAGCGTCTCGGCTGACGCCTCGACGCTAAAATCGCTCTCGAAGATAAAGTGCAATTTTATCATCTTGTACAATAAATAACTATTACAGCTAACAAATACTAAAAACAAAACAATTTCCAAATGTCAAAAAATTGC
Source organism: Ctenicera cuprea (assembly GCA_958336395.1). Classification (NCBI taxonomy): domain Eukaryota; kingdom Metazoa; phylum Arthropoda; class Insecta; order Coleoptera; family Elateridae; genus Ctenicera; species Ctenicera cuprea. The sequence goes on from OY284494.1 coordinate 18,140,085, forward strand.
CTATCAAAATTTTTCTCAAATTATTTCAAAATTTTAAAAAATTTACAGTAATTTCCAAAATTTCAATATTTACAAAAAGTTTCAATATTTTTATAACTTTTAAAAATGTTCATAATTGTAAGAAAAAACTTTCAAAATTTTCAAAAATTCTTAAGTATTTCAAGTATTTTTAAGATTGTTAATATATCACAATTTTTCAACATTTTCAAAAAGTTTCAATATTTTATAAATATTCAAATAATTTCGACAATTTAAAAAATTATTAAATTTTCAATACTTTTCAACATATCTAAAAATTTTCAAAATTTTCAAAAAAATATCAAGACGTAAAGTAATTAAAAGTAATCAAAATCTTCCAAAACTTATAAAAGAAAGCAGCACTTTTAAATTTTTAAATAACATCTGATATAAATATCTTTTTCAAAAATTTTAAAATACTCGAAATTTCAAAATTTACAAAAGTTTTCAATATGGTTATAATTAAAAAAAAAAATTTTCAAGTATTTTTCAGATTTTAAAATTTCAAAATTTTTAATTATTGTCAAATATTTTCAAAATTTTCAAAGTATTTGAATATATCAAAATTTTCAAAAAAAAAATTAAATTTTCAACACTTTTCAGACTTAAAATAATCAAAAGTAGTCAAAATTCTCCAAAAATTATAAAAGAAAGTAATATTTTTAAATTTTTAAATAACATCTCGTATAAATTATCTTTTTTTAATTTTAGAAATATTCTAAGTTTCCATAAAATTGTCAAATTTTTGAAATGTATTAAAAATTTCCATAAATGCCCGCGGCGCGGCGCGGCAGTTGCCCGACAGCTTTTTAATATAACATTTGATAGTGGCATGTAAACATGTTTAAATACGTCAAGTTTAAAATAAATAAATATTGTAGAAGTAATAATGGGGGGGGGGGGGCAAGGACTCTCACTTAGTTGAGAGGCATGAACAAAGACACCTTGTGCGGGGGCGGCGTTGTAACGGTTACTTCGGTGATTTTAACTTGGTACGCCCACCTCTCTTCGGAGAGGTTCAAGGTTTCCTTAATTGGGACCACGGAGACTGGGTGAGTGACTTCACCAGGCGAAGTGTAGCCCTTAAGATGGGTTCTAACATCTCAGCAGTAGCTCGCTCTCTGGAATGGAACCCTGTTACCTGACCGGGGTACCGGGAGCGTACCAGCCCGTTTTCTCTCGACGTGAGCTGGATGGCAAATAGTCCGGCAGGTAAAAGGGGGTCCCCGCTCCTTGACCGGGTAGTCTCGCATTGACCGTGTGATGGGGGTCCGGCGGGTTAAGGTGCATCCCAGGATGGGGAAGCGCAGTTGCTGGTATGAGAGTCTTGGGCCCTATGGGTGTAAACAAGTTAGCCCCCAGTATGGGTCTTAACACCTGAGCGGTAGCGCTCTCAGGAATGGAAACCCCGCTCCCTGACCGGTCCGGCAGGTGATGGTGCTTTCCAGGATAGAGTGGCTGCTGCCGCAAAGAGACCTGGACCCTAGGGGTGTCGCTTGCAGCCAGCCCTCAGTATGGGTCCTAACGCCTGAGCGGTAGCACGATCGCTGAAATGGAAACCCCGCTTCTTGACCGGGTTAACTCTTACGTACCAGCCTCGTTGCTGGATGGACCTGAGCTGAATGGTAGGGGTTCCGGCAAGTGATGGTGCTTTCCATGATGCAGTGGTGTGCAGCTGGCATTGGGGACTAGGACCCTAAGAGTGAGGCCCACTTTGCCTGCTCACGCCCACTATCTAAGTGTCGACCCAGAGGGTTCGTACTTATGTACACCCGACGCTGTTAAGGTGCCGGCCACTATGATCAGGTCGGTTACCGATCAGTCTGGACGGTGCGTAGCTCACCAGTGCTGGGACTTGCGAGGTCCTAACTGGGAGGGGCAGCGCTGCTTGGCATGCGCTTGCTACGATAAGTCCAACCAGTTACTTTCTTTGACTGGTACTACAGGGACCAAATCCGAGCCTGCGGGGGATTCACACCCCCCGTTTTTGGTCACGGAGTAGGACTCGTGGTGGCAGTGGTATAACCTAAGTGCAGGTTAGGGCCGTCTTAGTGCGGTTCGACGGGTGAGCTGCGTCTCAGCTCGGGCACTGATCTGCAGAATCAGTAGAGATTTAGGTAGGCTCCCTTCACCAGTAGGGGCTTAGGGCTCGCAGCCTGATGCCAGTACTGGTAGCCTGTTCTCTTTCTTGTATTGAGGGCAGGCGCGTTGATCGAACGTACCTTGATCATGGCGTCCCAAAGGGTTTCACCGCCTGGAGGGGGGACGGATATACTTCATTGCTGGGTGCTGTCCTAGTCTTTCAAATCAAATGGTGTTGAAGTAATAATATATTTTATTGGTACTAAATATGACCTTCGACGAAGTAAAGCTAGAACTTATAAATAATTAACCATTTAGTTTGAAATAAAAGGGAAACAGCATATGTTTGATTTTTGTTGGTTTTTTTAAATTCCGCATTGTAAAATTAACTGATGAAATGCTCCCACATAGTATTTTGTAATACTTTTTAGACGTTTAAAAACCTTAGTCAAACTATATGCGGACGATTCTAAGTATACACTAAGAATTCATTCTATTTCCGGGTTATGTCATAGATTCAACATTGACACAATTAAATTAAATTGATAGTTAACTGAAATCAATTCCTTTATACGCAGCGTTGATATCGGCCTGGAAATATCGTCGTAGTGTTCTAATATTACGAAGAATTAATTATTCATGCAGATGTGAAATTGTCATGGCGAGCATTAGCAGTAAAAGCTTCTTTTCTAAATATTTCAGAGAAAAACTAAGTTTTTATATGTAAAATAAAATTAAAGAGCTTCTTGGTAATGTAATTTGAACGGGTAGATATAATTCGAAGCTACTGTAACGTAGTCCCGAGCAAAAAAACAACGAACAAGTTAGTTCAAATGAAATAAATATTAAATAACTTTAAAGTGAATTTGTATTCTAATTCTAAATGGAAACGGATGCACACTCAGACGAGAATATGAGTACACCACTATTGAGAATAAAGTCTCATGGGGTAGGGAAAACAGGATCATTAAAATCGTTCAGAAACAGAGGTCAGTAAAATTGTGCGAAGCTGTTCTGCTTACTCTAGAAGTTGTTATTTATCATATTTTCAATAGTATTTTTGTATCAACGCTTATCCTGATTAGAAATTCACAACATTCTTACTACTGCAGCGGGAGCATATTGCAAATAAACTGTTGGCAGATGGATATCGCACTACAGAGATGCAGAATTTTCTTATAGGAAAAAATGCTTTAATTAGTTAAAAAAAAACGATTACTTGGTATTAAAGAAAACCGGATAAACCAAGAGAAAATTTTTCATCAGAAAATGGGGAAGGGGCTAGCTTAACTAAATATTAAATTATTAAGAAATTAAAATTAGATTTCTACTTTACTATTAATCATGAGCAGAGCGTGGATTTATATGTATTTATTTTTAGAAAATGAGCGCTTGATAAATCAGAAAAAAAAGCACGAAAAATCACAAAATAAGCAAAATTTAAAAAAAAAACCAAAATGTTTATGTGTTTTGCATAAGAATAAGGTATTGTTACAAATATTTCAATACAAAATAAAAACTAAAAAATGTAATTAACAACAAATAGAAATATACTTTCATATAAATTTCTTTGCCGTTCAAACCATGTTTTTATTAGAAATTTAACTGAAGCGTGTTATGGGAAAACCACAGAATATTTTTAGATTAGTTTTTAAAGATGAGAAATATTACAAAGGCGTAACGTACGGTTTTCAAGCAGCTTCTGCAAAGTATTTTGTGTGTAGGGCCAGCGGGTGGTCTAGTGGTTAGAGTCCCAACCTCTAGAACTAGACTCCCAACGGTAGTAAATTCGAATCCTCTGCCCGTCGGAAATTTTTCTGAATTAGTTAAACCCGGCGTGTCCATGGACGGTGCGTGTGGTGTATGTTGGGTTGCGTGTCTTTTCGGGGTGGGGCATGCTAGACCGGTTGAATAGCGCTGAAGTGCGCTGAGCCCGGGTAAGGGGGTGGTATGGGAATCATGGAGTCGTGCTCACGCACGGCCTCATAATTATTAAAAAAAAAGTATTTTGTTATTTTCAATAACCAATTCAGGAAAATCTTTACGTCAAGTTGCCGGTGAGGATTTTTCCTTGACTTTAGGCATTTTATAATTGCAAATTAAAATAATTCACAATTATTCACACAACATCACAACACAATAGAGTGCTCCGGATTACTGACGTTAACAAAAGACAAAACAATGTTTTTGGCCTATTTACAAATAGACGCCATAGACTATTGTGTGTGGCTTTCTATAGTACACCGAACTTGGTGATTCCCCGAGCGTACTATATGTTTCTTTGAGGGATGTTCGTTTGGCCGAGCAGGGAATTTGTACAATGTGTATAAACATTCGGTAAATTATTCGCTGAGTCGTTTAAATTGAAAAATAGTAAATTAATTAAATTTTTCAAACTAAAAATTGCAAATATTAAATTTTATATAAACAAAAGCACCAACTAGCTGTATAAAAGCTAAAATAAGCGCATATAAGCGGTGTAGGGATCGCAATAAGCAACAAAATACGCAAAGTAAAAATGATGATTATATTTTTCATGAATCGTGAAGATACAAGAGGATTTTCATTTGCGTACAATAATAGTGCGTAAGCAAAATGCTTAAAATCCGCTCTCTAATCATGAGCGATATAGTTTAAATAGCAATTTATTATCTTCTCTACGTTTGTTAAATAAAATATTTTTAATTTTCAATTTTTAAAAATTCATAGAGGACGACGACACAGAGCAATTATAGCATTTAGATAAAAAGTAAATTGTAGGCCATTTTTAGCTTTATAGGCCTACTACGTTTTTGAAATTTTCAAAAACTTAATTTTTTTTTATTTTATAGTAGCGATTGGTTCAAGTTAAAGAGTTTGAAAAAAGCGTTGGATTTCCCCTAAGGTTTTTTCTTATATCTCGTTTTCAGATTAAAAAAAAACAGTTTGTCTAAAAAATGCTACCAAAAAACATATCTAACTTTCGAATGTTTTGAAAAAGCTTATACATGTGTAAGACGTAACCAAATAGCAGCTGCGGCAGTGGTTTGTAGGATATTAAAAGCGGTTTAGGGTTTGCATCATAGCGGTTTGTATCTTCTAGTTAATAGTTTCCCGGTAAGTAAAATTGTTAATCGACGTAAATTCTTCTTCTTCTTTTTTGTTGCACCCATTTTTACCTCACGGTGTTGAGTCTTGATCTATCTATTAAAGTTGCTCCTCTCTCTCGCCAGTATCCTTACTTCTGCGATGGTCCCCCCCCCTTCAATGCCATTTCCTTAATGTTTTCTTCCCACTGGACTCTCGGTCTGCCTCGTATTCTCCTCCCTTCGGGTTTCATATTGGAGATTTTCTTAGGACTTCTCTCGTTTTTCATGCGAACTAGGTGGCCATACCAATTTTATTGTTTTTCCTCCACTTCTTCTAATGGCTTCAGTTTTAGTTCGTCTCTGATGCTTCTATTGTGCACTCTGTCTCTTCTGTTTTTTTCTTGTATCTATCGGAGGTATCTCATTTCTGCGGCTGTTATTTTGGATTTGTGTTTTTTCAACATCGTCCACGTTTTGGCCCCATATGTGAGTGTAGGTATCTATATGGTTTTTTTAGATGGAGTATTGTTTTTGTGCTTAGTTTTTTTTCTTATCAGAGTATTGTTGATTTGATAACATACTCTACTTGCTTTGCTTATACTGTTGCGCATCTCTTGGTCGATCTTCCCGTCCCTTTTTCGAGCGATGATTCTCTTAGGTATTCCTGTTTGTCTACAAGTTCCGGTTGTTGTTCATCTATACTTACGTCTATGATTTCTTGCTCTCTTCTTGTTTTGTAATATTCAAGATCTTGTTCTATACTTGCTTATTTCCATTCCTTTTTCTCGCTTAGATTGTAGTAGCCTATTTTTGTAGCTCTGGTTTGATTTTTAGCTATTTTTATTATTTGGTCTATAAAAACAACGAAAAGTAATACGCTTAACCTGTTGCAACACAAGCCGCTAGGCGAGTGTTGTAATCACATGTGTGACATAAACACCTTACGTGTTGCATACAATATTTTTTCTACTTCCGTTAAAATAAATACAAAAGTGCATTACAAATTATGATTTTTTGACGTTTTCATAACACTTATAAATCAATTTAAAAAGCCACACTATCAAAAAATCTTCAATTTAATAAATAAAGTGTCTATTACCTAGCGGAAGTAAAACAAATCTAATATGTAGGAACGAGTATTATCATTTATGAGCTACAAAAGACTAACGAAAGCATTAGAGACAAGAAATAGGCAAAGAATTTTATTTAACAAGGTGTTTGCCCTAAACTCCTGTAACCCAAACCAGCTGAATAAATCCATTCTCCATTTTCACGTCGTTCTCAATTTCAAACATATGATCGCGTTCTAAAAATTTTATGTTCTTGAGCGAACATATTGCAAACGTTATTAAAATTTCAATTCCACAATAATATTCTGACGTTGCTTGACAAATAGCGCATTTGTTTTAGTTGAATTAAGAAACGACATCTTTTCCACAACTCGACGCCAGATGTCATGACTTTTTTTTGCTCATACGATATGACCAAAATAATCAATACGGGTTGGTTATAATTAGATTGTGTTTTATTGTCATCTTGTAAATACTTCTCTCAATGCTTATTTAAAATTGTACTATTACATTATAATTGTGATTTATAAAAAATTTGAAAACAGTGTATAGTATACACGTTGAAATTTTATCCAAATGTGTATAAAAGTATGACATATCAAGATTTAATTTGAACTCAGTCAATCGGTAATGTTCTTTCTTTCATAAATTTAAGGTGAAATGCACGTCCTACAGAGAAAAACTATGACAAAATATGTATACTAAAAGCATTTCCTGGAATGCCCAGCCGCTCAGAGTTTGTTAGGCTATGGCACGCCGTTTTACTTTTTAATAAGTGCTGTGAAATCGGTATTACAAAACATTTATAATAATATGGGCTATTTATTTCAGATATCAGGAATGTATTTCAGATATCGGAAATGCATTTCAGATATCAGAAATGCATTTCAGATATCAGAAATTCATTTGTGATATCTGGAATGAATTTAAATTTAAATATTAACAGAAATTAGGTTTTAAACATTTATATTATGACTGTGTTATTAAAAACCTTCCAAAAATCGCACTAAAATGGTCAGTTGTTAATTGTCAATATAAATTTATAATTTCACGGTGATATTATAGAAGGTTAAAAATATCGCAGCGAAATAGAAAATATTTTATTTCAAATTTGTGATCATATTTTTCTTATAACTGTGATATCAAAAACATGAAGAATGTTGCTGTAAAGTTAAAAATTGGTGATTTCTAATATCAGGTCGATTTCTTATTTCACAGTGATATTAAAAAAAGTTAAAAATATTACAGTGCATTTGAAATAGTTAGATTAAAAATATGTAGTAACATTTTTAATATGACTGTCATATTAAAAACACGAAAATATAAGCGACTATTCAAAAATTGTCGAGTTTTGACGTGTCTGGCTTCAGTAAACAATTATGTATCATCTCTTATTTACTTTTTATGTAATATTCTTTTTATGCTCCCTTTATTGAAACACTGGCAGTTTTCTTTCTGACATATCGTGACTGTTTTAGAACTACTGCAGGTTGCAATGGAAAAATGTACACTTCTCTACTCTTGCTAATATGTTTTATACAGGGTGAATCAACATCTCTTTTACTATGGAAAATCGAATAGGGAACTAAGAGGACCACATTTTTAATTATCCATATAAGAGTACCAAACTTGTGTTTTATAATAGAGAAATTTCAATTATTAAACAAATTGCATACAGTAATGGTTATAATACTAAACTTATTGATACATTAATTAAAGAAAAAGATTATAAATTAGCCATTCAAAAAATTTATCCGAATATCCTAACTTCGTTCGATACAATTAAATATGCTTCGATCCCATATTTTGGTGAGAAATCAGAAAAAATTGCTAAAATTATAAACAAAACAAATAAATATAAAGTAAGCTTTAAAACAACTAGGAACATCTTAAATACTTTGTTTAATGCAAAATCAAAAACAGACGATTTGTTAAAATCAGGCATTTACAAATTAAATTGTTCGCATTGTAATTCGGTTTATATAGGCCAGACAATTAGAAATTTTGATATTAGGTATAAAGAACACGTACGTTGTTACAAATACAAACACCCACGTAAATCCAATTACGCTAAACACTTACTAGAACAAAATCATTCAATGACATCTAATAACACCATAAAATGTTTACACTTTTGTGATGATAAACGTACATTGGATATACTGGAAGCTTTTGAAATGCACAAACATTTAAAAACTGTACCGTTAATGAATGAGCAAATTGATCTGTTAAATTCTCCTCTACTGGACGTTTTGGAATAAGAAATCAAGTCGGAATTCGAAGCCTCCACCTATATAGGTATCTAGCTTAGTGCTCTACCAACTGAGCTACCGAATAATTTATTTAAATTATAAATACCGAATAGATAGAAGTCATATTCTCAATGGAAAATATGGGTTGTAAAAAATATTGCGGTGAATTATTAAATATTACTTCAAAGTATTTTACAACTTTAGAACCAATTTTTGTTATACTATATAACTATATCTTCAGCAGTGCTATTAATGTGCAAGCCTCCAAGTCCTATTAACAGTCACAATATAAGTAGCTCAATATAAAATGATATAATAGTTCGTATAAGATATAGTATGCAAATTAAGTGTCCTATATTACATCGTTATACAAAGTGTCCAAGATAAGGAGTGCATTAATGGGGATCTTGCAAACGGTAATAGACAATGATTCGGTTAAATGCGAAGAATTGTTCAGCATCTCAAGTACTACTATGATCTATATTCAATTCCTACAATTTTTGCTTAATTTTCAGTACAGACTGAAATAACTAAAATTTTCAGTTTTTTGTGTATAACTTGGTTATTATCAAAGATAGCGCAAAGAGGTTTTGACAGTATTAATATTAATACACCTGTTTACACAGATTTCGAAATTTCGAATTAAAATTTTTATAAGTCGTTCAATTTTCAAGATATTGACATTAACTTCCCTTTTTTAAATATGCGTCAAACGCGGTCATGTCATCATTGAATAGAGCTTTTTTTTCCTTTTCTCTGGTATAAGGTTTGATGGATTTAATTTCACAAACAACGGAGTTATAAACAAAAAACCGTTTTCTTATAGTGTGCTGTGAAAAAATGTTTTCTTGTAGCAGGCTGAAAAATAACAAAAATATAGAAACCGCTTTGCGCTATCTTTGATAATATCAAAATTATACACAAAAACCGAAAACTGAAAATTTTCGTTTTTTTCAGTCTGTACTGAAAATTAAGCAAAAATTCTGGGATTTGAATGTGGATCAAAGTAGTACTTGAAATGCTGAATAATTCTTCTCATTTAACCAAATCTCTATCTCTTATCGTTTAGATCTCCCTATCTTGAACACCCGTATTTTCACAACTATTAATTATTTATTTAGAATATCTACTTACCTTATATTAGTTATATTTTTACAAATAGTAAAAATTTTAATCTAGTAATTTTTTGGTAAAAGCTATTCGTAGAAAACTAGCAAGTTTTGAATTAAAGCATTAACAAACTATTCTTAAATATCGCATCAATATATATTTTGCGAGATTCCTATATTAAAAAATTAAAACAAATCAGTTAAAAGTGTTATTACTTATAATGTTCAAAGAATATAAATAATGAGGGCCCCTACTACAGTGGGTTGCAAAAAATATTTAGCTCTGAAAAATTTGTTAATTTTTTACCTGTTATTTAATATTTTTACTAAATTAATAAACGAAGAAAATAAATTTATATTACCTACCACACGTTTAAGGAGTATCACAAATATCGCACCCCAAACCCCATACCAGCCAGTGGAACGCACTCGCGAGTCGCGCCAGCGCGATCAACTCACGCACTACTGAGTAAAGGCGTCAAGAAACGCCACCAACTGCGGAAGCACAGTCGAAGACACGCGTTTTTGATGAGTTTTTTTAAATGCGTGAGCAGTTAAAGCCATATGTGTAGTCCTGATCGTGATAACATGCGGGTTTACACATGGGAAACAGTTTTAGTGGAAGATAGTCATTGAATTCGGGAAGTTTAGACCGTCTTACGTAACTTCTTTGCAATGTCTAATGGGACAGTTTGTTGACATCGCTCGTTTACTGTTGCTGCGATTTGGGGCACGTCGATTGAATTAATGCCAAAAATAAATGGCTTTATGTTCATTATTTATTTAAATTGATGTAACAGACACTGCAGCTAATTATGGACATACAGGAAGATGACTTCGTTGTCTCGTAACAATAATTTTAGACACTTTTTTGATACTCACAACTTTTAGCAATCATTTCTATTTTTAAATATCGTATGAATGAAATAAAATCATTATTATGTAGTTTTAAGTTCAAGATTGAACATTTTTAATTTTCTCCTGGGCTTGTCATTTAAAGTGTTGTGCATAGATACTTTTTTTTGTGTCTAGATACAGATACATATCGGTATCTAGATATAGATGTTAGATACTTTACCCAAATTCATCTAGATATAGATAAGATACTTAAGAAAAATATATACACTGTGTCTATAAAGTAACCCCCCCCCCCTCCCCCAACTAACTTTTGAACGACTTGATATTTTACTACAAAATTTGGTGTGCTTTAATCGAAAATTGAATACTTTTTCACCCATTTTGAATTTCTTTTCTAAATGGAAAGAGGGCCGAGTAACACTTCATTTGAAAGGTCTTTTAGTTCTGCGCCTGATCCTAGAGTTTCAAAGAAAACTATTGAGCCATAACAAAATGATAAATCTTTGAAGATAAAGTCTATTAAAAAAAAACAAATATTAAAGCAAATAAAAATTAAATTAAGTGTTCGAAATGTTCACCATTCACTTCGTGGCACATAAAAAGTCGATTATGAAATTCCTGCCTTACATTTTCATAAGTTTCTGGAGTGATATTTCTGCAAACTTCTGTAATGCGTCGCTCCAGTTCTTCATTTGTTTCTGGACGGGTTCTGTACACTTTCGATTTCAGATATCCCCATAGAAAAAAATCTAAAGGGGTTAAATCTGGGGAGCGGGCCGGCTATTCTACAGGCCCCCCGCCTACCAATCCATCTTCCAAGAAAATGTCCGCTGAGAAAGTCAGAAACTGGCTTATAATAATGAAGCGGCGCACCGTCTTGTTGGAACATAACGTTTTCAATATTATTTCCAGCCACCTGAGATATTTCTGAGAAAATTTTGTCCTGCCAATGAAAAAGTGGAAAATTACAATCCGCCATTTTGTTATGGCTGAATATTTTTCTTTGAAACTCTAGGACCAGACGCAGAACTAAAAGACCTTTCAAACGAAGTGTCACTTAACTCCCCTTTCTATTAAAAAAAAATTTTAAATGGCGCCCAGCCGCCATTTTGAATGATACAAAATTTTTATTATTGGCTAAAAAATAGTATTTCATTTCCCATTAAAGCACACCAAATGTTGTGCTAAAATATCACGTCGTTCAAAGGTTAGTTGGGGAGGGGGGGGGGGGCGTTACTTTATAGACATACAGTATCTAGATACTAGTTTAGATAGTAGACACTCATTTTTTTGGTAATCGGTAATATATTTATTTTTATTATTTTCAAAGCGCAATCTGCAAATATGCAATACTTTTTAATGCATAAATTGATTTTATTTGCCTATTAAATGATTATTCCTTCCGTCGCCTGCGTTGATTTGTGGAAACTAACGTTTTAACGTTAGTTTGCACAAATCAATGCAGGCGACAATTATTTAAATGTTTCAGATTTTGTTTTATGTTGCCATGGAAATGAAATTTGAATGTATCAAATAAGACAGCGCCCTCCGGGGGGAATAATTTGCATTTGATTTGGGGAGAACCAATCGCAGATCGCAGTTTCAAGTAGCCAGCAAGAGTGCTTACGCTTAGCCCCTCTGGTTATGTCAGCTACCGGTTGTTATTTAAACAATGTGGAAGTGCCTATTATTACGCTTAAGCGGTTTACGGTAAAATTTCAATTAGAAAAAGTAAATATACTCACGAAAGAAAAAAGTTTGTGGAAAAGTATCCAAACATTTTTGTATCTAGATACTGAGTAATATACTTGGCTTTGGAATGTAGATATAGATGACTGATATTTGAAAATATGGAACAAATAATTTTCAGCCTTAATGGTATAATTGGTCGAATTCGCCTATCCGACACGAAGGCAATGTTTGCCGATGATTATTAGCGTCAAAATGGTCTCGTATAAGCTGCATGATGCATGTTACCTAAATGAATTCTGTAGGAGCAAGCCCATTTGACACTGTTTCAAGTGGTGAAGTTTATAAGTCGGGGATTGCTTTGTAGAGGTTTGTGGTGCCTACCTGCTGTGCTCTTATCTAAGTTTCCCATTCTCATGACAGTTGGTGGTTTGATTGTATTTTTTAACACCTAGGTACATAAATTGTTAAGTAAAAATCCTGATAAATACGAACTCATCTTGAGAGGCATTTCGAAATTTTATTTCGCTCAAATGTGTTGTGTTTGCGTTTGTAACATTTGAAAATTATTGATATAGCGTAATTTAACATTACATTTTAAAGCAAGCAATCGTAATAAACCGGACCACAAACTAGACATATGTAGCACCAAGTAGCGTCATAGCTGCTGCCAACATTTTCAAAAACAAACGCAAACAATTCGGGAAGGTTGAATGTAGTTCATTTTTAGCATTTTTAACTATAAACCGGAAGACTTTTTTGGTTTGTAAACTTTTTTAAAATATCCTGGGAAACTATGTATTACTTATAGGTATACTTACATACCTAATACTTATTAGTACTTATTAGTCTATTACATAGATAATATGAAAAAAAAATCACTTGGCAACTGTTAGGTAATAAAAAATAATTTCGTCTTCGTAAACACCTGTAAAACTACCAGCAGAAAGGTACTAGGTAGCTATGTTTTTGAAGTACGATGAAAAATAAATGTTGTTGTACTATTTCGTTAGGTACAGTATGTACAGTCGGTTTGCCGAACATAGCCAACGCCATGTGAAAGAAAGAGAAACCACGAATAAGCATATGCGGTAGTATCTTTTAGACCAAAAGAGATGCGGGATACAAAAGAGAGTGTTGATCCGTTTTGTTACCGGCAGCGTCGGGTGTGATCGGCTTCCCGTGCATAAATGTCCACGCCTCCGCTATTCGCTATTTTTTTGTTCTAATGTGAAAGGAGTATACTTTCTTCTACACGGCATTCCCTACGTTTCGTAAAACGATTTAAAACACAGTGCTTAAAACATATTAAAGCTCACTATAATTCAGAAGATATTGCAGAGCATAACTCGATACAGGCCACAACGTTATATTTAACAAGACTAAAATCCTGGCCTGTTTTTCTAACTACTTCAACCGTGTGATTCTTGAATCCATAAAGTAAAACACCTAACAATCTTAACTCAGACCGCAGATATCCTCTCCACAATGCTTACAAACTACTATTTTCTACAACACAACATTACACACAACAGTCCCGCCCTCCAACCGCTACAGCCTGACAGCCAATCACACACCCGCCCCTTATAAAGCAGGACAAGCAGCAATTTATATAGTACAATTAAGAACATGAACAGGGACCCTTGAAAGGAAAAGTGGGGACAATTACTAACAATATTGTATATATAATAAATTATAATTAAGTATAAACAAAATACTTTTCACTTCAACAATATTTATTTATTTTAACCTTATACGTCGTTCGACATGTTTACAGGCCAATATCAAAGGTAAACATGTCGAATTACGCATAAGGTTAAAATAAATAAAATATTATTAAAGTAAAAAGTATTTTATTCATACTCAACAAATGTAAACTTCAACAAAGTAAAGTTAGAACTTGTTAATAAAATAAATTACAACTTCGGTAAATTTGTTTTAATAATTAGGTATGTGATGTATCGATGCAGTTTACAAAAATAAACACGATCCAACTACATAACGAATTTACGCTGAATTTTATTCAGTTGCATTGTAATGGACGCGTATCTATATGTTAAACTTCAAATATGTAATAGTAAAAGCAGTAATTAGACAAATACATATAGAACAATAACATTACAAGCGATATTTTTCATAAATTGGAGATTAACTACGGTCACCTCATATTTAGCTATGAGATGGAATGATCCGATTTAATATTTTTTATTGTGTGTGAACGATGTTATAACGCTCATATTTTAAAACAAATAGGCTAACAATTATTAAACAGAAATTAAAAATGACACAAATATTGGAAGCTGAAGTTACCATAACAAACGCGCTAGGTGAAAAACGCTGCGTCTACGCTATAATAACTGTACCTGTAGGCTACGCCCTACAATAGTTTTTTTAGTAACTTTGAAAACGTATGAGACGACGCGCGCCGCCTGGGTTGTATAATCTCGGGTCCGAATTGAATATGTAGAAATGACAGCAATTGCTATATAATTCATAAAACTAAGAATTCTATCCACAGACTGCTACAATACCTACGCAGAGTCGAGACGTTATGGAGCTGAATACTTTCTCCTCGAAATCTGGTTCGTAAATAGAGGCTAGTTAAACTGCGGTTGAACTGCTACTACTTCAAACAAACAACGCATCCAATTTTCTTCTTTGCATCAAACACTGCATTTGTCCGATGGATATACAAAGAGGCGCCTATATAATTGACGCGCAAATATGTGGCTTCTGGTTTAAAAAGATATTAGACCTGACTTGCTTAGTTTATGAAAAACCTGAAATTTTGGATTTTTTGTTTTCGGCTATACCTCATTTATCATTTATGTCACATATTTCTAGTTCACGCATTATTGAGACACTTTTTTATGCTGTATCTAAACTTTTGATCAGATTTGGTATAACTGTTACCATTGCTTATGGTCGGCATTTAAAATTTTTTTATATTTGAATCAGTGGCGGTTTTTCCATTGGGTCAAATGGTCATTGACCTCCCAATGCAATAAGAAAAAATAAATAACTATTTTTTATTTGAGTACATCACATATTAAATGAATGAATGGCAACACCTCAACCTTCAACCTTCAATCCCTCAACCTTCAACCCCTCAAACTTCAACCTTCAACCACTCAGCCTTCAACCGCTCAACCTTTAACACTTCAACCTTCAACACTCAACCTTCAACCCTTCAACCTTCAACCCCTCAACCTTTAACCTTCAACCACTTAACCTTCAATTTTTGGCCCCTCAACCTTTAACCTTCAATTCCTCAACCTTCAACCTTTAACTCCTCAACTTTCAACCTTCAACCTTTAACTCCTCAACCTTCAACCTCTCAATCTTCAACCTTCAACACCTCAACCTTCAATCTTCAACCCATCAACCTTCAACCTTCAACCCCTCAACCTTCAACTCTTTAACCTTCAACCCCTCAACCTTCAATCTTGAACCCCTCAACCTTCAACCTTCAACCCCTCAACCTTCAACCCCTCAACCTTCAACCTTCAACCCCTCTAACTTTAACCTTCAACACCTCAACCTTCAAACTTCAACAACTCAACCTTCAACCCCTCAACCTTCAACCCTTCTAACTTTAACCTTCAACACCTCAACCTTCAACCTTCAGCCCCTCAACCTTCAATCTTCAACCCATCAACCTTCAACCCCTCAACCTTCAACTCTTTAACCTTCAACCCCTCAACCTTCAACCTTCAACCCCTCAACCTTCAACCTTCAACCCCTCAACCTTCAACCCCTCAACCTTCAACCTTCAACCCCTCTAACTTTAACCTTCAACACCTCAACCTTCAAACTTCAATAACGCATATCCAATTTTCTTCTTTGCATCAAGCACTGTATTTGTCCGATGGATATACAAAGAGGCGTCTATATAATTGACGCGCAAATATGTGGCTTCTGGTTTAAAAAGATATTAGACCTGACTTGCTTAGTTTATGAAAAATCTGAAATTTTGGATTTTTTGTTTTCGGCTATAACTCATTTATCATTTATGTCACATATTTCTAGTTCACGCATTATTGAGACACTTTTTTATGCTGTATCTAAACTTTTGATCAGATTTGGTATAACTGTTACCATTGCCTATGGTCGGCATTTAAAATTTTGTTATATTTGAATCAGTGGCGGTTTTTCCATTGGGTCAAATGGTCATTGACCTCCCAATGCAATAAGAAAAAATAAATAACTATTTTTTATTTGAGTACATCACATATTAAATTAATGAATGGCTTAACACCCCATGAAGGGGTTTCGCCGCTTCTTAGAAGCTTTCTAAATCGTTTTAGGGTGGATCGGTCCCCGTACATCACATATTACACACTATAAAATTTAAAAAATACTTTATAGTTAATCTTTGTATGAGATTTCAATGCGAGAACGTTTATTAAAGAGCTGTCACAGGATCCGAAAAGTTTGAATGTTTGAATATCGCGCGCGCTAAGCGAATCTATGCGAGGGTCATATGGCTGTTTGTCCACAATTCAGATATACGCCACCGAATAAAGCCGCCGGCTTAAAAGGCCTTCAAATGAATAAGAGTGAAATAGAAAGCTCATTGCGGTAAAATTCAGATTACACAAGCTAAAAAAGGAAAGAAGCTGGTGCGCATTAGAGACTTCAGGGTCGATGACCCCAATTTCTGATTAAGTAAGTAGAATAGCAGCGCATGCTGACCATGTGTAGTTGGTGTATTTGTTCACACGTTCGTTTTATGTTGGCATGACACAAGATTAGTAACAAACGTTCTTTGTGTAGAAATAACCGGAGATTTGTTTGTAGATTGGTTTGGTCTGTGACAAGTTCTTGGGTAGTAAATCTTAATTTAGTAATGTCTGAGCAAAAAATAATGAAACTTAAAGCTCAAAGTGGTTTGAATTTTGAAGAACGTTTAAAGTTAAAAGAAAACGGTCGCCCACAACCAACTCTAATTATTAAACAAATAACATTGTATAGAAATACGTAGGTTAACAGGTATTTTAATAAGTCAGTGTATGCTTTATCGGATTGGATTTGTGAATGTGATATAAGAAACGCGTTCTTCTGTTTCCCGAGTCTGTTATTCTGTGATGACACAATGTGGTGTAAAAACGGCGAAATTCTATATTGATATCAGATTGCAACTGGACCGCGCTTAGCGAAAATCTATTAAAGATTTTAATGAAAATATTGATAAAAATAGGTATATTTTAAATAAAATAATAGATTGCATAAAGTGTTGTGGAGTAATATAGAGAAAGTAAGGCATTACACCCTTAATAATTTCGTGCCAGCTGCTCCATTGACATGTAGAAAAAGAAATAAAATAAATGAAGATTAAAAACTTCTAATTGCAGTAGATATTTGCGACATAATTGTATCGGAGGTTGAACTTAGATTTACACTTTCTAATCATTTAATTGTTTCGCAGTTATTCCAAACAAATAAATTCGAGGAGTACAAAAAATGTTTTCCACATAATGTTTTTAAATTAGTCAAGACTAGTTACCCCGTTATAAACGATTTAAAATTAAAAACCAAACTAGAAGTGCTATACGATCGTGAGGATTTTTTATGAAAGTGCTGGTGCTGTTGCAATACTACAATTATTTATAAACAATAATCTTTGTCAGACTTTTACCGAGAGTGTAAAACTTATTAAAATTTTGTGTACTTTCCCGATGACAACGGTGGAAAGCGAGCGTTGCTTCTCTACTTTAAAAAAGAAAAAAACATTTATGCGTAACACGATAGGGCAAGAAAGGTTAAGT
The DNA here is from genome assembly GCA_958336395.1 of Ctenicera cuprea. Taxonomy (NCBI): domain Eukaryota; kingdom Metazoa; phylum Arthropoda; class Insecta; order Coleoptera; family Elateridae; genus Ctenicera; species Ctenicera cuprea. Next base: position 18,157,999 of record OY284494.1, read on the forward strand.
GCGTTAGCTATGTTAAGCATCGAAAAAACGTCAATTAATAACATTGACAAGTTTAATGAACTAGTGATAGATCATTTTTTCAACGCGAAGGAGCGAAAGATCGACTTGAAATATAAGTCTACCTAAAATTTGGCTGGGTAAGTACATTTTTAACGAAACATATTTCAAAATGATCCCCAGTGCGCCATATCATGAGCCGCCACTGATTTGAATAGAGTTTTTAATTCTGATTTTAACGATGTGTCACACTTTGCATTTTGTTTAAGTTTTGAACATTTTATTACAGATAATAAAAATTTCATAAGAGTGCCATGGAAAGGCCACGTCCTTTAATTTATTTTGAAAAAAATCTAGTAGGCTATGAACCGATGGAAGTAAAACAAAACACTTCTTTTATTTACTTTGGCCTTTAGATACATTAGGTATGTAAACATTTCAAGACACATTGTTTTGAGGGTAGGCAGCAGGTAATGTTATTTTTTTTATAAAAACAAATGCATGACAAATTTTCTTACATACACAATTTACTGAAAATTCCACTTGCAGTTTTTATGTTTGCAACTGACATAACAAATTTGAATAACAGGGTAAGTAATACAACAGATAACACTAGAATATTTTTTTTTTTTTTTTTTTTTAATAAGAATAAACCAGCTCAACATACAGAATGTTATACATGATTAGTAGAACAAGAATATATATACAATAACATAAATTAACAAGAATGGTTTTACCCTGACATGATAATCTAATTTACAATAACAGTTAATCACTTATGTCACTACTCTCCTCTGACAGCAGGATATCCTGAGGGAGCCTCTTTTTCAAGCGAGTGAATGTGGACTTTCGCCCAAGGCTAAAATGCATCGCGCCAGAACAATTAGGTATGTTTGCGAAAAATTTACGAGCAGTGTTACGAATGTAACTGGCTATCGTCTTTACGCCAAGTTCACAATGGATTTGGTCATTTCGCACAAACCACGGAGCATTTACCGCAATACGTAAAACCTTATTTTGGAATGTTTGCATCTTTTTGATATTCGTTTTCGATGTTGCACCCCACACTACACAAGCATACATTAGCACTGGCCGCAATATGCACTGATATATTATCTTCGAACACTTAATGCGTAGGGAAGATTTCCTGTTTATAAGCGGGTAGAGTAAAGCAAGCCTGGCATACACTTCATTTAGCTTTTTGTTAATGTGGAAGTTCCAAGTTAGACGTCGGTCTAGAAACACTCCCAGATATTTTACTGCTGAATCAGAGGGATTCCATTCAATATGTTGTCCATCAATAACAATGTTCCGAGGATTTTCAGGTCTTCGAAGAGTGAATATTTTGCTTTCACACTTACTGGCGTTTAGTTAAATATTCCATTTTGCAAAATACTGTAGCAACTCATTCAGTGATGTCTGTAACCTCTCAGCAGCAATATCTATGTCTGTATGTTGCGTTAATAGTAAGGTGTCATCCGCAAACATAGCTAGTTTTGCCGGAGTAGGCGTTGGTATATCATAGGTGAATATATTAAACAATATGGGACCCATCACTGAGCCTTGCGGGACACCAGCACACATTTTCTTAGTGTTAGAGTATGAGGCGTTTAGCCTTACTTGAAACGTTCTATTACTTAAGAATGATGAAATCAAGTTTATAATATAAGCAGGTGGCGAGATATGAAACACTAGAACTGCACTAATTCAAACAATTATTAAATAAATGTTCAAACGATTTGAAACCTTTGCAAAACATGCTCAGAAGCTCGTCTTAAATAAACTCTCTAATCTGTGTGTTAATAACTGTGTCATTAATTTGTTTTTGTAAAAAATAACTTAACCTGCTGCCTACGCGCAAAACAAAGTTTACTGAAATTTTTGCGTACCTAATGTATCTAAATGCCAAAGTAAATAAAAGTAGTGTTTTGTTTTACTTCCATCGGTTCATGGCCTACTAGAATTTTTTCAAAATAAATTATATGACGTGGTTTTTCCATGGCATTCTTATGAAATTTTTATTTTCTGTAATAAAATGTTTAAAAACTACAACAAAATGCAAAGTGTGACACATTGTTGAAATTAGAATTAAAAACTATATTCAAATATGAAAAAATTTAAATGCCGGCCATTAGAAACAGTTGACAGTCGAAAATGAGCAATGGTAACGGTTATACCAAATCTGATTCAAAATTTAGATGCAGCACGCAAAAGTGTTCTGATAATGCGTTAACTAAGAATATGTAATATAAATGACAAATAAACAAACCAAATATCCAAAGTTTCAGTTTTTTAGTTTATTCAGAAACTAAGCAAGACAGCTCCAATTTCTTTTCTGATTATTATTAGTGAGCATAAAATTCCACAACTTTTCTCTAATTTAACCATCGTCGTATCTCTTCACATAAGCGAAATCCCCATAGTTAACACGCAATTTGATACATCCTGTATAGATGACTAAATGTAGACATCACATACATAATTTATAAATGAATCAGCTTGACCCGCATCTGGTTTCTGGTTCTGTGATTTACCCGAAATTATAAAATTATAACAAATAAAATAATAAAAAAACGCGGTTTAAACATTTTTCTAACTGTATTCAAATGCTTAGTTCTACCTTGACTATTACAATAAATAAAATTTAATACTTCTATTTATAATGTATTTTGTCAACTATAACTTAAAATTTATCGCCTCATTTTTCTTTTTTACATTTTTGTCGGTTATAGCCGCCTTATTTAATTCTTCGAGCCTTCTTAAGTATGTACTAATTAACGACATCAAAGTTATTAACTGTTTTATTTATAGTCATTTTCTCACAAGGAATCTCGAAACATTACACTAGCAAATTATTTTTCGTTTCTAAAGGTCTCTCTTTTGGTTTCACATATCTTTTTTATCTATAATTGATTGAATAATCATAAGGAAGAGCCTAAAATTGAGCCACTTATAAAGATGAAAGGCAACACAAGGCAGATTTTTATTCTAAAAGCGAAGATAGGAAATGTCATAATACGAGAATATGGAGAAATAAACATTTTGACACGTGTACACCGGATCTTGAAACCCTTATCAACATATTTGTGTAGACACATCTCGGATATTTCCGTACGAATTATTTAGTATTGTGTAACAATGGATTTAAATATTTATGAGTCCATTGTACAATCTGTCTATGGAAATATGAAAGAGCAACTTATTAAAGAGCATCTGAAGATTCCTGAAATTTAGGAAAATACAAAAATATTTACAAGAATTCCAATAAAAAGTTTCTTTTTTAATAAAAACTTTTTAGGGAGAATATACTTATCTGAGTTTTCGATAAATGGCGTAACATCAAAAAGTTTTAGTTGAAAAAAAAAACAAATAAAAATCTGGAAGCCTTTTACAAAATTCACGTTGGCAGGAATTTGTTAGTTTAATTACAAGTAATTAATTTTTTTAGGCACGTTTGAGTTTATAACAAATTCATGTAAATATCTTCTCACAGTTAACCCTTAAATGTGATAAACTAGCTTATGCGTTACGTTTAATTGGCGTCAACCAGTTATTAAATACTAAACTTGTATTTTATTAAGTCATATAGGGTGAGCTTAATAACCTACTAAACTTATAGACCCTCCTATTAATTTTCGTTTAGAAACTGGAAACTTACGTCATGTGACATGTCATTAATGGATAATGTCATTAAATATCACAACCGATTGATCGTAAATGCCAATTTAATTGATATTAAAGTCTATTTATTACGGCTTCATTATTTTATAAATGAAAAGAGTCACATTTACGCGCTTCTGTTCATTTATTTCCTCTAGTTATTAATTATTCTTTCAGCAGATTGAAATGCCAGACTGCAGAGGAAATGGTTTTAAAACTTCATTTAGAATAAATTGTATGCATCATTTACGTTTCAAAATTAAATTTAGGAGAGCAGGTGCTCTTAATACTGAATTAGTTTTAAACTCATTAAATAGCTTGTGTTGTGTTAATTTTCATTTGGAAACTGTATTTCCACTGTTTCAATATCATTCTTTTCGAAAATACTGTTAGGAGCGCTAGTTTTGATTAACAATTTCCTTGCTCAACAACAGACTAGTTGAGCTCAAGATCGTTTATCAGAAACAGGGCTTCACGCGTTTCTTGCATCCAGGGGCGGAGTGTTGGAATTAAGTCGTGCAGGCGCCAATGACCGACAAGGGTCGCAAAGAAACGGCGTCACATATGGAAACATGAAACAAAGAAAAGAGACTCACCAATCTGTCTCTATCTGATATACTGTGGTTTAACTCACCGGGGGCCACTTCTCACGCCTTGGTAGAATGGATTATTTACAGTACTCTGGACATCTCATTACACTTTGAATGGCTATATCTCAATGGTAATTACTTCCACATTACTTGCCATAGGACAATTAACCTTTCTTGTCAAAATTCAAATTAACACCTGTAAACTAGTTTGCAGTGCTGCACTCCCGAAAGAGTTAATAGGGGTCGAGAGCCAACCACCTATGTCACTGTGACATCGCGAGAATTGCATAGCGCATATGATGTCACCGGATCCAACGTTGTACGTTAGCAATTTTTTGGCCAGCTCGTAGTTAACTACACTTGTACAAGTGCACCTGGCCAAAACTCGAGAGCTCTCACCTTACAAACAACACAGATCACTGTAGCTACAGCTACCAGAATACCATACTGATCCTCCACTAATTACCAACAAGTGCACTAGATAATTTTACAGGTAAATCACTCAGTTTTCATGCAGAACCAGCAAAAAACATGCTAAACCATTCCGCATGCAAAAACTACCCCAGTTCAAGCACATCTGTTCACTACCCTTACCTAAAGCATGTTCCCCTCACCCTCTGGCTGAAGGCGTCTTGACCCAAATTCTTAATTAGTTACGATAGTATGTATTTCATTTAAGGCAAACGTTACATTTAATAATTACAGTATAAAAATTATTTACTGTAAAATCTAACTCTAACAATATGTAATATAATTTCCTAAATAAATAGCGTGTTTAAAAGCTTTCAAGAACAAATACAATATTTGGATGTATTGTAATGTGATGCTAAGATACTCATATTCATTTTTATGTGCTTAAAATAAACATAACAATAAGCAAAGTACTTCAAACCCTTAAATATGTACGTTGAAGTGATGAATACATTATTAGACTAAATTGATGTGTGGAATGCGTGCACCAGTGACCTCTTGACTTATTTTCAATTTCTGATCACTGTTTTATTTAGATTATTAGCCTAGGGTTCTCTAATCAATACCGAATCTATACTTATTAAACAATATTAGCTACACAGTACACGTGCATGAACAATATGAATGGATCATTGCTCCAGTTTATATATAGATTTTCTGATTAAGAGAATGCACGTCTTTCTTATTGTTGTGGATAACAGCAATGTTTTTATCAAATTAATAATCAAAAATGCATTCTCGAAAACCTCCTTCCAGGCCAACTTAAGTTACGCACTTTACGTAAATATGTTGCTGTTAAAGCACATTAAATATCAACTAGTCAAGTATTAACACGAAAAACAAGCAGATTACATTATTACATTAACAAAGCACTATTAAAATATGTTATCTACGGGGAAGTCATTTCTCGCGTGAGAATTCCACGTAGCCTGTAGTAGACAATTTTATGAGTTTGTTTTAAATCATTATTTCAGTGCACTACCCCGACGTTTCTAAAAACCCCTAAAAGAAGAATAGAACGCTTATAACTGTGCTCACAATCTAGAGGCGCCCCGCAGAAGGCATTACACACAGGGAAGCAAATAGGACCGTGCGCCTCCCCTGGCCAGTCCAAGATATACGTTCTTGGGGTAACTAGTTAATACTGTTTTAATTAACCAGGTGGAGGGATCTCAACTAGTATAACCGTACTATCCCAAGAGCACAACTAGTTGTATCCACGAGCTTAACCAATTCTCAACAACGATGACAAGCAAGAAGATTAAACAACAAAAAATTTCAACAAATACACAGTTAATAAATAATTAAAACAACATCAAACAGTAGTCACAACACCATTACTTTACATTACTACTTATGATCTGTCAGCTGTACTGGTCGTGATTCCTTGATTGTTACGGGATTGTCAATTTAGCGTAATTTGTTATTTGACGTTACCTTATGTTACCTTTGCTATTAAATAAACTATAGTTTAGTACTTATTATATAACACTCACCACTACTCGCACAGACAATAAATTTTATCGGCAAACAATCATTGAACATAACATTGTCACTTGCATGACACGTGACGCTCTTTTTAAATATCATGGGTTGTAGGTGGGATTGTACGTCGGATTACACGCACAACCTCGCTGGATTTCTTGTGCGCCAGATTTGATGATAAAGTTTACCTTACAGTCAAACTTTGCTGTCTCCTCGTAGTTACTGAACACTTGAGTAACTGCAGTGAAGATGACGGTAACCATAATTTACTTTGTACGGTAACTGGGTTGACTTACCAACCTATAAATCTGGTAACCAAAACTAAATTTCCTCCAGCAATGCATGTTATTAATAAAATACCTACAAGTTCAAACTATATTATTGTTAATAAAAACAACGTAATAAATGTGCAAAAAGATATTTATAAACTAAAGTACTACTAGATTACGGTGCAAAATGTTACAAGCCAAGCATGCAAATCAATTACAGTATTACAGAAAACGGTAGAAAATACAATACGGTAGCAAACGATAGCATATACAATACGGTACCTAACAGTAGCAAACGGTAGCAAATACATAAGCAAGCAACACAGAAACGTTCTGTGCTAAACGGTCGGTAATGAACACGGTTATCAGGTAAAAACGGATGTAAAAGGTAGCCAAAGCAATAGCAGAGAAATAAGACAAAACAGAGGACGAAAACGACAAACTAAAGGAAACTGTTCTGTGACAGGTCTCCGTGACAGCTTTTTTAAAAGAGGGAGATAAGGGAAGAAGAAACGGTAGTAAACGGTAGTAAATACAATACAGTACCGAACAGTAGCAAACGGTAGCAAAAGCAAAAACCTAGGCAAGCAACATTGAGACGTTCTGTGCCAAACGGTCGGCAATGAAAACGGTTGTGAGGTAAAAACGGATGTAAAAAGTAGCCGCAGTAATAACAGCGAAATAAGACAAAAAAGAGAACGAAAACGACAAACTAAGGAAAACTGCTCTGTGTCAGGTCTCGGTGAAAGCTTCTCCAAAAGAGGGAGGATAAAGAAAGAGGAAACGGTAGTAAACGGTAGCAAATACAATACGGTACCGAACAGTAGCATACGGTAGCGAATACCTAAGCAAGCAACACTTAGACGACGTTCTCTGCTAAACGGTCGTTAATAAATACGGTTGTGAGGTAAAATCGGGTGTAAAAAGTATACGGAGTATAGAAAGAGAACGAAAACGACAAAGTAAGGGTAACTGCCCCGTGTCAGGTCTTCGTCACAGCTTCTCCGAAAGAATGATATAAAGAAACAAGAACTGCCCCGTGTTAGGATCAGCAAAACAGTGCTATCCAAAGCCCACTTGACCCCTTCTTTTAATCTCATGTTAGAATACGTTATTTTTGTTTAGAGAGACAAATTACTTTAGTATATTGTATTCGTTACACTTCATTATCTCTCAAGTTTTGTAGTTTCATTGAATCAATGCAATAAGATTGCGTTAAAAGTTTAATTGGATAACTGCAAAACTCTTACTGGCAATTGATGTGGGTGTTAAATACAAACGTGTCCTGTTCAACCCACTACGCATGTGGGTAAGAGACAAGATGCTTAAAGGCAGGTCAGTAAGAAATTAAGGGAATGAATTGAAAAGTGTCGCTAGCATGCAAATGACAGGTATGTGTTTGTTGAATGTTATTGTTTAGTGATTAGCAATTGATAGCTATGTAAAGGTGTTGCGGTGGCATTAACATGAGATTAAATTGATGGTTTATTATCTATGCAACTGATGTGCGAATATTGTTGCTGTTGGTGTTGTTGGACCCAAATGAAAATTGACAAATCCCGCCGAGACAGCTAGCTGTATGATTGGATCTTAATTAGTTCGGTTGAACTAGTAATTTCCCTACTGTGGGTGGCAAAGAGCTGCTTATTTCCCTCAAATTTGACTCATATATATCGGGAGAACCGTATTTTAAATGATCAGCATATTGAGATTGATCGGATTAACAATCGGTTAACCGACATCGGGCGTAATTATGATAACGTAGAAATATGCTCAAAGGGTTAACTACTGAAGTAACGTGGAATTTCACCCGAGGGAAATACCTCTCCCGTAAATAACATCTTTTGATCAAGTTCTGCTAGCGTAGTAATGCATTTTTCTTGCTTTTCATAGTGATATTTTGCATGCTGAATGATGACATATCTACGAAAAGTGCTTAACCTGTATGAAGTTTTTCCAGAATGTAACCTAGTTGCATCAGATAATCTGTTAAGAACCCCGCTGGATAAATATTATTTTTTGTGTTTACGTTATAAATTGCATCAAACAGATGTGTAGCCATTTGATCTACAAAACAGAGACCGCGGTGGCTAAGTGGACGAGCATCAGCTTAACAACTAACCAGTCCCGAGTTCGAATTCCGGATTTGTTATGGATGTTTGCGTTAGTCTGCGTATGCTCGATGGGGCCTAATAACTATGGTAATTGACATCCCCTAACGCATGCTATTAAAGAAAAAGATCTAGAAGATTTATGTGTTAATTTTGTGTTCAGAAATAATGGTGTATCGGCAATAACTATTTTCTCTGCATTTACTATGCAATATGAAATCAATTGTTACAGTGTCTAGAGACATCACCAAAGAAGATTTTTGTAGGCCGTTTCAATCTATGCGAAAGAATTATTAACTTTCACGATACTTATGCTCTTATATACTATTTTCATATTTGCTTATGTAGTCTATCTTCATTAGTAACTGTGTAGTAATCACAGACGTTGGTGTCGAAAATGAGCCTCTATATATTTTTAAGTTGGTTATTATTGATCGCTAATTTTATGGCGCGTGGTAGCAGCTATACAATTCTTACACAACATTTATCAGAAAAGGCGACAAAACATGGGAAACTGATCCTTAAACAGCTTTAGAAATGAGGATCATCTCGTGCCTGCATGAGAAGACTCAATCGAATCGGAAACGATTGATTAAGCTTGAAAAGTTATATCAGTCACTGTGAATATACAACGGTGTTTTTAATAAAAGCTGTCACATGCATAGCAGTTACGACGCAAACTTTTATGTATTCCAGCAAAGTTATTGATGCGGAGCCTAATTTAAAATGAATTTATCAATGCAGTGATTAATTAATGCCCGTCGACTGCTTTTGCTTATACCGACTGCTGGTTTAAATATTATGTTAGTAGTGAATGGGAAAATTGACATTTGTGCAGCATTGCGTAAGGTTATTTTGCATTTACAATTTGCAGATTTTGCATGGATGCACTAAATGTAGAATTTTAAACTTTAGGAAAGCATATACATGCTTCTATATCCAAAAAAGCTTAAAGCTAATCGGAAAGCTGTAAAGTAAATAATGTTTTTGTTTGTACTAATTTATTACACAAGTTCAAAAAATGTCTTTCAAATGAATTCCTAAAATAAGAAAAAAAGTATTATATTAATTAACCTATACACGTAAACGTTTTTGGCTAAATTATAAACTGGAAAAAAGGGTCAATAAACTCACTTCTTAGAAGATATTTCCGCTGTAGTTTAAGACAATTATTGCTTCTTATTTTGTGTACGTGTATTTACATTATATTACTACATTTTTATATGTATGTTTAGTCAAATACCGGGTGTAAACGAAGATGGTTCACCCCCCTTGTTTTTTATGTATTAAGAGTGATGTAAGGAAGAGTATGGTGTTGCAACTTCTACCATTTGTCTATATAATAATTAACTTTTAAAAAAAAGGGAACCGACTTCAAATAAAAACACAAAGGTGACATAAGTTAACTAAAAAGCAAAAACTAAATGTTTTTTTTTATACAACAGTTTAATACTTATTTGTTATTCCGTTTAATGTAATTAAGAAATTGCTGTTTATTATATAATTATTAATTGTTTTATAATTTTGAAGTCGGTGCCAAGTAAAACATAAAAATTCGAATCTAATTTGTTATTATTGCAGGAAGATATATAATTTTTATGTTTTACTTGGCACCGACTTCAAAATTATAAAACAATTAATAATTATATAATAAACAGCAATTTCTTAATTACATTAAACGGAATAACAAATAAGTAATAAACTGTTGTATAAAAAAACATTTATTTTTTGCTTTTTAGTTAACTTATGTCACTTTTGTGTTTTTATTTGAAGTCGGTTCCCTTTTTTTTTAAAAGTTAATTATTTTACAATTTTAAGTGATGGGTAGACCTAGTAAGGATGCTTCTCGAATGAGGAAATGACGGCTAGTTGAAACGGAAGATGAAATACGGAAACACTAAAAAGTCGGTTAAAAAAATAGATTTTGAGGAGTATCTTCGAAGTTCAACCTCCAATACCAATGAAATTATAATAGGACCACCTTGGAACTATACTGAACCCAACACCAAAATCATTAAAATCGGTTCATAAACAAAAATGTTATGCCCGAACATACATAAAAAAAAATTAAAAAAAAACATATATACAGACGAATTGAGAACCTCCTCCTTTTTTTGAAGTCGGTTAAAAATTCATCCTGAAAGTTTGACAATCTCAGGGCTCTTTATAAGATTTGCGCAGAGATGGCGCTCTTAAAACTTCAAATTTAAGGTATATTTCAAATTCGGGGCGGTTTGATAATTATTTATATCACTACTTGACCATTTTTGACACTTCTCCTGTATACAACACTTATTTATAAAGGCACAAGAGTTTCATCAAATGCGTCGTCATACGCTCTTGAAGCAGTGCTGGAACAAAAGGAGGAGAATAGTTTCCATCCAGTAATGTATACATCTACAGCTTTGTCCATACGCAAATTGAAAAAGAGATTCTTGGAGTAACATGGAAATGTGAGAGATTTTCACAGTTTATTATCGGAAAGAAATTCGCTATTCAAACTGATCATAAGCCACTTGTTTCTGTTTTGGGCTCTAAGCCATTACAAAAATTAACTTCAAGAACACAACGCCTTAGAATGCGGTTACACAGCTTTGATTATAAAATGTTTCACGTAGTGGGTAACAAGTTTTACGTTTTAGACACGTTATCTCGATCTAACACAAGCGCACCAAGTAAAGAAGTTTTGATGGCATAAGTAAAACTAGAAAAATGAGTTGAAGATATATTTGAAAACTTACCTGTATCAGACGTTATCTTAAAGAAAATAGAAGAAGCTTTTGCTAAAGATAATTTGTTAAAACAAGATTGTGAATATATTTTAGTGGGCTGCAATATAAAAGCAAAATTTATTTTTTAGTTAGTTGATTTTATAAATGCAGACTGGAAGTTACGTCCAACGACGGTTTAATGCTTAAAAATCAACGAATCGTTGTACCGAAACTAATGAAGCTTGAGACTCTTGTCAAGCTTCGCGCAGGACAATTAGCTGTGACGAAATGCAAAAGACTCGCGCTGAACACAATATGGTGGCCGGAAATTTGTGGTAACATTCAACAAAAAATTGCAAACTGTTATGTATGCCCACAACATAGCACTAATTCTAAAGGTCTCCTTATGCCTGCTACTTTTCCAATGCTTCTGTGCTCGGTAATCGTTGCTGATCTATGCGAATTTAATAACAGAATATGTTTAGTAGTCTAGAATTTACTTTTCCAGAGATCTGGAAGTAGAATATTTCAATTCAAGAAAACCGATGCTAACGCGGTTATACCGAAATTTAAAGAAATATTTGCCCGAAATAGTATTTCCAGAGAGGTTAGACCCGACAATGGTCTGCAGTTTGGTAGTCATTTGTTCAAATACTTTGCCAAAGTATTTGAGTTTTGTTCAGTCCTAGATTTCCCCAATCAAATGGTTTTGCAGAAAGTAGGATTGTTATTGTATCGAGTAACTCCTCATGAAAACGGTTACTCTTCTTTGTTTAGTGGTTCCTACAACGTTAGATAACTTGCAGTCTAAGAAACCTGACGTTGAACGAATAATAGCGAAAGAAGAAAAAATTCGTGCTAGGATAAAAGGTAACTTTGATAACAGACATAGCACCTGCACCCTAAACAGACTGTGTGGGTAACTAAAAAAAAAAGAAAACTAGTATGGTTCAGCAGAAAATGGGGCTTCCACGATCAAAGAAGTAGCCAGGGATAATGGATAATGGTTATTGTTAGACTTATTAGTTGATGTGAAGAGAGGAAAATGTTGTAGTCATGGCAAATGGACCTATATTATGTTTTATGTCAATATAATAAAGTACTATAAATTATAGCCGCAAATACCTACTGCTAACTATTTTGGTTATGTACCCAAAAGCTAAACATCAATTGAAGCGTAGCTTACTAAGTACCTGGCGTTGCAGTAGCGGTGACTGGCGGTATGCATCATGGGCATGTCAAGGTTCTGTATCACTTCAGTTGATTCCAACACATAACTAAAACACCTACCTTCTTACTAACATGGGTTGGTATACATGCCAGTTCCACTTCACATGATGATGATGATTGGTCACTATTCAAGTTGCATCCAGTGGTGTAGTAGTAAGCCTCGCAGATCCCGCAATGCGGGGTTCCTAATAGCCAGCACGCCCCCTTCTTAATAAAAAAAAACCCACTATGTCACAGAACCGTTTAAAGGCATGGGCGGTAGTTAGTATTGAAAATAGCTAAGCAAAAAAAACTTGACATCGAAGCCACAATGGACCAGTTTGCAAAAGCAAGTCATCTTCGATTTCATAGATAAATTTAATAAAATAGGTATTTATTTTTAAATTTTGCACATCTAAGGGAAGCCTACAAAAAAAGGCTGCAGATGGGCTCACTCACTTATCACTACGCCAGTGGTTGTACCCTTTAAATTTATTATGTTGTACTCTTTAAGATTCTAATTTACAATCTTTGATGACTGACCAAACATTTAAATAGTTACTCTATGGGTTAAAGTTGAATGAGTATAGTATTTTCATTTTATTTCAGCTGCATAGCGGGGAGCTGCGAGCACCGGTCAAACATTACTCAAAGTTAAGCAGCGGTCCGCCTAGTTACATCTTAAATGGGTGACCCTTTAAGTTGCTAAACATTCAGTTTGGCCGTGCTTCGGAGGGCACCTAAAGCCGCCGGTCCCGGTTGTCCTAGGGCAATTGTTAAACTATAACGTGTGACACTGAGAACTGTGAGAGCAATGGAATACTACACAGTTTACGTCGAATTTTCCTAGTAATAAGGTGCTCAAAGTTAACGACGGCACGCCATTCAAAAATGTGACTATGACCCACGCCAACGACTTGTAAGGGTATGGCACCCTTTTTTTGTTGCTTTATATTTAATTGTGTTTGAGCAATTTTTTTGATGAAAAACCAAAGATAATATGATTCTTTAATATCTATTTAATATTAACTTTATTACATTAACTTAACAGCACTTTTAACGATAAATTAAATAATAATTTTAAATCTATGTTTGTACATTATACACAACAAAATATATGGTTTTAACACATACACTCAATATATACATAACTGTACATAAGGTTATCTATAAACAATTATCATATTTAGCACATGACCAATTAGAGCTTTTTGTGGTGAGTTTCTCTTTCACTTACTAAAAAAAATAATTTTCAGATAAATATTTAATCTATTTTTTACCGTTTAAATAAGGATCAAAAGGAAAGCATTAACCGTAAAGACGTATATTACCCCTTTGTATCCCAATGTTTACAAAGCGGAAAATATAGAACGCAACGGGAATTCGCGACTTTTCACCATAACTAGAGCTTAAATTTGTACATGTTACATTGATATTTGGAGAACATTTATTTTACAATATTAATATTTAATTTGTACAACAGAAATTATTTTTCTATGGTAACAAAATATGTTAAAATTATGGTTTAGCTAATAAAATTAAATTGTTGCATAAAAAACTACTTACAGCTGCTAAAATCGAACTAGCTGAGATGATGAATTATTTTTTTTTATTCAACAACATTTTGATGTTATTGTGTTAATCCTAAAATGTCGACAACTTTGCTACTACAATTGTTATTACTTATTAATAATTCATAAGGAAGTAAAAATGCATGTGCTAATTTAGGCCAGATCTTGTACTAAATATTATCTACGTTATAATAAAACAATTTAGAATACGAAAAATAATTCTTTATAATAATAAATTATACATGCTATACAGTCTTTTGTCAACTTGTGTTATTTTTATTTTACATTTGATCACTGCTTTTGGTAAAAGTAAACAGAATCTTAAGAAGTTTACCTCACCTATGTAGGTTTTACAATGTACTATAGAAATGTTAAGATTTACGCTAGGCCATTTGTTTATTAGACTGGATTATGAATTACATACTGGATGGTATACTACCATAGGGCTCGACAAATACCGATCCCTAGATGGCGCCTAGTTATTCTATCGTGGAGCTTAGTTGGTTGTAGAGCCATGGTCGACCTTGCTTCAGCAATGAAAATTTTGCTCCTAGCTCCATATTATTTGTCGAGTATTAACATATTTTATACAAGTAACAATTTTTGTTTTTGTCAGCTATGTATAAGTTTATATCGTGAAGAATTACAGGGCGAGATATATTCTTTATTTTTTTTATTTGTAATGTATTATTTGAAAAACGTTCGAACTTAAATGAAGCAAGTTGGAAGACCCTTTATGTAGTAATACAGAGCCGTCGTGAATTACTAATACCAACGTGACCTTTGGTCCGCAGTGACTTAGGGAGTTTTAGATTTAGATGTTGAAGTCAGTTCAGTATTGGTACTAGTGGTAACTAAAAATTCCCTGTAAGTGTCACTGTCCACACTCAAATTGAGGTTATGTATGTAAACAAGCAAGCCTTGATAAGTTAACAAACGGCTTGAGAATTTTTGGATAAAAGGCTCACCAACAGTGTAAGTTGGGTTGCCTATATTTTGTGGTCACGTGGGTATCAGTAATTAATGAAGGCTCTCTGCATTTGGCTGTATCTAAGCATCCGTTCTACTTTTTATCAAATTTGGCCATGCTAAAAGAACTGATGGATACGTATATGAAATTGAATTTGTTCTTTGTCGACGAATTACAAAAAGTAGATATTTCTAATTCAGTTTCAAATAGATTGTATTAAATAGAATTATTACCTAGGTAAATGTAGTTCTGGCAGCCAACAGACCATTTTCTTCAATTCAAATTAGGAACAGAAACGTCATGAGACGGTAATGTTAAAAAAAATCATGTAAAACAGTTTTAAAAGCATATTTTTTATAGTTACTGGCTTATGATAAAATCAATCATAGCACTCGTTTTTGAAAGTTTTCTCAATCAAATTTAAATTAGGTACAGCCTAAATTTACGCTAATGCAAATTATCAATAATTTTCGTTCATGCAAATATTGATTATTGCACTCACATGCGTGACTGAAATCAACCAATGAGATTTCTTTGTTTCTAAAAATCCTAAAATGTTTGAAAGTTCGTTGCAAGAATGCACAAAACATCACTCACTTGCAGTTTTCTCAGATTATTTTGACAACGTTCAACGCTTATACGTGTTGCTCTTAAAAAAAGCCCGTTTGTGCTTTGCACTCGGTCACTTTTCATTGCAGCAACTGTTTTAGCTGAATGTAGTCAAAAATATCGGAAAAACTGCTAAGCATCAGAGATATTTATTACAGATAATTTAATCTTCAGTACGCATGGTAAAGATTTACACGTTGCCACTGTATGTTTTTCAATAAAGAATTTGAAACAGTTTGTTTATATTTTCTTACGATTTTAGTTTCTTTCTGACGCAATTACAAAAACAATATAAATATTCAAGAACTTGATCAGTGAAGAGGCAGCGCCACTAAGCAATTCGTTTTCCGCGCCTACCAAAAGGTTTGGGGTTCAAACCGAGACGGTTTTTTATGATTAATTGTGTTCAATATTAAAATTTTTCACTGTACTATAATTTAAATTTCTTTTCTTAATGTTAAGATTTTATTAAATGCTTAAACACATTTACTATATAATTCAATCGACATAATTATTACTGACGTAAGCAGTAACAGCCAATACTAGCTTCTTATTTGCAGGCCTTAACCAATCATACCCTGACTGGCAGTAATAATATCTTTTTAGGAAGCTCCGGTGTTATCGCTGTTGTTGCCATAGCAATCTCATAAACAACTTTTTCACTTTTACTATTAATAATTACATACCGCGTTTGTGTACCAGTAGGTAACAAATATTTATGCCAACTAAGTGTTTTAACTTTTCAATTCCACTTGTGAATTAAACATTTTTTATAATTCTGTCTTGGATTGACGAACTCAATTGTGTTGATGCACGGCAATATCACTCCTCCTTCGGATTTGTGATATTGCCTAGCAGCAACACAATTTCATAGTAACTGCGTCAGAATTATCGATGATTTTTAATTTACTTGTGGTATTGCTGCTAAATATTCCACTCACATTGTAACAGCCAACGGCAGCCGATAATTTTCTGGCTCTTAACCAATCACACCCTGACTGGTCGCAATAATACTCTTTTTAAAGTGCTCCGGTGTTACCACCGTTGTAACCACAGCAATCTCGTAAATCAAAATTTTGCTTTTGTTATTAATAATTAAATAACGCATTTGTATGTCAGTAAGTAACAAATAATTATGACAACTAAGTGTTTTAACTTTTAATGTTTAGTTTGTGGAATATTCAATAACAAATTCCACCCGGGAATTTAAAATTTTCTATAATTCTGTCTTTCATTGACCAACTTAATTGTGTTGATGCACGGCAATATCACTCCTCCTTCAGAATTGTAATATTTTCTAGCAAAAAAACAGTTTTGTAGCCACTGAAGCGACACATTATCGATAATTTTTAATTTATTTGGGGTATTGCTGTTGAATATTCCACTGACATTGTAATGGCAGCCGTTTATTTTCAAGCCAATCACACCCTGGCCGGCCGCGATAATACTATTTTTCACGCTACCGGCAGTGTAAGTAGGCCTTACATCCATAGCTACAGGGATCGTAAGTGGCTGATAACATTCGTTTACTTTTTGCCCTTGACGACGGAACTTAATAGTGTCACTTACATTCCTAGGAAAATAATGTTGATTTTAACTGTTCGTTGATATGGTAACAAACACAGACAACTTAGAATAATGGAGCTTTTAAAAAATAATTCCGATGACAGCTGTCAAAACGAACTTTTAAAAATATGATTAAATTTCGACCTGTAGGCCTACTTACATTGCCGGTAGCGTGAAAAATTTAATAAGTAACACGGAATGTATTGACTAATAACATCCTCGGCAGGCGA
Organism: Ctenicera cuprea; assembly: GCA_958336395.1. Taxonomy (NCBI): domain Eukaryota; kingdom Metazoa; phylum Arthropoda; class Insecta; order Coleoptera; family Elateridae; genus Ctenicera; species Ctenicera cuprea. The sequence continues at coordinate 18,175,448 of OY284494.1, forward strand.
CAAGCTTCGGCTCTGCCTCAGCTCGTATTCGCCTACCTCGGATGTTATTACGTCCTTACATTCCTTGATACTTAAATAACTATTTAAGAAGCTTCGGTGTTATAGGCCTGGTATAAACATTGTAACATGTCTCAAAATGTATTGATTTTTGCATTATTAACTAAATAACGCGTTAGTACCTTAGTACATAAATCAATAATAAGTTAATTTGTTTTTTAAGACCATTTTGAATATCAAATTCAATATTTTATGCTATTTCCGGTTTAACCGGAAACGGTACCTACTTTTAATTTTTAAATGGAACACCATCTATATTTTTACATTTTTGGATAGGAAATAATTTTAGTTTTACAAAATCATTGTACATATGTATGCTTAAAATCACTCATAACAAAGATATCTCACGTTTTGATTTTGCCTTATTTAAACAAAATTAGTATTGCCATGAAACTGAAATCTTTTTCATTTTTGAAGAGTTTCAGTATTTTTTACGGCCATTTTGAACATCAAATTAAATTTGTATAGCATTTCTGGTTTGATCAAAAACGGTACCAACTTTTGATTTTTAAACGAGACACCCTGTATATATTTACATTTTTTGATTGGAAGTAATTGGAGCTTTACAAAATTATTGTACATATGTATGCATAAATTCACAACCAAGATATTTCACTTTTCATATGTTTATTATTTTGTTTTTATTGAAAAGTGAAATATCTTGGTTATAAGTAATTTTGGGCATACATAATATGTATAATGATTTTGGAAACCTAAAATTATTTTCTATCCAAACATGCGAAAATATACAGGGTGTTGCATTTAAAAATCAAAAATTCGTATCATTTCCGGTCAAACCTGAAATGCCATAAAAGATTCAATTTGATATTCAAAATAATCGTATAAAATACTGAAACTTTAACCCATTTAACCAACTTTTTATCTTCAAAAATAAAAAGTTTCGGTTTCATGGCAATAGTAATATTGTTTTAATAAACAAAATCAAAAAGTAAAATATCTTTGTTATGCGCGGTTTTAAGCATACATTTGTATAATGCTTGTGTAAAACGAAAATTATTGTATATTCAAAAATGTAAAAATATACAAATTGTTCCATTTAAAAATCAAAAGTTGGTATTCTTTCCGGTTAAACCGGAAATACTATAAAAGATCAAATTTGATAATACAATGGTCGCAAAAAAATCTAAAAGCGTTTTTTAATAAAACAACCTTTTATTTTTAAAAATAAAAAAAAATTAGCAATGGTGGACAAGTTAAAGTTGGCACCCTGTATATACATAAAATAATCACAAAAATTGCATACACTCGCGACATTATTTATTTAGGTTTCAATAGCAGTTTTGCTTCCAAATGGGAGCCACGTCTTTCTTATTGCTACTGCCGCCGTTTCGTCCACGATTACACAAGAAATCTTCGGTGCTGTGGGCGAAACGTCGGCAATAGCGGTACCAATGACACGACTCCAACCCGGACACCAAAATGCCACCTGGATTGTATTGTTGAAAATGATTCGGTAATTGAGTAATTTTAAAAGAAAAACAGAAAAAGAAACATTGATAGTCTAACCGTTTAACTTTGTTTCGTGGAATAATAGCTCCAGCATTTTAATTATTTTATAATTTGGTTAGAATCAAAGTAAGTTGTCCACAGAATTTTTCATATTACATACTTGTCTTAATATCCATAAAATAAAAGCAAATTACATGGTCGGTGGGAGTGTTCTTGAGGTAGAGCAACAGCTTACCAATGTGAAAATCCCGGGTTTAATTCCCATAAGATGTTTTTTAATATTTTTGTAATTATTTATGCTTTTACGACTTTTTTGTTCAATACAAAGTAACCGAAGTATTTTTTTAATTATAGAAAAAGATAAAAAATAGTGTTAAACATATAAATTTTAGGAAATGGAACCCTGGATTGTCTCACTGTTGAATAACTGTTCTACCTCAAGATTATTCCCATCAATCATGCTGTGATCTGTTTTTATTTCATGGGTGTTTAGAAAAAAATGTTATGCGATACATTTTTGCGAACAATTTAGTACTTCAATCTTAACTAAATTACAACATGGTTGAAATTCTGTAGCTTGTTCTGTTATGTTCCTTACTTCAGACTTTTCAAATAATCTTCCAAAATTAGGTGTAATAGGTATTTGCAGGGAAACAAACAGCGTTCTAAAACAACATATATCTTTGGCTTTTTGACCTGATTTTGAAGCCACCAAACCGATCGATTTATCACAGAGGCTTGGCCGAGTTTCAAAAACACTCAGTCGGCAGAATTTGACGGTATTTTGACACCGGTTGTTTGAATGAGATCACTTGACATATTTGGAAGCCAGTACGGCGTTTATGAAATCTAAATTTCTTTTTATTCATTTTGTAGTTTGTGCCTAATGGAAAATTCTTCTCAGCTGAATTTCATTCGCCTTAGTACATGATCCTATAAACCCTAGAAAGTGGCCCATAAAGCGTGGGTGTTAAGTTGCAGTTTCAATAAGGAAAAAGTGCGTTAACTGTGAGGAGTAACTCTAGTATACAATAAAGCCCAAATAATGTGCTATAGAAAACCTTTTATCCATACTTAAGTCTAAGAGCTACTGTTTTTTGTGGGAAATCATTATTTCGTTGTTAGTAGAATTTCTTAGTAGTTTTTATCATTAAAAATATCCATTTTCGCTAAGTTGCTACAGAAATTTGTAGTTCTCTTACATAAAATGATATCGCGAATTATAAGGGTTGTCTAAATCCAAAACTGATAAAAGTATTAAAAATTTCAAATACTTACAAGTTGTTGGTAGCACACTCAATCGTTACAAAGATAACTATCCAGATTTTCACAATAGTATATTATGCAACGAATCTATAATGATACCTATTAATACACGAGTGAGATTACGATCCGGGCGGCAGCGAGTGTCGTAATTCAAACGTCATTATATAAGAGTTGCATACACTATTTTTTCTACGACCAGTTAATTAAAAAAATAAAAAAAATATTATTTAAAAGAATTTATTTAAACATTATACTTAAAAAAAACTCGAACTGTTTCGCGATGTTAAGTGAGAAACGTCAACAACTCTTGTAACCATGGTTACCAAAAACAATGCGTTGCTGCTATTGGTCAGTTTGTGTCATTTTATAATGAAAATCTGTATCGAAATGGGTATCATTATAGTATAGGCAGCGCACATTTAATAAGTACATTAAAAGATGGAATAAGAAAAAATAATTTTTTAGTAGTAATTTTTTTTAAGAGCTAACAGCCTGTTTATTTGTTTGCTGTGACGCGAGCAATAAAATAGGGTTGAATAGCAGTAAAAATAAAATCGCTTAATACGTCTGAAAAACTAGTAAAGAATGAAAAATGCCAATAAAGCATTTATTAATCAATCAATCAGATAAGCGCACATGTTTTCAGGCGTCAAAAATCGAGTATAAATCAAGGATACTCGACTGTGGCATTCTGAATGTCCCCTGATCGTGACGCATTTGCATTCAAGCTAAAAGTGGATATTTGTATGTGGATTGATAGGGGGCGCATCCGATGATTGCAACGGATTTGATTTTTACTCTGATGTAATATTTCACATCAGCTGGTTATATAATTTTTACGTTATATGTATATAATAACGATTTATAACACAATATTATTTAAAAATTAAATCTAGCGAAAAGTCATGTCTCTTTAATCCCTAGTAATTCTATCATAGAAAATCCAAAAATTAGAAACTAAAATTTAAGAAAAATAATGAGGTTAATATCACATTTAATAACAACGTTTAAAAAATATTAAGAATGTGTTATTTAAATCGAAAAAAGTTTTGAGTCAATTTTTGTAAGTTGTGCGGGCTGTATTAAATTGGACGCAACGTTGTCTTTAGGCGGAAATGAATCTTTCTTAATCAGGATTTCACGATTATACTACTGTGTTATTCAAACTCATTTTCCACTGTTAAACTCTTGGGAATAATGAAAATGTCCATTCAATTGTTGCATTCAATTCGGATATTAATATTTTTGTAGGTTTTCGTGTCATCTAAATCTCTGTATAAAAATAAATTTTACAATTTCCTTCTGCGCAAGAAGTTAATTACTTCTTTTTTTTTACGAGTTGGCCAAAAACTGTTAAGCATAATTATTAAATTTGCTATGTGCCGTAATAAAACCAAGATGCCTTTTATATTTACAAGATTTAAAACTGAAATTTTAAAATAAACTAGCGGAAACGTGTCGCGTTACAAGACATGTACTGAAAGCATCTCGCAGTATTGTATATTCTTAAATACGCAAATTCAGCGACTGAACTGAACATACGTAACTACTAAGTTATCATGCAAATGTTTATTATTTTCTAGTTAAATCCCTACCCAGCGTGATCGACATCAAATAATCTTTAAAATAAATGTAGCCACTTTTCCATCAAATTGGCCTCGTTCATTAGTGTTCTTAATTAAAATTTTTACATTATAACTTCTTCTAACTGTAGAAATTAATGTCTGTCATTGATACTGTAGTAGCCCGCTGTACAAACGAATATGTACCTTATATAATGGACGCGTAAATATGTTGCTTCTAGTAGCGGGAGCTCCTCACCACTAAAAATTAAGACAGATGGAAAGGATCCCGAATAAATATATAGATAGATAGATAGTGCAACCCCTGGGCTATGCCCTCCGTATTTTTTGTTAACAATAAATAAGCAAATGAAGTAGGTAGCGAAGCGGGCTTGTAATAAATCCATATTCCTTTCTTCTGTCTTAACATTTAGTAAAGACGTATTCAGTAAAATTTTCGACACACTTTTTTATTATGTTTACCGGTTTCGATGTTTATGTAACAGTCACGTAGTGTAATCGAAACTCTTTTAATACATTTTTTAGCTTGTCTATAAAGAAAAGCAAGTGGCGTAGTCCAGGGGTCCTACTAGTTTTATAAACAAATTTTTCTCCTCCCATGTTTTAATTTACTTATTAAGTGGGCGCTGCCTATACTATAATGATACTCATTTCGATACAGATATTCATTATGAAATGACCCAAACTGACCAATAGCAGCAAAGCATTATTTTTGGTAACCATGGTTCCAAGAGTTGTTGACATTTCTCAGTTAACATCGCAAAACATTTCGAGTTTTGTTTTTAAGTACTATAATGTTCAAATAAATTTTTTTAATGGATATTTTTTTTTAAGTTAACTACTCGTAGAAAAAATAGTGTATACAACTCTTATATAATGACCATTAATACACTCGCTACCGCTCATGTCATAATCTCACTCGTGTATTAATAGCTATCATTATAGAGTCGATGCATAATATACTATTGCTCTTGCTTTAATACTTGTAGTAATGCTATGTGCATTTAGGTTAGTGAAACGTTGTTTCTGTTTAGGAATTCTTAGCCTGTGTATTTGTAAATCGTCAAAACACTATAAACATTAACCAAATGACAAAATAAACCAGAGTTGGCTGTATTTCTTTTATTTATTCAATATCGATTGGTCCATTTTTTGACCTGTCGTTTTCCGTATCCATCTTAGTAATGAAATTGATGGGTTAATAATTTTTGTATCGATTAATCGTTTGAAAAACATTCGCCGGGTATCGACGCGGTGTCCACTTTGTATCTTCCACGACAGCCGTGGCGTGAGTGAGCGCAGACGGAAGGGGATTTTAATAAAGCAAAGATCAGCCGCACACGCAGGCACCCGAAAACTGAGACAGCCAAAGATCAGCCTTTAATATATAGGTAAGTGTTAAAGGACAAAATAATAAGTAATTGAAATAAAGTTAAATAAATTTAGTTGCGTACATTTTGTAGAAAAAACGAAATTTCTCCTTTATATTATTTTTAAAAATAATTTTAGCAAATAATATAATTTTTTTCTAGAAAACGTATACATATAATAAAAACGACAACTTTTAATTCAGTTTTCGTTTGTTTGTAGGTACATGAAAGTCTATATTTTTGGTAGTTAATGCTAAATTCGGCATATTACGTTAAATATGATAGAAAAGAACGTTGTTGATACTACAGTGGCGACCGATGCAAGGAAGGCAATGAGGCTACCCCCATCAACTTAACCCCCCCCCCCCCAACTTCGTCAAAAGTATTTTTTGGTCTATTTATGTAAAAGATTTTTATTTGTGAACAAGCATCACATTAATATTACAAAAAGTAACAAAGCGTTTTAACTAGTATAATATTTAGTATTAAGTAGGATGTGTTATAATGGTGTAGCATCATGCTCTAGAGCATTTGTTGAAATGTCCGGAAAATGCGGGCGCGAGAGGAGTGGCAGTAGGGTATCTCGCGTTTATCAGTTCTAACTGTAGCCAGTTGGCGGATGGCAGTTACGCGGCACTGTGACTAATACTTTGTACCATGTCGCAGAATAGGCTCTCTGTTTTAGCTATGTGGTCCACTGAAAAAGACCTGATTCATATTACACCATAATCTGTATATTAAATCCGGATCCTTTCCACCTGTCTCAACATTTACTGTCGCCCGACTCCCGCTACTGCAGGCGGCAGCTTCACGCGTCTATTATATAAGGTGAAAATTTGTAGGCACTGTAGAGCAGAAGACCAGTACAATTATCGCGACAAATAAGCTTTGTGCGTAATCAGTAAACGACTGGAAAATAGGAACGCGGAGCGACGGCGGCTTTTATTACTCAACCGGTTTTTCTGATGGTAAGGCCTAAAATATAACGCATCGCATTTCTTGTGCTACCTAACTATTAGATTTTATTACTTAAATTTTATAAAATGTAGTATATGAAAAGATTTATTAAAACAGATTAACTACACCGAATGCTGTTACTTTACTAACTAACTAACTAAACGATTTTGCGTACAGTTTATCAATGTAATGCAACATATGGTGATCTCATTGACGCCGACCGCGACCTGAGATTGTAATTGGAAACGTGCAAACTGTAAAGCATTTCTGCTTCGTCTTTGCTATCAGAAGGCCAAAGGCAACATTTTATTACACAAAGACGCGTTATTTGCATATACATTTTTTGTTATATTTCTAATAAAAATAGACATTTCTAAATGTATTCGCGAAGAACGAGTGTGTGTACCATTAGTTTTTTAATTGTTAGCAGTAAGTATTTATGAAAAAGATTCAGTAAAAGTCTCACTCAGACATAATAACAACATACTGTAGATTCTATAACCATTTTTTTAAGGTAGAATTTTAGAATGTGTATAGTAATTTCGGAACTGTCTCAATTTTATGCACCGACAGACTATGCTATTAATCTCGATATGGCTTATTTATTATTAAGTTTGCCAGTTCCGATGTTTATATGACAGTCACGTAGGGCGACGCAGCACTTGATTTCAAAAGCGTGCATGTTTTAAAAGAAGTTATCAAAAATGCGTGCGGCATACGCCACGGGTTGCGCTAGTTTATGTACAAATGTCATAACAAAGTATTGTAATTGTTTTCCATGACGAAGCCTTATGAGTTTTTTTAATCATAACAAACCTTTTTTTATTTTTCACTTATAACCTCATAAGAGCATTAATTCTTTCTGGAAATTTTTTGGAGTGCATTCCAGCAACGTATTAATCGATTACATTTTTGGAATGCACGATAAAAAATTTCCCGAACATGAATTAATGCTCGAATGCAGATTCGGTAAGAAAATCGTAACGCGACACCGCCACAAAAGTAATAATAATTCAGGCTTTAAATTTTTCCCGAAATTATCAAGTTGTAGTAGAAATATATCCATAGCAACTTACTCGCTATGACAATTTAATATATTTTAATTTAAATGTCTTTGAAATAATATTTCCACTTTTTAATTTCGTTTAGGTTGGTGTAGGTATAAAAAATGTCCAAGAAATTTTAGTGTTGCCATGGTAACCATGCTTAAATGGTTAATTAGTAGAGGAGAACGGCTAATACAACTTTGCCAAGAAGAAAACATGGTGGTCTCCAATACATGGTTCAAACTACCACCGAGGAGACTTTATACATGGACATCTCCACAACACACTGCTGACCTAATTATAAGAAACCAGATAGACTATATTTTAATTAATAACAGATATAGAAACGGGTTAACGGGAGTCAAAACATATCCTGGAAGCGATGTAGGCTCAGATCATAATCAGGTCATAGGAAATATTAACATACGCCTTAAAAAGATACAAACCCGTTCTTACAAGAAACCAAATATACAAAAATTGAAAGACCCAACACAGTACGAAGAACTAAAGCATGAGCTAAATAAAAATATAAAGGCAGATAGATTGCAAGAACAAGCAAATAACATAAATAATATAGTAAATACAGAACACATAGAATTCGCTTGGAATAAGCTAAAATCAGCAATCATTAATACACAAAACACCATTATTGCACATGATCCCAATAGCAACAAAAAGCCCTGGATGACCCCAAAAATTTTAGCATTAATGGAAAGAAGAAGAAGCTACTAAAACAAAAACCAGCAACAATACAGACAAACACATCACACAATACAGAGAAAAACACGGGAAGCAAAAGAACAATGGTTAAATGAGAAATGTAACGAAATAGAGGAACTAGAAGCAAAACATGATGCTTTTAACATACATAAAAAGATTAAAGAGATTACAGGCTTTCCGAAAAAGTACAACAGTAATAAGATCATGAATAAAAATAATCAAATAATAACAAACAAAGCAGAACTACACCAAGTATGGATGGAATACATAAAAGACATGTTCGTAGATGAGAGAACAGAACCTCAACATGTAATTCCGGAAGAGCATGGACCAGACATACTGAAGGTAGAAATCACTAGTGCACTAAGAAACACCAAAAATGGTAAAGCTGTCGGACCAGACCAGATTTATAACGAATTTCTGAAACTCTTAGACGAAGGAAACATTGAATTACTCACCAACCTGTTCAATTCAATATATCAAACTGGAATATTACCAAAAGACTGGTTGAAATCAGTTTTCATCACCTTGCCGAAAAAATCAAATGCAAACAAATGCGATGAATTCCGTCTCATAAGCCTTATGAGTCATGTACTTAAACTATTTTTAAAAATCCTACATCGCACAATATACAAGAAATGTGAACACGATCTAAGTGACTCACAATTTGGGTTTCGGAAGGGGTTCGGAACCAGAGAAGCGTTATTTAGCTTATCAGTACTGCTGCAAAAATGTAGAGACCAACAGAAAGACGTCTTCATTTGCTTCATCGATTATGAAAAGGCATTTGACCGCATTAAACATAGCGAATTAATGAGAATACTGGCGGAGAAAGGTCTGGACTACGAAGACATAAACGCCATCAAAAATCTTTACTGGAACCAGAATGCCACAGTAAGGTTGGATAATGAAAACACCGAAGCTATTCCAATTAAAAGAGGCGTTAGACAAGGTTGTGTCCTCTCACCTTTATTGTTTAACATCTACTCAGAAGAGATCTTTAGAAAAGCTGTAGAAAACACTGAAGACGGCATAAAAGTAAATGGTGAGTTATTTAACAATATACGGTATGCCGACGACACGGCAGTGATTGCGGATAGCCTGGAGAGTCTACAGCGCCTGATGGATGCAATAACTCGAGAAGGAGACGCAGTCGGATTAAAAATTAACACTAAGAAAACAAAATTCATGATATTCAGCAAAATACCAATAGCACGAGCCCAACTGACAATACATAACCAACAAATCATGAAGGTATCAAAATTCAAATACCTTGGCTGCTGACTGACGGAAGATGGAGACCCGGATCTGGAGGTAAAATCAAGAATAGAATCAGCAAGATCGTCTTTCCTTAGAATGAAACAGCTACTTACCAATTGCAGCCTTCAATTGGCAACAAGATACAGATTCGTGCAATGTTACATATACTCAGTGTTACTATATGGCGGCGAGACCTGGACACTCAAGACCAACACGGAAAAGAGATTAAACGCGTTCGAACTCTGGTTATTCAGAAGAATGCTGCGCATATCGTGGACAGAACACATTACAAACGAAGAGGTGCTGAGAAGAATGCACAAAGAAAGGCAACTGCTAACAATTATAAGAAAAAGGAAAACAGCATACCTGCGACACCTATACCGAAATGATAAATACAATGTTTTACAGCTCATCATGGACGGGAAAATTGATGGAAAAAGGGGACGAGGACAAAGAAGATGTTCCTGGCTCAAAAATATCAGAGACTGGACACATAATTATGAGTACCCATGCATTGATTAGAGCAGCTAAAGACCGAGAAAACTTTGCCGAAGTTGTTGCCAACATTCATTAATGAATACGGCACTTTAAGAAGAAGAAGTGTCGTACATTTTAATTTTGTTTATATTTAAATAAAGTTTTTAATTCTGATTTCAACGATGTGTCACACTTTGCATTTTGTTTAAGTTTTGATCATTTTATTACAGAAAATAAAAATTTCATGAGTGCCATGGAAAGACCACGTCATTTAATTTATTTTGAAAAAATTCTGGTAGGCTATGAACTGATAGATGTAAAATAAAACACTACTTTTATTTACTTTTAAAAATTTTAAAAATTTCAGGAAACTTTGTTTTGAGCGTAGACAGCAGGGTAAGTTATTTTTTATAAAAGGAAATAAATGGCAAAGTTTCTAACATACACAATTTACTAAACATTCTATTTGCAGTTTTTATGTTTGCAACTGACATAACAAATTAGAATAACAGGTTAAATAAACACAACAGATAACACTAGAACTACACTAATACGAACAATTATTAAATAAATGTTCAAAACATTTGACACCTTTGTAAAACATGCTCAGAAGATCGTCAAAATAAACTCTCTAAGCAGTGTGTTAGTAACTGTGTCATTCATTTGTTTTTGTAAAAAATAACTTAACCTGCTGTCTACGCTCAAAACAAATTTTCCTGAAATTTTCGCGTGCCTAATGTATCTAAAAGCCAAAGTAAATAAAAGCGGTGTTTTGTTTTACTTCCATCAGTTCATGGCCTACTAGAATTTTTTCAAAATAAATTAAATGACGTGGTATTTCCATGGCACTCTTATGAAATTTCTATTATCTGTAATAAAATACTCAAAACTTAAACAAAATGCAAAGTGTGACACATCGTTGAAATCAGAATTAAAAACTCTATCCAAATATGAAAAAAAATTAAAATGCCGACCATAAGAAAATAAAAATTCGAAAATGAGCAATGGTAACAGTTATACCAAATATGATCAAAAATTTAGATTCAGCATGAAAAAGTGTCCTAACAATGCGTTAACCAGAAATCTGTAACATAAGTGATAAACGAGTTATAGCCAGTTCTTTCAGAAACTAAGCAAGATAGGTCTAATATCTTTTTAGATCATTAGTGGGCATAAAATTCCACAACTTTTCCGTAATTTAACCATTGTCGTATCTCTTCAAATAAGCGAGATCCTCAAAGTTAACACAATTTGATACATCCTGAAAAATATAGACTTTAAGAACTATTATGAAAAATTAAGAATTATGAAAAACCATTGCCAGAAATAAGAACTTTTTCCTAAAAAGAGACCATTTGAGAACCTACAAACCTATTCTAAATTCATCATGCGATAACCGTCTTATTATCCAAGATACCATTTCAACGCATTCGAGTATAGTTAAAATGAAGGACGGTACTAAAGAGATCTGTAACCAAATTTAATATGCCAATTTACAATTTCTATGCAGTAGATAACAACTTTATAAACGTACTGTATAATCTGGTGTATTATCACTAGACAACACGCAACACGAAGTCATTTACTTTTAATAGTCCATTGTAAATAGATTGTTACATTACTTGTAAATAAAAAAAAGGAATTTTATTAGATTTTTGTGGGAGTTGAATAAACTTTTTCAGATGACGACTTCTTCGACTTTACGAGTTCAGAAGTAAAATTTACTGCGTGTTTAGCAACCGTTTTATTTGAGAAAGAGAAAATTGCAGATAATAATAGAGTTAATGCTTTTCTTGAAATGTCACGAACTTCGAATGGAAACCTATTTACGTTGTACTTACTTTTGATTAAATACAAATAATTTAAAATTTAGAATAGACTTTCGTATAATTTAACAGATTCTTAAATATTTAACTATTAAAAACTAATAGTTTATTAATAAAATAAAACACTTGGTAATTGTTTCATAATTTGTTGGATTTTATACCATCTCGGTTATCTTCAGGAGTTTACAAATAAAATTAAAACTAAAACCTAAAGATGTACAGCATGTGCCATCTAACCTTGCAAATTTTAGTGGGCTTTGATTCGGCTACTTCCGCTTTGTTTCGTCGGTAGCCGTAACTTAAACTAGCTCTAATTGGTTGTTGGACAGTGTGGTACACTCTACTAAAAAGTGAAAGTCAATTTATTTATGGTTTACGAAAAATTGTGGATTTTTTGACAAATTAAAAGACCGTGCGCCATAAGGTTAGAAACAGTTTGCTTTGAGGAGGGATTAACATAATAATGACATAAATAACTAACAGCAACTAGATATTATACTAGCTTTCAAACTAGGGTATAGCTTTTGCTTGAGAGTGTAACGGCTGCTCGCCTTTTAAACTTATCGTCATATTTTTTGCAAGGTTAAATGGCACTTGCTGTACAAAACTACCCACTTCTAGAATTCTGTCGTCGCCGCCCTGATTTTAAGTGTTAACACATGTGTTTCTATGCTTTGTTGACTGTAGGTCAAGGAGGGGTGAATTACCTAAATCGGTGTGGTCGTTAACTATATTTTTTTTATTATTTATTTTAATTTCTAAATTTTCCAATTTATTTAAACGGCTGCCCTTGTTTTCCACGTGTAAAATTTTTGTATCTGTGTGTTTGAAAAAACGATTGTTTCACCATGTGCCTACTACATCATAAATTCAAAATATTAATAGATTCTGTTTTATACACCGAATTTTGTGACCCAATTTAAGCACCTTGTTTTTCACAACCTATCATTTTTTGTAGTATAAAGAAAATTGACAGGAATCTGTTGACTGGTCATCACTACCAAGATTGATTATTTTTACTAGAAATAAGTCCAAATCTTGTGTTTTGAAGGTACCTAGTTCTAATTTAATACATCAATTTTTCATTAAGCTTGCTTAATCATTTGATTCTGTTAACATGGCTTTTTATTATTCATTTGTAATGTTTAATTGCTTATTAGCAATGGAAAGGTAATTAAAACTAAATAAAGTAATACATTTGTCATGTAGAAAAAATTATTTTTAATACATTTTGTATCTATATTTGATGAGTCTTTTTCGACTCTGCAATAAATTTAAATATTGCTTTTAAAGAACTGCGACATTATTTTGTTGAATATATCTAATAAATGTTATGTAGGTAGATGGCTTAATACGCCCCAACATATTTGAACTTTTACTGCTGCAACAGTGGCGTAACTTCAGATTTTGGGCCCGGGGGCGAGATACCTGAAGGACCCTGGCCCCATCCTCAAAAAAACTTCAATAATAAAATACTTGATAATAAGAACAGTTTCTTCAATAGGAAACAAATTATTTGTAGTCTAGTAAATGAAAATAAATATATTAAAGCCGTGTCTAATTAAAATAAGCAAACCTTAAATTTTCTGAAGTTAATGTGTCTAAGTCGGTACCAAAAAGTGTGGGTGTTGTGTCATTACTAAATATAATCTCACTTCAGTATTTTTCATTGTATAAGTACGTACTTAATTACATGGAATTTAAAATGTTTTTTGTTGGATATAAAAATAAAGACGGTCGAAAATCAAAAATTTTTTGTGAAAAAACTTCGTAATAGAGAAATAAAAAGAAATAAAAACTCCTGGCTCGTGGTAGGGCCTCCTAAGGCCTCGGACTCGGGGTCATTGCCCCCTCTGCCCAATGGTAGTTACGCCACTGTGCTGCATAGAACATACAAGAAAATCTAAAGTGATCAAAATGAATCTACGAGTTATAACTGCGTATTAGTTTCAGACCTTCCGAGAAAAGCAATACGAGGTTATTTATGTATGAAAAACGTTTTACTTAAAATGTACAATTTTTATTTGGTATGCTGAATTATTAAAATTTTATTTTTTCTCTATATAAAGTTTTCAAATATTTGCAATTCTGCATATACTTCACATCGTATCTTTCACTATCATAAATTTTTATGGCAGATTTTAGTCTTTCCCAGTTCCTTTGTCAAAAACTAGCCTGTTTAAGCTTATGGGTTTGATTAATAATATTTAGAGGGCGCAGAACCCAGAATTACCTATATTTGATTATGTGTTAAGGTAGGCAATTAAAAATTAAAAATTCGCAGTGATCAAACATACAAATGGCCAGTCACGTGTCCTTTTCAACCCCACCTGAGTGGTTGACCTATAGGTCTAAGCATTGCACGAGTCTCTGCACTGACGATGTCCAAATCCGACAAAGGTGCTAATGGTGCAGGGCCCCTGCTGGCTTGCCTGATTGAAGTTCGCTGTTTTCCGAGGTCACTAAAGGGTCTTAGTCGTGCCAGAATCGAAAAAGCTCGCTTTTCCTGAGACTTCCGAGGCGAATTCTGATCGAGGATTGCTTCTGAAACAATAAGAGGATGTACATGAATATGGACAAACGGTTCAGAAACGATGAACCTTAAAAGATTATGAAACGAGCGATCTGAAATATTGCTGCATTCTAGTTACCCTCTGAAACGGTAACGAAATAATGGTTAGTGTAGGTGGACGTAAAGCGTGGGAATGCGAAGTTTAATTTGCTTTTACAGTGAAAATTTTATGTTTAGGGCTTTCGACCGCACTAAAACTAACTACTGGAATTCTATTACGGTCAGGTAGTTTCATCGCTTTTGTGGATTGAAATAAATAAGTTACAAATATAAGCTGATGTATTAGATTTGTTGCCAGACGTACGGGGCAGGTTTCAATGTGGCAAAGTTGCAGAATTTCTGTTGATTTATTAATGTATAAAGGAGTTTTCGATCTGCTCTGCTGTTTAATTCAATAACAAATTTTGGTTTACGATACTTTCCTCTTTGTTATTACGAATTTAAAAATTCAATAACAACACATCTGTCATAAGATGAACAAGTAGAGTATATGCACCCCTATTGTTTGTTAAAAAAATTTAAACTTATTCTGTTTTTCTTTACACAGGCTTTGTTGAAGAGACTCAAATTTCAAGCATGCTGTATTGTTTAATAAAACTGACCAGCAAAAGTGTATCGCATGCACTTCTTCGTGCTGATTCTGAAAAAAATTAATTTTATTTCTACCACGTCAGAATTTTGAGAAATTTTCAATAAAAGGTTTTTCCTAAAATATATTAGTTTTTTACTGGATTTGACATTTTCTGTTTTACCGCATTAATGTTAAATACTGAAATAAATCTTGTGTTGCCTGACTTGTTTGAACAAATTTGAACAAGTTTTGGTATGTTTTTTACGTCACAACCGTAACCCACGCCTTTCTTTGTTTTTAAACCAATCATATTTCGGAAATTCGCACATATGCAATTGTGTGGGTATATAAAAAGGTACATAAGGATTATTACGAGCATTAAAATAGAATTGAGTCAGTTTGTGATAATCTCCTATGCCGTTTGCGGTTCCTATGATTTGGCATGAGCAAACGGACCATACGCCGAACTGTTAATTTTGATACATCAAAATCTTTGGAATTTCAATCTGCTCTGCTGTTTAATTCAATAAGAAATTTTGGTTTACGATACTTTCCCCTTTGTTATTACGAATTTAAAAATCCAATAACAACACGTCTGTCATAAGATGAACAAGTAGAGTATCCGTTTTTTTAAAGAAATAAGGCTTTATTGGAGAGACTCAAATTTAAAGCATGCTGTATTGTTTAATAACATTGATCAGCAAAGGTTCTGTTTCTTACACTCTAATACGTCTACCGTATGTACTTTTTCGTGCTGATTCTGAAAACATTTTCATTTTTTTGTACCACGTCAGAATTTTGAGAAATTTTCAATAACAGTTTTCTCCTAAAATATATTAATTTTTTACTGGATTTGACATTTTCTGTTTTACCGTATTAATGTTAAATACCGAAAAAAATCTTGTGTTCCTGACTTGTTTGAACAGGTCTGAACAAGTTTTGGCGTGTTTTTTACGTCACAACTCTTGCTTTTAAACCAATCATATTTCGGAAATTCGCAGATATGCGATTATGCTGGTATATAAGAAGGTACAGGATTATTACGAGTATCAAAATTAAATTGAGTCTATGCCGTTTGCGGTTCCTATAATTTGGGATGAGCAAACGGACCATACGACAAATTGCTACTTTTGCTGCACCAAAATCTTCGGGTTTTTTGACAAAAATAAGAAGAAAATTGCTTATCCCAGTTTGCCTTCTTCATTCGACAGTCTTTATGGTACCAACATGTCCAAACGTTTTGAAAGACGAAGTTGATACAGAAACAAAAGGAGCAACTGAAGAACTGTCAAACAATGATGAGGAATTTTTACCATTTCAAGAAGACGAACCACATTTATTAACTCAATTAGAACTTAATGACCAGGTTTGAGATTTGAATGTACCAAACACTCCAGCAGAGCTACTATGATCAAGATTACAAGGATGGAAGTTGTTAATATCACCGATGCAAAAATTAAAAAGGGTATTTTTGTAGGATTCCAAATCAATCTATTAATGCGAGCTACAGAATTTGAAAAAGCTCTAAGCGAATTAGAACGTTCTGCTTGGAACGCTTTTAAAGCGATAAAATAAAACAATTTGCTCAATTTCAAATCTGAAAACTCCAAAGAAATTGTCGGTGAACTTCTGAGGAGTTATCAAGCATTAGGTTGTAACATCCAAGTGGGAATCTAAGAAGTGTATTTTAATACACTTCTGAGATTCCCACTTGGATTTTTTTTCTCCGAACCTTGGTGACGTTAGTGATGAGCGCGCAAAACGGTTCCATCAAAACATTGCCACTATCGAAAAACGTTACCAAAGGAAGTGGAACAGCGAAATGCTTGCTGATTACAGCTAGACACTGATATCAGAAAGTTCCACAGCCCCATACAAAACAAAAGTGAAGAAAAAAACCTTCTAATTGTAATTCAATAGTGTCTCTATTAGTTATTATGCGTAATATCTTTTATTCATTATTTAAGTTAATTTTTCCAAAACCTGACCTGCTAGGAGTAATTTTTTTTGAGATTGTAACTAAAACTAGGAAACAAAAATAAATTTCATATAGATCACTCAAGAAAAAAACAAAGAGTTAAAAATTTGGTAACAGTGTAATTTTGATTTTACCGCTTTTTTACTCCAAAATTAGTTAACAGATAGGGATTCAATTTGGTACTATAACAAAAGAATTGCTTTTTTTAAATAAAAAAGTGGAGGCATAAATTTAAAAACATATTGCGCAAAAACTGGCCACGGTTTCTTTTATAGTGTGTAAAATCAGACAGATAGGGATAGGCTACAATTTGGTTTGTGTCCTAGTTCGCTGATTTCTCTGTTACGTCTTTTATGATTTGTTTAAAATTTATGTTTCTTTATTTAATAAACGGGTCAATAAAAATTTTGTTTAAGCCAAATTGCTCATGAGAAATAGTAGCAGTAAATTTACAACTTAATTGTTAGGTGTTGCACAACTAACGGGGGTTATTTTTTCCATCCCACTCAATAGTTGGCGAACGAACTGGTTCTCTCATTTTTAGTTTTCTTGAATTCCAACGAATCTTTTTTTAAAAAACTTTCGACTGTCAAAGAATGTATACTATTATTCTTATGTGTAAGCGTCAGGATCTTGTAGTATGTTCTTTTAACATGACTATTATGCACAGTTGTGAGAATGGTACAATGTTATTGTAGTCAATGTTGGAGCGTGAAATGTTAATATTGAAATACTTTGAAATATATGATACGTAACAGCATTTAATCGCGCGCCGCTTGGGTTGTATAATCTCAGCTGCAGCCGAGCTTGCTTTCGATTTGAGACAGGTTTAAGGGATATGTATTTAATATATAGAAAGAATTACAGCAACCGCTATATAATTCATAAAACTAATAGTTTGATCCGCGGTCCGCTACACTTCCTATTTAATTAGTTTATTTGTTATTATTAAACAGAAACAAAAACATCGTGGGGCATAGCCCACGAGATCTGCTAGTCTATCTTAATTTTTATAGGGCGCCATGCCGGCTTCATGCCTCGGGGCACAAAATTTGAAGTTACGCCGCTGATGAGACTATTACATTCGTTAGAGCTTTGAACTGTGTGAGGGTGCAAAGGCAGCAATTTAAGTTGGTAATAAAGAATCAGTTGAATATTTTGGCAAATATTTACGAAAGATACAAGTTTTATGATTTATGTCAATATTTTGTTGTTCATATGTTTTCGGTTACAAACGGAAGAGAAGAGATTCTACAAAATTGAGAAAAATTACCTGCATGGTGGCAAGAAATAAATTATTCTTTACACGTTATACCTTTGGAAATGAAAAAATTCATCACAAAAAGTCGTTTCTGTTTGTTCATGACAGTGAGAATGGACTAGGAAAAACAAATTTCTCTCTAACATTATATGTAATTTTATAGTAGAATTCACATCTTTATTTATGAAATCGAACATTGGCAATCTGGTACATGAAATTCAAAAGTTTGTTACGAACTTTATAACGAAACAGAAGGGGTTTCTTTAAAGGTCGCATCGCTAGTGCGTAAATGTTGATACTTTTAGTGTTCTGATAGTACTGTTAAGGCCCAGGAAGCTAGCGATTATTCTCATTCACGCGTATAGATGTCAATGTTTTAAATAGTGTGAAATATAAATTACTAATGCTTGAATAAAAACCAAATTAAACACGAAGTTGAAATTTTCCTTGCAAAATAGATGGCGCTAGTGAAAAAAACGGTTACTTTATATGGTTAAAAGCGGATGTCTTAGAAATTCGTTTTGACTAGCAAATATAAAACATACATTCCTTAAGAATTTATTCTTAATTCGCAAGACAAATACAAAATAGACTGATAACGAAATGTAAGAAAAATATGTATACTGTATATTATTTAAAGTTGACCTAAAACACAGTTTGATGCCGAAAAGTTATTTTAAATAGCTTTTAAAATTATATTCACAATTAACGTAAACATATGTAGCTTAAAACATTATTCGTTTCATAGAGAAGAAACCAGAAACGTAGATAATTGTAAAAACACGTTTTGGAAATCAAGGAATGTGGGGTGTTCATCAACAATTCATCGAGCACATTATGTTTAAACATTTCTAACCGGATGCAGAAGTTATACATGTTAACAAACTTTTTAGTTATTTTGGTTTCATAAGGAAACAAAAACATATTTTTCGAACTCATAACGACATATGGCGATCCGCACATTTTTTTTGTAATTTTGTCATTAACACAATTTTACTCAAAAACCAGTTGTCAGATCGGCATGAAATTTTAATGCGTATTGTACACAATAACATTGTCTTCCTCTTGAATTATTTTGTTGCCTAATTTTTGCCGACTAAGTTTTAATTAACACACGTATAATACATAATTTTCACCACATTGTTTCGGCCACTGTTCTGCAGTAGCTACAGATGCTTGAAGAAAAGCATTAGATTTCTCTTAGCGCCTATCGTTAAATCTATTTTTTTAATCTGCCAGAAAAACATAATTATCGAAGATCTGTGTCTATAGAGAGTGTATCGTTAATAGTTAACGAGACAAACGCTGCAATTCTATCGAAAATGGCCCACCCTATATGCAAGAAAAGGAAAATTTTAATACTTATTAGTACTTTATTTAATGTAATCTTTAGGCCTCCCCGTACTCATTCCACTAACATTTTCTGGGGTTTTGTCCGAGCTGCTTTATCTGCAAATATGGTAAATTTATTTAAATAAAATATTTTGTATTATATTAAACAACAAATTGCCGCGGAAATGTTTTGAATATGTGAAAAACAATGATTTGCACAAAAGCAATAAAACAATACACTTTTGTTGTAATTCTGATAATAAGCTTTCCGTATTTATTTGAGAACAACCTTAATTTCATAGACTTTATTGGTCTATAGCTTGCTAAATCTTTATTAGTCGGATAGTTCGAAATTCTCTGTATCGAAACATTCCTTGCAAAAGTACAACTGCCTACGTAAACATTTTTTTGTTGAAATAGTATTGGCAAAATTTCTAAGGGACGCGACGACGGTCCAATATTTTTTACACCACGGTAAGTTATTGTTTAATTTTCCTTTATCTTGCATCCTTGACCTTTCTTAACATAAAATCAAGTTTAATATACAAACACTGCTGTCTTTCGTTATTGTTTATAATAATATAAATATTATAGTGTTATTTACATTTGAGAAATACACATTCTAGTTCAAGGAAAATAGTTTACAAAACAATTCAAAATTTGGCGAAATTGCTGAGATTACAGCTAAAAGAGCGTGCTAACGTATAATTATTTACACCAAAGTGACTGAATCTTTTGCGTCTTGTTTGGTTTATCAATTTTGACGCCACAAACAAATTAATATTGGCCTTATGGGAAGGCACAACTATATAATAATTTACTTGAATACTCATTTGTTTTAAGTAAACCACGTAGCAATATTTTCTTCATTGTTAGAATGCCCCTGGTGTAATTAAAATTCAAAATTTTATTTAATTTACAGTGAAATCCGGTAAACTCTTAAAAAATGTACATTTTCTATAGTTTAAAAAAAATATTTTAAAGTATTTCTTTAGAAAATTAAATAGCCCAGGTCATCCGAATATGTTTTAAATATGGGTCAAAACGAGATAATAGCGTAAATATAAATATTGTTCAATATTATTGTATAGTTGTCAAAAGCAGCATTACTTTGTTAGACTTCCGTCACCTTAAAATTGCAAAGCACTTCACTTGGACTTTTCTGTATTTCAGACATTGTTTTATTATATTTCAAAAGTATGTTTGTATGAACCTTTTTGCGCGAACACAGTCACTTGTAAGATCGCAACAGTGCTGCCACCGTACCGGCTTAGCTAGCTGCAGCATACGCTAGTTACCTTTAGGTGTGTCTTATTGTAATTAGAAATTTCCTTATGAGAAAAACAATTAGAATTTTCTGCAAAACGATGCTTTGGAATTAAAGAAAACTGAACATCCCTATAGTTAAGTAAAACGAAGAATATACGGAATATTGTTTTATATCACATTTAATACTGACTCATTCGTTAAAATTGGCTTTTTATTGCGACTTCAATTACCATAGTAACGTACGAACAATTTTACGATGTCTTGGGGGTACTTTAAAACTAATTTAAAATTTTTGTTTCAGGATGGGCAGTTTAGCTGCTCGTCCCTTTTTTAATGGTGAGTCAATGAACGTTTTATGTGCAAAATGTTGCGGAAAACTTCTTTGATAGACAAATAAAAACGTCTGGAAAGTTTAACAACAGCACTTTAAACTACTTTTCGACACGCTTTTGGTTTATACCGCAATAATGAAGTTTTGTTTTTTAACGTTATCGAGAAACAATATTTCAAAAGCTCAGTAATGTCATTTTTTAATCCAAATACTGCAATATATTTAATTTTTTTACTTGAATTTCAATTCCATGGCAACGTATCAAAAAGATTGAAAAAGTGTGAGTTCTATTCTTTATGTTCACGTGTTGACCTAAGGATAATAGACGTTTCCAATGATTTGTTTTTGAAGTGGGCTTTAGATCTTGAATTCTCACTACGTTCGTTTAGTTTTAAATTTAACCGTAAATTCGTTTTCTGCATTTTCTAAAATAAGAGTAACTCTTGTGACTCGTAATTTTTGCTTAATTTCCAAATATAGATACAAGAAGTAGTAGTATAAGTGCAGTGTAATTTAATAAAAGTTTAATCAATTAACTAATGATGTCAGTGCGGCTGAGTAATCTATTTATATTAAATCCCTAACTGTCTCACCATAAAACGACGACGGCATCTTACATATTAGTTATTATTTTGAGCGAAATGTTTATGCTGCTGTCACTTAAGGCGGCGGCGCGACACGTAGAAGAATGTCTGGTATTTATTGTTGTTTTATTTCCTAATTTAGTGATTAAGTAGCTACATATTATTAAATTTATAAGTATCAACGTTTACACACAAACTCTGCGCGTAATTTATTAAAAGTCGCGTCGGCCGACTTCCCGGTGCCTCGAGGTGGAAGAAAGACTATTTCCAAATAACGATCAAGGTCAGAAATTTCAGATACTACAAACTCATTTACAACAGCACACGTAGTAGTTAGTATAGTGCTCGTGGCAAAAAAGTCGTTTAAAACGTGAGCTTGCGGGCACTCTGAGGTCTGGATTCTGGATTCTGGCTTTGGAATTGGGAGTGTGAGTTACCTCACGCGCACAGCCCACAATAGGTAGGCCCATTGTACTACCTCCCCGGCAGCTCTCCACATTGTACATCACCCAAGCCATCCAACCTGTTGGATGTACTTGAGGACATCCGCAATTGGAGTGTTGCTGATTTCGGCCATGTTACGGCAGAAGTCCACAGCATGGATCCTCTGGCTGTTGCGAGAGCTGGGGAGTGACATAGGACATGTTCTGCCGACTCGTCGTTCTCGTTGCATGCACGACAGTTTGGGTTGTCCGCCAGTCCCATCCTGTGCATGTGCTGCCACAACTAGTCGTAAGTTCTTTCGGGACAGTTGCACACAGTATTTGGCTGTTTTTGGCGAGGGTGCCGTGATAGCAGCCCTTGTTTGACGACAGCTTTGAGTGTTAACTTATCTTATCTTCGTGTGAAGTTTTTTAAGGTTTCTTGGTATAGCATAAAGCTTAATGTCTTTAGGGATATGGAAATTACGGGTTCTGGCCCCCAGAGAGGTTGTCCGAAGGCCAGTCTCGCAATCTTATCAGTCTTTTCGTTGCCGTAGGTTCCGTTATGTCCTTTCACCCATACAAGGGTCGAGAGCTTCACGACACCGCAGTACCACTCCTGAGGTAATTTTGCAACTGCCTAGGGCTAGTAAAGCGTCTCTGCTATCGCTGTAGATACCAATACGTTGGTTCTTGATTTGTCGTTCAAAAATTGCATTTGCACCATGCATTATTCCCACTACCTCCGCTTGGAAGACAGTGGCAATTTTGCGTAGTGGTATACTCTGGCGTAGGTTTAGGTCATCGGAAAAAATTCCGGTACCCGTTCCATGCTTTGTTTTAGATCCATCGGTGAAGATGGATATGTCCATATGCTGGGTTGGTCTAGCATTCGCGTAGACACTAAAGTGTCTATTCAAGGCATATTGTAAAGGAAGGTATTCCACCATAGCATCCAGAAGAGGAGTCTTGACGATTTCCTCATCCAGGATGCGGGTGTGTCTGCCTCCCTTGCCTGCTTTGTGCCACAGCCCCTTGTGGTGCAGCCTCAAAGCAGTCCTCACAGCTACTTCCTCCACAAAGAGATCAAGTGGAGGAAAGCATAAGATCACCTCTAAGGCGTCCGTGGGGGTCGAGCGTATAGTACCTGTAGAACGGAGACAAGCGAGACATTGCACTGTCCCAGTTTGGTTGCTGCCGTAGCCTGTCTGACCCTGGGCCACCAGACAAGTGCTCCGTAGCATAGCATGGGCCTAATCACGGCAGTATGCAGCCACAAGTTGATTCTAGGGGAAAGTCCCCAAGATTTACCTAGAGCGCGGCGACACTGCCAGAAAGCCATGCATGCTTTGTTCGTTTTAGCTTTCAGGTGTTTCTCCCAGTTCAGCTGTTTGTCAAAAATACCTCCCAGGTATTTGACATTATCTGAGAATCTGAGAGAAGTGTTGAATAGGAGAGGTGTACGTAAGGGTCCAACCTTCTTTTTCTTTGTGAAGAGTACCATCTCTGTCTTCAAGGGGTTGACAGATAGGGACTGTTCATTACACCATTTTTCTGTTATTCGAAGAGCCGTCTGCATTAAGGTGCAGAGCATGCCCTCAAACTTCCCCGTGATGAGGATGGTGATGTCATCCGCGGCACTCTGAGGTAAAAAACTACGACCTTGCAAATAATGCTACTTATGCCTTAAAATTTATAATCTGCACCACGTAAAAAAATGTCATGGACAAAATTTTCGAGTTAAAAGTGCAGCGAGAAATTTTAAGATTACAAATACCTGTGGCAAAAATTTCAAAAGGTTGTATGTAGTCCATCTATTTTTTTAAAAATATTACGTTTGTGAATACACGACCCCTTACATAGTTTTTAATTGCGATTTTCTGGCTTTGAACCTACACAAAATTTTGATTATTTTTAAGCTTCTTGCCGTTAACAATGTCATACTTGCTATAAAGTATTGCGGCTACAAAAAAAAGTGTTGGTGACAAATTGTAGCTTGATTGGTGCTGATTCTGATGATGTAAATTACATAATTTTGCTAGGTGTAGTAATCACACAAATAATAAAATAAATACACTTGCGAATAAAGTGAATCTACAGGATGTCTGTGAGTCACGAGTTCTCGCCTCAGCTTCAGGTTAAGTAGAGCTAGTTGGCATCAGGCAGAAGACGCTACACGTTTATTTTTAAATATTTAATATCGTTTGTGTTGGCATTTGCACTTTTTCATATAGAGAATGTAAGTATGCTTTAAAGAACATGGAATAAGGTTATATGTAACCGCTAAGATACAATAGGGTTACAGGATCTTTTTTTCCATAACATTCCAACTTAATCTCAAACCTTTAGACTCACAGGTATTAAGAAAAAATACAGAGAAACAATTACAGTTGTTTCTAAAACAATGGTATGATTTTAAAAAGAAGTGCTTTAAGCAATTTAATTGCGATGGAATTGAAAAATTATGTGAATTGCCTTAATCTGTTGTAGAAAAAACTTCCCAAAACTGCTGCAATTGTAAGCACGAGTACAAGTCAGTCTACAGCAAACACCGATAGGTCTTTAAACACAGTTCTACAAAAACTTGGAAAAGAAAGTATAATCGTTACACAAATTTGAACGATTCTAAATTAAAAAAACACCTACCAAGATTACTGAAACAGGCTTTAGAAAAAATATTGAAATTTTTGGTCTAAAAATCTCCAAGTATGAATGGCCAGTTGAAAATGGGAAAGTTCTGCTTATTTTATACACATAACTATGGACACAACCAACATTTGTATTGTTTTTTGTCGTTGCGTGGGACAAAAGTCATGTAAAAACGCTTCTACAAAACTTTAAAATAGACCTCTGATTTTCTGAAAATAACTGAAGAGTCTGACAGTGACTTAATGTTCTTTAATGTTTTGTTTTGAAATATTTATTTACATTTTAAACTTTAGATTCATATTTCCATAATAGTTTTTTAATTACTTTTACCCTCTAAAATTCTATTCCACGCAGGTACTATTAAAAAAAATAAAAAATAATAACTATTTATAATATCCATGCTTTTGAGTTATTTTAGAAAATTGCAAAAATTAATAAATGTGGGTGTCAACTATTATTTGTCATTTACGAGAACGGAAGATGCCCAAGTTAAGTTGAAGTCGGAGTTTTAGTCTCAAGCTTTGAGTTTAGGTTGGAATGGTAAAAAAAACATTTTGTGACCCTACTGCACCTTTTCAGTTACATATAACCTTCCTGTAAATGAAGAAGTAGAATTGCTATCACCAACAATATTTAAAAATTAGAAAATAAACCTGACACGTCTGCTGCCTGATACCAACTATTACTCTACTAAAATTAAGGCGCGGGATGGAGCACAGCAAGGGGGGAAAGCAGGGAGAACTCGTGACTCATACATGCGGTAGCAGACATCCCGTAGATTCAATTTATTTGCAACTTTGCTTATTTACATTATTTGTGTGATTACTGCACTTTACCAAATAATGTAATTTACGTAATCAGAATCAGCACGAATCAAGCTACAATTATTCACCAATACTTTCTTTTTAGCTGCAATACTTTAGCGCAGAAATGACAGTGTTAGCGGTAAAAAGCATGAAAATGATTAGAATTTTGTGAACATTCAAAGCGAGAAAATCTCGTTCGAAAAATTTTTAGAAGTCCTTTTGCACGGGACTTTTTTTTGACAACTTTCAGATTTTTAATCCTTAAGGCATAAGAAAGGTCGTAGCTTTTTACCTTTAATGTCCTACGACAGTCAAGATAGAGTTCGCTTTGTACTCTGCTCTATAGTTACATGGCTTTCACATGGGAACATTACAATATATTAAGAATATTCATGAACAAGGACACTTAAATACTTTACAGGAAAAGTGGGTGAAATTACTAACAATATTGTGACTTTCAAGTTACAAATTTTAAAATTTAAATTAGTCACTGCATACGGGGAACGTCCCTATGGTTATCATGTCAGTACTCCATCCCATACCACTTCCAATTCAAAATTTCAAATGACATACTATCTCTAAAACTTTTCATTTTAACTAAGCACTTTTTTCACGCAGACATACTAGAAAAGATGTCCTCTTTTATAATCCGCTATAAAAGTATAGTGTGCCCTTTGAAATTTTGAATTGGCGGTAGCTAGGGGTGGCTGGAGGTGGAATACTGACATAACTGTAGTGACTTACGTCCTATGCACTGACTAGCACACTAAAACTTCAGATTTGTAACTTGAAAGACACCAGAGACAATCGCATCCGAACTTTTTGTGCAGACACCCTGTATAATAATATAATAAATATATAGTTTTGATACATTTATTTTAATTATTATATATTTGATCTCTTAAGACAGCTTACGAAAACAAAGAAAATGCAACTGTATTACGAATTTTACTTAACCATTAAACTTGACCCAAATATTAGGAGCTCAAGTTACAACTACAGACGCGCTAGGTACAAACTGAAGAGTTTACACCACCGCTTGCATTTAAAAAAAAAATAAGTGATCCTGCGTTTTTGTTTTTGGTAACTTTGAAACAATAAGAGCCGCCGCGCGCCGTAGAGTGGGCAGAGTCGAAATGTCTCTTAAGATTAGAATGTTATCTGTTGCCGAAAAAAGTTGGGGTCGAATTGTCTCCCAAAAATAGTATGGTATTTTATTCAATAAACAGTAACTTAAAAGGTTTTTTCACATTAAAACATGACAAAAATAAGCTAATTCAGCCCTCTTAAAACTTACCTGTCAGCTTTGGAAAACATTTCGACTCTGCCGGTTGGGTTGCATAATCTCGGTTGCAGTCATAATCTACTCAAGTTGAGACAGGTAGAAGGAATCCGAATTTAATATGTACAATTACAGCAATTGCTATATAATTCATAAAACTAGGAGTCGTTTCGCAGGTCGCTACAGTATCTACTTCATCAACTTATTTAATAACAATATTGATTAACTATACTGACTTACCACTTGTTTTATATGGTTGTAGTCGTTGTTTAAGCATTTCTGAAAATGTGATTCGTGAATATCGTGGCACCTGGAAGGCATTGAAGTACCAGAGAGGACCTTCCATAGGTTCTACAGGTCTGCTAAATCCCCATGTAAGCTGAAGAAGCGCGGTTATTAACACAATGCGCCACATCTGTAAATAAAGCAGAAAGTAGTTGTAATACTAAATTTCTAAATAAACTATAAAGATTTATAGAAAGACTCAGTACTTAAAGTTATCTGGCCTATGCAAATGAGCTACTTACACATGTCCGAGTTCATTTGTTCAACCACCCCCCAACCTTCCCCTATTTTTGGAAGCAATTACCCGGTGGTATGACTCTTAGTATTTATTAATGCAAACAAGGTTTAAAGCGACCAAAAGGAAACCTCACAGGTGGAGGTGTTTTGTGAATGGAATTATCATTTAATGTGTTAATAACGATTTTGAAGCCTAAATTCCTTATTTTTTAAAATAACAAAGAATTGATGCCGGTAGCATTGGAGGATGAGAGTTATATGAGATGTAAAAACTACGAATCTAAGGTTCTTTTCTTAACGCGTCTAAATTAAAGTAGAACACACATCCCCCACCCTCTCTACTTTCTGAAGAATTTTTCTAGTTTTATAATATTTGGTGTTTTCTAGCTGCAAACAATGTTTATCCGAAATGTTTAGGTAGAAAATGCTTGCCATAAATGTACCTTTCCTTGAGGCATAACTCGTATATTATATAAGTACAAATATGTCACAAAAACAAGTCGGGGAAGTCCAAGGGAAGTCAGGAGAGTCCAAAGGAAGTCCCCGGGTAAGTCGGGGAAGTCCGGGGAAAGTCCTTTACTAAAGGGAAGTCGTTGTTCAAATTGTAGCCTGCGGTTACCTCTCCGTTTACATGGAGGTAGGCATGTGCTACAATTTGGTTCGTGTCACAATTCAGTAATTTTTCTCTGTGACGCCTTTTATGAGTTTATAAAAATCAAATATTTGTTTCTTATTGTTTAATAAACGGGGCATGATCAAACACGTCTGCTTAAGCTAAACTGCTAATGAGTGATAGTAAAATAATATTCACAACTTATCTTGTAGATGGAGTAATACTTAGGCGGGTTAACATTTTCTCTGTTACTTAGTTTTTGGTTGATGGAGTATCGTTTTTGGGTTTATTTAATACCAAAAATGTTCTTGCAATAATTCAAAGTTTAAATTTTTTTCTGATAACAACTCGGCAAACCGCGCCTACTACTTTATGTTCAAAAACGTTAGCTTGCCTGGTTTTGACTGCAAGTCAAATTATGTCTCCTTCGTTGCACTTCCGATCGCCAGGTAGTACAGCAGCAGATGGGACATATGTGTACGACGTGTTGCGTAAGCCTTTTGCAGTAACTGTTGGAGTTACAACGTTGTACATAATCACTTTTAAATATAAAGAGAGTTTCTAAATTTAAGAAAATCTAGACAAAATGCTTCGCGCTAATGTTTCTAATCACAATTCCGCGTTAAACGTCGCGTCGCGTCGTAAGAAATTAATACATTTTTAAATAAATGTTAAGATGCTAAGTACAACAGTAAGAAAAATGCTCTTTAGGATTTAAAACAAAGTTACATTATCTGATAAAGTTTGTATTTGCTCGACAGATTGAAAAATTGTCTTAATTTTGTTTTTAATTAGAATTTTTAATCTTCGCTTTATCCACGGCAACGGTTTAATCCTAAATGGCTTCGGTGTTAATGCAATTAAATGAATAGGAAAAATTTAAGTAATCATTTATAACGGATACGCGAATGTAAGAAGTTAAGAAACAAAATATTTTTATACTTAAGGACTTGTTAAAAGTTAGGATGTTAAAATTAGTATTGCAAAATTTCAATTAAACCTATGGAAATAAATTTGTAACTTGAATAAAACAAAAAAATTACATACAAAACATACAACAAGAACTGATATAAATAAACCAATTTAAATTGTATGCAGATTTTATTAAAAAAAATTTATTTTTTGTATTTACAACAATGTTTTGCACTTTTGACAACTTTTAGTAAAGTGGTCAGTTCCTATGTTTAAAAAATACATCATCTACGCCATTAACGGAAAAAACGCCGCTTAGCAATTTTCTAACATTTAAACAGCTTAATCCATACTTTCAGTGTTCTGAATTCAAAACTTTAGTTACAGTCAACAATCAGATAAATCGATTGTATTTTTTGTGTTTATTTTACAATTACCATTATACATAACTAGTGTTACCCAAGCGCACAATGCACTGACAGACTGAGCGTTGACAGAACCGGCGAAATGCATTAGTGATGCGTGATGCACGTGATGCATTAGTTACATAAGGGAAACGCGACGTTGGTGTAGATGTCGCCTCTAGTAAAGCGCGTTTAGTAGACTTTCATATATATTATAAATTAAATATAATTATTATTGAAAAATCGACGTAGAATAAAAATATAAAAATGTTTCATGTTCCATCTGAGGATAGAGACCTTCCATTGAAAAAAAATGGTCCAAATTGGTGAAGCGGTAGCCGCTGGAGGAACCGGAGAAAAAAACCCTTTGAGCTTCTATATATATATGGATATCTGTTAATGTAAATACTACCGCTTCCATTTCACGTTGACTTCATTACTGTTTCTCTTTTTCTCTACTTGTATTATAAGTTATGGCGGTTATGGTAATGCGTGCACATTGGCGCCAATGCAACCAATGCAGCTAATGCAATTGCATTGGGGCCCGTGATTGACAGAGGCCCAAGTTTATATTATATATTTGTTGTAATAATAAAAGCCACTGTATTCAATAGAAACAAAATGTTAATTTTTTTGAAATTAATTAGTGACTGCACTAAATAAAATTTAACATTAGTTTTATAAACTATGACTACATACCTATATATGTATGTATATTATGTAATATATATTTAAAAGCATCGGTAATATAATATGCAGTTTTGTTGTGCTACTTAAGCAATATTCATGGGTGGATTGCTAAAACCAAGAAATGGATGGAAGAAGTTATCGCAGGCTATGCATCTTGGGCAGAGGGAAAACTTACCCCCTTGGAGGCTAAACCATTGCGCGCCATAGCTTGGATTCAAGATCACATATGGAACCGACGACCATACTACACAGATTAAGTGTACAGAACGTAGGGCTTTCCACGAAAACCTGGAAGGTGGTGGATACAATTTTGGGCCTTAAGGGACAACAAGTAATTATCACCATGGATGAGACGTCCTGGTAAAAGACCCAGGAAGTACAGTGGAGGCATTACATTAACTTCACAAGGGCCACCTTTAAGATACTGGGCAAAAAACGGGAAAGAAGTAGGGGAAGAAGAAAGAAAAACCTTCGTAGGCGATGGAGGTGGAAGGATCCCCTCCATCACCACAACCCTAAGACAACTGGGTAACCATAGCTGTAAAGCTGCTACAAGCAAATGTATATCACTGTAAAGCAGATTCGGCTGTCTTACAGGCTTACATAGCAAAAAACAATGTAAAAATTGTATTAATTTAAGAACCATGGGTATATAAGGACGTGATTAAGAACGGCCTGAAGTTGGACACTATTTAACTTATTTGAAAACCATCCTAAAACTTGATTAGTAGCAAAGATTAGTTTAAATTTAATTTTACTGAGAATTCTCTTACAGGGACCGTGTAGCAGTCAAAGCAACACTGGAAGCGAGAGGGAACGTGAGGGACTTTATAGTCGAATCCGCGTACCTCCCCGTACGGCCAGCATCACTGCAAAGAGAAGTATCTACAGGTAATGCACATTACACAATTTGGGGCAGCAGCGACAACAACCAACAAGGTAAGTCATTCTTAGACTTCTTTATAGAATATAAGTTAGTGACTTTGAATCGGGGTAATGAACCTACCTTCGTCACTGCTACGCGGAGGAACGTCATAGATATAACCCTGTCGACATTTGTTTTTGTTTCCACGAAACTAAACTGACATGTATCTGAAGAGTCAACCCTCTCAGATCATAGGTACATAAGGTATGACATTATAGCTCCGGGGATAACTACGCTAGAGTACAGAAATCCAAGGAACTGCAACTGGAACTAATATCGGAGGAACTTATTGCAGTGCCTAGAGGAATGTCTGTTAAGGAAGGAAAAAGTTCTGCTGAACTGGAAATTATGGTTGATACTATCAAACCAATCGTATGTACTGCCTACGAGTCACGTTGTACCACAACAGTTAAAAAGACTACCAAGAACGTTCCATGGTGGAGTAAGGGTTTGTGGCTGCTGCGGTAGAGCGGAGACGAAAAAGCTGTTCCTATAAAGAATCGCTGACAAAGTACAATAAGGCAGGGAAGAAGGTAAAAATATCCAATTGAGGGAGTACTGCAAGGGAGTCGAAGTCAAACACGATGTACAAAAATTGGAACGCGGAAATACGCAGACCGGGAAGGAATCTCCAAAGATGCTACTCTGGATCACTTCTTCCGCTGCGATGTCATCCAAGAGGAAAATAAAATCCAGCAACACAAACCTCGAATTAAATCTAAGAAAGGGCCTCGGAGAAAAACTGGAAACTGGCAAAACGGATCATTAATATGACAAAACTGAAATGGGCAATACATTTAATCATTTAATGATCAAAATTATTTAAGGCTTCAGGTGGCGATGGGATGTATTCAGCCCTATGCATTAATCATAATGCTTGTGCACGATGCTGCGAGCTAGTTTAGCTCTATGCTATATACCAGAATGCTAAAGGCAGGTAAAACTGGTATTTATATTAAAGCAGGAGCAGAACTCCTATGCCCAGGCAAAATCTTACCAACCTATAAGTCTCACGTCTGCTTCTGAGGACGTTGGAAAAACTGATAGATATATACGGGGCGAGGCACTGGACATATTTCCTCTGCACCGATACCAGTAGAAAATCAAGAAAATGTGAGAGCTGGCTGTTCACCAACCAACCAGCAGAGCAGAAAAGATTGTTCAGGCCAAAGAATTTACACTTGGGGCCTTCCTAGATATCGAGGAAATCTTCACCTAGTTTGAATCTATCCACCGAGTCGCGGTGAACAGGAGAATCCACCCTGTACTGTGTTGCTGATTTACAAATATGCTCAAGGGCAGAATATTAACCACCTTTCTCACCGGCCCTTAGTCAGTAGAGAATGTCCATAGGACTGCGTTCTCTCACCCCTGCTGTGATACTTCGTGGTTGACGGCCTTTTGGGGCTGCTAGATGAGAAAGGGATGTACGCACAAGACAATGCGGATGATATCACCATCTTTATCCAAGGGAAATTCGAAGGCGTTGTATTTAACAGAATGCAGTTAGCCCTGAAAACCGTTGCAAAGTGGTGCGCAGCAGACCATCAGTTAAACCTCGCTTATGGCAGTAACACGAAGAAAAGACCTTTCCTTTTAAAATAAGTATTATTAATTATTTTAGTCAATTATTGTTACTGAATTTTTGTGTCCAGGGAAGTTTGGTACCGATGCGCACATCAAAGGATTATGTTCATTAAATGCCCTGTATATTTTATCAAATTTCTTTTTCTATAATAAAAAATAAACTTCAAATGTGATTAAGCACTGTATTTTGGAGTAATAAACAACGTGTAGCTTTTTCGACAACGATTTTTAATAGTTAAGGGAAATCCTTGCCATGCCTGTATCGTTTATAATATTTTTACGCGTCTAACGGAACAAAACATTTAATAACAATACCTTTCGTTTTTCAGATGGAACATTCAGTATTTATAACACCATCAAATGTAGAGCTAAATTCTCTTTTAATTTGGTGTAGGGTTTTGTATACCAAATCATAAAATTTCTTTAATATTCGTGTTTTCTTGATTTGTGGTTCATAAATTGTAAATTAAAATAGGTGTGCTATAAAAACAAAAAAATAAACAAAATAGTATATTAAAAAACAAGTTTCATAAGACATGATTTTAGAGCACGCGTCCAAGTTAGAAAACGAGCCGCTTGCGGCGAGTTTTCTAATGGACAAGTGCGCTTAAATGTCTTATGAAACGTGTATTTTATACTATTTTTTCTATTTTGGTCCAAAAAAGTTAAAAATTACCTTATTTTATATTTTAATTTAAAAATATAATCGATTAGGAAAATTTTTGGTTTTTTGTTTTTGTTATGTGGCTGTTGGTAACATTTAAAGCACATTTCAAACAATTCAAACTACTGTCAAATTTCATAAAGTTTCATAAAGTAGTCAGTAAAGAACCAAAATAGAAAAATTATATTTTATAACGCTTAACGACTAATACCTAAAACTACTAAGGATTTCATTTTTTTGGGTAATAAAAGTTGTTTGTTGCCTAATGAGCTACTTTATGCCACCTTTCTAATTTTTTTGTAGTGTCACGTGACATTATCGGCAATTTTCGTAAATGGCAACAAATATTTTCTTAGGCAGTTAGATAGAGTTTGTCTCGTGTCCGTGATGTAAAATTTTTATATTCTTATATTTCAAAACTTATGAAAGTGTATCTATCATTGAAGAAAGAACCAACTCCCCATCTAACTGCCTAAGAAAATATTTATGTTATAATTGAGGAAGTTGTCGATGGCGTCACTGTCTAGTCGCGTGACAGTGCAGAAATTTTAAAATATGTCATAAAATAGCTCGAACAATTTTTATCAAAGAAAAATAGAATTTCTCAATAATTTGGGTAATAGCAGTAGGGGGGGGGGCACTTATTAAGATCGTAGTAGGTATTGACTTTTAGATCAAGAACTAAATGTAGAGTCTAAAGATACAATAATATACACGGTGCCCCATTAAAATAACAAAGTAACGTGCTACACAGGCATAACCAAACACCCTATGCATTATGCTTCCGGTTCAGTTGTTTCATCTGCATTTTATCGTATCTAATCTTTTTATAGAGAATATTGGCGCGTAAACCGTTAACACAAATATACTTTTGAAAATATTATAAGCATCGATTTTTAAGAATTTCCAGGAAATTTTTGATTAGGAGATTCTTGCGAAGAACTGTGTTTTACGACTTATATAATTAAATCAATGCTTTTGAAAAATGCCCATTATAGAGTAAGTAGGGGTATTTCTACGTTTCTCTGTAGATTTGATAGAAAATGTTAAAATAATTAATAGAATGCTTGTTTTACAACTTCATAATTTTAGGATACCGTGGCGACGACGCGACGACGTTGCGTTTTGACTCGAAGTGATCTGCGAATGATGACCCATTACTTGGCATAGCGTTACGTAAGAGTAATCTGATGTTATAGTAACTGTTGGGATTATCATGGTATGCTATAAAACAATTTTGCAAAATTTTAAAAACCAAAATTACAGGCAAAGTATTTCATCAATTTTTGATGATATGATATTAGCAGAAATAAAAATAACAGTATTAACTGAGCAGCAATCTTAGATAGTATAAGTGCCGCAATTTTCTTTATGCTTTTATAAATTGTAGAAATGCGTCTTGGTAAAGTTCTATATAATATGTAATTAAAATTCAAAGAGGTAAGTACATACAAAATGTTGAAATATGCAAATATAGGCCAAATGCTTATTTATATGCAAAACGGATTTTACAAATTAAGAATACTTCAAGTTTAAACGTCTTCAAGTTAATAACACATCTGGTAAATGAAATCCGAGGTAAAACCGTATATAATTTTATTAAATCGTGTATTTTGTTTCGTTAACTTAGAACATAACCATAAAGTTAGAAGTAGAATTTCAAATATTTGCCATTTTAATTAATTTTCGGTATTTCAATGACAGCGAAAATCGTGTAATTTTATAAATTCAAATTAACCTAAAACGCTTCCTTTATCTCCTCCAGAAATAGAATAATTAAATATGTATGAACACTCAATCTTTGATTAGTAAGAAAATTAGTTCAGCTGTCTGAATGTTAATAGATTTATTACTCGTATAAAACGACAAAAAATTCAGTAAAGCTTTTAACTTTTTTCGAAAGAATTTATATAACCTTATGAAGTGATAAAAGATAGAGCCATGCTTTCAATTTAGATTATATTACGTAACTGACACCTGAGCTCCAGTATTAATCGAATAAAAGCGTCGCAACTAAATCTGAAATGTCATATTACACAATTTTTGTAGAAGGATGCATCAACATATTTTTGACTGGGATGGATTACAAACTTATTTTTGAGAGCTTTTTATGGAAATTCTGAATTGATTCTTAAAGAAAGACATTTCATATATGCAAAATTTCAAATTGCTAATTTATCAAAAGAGATGTCAATCAATACCAATAAATAAAAAATAAAATAAACAATCAAAATAATTTATTACTTAAATCGATTAAAGAAAAAATTTCAGTAAATAATCTGATTTCTCTTAAGGCAGATGAAGGAAACACGTTAGTTATATTACCCAGTGACATTTACTTACAAAAAATTAAAGATTTCATAACCAATACAAACTTAAAAACCTTTAAATAGTAATCCCACCAAAAATTATCAAACAGAATTAAAACAAACATTAGAAAATTGCCAGGTTTGTTTAACAGATTATCAAAAAAGACAAATAATAAATCCAAATCCACAACCACCAAAACTATACGGTTTATTAAAAATACACAAACCCAACATTCCCATTAGACCAGTAGTATCATACATAAATGCACCCAACCATATGCTAGCAAAAATACTAAATAATATAGTTACCAATTTTGATTATAAACCAAAATATTCAGTTAAAAATTCTTCCGAATTAATCAAAAAGTTGTCTAACCACAAAGCAAGCTAGTTAGTTTTGATGTTACTAATATGTTTTCCCAAATACCTCCTCAAGAGTGTATTCCTATGTTAAATAATATTCTTATAAACAAAAATGTTGAGTTAATAAAACGGACTGAGTTGATTCAATTATTTGAACTTTGCACCAATCAAAATTATTTTACTTTCAATAATAAAATTGAATTTCCAAAAAGATGGTTTACCCATGGGAAGTCCAATTTCACCTCTTTTAGCTAACATATTTATGGAAAATCTAGAATCAAATCAATCTGAGAAAGTTATATTTTGGTTTTTCTTATGTTGATGACATTTTAGCATGTTTTAATAGTTCATTTGATTCAATTAATGAATTTTTAATTTTTATTAACAGCTTTCATCCAATCATAAAATTTACACTAGAAACGGAACAAAATAAGTCCATTAATTTTTTAGATTTAAACATAAAAATTAATTCAGCTAATAAATGTGAATACTCAGTTTATAGAAAACCTACACAAACAGACATTACAATACCACACGATTCTTGTCACCATAAAACACATAAATTAGCAGCATACAGGTCCCTGACACATAGGGCTTTGACGGTCCCTTTAGATGAAATTAATTATAATAGAGAAATTTCAATTATTAAACAAATTGCATACAGTAATGGTTATAATACTAAACTTATTGATACATTAATTAAAGAAAAAGATTATAAATTAGCCATTCAAAAAATTTATCCGAATCCCTAACTTCATTCGATACAATTAAATATGCCTCGATCCCATATTTTGGTGACAAATCAGAAAAAATTGCTAAAATTATAAACAAAACAAATAAATATAAAGTAAGTTTTTAAAACAACTAGAAACATCTTAAATACTTTGTTTAATGCAAAATCAAAAACAGACGATTTGCTAAAATCAGGCATTTACAAATTAAATTGTTCGCATTGTAATTCGATTTATATAGGCTAGACAATTAGAAATTTTGATATTAGGTATAAAGAACACTACGTTGTTACAAATATAAACACTCACATAAATCCAATTACGCTAAACACTTACTAGAACACACTCATTCAATGACAGCTAATAACACTATTAAAGTCTCACACTTTTGTGATGATAAACGTAAATTAGATATACTAGAAGCTTTTGAAATTCACAAACATTTAAAAACTGTACCGTTAATGAATAAGCAAATTTATCTCTTAAATTCTCCTCTATTGGACATTTTGGAATAACAAATCAAGTCATCTGCAGACGATTACCGAGATCAAGTCACCAAGTTCGACTGTTTACTTTTTAATATAACCTCTGACAATGGCATGTAAACATGCCGAAATACGTATAAGGTTAAAAAAATGAATATTGTTAAAGTAATTAAGTATTTTATATGCAGATATTCATTAAATTAATTATGATATTGCATTATTCCCAACAGTGTTTTGGTCAAATATATTGTTTTGTACAAGTTCTAAACTAAATTTAAAAAAATATTTGCTTTATGTATACAACGTATAAGCCATATTTGGTAAATTAATTGTAATTGGTATGAATTCATAATAAGTTTTACTTCTGCTTAATTTTTCTGTTACAGCTAACATTATTTATTAATATCTGTTGAGTTAGATCAAACATTTCAAACGATATTCGTTTCATGTATTGCGGAAATCCGTTCACTTTTTTACTCATTTTGTGTATTTGGTTATTGCAGAACTCTTTAGAAAAAAATATATATATTTTCATTGACCTAATATTTACATAAAGCAGATTTCCATATTAAATGGGATATTTTATTTGAGCAAGAGAAGATCTAAATTGTCCGAATAAATATAGTGTGATCAAAGCAAAAGATTTGCTTAGTTTGATCAATGTATAAAGTGAAATTCAGTGCGTGGGTAACGAAAAAATTTGGATTTTATAGAAATTATCCGCTGAAAATGTTTATTAACACTATTAATATCATTATGTTGCTATTATTATAAGTAGGTGCAAATATTATTAGATTTACATATTTTTACAATGTAAAATTCAAATAGACAAAGAAGTCTTAACACGTTCTTTGGTTGTAGAAGGATAAATCTCCATTTTCATACCGACTGGTCAGGTTTGAATAAAACATGTTGAATATTTTTAGAAAGGGAAAAGTTATATTAAATTTGAGTCTTTTTGTATTAGTTTTTTCTCAAAAAGAATTATTGGGACATCAAATAATTTTGTTTTAAAAGTTTCATCATAACGTGGCCTACGAGATTTTTTTTAAATTCCTTATTTTTGTCTAATAAAGTGTTGTTAAGTTGCGTTATTTATTTATTTAATAATACCGCTTGCTTTTTTGTTAAAATACAATCCAATTTTCAAAAATCGCTATGGCATTTTAGGCGTTGTACCACGAAGTAATATAAACCTAAGGAGGCTGCACGACACGCTAGTTGCTAAGGTTTACCTGCCCCAATTTTGCAGTAAATGTGAGAGAGAGATCTAAGACAAGGAAACTATAAATAGTACTGACCGTCAATATTTTATTTTGAATGTCAATAAAGGCGGTATATTTTGAGGTTATTTTGAGAGTGTGAAATCTATCAGGAGCTTAATTATTACGCAATAATACGACTACACAAACCTGTTTAGTTCTTAAAACTTTGAAAATAACCATTATACTATTGTTTTGTGCGGATGACATTACCATCCTCATCACGGGAAAGTTTGAGGGCATGCTCTGCACCTTAATGCAGACGGCTCTTTGAATAACAGAAAAATGGTGTTATAAACAGCCCCTACCTGTCAACCCCTTGAAGACAGAGATGGTACTCTTCACAAAAAAAAGAAGGTTGGACCCTTACGTACACCTCTCCTATTCAACACTTCTCTCAGATTCTCAGACAATTTCAAATACCTGGGAGTTATTTTTGACAAACAGCTGAACTGGGAGAAACACCTGAAAGCTAAAACTAACAAAGCATGCATGGCTTTTTGGCAGTGTCGCTGCGCTCTAGGTAAATCCTGGGGAATTTCCTCTAGAATCACCTTGTGGCTGTATACCGCCGTGATTAGGCCCATGCTATGCTACGGAGCACTTGTCTGGTGGCCCAGGGTCAGACAGCCTACGGCAGCATCCAAACTGGGACACGTGCAACGTCTCGCTTGTCTCAGTTCTACAGGTGCTATACGCTCAACCCCCACGGCCGCCTTAGAGGTGATCTTATGCCTTCCTCCACTTGATCTCTTTGTGGAGTAAGTAGCTGTGACGACTGCTTTAAGGCTGCGCTACAAGGGGCTGTGGCACACAGTAGGCAAGGGAGGCAGACACACCCGCATCCTGGATGAGGTAATCGTCACTCTTTTTCTCTCACTCCTTTTCTGGATGCTATGGTGGACTACCTTATTTTACAATATGCCTTTAATAGACGCTTTAGTATCTACGCGAATGCTGGACCAACCCAGCATATGGACATATCCATCTTCACCGATGGATTTAAAACAAAGCATGGAACGGGTGCCAGAATTTTCTTCGGTGACCTAAACCTACGCCAGACTATACCACTAGGCAAAATTGCCACTGTCTTCCAAGCGGAGGTAGTGGGAATAATGCATGGTGCAAATGCAATTCTTGAACAACAAATCAAGAACCAACGTATTGGTATCTACAGCGATAGCAGAGCCGCGTTACTAGCCCTAGCGATTTGCGAAATCACCTCAGGAGTGGTACTGCGGTGTCGTGAAACTCTCGACGATATCTCAAAAGATAATGCCGTTTCCCTTGTATGGGTGAAAAGACATGACGGAACCTACGGCAATGAAAAGGCTGATGAGATTGCGAGACTGGCCTCCGAACAACCTCTCTGGGAACCAGAGCCCATAATTCCCATATCCCTGAAGACATTAAGCTTTATGCTATACCAAGAAACCTTAAAACGCTTCACACGAAGATGGGTTAACACTCAAAGTTGTCGTCAAGCAAGGGCTGCTATTACGGCACCCTCGCCAAAAACAGCCAATTACTGTGTGCAACTGTCCCTAAAGAACTTGCGACTAGTTGTGGGATCTTATCTGGACACTGCACCCTAAAGCAACACATGCACAGGATGGGTCTGGCGGACAGCCCAAACTGTCGTGCATGCAACGAGGACGACGAGTCGGCAGAACATGTCCTATATCACTGCCCATCTCTCGCAACAACCAGAGGATCCATGCTGGGGGACTTCTGGCTTAACATGGCCGAAATCAGCAACACTCCAATTGCAGATGTCCTCAGGTACATTCAAAAGGTTGGATGGCTTGGGTGATGTCCAATGTGGAGTGCTGCTGGGGAGGTAGTACAATGAGCCCACCTATTGTGGCCTAAGTGCGCGTGAGGTAACTCACACTCCTAATTCCAAATCCAAAATCCAGACTATTGTTTTGTAGATTTAAATCTTTAAAATAATTGAATTTAAAAAATTCTATGTTTGTAGTGCATTTTGAACTTAAAGAGGCATGAGTGTTTACAGAGTGTAAGCTTCTGTGTTTTATTAAAGTATCGCACTTTGCTTTCAACCGTTGATTTAAATCAACTAATTTACATTTAACATACCCCGAAATGTATGAATATTTGGTACTGCAGATTCTACCAAACGTGGTTTTTTGAACAAAGCTGTTATAAAAACATTTTATCAAATTAAATTAAATTCCTTTAAGTGATGACATTCAAAACCTCACAGTAAGCACGCCGTTTGACTATTGATGATAAATTAAAACAAATTTGTTGAAACTTGCAATACTAATCGTAGGTCAGAAAATACTGTTGAGTTACATTAACAACACGTAAAACTTTTCAAAATACATTGAAAGAATTTGTTCGTCTTGGCGATAAATGGTTATTACTTTTACTAGTTATTTTGGATTAATCTGAAATAACTGGTCATTTCTAAGACCATTACTATTTTTGTTTAATTTTTTTGAATATGTGCCTACTCCAGGGTGTTTGCGATAAACTTCAATAATGACACTAACAAATTTGTTCCTTAATTTTGCTACAAACTATATGTAGAAGCTAGTTCGAATTACAGTTATGTATTTGCACCGTTCGAGTTTATATTATTATAAAGTAAGAGCGTAAAAATGAACTAAAACGTCAACTGAAGGGAATCTTAAGTAGCCAGAGAGCCCTAGCTAACGAGCCCACCTGTTGTTTGAAATGGAGGCTTGAATAATGTCAATCAAGAATGTAATTGAGCTGTTTAGTAAAGAAAATGAGATAAAATTCTTCTTCTTTTTTATATAACCAAGGTAATATATATAGCAACCATGCAAAATTTAAATAAATCATTAAAATAAAGTGGCTTAACATCTCATTAAATAAATATGTGATTTACGTGATTGGAGGCATCAACGGTAACCGCAAACGGCTAACAGGTGATACTAAAATGGGTGTTCCAGGTGGGGTCACGCGTAGTCTTTTATTAACCTGCCACAGCTGCTTTAATCCTAGAATTACTTGGGGATACCAGCGTAAATAACGTAGACAACGATGATAGGTTTAAGTGATATCATTAAGATTTTGTAAATACTCGCTATCTGGCAACTTTCATTTAATCATAATGAAAAAATGTAATATTTATTTGCAGGTATTTCTCACACTACATTTTTAGAGGGTGGTCCACTTAAGATGACGACCTTTAAGTTCGGACAATTTACCCAAATTACATATTAGGTGGTAACTGAAACCACTTAAATAACAATACTGTTAATATTGATGTTTGTCTGTTATGAAACGTCAACGTCATATCAGTTTCCAGCAGTAATCGGCAAGCATTTCGCTGTTCCACTTTCCTTGGTAACGTTTTTCGATAGTGGCAATGTCTTGATGGAACCATTCTTTGTGCTCATCACTAACGTCATCAAGATTCGGAGAAAAAGAATCCAAGTGGGAATCTAAGAAGTGTATTTTAGGGTTTATGCTACAACCTTATACTTGATAACTCCTAAGAAGTTCACCGACAATCTCTTTGTAGTTTTCAGATTTTGTATTTCACAAAAAACTTTATTTTACCGCTTTAAAAACATTCCAACCAGAACATTATAATTCTCTTAGAGCCTTTTCAAATTTTGTATCTCACATTAATCGATTAATTTGGGGTTCTACAAAAAATACCCTCTTTAATTTTTGCATCGGTGATAGTGGGAAATTTTTGTTTGAGATATTGAAATCCATGTCCTTCTTTGTACACGGCTTTGACAAAGTTTTTCATCAAACCTAATTTTATATGCAATGATGGTAAGAAACTTTTGTAGTGCCGGATGGATTACGTTCTTTTGCCAAGGAATATGCTGCTCTCTTGGTGGCCATTGTTTAATAATATAATTTATAGCTCGACTGTCACACTCACAAATAAAACAACAATGCTTTGTGTATACAAGTTGTAAACCAAGCAGAACTGCCACAATTTTGAAGTCGGCACTGATGTACCATTTATACTTTCTGTAATCAATTTTGTCAG
Source organism: Ctenicera cuprea (assembly GCA_958336395.1). Lineage (NCBI taxonomy): Eukaryota > Metazoa > Arthropoda > Insecta > Coleoptera > Elateridae > Ctenicera > Ctenicera cuprea. The sequence goes on from OY284494.1 coordinate 18,218,010, forward strand.
GAAGGCATACTATATTTTTATAGGATTTCTTCACGTAAACAGCATGTCTAACAGGACCTGAAAGGTAAATATTTCCAATGTGTAGAAAACAGCTTTTAAGCTCAGTTTCGAAGCATCGATGAATAGACACCATTCTCTGCATTGTGTTCATAGCCCATTAAATTGTCGATATTGTTGCAGCAGGAAAAAAAACCACTTCAGTTGAGAAGTACTGTGACAATTCATTCCGACGATTGCGATATACTGAAATAAGCGTATCTGAAGCTAACAACTTTCATCCTTGTAATCTTGATCTTTTTAATAAATTCAAATCGTGAACCAGGTCATTAAGTTCTAATTGAGTTATTAAATGAAGTTGGTCTTTTTGAGATAGAAAAAATTCCTCGTCATTGTTTGAGAGTTCTTCAGTTGCTCCTTCTGTTTCTGTATCAACTTGTTCTACTTTCAAAACGTTTGCACATGTTGGTACCGGAAAGGCTGTCAAATGAGGTACTGGATGAATAGCAGAAAGCAAACTGGATAATCAATTTGCTTCTAATTTTTGCCAGAAAATTCAAAGAGTTTGGTGCAGCAAAAGTAACAGTTCGTTGTATGGACCGTTTGCTCATGCCAAATCATAGGAACCGTAAACGGCATAGCAGTGCTCTTACCATTCAACCAGCTTCTTAGAGTAACAACACAACGCGCACAGCAAGTTTTAGTAGTCCAAGATTTGTCTTGATTTTTAATTTTAACACCAAAGTAGTAGTAGTACGCTTTTTCTATTATAGATGTAATATTTCGCTTAAGCTGCTGAATCTTTAATTCTCCGCAAACATAACAAAAACTATTCGCATCATTTATACACTTACGAGACATTGTCAATATAAAACATAACAGATTATCACAAACTGACTCAATTCAATTTTGATACTCGTAATAATCCTTCTGGACCTTCTTATATACCCGCATAATTTTTGAATTTTCGAAATATGATTGGTTTAAAAGCAAAGAGAGGCGTGGCTTACGGTTGTGACGTAGAAGACTCGTTCAAACCAGTTCAAACAAGTCAAGCAACACAAGATTTCTTTCAGTATTTAACATCAATGCGGTAAAACAGAAAATTTCAAATCCAGTGAAAAATTAATATATTTTAGGAGAAAACTATTATTAAAAATTACTCAAAATTCTGACATGGTAGAAAAAAATTGAGAATGTTTTCAGAATCATCCTGAAATTACATAATTACATAAGGTACACGTATTAAAGTGTAATAAAAAAATCTTTGTTGACCTTAGTATTTTTCAATAAAAATTTTATTCATACCAAGAATATATGTTGTCCTTTTTGCTTAGTCTGTTATACATAAGTCTACATATGGTTTCTATAAAAAACAGGTGAAAACAACTTTCTTGCATTAAAAATTTATACCTCCCTGGTCAACTTTTTTCATTGGTTTTCGTTAATCAATAATAACTTATCATAATTCATTTGGACTACTTCAAACATTTTATGATTGATTCGACTTAATCCTTCTTGTAGGGCCAGCGGGTGGTCTAGTGGTTAAAGTCCCAGGCTTTGAAACTAGACTCTCAACGGCAATAGGTTCGAGTCCTCTGCACGTCCGAAATAAGTTAAATTCGGCGTGTCCATGGACGGTGTGTGTGGTGTGTATGTTGGGTTGCATGTCTTTCAGGGGTGGGGCATGTTAGACCGGCGCATAGCGCAAGTCCGCTGAGCTCGGGTAAGGGGGTGGGATAAGAATCATGCAGTCGTGCTCACGCACAGCCTCATGATTCTTTAAAAAAATCTTCTTGTATCTTATTTTTAAATTATCCATCGATAAATTCATATTGTTGTTAAGTATGTTACGTAACATTATTCCCTTGATTTATTGTAAAAACATTCTAGTGAAAGCGCGATGTAAGATACAGTACCTTACTACGGTTTTATAGCAATTGACTATTGTAAGGGTCTATTCTAACCAGCCCCATTTTCCAGGATAGCGAATTTCTGCAGGAAAATTCTAACCCTCTTACATCAAATAAATCATGTAGTCTTTTATATGACATGCCAATAAAGTCTCTACATGTTTCGACATATGAAAGGATATAAACGCACCCGCTGGAAGAATCAGGCAAAGCAAACAATGCTTTAGTCTGATGTCCGATACAATCAATAAGCAATCTGTCAAGATCAGAAGGTTTTCGCTAACACATAGTGTCCACCCACGTATAGTCATCTCACCGTCACCCGCTGGTTCATAATAAAGCTAGCAACGCTTAGCTCGTTAACGTTTCGCTAACAAATTTGACCAGCGCATCTTGTATTTTTTGACGTTAATTTTACTGCGTTTGCAAATTCCATGTCTGTTAATAACAGGAAATATTTAGCATTAGAAATGTACGTATTTCGACGAGCATTCACATTTATGAAATACCTTCTTGACACAACCGTTTATTCTAATTAATAACTCTGTTGTTTAATAAGCGGTTTGAAATGAAGGGAATATGAAGTTGGCAGTACTTCAACGTTTTCCCCACTTGTTTGAAATTAATGTTTGCCATTCGATTTATATTTGTTATATAAAAGCTGAGCATAATTGAAATTCGATCGTTACATTAAAATTTAGTAAAGCTTAAGGAAAAAGTGTTAACAAACGTTTATAGTTCATGATTTTACTGAGATATTTACTGTAGCGTACTTTAAATTTATCTTTTAGAAGGTATGTAGTCTTAAGTGTTTTCACCCAAATTTACATTAAAATGTGTTGTTGGTGTCACTTAAAAAGGAGACAAGAAAAAGAAGAAAAATAAGAAGTCGTCAATTCGCGGTATTCGTATGAACAAGCAGCATGAAAAAAACGGCATGAGGAAGTAGCAGGGACAATGAACTTAAAGGGATACAAATAAAAGCCTAGTGGAAAAAGAGTTAAAGACTTTAAATAATACAAAAGAAGAAAAGCTAACATGACCTTTTTTTCTGAACGCATGTTAGTAGGAAAAAATATGTCAGAGCAACATTCACGAGACCTTTTTTGTAATTGCTAACTGGGCCAGCGGGTGGTCTAGCGGTTAGAGTCTCAGTCTCTAAAGCTAGATTCTCAACGGGAGTCGGTTTGAATCCTCTGCACGGCGAAAATTTTTCTGAATAAATTTAACCCGGCGTGTCCATAGACGTTGTATGTGGTGTGTATGTTGGGCTGCATTTCTTTTCGGGGTGGAATAAGAGCGCTAATTGCGATGAGTTGTGCTAACGCACAGCCCCATAATTCTTAAAAAAAATTGTAAGTTGTTTTTTATTTCTTATTGTTTAATACAATGTATTACATTGCTTTACGTTGTAGAAATAGTGTTAAACTGTTCAGGAAATCAACCAAATAGAAACCTTTCAGAAGCTCCAGTTTCTTAAAGAAAATATAGTTCTGTCATTACACCATGTGTTCATGACAAGCGTGGTACCAAAATCGGATTAAGGTGCACTACAGCGTGGTTTAAAAAAAATTATTTTAGTGAATTTGAGGGTGGTTTAGAGTTTAAAAAAGGGTATAATTCACGACTAAGAAAGAGTTTTACATCCTTAGTTAAAAACCATAAATCTAGCATTTTCTAAAAAAAAAGAAAACTTGATAGGGAGTGATCTGGGGTTTTAAAGATATAGCGCTTGTGCAATTTGGTAACCGCGTTTTTTGGTTTGGACCATTGTTATTTTGGAAATTACTCTTTACTTTAATTGCTTAGATAACTGCCGAAAAAAAACCTCCCAGAAGTTTTTACTAAATACCCAGTTTTTGTTGTTGGCACTTGATACCGACTTTAAAGCCGATATTCCGATGTTTAAAACAACAATTAATGGCGAAAACAACTTGAAACTGGTAGGATATCGTACTTGCGCAGATCGGTTGTTTGATATCCGTAGAATACGAATTCGAGTTATATTGAACTAGAGCACAACCCCTTTTTTTTCAAAGAGGTAGTTTAGGAAAATTAGTCGAATTGTTAGCAAATTTTCTTCTTTGGGTGCCGTCTTCTATCGAAGGTAGGCTACCATTATAGCTATTTTTACTTTGGATGTTGCTGCTCGAAATAGGGAATTCGTACATTTTCCAGACCATTGTTTTAAATTTTTCAATCAGGATGTACGACGTACGTCTCCCGTTCAGTATCTCTGGATATTTGTCTAATCTTTGAAAAAATGTTTCATTCCTGACTCTATCCATTTACGAGATTCTGAGCATTCTGCAATACAGTCACACTTTGAAGTTTTTTATTTTTTTTTCTTATTGCTTGTGTTAGTGTCTATGACTCAACGCCATATAAAAGGACAGGGAAAACGTAGCACCGTATAATGCGGAGCCTAAGATCCCGGTTTAACTCCCGTTAACATACCAACTTTCTCATCCTTTCAAAAGCGCTTCGTACTTGTACTTCGTACTTTCAGCAGAAGGCTCGTTAAGCTTATGGTTCTCAATTCATTACGGTTTATGGTAAATAGCGGAACTAATTCGGACAAAGATAAAATATGGTGCAGATGTTTTACTACTGGCAAATCTAATGAACATAGTACATAAAATTTCCCATCGATTCGAGTAGAGCTTTTGTGCCAACTGCAAAATAGAAGCCGATTTAGGTTTTTTTTTGCCATTTACTCGGTAACCGTTGTTTTTACCACGATTTATTAAAGTTAAAAAAATTAGTATTAATAGAACGATGTATTTTAGTAGTGCCAGTTTAGGACACATAACATTCGAAAAACTGAGTTTGTCGTTTACTTGTCAAAGCTTGCTGTTTAGGTAAGAAATTTAAAACAAACTTCCTATTTTAATGGAAAGTTGTTTCCATTGTCATTTAACGAGTTTGATGACAAAATTCGTAAATTCTTAAAAACACGAAAAATCTAGAGTAGGTAGTAAGGATATCGCGCTTCCACAAATCGTGTATTTAGTATATTAAAGTGAGAAACCCTTCCCAGCCCTGTTTTTTTTTAACAAATTACGTCATTTTTTGGCGGATTCAAAGATTGGTAATCTTAAGCTTCATTTATTTTTCCGCGTTGAGGCACCTAGACTTCACTGCAACCAGTCAAAAGGTTTGACCATAAAGATACTTTTCTTTTAGGCATAACTCGTAAAAAACGGGAAAAAACTACGATAAAAATAGAATTTACTCGATGTCTTTTAAGGCGATACGTAACATTCTTATACGGCTATACGTCTTACAACGCTGTACTAATAAAAAATTGAAGAAAGACTCTTTTTTTTCTCTACAAAACCAACGATTCGAAGTCTGACTTCTTCTATAGTGTTGAGAACTGACGAGTTTTTTCAAAGAACTATGGCCAGTCAAAAAACCTGAGTTTGTTTCTTACTCGAACGTAAAAGTTGTTTGAAACATCCCGGTGAAAGTTTTCGAATGGGAAGTTTATACTGGCGCAGTTCTGAATGCAAGGTCTAGCTGATTTTAAATAGGAAACGTGTCTAGTTTTCAATTTTTTGCTTTGTGATATTCCTGAGGGAGTTTGAGTATCGGCTTTAGGTCGAGGGGGCTTGTGGAAGGCCCTCCTGTCCAAGAAATTACTTGTTTCGTTTTTGCCAATGTTATTGAGTCCTAGCACTCAAAGAAGCTTGATCCAATTATATGAGTCAAGTCTGCGTAGGGACAATCGTTGACCGGCATTGATTTGGTCATGACGAAACCAAGAGCCTTGGCTATTGCTACATAATAGATATGCTAGTTGAAGTAACCCCTACGAAGGTTTCTCTGAATACAAGCTAAAATCTCTGCTTCGAACACTGTGGTGAACCAACAGACAGCAAACGAAAGCTTTGCCGTATGCTTTTTGCCATAAACCCTTGCACCAGAGTCTTTTATCGTTCAGCGGAGCAGTCTGTGAACAAAACTAGATTTTAAAGCTAAAGAAGGCCCTAAATTCAAGGCCAGTGGTGCCTTTTGGGAATGACAATGTTAAATGGTATAGTGAAGCAGGCATGCAATCGCTTCTCGCACTGAGGTACTGTGAAAGATAGACACCTGCATGTTCCAACAACCTTCTTTCATCATTCCACTGGCCATTATACTTCAGCCTGTAAACTGCCTTTCCAGCGTCTACCTTGATCAGAATATTAGGAGGCTCACAGTCCAGAATTGCCTGCAGAGACGCAGTTGCAGTTCGCATAAACAAGCCAGCCTTTGAAGCTGAGTTAGGCGTACCTGGATTCATGACCGTTGGCCTGCGGGTTAATACACCAAAAACACATATGCGATCATTAGACTAACTATGACAAAGTAGATTCAGATAGAAACTTTTGAAGTTAGCCTTAAGGTTTTTCCAAAGGCCCGTCTACAAGCCCAGAGGGTTATACTGCCTCTGTCAACATGTTGCCTCCAGGATAACTTAATAGTCATAGCGACCCATACGAGGGCGGGACGATAATTGGTTAGCCTCCACATATGTGGCGCTAGCATGTAAAATATTTACACATAATTTTAAAGTTTCATCTTTTAGTTGACAACACTGAAAATATAGAGGCCATCTGTCAAATAGTTTGTTCAGCTGTTCAGAAAAAAAAACGTGTTTTGTGTTTTTGTACCTAATAATGGAATATATTGAGCATCGTGCTGTTATTAAATTTTTGAATTTAAAAGGCTTAAAATGTGCAGACATTTTTGAAGAGATGCAAAATGTATTGGGTGAAAGTGCTCCATTATATGGGACCGTAAAAACTTGGCTGGCTAAGTTCAAACGGGGTCGTACGTGCATCCAAGATGAACACCGTTCTGGACGCCCAAGAAGTGTCACTACAACAGAAATGGTCAGCAAAATCCATAATATGGTTTTGAAAGACAGACGACTGAAATTGGCTGAAATAGCTAATTTTGTGAACATTTCAAAAGAGCGAGTGTTTAATATTTTAACCTAAGAATTGTGCATGAAAAAGCTGTCCACTCGATGGGTGCCGCGTTTGCTTACACTCGATCAAAAACGTATGCGAATGCAAATTTCCCAAGAGTGTCTGGACCGTTTTATGAAGAATACCACTGATTTTGTGCGTCGATTTGTCACCACCGATGAAACCTGGGTCCACTACTATACGCCAGAAACGAAACTGTAATCAAAGCAATAGACAGAACCTGGTGGCTTGCTTTCAAAGAAAGCAAAGACCTTCAAATCAGCTGGCAAGGTCATGGCATCGGTGTTCTGGGATGCAAAAGGGATTTTGATGATCGCTTATCTTCTAAAAGAAAAAACGATAAATAGAACCTTGCAAGGGATTTCTTATACGGTGTTACTTCGCTATGTTCTTCTTCTGATGTTCTTCACTTTACTTAAAATAAATTTAATTCTTAGGCTATTCGCACTACGACGTAATGTTTGTGTTCCGTTTAGATTTCTGTTTAAAATAATGTTATTTCTTTGGAACAATTTCACTCTTTTTTTTAAATATCATCTTCAAATTTTGGGTGGACAGGTATATATACAGGGTGTTCGCAAATTTCTGTCCCCAATAATAGGGCATATTATACGTTTAAAAACAAGACAAACAAAAACATGCTTTTTAAGAATGCTTGAAGAGCGAATTAGAGTCGGTTGAAGATAATCTCAAAGATACAGCTGTTCTTAAATAACTGTTGATCGTTTTGAGCTAGGTACTTCAAATTGGATATGCAGTCATCCTTAATAAGTTGCTACACACCGTGCTAATTTTTATCAAAATCGGTTTTGTGGAACCGGTCACTTCAAGGTCATGTGACCAGATAAAAAAGTTCTAAAAGGTAGAATAGTCACGTGACCTTGCAATATCTGGTTCCACAACATCGATTATGATCAAAATTACACGTTATATAGCAACTTGTTATGGTTGATTGCATGTCAAATTTGAAGCGTCTAGATCAAAGCGATCAACAGTTATTCAGGAAAAGATCCACCTGTGACTCTTCAGGGAAGCATTTTCGGAAACATTACTTAAGAATCAGTAAAGGCTGGATTAATATGCACAATGCAGTAAAAGAGCTTATTATAAAGCAGATAAAACATGCACTTAAACAGACATAAAACTGAATTTATTTATTTGCAATAAATAGAATTGTACGTATAAGATACGCTATAGTTTAAACTAGGTTATACTCACTTAACGTAAATATACTGTAATAAATTAGAATAGAATATGTAGGTAGTATTTGTGTGTTTCTATTCGATTGTTAATGTAGTTGCAAACGAGATTTGTTTTTGAATTGTCTGGGGTACAATCTTGCCTTCTGTGTTAGAGAATATGTTTGTGTTTAGACAACTTTCGAGTAACGTCACACAATCAATGTTACTAGCGCATACTTATATGCTGAGTTTTTTGATGATATTTATTCATGATTTAATTTTTATCGTACAAATTCAGTTAATTTCATAGAACCAAAATGTAACTAATTGGCGATAAAGATATCGAACATTGGACATATACCAAATAACACGATGTTCAACTAAAATTCATTTCATTAAACTTACACGTATTTCATTTTTTTATGATTTACACAGACATCGTTTCAATGGAATTTTCAAAACATTCAGGTAGGCATCGGGGTAGGAATGTTGTTATTAAACATTCTGCCTAATTCATGTCAAATTAAATGTTGTTTGGTATGTGAAACCTGTCAGTTATACAACGTTCAAAGTAGCATAAAAATTGATGGAAGAAAATTAAAAAGCTACAAGTAATAAAAAAGCGAAATTGTGAAAAAATAAAAGTTCCGAAAAACACACAAACGTTTTCATAAGTTTTTAAAGCATTTTTTCTGAAATACGTCATTAAATACATTGATATCGAATTTAAGAATCCGTATTCGAAAAAAGTCCTGTTACGAGGATCGTTCGACATGTACGTGGCCTAACAAAGAAAACGCAAGCCTTTTGGGCAAAAAATCATTTTATTTTTCAATATAGTCTCCTGCTCGCTCAACGCACTTATTCCAACGATGCTCCAAAGCAGCAATGCCGTCTTTGTAGGTCGATGAACTCAAGTCCTCAAAATAGCTATTTACAGCAGCGATTACCTCGGAATTGGATGAAAATCTTTTATCGCCGAACCATTTTTTGAGGTTTGGAAATAGATAAAAATCGCTGGGAGGCAAATCGGTCGAATAAGACGAATGAGCCACTAATTCGAATTCGGGAATTTTGGCCATGGCGATTGCAGACGTGTGTACAGGTGCGTTATCTTGATGGAAAAGCACTTTCCTTTTCGCCAAACGAGGCCGTTTCCATTCGATTTTGTGCCTCAATTGCTGCAACAAATTGGCATAATACTCGCCATTTAATTTTTTTCTCCTTTTATAGTAGTCGACGGAGATAATTCCATGAGAATCCCAAAATACAGTTGCCATAACCTTTCCTGCTGACAAAACCGTTTTTGCCTTCTTCGGTGACGGAGAACCTTTGCATGTCCATTGTTTGGACTGTTTCTGGGTTTCGGGAGTGCAATGGTGGACCCAGGTTTCATCGACGGTTATGAAACGGCGCAAAAAGTCCTTCAAATTGCGGCGAAAACGTGCCAAAAGTTCGCGAAAAACAATCAAACAATTCAGTTTTTGCTCCGCTGTGAGCAAACGCGGCACCCAACGCGCGGAGTATTTATTCATTTCCAATTCTTCAGTTAAAATTCTGTGCACACTGTCATTTGAGATGCCCACTGTGTCTGCTATCTCGTGCACTTTTACTCGACGGTCATTCAATACCATACGGAGGACTTTTTTAATCATATCCGGGGTAGTAGCCGTTCTTAGGCGTCCACTGCAAGGTTCGTCCTTTGCGCTCATACGACCACGCTTAAACTCGGCAACCCAGTTTTTAACCATTGAAAACGAAGGAACGGACTTCAAAAACGTCGAATCCAACTCTGCTTTGATTTCGGTTGGTGTTAAGCCTTTCAAATGAAAGTACTTTATCATTGCTCGCAACTCAGTTTTTACGAAATCACTTAAGACGGTCACTTTGGCGCACTGTCAAACACAAGCTAATTGACAGATCGCTCTATACTGTCATATTTAACCTAAGAAAGGATGGTTCTGGAAAACGGTAATGCAAATTTTGCCGAATTAGCGCCATCTCTGTGTTAGGCCACGTACATTTCGAACGATCCTCGTAATATAGCTAAATATAATTTTGCGTTTTTGCTTTTACCTTTTTTATTTTTTGTTTAGTTCTATTAAATTATTAGAATAACGATTTCACAGACAAATTGTTTTGAAATATTCCTTTTATCATAAAAAAAGATAAATTTAATTTCATATTTCATACAACTATTGTTTATGAAGAGATAATTAAGTGTACTATTAAGCTGCTTGTCTTTGCTGAACTTTTATAAAAGTTGCATAATATTGCACTTGCACTTTGTTAATTTTACTTTTTTTACTTTTTTATCGTTATCAGTTTACAAGTACACTACTTCCACACCCACTTTAATCAATCATTTTCTTTTCGATGAGGATCTGCACATTAGTGTGATTAATGAGGCTACTTGATAAAGTATTTCAACAAAGAAATTGTAGAAAGTTGGGAAACTATTTGTTCTAAAAATATTCTTCAACATAATTATCATATGATAATATATAATAGTTACACGAACGAGATTTATTTAAGAAAATACTGAAAACTGTATGCACACTATATTTCCCAATATCATTATATATCTTTAAGGTGTATGCTTTGCTGCAACACGAAAATTACATTTCCTGCCATTTCTCCTTCTCCTACATTCTCAACCTGAATATCATTAATAAAGGGATGATTCTTTGCTTGTCTGACGTCAGTCTATGGAGCTTTGTGTTTTAGGGATCGCTCGGTTAACCTGTTAAGAAAATAGACCAAAATAATGCAAGGTTATTCGTGTAGTCATTTCACACCTTCATCCAAGTTTTAAGCCAAAATTTATCAAAAAAATCGGTAACGAAGACAAATTAGAATAGAAGATGTACACCTAAATTTCTGCTTGTCTGTTTCTAATACTAGACTTACTACGAACAGAAACGATATTTGCTTGCTTAACACTTACAAAATGTAGTAATCCGTGGACTACGCCACACGCTTTTCTTTGCAAACAGTTGGTGACTGCAGCCGATTTTATTGCTTATATCACATTTCGCTGTTTGAAAGTTAACAATAAAATAACAGAGCCCGTGGATTGCGCCACACGCTTTGCTTTACAAACAATTGTAAACTGCAGCTGATTTTATTTCTAATATGACATTTCTTTGTTAAGTGTGTCTGAAAGTTTACAATAAAATAGCAGAATCCATGAACTGCGCCACACGCTCTGCTTTACAAACAATTGCTATCTGCAGCTCATTTTATTGCTAATATGATATTTCTTTGTTAAGCGCATCTTAAACTTTACAGTAAAGTAGTAGAACCCGTGGACTACGTCAAACGTTTTACTTTACAAGGAATTGCTAGCAAATTTATTAGAAGAGATATATTATGTAATTCGCCGGTATCGCTGCTTCATGGCACTAATTACACTGCGTGACTGCTACATAAACGGGGTTATATGTTAATCGGGATTCCTTACACCTTACTTAACTTTTAGTGGTGAGAGACCCCACTACTAGAAGCCACTTACTTACGCGCCCAGTACGTAAAGCGTACGCAGGCGCGGATCCACGGGGGGGGGGGGCTATAGGGGCTGTAGCCCCCCCCCCCATAAGGCCCCCCATAAAACTTGAAAATTATTTTTTTATTAAGATGCGTTTATATTTTGAGCAATTTTAAATACTTTTGTTTGTTACTCGATAATCCGGTTGACCTCAAAAGTAATCTTCTTAGGGTCGTTAAACCTTAAACGGTCGTTATCACCTTATCGGTTTTCGGAATTTCTGTCATTATGTGTTCCTGTTCAAAACAATACAATTTGCTCGATAGTCAATGTAAAGGTGTTTTAAATTTTACTTGCATTAGCAGTTTTCTAGCAGTAGTGTGTGGTTGTTTATTGTTTTTGTGTCGTATAGTGGTGGTATTTTGTGCAAAAAAACTTTATAGCAAAAACAATAATTATTATTGCAATGAAGAGAAGTGCAAGCAGTAGTGGCGATATAAGATAAGGAAAGAAGCATCAACATCGAGAAAGCCATAACCGTCTTCTCGCTAATGAAACCTCGTCGAATGAAGACAGAGGAATGGTCCGACTAAAAAAAAGTGATGTGTAACCAATGTTGTTTTTTTAATTTAATTTTTGTGCAACTATGATTTTAGGCTTATTTTTATATTGTAAATATGTCTTACGTTAGGTAAAAATAATTTTTTTAGATAAAATATAACCATATTATTTAAATTAGGTGAACAGTTTTCCAAACTTAGTTATCAAGAACAGTTAGCGGTAAAAGAGCAAGGTCGTCCTAAACCAGATTATCATGTCTGTCAAAAGTAAATTGTAAGTGCAAAATCCGGTATTTAAAAGTACTGTTGTGACTACAAAGTAAAGGTTTTATATTTTACAATTAGGACTGGTTGTAGTGGTCTAAAATGTTTATAAAAATAGCCATCTTGATGCATATTTTGCCTCAAATTTTCAAAAAATTTCAAACAATTCTCCCCGGACCTCCGCTAACTGGGGGTACCCCCCAGACCCCCCGGTCAGGTCTCTAGGCCGATTTTACTTTACCCACAGCAGAACCGCCACTACAAAATTTCACGTGCCGCCACTGAGCCCTCGCCATTACAAATTCCTGGATCCGCGCCTGAGCGTACGCATTTCGTGGGTACAGCACACGGTTACAGTTTTCAATAAAGATATCTATTTTATAGGCTTATTTATTGCTTTATTTATAAATTCCAGCTTTACTTCGTTAAAGTCCATATTTAATGAGTATCTGTATATAAAATACTTAATTACTTTAACAATATTTATTTATTTTAACCTTATACGTATTTCGGCTATATGAAAGGTTATATTAATTTCATCTAAAGGAACCCTGATACATAGAGCTTTGACGGTCCCTTTAGATGAAATTTATTATAATAGAGAAATTTCAATTATTAAACAAATTGCATACAGTAATGGTTATAATACTAAACTTATTGATACATTAATTAATGAAAAATATTATAAATTAGCCATCCAAAAAATTTATCCGAATACCCTAACTTCGTTTGATACAATTAAATATGCTTCGGTCCCATATTTTGGTAAATCAAACAAATAAATATAAAGTAAGTTTTAAAACAACTAGAAACATCTTAAACACTTTGTTTAATGCAAAATCAAAAACAGACGATTTGCTAAAATCAGGCATTTACAAATTAAATTGTTCACTTTGTAATTTGTTATATATAGGCCAGACAATTAGAAATTTTGATATTAGGTATAAAGAACACGTACGTTGTTACAAACACAAACACCCACATAAATCCAATTGAGCTAAACACGAGAACACAATCATTCAATGACATCTAATAACACCATAAAATGTTTACACTTTTGTGATGATAAACGTAAATTAGACATACTAAAAGCTTTAGAAATTCACAAACGTTTAAAAACTGTACCGTTAATAAATGAGCAAATTGATCTCTTAAATTCTCCTTTATTGGACATTTTGGAATAAGAAATCAAGTCATCTGCAGACGATTACCGAGATCAAGTCACCAAGTTCTATTGCTATAACAACACTAACTGTTTACTTTTTCATATAACCTTTGACAATGGCATGTAAACATGCCGAAATACGTATAAGGTTAAAATAAATAAATATTGTTAAAGTAATTAAGTATTTTACATACAGATACTCACTATTTATTGTTATCAAAAACTACGGCCGGCATAGCCCACGGGTGTTTATGTTAAACGGGATACCTTCAACGTGACTCAACTTTTAGTAGCAAGAGGTTTGACTACTAGAAGCCACATATTTACGCGTCCGTTCTATAAAGCGAACTACAGTTTTCGATAAAGATCAGCAAAATTTAATGTGTATAGTTTATGTGTATGATTGAGAGATAATCTAACGATAGCTGGCAATTCCACGTCAGACTCCTCGGGGAACAAACATGTTGTGTTACGGATCCCTTCCATCGAACTGGACATTTACTTACGGCAGGATCTATTGCAGCTGAGATTTCGAAAGATATCAGCAAATATCTGAAACTGTTGTATTATTACCTACAATTATTTGATTACCCTCGGGTACTGGATTACCATTTACAGTTCAAAAACACAAAATTTCAGATGAAACTAACCTTACCTTACCGAATCTTTATTTCTACAGTTAGAAGAGTTTATAATGTAAAAATTTAAATTAAAAATACCAATGAACGGCGCTAATTTGTAGGAAAAGTGGGTACATTTATTTTAAAGATTATTTAATGTCGATCACGTTAGATAGGGATATAAATACAAAATAATAAACATTCCCATGATTACTTAGTGATTGCGTTTAGTTTAGTCGCCGACTTTCTGTATTTGAGAATATGCAATACCGCGGGATGCATTAGGTACGTGTCGTTCAACTCCACACAGCTTATTTATTACATTATAAACGGAAGTTACCAAAAAAGCGTGGTTCGTAGACCACGGATTTCGCTAGTAATTTAATATAAGCGATGGCACTTTTAACAAAAAAAACTGCGGTTCTAAATTTAGTTGAAATTAACGCACGCACAATTTTATTTTAATAGAAATATATTTAAAATAAGAAGCGTGTAATCGTTTTCGGTGAAACCCGAAAGTTATTAGAACCATTAATTCCTCATTTAATTAAAATCGTAATTCACTTTTTACAAACATTTTAATACACGTGCATCGGCAATTTCGCGAATAATTTGCCTTTACTCCATGAACATTAGCACCAAGAACTTTATTGGGGTTTATACCATTTCATTCCCTAAATAAACAGTTACTAATTTGACCTCATTTTGCTCTTGTTTCTCTATGTGATTTTCCTAAAACAAGTAGGTAGGTGTGTCACCATAGTACGGACTAAAACCGCAGCTCGCTTCTGTACAATAATAGTAAACATTAACGAGTAACCTCAATAATATTCTGTCATTCCGGGATAACTGCTGCCAATTAAGTACAAACTGAGCCAAGTGGTATTAAATTGAGGCTGTAATGTGGTTAAAGGGAGAAATTGAACTCCGTCGTATGTAACTTAATACCCTTGCTAGCCACTATCTACGGTAATATGTTTACGGGAGTTAGAATGCAGTTTGTGAAGTGTAAAACAGGATAATAATGCAGTGCCAGTGCTACGTTTCTTCTACGCCTTATTAGCTGTATGTACTGCACAATGGCTTGTAATAGTTGCAGTTCTGCGCTGCACTTGGAATTACTACGTTGTCTGTAATTAACTCTTTGTGAGAGTTAATTCTAGATAATTTTGCTAATGATAAAACGACGGTATATTGCGATAGGACGTATACATACAGGTTGAATCAACGGATGCTCCTTTTCTATTGTAAACTAAAAATGCTTGGGGGTGGCAATCGAAATTTTTGGTATAATATAGGTTGACCTTCAATGAAGTTAGAATTGGCGTGAAAAAACGGGTTTTGTTTTCTAACGTATTTAGGTGCATATCTGTATTTAACTGGTTATTAACGAATACTAGTAGCACCTGTGGGCTACGCCCTGATTTTGCTGGTAACGTTATACCCTGCGCTCGCTGGCTCCATATGTTACCTGCGCACACTCGGTCTCCGGAATGAGAGCTGTTTTACGGGAAGAAAATCCCGTGAAAAAAAAACGAAAAAGGACCGGAAAAGCAGCCCCGCAGGAAAATTGTATAAAAGAAACAACTCCAGGAAAAAACAAAAAATTCTGTTATAGCTCCTAAAAAATTCCTTTACACTAATAAAATCTTGTTAGACATTTGCATATAATTCCAAAACGAAATTCGTCCTTATTCATCTAATATAAGCAGCATAAAAAACTCGCATCTTTTTCAGGGAAAGCTCTTTCTTAGTTATACAGTGATCCACCAGCAAGAAAATACACGCGCTCTTATTTATTTATGAAATATTCTTTTGAAGGTTATTTTATCCGGAAAATTATTGTACCGGGATTGTTTTTTCCGAGGAATGTTTTTTTTCTGGGGAATGTTTTTACCAAAGTTTTTTCAGACGATTTTTGTCAAAAAGTATTTTTTTGTCAAAGTTTTTCCCATCAAATGAGTTATGGGCCTTTTTTCAGAAGCGCTTCTCCTGCGAGTCTACCCTACAAAAGAATATACGCTCTACGTAATGGACTCGAAAATGTGTGGGCTGTAGTAGGGGGGGGGGGGGGGAGTAGCTCACCATTAAAAGTTGAGATAGGTGGGAACGATCCGGATTTAATATATATAGATTCGCTGTGTAATGTATTGGCTTACGAATCCACACAAAAATTTTAAAAATTGACTGTGGCATAGTGCGGTTAAATAAAATTATATTAAATTTTTGGAAATTGCCAAAAATGTATTTCTGAATTAACAACTTCTTTCAAACTTTTGTAGACTAGACATGGGCTTAAGTTTTGGTCTCACAGCTATAATTTCTCTGTGACTATACTTTTTTGTAGATTAAAAATTAGTGCTCTTTTATTTAAAAAACATGGACGTAACCATTTCTGTTTAAGTTAAATTGCTCATAAATGATAGTGGCATAGAATTGTAACTTAATTTTTAGGTGCAGTATTGCTTAGGAGGCTAATGCCTCCCTCCTTAATTTTTTACTGATAAATTTGCTTGATGGTCTCTTGTGTTGTTTAATTTTAAGGATTTTTTTATATACAGTAAATCTATTTTTTATAAAACAAAAGAAACTGATTTACTACAGTAAAACCTATACAGGTGACCGCAGCTTATTGTTGTACCTTACCGCTACAGTGACAGGAGTATGTTCACTATTGGCGCATAATAGCTTTATACGAAAATACATGAAAATTGAGAAATGTATAGGAAAATTTAGGCAAAGTGTTGATTTTTGCTAGAGACAGCTATTACCAAACAAGATTGGTTTGCAAACAATGAGTAGGAAGCGTGTGCAAACTTCTTCAACTTAATTTATTGTAAATAAAACAATTTTTAACTTCAACAGTTTTTTTATTTTAGCCTTAAATAAGTAGTTCAACGTGTTTACACGTCATTATCAAAGACAAGATTAAAAGTAAACAGTTGGTGTTGCTATAGAAACAATAAATCTTCTTAATTTGATCTTGGTTTTCTACATTTCCGTGCAGATGACTTGATTTCTCATTCCAAAACGTCCAATAACGGTGAATTTAAGAGAACAATTTGCTCATTCTTTAAAGGTACAGATTTTAAATGTTTATGAATTTCAAATGCTTCTAGTATATCCAACTTACGTTTATCATCACAAAAGTGTAAACATTTTATAGTGTTATTAGATGTAATTGAATGATTGTGTTTCAATAAGTGTTTAGCGTAATTAGATTTATGTAGGTGTTTGTATTTGTAACAACGTACGTGTTCCTTGTATCTAATATCAAAATTTCTAACTGTTTGTCCTATATAAACCGAATTACAAGTGCGAGTCATTTAATTTGAAGATGCTTGATTTTAGTAAATTGTTTGATTTTTCTTTGGCATTAAACAAAGTGTTTAAAATGTTTTTTGTGGTTTTAAAAGTTATTTTACATTTATTTGTTTTGTTTACAATTTTGGCAAGTTATTGCCAAAATATGGAATTGACGCGTATTTCATTTTGTCTGATGAAGTAGTTGGATAAATTTTCTGAATAGCTAATTAATAATTTTTCTCTTTAATTCAGGGTATCAATAAGTTGAGTAATATAACCATTATTGTATGCAATTTGTTTAATAATTGAAATTTCTTTAATATAACTAATTTCACCTAATGAATCATGGGTCTTCTTTAATTTAGGCCCACTAGAAAATATACTTGCCCCCTCAGTCAGGGCCTCCATCGAGGTTTGTTGATTATCAAAAATATCAGAATTTAAATTGAAATTTCGGTATGGACGTGTTAAAGGACAATGGAAACAATTTTTCAATAAAAAAAATAAATAAATAGAGCTCCGTTCTCCTGGACAGTTTAATGGCCGAAAACAAATTACAATTCTAAAGCAAAAAATCAAATTTGAGGGGAGGGGAAGTTGGGTGCTCTGCTTCTTCAATATAGGCGTGCTCGAAGAAACGCATTTTACGGGTACCTAACAGCCAATCTGCGCAAGCGTTGCATTTTTAGTTTACTATCCCTCAATCACTCCCCCATCGTATAGGACAACTTTTTATTGAGAAGAATCCTTTTGATTGCTTATCTGCCGTTTTAAGCCCCTTCTGGACACCTAACATAAATTTTAGGCCCTTTTTAGACTATCATTTTTTATCATTACTGCTTTGTGTCCTGGAAGAAGCAGAAATTTTTTCTGTAATTCTGTGGATCGGTAACCATTCGACGTTGGGTTACAATTAACGGCGCTTGCCTTGATTACTGACTGACCAGGACAAGTAACAAAGTCATAAATGAATGAATGTGCATAAAAGGTGGTATAAGCTTCAGGAGAGTAGCGGTCTAAAGGCCAAAAGGCCCCACCACCTCCTATTACACAAGCGAAGAGCCTACCCGGAGTGAAAGACCTCAACACCTTCAGGTATAAGAAGTGAAAGATTAAACAAACTGCTCTGTGTGTCTCTTTTAACATGTTTAACTACTTGTTAACAAAACGTGCATAAAGCATTACTCTGCCTCTTTCTTTCTGCTTCTCGTTGTGTTGGTTTTTTTCGTTTTGGCTTCTGATAGTGGTTTAGAATTCGTTGTTTTACAGAGACTACTATTTTTCAGTAGTTTCAATTAAAATAGAAAAAAATAGTGATTTCAATTTTTGTTCTCGACTGAAGAGGGTACAAGCAGTAAATAGTAAATAAGAAATAGCTAAGCATAGCTTCAATCAACAACCATCAAGAATCAACTTGATTGTTGCGTGAAAAACGTGTAATATCTGCATATCGAAATCAGTCATTTACGAAACAGCATTGCATTTCTTTCATTACTTTGTTAAGGAAATAAAAGATAATTGATAATTAAATAATATAAAATGCGTTACAAACGCCAAGCGCCACTGTACGTAAAGTATGTTTAGAAGTACCTAGTCCTCGTTGTTAGTATAAACCCATAGAAACAATTTTTTGGTTTTGTTATTTTATGGCATAAATTATTTTACTTTTTTTAATATATTTTCAATGCAAACTATTTAATTAACTATTTATGAACATTGTTTATGTAATTGTGGTATATTTTTTGATATAGTTGTGATATAACATTGTAGTAATACTTATTTATATACTACAAACAATAAAGATTATATTAAAATATGTATAAGATTATGTTTTGCAATATGTTTGACTTTTCTATGTATTAGTGGACAAATTCTAAAAAAAAATAAAGAAAAGAAAATATTTGCTTTGTTATGTTTTATACACAATGTAATATATTTATTAAATAGGTCTTAAACCTTGAAACTATTATCTATTTTAAAGCGCAGCGTAGAGGGGGGGGGGTGTCTCCATATGTATTTCTCGTATGTTAAGAGGCCCAAAATAATTTTGTTACTAGAGCCAGAATATTTCTGAAAGGGAAACGTACCGTAACGTAATTCTACCGACTACTTCAGGAATTTGGCTTAATAGTTAAGGTAAACATTCTGTCGTATCTCTCTAACAACTAATCGAATATCGATTGATTAATATCCATTAAGGCTTAAAAACACTTAGAAGGTTAAAAAATACGTTTCCGCCTCTCCTATGTTATTTTAGGTACGAAAATCTATGGTCAACAACGTAGGCACAAAAATAAAATAAACTTTCCCCCATAATAAAGTTGACACAACTTATAAGGTTAGCATTTAGTGTTCTTCGCTTAATCGTTGAGCGTGTGACCTTTTCCACTTTTAGGTGTTACTTGAAATGTGCGGAAACAATTAAAGAGAAATATTCTCAGAATCTTCATTAAAATTACCGGAAATGTGATCAAACGGATGAACTTTTTTAAAGCAACTGACGAATGCAGTCTTACAAAGAATTTATGAAAAACAATTAAAAACAGTAGTATTTTCAACCATCTAAAAGTTTTATTTATATCGTACAATGTTGGTTTTTTTCGTATATACGCAGTTTATAGAGTAGGTACGAACGGACTACTAATGTTTGTCGCCAATCTTCCGTTCTAACAGCCTACAAACTTCAAAAAAATCGTGCGGGCAGCTTTTAAACAATATTTTTTGAAAATTTTTAATTTTCTATTATCGTATGCCATTCACACGGAGCTTTCAAACAAGTAATAGCTGATGCCGGTCAGACGACTACTTTTTGAGTAAGTGGGCGATAAATTCTACATTTTCGAAAAGCTGCAGCGGCCGCCATTTTGAAGCTAGAGAGTTTTGGTAAAACGTTTTAGATTTGCCTTAAGCACTTTCACCGTATGTTACATTTTTAAGAAAACAATTTATATAGGCAACTCTACGATGTGCATACAGTAAAATAAAAAAGAATACAAAGAACGGAACCGCCCGCGCCCGCCCTATAGCTAATTCGATGCGCTTCGGATTTCAGACTAATAGTCAATATAAATGGACAAAGAGCTATCAAAACTATGCAAAAAATAAAAAATGTATTTTTTAACTAGAGCTAACAGATAGTACTTATATAAAATAGTGGCCATACTGAAAACAACTAAAGAAAGCTATGGAACGAAAAAAGTTGGTGGACAGCAGAAGAACAAAAGAACAGAGTCGTGGACAGACAAGATCAAACAACAGGTCAAAGAAAAGAAGAAAACCTAGAAAAAATACCTATCGAAGAAAAAGCATGAAAAAGGGCATAAACGACGGAATAGGTGCCGCCAACAGGTTATTACAAGCACTTAAAACAATTTCTTTGTGAAAAGAGTGGTAGTTACAACTTTAACTTCTTTGCGTGCGTCATGGACGCTTGCAAAAAAGCTCCAAAAGAAGCTTCAAAGCATGGAAATGAGGTTCTTGAGTGTGGACATCCATTGTTATGTATTTTTATTGTTTTTGTAATAAAATAATTTCAATAAAACACATAAACAAAAATGATGACCGTTGATGCAATTACGTATCAACACTATTTGCCAAAGTTCATAATTGGGGTGCATTTGCACCCCGCTCGATTGTGCACGCATGCAAGATTATGTTGGACCTATGCAGGTCTTCCTTCAACGCAGTCAAGCTAGAACTTATTAATAAATTGTATTTGATATACCTTTTCTTCGAAATTTTTTTGGCAACGTCTGCTAAAAATAAAATATTCTTTTAAATTAAAACAGTGTTGTTCCCACGCGTTTGCAAAATGCCACACTGCCTTTAATAAAAAATAGTGTACGATGCATTTTCACGAAGTATTTGATATTTGATTTGCCCCCCCCCCAATCAAATAATATGACCGCTCCCTGGTGGGAACAGAATACAGCTTACTAGTTATTGTAAAGAAGGCTTAATGTGCCTTCGAGATGAGGTTGGCCTCGAGATGTACATAAGGTAATGCCACTACTTTAAAGATATCCCTGATGCTGAGAACGTTTTTTTAGACTATGTATATTCAAAATCATTCTTCTAGTTCTAAATCATTTAAGTATGGAGCTGCTCATTCAAAGATGGTACCTGCTAAGGTTGTATTATTTGAGCACCAATACAATGGTCATTGACCTCCCAATGAAATAAGAAAAAATAAATAATTACTTTTTGTTTGAGCACATAACATATTATACACTATAATATTTAAATAATACTGCACAGAATTCGAAAACGTTTGAATGTTTGAGTATTTTGCGCGCATTAAACGAATCTATGCGAGGGTCATTTGGCTGTCAGTCCCCAATTCAGCTATACGACACCGAATAAAGCCGCCGGCTTAAAAGGCCTACAAATGAATAAGAGTGAAATAGAAAGCTCATTGCGGTAAAATTCATATTACACAAGCTAAAAGAGGATAGAAGTATCTGCGTATTAAAAAATTCAGGGTCATGAACCCACAACTTCCGAGAATTACGCTGTCAGCTGTCCGTGATAAGCGCATACCAATAGCCGCCTAATTATCGGGATTCGCACGTAAGCAACGTAGTAGTGTGAAAACAGTTGTTGGTTGTGTAATTATAATTTAGTGGTGTTGTACGATGTCCGTGCAAAATAATTTTGGATTGTGAATGTTATGTAAGAAAATGCTTTTACTTGCTTCCACTGTCTGCTATTTTGTGAGAATTCATTGTGTGATATTGACTACAAACATTTAAAAACTAAAATTCAAACACATTTTGTATCGGTAAACCACATGAAAAATTTTGTGCATTTTGACACACTGGCAATGTGGGTATCAACTTACAATAATTTTATTAGAAAGTGCTTATCGAAAGTCTATTAAAGACTTCAATGAATATGTTGGTTAAAATAGATCATTTTGCCAACGTAAAGGATGAGTTTGAAATATAGGGCTACCTAAAACTTGAGTAAGAACAAATTTTTTCCAAAAAACTACTTTAAAATGCCTCTTAACACACCACACCACGAGCCGCCACTGGGGAACAGAATACAGCTTACTAGTAGCCTTCGAGATGAGGTTTCCCTTGAGATGTACATAAGATAATGCCACTATCTTAAAGATACCCTGATGCCGAGAACGTTTCTTTTTGGACTATGTATATTCAAAATCATTCATCTAGTTCTAAATCATTTAAGTATAGAGTTGCTCAGTTAAAGATGGTACGTACTAAGGTTATATTATTTGAGCACCAATACAATAGCCACCACTGCGAACTGCCGGCTTGCTCTTACATCGAGCAAATGGGAAATTTGATACGTAATTGCCTATCTTGCCAAGTAATACACGTATTCTCGTCAACATAAATGAATCAGCTATTTTAATTAATTATTTTTAATAAAATTTAATTAAGTTCAACAAATGATACAAATTTACGCTTCCTGACAAATTAAAATAAAAATTATGTTATAAAAATCTATACTGAATACTAGTACAGTTAATATCTGATAGTTTATATGTGGAATATCTAAAACAACCTAAAAATTGCATCAAAGCCACGGGATTCCAAAATAAAAACGTAGATATGAAAGCTTTTGTACATACTTTATTCGTAAATTTGAGATTTTTAGGTAGTTTTCCCTGCGTAAATCTCAATAACTTCCCGCTAAAATCTTGAAAGCTTTTTTGATTCTGTAAATTGTATTTTTCAAGTATGAAGCTTCTTATAGTCCGTATAATCTTATAATATACTTCTTAGAATTCCATACTTCGTGTTGCAGAGATGTTTTCAGTTTAATTTTTTTGCTGTTCCCCAAGAGCCAAAAGAGACATTTAGATTAAGTTTGTACTGGCGCAGCGTCTTTAACAGCTTTAATTCCAAAGCTTAGATATTAGAAAACATTTGAAACGAAAACATTAAGTATGTAGGGTTGACAGTTTAAGAATAGGATATTATTTAATGTGAAATACAAACAATTGAATATAGTTAGGGCGCGGCCGTTAAGGTGCCACCGTTGCACAGTGGTTCAGATTCAAGTTCTAAGTGGACAAAAATCTATAAACCACCAAATCGACCCAAGATATTTGTTAGGCAACGAAAAAAATAGTGAAAAAATTCTAAGCACTATGGGGTGGTTTTTAGGGGGGGGGGGGGATGAAAATATATGTTTTCCAAAAATTCTGAAACTTTGCAAACATACCAATATTATTCCTGTGAAGACACAAAAAATAATAAAAAAATTCTAAACACTAAGGGGTGGTTTTTAGGGGGGGATGAAAAATATGTTTTCCAAAAATTCTGAAACTTTGCAAACATACCAATATTATTCCTGTGAAGACACAAAATATAATACGCGTTGGAGCGCAGGACATTAGGGCGCGAGGACACTAAGGCGCAGGCCATTAGAGCGCAAAGACAGTAAAGCGCGAGGACACTAGGGCGCCGGCCATCAGGGCGCGGAACACTAGAGCGCGAAAACTATGTTACAATTTCAATGTGAATCTTTGATTTATTAAATTTTAAATACATGAAATAGTATAGTAATTCGTGTATCTAAAGCCGAAACGCCATGTTTCTCGCACGAGTCGTGGATAGCACGCGAGAGCGGAAAACTTCGTTTTGGGTCGCGATATACACGGTAGGTGAAAGAAATGCCGACTGTGAAAATAATTAGATATACTAGAATTTATTTTTAATGTATATGTTTGGCGTGTATAAATTATTATTGTGATTTTTAGGTTATCCTTATTATTAAAAAATAAAAATAGTTTTCTTATCGGCTTTTTTCCAGCATTTTTTCCGCGTTTTTTTTCAGGATTTTTTATATCTGGCTTTTTTCCTAGATTTGATATACACTATATTTTTTCTAATTTTGTGTTAAGAAAGCCGGTAGTCATTATAGATAAATTTATTAATACCGGCAAATCAAGGAGAACACATTTTGCTGTGAAACCTGATGACATGGTAAGGGTAAACACTCATTGGTTTTCTCGTTCGAGTTTCTGACAAAATATTATTCAATCATTTATTTTTCCACACGCCTCTGTCACTTTAACGCACGGTGCGTGCGGGAAATGGCTATTTTCGGCACTGATTTTAGTTCAGAAAGTTTTTTTGTGCAAAAATGAAAAAAGGGCTTTATTGCTATTATTTTTATATGTAATACTATCTGCAAACACGCGCTTCGCTCGCGTTTTGGATCGAATACGGCGAACCCCAAATATTTTTCTCACAACATTTTAGCATTTGTTTGTATTTCTTTTCAAAGCCAGTTTGATTAATCATATTAACAAAATAAAACAATTTTGCCAAATTTAAACCCTCCTATAATAAGCGAAATTCTTATGATTACCCTCGAATTTGAATTACTCTGTATATATAATCATATAGTATAATATAATTTCTAACACGTACACTACCTCGGGCAAATAACATACTGATAAACTTACAAACCGCTTCGAGTTTTATATAAGTGGAATAGATATGCAACCAAAACGAATTATTTCGACAAGAAGATTCACGGTAAAAATATCACACAGTTTTCGCGCCCTAGTGTCCCGCGCCCTAATGTCCCGCGCCCTAATGGCCCGCGTCCTTGTGTCTTCGCGCCCTAGCGTCTTTGCGTCTTAATAACCCGAGTCCTGGTGTTCTAGCGCCCTAGTGTTCCGCGCTCTAATGGTCCGCGCCCTTGTGTCTTCGCGCCGTAGCATCTTTGCGCCCTAATGGCCCGCGCCTTTGGTGTACTGGCGGCTGGCGCCCTAGTGTCCCGCGCCTTAATGGCCCGCGCCCTTCTGTCTTTGCGCCCTAGCGTCTTTGCGTCCTAATGACCCGAGCCCTGGTACTCTTGCGCCCTAGTGTCCCGCGCTCTAATGGTCCGCGCCCTTGTGTCTTCGCTCCGTAGCATCTTTGCGCCCTAATGACCCGCGCCTTTGGTGTACTTGCGCCCTTGTGTCCCGCGCCTTAATGGCCCGCGCCCTTCTGTCTTCGCGCCCTAGCGTCTTTGCGCCCTAATAACCCGCGCCTGGCGTCTTCACGCCCTAGTGTCCCGGGCCCTAACGGCCGCGTCTTAATTGCCGCGCTGTAGCGGCCGCGCCCTAATGTCCTAGACCGTAAATATAGTGCATATGCATTAGTCTTAACTAGGTGATGTACAGGACGCAGTTCTATTGATTTTCATTTTTCTTTAAAGTCTCGTAATTCGAATAATACATTGTGGTGTTGATAAACTAAATATTAGTTTCATTTCAGTTAGGCGGTGAAATCGTCAAACTATAGCAAAATGCAACAAATTTTTGAAAACTTTTGCTTAAACTATTTTTCGATAAAATTAAAATTATAGTAAAGCTGATTAAATAACTGCACCTACATAGAAATTTTTTTCTGATTTCATTTTAAGTTTATAATTAATGCATCTAATACAGCGTTAATGAATGTTTTCAGCATTGCAATGCTTGATCTGTGTCGATACTAATAATATCAAAGAGGGCACATAATTTTGCCTTTTAATAGTTACGTAGTCTAATATAATTTGCTCAAAGTAAAGTTATTAAATAAATAATAACTAAAATTAATTTGGGAACAACGTTGTTTATATTCGACTTTATGTCTGTAAAACCTAAAACCTTCTGATATTTTAAAATTTAACTTTTAATATCATTTATTATTATTTAATTGCAAATTAATCAATTTTTCTCTAAATTCAGAAATTATAATTACGCGCCTAATGCTGAGAAAAGCATTAAATATTTTTTTTTTACTTTTGCATGCTCACCGGTATCGCAAGGTATTGTGAACGCTAAAAAAATCAATCTTGAAACATGTTTTGGACCTAAAAACTCAGAAGAATGATTTGTCAAAATATGTAAATTTTTTATCATAGCAGGAAAAATTCAATTACTCCGTTAAAACATATGTTGAAAACAAAAGTATAAGGCGATGTCATTATAAAGTCCGTTTTAAATCGGTTGTTTTAAAATGAGGATCTACGGACTTTTAATGATTACTAACTAATGAAATTGAAATTGATAAATAAATTAAATTAATAAAATTGCATCGTGCAGACCATAAAGTCTAACAAAAAGCAGGAAAACTTAAAACAATATAACAAATGAACATCTACATAAATTCTATTAAAAAAGCTGTCGGGCAACGGCCGCATTTATTGAAAACAAAACTGAAAATTACGTTTTCAAGGGAATGTTGAGGAAACTTTCATTGTATAAATAATAAATTATGCAACGTTTATGTTGTTATTGATGATTGAACTAACATTAATTGTACAAATTTTTGAAATACGGAAAACGTGTTCATATTCATAATTGTTGAACGTTACCACCAGTGTAAATGGTCTTGGTCTTCTATGTAGGCTGGGTTCACCAAGGTCAAATAAATATGACAAGTTAACATTAAATGTTGAAATATTTATTTAAATCTTTAAGGATTTAATTATATCGGTAAAGATGTATTTAAATCTGCGAATATTTATTAAATATTGAAAGATTTAAAACAAATATGTGCAGACTTATCTAAATACATAAAGATTTACTAAATATTTGAAAATATAAAGTAAATGTTTTATGATTTATTAAAATCTCTAATGCTTTAATAAATGTTAGAATATTTAAACCAAATGTTTAAGAATTTATTTAAATCTAGAATGATTTATTAAAATAAAAAGCATTTAGGTAAATGTGTGTATATATAATAAATATTGGGACAAATTGCCTTAAATACCATGAAATGCACAGCAAGTTTTCACTTTACACTTGGTGCCCCATATTATTTGACGTTGCAAAACGAATCAAACTTTTTATCGCGAACAAGGTGATGAGATATGGGTGCATTATTGGGATCCTGAGACGCTAGTTGAGTCAATGCAATGGATTCATAAGGGCTTGCCATCCTCAAAGAAGGTCCGTACTCAATCATCTGTTGAAAAACTTACTGCGACCGTTTTGTGAGGCTAAGGGATATTTCACTGATTGAGTACATGCCTCGAAGGTCTACAATTACCGCATAAATATATGCAAACACCCTCATAAAATTACTTAACCTTATTCGCGGAAATTTGTTGCAGAAAGGTGTTCCTTTTACACGACAAGGTAAGGGATCTAGACCATCCGGCTTACAACCTTGAGCTAACACCGTTTAACCGCATTATCTGTCCAGAAATCGTGAAAAGTTCTAATAAGCCTACGGCTTGCCGCAAAGAAAGACCTAAAAGAGGCTGTCGATGTTTTTTTTTTGAAAACCAGGAGAAACAAATTTGGTTTTAAGTTATAAACGTACTTACAATAAAATGGTGCATTTGTATTACACTTTATGGAAATCTAAATAAAAAATAAAAATATTAAAACCACGGCATATCTTTTGTGTCATGACTAGAGAGATAATTTTTTTTAGTTTTTTTGTATTATTTAAAATTTAGGAATATTTGATGTAGATTTTTTTAAGTTCTTAAATTTCTGTTTACAAACTATACGTTCACATTGAAAATCTATTAGAGTACACAAGAAAAAAAAACCTGAAACGTTTACTTCAAGTGGACTTTCCCATACTCAATAATAATACTTTCCGTATTTGCAACAGTGTAAATTTTATAATTATAACGTTGTACATTCCACCGTTTGTTAGATTTCTAAGCTCCATGGGCAATTTTCTATTCCATTCATACTACAGAGCCTTCGTTAATTACT
This sequence comes from Ctenicera cuprea, assembly GCA_958336395.1. Taxonomy (NCBI): domain Eukaryota; kingdom Metazoa; phylum Arthropoda; class Insecta; order Coleoptera; family Elateridae; genus Ctenicera; species Ctenicera cuprea. The sequence continues at coordinate 18,246,172 of OY284494.1, forward strand.
GATACCCATGTGACATTTGGTCCGCAGTGACTTAGGGAGTTTTAGATTTAGATGTTGAAGTCAGTTCAGGATTGGTACTCGTGGTAACTAAAAATTCCCTGTAAGTGTCACTGTCAACACTAAAAGTGAGGTTATGTACGTAAACAAGCAAACCTGAATAATGATTATCTGTATATAAAATACTTAATTACTTTAACAATATTTATTTATTTTAACCTTATACGTATTTCGGCATTTTTACATGCCGTTGTCAAAGGTTATATTAGAAAGTAAACAGTTAGTGTTGTTATAGCAATAGAACTCTGCAGATGACTTGTCACTAATACTAACCTTTTAATTTTTAATATAACCTTTGGCAATGGCATGTAAACATGCCAAAATACGTATAAGGTTAAAACAAATAAATATTGTTAAAGTAATTAAGTATTTTATATACAGATAATCATTAAATATGGACTTTAACGAAGTAAAGCTAGAATTTACAAAGAAAGCCTTGATAAGTTAACAAACGGCTTGGGAATTTTTGGATAAAAGCATCACCAACAGTGTAAGTTGGGTTGCCTATATTTTGTAGTCACGTGGGTATCAGTAATTAATGAAGGCTCCGTACAACCTTTACTACAGCTCAGTTAGTCTTTTATCGTGACGTCAGCAAAGATGATGCCAGCTTTTAGTACTTATACCTGCTCGCATGCTAACTTGTGTAAATCCAGCGAGTCGAGCCCTTCAACGACCCTACACTGATCCATACACTAAGATATTTATCAAAATTCTTACAATACTTACAAAATTATTAAAAAACACGATTAGGTCCCTCAAAAAATATGATAAGTTGTAGAAAAATGGAAACTAAAGTATATCTATATGCCTCAAGGCAACTGCAGTTAAGGTCTTTAGTGCAGAAACGTAAGAATTTTGATGCTAAATCACATTCGGATGATCAATACTATTGAAAGCCGAAATGCCATTGATCATTCCCAGTTTATTAAATGAAATGGTAAGAAATTGCAATTTTCAAAAATTCAGAGTGCGTCACAGTGAAATTTAAGAGTAGTGTAAAAAGCCAAATTGTAGCCCGTCTACAGCTCTATTGAAATACCAACTTAAAAAAAATCGCGTGGCCACTTTATGAAACATAGTTTTTCTACTGGAGTGCGAGAAATAGGCGTTTTCAAATGCAAAACGAGTGCGGGAAGTCACTGTTTTCCACACGCAGTGCGGAAAAAAATAAAATATACACTCTAACCGTAAACATTAAATTTTGCTTATCTTTATCGCAAAATGTATGGCCCCGTCGTACACAAAATAGGTGCCTTATATAATCCAAGCATAAAGATGTGGCTTTTAGTGGCGGGAACTTCTCGCCACAAAAAATTGAGTCAAGTGGAAGGGATTCTGATTAACATAAAAATCCGTGGGCTATGGCCTTCGTAGTTTTTGCTAACAACAAATAGGCGAATAAAGTACGTAGCGTAGCGGGCTTACAGTAAATCCGGATCTCTTTCCTCTGTCTGATGACGCATTTAGTAACAACATCATCGACACACCTTTACCATGTTCACGGGTATCAATGTTTATGTAATAGTCACGGAGTGTAAGCAAGGCCATAAAGCTGGGATACATGCGAAACGTATAAATCACATCTTCTAATTAATTTGCTAGCAACTGTTTATAAAGAAAAGCATGTAGCGTAGCATACGGGTTCTGGTATTTTATTGTAATGTTTAAAACGCGTTTAAGGTGTAAGGAAATATTATATTAACAATAGAAACAGCTGCAGTTAGCAGTTATTTGTAAAAAAAAGGGTGTGGCATATTCCACGGGTTTTGATATTTTATTGTAAGGTTTAAGATGCGCTTAACAAAAAAAATATCATATTAGAAATAAAATTAGCTGCAATTAACAATTGTTTGTAGAAAATAGCGTGTAGCGTTGTCCACGGGGTCTGTTTCATCATTGTAAAGTTTAAGACGTGCTTAGCAAAGAAATGTCATATTAGAAATAAAATACTCTGTAGTTAACAATTGTTTGTAAAAAAACGTGTGGCGTAGTCCACGGACTCTGCTATTTTATTGGGAAGTTTAAAACGCGCTTAACAAAGGTATATCATATTAGAAATAAAATCAGCTGTAGTAAGCAATTGTTTATAAAAACAAGTGTGGCGAACTCCACGGGTTCTGCTATTTTGTTAAATTAAAAATAAAATTAACTGTAGTTAGCAGATGTTTGTAAAAAACGTGTGGTTTATTTAAAAATAGCGTGTGGCGCAGTTCACGAATTATGCTATTTAATTGTAATGTTTAAGACGAGCTTAACAAAGAAATATTAAGTTTCAAATAAAATCAGCTGTAGTTTTAGCAAATGTTTGCAAAAAACTTGTGGCGTAGTCTACAGGTCTCCTATTTTATTGTAAAGTTTAAGACGCGCTTAACAAAGAAATATCGTTTTAGAAATAAAGACAGCAGTAATTATTACCAATGGTTTATTTAAAAATAGTGTAGTTTATGAATTCGCAGCTTATGAATGATTATAAACATGGGCATAACAAAATCAATACGAGATGACAGACAGACAGACTTTGTTATTTTATGTAGACACATTCTTCTTTTATCAATAAAATACATAACTTATAGTCTAAACATTACTAAACATTACACACTCAACGCGTTTAATAAAAATCGATTATGAATTGTGCTCCCGATTTCTGTACTACTTCTATCATTCATCATCAAGAATCTCCTATACAGAGTGCCCATTTTAAAACTCCGAGCCTAAATTTTTTTTTAAATAGGCAACCCACAGTACAAGTCACTGCCGACTATTATTTTAAAACAAAATATTTCTATAATTAAGAACAGGGCAATCATGTTTGCATTAACTTGGCAGTTTACTAATCAAATTCGTTAAGCCACATTACTTGAACAAAGATTTATCGATCACTAATCTTTGGTGCAAAATGAATTCCAATGCTGACAAAGTGGACATGCTTCTAATTCTGGGTGAATGTTGAAAAAATGCGAGTGCTGCCAATACTTTGTATGTGCAACGCTTTCCAGGTAGACCAATTCCAACAGACAAAACATTTAGAATGCTTCTTCTGAATTTACAAGAGTATGGGCAATTTTCAAAACCAAAAGTAAGGGCACGGCAAGTTACGGTTGAACATAACGAAGTAGCTGTAATTGAAATGGTTACGGATAATCCCCATACAAGTCAAAGAGCGACTGCAAATGACTTAAACATTAGCAAAGGTTCTGTTTTTAATATTCTTAAGGCGAACAAATTTCACCCCTACCATGTTTATACCATACACCATCTTGAAGATAGGCATTATGAGCATCGTGTTCAGTATTGTCAATTTCTTAGACGGCAATTAAACGGCGATTCGGAATTTTTAAGTATGTTATTATTCTGTGATGAAGCTAGGTTTTCAAACAACAACGGCATGGTTAATCGACATAACTGGCACTATTACGCACAAGACAATCCCCGCTGGATCAGGATAACTCATTTTCAGAGAATTTTCTCTCTTAATGTGTGGTGCGGTATTATTGGCGATTTTGTAATAGGTCCACATTTCTTTAATGGAAATTTAAATGGTGAAATGTATTTAAATTTCTTAATTAATGAACTACCGGCTCTCCTCCAAACAGTTCCTCAAAACGTACGGAATAGCATGTGGTTTTTAAATGATGGTGCACCTCCGCATTTTCATTGGGATGTGAGAAATTATCTTAACCAACGTTTTGAGGGACGCATAATTGGACGATGTGCATTGCATCCTTGGCCTGCCCGTAGTCCCGATTTGACTCCGCTAGACTTCTTTTTGTGGGTCAAAGTAAAAAATGATGTCTATGAAGTGCCCATTCGAAATGAAGAACATCTACGCGAAAGGATAATTCAATGTTGTCGCTCTATCACACCGGAAATGTTAGCTCGTGTTAGAGGTTCCATGCGTAGAAGAATTATACTCTGCGAAAACGAACGGGGGGAAGGCACTTTGAACACCTGCTTCGTTAGTTTCTGTACTATGTTCCTATTAAATTATTGTAGTTATTGTTGTCAAATATTAAATTTGAGTTATTAAAGTAACCTTAAATTTGTACTTAATCATTAGTAGATACATGTACTGTAAAACAATTCTAATCTTAATTTAAAAAAAATGGTAGAAATGCATAGTGATCTGCATTGTGTGTTGCCTATTTAAAAAAAATTAGGCTCGGAGTTTTAAAATGGGCACTCTGTATAGTTAGTAACAAAGTGTGTCCTTAGGGCTATTATAAGCCTATGCTAATAACGAAACTCGGTTTGGCGTAATAAGGTGTTAAGAATCAAAATTGTTAAAGGCGATCACCATTTTAAAACATTAACTATGTACAAAAAGCAATGGAGTGACTGTAGTGCTGTTTATCACATATTCCGCTTGTAAATTTGCAAAATTAAGTTTTAAAGAAAATGCTACCTAAGAAACACGTTTCACTTTCACTTTTGATTTCGGATATGTTTTAAAAGCTTATTTTCCCTATAAATTTTTGATATACTTTTTATTTTACGTTTCATCCGTTCGAAAGATGTGAAACGCATGTATACATACATACACACTAACACCTACGCACTCACGCACCCACAGCAGACATTTGTTATAAACTACGTTTTTGACTTCCTGGAACTTTAATTTCCGTGAAAATTTTTAAATCTTTAAAAGAAAATAGTCGAAGACGCGTGTTATTCGCAGAAAAAACTGAATGAATTCCTGAATGTAAAACTAAAATATGAATGAAAAATTAAATTTATTGATACAATTACTTTTAATTGTCCACCATGTTTTAGTAATAATTTGTAAAACTAAAAAAGAAAGTAAAAATATTACGTTCTGTGTTATTTCTTCAATACATTTGTTTTCCGCAAAATAGCTGTAAATTTACACTTTATAGAATACGTGATACGCAAAAACTATTCTACCCTAATGCTGTAGAATCTACATCGATTACATTGAAGGTTATAAATTTTTAAACAATTTAACCTACATTTTATTTATGTACACCTATACTATTCAAGCCGAAAATTTAACATTCACTGTCAAAGTGCTTTGCTCGAGGCCACTTTTACCGAAGCTTCCACCTATACATTTAACTTATTACGGGTATGAGGAGCGATGTAATTTTAGACAGGTAACTGGAAAATGTATTGATGAAACTATGCTCCGCCGGCTTCAAAATTAATGTTTGGCGACCCTTTTCAATTTGATAGTTTATGGCAATTTAAAAAACATTCTGGGCATTAACTTTGAAGCCGTCTATACTGATTGTGCAGTTATTTTAAATTAACAATAATAATTAAAATACATCAAACGTGTTGTTAATAAATATAAAGCTGTAGAAAATCTTATGGACAATAATTGTTATGCCGACGCGACGTCCACTTATTTTATTGTTTTTAAGGTTTTAAAAGCTTTGAAGCCGTACGTAAGTACTGCTATAAGAGAAAAGCTTTAGTTGCAAAAGATTAGGACCATGTAAGATTGTGGTATGATACTTTATTTTTTTATTTTCTGTTTTATTTGTAGAAAGTTTAAAGCTAGATGTTCATCGTGAGGAACTGATCTTAAGTTTAAGCTTACATTTTCATTGAAAACAAAACAGTAATCCCAGGAAGTTAGTGGTTAATGTACTTATTAGTTTTCTTTTAAATCAGCTTGTAAATCTTTAAAATAACATTAAAAAAGATTCGACAGACTAAATTTCGCATTCAATTTCGAATTTCCATTTACAACAAACCTCAACCGCACCATTCCGAATGCGTTGAGAGACACTTTAATAAGATTAAATTTTCTACAATTCAAGAAGGTCCTTTCTAATCTAAAAATCAATTTTTTCCATTTACGTATAAAAAAAATAGTTTTAAATAATCTTAAGTAAGTAGAATTTTGTTTTTAGTTATAAAATTTTGCTATTACTAAAAACGCTTACGAATTTACGAATAGCCATAGCTTTCAGAAAATATTTGCTTACTTCAACAAACAACTTACAGCTTACATTTTAATATTCACAGTATTAGTTTCATTTAAATTCTTTTTAAGTACATACAATCACTTTTTTTCGAAATATCATTCCGTTCTCACCCCAACAGAGCTAGAGGGCTAAGACACTAACGCAGATCGGCTATTCGACATGCATAGAATGCGAATTTAAGGTACTTTTTTGAGCGTGTCTATTTTGACATAGATCAACCCGCTTTTTTTTGGAAAAACAACCGCATTATCTTGCGGTACCATTCTATTGCACTTAGCAACTTTGAGCTAAATTTGTTTTTTCTGCGTTAAAGCGTCTTGACTGTAAAGTGTATATCGACATACAGACAGACAGACAGTCACACAGGCACACACACTCTGCAGCGTTCCACTTATCGACCTCCCAAGGCCCCAAAACCTGTTTATTTTAAAAATGTTTAGGTTAGAAATGTTTGACATTAAAGTATCTTTCTTTAAGGCATAACATGCATATCAGTTAGGAAACTCAAAGCAAAAAAAACTTTGCTGAATGAACGCATTTGCTCCAAATCCAACCTGACATTCACAATACTTTCCTATATAGTTAAATACTTCGTACAGCGAGGAAGGTAAAAATGGGGTCTACGAAGAAAGAATAGAAATTTTTTAAATTCAATCTTGTATGTTGCCAAATAAACTTACAAATATTAATCACGTCTCAATACCCGTTGTAAAATTGTATTTAATTATTAAATATAATATACGGAAATATAAAATTAACGCAAATAAAGAATATCTTTTATAAACTGTGTTCCTGTTTTTGTTTGTAAAATAAAAGTCAATAAATTAGTAATATTAAAACACATAGGGTTTCTCGAAAGTGTGACGGAAGGTGCAAGTAGATACAAGTAAAACAAGCAAATAACGTAAATAACCTTTTTCTCCTAGATGCGTATGTTAACAAAGCAGCACTGTGCTCTATAAGCAAAATAAAAAAAAATCGTGTCACTAGTTTGTGAGAAATATGTGTTTGGAAATATTCAGTATTTGTAAATTTTTTCACTTCATAGTTTGTAGCTTTCCAAAAATTATTGTGCATAGTAACATTGTATCTCTATAGAGCTATTATATTACGACAGAAAACTTGAACCTGATCTGTCAACTTGTTCTTAAGTAATAAGGTACGTACGTTGTTACAAATACAAACACCCACATAAATCCAATTGCGCTAAACACTTACTAGAACACAATCATTCAATGACATCTAATAACACTATAAAATGTTTACACTTTTGTGATGATAAACGTAAATTAGATATACTAGAAGCTTTTGAAATTCAAAAACATTTAAAAACTGTACCGTTAATGAATCAGCAAATTGATCTCTTAAATTCTCCTCTATTGGACATTTAGGAATAAAAAATCAAGTCATCTGCAGACGATTACCGAGATCAAGTCACCAAGTTCTATTACTATAACAACACTAACGTACGGTTGCAGAAACGATTGTCAACTTTAACGGACCGTTAACTTTAACGAAGGGATTTTGAAACTAAGATTTTCCGCATTAACTAACCTTACAGAATTAAAAAATATATGTCAATTGTTGTCAATTATTGTGGTCATAATGCATTTGGCCATTGGAATTTACTGCTAAATTATTTGTTATTAACATTTTTTCATTTAAAAAATCCCCTGTCAAAGTTAACGGTTTGTTAAAGTTGACAATCGTTTGTGCAACCGGCTGTAATTGTTTACTTTCTAATATAACCTCTGACAATGGCATGTAAACATGCCGAAATACGTATAAGGTTAAAATAAATAAATATTGTTGAAGTAGTTAAGTATTTTATATACAGATAATCATTCAATAAGGTACTAAGTTTAAAATTTTCAACTATTGTGCCGGCCGCCATTTTGTGATTTTTTATCACTTTACAGTTTTTGTAGTTTTAAAAGTATTGTATACCCTAGGGCATTTACAATATCAAGTTTGATGTTAATCTGAATATTCCACTCACATTGTAACAGCCAATGACAGCCGTTTATTTTCAGTCTCTTGACCAATCAGATTCTGACTGGCCACGATAATACCATTTATTTAACTTTGGTGTTATCGGTGCTGTATAACCATAGCAATACGTCTACAAAAATTTTCATTTTTGTATTTAATAATTAAATAAAGCGTTTGTACGTTAGTACATAACAAAAAATTATACTAAATAATAGTTTATCTCTTTTGTTCGTGGAATATTCTAATAAATACCACACGTGCATTAAAAATTATCTATAATTCGGTCTTACATTGACGAATTTAATTGTGTTGAAACACAGCAATATTGTTGCTTAGCAACAACACAAATTCGTTGTCAATGAAGCGACAGAATTATCGATAATTTTTAATTATTATGTGGTATTGCTGTAGAATATTTTCAATTCGCATTGTAACAGCCAATGGCAGCCGATTATTTTAATGCTCTTGACCAATTAGACCCTGCTGGAAGCGATATTGCTTTTTAGTTAACTTCTTGTTATCGGTGTTGTATAACCATAGCAACACGTCAACAAAAGTTTTTATGTTGCATTTGAAAATTAAATAACGCGTTTGTACATTGGTACATAACAAATATTTATTGTCCCAGCCCCCTAATTTTTCTGGTATTGCTGCTGACAACTCGTCGGGCGTTAAAGCCTAATTCTTCAAAAAAATTGTAGACTTGGCAAAGAAATTAGGAAGCTGGGACAAGCACCAAACTGTTGCTTATCTGTAGTTGTATTAGCTTACATGGTTTAATTTTTAAAATTATGTTTTTGAAAATATCCAAAATTTTGAAAATATTTTCACTGCATATCTTTTAGCTTTTCGAAAATTTTGTGCACAGTAACATTGTAACTCTATAGGGCTATCACGGTAGAAAATTTGAACCCGATCAGTCAACTTGTTTTTGAGTAGTGAGGTGCCGAACTCCAATTTTCAAAAAAAATGTAGCGACTACTATTTTAAACTTAGAAAGATTTAAAAAAAAGCTCTTCTATAAGTTTCTGGTTTCAGATTTAAAAAAAAATATATTTCTTCGATACATTTTTAATGCATTCTCACATTCTAAAGCTCATTGAAAGCAGACCATCCATTTGGGAGTTATAGAGCGCAGACACACACAGCCACCCATCTACCCACTTACAGACATACATTTTAAAAACCTCTTTTTTGAGTGCCTTGGGGTCCAAAACATCTTATATTGAAAGTATAAGAGAGTAAAAATTTAATGCCATCTATGTTTGGTTAATGCTGTTCACGAATATATTTTAGATATTATGATAGAAAACTGTCACACAAGTGGCAGGTAAATTGTGAAGTAAAACTTCTTTGCCGGCGAGGTAAAAAGCGATCGTGGAGACACGAATGCGTACGCACCGAGACAGAAATAAGGTCGCTGCAAGACGGAAACTGTTGTAATTCCTCCGGACACTCTAGTCCGGGCAGCCCGCAAGCATTGCTTTGCTTCTGTCAGTAACTGAGTATCACTCTACTTGCGTGCGGGAATTCAGAAAGTCAAACATAATTTCCACATTTCAGTTTTTCTGTATTAGCAGTGTTTTATTACTTTTAATGAAATACAGTTATACGCTACATAGGCTAAATGTGGCAGTTTTTATTTTTTATTTATTTTTATTAAATACTTCAACGCCATAAAATTGTGCATCATACCGAGTACATATGGAATCCGAAGGTATGATTATACCTAAATGCTTTAACAAAATGAAATGAATGCTGTATTTTGCAAAATAGCTATGTTGTTGGCTTAGGTACATATAATAATTACAAACAACTTATTCAATTAGTTATTGTAGTAAATAAAGCGAACATAGTCAAGTATATTTCTATTATTGCTCAAAACTGACTAAAAAAAGTATCTTTTGTGAAGTTGTTGCTCTATTATTTGTGATTGCTACACTACCACTTTTATATTTTTTTCGTTAATAATAAATTTAAAAACAAAATAAATGTAAAATGCTGGTAAATATTTCATTCGTACAACATTGTGTTTGACGGGTTTTGCAGCTGCTAAGTACACATCAAGAATCTAAATTAGAAAATGCAATGCGATATGATGAAATTATTTCATAAAGCTGATTTAAGAGGTGTTTTGGGGCTCTTAATTATAAATCTAAAATCTAAATGGTACAATTCAAGATGGTGGCCAATATGGCAAAACCATTTTGTAAAGTTATCCGAATTGCATACAAGTGGGTATTCGAGGGGTTTTGGGACTGCTAATTACAAATCCAGGATCTAAATTATAACATTCAAATTGGCGGAATGATTTTATAAAGGAATCCGAATTGCATAAAAATTGGCGCATGTTGGGGCGATGTGGTATACGTTGTCATAGTAACCAGGTACTTTAGTGAAACGATAAAGAAAGCCATATAAATCGCATCACTTTACTACTTAGTTGTGTTGGATGATCAATAATTCACATACGTTGCGATTTTTATGATCGTGGTTGGTAGAACTACGTATATTATTAGTACTGAATTTATCTAGTTTAAAAAAATAGCATAAAATAACAAAATTTGCTTTTGACAAATTATTAAAGACAAAGCGGCGTTTCACTCACTTCGCCCCACGAGGTCTAGGCCTACTTAGCCATCACATCAGCCCTGCACCTCAGCAATTATTCTAACGTCAAAAACAATACTAAGACGCCAAGTAGGTAGGGTAACTGATCGTAATTGCTTAAACTTAGGAAGCCTGTAATAAAACAAGTGTAGTTTGAAACCAAACATTATCCCCATTCTTTCCGTGCTGAACGATAATAAATTCAATGTTTTCTGTTATTTTTGCAGTAAAAATAGCTTAGAATTAAAATACAGCAGATATGAAAATAGCATTTATGAGTGGTAAATTGGAGAAAGGAAAGAAGTTAATTTTAATGCGTTTAGAAACTAATTTTAAAATATTATTTTACTCCTCTCTAGTCAGCGTAGCTTAAACGTAGCTTTTTACCGGTTCCCGTTTATTTATTAAAAAAGCGATAATCTACTATTTTTAAAAACTCATAAAAGATAAAACATAGAATGTAAGTGTCTAGTTTTGTTTATTTAAAAAATGCAAGAAATATGGTGTGGTAAATGCAAAATTTGCAATTTTTAAAATTTTCAAAAAATTACCCTTAAAAATTTTCTGTTATGGTAGGCACTAAATTTTCTGACGAGCTAGCAACTTACCGAATTAACACAATTTAAAAAATATTTTTTAATTGCTTGACCCCAAAAACATTGCTTGTTAAAATATCGAAAAAACATTTTCATGGCTGCATTGGAAAAAAGTATGGGGTAATAAAAACCATACTAGTTTTTAACTTGAATACATTTAGCTAGAAATTACAAGACGGTTGGTTACCTAATATTGTATCAGTCAATTGAAAAATTATTTCAGCTGTTTATTTCTGATGTTTCATGTGACCGAAAACACCTGAATTTTTCATACTACAGTTAGTATCCAGCGGTTCTAAAAAGATGAAAATAGTATATACAGCAAGTCAAAAGTATGAAGACTAATTTTCTGTCTCTAAAATTTATTTTAGATTATTAGGTAACAGTTGTTCAAGAAATGTTTGCTCATATGTTGACATAAAAAAATTTTTAGTTGTTGGGTTATGACGCCACGCCAGGTTTTTTTTAACACAACCCTGTTTTTTTAAACTGATTTATACGGTAAATGATAGAAATCTGTGTGTAAATGACAATGTAGCGCGTTAAAGCTAAAGAAATCACTACGTAAAGACCGGACTTTTAATCGCAGAAGAGCAAAAAGTTTCGTTAAAATTCATTAAGTAAACAAAAGCCATGGGCGTACTTAAATCCATTAAGTTATACGTGAAACATATTGTAGAAGAAATCAAATTTTTCGGATGAGAATTTAGAAAAAGTTGTTGTATATTTCAATTCTTAAATTTGTTTTGCAGTTTCATAAAATTGTTTCGTGAAGCACTTTTAAAACTCATGGCAATTCCTATTCTACGCTTATGAACCCTGTTTTATTTTATTTTACTGTTACACAAGCATCAATTCCAGTTGACCAAAGGAATAATAACTTATCTACACAAGCTAGCATAAGGTCAAACATATGGATATATTACCATTCTAAGCTCGTAGATATTTCTTTATTTAAAATTATGTCAGAAATTATTATTAATTGTTGCTCTACAATTTAAATACTGACTAAATACTAGACTAAACATCCGAACTATATAATAACAGTAGCAGTCTGCAAAAACCGGACTTTTAGTCTTACACCAACAAAAAGTTTCGGTAAAATTCAATAAGTAAATCAAAAGAATGGGCGTACTCAAATCTGTTCAGTTATACGTGAAACATGTTGCACGATTTTACAACTACAACTGTAATATTTAAAATACATCGTTTCGTTAAATGTTACTTTATTGTTGAGCTAAGCCAGAGATTCTGCACTCAAAAATATTTTTGCAAAGTTTCATAAATTTGTTTCGAGTATTACTTTTAAAACCCCTGACCATGCATATTCTACGCTTATCAACTTTGATAACAAATAGCTCGAGATAATAAACCTGCTGACCAGATGAGTAATACTTATCTAAACATGCTGCTTAGGTCAAACATGTAATTTAAAGCCCATAAATAATTCGTTTAAAATTGCACATACGCGCCAACTATATATTTAGAGGAGTTATGCCAGAATTTATTATTTTCGGACACCCAATGGAAAAAATGGACTAGATTTCCTTATTACAAATCGTAAAAAAAGTATCTCTTTTCTTTATAGCAACCATTTCTGTATAGCAACCAAATAAACAATTATTAATTATTTATTGGAATAAATATTAAACGTACAACTATTAAGTTTAGTTTAGTTGCTGCGGTGATGGAAACTGCAATTTGATTCTCGCGCTTCTCATGTATTTTTTAAATAATTTCTTATAAAATATAATCCTTATTTAATCTTTTTCCATTGAGTGTCTGAAAAAAATTTATGTATTATTCTTAAAGAAAAGTAAGTTTTTCTTTACTCATTGCGTTTCTAATATCGGCTGCCCCTTGATTAGAAAGATCGCGATTCATAAAGAAAAACAATACTTTTCTTTACTTATAATACAAATAACTATTAATTGATTGCCTCATAATTTAAATACTGACTAAATACTAGACTGGAAATCCCGACACTGGCAATCTGACATTTTTAAGCTAATTTGCGTATCTTATTACATTACATATGAGTGAATATTGTTGACTTTAACAATATTGGCTGTTGTGTTATAGAAATAGGTAGACGAATAATTTTACAAGTTTGTAATCTATTTAATGACATGCATCCAAACATAAATCCAATTTCACGATTTGATGTTAGCAAAAATGTAGACTAAAATTGTCAAGAAATAAAGATAAAATATTTAACGTTTTATTGCCTTTACGCGCATTTGCAAACAAGCCAATTGGCAGCTATTATCCAATATCTAATTTTTTAAAAATTCTTTCTCTCTAAGCTTGAAATGCAAAATTACTAGTGAAACCGTAGTTACTACAAGTAGTCATGTGTAAAATGTTTGCTTTGCCTTAGAAACATCTTTGTTTATTGTTACTTCATAGTCAACCTAATAAATTTCGAATCAGAAATTTCCTCAAAAAAATTCTTATACAACACAGTAATATTTTATTTATTTTGAAAAAATGCTCGGACATTTAAATTGATTTAAATGTAACTGCATCTTTATGTGATATATTTTGTATTTCAACGTTAACCTCCCCACCTTCAGCCACCTTAGCTTAATTTGTTTAAATAGCGACCTATACTTTGTGTGGGCTAGTTGGAAAGCTTGGAAAAAACTACATTCAAATCTATCATCATAAATGAACTGGGATCGTTGGTTTTTAAGTTACATCAAGTGAAATAAGAAATGCACTTCTTTTATAATGTTTTTTAAGCTATTAATATCAAGTAACTGGAGCTACAACAATAATTTAGCGAAGTCTAACAGAAAAAATTGCCTCAATTATCAGAAAGACAGAGAATTGCAATTTTGATGCAATTTTGTTGGAATTTGGTGACAAAATTAGAAGTCATGCTAAAAGAAAACACTTTGAACATTGATTATAAATTGTTATGTCTATGGTTACTTGATATTCCACGTTTTATTAACAAAATATGGAAAAAGTGTATTTTTCTTTCAATTCATGTAACTTAAAAATCAAACATTTCAGTTAATTAATGATGGTAGATTTGAATGCAGTTTTTAGCAAACTTTCCAACGAGTCCATGCAAAGTATAGGTCGTTATTAAAAACATTAAGTTAAGGGAGCTAGAGGTGCAGAAATTAACGTTTGAAAACAAAAATTGTCACATAAAGATGCAGTTATATTTAAATCAAATTAAGTGTCCGAGCATTTTTTCGAAAACCAACGCGTTACAGAAATACGAATTTTGTTCCTAACTTTGTAACAACCCTGTATAATATACTCTATCATACAGAAAAAAAATAGATTTGAATTAAAAATTTTGGGTGACGCCATAATTCAAAAACACTTGATCGAAAAAAAATTATACATATGAATGTAAATTTTCTGAACAACTTTTATTTAAAACATTTTTTCCTAAACCAAATATTAATGGCAGAAAATCGATGTCTCCATACATTTGTCTTTGTAGTATTTCTATTAATTTATGTAAGCTCTAACCACAGAAAGTTTTAAAAATTTCCAGTATACATGTAATAATTATTTTTAAATGGGTATTTTGAAAATTCAAATGCAGCGAAGAGGTATTTTTACTTGTTTTGATTTTTGGCTAACAAATATTTTATTACATGATCATCTAACAACATTTTAAAGATTTAATTAAAAGTTTATCAATATTTATTTAAATTCAATTTAAATTAATTAAAATTTTCATTAACACTTATTATTAATATTAAAAAAAATTACATTAAACATGAAAGCAGAAACTTCTATTACAATAATTTGAAAACAGTTAACTTACCATAAAGTGTAAGTGTTTCACCACCACGTGATGTAACTTCTTCTGATAACCCAAGTGCTGCCTTTGAGCACCTGTTTAGCACTACCTGCAGCTTCTCTTCTGGTCACTAACAGACTTTGCAACTTCCCATGTCACGCCGTGAACGGCAGTATTGATGTCTATCTCTCCTCCCTTTTTCACTTGTTGCTTTTTGCAAAGCTCTGCGAAAGCTCTAACCTTCCCTTCCACACCTGTAGAATGCAAACCCTCCCCTTGCTGAATTAGCCAATAATATTTTGGTGTTGGAGCTTTTTGTTAAATGCGTTTTGAGGCATTTTTAAAGGATGTGCGTAGTAGAGTTTTATGAGTTATGGGAACAAACAATTTTTTGATATTAATTCTAGTTCTTGGAAGTATTTAAGAATTTATTCGTAAAAAAAATAAAGCAGCTACGTTTTTATTTCAGAACCTTCACTTATCTTCATTTCCTTTTCACATTCGTATTCAAAAACAAGAAACTAAAATTGAATTATTAAACGGGATAGCTATTATTTCTTGTTTGTTATCAAGAATTTCGATAACGATCGTTCAAAAGCTTCTGATCGAATGTGACTGGGTTTGGAGAAAGCAACGAAACCGTTTAAAATGCATATGTGAGCCACGAGGACACAATTTTATCTCCCATTTGGACTGACTGACTACGCACTCAAGCTTGAGATTTTCTGCGGAACTAAATTGAAAACTCAATGTTTTGTTATACAAGCAAACACTACTCTATTATGTTGTATGCCAAGTTAAGGAAAATTGCTTTTATATTTTTGTTGTAATTATTTTCTGTTTTACATAATAAATATGAATTATTCGCAAAAGTTATTGACTTGAATAACAACGAAATTTTTAGCAATTCAAGCAATTCTCAGAAAGTATAATTGATTCCTTAAAATTTAGTCAGGAGCCTTTTTTTACCGGATCTAAGGAAGTTCATTATGCATTCTTCACTGCTTTTCAGTTTGATGAAAAGAACAAAAGCAAACACATCCTTTCTGCATGCTTATACGTAAAGTCCATACTACACTGTATTACATTAAGTTTTCTAACCAACAATGTTCTTCTTTCTTATATTTTAATTAACGCGTCGTTATTTATTTTTTCGGACTTACTAGATGCTTAAGTAATTTAGTTCAAAATTAAATTTTGACATCAGTATCAGAACACCTTTGTCTGACTTTTGTATTTGGTGTGTAGAATTTGTTTAGTTGCAGGCAGTTTTTCGTAAGGTCGTTAATCGAAACCGGAACCGGAAACGAAAATTAAAACTGTTTTTTTGGTGCAGACTTTTTTCTAAATACTTTTTAAAAATTTTGAATACTTCGCCTTGTAGTGCATCTAAAGACAAATCAAATGCTTTTCTTTCTAAATGCAGTATGTTCAAAATGAATTTTTAAAAATTTTAACTTTAATGCCCGATTACTCAAAAACAAAATATCCGACCAATACAAATTATCATATTATTTGATAGCCCTTCATAAGTATAATCAAGTGATGTAATAATATTTTATGATGAAATATGAAAATTGTAAATATACTACCGACTCAAAATTTTAACATTTTCAAAAAATTATTTCTCAAAACAACCCACACCATTTTTTTAAACTTTGTGAGCCGATAGAGCTTGCATAAATAGAGCTCTAATGAAATATTATTCTTTTTAAATTTTTGATAACTTTATAAATAAAGTTGTTATAACCATTTACGTCTTTTGTGTTTATGTAGACGGCGAGCGCTTTGACTACGTAACCAACGCCTTGAATCTAGAACGGGCGGCTTGTACCGGCTAGATATGATTAAATGTAAATTTCAACCATTTCCTATGTCATATTTAAAATGTAAAAAGTATGGGAAAGTACCAGCGACCTGTTTTGCCCATTTTTTTACAATCCTTTGTGGTAGACATATTATCCTAAGGTGCAGCTCACCGTATATAATTGTATTGGAAGAAGCATTTGAATACGTTTTCTGCATAGCTAACGTATAATCTTTTTCTTTAATTAATATACAGGGTGTTAATGAATTGTAGGGACAAACTTCTAGGGCTTGCAAAACACAACAAAGCAAACAACTTTCGTTAATAAATGTGTGATCAAAAGTGTTTCCCCTCAGGGATAGAGCTTCTCAAAGATTCTTTAAGAAGCGCCTAAATGTAGGCAACTCAATGTACTACCTACTATTTGTTTCCCTAACGACGGAAATTAATACAGGATAAATAAAGCCCTCTTTCCCACTTTTCAAATTTAAATTAAATTTAAAATAAATTATTTAACAAAATGTTTCAAAACTAAGCAATAGAAAAAACCAAAATTACAAAGCAAAAATTTACAATAACTAATTCAAAAATTAACAAAATTATAGTAAATGTTCAAATTGTCGAACAAAAAAAAACAAAACGAATTATAAAAAGCACAGAAAGAAGCGAATGCAAGAAAAGTCAAAAAATATAACAAAAATATCGAATTGAGTCAAAATTAACGTTATTTGAATGCATGTATGTCTAGATCGTTTTTTTTTTCAAAATTCCGTGTGACCTGTGCAAAATAATTGAAAATGCAATTTGGGTTGCCTATTTTCAGGTACTTCTTAAAGAATATTTAAGAGGCTCTATCCCTGAAAGGAAACACTTTTAACCACCCATTTATTAACAAAAGTTGTTTGCTTTGTTGTGTTTTGCAAGCCCTAGAAGTTTGTCCCTACAATTCATTAACACCCTGTATTAATTAATTGAGTGCAGGGTGTAATAACCATTACTATATGCAGTTCGCTTAATGATTGAAATTCTTTATTATAACTAATTTTATCTAAAGGAACCGTTAAAGCCCTATGTTTCACAAACCTGTATATTGCTCTAATTTATGTGTTTTATGATGATAACAATCGTGTGGTATTGTAATGTCTGTTTGTGTAGGCTTTTTATACACAGACTGTTCAAGATTATTACTTGGTTTAATTTTTAAGTTTAAATCTATATAGTTAATAGACCTATTTTGATCAGTTCCTTGTGTAAGTTTTATGTTTAGATGTAATAATTAAAATCCATTATTTAACATAAAAAATACCCCCTTTTCCAAAATATTTGAGAGTAGCTAGGTCTTCTATAGGTTTTTCAATGATTTATATGCATTATCCTTCTGTTTTCCATTGTTTAAAGCAAATAACCACGTTGGCTTTCACACGTCACAGCATTATGCAGCGATAATGAATCAAACCCTAAAATCCTATCAATTAGTAGATTGATAGCCCTTTCGGGCTCCCTAGTTCAGATAATCGACTGAAATTAAACTTTTTTTGTCAATGAATAATTAATTGTTCCTGCTAACATTCCATACACTCATTTCAAGTTTAAAGCTGAAATTCTAAATTTAAAAAACAACGAAATGTTGATGCTGATGGTGAATGGAAAGCGATTGCAATTTGGTAACCGTTAAATGCGATTTTGAGCTCCCCTTTTGACTTTGCATTTTTTTTCGTAGGATACCTTCATATGCCTTTAAGGAGTTTTCGGAACCAACCCCGTTTCTCTGCGGATGCATTAAAACTTTTGGGCTGCCAAGTGTATACAATACTGTACACACACGCCATGACGAAAAGCTTCTCGTTTACATCTACACGGTAATTCATTTAATAAGTGTCACCCCCCAACTATTTTCTAAACTGTTAAGCAAATCAGATTTTATTTCTTAATTAAAGTTGTTTAGGGCCTTATGAGCTAGTTTGTATCACACTCCAAAATTTTCTGACCTATCAGGTGACTGAGCAGTGCGCCATCGATAATTTCCTTAAATTACAATATAAATATTTTCTGCAGCAGTTACATGAAGGTTTGTTGTCTTTTCGGCTATAATATAAGAAGTGATATAATGATTATTATCTATAATATTTTCGCGTTGAAACTCAGCTGCATATTTAACGAGTGCGAATGCATGAGTTGATGTGTTGCTTTGTTTTTAACGAGATTAAATTATCGATAAATAATTTAATGCACGGATGTATCATAAATCGACAATTATTCACGAATTTCTTTGTCATAAACGTCTTTTTATAGCCCATGGACCTCTTTATTGCCCATGGGCTATAATGAAACGTCAAACAAAGATATCATACCTAATAGAAACAGTTTAAACACTTGCGAAATGCAATATGGCTACCGTTGTTTATCCGCTACCATAGTTACGCTTTAAAACTCAAATTTAATCAAAGCAACGCTAGATGTGGGTGGAAAATTCAATTTATTTTATAAATATTTTCAATTTATTTTAGAAATATTTTTAAATTAAAAAATCTTCATCCGTACATAAAGTTGTCTATGTACCACGGGCGTAACTTGCTGTTATGGCCTTCGACGTATTCTTAGCCCTCGGCTGCAGCCTCGGGCTTAAAATTACGTCTTACGCCATAAAAGCCTCTTTACGCCTTTAATACATCAATAACTATTACTAAGTGTCATTTTAATGTAATTTCTACGATCGTAAGGTTGTTAGCAACGTATGTGGATTTTTTGTTTTATTACCGCTTGATCTGATTGGTTTAAATAGCGTCATGTGATATATGAATTATATTGTCAATGATATACAACTTTCATAATCTTACATTTAAAGAATTCGATAAAAATGTAAAAAACAGATTCGAGTAAGCAGTTCATTGATTTAAACAAAAACACTTCAAATAGTTCAAATACTATAATGCTACTTCTTATTTGGCGGTCGCAATAGTTCAAAGAGCTAAAAGCCTGCCTTCTATTTGACGGCCATGCAAAGACCAGAATTTGTAAAAAACAGAACCACCAACGAACAGAATACCCGAAGCCGAAGCCGATGGCATGCGAATGTAAAGTAGCAGTTAACAGAAATTGTATTTAACATAATATAATTAAACAGAATGCTGGAAGAGGTCACTTTATTCGTGTTTTTTCGCTTTTAGTACGTTTTAGTTAGTTATTTTGATGAATTGTTGTGGCGATACTAATAAAAAATTACTTTTTTTGATGTCAACAAACAGCGGTCAAAAGAGTTAGGAATTTGAAGGCTAAGTAATTAAAATCTATCGTTTTAGCAGAAAACATAAAATAGTAGCGTTCTTCCGAAGGAAATACATATTTTAAAAATATTAATAAAACTAGTGCTGTAGTTATTCTCGAAAAAGTGGTACAGAAAGTTTGTTTTGTAAATAAAACAAAAACCAAAAGTTGTATTCGTGCATATACCTTGTGTACAATTAAAAAAGTTGACATGGAAACTTAACGTTAATTTTCACCTCTGTATGCCAATCTGTCCTTCTGTTTTTATCGTTTTAATGTAAACGTAAACTAGCAAGACTTTAGTAACCTTTATTTGTTCTACTAAACCATGAATAACAATCGTAAGTGGTTTATTAAAAGTTGCCTAAAAATTTAAATTGAAAACAGTTATTTAAATACTACAATGGGCCGGCGGGTGGTCTAGTGGTTAAAGTCCCAGGCTTTGAAACTAGACTCTTAATGGCAGTTGGTTCGAATCCACTGCTCGGCGGTAATTTTTCTGAACAAGTTAAATCCGACGGGTCCATGGATGGTGTGTGTATGTTGGGTTGCATGTCTTCAGGGGTCGGGTGCATGTTAGACCGGTGAAAGAGCGCAAGTCCGCTGAGCCCGGGGAAGGGGGTGGGATAGGAATCATGGGGTCGTGCTCACGCACGGCTTCATGATTCTTTAAAAAAAAAAAAAAAAATACTACAATGAAAAACAGTGTTGTAAAATTGAAATAACGGAAAGTCACGTGTTTAAATTACTAATGTCACCTTTAACATATGAATACTAATTGTTCGCTGCACCCTATATTATGTAAGTATACAGTGTGTCCATAAAGTAACCCCCCCCCCCACCCCAACTAACTTTTGAACGACTTTATATTTTTCTACAAAATTTCGTGTGCTGTAATAGGAAATTAAATACTATATTTCAGACCATACTAAAATTTTGTATCATCCAAAATGGAGAGTAGGCGCCATTTAAATTTTTTTTTAAATAGAAAGGGGGGTCGAGTGACACCTCATTTGAAAAGTCTTATAATTCTGCGTCTGATGCTAGAGTTTTAATAAAAAATAATTAGCCATAACAAAATGGCGGATTTTAAACAAATGGACTCACTCAATTCAAAATTGTTTTGATATTTTTATCCAGGTTCGAGTGACACCTCATTTGAAAGGTCTTTTAGTTCTGCGTTTGATCCTAGAATTTCAAAGAAAAATATTGAACCATAACAAAATGGCGGATTGTAAACCAATGGCCTCACTCAGTTCAAAATTGTTTTGATTTTCTTATCCAGTAGTCCACTTTTTCATTTGCAGGACTAAATTTTCCTAGAAATATCTTAGGTGGCTTGAAATAATATTGAAAACGTTATGTTCCAACAAGACGGTGCGCCGCCTCATTATTATAGGCCGGTTTCTGACTTTCTCAACGGACATTTTTTTGGCAGATCGATCGTTAGGCGGGGGCCTGTAGAATAGCCGGCTCACTCCCCAGATTTAACTTTCTTAGATTTTTTGTACGGGAATATCTGAAATCGAAAGTGTACAGAACCCGTCCAGAAACAATTGAAGAACTGGAGCAACGCATTACAGAAGTTTGCAGAATTATCACTCCAGAAACTTATGAAAATGTAAGGCAGGAATTTCCTAACCGACATTTTATGTGCCAAGAAGTGAATAGTAAACATGTCGAACACTTAATTTAATTAATTTAAGCTTCAATTCTTAGTTTTTTTAAATAGACTTCTTTATCTTCAAACATTGTCATTTTGTTATGGCTGAATATTTTTCTTTGAAACTTTAGGATCAGACGTAGAATGAAAAAACCTTTCCAATGAGGTGTCACTTGACTCCCCTTTCTATAAAAAAAAAAATTCAAAATGGCGCCCAGTCGCCATTTTGGATGATACAAAATTTTAATATGGTCTGAAAAATAGTATTTAATTAAAACGATTGCGCGTAATCATCGAGCACAATATGTATCAAACAGAATTACAATAAGCAGAAGCAAATTAAATTCGGATAACTTCGATTTGTGTCAATATAACCAACACCAAGAAATATAGTTCAACTGTTTTAATCAGAAGTAGCAACGAAATATTACAAAATGTTAATAGCGTAGCTTGGTGATGAACGTTGCTGTTGTGTAGGCAACACACTATACAAGATAATTGCTGCACTCTCATATTATGTTATTTAGCTAACGCTAACATAGAAAATCCCCCTATTATCGAGACAATCGAACGCCATTTAGGTAACTATTACATCTGTCTAGTAATTTTTATTTTACTATTTATACTGTTTAAAAGTCTTTAATTTGTAAATGTATTATTAATAAATTAATTACGATGTATATCGTGAAGTAAAAAGACGCCATAAAGCAGCAAACCATGCTATACTTAAATAATAGAGCGGCAGAAACAATTAGTATTTAAATGTTAAAGGTGACATTAGTCATTTAAACACGTGACTTTCCGTTATTTCAATGTTACAACACTGTTGTTCATTTTATTATTAAATAATTGTTTTCAATTTAAACTTTTAGCCAACTTTTAATGAACCACTTAAAATTGTTATTTATGGTTGAGGTGGGCAGTTTAAGGTTACTAAATCCTGCGAGTTTACGTTTATATTAAAACGATAAATACAGAAGGGAATATTGGCATATAGAGGTAAAAATTAAAGTTGTATTTCCATGTCAACTTTTCTAATTGTACACAAGGTATATTTGCTTTGTTTTATTTACAAAACAAATTTCCTGTACCACTTTTTTGCGGTACAGCGGAATAACTGCAGCACTACTTTTATTAATAGTTTTAATATACGCATTTGCTTCGGTATAACGCTATTATTTATTTTTAACCTTTCAGACTTTTTTTTTCCTAAAATTTACAGCTCTACTATATACAGAGTGCCCATTTTAAAACTCCGAGCCTAAAATTTTTTAAATAGGCAACACACAATACAACCCCTGGATTCTGGATTCTGGATTTGGAATTGGGAGTGTGAGTTACCTCACGCGCACTTAGGCCACAATAGGTGGGCCCACTGTACTACCTCCTCAGCAGTCACCCAAGCCATCCAACCTTTTGGATGTACTTGAGGACATCCGCAATTGGAGTGTTGCTGATTTCGGCCATGTTAGGCCAGAAGTCCCCCAGCATGGATCCTCTGGTTGTTGCGAGAGCTGGGCAGTGACATAGGACATGTTCTGCCGACTCGTCGTCCTCGTTGCATGCACGACAGTTTGGGCTGTCCGCCAGTCCCATCCTGTGCATGTGTTGCTTTAGGGTGCAGTGTCCAGATAAGATACCCACAACTAGTCGTAAGTTCTTTCGGGACAGTTGCACACAGTCTCGCTATCTCGTCAGCCTTTTCGTTGCCATAGGTTCCGTCATGTCCTTTCACCCATACAAGGGAAACGGCATTATCTTTTGAGATATCGTCGAGAGCTTCACGACACCGCAGTACCACTCCTGAGGTGATTTTGCAACTGCCTAGGGCTAGTAAAGCGGCTCTGCTATCGCTGTAGATACGTTGGTTCTTGATTTGTCGTTCAAGAATTGCATTTGCACCATGCATTATTCCCACTACCTCCGCTTGGAAGACAGTGGCAATTTTGCCTAGTGGTATACTCTGGCGCAGGTTTAGGTCATCGGAGAAAATTCCGGCACCCGTTCCATGCTTTGTTTTAGATCCATCGGTGAAGATAGACATGTCAATATGCTGGGTTGGTCCAGCATTCGCGTAGACACTAAAGTGTCTATTAAAGGCATATTGTAAAGGAAGGTAGTCCACCATAGCATCCAGAAGAGGAGTCTTGACGATTGCCTCATCCAGGATGCGGGTGTGTCTGCCTCCCTTGCCTGCTGTTCGCCACAGCCCCTTGTGGCGCAGCCTTAAAGCAGTTCTCACAGCTACTTCCTCCACAAAGATATCAAGTGGAGGAAGGCATAAGATCACCTCTAAGGCGGCCGTGGGGGTTGAGCGTATAGCACCTGTACAACTGAGACAATCGAGACGTTGCACGTGTCCCAGTTTGGTTGCTGCCGTAGCCTGTCTGACCCTGGGCCACCAGACAAGTGCTCCGTAGCATAGCATGGGCCTAATCACAGCAGTATACAGCCACAAGGTAATTCTAGGGGAAAGTCCCCAAGATTTACCCAGAGCGCGGCGACAACCCCTAGATCACAGAACATAGTACAAAAACTAACGAAGCAGGTGTTCAAATTGCCTTTTCCCTTCGTTTTCGCAGAGTATAATTCTTCTATGCATCGAACCTCTAACACGAGCTAACATTTCCGGTGTGATAGAGCGAAAATTTAAATACATTTCACCATCTAAATTTCCATTAAAGAAATGTGGACCTATTACAAAATCGCCAATAATACCGCACTACACATTAAGAGAAAAAATTCTCTGAAAATGAGTTATCCTGATCCAGCGGGGATTGTCTTGGGCGTATAATAGAGGCAGTTATGTCGATTAACCAACCATGCCGTTGTTTGAAAACCTCGCTTCATCACAGAATAATACCATACTTAAAAGTTCCGCAATGCCGTTTAATTGCCGTCTAAGAAATTGACAATACTGAACACGATGCTCATAATCCCTATCTTCAAGATGGTGTATGGTATAAACATGGTAGGGGTGAAATTTGTTCGCCTTAAGACTATTGACAACAGAACCTTTGCTAATGTTTAAGGCATTTGCAATCGCTCTTTGACTTGTATGGGGATTATCCGTAACCATTTCAATTACAGCTACTTCGTTATGTTCAACCGTAACTTGCCGTGCCCTTACTTTTGGTTTTGAAAATTGCCCATACTCTTGTAAATTCAGAAGAAGCATTCTAAATGTTTTGTCTGTTGGAATTCGTCTACCTGGAAAGCGTTGCGCATGCAGAGTACTGGCAGCACTCGCATTTTTTCGACATTCATCCAGAATTAGAAGCATGTCCACTTTGTCAGCGTTGGAATACATTTTGCACGAAAGATTAGTGATCGATAATCTTTGTTTTGCACCGTTCAAGTAATGTGGCTTAACGAATTTATAAATAAAATCGGCAGTGACTTGTATTGTGTGTTGCCTAGTTAAAAAAATTTAGGCTCGGAGTTGTAAAATGGGCACTCTGTATACCTCTATTATATTAGTGCTATCAGCATTTAGTTTGTTTTATTACTGCATACTCAAATTTCAGTTTATATTGACTAAAAACTTAGGATGATAGATATTGGTTTGACAGCTATCAGTGCGTACACGTTACTACTAAAATACATGTAAGAATCTTGTAATTGCTTACGAAGTTACAATAATTTTATTTTGATACTTTTCGTCGTAACTATAGAAAGTTCAGTGAAATTGAAAGAAAACAAAAATTATTATTAAAATAATTATTCTTTAAGATAAGAAAGAATTAAAAATAAATTACCCTTGCCCTGATAGTTCCTAATTAACAATGAATTTTTATATGTACAATCACACGTAAATGAGCTTTAAACTTGTAATCTTCTAAGTATTATGTTGTTAGGATCTGCGGTCTTTAAGGAGATTTTTATTTGCGGCAGATACAAAATAGCCTTGATCATTAATCTTTCAGTATTTACTAAACTCGCAACGAAGTTCGTCCCAGTTCTTTAATATCCTCTAAAAATACACAGCAACGAATGCTAGGTTTGTCCTCCTTTCGCTATATGAAACTTTGACGAAATACCGACTTCAACTTAGCTGCGTTTGAAAGATGTGTATTAAATGAATTTTATTTTGTGGTTGTAAGAAGCGAAGAAAATTTTGCTTAATTATACGATTTTGAGATTCCTGGTGATTATTTCACGTTGGGTAATAATTATAATATTCTTATATATTAATTATAACAATAAACTACAGCAATATTTCTCGGTATGCTTAAATCAACAGTAATACAAAATATGTAAGAGCCCATAAAAATTATTATTTTGGATAGAAATATTTTGCCTACAATTAAATAGTTAAATCAAGAACAAACATGATTTAAAAACAATAGCGGCTCGCGAGGTGCAGCGAGTAAAGCACCTAGCTGCAAAAGTTTTAAAATTTATAAATATTTGGTTTGTTGCTTTGGCTTTAAGAAAGAGCGCTGGTGGCGCTTTAAGTAAATTTCAACCCACAGAGTGATCGCTCCAGAGCGCCGTTCTTCGGAGAAACTCAGCCGCTAGCTGACCTACCACTTTCAGCCAGTATAAAACCTGACAACCTGCCCAAAACGTTTGTTTATTCTTTCGGAATTATTCTGTTAGAATTCTTTCAAAACTGTTTCTGATTAGAACTCCTAACCAGAGCAAACCGTCTGCTTTAAAAATCTAGATTTGATTTTAAAGCGCTATTAACCAGAAAGTTTAATATATTTGAATAAAATTGAAACAGTGATATTTCGATTTTGTTTAAAACCGTTAAACTGCCAGAGATCATGTGTTCGTTAAATTGGGTAAAACTGAAGAAGTGATACTTCAGCTTTGCACAACCATTATTAGCCAGAAAGTTTAACACATTTGGATGAAGTTGAAAAAATACCAATTCGGCTTTATCCGAATCGTTAAACTTCCACGAATCTTATTTTATTTTAACCTCTGAGTGCCAGAAAGTTTCTTTATTTTATTTTGACTGCTAGGTTACCAGAAATCTTATTTATGTTGAGTAACTCTGAAAGCAGAATAGTTCAGTGTTACTTTCACAAATTTTTACCAGAACTTTGTTTACTGACCGACAGGTTATGAGAATTTTGCTATACAAATCTCATTTTACTTTAACTAACCTATGAAGTCTTAATTACCCGATAATTTTGATATTCCCAGATGTTTTTAAAAGTTTTTTATTAGCTAATTTTTACCCTGTAAAATTCCAGAATCCAATTTGAATTGTTTGAATTCATTTGACACTTTGACGCTTAATTGTTGTCGTGCCCCCTTCGATCGGCACAAGCATGTTTATGCCATACCACGTGCGATTAGCGCAAGCTTAAAAATTATTTTAATTAGCAATTTCTAAGTTAACTAAAAGCAGTAAACGTAGACTTTCTGTACTTACCTGAGGAATTCACCAGAAATACACCACAAACTAATTTTCTTTACCAGATAGTCAAAAACCTGTAAAACTAAGCCAGAGTGTGGCATTTAATTACACTTTAGTTTATTACAGACAGCTGTGGACTTCTTGTTTGAGTAAATAAAAAATTACATTTTGTGTGCAAAAGGAGAAGGAAAATGTTTATAGTCTAGGTCACCTTGTTACCCTGTACGACCACGTACCGCGTGCTCTAGTAGCACCTGTAACAGCTCATGTTCCTCGGTATACACGTAGGCAGTCTTTATGTGAGCTGGAAATTGCAGAAAATCCTCTTCGGGTTGATCGGTTTGCAGTTTATGTTGCTGCCGCTGCTGCTGTTGTTGTTGCTATTAGTGTTGCTCTGTGGGTTTTTGTTGTTCAGAGTGTTTAGGTATGTTTTCAGTCTTCTATATTTCTAGGTGTTGAGCAGTAAACTGATAATTCAGCTTACCATTTTTACTTTTCACGGCGGTTTGTGCCTTTTTCTTTATGCTAAAAACAACAAGGGGCCTACTAGGAGGGTTATTCTTTTCGGCATTGTAAAAAATGCAGCAGTCTTTAACACTAGCTAGGTTTTTTTTTTATCTCAGATGATGCAAAACGATCTGCCTGTCTTTTGGTTTCTCATGAAACTACAGAGTTGCCTTTATAAGTGTAGGCAGCTGATTCACTTGGACGACGTGCACCATCTCACAAAACGGGAATGTTGGCGAACACCGCTTGTAGCCACTTTAAGAACTGGGCGTCCACCCAGATGATTCTAACAATCTCCCCAGAATACTGCTAGCCCCTAAAACTTGGTACTGTTTTGTCTTCAGCAAGAGAGAACAGGAAGTTGTCCAGAACCACATACATTTCGGCCTTAATTGGATCTGCTTGAACCTGGGTAATTTTCTCAATGGGTTTTCTGCAGGTCTAGAACTACTGCCCTGAGCTTCGTAGTGGCTGCTTCCTTGTGTCAAAGAGCTCTCTTAGTGAGTTCGGATTTTTAAGCCAGATAGAGCCAGCTTTTCTTTTTTGGGTGGAAGGTAAAGAGGGAGCTTCCATCCGACCTAATTCTCTTATTTTTTCTGGTAGTGTTGCTAACACCTGCCACTTAGCTGATGCAGTTAGGCCTTGGATAGAGGTGGAGGCAACACTAGCGTTCTTGCTACCACCTTGCCCTAGGTTAACTTTAACAACCAAACTCTGTTGGGGCGAGAGTTATTGTAGAGACAGGGGCGGTTGCGTTAAGCGGGCCTTCGTCCGGCGTTTCTGTTTTGTACTAAAAAATCCTCTTTTCTTAGGTGGAGTCTGGTTCACCTTTTCTTTTTTTAATGTTAATGCTGTACAGGGGAATCTAAAAACACGTTCTGTACGACGCCGTTTGTAGTATTTATACTTAAAAATTTAAGTTTTGTTACTTTGGCTCCGCACTCAGAACAGAGCGCAACAAGGGGACGTCGAACTTCGACGTCAGGTTTACCAGAAAGACATAGCTCCCGAAGAAGAGTTGCACACGATCAGGTACTCCACCAAGGTAGGGTCCAGTGCATACTTCTGTCTCCATAAAGAACTCACTCCGTTGGCAGTGTGATTTGACAACGTAGCCAATTGATCGAGATGGATTAGTCTTCAGTTTCGGCCAAATTGATGTGTTTCCACACCCTAAGGATCTGCATCCGGCCAAATTTTTGTTTTAGGAGTTCCTTTGAACCGTCAGATAGAACTCCAGATTTTGCTCTGATGGGCTGATTATAATAATTCTAAATTTTTTTTAGAGACATTCTTTTTGATGAAGTTCAGTAATGCTACTGGATTTCCGACCAGCACTAGCTTGGAAAGATTGTTTGGCACCACTGGCTGCATTTTTTCAACAAAACAAGTACAGTTGTTTGACAATATGTGAAAATTACATTTATTGTTAAAAATCAATTAGGATTTGTATAAATAAATTAGTAAATAAATATATCTGATATTTAATTTATTTAAATAAAACATTTGACAAAGACAAATGTATCGAAAAAGTAACTGCAACTGTAACTAGTTACTTTTTAAAATCCATTTTTTGCAAATTATTTAGTTATTTTTGGCCGACTACCTATTGTCATTATAATTATGAATTTCTCAATGAATATGACTTCTATTATTAAAAACATTCACGTTAAGTATTGAACAATTTATTTTTGAATATGTAGGTCATGAAAATGAATTATAATTTACATAACGAATATCTTTAATTGCGTTAGAGCTTCAGCAATGACAATGAAATATTGTCAAACATAAAATGCTATTTGAAACATTGTTCTTCAATTTCAAAAAGGTAGTGTGAAAATGAAGTTGCTGTTAAAAGATATTCTTACGGCTATTTCGCCAACTTTTCTCTTATGCGGAATTGTTGGAGTAGCACCGTTTAGAATCACAGGTCGCGCTGATTTGAAAAAAATTGAATATTTGCCAGTTTACGACGTAATAATTAGCTGCTTGCAAGTACTCAGCTTCGCAGTGTTGTTGTATTTTATTGGGTTTCATGCATCTGCATTTGAATTGAAGTCGACTTTTTCCAAATTTTTGTGCTTGTTCTATACGTCAATAATGCTTGCAGCTCCAACTTGTAATGCAATTGGAGATAGATTTCATACTCGTTCAACAATGCGCGTATTGGAAATGTTATATCACATCGACAGAAATCTTTTAATTATGGGAGTAAAACTTGATTACAAGAAGTTGAGATTGATGGCTGTTTCAAACACAGTGCGGGAATTATGCGGATTTTTCATTTATTTGGTTCTGTTTTTAAATACACCTACCACTAATTTTTTGCATTTTGGTGCGATTAGCTATACAATTAATTTTTATAACGTGATGTGTCAGACTGCAGTTTCCAGCAAGCTTTCATTAATCGTTGACGCCCATGATGAAATATTTGCGCATATCAATAAATGTCTTGATACGGTGGTAGCTTATCGCAAGTACGGCAAATATAACGAGAAGTTGACGAAAAGCTGTTCTTGGTATGTTTTTAAAATGGCACGAATTTATCAAACCACTTGTGATTCGGCGATGCTGAGCAATAGAATCTTTTCTTTGCAAATTCTATTCATATTTACAGTATATTTCTGCGTTTTAATTTTACATTTTTACGCAATGACAACCCAGTTATATAAGAACTCAACAACTATTCCTTCACATATTTCTGTTTCTTGGGTAGTACTCTGCTTCATAAAGATTGGCACATTAATTGCAAAAGCACAACGTTGTACGTTAAACGTAAGTATTTAATTTTATTATTAATGGTATTAGTTGTGCGCTTTAATTAAATTGTTAGTTGGCTAATATCATTAGGGCGACAGGCAAACAGAACTTTATATTTTCGTGGTTTTGAAAACATACTTACGGTTAAACAATTTGTTGTATTTACATAATAGCGCGCTTTTGCTTTAGGTGCGATAACAACTACACGCTTGTAAATGTTGTTTGCCTAAATTGTTAGCGGTATTAAAATTGTTATCAAATATTTAACGTACAAGGATAATTCTATATTTATTATCTCTGGATTGGATTCTGGTTTAGGAATTGGGAGTTTGAGTTACCTCACACACACTTAGGCCACAATAGGTGGGCCCATTGTACTACCTCCCCAGCAGCTCTCCACATTGGACATCACCCAAGCCATCCAACCTTTTGGATGTACTTGAGGACATCCGTAATTGGAGTGTTGCTGATTTCGGCCATGTTAAGTTAGAAGTCCCCCAGCATGGATCCTATGGTTGTTGCGAGAGCTGGGCAGTGACATAGGACATGTTCTGCCGACCCGTCGTCCTCGTATGCACGGCATTTTAGGCTGTCCGCCAGCCCCATCCTGTGCATGTGTTGTTTTAGGGTGCAGTGTCCAGATAAATACCCACAACTAGTCGCAAGTTCTTTCGGAACAGTTGCACACAGTATTTGACTGTATTTGGCGAGGGTGTCGTAATAGCAGCCCTTACTTAACGACAGCTTTGAGTGTTAACCCATCTTCTTGTGAAGCTTTTTAAGGTTTCTTGGTATAGCATAAAGCTTAATGTCTTCAGGGATATGGGAATTACGGGTTCTGGCCCCCAGAGAGGTTGTCTCGCAATCTCATCAGCCTTTTCGTTGCCGTAGGTTCCGTCATGTCCTTTCACCAATACAAGGGAGACGGCATTATCTTTTGAGATATTGTCTAGAGCCTCACGACACGCAGTACCACTCCTGAGGTAATTTTGCAACTGCCTAGAGCCAGTAAAGCAGCTCTGCTGTCACTGTAGATACCAATACGTTGGTTCTTGATTTGTCGTTCAAGAATTGCATTTGCCCATGCATTTACCCCACTACCACCGCTTGAAAGACAGTGGCAATTTTGCCTAGTGGTATACTCTGACATAGGTTTAGGTCATCGGAGAAAATTCCGGCACCCGTTTCATCTCTTGTTTTAGATCCATCGGTGAAGATGGATATATCCACATTCGCGTAGACACTAAAGTGTCTATTAAAGGCATATTGTAAAAAAAGGTAGTCTCTACCATAGCATCCAGAAGAGGAGCCTTGACGATTGCCTCATCCAGAATGCGGGTATGTCTGCCTCCCTTGCCTACGGTGTGCCACAGCCTCTTATGGCGCAGCCTCAAAACAGTCCTCACAGCTACTTTCTCCACAAAGAGATCAAGTGGAGGAAGGCATAGGACCACCTCTAAGGCGGCCGGGGGGGGGGGGGGTATAGCACCTGTAGAACTAAGACAAGCTAGACATTGCACGTGTGCTAGTTTAGTTGCTGCCGTAGCCTTTTATCTCTAATATACGTAAAATAGTCGGTTTGGAAACCGAATAAAATTATATTGTTTTCTACGGATTACCATTGGATCTAAATACACTTGGTATATCAGTCTGTGACAAGGAAAACAAATATTGAACACCAGCATAAAAAAACTTGGAATTTGACGAAAACACAAGAACACTAAAAGAAGTAGAACTCATGCCAGGTGGAAACAAAACATGAATCACCCCTATTTTTTCTTTTTTTATTAAGATAAACGAATGAAATTTGGTATGGGTAATATAACTACAAAATTCAATTATTTAATAGTATTAGCAATTTTTTAACACTTTCGGTTTCTCCGGAAGTGACCATAACTTCCTTATTTTAAGCACAACACGTTGTATATTTTTACATATTTGGAATTTGGGGGGAATTCTGCATACGATTGTGCACCCTAATTATTTTTTGACAACTTTTAAATGTTTATTTAATTTTTTTATTTTGCGCCTGGAGTGCCATGACGGGTATAAAACGTTTCTTATGCAGCCAGGCGTTAAAACTGTTTAATATCGTTTGCTGTCCGTATCCGTCAATCCCGGGTGCTTTAAAAATTCAGCAAACACTTCTTTTAAGTAAACGTCAGAAATTTCAAATGGAATAATATCACTTCGTAATGGTTGCAACGATACACATAACTCGATACTTTATTACAATTTTAACCAGTAAAATGAGGTTTTAGTTAGTTGTTAAACAAAGACGTAACTACGGTCAAACTACAGTCGTTATACTTTCAAAATAAAAGACTATCACAAAATTCAAAGCAAAAGGAGGTCAGTAGTTTAATAACAAAAGCAAATACAAATTAAGTAGGCAGTAAATAAACAGCAACTGAAAACGTTTTATTTATAGTAATGTAGAATTGAGTTTTAAATTTAGCGCGCGAGTCGGCTTAAAGCATTTGAACAAACAAAAGACGAAAAATAGTTTATGTGCACAGTAGATTATAGAATGACGAAACCAGAAACTATTAAAACTGTTTTTAAATATTTTTCATTGTGATTCTTGCATAATACGACTTTTTCCACTGTTTCACGCATCACTTTATTTAATTGTTCTAGAGTAATATTGTTTATAGCATTGATAACTTTATTTTCTAGATCTTGACGGATTGTTGGTGCAGTTCAGTACACCTAAGTTTTAATATAACCCCACACAATAAATTCTAAAAATGTAAGGTCAGGTGAACGGGGAGGCTACCTAATAGGACCTTTTGTTCCCATCTTCGTTTTGTTTAATGGTATTTCTTGCATTATGAGACGGGGCTCCGTCTTGTTAAAAGAAGAGATCTTGCATATCGGCTAGCGGTACTCCGTCATTTTCAATTGCACGTCTAATTTCTCTAGTGGAAAAAATTGGGTTTAACTCAGTATATATCCAGTATCCAGAATCCAGAATTTACTATGAAATTTTCCTGCTTATCAGGCTCGTCTCTGAATTTGTTTACGGATTATAAATTTCGTAGATAATTTATGGGCATCTTAAAGTGTTTTAGATACATATTACTAATACAATATAGCTATTTCTCTTATATTTCATTATTAGACCATTCTGTCTCTATCTTACAAACGTGCATAAGTGGTTCATTATCACAAATTAAGAATACATAATGGCATATGCTGCGTATGTTTATTTAACTGCTAGCCAAACCAAACTTGTGAGATGTAAATATTTTACATTTTCAAACACTTTCATAATTCCCAAAAATCTTCAAAATTACAAAATTTTTGAAATTTTTAACACTATTCAATATTTTTAATTTTATGTTTTTAAAAATTTCAGTCATTAAAATTTTCCAAAAATTAAAAAAAAAACCTTTAAACGTTTAAAAAATATGCGGTTTAAAATTCGAAATATTTTCAAGAATTAAAAAAATATTCTAAATTTCCATAAACATGTTAAAATTTTTTGAACAAATTAAAAATTTTTAAAAATTATAAATGCGAGGCGTTTGTCTGGCACTTTTTTAAGTAAGTGTCAAAAATAAAGTGATTATGGCACTTTTTACACAATGATAGCATAGTTTTTTAAAATATGTAATACTAGGCGCATGGGAAAGCAGTTTTATCTAAAAATTTCGAACTAACGTTTTAAATCAATACTCGGGTTTGGTTCCACATTCTTCGTTACTTAAATTTAACGCACGAGGGGGGGGGGTCGATTCCGTAACTATAAATTTAGATCCACTCATCGCGCAATTCGTAATTTTCTATTCACCGGGCTTAAGAGATGTTTCTACTTCGTTGCTGTAATTTTCAGATTCGTTGTGGTTCATCTCTTTTGTTTTCTACTGAGATGACTGCTTAGCAGTCGAAGTGTACATGTCAAGTACAAACTAGTTTTTGTGAGAATTAGGATTTCATTTTTGATTTATTGTAAATAAAACAATTTTTAACTTCAACAGCTTTTTTATTTTATAGCTTTATACGTTCTTCAACGTGTTTACACGTTATTATCAAAAGCAAGATTAAAAGTAAACAATTGGTAAACAATAAATTTTCATAATTTGATCTTGGTTTTCTATAAATGCGTTCAGATGACTTGATTTCTCATTCCAAACGTCTAATAACGGTGAATTTAAGAAATCAATTTGTTCATTCATTTAAGGTACAGATTTTAAATGTTTGTGAATTTCAAATGCTTCTAGTATATCCAACTTACGTTTGTCATCACAAAAGTGTAGACATTTTATAGTGTTATTAGATGTCATTGAATGATTGTGTTCTAATAAGTGTTTAGCGTAATTAGATTTATGCGGGTGTTTATATTTGTAACAAAGTATGTTTTCCTTGTACCTAATATCAAAATTTCTAATTGTTTGTCCTATATAAACCGAATTACAGTGCGGGCAATTTAATTTGTAGATGCCTGTTTTTAGTAAATTGTCTGTTTTTTCTTTAGCATTAAACAAAGTGTTCTTCTTCTTCTTAATCTTTTATGTAGGCCTTGCCTGTTTTTCGTCACACGATTAGGGAGATTCTTCTGACGTAGTTCTCCAACTTTCCGCCCATCTCTTCGGTGGCCGTCCTGGCTGTCTACTTCCTACTGGTTTTTGATCCCTTGCTATATTTATTAGTCTGTTATTATCAGCTCTTTCAATGTGTTCGTTCCAGCCCTTTCTCCTTCCTTTGGTGAATTTGCCTATGTCGATTATATTACATTCCTCTCTTACATCATTGTTTCTGACTCTGTCTGCTCTTGTTTGTCCGACTATCGATCTTAATATATTCATTTCAGTCGTTCGCATTAATTGTTTCGTTTTATTTGTATCTGCACGCGTCCCTGCTCCGTAAGTCAATATAGGTCTTACAATCGTCTTGTACACTTTGGTTTTACTTTCTGTTGACATGTGCTTGTTTTTCCAGACTATGTCTTTAAGGTTTCCAGCTACTCTTGCTCCTTTCAACACCTGTTGCTTGACTTCATCATTTAGGTTTTTGTTACTTGATATTATTGTGCCCAGATAATTAAAGTTCATAACCTGTTCGATCATTTTCGTATTGATTTCCAGCTTGGCGCGTAATGGAGTTTTTGAGATTGTTAGTGACTTAGTTTTGTTTACTGACACTATCATGTTGTATGTGTATTTTTTTGCTGTAGTTGTAAATGTATGCAGTAGCCGTTGTAGGTCGTTTTCGTTCTCAGCTATAAGCGTCTGCGTAACACACGAAATTAATTTTCTTGTTGCCCATCTTATATCCTTGAAGAGGGCGAATGTTTTCAGTGATCTTGTCCATTACCAAGTTAAATAATATAGGGCTTAGAGAGTCCCCCCTGTCTCACTCCTGTTGTAGTTTTTATTTCATTTGTGTATTCGTGGTCTACTTTTATTTTGGTTTTAGTGTCTGTATTGAGATCTTTTATTATATTGATTATGTTCTGTGGCGTTTGCTTTTCTTTTAGTATTTCTAATATATCTGATAGCTGTGCTCGATCTAAGGCTTTTGTTAAGTCTACAAAACACATAAAGGCAGGCCTCGTAAATTCGATCGCTTTTTCGGCTATTTGCCTTATCACGAATATTGCAGCTACCGTTGAACGGTTTCGTCTGAAGCCCTGTTGTTCTTCGGATATTTGTATGTGAGGTTCCAACTTCTCTAGTATTAACCTGATGAATAGTTTTTGTGTAGTGCTGAGGAGAGTGATTCCCCTGTAGTTATTGGGGTCCTTCTTTTCGCCTTTTTTAAATACTGGAACGGTGATGCTTGTCTTCCAGTCGGACGGGATTCTTGATTGTGTGAGAATAATATTAAACAATTGTGTTATTTACTTTATGAGCGCCTCGCCGCCGTATTTAAGAAATTCGTTCAGTATGTCATCAGCTCCAGCTGCTTTTTTATTTTTTAACATTTTGATTGCGTTTCTTACGTCTGCATCCATTATTTGGACTGCGTCGTGAGCTTCCCCTTCCTCAATAATCTGAGGATTTTGTGCGTTTTCGTCGTTTTTGTAGAGTTCTTTAAAGTAGTCTTCCCACTGATCTTTCCTTATTCGGTTTATCTGTACTGTGTCACTAACATCTAGTTTTCTGTTCCTTAACATTTTCCATAGGCGTTTTTGTGCTCCGTACATGTCTCCTTCCATTTCTTTTGTGAAGTTCTCCCAGTAACCTTCTTTTAATTGTCTTATTTTTCTATTTGCTTCATTTCTTTGTTGTATGTATATTTCTCTATCTTCTTCGCTTCTGGTACGTTTATATATTTTATAGGCATTATGCTTCTTTTTCGTAATTTCTTTTGTTTCGGCATTAAACCATGGTGACTGGTTTCTTTTCTTTGGTGGTATTTTTACTGTTCTTTCTCCGATTGCTTCTCCTGCTGCTTTTAATATGTTAGTTTTTATTTTGTTCCAAGCCGTATCAGCGTCATCGTTCTCCATTACGGGGTTTTCTTTTAATTTTAGTTCGAGTCTTTTACAGTATAAGCCTTTGGTAGCGTCATCGTTTAATGATTCGACGTTGAACTTTTTGATGGTGGTAACTTTGTCCGCTGTTTTAATTTCGAAATTAAGTCTTAGTTTGCAGAGTACTAATTTATGGTTGCTTCCTATTTCTGGTGTGTCAAGGACTCTTACATCCACGATTTGAGTTGGAGTGATATGTCTACTTGTTATGACATAGTCAATTACTGATTTCCTTCCTTGTATATTTTCAAAAGTGTATTTCTGATGCATTTTGTGGTCGAAAAAGGTGTTATTAATTCCGAGACTGTTTTGTGCGCAAAAGTCAACCACGAGCTCTCCGTTATCGTTATAAATTTCTTCGTTAAATCTTTGTTTAATTTGAGGTAGAATATCATTCCCTATTCAAGCGTTAAGTCTCCCATTATAATTATTCGCTGACTTTTGGGTATCCGGTCGACCTGATCCTGCAATTCTTCATAAAATGCTCTTCGTTCTTGTCTAGATCTTGTTGTGTCCGGGGCATATACGCTTAGTATGTGAATACAAAGTGTTTAAAATGTTTTTTTGTGGTTTTAAAAGTTATTTTACATTTATTTGTTTTGTTTATAATTTTGGCATTTTTTTCTGATTGATTGCCAAAATATGGAATTGAGGCGTGTTTCATTCTATCTGATGAAGTAGTTGGATAAATTTTCTGAATAGCTAATTTGTAATTTATCCAATTTTTTTCGTGTCTTGAATGTTTATTTTAAGTATTAGTAGTAATAATTAATTTGTTTTCTTTATATAATTATTCAATATGGTTTTAGTAATAGTTTATGACAAGAATTAATTATAACTTCATTACAGGCAAATTCTGTTAAAAGGACACTTGTAAAGATTGCCATTTCTACCAGGGATAGGTTTTTAATAAAAGAAGTAAGTTGAGCCATTTAATTCATTAAATTACTGCTCCCTGTCTTTGTTTTTTTCATGCTTTTTTTTCAGATAAACGCCTTCTCGCTCGAAATTTTACAAGAAGATTTTAAAATTACTGCTGGTGGATGTTTTGTAGTGGATACCACTATTATATTTTCGGTAAATGTATAAAATTATTTTGTCCATCACTAGAGCGAAGGTTTGGGTAAATCCAAGAATTGAAAGAAAATAATATAATTTTTGAAAATGTTTCATAAATGTTGCTGATTTTTACTATGAAATATTATTTTAATTCGCGCCTTTGTAGCTATTAATTTTACAAATTTCTTGTTTTTTGTTATTTTATAATTTTGTATGTTTAAGATTTTGCATTAAGTGTTATTTTAAATGCAAGACATTCTTCAACATTTTGCAATATTTACTAGAATTCTCTAAACATTTATTCAATAAAACAATTTTCACAGCGTATATGTGAAATTTTTACTGCGTGACATTTCCATCGAAAAATCTGATAATTTGGTACACTTTTGCAGATGATTGGAGCAATTTCAACATATCTTTTCATACTAATTCAATTTGATGCTTCGTATGGTATTGACATTTATAAAGATCTAACTGCTAACACTACAGATTACATGAAAGCATAAGTAAATGTGGCACTTAAACAATTTCTTTTAATATTAAAAAACGTGTGTACTCTGTGTGCTTTAAATTAATTAATAAAGTATAACCTCTTTACTCATTACTTGGTTTTTATTAATTTTATGCTGTGGGGTGTTTCTTATTTGAAAACAGTTTTGTTATGTTAAAATACAATTAATAATTTAGTAATCAAATATTACTAC
Organism: Ctenicera cuprea; assembly: GCA_958336395.1. Lineage (NCBI taxonomy): Eukaryota > Metazoa > Arthropoda > Insecta > Coleoptera > Elateridae > Ctenicera > Ctenicera cuprea. The sequence goes on from OY284494.1 coordinate 18,284,772, forward strand.
CTATGGTTTCACAGCAGAGCCAGTCGTACAGTTGCTGCATATAAAATTTCTGTGCTTCAGTGGCGTACGCAGATGCTTTCCCAGCCTCTAAGACAAAATAGTTTTTTTTTAAGATCCGGCGCCAGAAACGGAAGGTAGATATGTTTTTTTGTATCAATAAAACAACGGAATTTAAAAATTTAAGTTTGAACGCAAAGACGTTTGAAAGGGACGCAAATAATGATTATGTTCATGACCATATTCTTCTTGTGTGTATTTATATATTTCGATGATATTTAGTATTTTAAGCCATTTTCAGCTAAAACATAAATAATAAAAAAAATGCATACTAGAAACTGATTCCTACTTAGAATAAACGAATTGTAATTGGCTTAGAGATCTTGTAATACTATTTAAACATACATTTTTATTTTACAAAATTCAAAACTTTAATTTTAGTAAATAAAGAAGAAATAGCTGTATATAATACAGAAAGTTGTTTTCAAACTAGTCACTGTATATTAACAGCATTCCTGCTTGCGTCTCTGCGTTCAAAAGTCCTTGCGTTTATACCAGTGGCGGTTTCTCCATTGGGTGAAATGGTCATTGACCTCCCAATGAAATAATAAAAGATAAATAATTACTTTTGTTGAAGTACATACATATTATACACTTTAATATTTAAAAAATACTTTATAGTTAACTTTTCTATGAGATTTATATGCGAAAACGTTTATTAAAAAGCTGCTGCAGGATCCGAAAGCGTTTGAATGTTTAAGTATTTCGCGCGCATTAAACGAATCTATGCGAGAGTCATTTGGCTGTCGGTCCCCAATTCGGCTATACGCCACCAAATAAAGCCGCCGGCTTATAAGGCCTTCAAATGAATAAGAGTGAAATCGGAAGCTCATTGCGGTAAAATTCATATTACACAAGCTAAAGGAGGATAAAAGTATCTGCGCATTAAAGACTGTAGGGTCACGAACCCACAACTTCTGAGAATTACGCTGTCGGCTGTTCGTGATAAGCGCATGCCAATAGCCGCCTAATTTGTGGGATTCGCAGGTACACGACGTAGTAGTGTGAAAACATTTGTTGGTTGTGTAATCATAATTTAATGGTGTTGTACAAAGTCAGTGCAAAATAATTTTGGATTGTGAATGCCATGTAAGAAAATGGTTTTACTTGTTTCCACTGTCTGCTATTTTGTGATAATTCATTGTGTAGTATTGACTGCAAACGTGTAAAAACTAAAATTTAAACACATTTTTTATCGGTAGACCACATGAAAAATTTTGTGCATTTTGACGCACTGTCAATGTGGGTATCAATTTACAATAATTTTCTATTAGACAGTGCTTATCGAAAGTCTATTAAAGACTTCAATGAAAATGTTGGTAAAAATAGATCATTTTCCCAACGTAAAGGATGGGTTTGAAATATAAGGCTACTTAAAACTTGGGTAAGAACAACTTTTTTCTAAAACAATACTTTAAAATGCCCCCCAGTACACCACACCACTGGTTTAAACGTCCCTGCGTTGAACCGTTCCTGCGTCTAAATATTCCCGCGTTAAACCGTTCCTGCGTCTAAACTTCTCTACGTTCAAACGTCCTCGAGTTCAAACGGCTGCGAAAAAAGTTTTGAGGTCATCTGGAATTTGGATTATTTCAATAAAAAGATTTTGAAAAATATTCAAAATTTGGCATGTTTCTCAATAAAATTACTTTTTTATGAAACATTATCGGGGAGGAGGGGGGGCTCCAGTCCCTATAGCCCCCCTTGAACTGCGCTTGTTTGCTGAGAAATAACATAAACCTTAACTAATTTAGCAAGAGAGTACAAGTGGGCTAAAAAAATTACTTATTTGCTGCTTTTTTTAATTAAAATTACGATATTAAATACATTTTCCCCAAACTTACTTCTTTCATGTGCGTTAGATAAATTGTTATTATATATTTTCCCTGGAGTTTTGCCTATAGCTATTCTAACCTTGACCAAGTTTTTTTGAATCCTATTTATTACTTGGTTTCAACTAATATGGTCTACAGTTAGTACAATATTTTAGATACGATATGAGTTACGAGTAGAACATAAACAGTTAAAACTACAAGTTTAAAGAAAAATGTCAAACTCGTGCAGAGATATTTTTTGGAGCTTACGATTCTTGTACGTTTTTTCAAAACTGTTAGGGCTTTTTCCTTTTACAATTAAAGGCCCACCAAAGACAAAATATATAGAATATTCAAAAACTTATGATATTTTGACGTATTTCGTGCAAATATTAACCGTTTTTAGTTGTGGTTTCACTCTTTTTTCGTACTCGCAAGTAACAAATTTGGGAACATTTATAGATTTAGCTTTTTCCACATATGCTTTAACTATTTTTTTAATGATACTTTCGCACAGCTTTTGTAACAAATTTTATTCGAAAACTATTATGCATTTATGGGAAAAATTATACAGCATCGATAGGATGTTATTGAGAATGAAAATGAAGATCAATTATAAAAAATTAAGAAAAGAAATAATATTATGGATGCTGCCCGAAATTTCTTTTATTTCGGCATATTTTATCATGCTTGTTGTTACATCTGATTTTTCAGTTTTGTCGTTTTGGGGTGATGCAAGTTTCTTTTTTAATTGCTTAAGTCAAGCTGCACTTACTGGAAATTTTATAATGATTCTTGTCGTGGCCAAAGAATGTTTCAAGCAATTAAATAAAATTTTAAATTCTCTTGGTAATGATAATTGTGGATCAACTATGCATTTCTTTAAAACTTCCAAAGCAATACAGAAAACGTATTTGGTAGCAAAAACTGAACGAATTTATCAGGAAATCTGTCTAGCAGGAAAATATGCCGATAGAGCTTTTAACATTCCAATGCTAATTACGCTAATTGTGATTTTTAATGTATTGATTTTGCAAGTTTATAACATTTCCGCTTGGTTCTACCGTGGTAGCAATTCTATGCCTGCATATATTTCCTTGTGTTGGATCCTTTTTGCGGTAGTTAAGACAATGATGTTTGTTATCGCATTTGAATGTTGTATGGAGCAGGTAAATATGGTCAAGAGTTGATGTATCTATAATAGTATGCAGATTTCTATTATTAATTACAAAAAATATAATATTATATTTTTACTTGAACTCAAAGTTCAATTCTTTGTCAGCACCACCAGCATTTGTCTGGGTGCAAGATTTTGAAATAAATTTAAAATAAAATAAAATCAGTTTTTCGGAGTATATAATTCTGATTTGATTTATTTTAGATAACTAAAATTAAGAAAACCCTTATGAAGATTTCAGCACATCAAACAAATGACATTGTGAAGATGCAGGTAAAAATGTAATAAAATATGCCGAATGTGACATAACCGAAAATTCATTTTAGCTAAACTTGTTCGCTCTTGACATGTTGCACGAAGAATTCAAAATGACTGTCGGAGGTTACATAAAAATTGATAGCAAATTTTTATTTTCTGTAAGCAAAGATTAGCAGCTTTTGCACTTGGTTTAAGTTTCTGTAATTGTTTCATATTTACAGATGGCTGGTACTGTATTAGCCTACTTGTTCATTCTAATTCAGTTCGATTTAACTTACAATATTGAATTTTCCTCAGAATTTATGCGTGGATTAGCGTAACTGCTACATTGTACTTTTAGACAGAATTATTATTTATATTACCTAACAATAAAAATTAATGAATAATATTTGAGACACAATCTTTATACAATTTTATCTTATTGCGAGATCCCCATGGTAAGGCTCGAATTTGAAGCAACCCTGAGTTATATTATTAATTATCGCTTACATTGAATATTTATTGTTAAATAAAATTTAGCTTTAAAAAGCAAGGTCGTCACTGGAATTTTTCTCTTTTATTATGTTTATCATTAAATAAAACGTAAACTCACAAAAAGAAATATTACTGGCTAGGCCGTTTTGTTGTATACGCCACTGGGTCCTTCCGGGTTACGTAAAGCTAACATCTTAAACAGTGTCCAGGTCTGAAGTTATATCTACAACAGCAAACATTCATTCTTTAAACAATAACTCACAAACACGTTAAATCAAACAATATAATGAGTTTTAACAATTTACAAAATCAACTTATGTATTTGAAAATTAGCCTAAAAACATAAACAACCAATTGATTCTGGTGTCAAAAATGGTGCGGAATAAAATGTAATTTGCCTTCAAGGTCGGTCAAAATAACAGGAATTAAAAAATTAAATGCGGAACGGCCTTTGCTGGAGCTTCTTTGGTTGTATTGTACCGGTGCGGTATTACGCTAAATTACAACAAATTAAACACAATTAAATAAACATGTAATCAAAAGTACGAATTTCAAGGATTTGAACTAAATACGAAAGAATTTCAAGTAAGTAAAATTTTAACTTATAAATAAGTATAACAACCTCGTCACCTGGTCGCTGCAAAACTGATAAACAAGCGTATCTGAAAACTTTATTTAAATATGAAAGCATTATATTTAGAATGCTTTCGTTTGGTTTGCTTAACTAAAATCAGTATTTATGTTTTGATCGTCACTTCGAAAAGTTCATTCTTCGTCTAATTATCATAAAATAATAAATACGGATTAGATTTACCAATTTGCATCTTTAACACAAAGCCGGAATACAAATTAGTAAATTCAGTAATGTAAACAAACCTTTACCAATTTTAATAACAATATTATAAAACTTCCAAATTTGCAATAAGCTACTCGGGACGGTAAAATGAAATAAATTAATTTATACGGGACTTGTGACTTATTTGAGGGGTTACGGTACGTCTCTCAAGTCCCATAAAAATTACATCACTGAGGTATCTTAAGATAACGCCCTAAGCATTGTTTTAAACAATCTCAGAATTCTTATTTCTGTATTATTCAAACAACAAACTTCGATCGCTACAATATTCAAATAAGCAGTGAAATACAACACGGAGAACACCGTCAGTTTCGAATAATTTTTAAAACTATTTGACGGGTTTTCTTGAAATATTACAAACTTCTTACAGTTTGCAATATAATCAGATCGGGAGGAAGAGTTCAAATGAAAAATTGACTACAATATCTTGGCAACTTTAAGTTCACAGACAAACGACAAAGTCGGTAAATCTTGGATTGAATACAAATTCAATGGTTCTGACGGGTGGTCGGGCAAAATATCATAAACATATAAAAGTTTATAGATCACGGGCGGGCGGTGAAGGTTTTGACTTTCGGATTAAATGTAAATTCAATGGGTTGACGGCATGTCGGGGTAAATATTACAAACGTATACAAATTTGTAAATCACTGGCGGACGGTAAAGTCTTTGACTTTCAGATCGAACACGAAATTCAAAGGCCTTGACCGGTCCTACGGAATTATTACAAACAAATTTGCAATACGACCGGAGCGGGAGAGCTAGTGAGCTCTGTGAAATTCGGAGGAAAATTTTCTTACTTATTGAGTGCACAGGGCGTTTTATAGTGAAAGAGGCCTGGAAGGCGAACTACTCCTATTCTAACTAAATCTCGGGGTGTCCGCTCAGTTGCAGAATAGAATAGAGTGAGAAGAAGTCAATGGATTAATTTACGTTAAAATCGAAAGTTCATTGAAACGATCCAAAATAATTCTAAAACGCAAAATTGGTTCGTTACAGGTTTCATGTGCTTAATTTATACATCAAATCAGGATCGAACGACGAGACTACCATACGCGAAGCCAGAGCTTCACAAGTCTATTATATATGGCGCATATTCTTATGCACCGGAGTGCTTTGGCTCAGTACAGTTTTGTTTTGCAGTATTGGAACAAAATCTGCTACTGGTGTTTATTACAAAAACAAACTCTGAAGAGGAAGCACGCAAACTAAGAGTCACATAGGCTAACCTTAAAGGGGCCGCGACGGTGGATGTTGTGACAGGTTTCGTACCTCTTTAAACAACCCTTAAAACTATTTATTGTAATACGCATCTGGACTTCATACATATTTCAGTCTACAACTTTGCAAATCTTAAACAAGATTGTTCTGTTCTATTTAGTAATCTAATGTATTTTATAACTATAAGTATCAGCAAAACCGCCAGGTTTGCAATGAGTCGGAAGAGTCGTTATTAGGGGTTTGGAAATCGCATGGTAACTACCCCACATTATATCTATTTTAATAAATTTTCTAACAAGTTTTTTTTTAAATAAGTTATCAAAAAAGCCCACGGGTTTAGTTAGTATATGTTATTTAATCACTCTAGACAGTGGGGTACCTCGTTTACTAAATTAATAATTATATTTTGTTATTCTGTACTTGATGCATTACACATAGTATTAGTCAACATAAAGTAACCTAATTAAAGCACCTATGATTATAATTTGATGGAACTTATGTTGAATGTAAAATATTCTTAGAACATATTTCAAAATAATACAAACACGTATTTCAATTACCTAATTCGTTTTTATAATTTGAGCCTTCTTTGAAGGTCATAAATAAATGTAACCTTTCGTTATAAAATAACTTTTTTTTATTCTTCGAAACAAATAAAAATTCCGTTTCTAAGTCTATTGTTCTGTATACTTTTTACAGTCCCGTACTTTCAGTATTGATTTTCTGAACATTTTCGACATCAAGATTTTAACCACCAGAACCACAAAAATTGGTTCTTAAAACATGTGTGGGTGTAGGTGCGGGGTTTTTTGGGTGCCCCTCATATCTTCAGAACGAATGGACCGACTTAGATGAGTTTAGAAACATGGAGATAAATTAAAAAGGTACTGAACAAAACAAGGTTTCTAACAAAATTCGAAACGGGAAGCGGAACTCAAAAACAATTTTTTTTTGTATGGCAAATATAACAGTTGTAAATAAAACAATTATTAACTTGAACAGGTTTTGTGTTTTAGCTTTATACGAATTTCAAAGTGTCTACACGTCATTATCAAAAGCAAGATTAAAAGTAAACAGTTGGTGTTGCTATAGGAATATAAATCTTCATAACTTGATCTTGGTTTTCTATATCTGCGTCCAGATGACTTGATTTCTCATTCCAAAACGTCTAATAACGCTGAATTTAAGAGCTCAATTTATTCATTCATTAAAGGTACAGATTTTAAATGTTTGTGAATTTCAAATGCTTCTAGTATATCCAACTTACGTTTGTCATCACAAAAGTGTAAAAATGTTATAATGTTATAAAGTAAAATAAAGTCGGTGGCACTACACTCCAATGAGGAGTTTGGCCTGCAATACGGTGGGTCAGGGCCACCGGACCATCGCTTCCGATACCCAGCCGTCTCGCACTCTTATATGAAGTACGGGGTGGTGTGGTAAGCACCACGCCTTAGACGGCTGCCTTACTTCCCTCAGCCCTCGAGGGAGATAGTGTTATTAGATGTCATTAAATGATTGTGTTCTAATAAGTGTTTAGCATAATTGAATTTATGGGGGTGTTTATACTTGTATCAACCACGTACGTTGATACAAGTATAAACCTGTACCTAATATCAAAATTTCTAATTGTTTGTTCTACATAAACCGAATTACAGTGCGAGCAAATAAATTTGTAAATGCCTGAATTTAGTAAATTGTCTGTTAATTCCTTTAGCATCAAGCAAAGTGTTTAAAACTTTTTTGTTGTTTTAAAAATTATTTTATTTGTTTTCTTTATAATTTTGGCAATTTTTTCTGATTGATTGCCAAAATATGGAATTGAGACGTATTTCAATTTATCTGATGGTGAAGTAGTTGGCAATCAATCAGAAAAAATTGCCAAAATTGTAACAAAACACATACATGTAAAATAATTTTCAAAACAACAAAAAACGTTGTAAACACTTTGTTTAATGCTAAAGAAAAAACAGACAATTTACTAAAATCAGGTATTTACAAATTAAATTGCTCGCACTGTAATTCGGTTTATATAGGACAAACAATTAGAAATTTTGATATTAGGTTCAAGGAACACGTACGTTGTTACAAGTATAAACACTCCCATAAATCCAATTACGTTAAACAGTTATTAGAATCACTTAATGACATCTAATAACACTATAAAATGTCTACACTTTTGTTATGACAAACGTAAGTTGGATATACTAGAAGCATTTGAAATTCATAAACATTTAAAATCTGTACCTTTAATGAATGAACAAATTGTTGTCTTAAATTCACCCTTATTAGACGTTTTGGAATGAGAAATCAAGTCATCTAGCCGCAGATATAGAAAACCAAGATCAAGTTATAAAGATTTATTGTTCCTATAGCAACACCAACTGTTTACTTTTAATCCTGTCTTTTATATTGACGTGTAAACACGTTGAAATACGTATAAAGCTAAAACACAAAACCTGTTGAAGTTAAGAATTGTTTTATTTACAATAAATTAAAATGAACTTCAACGAAGTAAAGCTCGTACTTATAAATAAAATATAACAGGTTTTATTCTTCCTTGCCTTAAAAAGGCGGCTGATACTATTTTTGAACATTTTTACTTCAATACCTTATTGGTCAAAATCGAGGTGTCAGATCGACATAAACTTTAATTATTATAGTGGTCCTAGAAGAACACAATGTTATTACTATGTAGGCGAATTTTTATTAAGATTGAAAACTGTAAAGTGAAAAATATTTTTAAAATTCTAGAAGTCTTCAAACTTTAACTTTTGTAAGCTCATTAAGCTAAGAATGAGCTACAGCTTGGTTAATATTCCAGTGGAATAATTGCTCTGTGATGCTTCGTATCAATTTTTGAATCGAATTTATACCCCTTTATTTAATAAACAATATAACTTTTCTATTTAGACTAAATTGCCCATGATTGGTAGTTGAATAAGATTCTATATTTAATTTTTAAGTGAAGCAATATTTATGAGGTCTGTTAATTTTTTTCTTTGGTTTTCTTAAATTGCCAGGAATTTTTCCCCAAAAACTTAAAAATCGATTTGTTTTCTCAGAAAACAAATTAGATACATTTTTGGTTTCTAACTACTAGACAACATACAGATGCGTCAATGCTGTAGATCTAGAAGCGGGCCAGCGGGTGGTCTAGTGATTAAAGTCCCAGGCTTTAAAACTAGATTCCCAACGGCAGTAGATTCGAGTCCTCTGCCCGTCGGAAATTTTTCTGAAGAAGTTAAATCCGGCGTGTCCATGGATGGTGTGTGTGGTGTGCATGTTGGGTTGCATGTTCTTCAGGGATGGGGCATGTTAGACCGGTGTATAGCGCAAGTCCGCTGAGCTCGGGTAAGAGAGTGGGATGGGAATCATGGAGTCGTGGTCACGCACGGCCTCATTATTCTTTTTTTTTTAAAAAAGAAAGATCTAGAAGCGAGTGATGCGATCCGATCTTACTAGTATACATTAATTTCTGCCTTATGCCGACCAATCACGAAGAACGGGTGGAATTTTCTACTTTTGCTTTAGTAGACACGTGCATGACGTCATACAGTTTTCTAGCTTGTTTACCGACTTCAAGGCTGTTTTAGCAATGATTCTCGGTAGTGTAGAGGCGTAAACCGCCGTCTAGAAAGACACGGGGTCTGGGTTCGATTCCGGGCACCGCGGTTTTTTTTGCCAAATTTCTTTTTAATTTTATATACTGCCTTTTTAAAACAATGTTTTTGGTCTTTACTGTCTACCCGAGGTTATGGTTAAGAGCAGTTATACTTTGAAGAAAAAATACGAGAACAAAGTTGCATTCACTCTAAAAATGCGCGCAAAACTAAAGCAAAAGTAAAAATGCTGGCTTGTTGCCACACGTAATGGCATCTTGAGTTGCCAGACCAGTAGGCGTATTTTTGAAATTTAAAATTTTTGAATTTGGCGCAATCTGTAAACACCGCCCTTGCTTTATGATTGGTCGGCATGAGGAAAAAATTAATGTATCCTATTACTGATGATGGCTATTAGTTCCCGAACAAAGTTGCATTCACTCAGTGATAATACGCGCAAAGCAAAAGTAAAAATGCTAGCTTTAGATACTTGTTGCCACACGTAAGTGAATCTTGGGTTGCCTAACCAGTAGGTTTAATTTTGAAATGCAAAATTTTTGAATTTGGCGCAATCTGTAGACTGCGCCCCTTTTTCGTGATTGGTCGGCATAAGGCAGAAATTAATTAATTCCGATTTTACTTTGGTGTTTGACTCACGCCTGTTTCTCGCTTTACCCCTGTGCTTAACGAAACGAGAGGAACGTGTTATGGTTGTCGACACTAAAATGTTAATACAAAAATTATTTCTAAAATAGGATGAAGAACAATTTCCAACGTCTAGGCAAATTATTATTTTATAATTTTGATAATTTCAACACAAATTTTTGCTTATATTTATAATCCACCGTCAAATATACCCAGCGTTGCTCAGGTCCCTTACTACCGCTCGTTTTTGTAGTATTTTATTATACTGACGTAATACAACGAGGCGGAAGATATTTCTTTGGATGAAGCTGACGATTAGGATTTTGACCATTATTTAGTAAAAAGGCGAAATGTAATTTACGAGAGGGCTAAGTTTAACCAACGGATTCAACAAAAGGGCGAACCTATCAAAAGTTTTATTATAAGCTTATACATTTTAGCGTGTTTAATATTAATATTTTTAAAAGTAATTTTGTATCAGTGTTGTATGTAGCCTCAAAAACTCAGTTGATAATTTTTGCAGACACTGGAATAAAATGTTTGTCTGGTACAACGGAGGGTAGAGAAAGGATTAGTCTTTCTAAATACTACTGCAGTTAAAAATTAACTTTAGTAATTTTTACTTTCCTATATACTTTCAGTATAGGGAAGTATTGATTTCATGCAAAATTTCAAAGTTGAGATATTAACGAAAATAGTCGGGGGGGGGGGGGGGGGGGGTCCATGGACCCCAAAAAAGTAATTTTAAAAAAATGCCTGTCTGTGGGTGGGTCCGTTACGCTCCATATCTCCGGAACGTCTGGACCGATTTTGATGTGCTTTGGAATGAGGGATATATCAAAAATTCACCGACAAAATAAGCTTTAAAAAAAAACGAAACCGGAAGCGGAAGTTAGACATGTTTTTTGGTAGCATTTACTCAAAAACCAGTTATGTGGTAGCCCTTCAAGGGTACTATACCATGAAATATAATTAATTTTGAAAATATAAAAACGATCTCAATGACATCACTCCAAAACTTTGGAATTTAAAAAAAAAATATTTCTCAAAAACTGCCCACACGTTTTTGTTTAAACTTTTTAAGCTGATAGAGCTGGGAATCTTCTACAATTTTTTTTTGCGCATTGCTATAATTTCACTGTGACGCCATCTATGAATTTTTGAAAATAGAAAATTGGTACCCTTTTATTTATTTAATAAAATATTTCTGTTAATGTGAAATAGCTCACCATTGATAGCAAAATCCGAATATAATAATATTTTTTCGACAATTTCATATTTAGGGGGGCTACTGTTCCCCCTCTCCCCAAATTTTTTCGATAAAAAATTAAAAATTTTGTTTTTTGTTTTGTTTGCTCTAGGAGAATCTTTTTACAAAAAATCAAAAAATCGAATTTTTTGCCCCTTAATAATCTTTTTGTCCTTAGAAGAAAAGTTAAGAAAAATAAAATTAATTGTAGGGACAAACTTCAAGGGGTTGCAAAACACAACAATTCACAAACAACTTTTGTTATTAATTATGTGGTCGAAAGTGTTTCCTTTCAGGGATAGAGCTCCTCAAAGATTGTTTAAGAATCGCCTAAATGTAGGAACTCAATTTACTACCTACTATTTGTTTCCATAACGACGGAAATTCATACAAGATAAATAAACCCTCTTTCGCACTTTTCAAATTCAAATTAAATTTAAAATAAATTAATTAACAAAATGTTTCAAAACTAAGCAATAGAAAAAACCAAAATTACAAGCAAAAATCAACTATTTGAAAAATTTACAATAACTAATTCAAAAATTAACAAAACTATAGTAAATGTTCAAATGTCGCCCCCAGCTTCTACACACGAAGCACATCTACGAAGTAAATTCCTGCGCACCGCTCCAAATATACCAGGAGTCTGTTGAACTTCTTCACATGCAGCAAGAATACGCCCGTAAGTTCTTCTGCTGTTTCAACTTTATCCCGCAGTCGAAACTGCACTAAAAGCCTTGTGCGATGGATGATTCCTATTCGGAAAATGTGCTTGGTGCAGGCGAGCAGCTTCGCGTGGGTTACCCCAAGCAGCTCCATACATGAACATCATGTCATGCTGTTCGGCAAAAGTATAATTCGCCATAACACAAAAATATGAAACACAGAACGAAAATAACGAAGAAAATAATTATCAAAAAAATCACAAAACGAAAAAAACAAATTACAAAAGGCACAGAAAGAAACGAATGCAAGAAAAGTCAAAAAATATTACAAAAATATCGAATTGTGTCAAAATTGACGTTATTTGAATGCATGTATATCTAGATCGTTATTTTTCCAAAATTTCGTGTGACCTGTGCAAAATAATTGAAAATGCAATTTGGGTTGCCTTTTTTCAGGTACTTCTTAAAGAATCTTTAAGAGGCTCTATTTTCTAAAGGAAAAACTTTTGACCCCACATTTATTAACAAAAGTTGTTTGCTTTGTGCTTTGCAAGCCCTAGAAGTTTGTCCCTACAATTCATTAACACCCTGTATTGTTTTCGGCAATATATTGCCATAAGAAATGTATTTTAAACAGTACACGATATTCCTTTCTTCAATAGGTAGCTTTAGCTTTACATTATTTGGATTTTCAGAATTTTATTTATAGAGATAGGTTATTTTTACTTTTAGATAAATATTATTTTATGTTCAATATCGTTCCGTAAATTACACTTAGGTGAAATTCAATGCGATAATAGCGCAATTAACCAAAAGGTTCATATTTTCCATTACTGTAATTTCCACTGCTGATATGCTCTTTCCTTAAAATTTTGAACGCAGTATTCGATTACGAAGCGTTAGAGAAGCGACTGTTGATATCCCTAGGGATGGAAACGAGACATTTTTAACTACGACCTTTTGTTTTATTGCTTTATTGTATCATTTTGGCGGTTTCCCTATTCTGTACGATTCTTGTCATCGCTTCATAATTTTTCAACAGGTCATGGCGTGTAACAAACGTAATTAAGCTTCTTATTGACTATTTTGTAATTAATGAAATTGACATCAACATTATCATTGTTTCAGACCCTTGGGTCTCATTTTTTGATATTTTATTTTATTTAGGAAATATAGACATAAACAAGTAGCAATTGGGCGGTATATTTTAGTTGCCTCAAAGCAGTGATCATGTTTTCATTCGAAGAAGCCCAACCCAAAGATATTTTTTGGGCCTTATCCCCTACATATTTTTGTTTAAGAATACTTGGATTTGCATCATTTACTGTGGAAGGTGCAGGAAAAGCTCGCTATATTAAATATTCTAAGCGCTATGACGTAATCACATATGTCGTACACACAGTTCGTGTCTCAATTGCATCATACGTTTTGTTATTTTTTGACAGGATTATGGTCCCGACAACAATGTCGACGAAACTAACTTATGCTGCTTATTTGTTAACTTTACATTTGATGATCATATCACACATCCTATTCAGTAAAATGGAAACCAAAAATACTATATGTTTGTGGCAAAAATTATACAATATTGAGCAGAGTTTGTTACGAATTGGCATAAAAACTGATATTAAAAAAATTAAACGCGTTTCTTTGTTTTACTTAATATTTGAAATATTGACCGTTGCAGCTTACTTTGCTATTAAAATGTTAGTTTCTAATGAAATGTTGCACTTAACAATTTCTCATCAAGTGATTTATGCTTACACTTGCATAAACCGTGCCGCATGCTTAAATGAGGTTTTTACATTATTTGCAATAATAACAGAATATTTTAAACACGTTCAGAATGTTTTAAATTCTGTTAGTTGCTCTTCTGAAACGCTTAGAGTCCGCTTAATACCAAAAGCTGAGGAAATTTACCAAGAAACCTGTGATGCTGTACGAACTGCTGTTAAAACTTTCAGTTTGCTAATGTTGACTGAATTTGCGTGTTATTTCTCTGTGTTGTTATTGGAATGTTACTATCTGTTCTTGTGGATATACACAGATACCTCTTTTTTATGCCCATTTATTATATTTTACTGGATTTTTGTATTTACCCTCAAAATAATCGGACCAATTATGATTGCTGAATGCTGTTTGCAACAGGTAAGTCTTGCACGAATAGTAAAACAATTTCATAAAAATATTTTGATTTTAGGCTAATAAAATTAATAAAACTTTATCAAAAATAGTAATATCTGAAAAAAGTAGGGTTGCCAGAAAACAGGTAATGTAAATTCGTCTAGTTTTAAAAAACAAAGTATTAAATTATTAACTGTGTATATTATTTCAGTTAAAAGCATTTTCCCTTAATATTTTGCATGAAGATTTTAACATAACAGCAGCCGGTTTTTTTTCAATAGATAACACTCTTATATTCTCGGTAAATATCTAGATATTTTGTGTATCTATCTTATTACAAAAGTAAAAATATTTCTCTTTTGCAGATCGTGAGTGCTTTAACAGGGCACCTAATTATATTAATCCAATTTTATATTGCTTCTGTAGCAGTGATTCCGTTCGATCTTAACTGAGATTCGTGGAAATTCAAAGAAAAACTATCAAAACTCGTGGGCTGCGCCCAAGCTTTGTATATATGTTTTTTAAATAATAAAATAAGTTAATTAAATATGTTCTGTAACTTTAATAATTATTTAGTGATTGCTTTAATTCTCTGGCTAGTTTAAATTTAGCGATTACGAATTATTTGTTTTCAGCACGCTTGTTAAATTAATGTGAGCTCTTAATGTTTGGCTTCATTTTGGTTTCTGACTACTTCTTTAGGAAGTAGAGTGATGTCTATTTAATTATTAATCCTCAGTTTATTTATGTTGTCCGCATGGTTAGCTTGAGTTTGTAAGTTAATAGTTCAGTCCAATGATTGTTTGTACTTGTACATATTTACTGGAATTGTCTGTGTAGCAATAATATTGTATGGCGTTTTGTAACACATATTTGAAAGTGTATTGCAAGCGCATGTGTTCTTGAATTTCTAGTCAACGAAGCGTCCGCAGCAAACATCGGTTTGGTAAGCGAACCGACGGCTATCGTCGTATTTCGCTTTAATCATCTAAACAAACATTGTAAACCTAATTTTCTTAATTACGCCGAAAACTGTAGTGGTTCGATACATACCAGTACATAAGAATATGCGCCTTATATAATGGACGCTCAAAGATGTGGCTTCTAGTAACGGAGGTCCGTCGTCACAACAGTTTTAACAGTTGAAGGGGATTTAAATTTAATATATAGATAAAAATAGCAAAAGAATATTTATTCTAGATGCACTTAATGTAACCATAAAATTTTGTGTATAATAAAAATAATAAAATGTTAGTCACAAAGACATTTAAGATTTTTTTTTCTGTTATTGTATACAGGGTGTTAATGAATTGTAGGGACAAACTTCTAGGGCTTGCAAAACACAACAAAGCAAACAACTTTTGTTAATAAATGTGTGGTCAAAAGTGCTTCCTTTAGAAAATAGGGCCTCTTAAAGATTTTTTAAGAAATACCTGAAAATAGGCAACCCAAATTGGATTTACAATTATTTTGCACAGGTCACACGGAATTTAAAAAAAACGATCTAGGCATACATGCATTCAAATAACGTCAATTTTGACACAATTTGATATTTTTTTGATATTTTTTTACTCCTCTTGCTTCATTTCTTTCTGTGCCTTTTATAATTCGTTTTTTCGTTCTGTGGTTTTTTTGATAATTAGTTTCTTCGTTATTTTCGTACTGTGTATCGTATTTTTGTGTTATGGCGAATTATACTTTTGCCGAACAGCATGATGATGTTCATGTATGGAGCTGCTTGGGGTGTTGCACGCGAAGCTTGCCCCCTGTACGAAGAACATTTTCCGAAGAGGAATCGTCCATCGCACAAGGCCCTTAGTGTAGTTTCACGTCGGCTGTGGGAGGAAGTTACATTCGTTGTCAACAGACACAACTGTGGAGCTACCAGAACAAGACGAACGGTGGATTTTAGTGTGTGAAAATCCTTCTACTAGTTTAAGAGCTATCGCTCATGAAATGGAACTGAACCATGTTTCAGTACGGGAGGTACTACATGAGCAGCAGCTACATCCGTACCATCCACAGAAGGTACAAGTCATGGTTTAAGCAGATTTTCCCAGAAGGGTAGAATTTTGCCAGGAATTTCTGCGGCGGTGTAATGAAGAGCCAGAATTCCAAGTAAACGTTCTGTTTAGTGACGAGGCATCTTTTACGAAAGAAGGAATATTCAACAGTAGAAACAGCCACATTTGGGACGATGAAAATCCCCATGCTGTGGTTCAAAAAGGATACCAGCAAAGATTTTCAGTGAACATTTGGGCCGGGATTGTTGGCGATAGAGTCATTGGACCATATCTGCTACCCCAAAGGTTAACAGGAGCAATTTATTTAAATTTCTTGCGCCATGTCCTGTCTGAACTTTTGGAAGATGTTCCACCTCAAATGTGACCGCAGCACGATGGTGCACCTGCTCATTTTCGGCGGAAGCCAGGTAATTTTTACATCACACTTTCCCAACAGATGGACAGGTCGAGGAGGGCATGTGGCGTGCCCCCCTCGTTCTCCTGATTTGACCATACTTGATTTTTTTTGTGGGGTCATGTTAAAACGTTAGTGTATGCTACCCCAGTTGAAACTGTAGAAGAACTTACGGCACGTATTCTTGCTGCATGTGAAGAAGTTCAACAGACTGTTGGTATGTTTGGAGCGGTGCGCAGGAATTTACTTCGTAGATGTGCTTCGTGTGAAGAAGCTGGGGGCGACATTTTGAACATTTACTATAATTTTGTAAATTTTTAAATAAATTATTGTAAATTTTTCAAATAGTTGATTTTTGCTTTGTAATTTTGTTTTTTTCTATTGCTTAGTTTTCAAACATTTTGTTAGTTAATTTATTTTAAATTTAATTTGAATTTTAAAAGTGGGAAAGAGGGCTTTATTTATCCTGTATTAATTTCCGTCGTTATGGAAACAAATAGTAGGTGGTAAATTGAGTTGCCTACATTTAGGCGCTTCTTAAGGAATCTTTGAGAAGCTCTATCTCTGAAAGGAAACACTTTTGACCACACATTTATTAACAAAAGTTGTTTGCTTTGTTGTGTTTTGCAAGCCCGAGAAGTTTGTCCCTACAATTCTTTAACACCCTGTATACAGCAACTAAACCTTGTTTATTTAGCTACGAACAAACTAGCTGAGATATTATTGACATTTTAAGTTAAAATAAAATTATCAAATTTTCTTTTAATTTTGCAATGTTGATAGAATTGTTTTCTGTTGTTGCTTTTGACAATAGTAAAGTTAATTCGCAACTATTGTAAATAAAGAATATAATAATTTTGTTGTTTGTGATTGCTAAAAACTACGACGGAAAATACAGGGTAGATTTAAAGACCAAATTTAATTGTAACAGAAAAATTTATTCTGCAAATAAAAATATCATGAAAACGTCAAGAAAATGTTTTGTATATGCGCAGATTATAGGTGAAGCTGTGGTTTTATTTGTCTTTATTTTTAGATCTTAAGAACTGCAGTGCACAGCGGTGTAAAATTCAGTTTTGAAAATTTGGAACTGCCGCACAATAATGGGAGGAAATCGACGTCAATATTTTTAGATTAAACAAAACCTCACACTTGTTTGTTTGACTGCTGCAAAATGAATATCCCACTGTTAAAAACAGTTTAATTAGTTTTTATTTGTTGCGAACAGACATCTTAAAATCTGACTTGATTTTTTATGACATTCATAACAGATGATATTGTCTTTAAAATTTAAAAAAGAATCGTACGCCTGTTTATTTCAATATTATTGAGAGAAGAAGGGAAAAACATTAATACATATTTAAAAAAATTTATTTACACTGCACATGAAAATACATTAGTATTTTATGTTTTCCTAATTTATTTGGGGCTTATTGGGTATCAGCCAGGAGTCAGAACAGAATAAAGCTCAGTGAATTCTTAAATCAATATTTCGGTGCCTTTGTACATTTTCATCAAGGGCAAGCTATAAAGAAATTCTTCACTTTTCAGTTTACACTGTTAATGACAAATCTTACAATCAAGAGTTTAAATGCGATCATTCAGCAAAGTTTTTACCTGCCTCGCTCTACGAAATACCGAGTGGCCAAATAAAAACTTAATCGCAGTCACCTTATTTACATAGTTGAGTGAGCATTGCAAATTGATTTTAATATTTCTTATTTTTATTTTACAAACGTGGCTGATAAGCTTCGGTTGGCAACCGTAGCCATGTACTTATCAATCCAAAAAAGTCAGGAAGTTTTGAGACCAAAAGATTTTGTAAATTTTGGGCGCCCAAAACCAGTTTTTTTAGAATATTTCGTTGCGGTACATCCTATGACAAAAACAGCTATAATAAAAAAATTAAATTAAATATACGGCAAACTATGTCTTATAATTTTTGTTTGTAAAATCCATAGTTTCAACGTAGCAGCCGAGTAAATACACAGTACAGTGTCTTACAGTCACGTTGACTGCTTTAAATTGTTTATAATTTAAAAATAAAACAAAATATTGAAATGCGTTTTTTGCAGAAAAATTTTATTATGTTATGAAAGCTATTTAACATAACTTCCGGCCTAGGGTGCCATCCGGTTTTACCGCAAAAAATTTGGATTTTACAGAGACGGGACAAGTTGTAGAACATTTGTTAAATTTAATTTTCTCTCTAAAAACAAGGCGGATTTTTGTATCACACTACAAAAGCACACGTTTTGGTTCTAAGGACACGAGTAAATATAAATAATTTTTTAATGTATAAAAAGTTTTATTCATTCTTTATGTGCTTTGTGGGCTGTCACTGCTATCGCAAAATCGAATTTGTAGTGTTTCGTTGAATTCTAATTTTAGGCACTTTGCTCTTATTATTTAATCTTTAAATTATATAGGTTGTTGCGAAAGAGCATGTGTAGCTCTAACTACAAATTAAACTGTAGTTTTCATATATTATATATGGTTGGCGGTAAACTCATTCTCTTCTTATTCTTCTTCCTTACCCATATTAGTCCTTTCTTGGACGTAAGTCTCTATCAGCCCCAGTTACTCTCAGCTGCTTGCTATATGGCATCTTTTCACCTGCGTTTTGATCTCCCTGTACCTCTCTTTGTCTCTCTCGATCTCCACTGTGTCAGTTTCCTTGTCCATTTGTTCGTTTCTTTTTTTCTTCTTTCCCACCCATCGCCACTTTGATTCTGTTATCCGTTTTATAATTATCTGCCATCTTCATTCTTTTTCTGCTATCTTCATTTTTTACTTTATCCCTTCGATATATCCCAAGCATTTTTTATGGCTCTCTGTAATACCCTTAGTCAGTTTCAGCTTTGTTTGGTGATACATTTAACTTACTATCTAACATACTATCTAACCAAAATTTTTTACAGCTGTCAACATTTGATAATTGGCTTACATTAAGTATTGCCACTTTAACACTTCGGTCATGCCCTCTGCTCTGAATCATGTTTTTTACGATCACCCGGTGTATGTATTAGTTGACGTTTTCATATTGCAGTTGTCTATCGTTACTCGTAGATTGCATTGACTCGTAGTTTTGGTTTAGTTAAAATTCATTTTTAAGCCGATTTTTTAAGATTCTAAGTTAAGTTTCTGGAGCATTTCCTGAAGTTCGTACGGATCACTTGATAAGATAAAGTACTATGTCGTCTGCAAATCGTAAGTTGCTTAGGTGTGAGCCATCGATTTTAAGGCCTTTGTTGTCCTAGTTTGTTCAAAACATCCTCCAAGGCCAACGTAAATAGTTTTGTTGAAATTGTATCTCCTTGTCGGATGCTTCGCTTTATGGGAATTTCGTTTGTTCCTGTCTTCGTCATGTAACGATACATTTCCATTATGCTATTTATTTTTGCAGAGTAATAAGTCAATTCTAACATTGGTTATAGGGTCTACAAACGACCACGTCGCAAACGAATCACTTTACGAAATCGCTTTATGGAAATCTAAGAACGCTAAATGGAGCGGTACGGGTTGGTAGAAGTCAAACTTCTTCTTGAGGCGATTGTTAGAAATTTTACTAAACAGTTTGTACAGGGTGGATAACAAATTCATCGATCTATAATTGTCCAAATTTGTTATATCTTCTTTCTTGAACGTAAGTATCCTCTCTGAATTATACCAAACGTTCGCAGTTTTTATATCTTGTAGAAATTTATTCGTCAGAGTTATAAGTGCTCGTTCTATACCTTTTCCGCCAAGTTCCAACATCTTGGATGTTATCTGATTTTTTCCGAAACTTTTCCCCTTTTTTGTATGTTTTAGTGCTGTTCGTAGTTCCTCTATTGTTACATCCGGCACTTCTTCTGATTCCACAGTCAGAATCCTGTTCGAGGTTTGTTCTGTTCGCATTGTTCTAGCTGAGCTGGTTGCATGGCGGAGAACTGCGGATGCTGGTCATACGGTAGTCAAAGTTAAGCACTGTCCGCTCTGGTCCCCACTCAGATGGGTGACCAATATAGGGGTAAATCTGCAACCAACCGTGCTTCGAAGGGCACGTTAAGCCGTCGCTCTCGGTTGTTATACTAACATCTTTGGCAGTCGTAAACCATTTAGTGGAACTTCTTCCCCTTTCGACGGGTAAGGTCAGTCTCCTGCCCGGCATACGTGCAAAGAGGGCTCACAGAACCCGCACTAGTTGCGGGTATTAAACAGGCCATTGGCCTATAACAAGAGGAAGATGAAGAAGAAGAAGTTATAAGTGCTCGTTCTATACTTTTTCCGCCAAGTTCCAACATCTTGGATGTTATCTGATTTTTTCCGAAACTTTTACCCTTTTTCGTATGCTTTAGTGCTGCTCGTAGTTACTCTTTGTTACATCCGGCACATCTTATGATTCCACAGTTAGAATCCTGTTCGATGTTTGTTCTGTTCGGATTGTTCTAGCTGAATATAATTTAATATAATAATCTTCAATCGGTTACACTATATCCTGTTTATTTGTGATTGTAACATCCTGTCGATTTCGCATTTTTGTTAAACTTGGTTTTGCCGATTAATAGCTTTGATTTCAATACTTTTATGATTGCATTGGTTTCCAATGGTTGTTTCTATTAGTTTTGTGTTATAAGTTCTTGCGTCGTTTCGAATCACCTTCTTAACAATTTTTTTACTTTTCTGTAAGTAGTTGTAGTTATCTGAATCTTGGTTCAATGTTATTTTCTCTTCTAGTTGTTTAGTAGTATCAGCGCCTATTTTAAAGTTTCGGGCTGTTCTTGCTCGCATGCATACTTTCTTGGTTACTGTATATATGTATATCGACTTAATTATGCTTGTCAATTCGTTTAGGCTTACGTTTTATATAGAATTAGGTGTTAGTCTTGTAAAGGTGCGCTGCCCAAGAATAAATAATTTGTATCTGATTTTGCTTTAATTGTATTGTTTTATACTTTAAAGTGGGAGCTCCCCGAAAACGTAATGCACTTGTCTAATAACTTTGATTTATTTACAGGAATATTATATTTCTTTCAGCAAATACGGACTTTAATTAACAGTGATCACTTGACTTAGATAAATTGCATGATTTAGTCTCAGGTAATCTTAAGCAGGTGGTCGTTTCAAAGCAGCTGCACACATTTTTGTACATAAATGTAAATATTGTAAAACACATGTTAATGTGTCAATGAGTTTGCCGCCTGTTGTGTGGATTATTGGGGCCAATCTAATATTTAAAATTTCACGCTCTCGTATTTTAGGGATTAGGGTAAATATTGGGTTGTAGTTATTAACATAAATTGGGGAATCTTGACAGCTTTAATTAGCACAAGTGTTCAAGAAAGCTTGAGAGTGTGAGACAAAATTTTATTGATATTTCTATCCAATCAAAAAATAAAAAAGAGTAGAGCTGTAATTTTATTGGAAAAAGAAACAAGTCCAACCTCTTGGGGGATGGGCATGAATTTTAATAAAAGAGTATGTTCCCTAAAGAAAGGAACCAAGCTTCTGATTCTCAAAAATAACTCAGTTTGCTGAAATCTTAACGTCTGTTTGGAAGCATTATTGCTAAAATTCTGTTACAATATTACAAGTCTGGGACTTGCAACTTTAAAATAAAATATTATCTTCGTGGGTGTTGGGCTACGAAGAACACTTTGCCAAAATCAAATAGGCTTAGGCGTAGATGCTTATTCTTGTCGGTGTACCTGATTAGGCGTATCAAAGCGGCGCTATTGTCCTTTGGGAGTTAGGCGTAGCATTGAGGCGCTATTGCAGGGAAGCCGATTGGAGTGAGTGACGGTGCTATTTCCATATTGGTTGCGGCAAGACGCTCTTTTCGCGTGTTGGTGTTACGCATTTGTACGTAATCAATCGCTGTTATTGGTTTAAGTTGTCAGGCGTATTGGCAAGCGGCGCTATTGTCCTTCGGGAATTAGGCGTAACGGCCAAGGCGTTGTTAGGACGAGACCTAATCAGGCTGAGAGTATTGCGTACAAATGAGTGATAGCACACGGTGTTCCGATGAAGAGCATCCAGTTACTTCCGTAATCTCTACAATACTCGACATTTATAAACAGTCCCAAATAGAAGTATCAGTATAGGCAATACTGTGGTAAATTTTTGGATTGGCAACTTTACTCGATACAACTGACCGTCAAATTCTGTATAAATGGTTCTCGCGCTCATAACACCAATATTTGCACCACATAAATAAATACATTCTTCAAAAGGTTTACTGTTGTTTAAATCAGCTTAAAATCTTATCCTTTTTAACCTCGATAAAGACAGCCATGAGCAATAATTAAAACACAACGTAGACCCGACACCGATTATCGCAAATAAATAAGTAATCAAGGATAAATACTTGATAAATTTTAAATAATACATTTAAAATTTGTAAATAAAAATATTTACGGCACTGCACGATCACAGTATCTATTTAGTTCTTGTTTATATTCAGATTCTTTATTGTTAATTGCTTCGTTTGTGAGAAAACGAGATGTCTTAATGACTTTCTTTCTTTCCAGTCTGGTATTAATTTGTATTCTTGCTCTGACTAGTCTACGATTGTTACTTGTATTAAATTGGTTTAAGATAGTGACATCCTGGCAAACATATATGTTTATTGCCAGATAGGATATAGTCAATCATATTTCTTGTGGTGTTATTCGGACTTTTCCATGTCTATCTTCGTGATTTTAATTTTTTGAAAAAGGTATTCATGCAGTATAGCTTTTCATTTGCCATGTAATTCCGTATTGGCCGATACAGTAAGTGTCATCGTCTGTTCTCATTCCAATTTTTCCATTAAATTCACCTGCAATTATAGTAATTTGTGTTTTTTCTAGTTTCTTTGCCATTGCTCTGTTTCCATATCGTCTGAGTCGCTAGTTGGCGCGTAACCATGAATAATTTGTATCTCGTAGCGTTCATTTAGGGTAATTGTAATATATATTGCGTGAAATTTGTGTACAAGGTGTTTAATATTCTTATTTACTAGCAATGCTACTCCCCCAGGATGATGTTGGGTGTCCGAATTTATGTGATATAGAAGACAATCTAATTTTAAAAGTGTGCGTTTTTCACCAGGTAGACGTGTTTCGCATAAACCTACAATGTTCCATTTGATGTAGCTGAGTACTACTTCTAATTCCTTCAGGTGTTCTTCCAGTCGCATTGTTCTGATATTGTAAGTTGCGATATATAGGGTATTTTCTGGTTTGCTCTTCTGATAGGATGCTTTCAAATTTTTGACCCCCTCCCCCTTCCTCAGAATCCTCGGGGCGGACTGACGAGTCAGTGTGAAATTCTGAGTAATGTACTCTACTCACCAAGGGTACGTCTATTTTAAAAAGCGACATACCATACAAAATGTAAAATGAATGGAAATGAGGTTTTTGGCAGTTAAAACGCCACGCTTGCTGAGCGTGTTGCGTATTGTTAGTATTATTATTATTATGTTCTGCTAACGTAAAACGCTTATATCCGGTATCGACATAATATGAAAACAAACTTTTTCTTTGAGTAAAGCACCCATTCCTATCTCCGATTTTTTGGGTCATCATGACTTCCGGTATTTATTTAATCTTTCCCTAGTGGCACACGTATTTTTGTAGCGATTGCTCGTTTAACGTGTTCAGGTAATCGCCAAAAATTCTCCCCTAAATATTTCGCAATGCGAGGTTTTTCTTTAGGTCGTTTATCACCGTTATGCTACGTTTGAAGATGAAATTCCAAAATATTAAAAATAAGCAAAACATTGATGGTGAGGATGAACTGCGGTTGCTATGGGCATCACATACGTACGCATACAAACACTGGCAAAAACGATAAAACAGATACTTTTCGTTAATTGAATGTCTCCTGATGCTTCATATTTCGTCAGCATTCCTTTATTAGAACGTAATTGCTAATTAAAAAACATTGATGTTTACCAATAATAAACTTATTATTACGCTTCGAAGTATTTAGTTTCACTAGTTCGGAAGAAAAGATGTCAGCAGATATTTTTTGCGCTCTTTGTCCAATACACTTTTTCTTAAGACTTCTTGGACTTGCATCCTTCACAATTGAAGGACAAAACAATGCACGTTATGTAAAATATTCCAAACTGTATGACATCATTACGCATTTCTTACATGCAATTCGTATTGGAATTATTTTCTATGCTATTATTATTCGTGGGAACCTCACTCAAATGGAAACAGTGTTAATGAAATTAACTTTTGCGGCTTATGATGCGGCCGTATTTCTGATGGTTTTTTCACATTTTCTTTTGAAAAAACTAAATACTAGACATATAATAAGTTTGTGGCAAAAATTGTTCGACATTGATCAAAGCTTGGTAGCGATTGGAATGAAATCCGATTACCGAAAAATAAAATTATTTTCTGTTGGGTACATAATTTATGAAATACTGATAATTTGTACTTATTTTGCCATTGAGATGTTAACTTCTAATGACCTCAAACAATTAACCGTTTTTTGTCACATAACTTACATTTATAATTGCTTAGGTCGTGCTGCCTGCACTAGCGAATTTTTTACTTTGTTTGCTGTGATAACACATTTTTTAAAGCAAACAGAAGATATTTTAAATTTCGCTAATTCAAGTCCAGTTGAAACGCTTACAGTGCCCTTTATGTTAAAGATCGAAAAAATATATCAAGAGATATGTGACACTGCAAGAAATGCAAATCGAATTTTTGGTGTATTAATTCTGCTTGAATTTGCTTGTTATTTTTGTGCATTGCTACTAAAAAGTTATTATTTGTTTCTGTTGTTATGCAATTACAACAGTCCTCTTCCCTTACCTATCGTTCTTTATTGGAGCTTCTTCTATATTTTTAAAATTATGGTAATAATTGCGACCTCTAATGGCTGCTTGCAACAGGTATTTGAGTAGGTCTTAACTTGTATTTGGGAATTATTTAAATATTTAAATTTCAGATGAAAAAACTTAAAAAAACTGTATCAAAAATTGAGTTTTCTCAAAATAACTTTTCAATGAAGAAACAGGTAAGACTAGATTACACTTTTCTGAGATGACAATGCATGGTTGTTTTAAACATGTACGGAAATAAATAATTCGTTTTTGTTTTAGTTAAAAGCCTTCACTCTTAATATTTTGCATCATGAATTTACAATAACAGCTGCTGGATATTTTCTAATAGACAACACACTTCTATTTTCGGTAAGTTAAGAAATACTTGTGACTGTGTTTTTGGTAACCCATTTTCTTTTGTAGGTGGTTGGCGCACTAACAGCTCACTTAATTATATTAATTCAATTTCCTATCTCTAATAACCCAAAGTTTTCTTCTGACTTTATGGGTTTGCATCCTGGAGATTGAAAACTATTTTAAAGCAACGGTAATATTGTAGTAGCATTTCATGAAATGTAGCCGAGTAGTAGAATAAAATAATAACATATACGTGTAATATCCATTGTAGTGCTTTTAATCAATACCGAGCTATTTTAGTTTTAATTTCCCGTATATTGCGCATTATTGCTTGCGCCCCCGAAGTGACTGCGTCTTATGGCTCCCAGAACTAGACAATCGCAGAGCATGTGCAGCGGTGTTCCCTCCTACTCGTCGCATAGTCTGCAGGTATCCTTGCAAGATCTCTTCCATTTTATTTCTGGACTGTTATTCATAAGCATCCACGATTGCCTCAGTCTTAGAATTCCCCTTCACTAAGTACAGTGATGTGTGCCAGTGGCGTAACGCAAACTGTAAAAGCCCTCCCGCAAACATTTATAATAAGCCCCCACCCCTACCTCCAGTTTTGTTATAAGCAAATTAAATAAAAGACATATCTACGTTTAACAGTTATACATACCAGGTTTTTTATTTAAATATTTATTAATTATTTTATACATTACTACAACTATAACACTCTAGCAGGTAAGCTTGCCTTATTATTGTGATTGATATTCTTTTGTGGTAAAAACACAATTTTGTCTATTCAACAACCTTTTTAACAACCTGCGTATTTTTTCCAATTTTTTCACCGTCACTTACTGCATTTCGATAAACAGCCATATATGTTTTTTGTTGCAGCATGATCTATTGTTTCAACAATTTCATTTGGTTTCTCCACATCACTGACACTAGCATATTCAGAAAATTTACTTCTATTACTAGATGCAGAAACTGCTAATTTGCGGATTTTTTTGCTCTTGCCCTTTCTCAATTTTCTTTTAGGTCGCCACTTAGTGGTTTAGCTAGATTTATATTTAACGTATACTTTAAAATTAAACCACAATTATTTTTCAAATATTTAATTAGCTGAGCCTGTGGACTACGCCCCACGAATTTCTCTTAATAAAATTGGTAGCAAATGTATTAAAAGTAAACCGTACCAAACACTGCATTTCCTCATGACAGCTGAAGCAAGACTCAACACAGGGGGGAGAGAATTAATTAGAGAGAGGTCGGCCGCGTACGCAGGCAGCCGAGCAGAAAGTTAAATCAAACTGAAGATCGGCTTTTAATTTATACACTTGTGGAGCCAGTGGACCAAGCAATTAATAAATGTAGGACACGGCTCAGTGATTAGTGCTTAGTGCTGCGTACATTCTCCTCGACAGCGGGTTCGCGACTGAAGCTAGTAACGGAGCGTGGTATATCAGCTCGAGGTCCACGTGTCCCCCCCCTCGGAAAGCTGAAACCACAATTTTTCTGCTTTTAATATGTAGATACATGCATGCAGGTTTACGATTGAAATTGAAAGTGAACTAATTATTTCTAAATTCAATTCATTCTACTTATTTTGCTGACATGGGAATTTCTGCTTTTATTTAGACTACCGATTATCGAGCTGACAGGTCATACATTTCGGTAACGCATCGACGCAAAATATCATACAATAAAAATTTAAATATTTTTTGTAGCTTTATTTTTTGAACTACATACAATGACCGTGTACATTTTTTTTTCATTTTTTTCTATTTTATTTCTGACCGCCCTTAATCGCCCTGGATTTTTGAAAGGTTTGCCCTCCCCCAGGTGGGGGGGTTGCGGGGGTGTTTGTTACGCCACTGGTGTGTGCATAGTAGGCGCTTTACCATCTAATTAGAAGTCTAATACGATATCTTGCATGTGGGTTCGAAATCAATTAGAGGATTATCTGCCACCACTTTTGCTAGCCGGTCTGCTTCTTCATTATCCACAAAGACTTGATGTTGCAGCACTAGTGTTTCGAGGCATTTTAGTATTACTCTAAAGTATATTTGTATTCTTTCAGAGAATTCAATGCTGTTTATTCCACATAAGAAAAAGTCACTGCCTGTTTTGGATCCATCCGTATACTATATGCATCCTAGTCGATTCCTCAAATCCTACTTTCTTTACTTTCCATTCTTCTCCACCCTGAATAATTTTCTGCAGGGAAGACATTTTATTAGAGAGCATGTTTCTATTCATTTAGTCGAAGATTTCGGTATGGTTTCTCCTTTCGCAAAAGATCCTTTCGTCACCATTTACCTTCATTCTGTATGACGCTAGAAGTGCGTGCGGTTCCACTACTACTTGTAGGGAACCAGACCTGCAACTCTTTGTCGCTTGCTATGTTTGTTTATAAAAACTCTCTTCCTGGTTTTATGCCACAAAACCAGCGAAGCAGACATTATAGTTGGAAACACTGTTTAGTGTACAATCAAAAACTATTGCTGGTCTTAGCCCCCATGGTTTGCTAATCATTTTTCTGGGGCATATAAGGTCTGGGTTGCCTTGATTGTAGTTTTTCTCAAATGAGGATCGAAAGCTAGTTTGGCGAGAATAACTGTTAAACACTAGATTTCCGTTCTCCTTAGCAGGTCTTGACAGTCACATTTTCGTGTGATCGCTCTTGCAGCGGTCTGCGCCAGATTAACTGACTGACCGTCTCTTAAACACCACTCATCAATGGTTTTTAATGCTTGCTGCATCATACTTCTCCATATTTCCCGCTTACTAAAACGGTGAAATCATCCGCGTACCCCTGCGCGCACATTCACCACCAGACACGACAACAAAGGAGAGGGAACTCCCGTCTGAAGGCAGTCTCCGTTTACTGACCCTTCTCTAATCACCGAGTCCAGTCAGGTTTCGCAGCACGCAGCCAGTATATATTATTACAGACCGATTTAGTTCCTGTTTTTCACAGTTTTTTTGTTGACTTAGAAAAGGTGTTATGGGCATTCTCAATGTCTAGAAATGTTCCTAGATCAATTTCTTGACTATTTTTTTCTGCCATGCGCGATAAGCTCAGGAATGGCTACTTTACACGATTTTTTTGATGATGCAATGGTCTTGGGAGATAGTAACCTTGAGCTATAATCGCAGTGTCATCTGCAAA
This sequence comes from Ctenicera cuprea, assembly GCA_958336395.1. Lineage (NCBI taxonomy): Eukaryota > Metazoa > Arthropoda > Insecta > Coleoptera > Elateridae > Ctenicera > Ctenicera cuprea. Next base: position 18,313,658 of record OY284494.1, read on the forward strand.
CATAGATAATTTTACATATGTTGAAAAGCGCAGGTCCAAGAATGCTACCCCTGGTTTTATTGGTTTTGAGTTCGAATATGTAGAGTTTATTCTAACAGCAAAGTTCCTTGATGGTAGAACGATCTTAGTACTGATATTAGGTAGTTTGGGAACTCCAGTTTTATTAGCTTATAAATTAGACTATCTGTTCATACTTTATCGAAGGCCTTTTCCAGATCTAGAAATAAAATTACGGTGTAGTTCAGATGAGAGGAGAAGTTAAATATTTGGGCGCGTTCCTAGACACCAAGTTGACCTGGAATCAACATCTAGACAATATAACCAACAAATGTAAAACGGCATTAATGATGTGCCGGAGAACAGTTGGAAAAAACAGTTGGGGATTAAAGCCACGCATGGTGCACTGGTTATACATTGCAGTGTAAGATCCATGATAACCTACAGCTGCCTGGTCTGGTGGCCAAAGGTCAAACAAAAGCAATCTATTGCAAAACTCTCAAAAATTCAGAAGCTAGCATGTCTATGCATAACAGGAGCAATGAAAAGCTCATCCACGGCAGCCATGGAAATATTGCTAAACCTACCTCCATCGACATTTTCATCAGGGGAGAGGCTAGGATGACAGCATACAGGCTGACATGTAACATGTACTGGAAACCCAGAATAACCTTGGGCACACCAGAATCACAAATGACATCGCAATCCCTCTATTAAACATGGGTAGCGACAGCATGATTCCAAAAATTTGAAACCATTTGAAATCCAAATGGATTGGGATCAATGGCGTCGTAGGGAAGAACAGAATTCGTCATGAGGGCTGATCTGGTACACGGATGGGTCCAAGATGGATAACGGGCCAGGTGCTGGAATACATGGCGAAACCCCAAGGCACAACATGCATGTCTCACTAGGACAACACACCACGGTATTCCAAGCCGAAATATTTGCTCTGGGAACCTGTGTTCCTGTGTGAGAATTTGCGAAAGCAAACCAAAGGCAAACCTATCCACATACTCACTGACACTCAGGCAGCCCTAAAGGCATTAGTATCAAAGCAGATAAAATCTAAGCTAGTCTAGGAATGCCTGCAAACCTGGAAACCCTGGCAAAACACAACCGAGTAAGACTGGTGTGGGTGCCAGGTCATAAGGGCATAGCAGGCAATGAAAAAGCAGACCAACTTGCGAGGAAAGGGTCTGAGGCTATCTTTACTGGTCCCGAACCAGTACTAGGTATTACAAAAGCAACAGCACGTAGGGTAATAATTGAGTGGATTAAACAACATGTTATATGATTTTACTTTTATTCCGGACCTGTGCTTTTCTAGAACATCGAGAACCACGTGACCGGTTTCAGACCGTTGGAATTAGCGTAACGTATTCGACACTTGTCCGCCGATCGTCAGGACAGTCAGACGTGTACACCACCCACGCACTCGTTCATCGTTTTAAACTCATGGTTGAGTACCGTCATGTGAAATAATTAATTAAGCCGGGAACGTTGTAAAGTTCTTCGTGAGTGACCGCTTGTTTGTTTAGTCGTAACACGTCAAATTACCGTCATTGCGCCGACTTTGTCGATATCTGCACGCAAGATTGAAGTGTTTCGCTAACAAAAAGAAGAGCTACCTTTGAATATCGATTGCCGACTCCTGCTCTAATTTCTAACGTTTAAAACGGATCCAGTCAGTCACCACAAGTTCCAAGCCTGTTTCCCGAGCTATTTCACCATCTTTATCGCCGCATCTGCCGCCAAATTTTCGCGGTATTCTCGTCCCGTTCTCGCCTCGCATCACCTACCATTTCGATTTTGCTGCAACGAGTTCCTGCCTGGAAGTACGTCATCTCCCACGGCTGTTATCGACAATAAATAAAGGCCAATTTTCCACCAGGTGAACAACATTATTGTAAGTAACTTTATACTGTACTTCTGTGTTTCGTGCTACGTGAAGAAACCATCCGATTTAGACTTTCATGTTATAACCTGTTGCATGCCTTGTAAATTGATTTAGATATACAGATTTCCTTTGTTCTCGGAGTCCGGGTCGATAAGCCAATACCTTGTTTCTGTTAAGGAAAAGCTTGTCGACGTGGAATGTTTGAAACTACGCAACGTTGCTAAATAACTATTTGTGTTTAGATTTAATTGTTATTCATTTTACAATTTGCTTTTCTCCGTGTTTTTGATATACGCTGTTTCAATAATTTTGCTTCATGATACTTATTCATACTTATACATATACATAACCTGATTATTCAATATATTTGATTTGTAAACTACCGTAGCGTGATTTATTCATTACCTTCGCAATTAAACTTTGATCCTACTTTGTAAGCATATACTGTGTTGCTTGATCTAGTGGGAAAAGGCCAAGGTAAGTCACGTCAAGATTAACGAGCCGCCCAGAGAGGATTTCCTGCTTCTCAGCCCCGGGACTAGAACCGCTAGCTTCCTTCCCCTTACCTCAACCGTCAGAGCAGGGGGCGCTCTTTTAAATACCCCAATCTTAACTTCGACAACCCCCCCCCCTTTCTCCGGCTACGAGTTAGCTGCCAGGCACACCCTTTCGTTACGGTGTCGAAATACCGCCCGAAGCCCGTAACAAACAACACCAACAATATTGGAACCATGTGCAAGGACAAAGACACAGTAAACGGATGATCGGAAGACCATCTCAGACTCTAACAACTGAAATACTGAAACTCAACAGAAAGGATCTTAGAATTGCGACGGGGCAACTAACCGGTCATTGCAGTCTAAGGAAACACATGCACAGAATGGGCGTATATACAGAAGAACCCATATGCAGACTCGGTAATGAAGAAGAAGAAACTGCCTCTCATGTAATATTTGAATGTGAAGCATTAAACCGCCGACGTCACAACCTGTTGGGCGAAATAGACCCACAGGTAGACATACCGGAAAAAGATCTGGTCCACAGGCTACTAAACCTAGTAAAGGGCCTTAAACTGTTCACCTAAATCAAAACACAAATGCAGAGAAACACAATAGGCTTTATTGGCCGGGCTGTTCAGGGACTCACAAAACCGTGCTCTGCAATTGCTATTACCAATAACCAATAACCAATAACGGTGTAGTGCTTGTTCTCATACCCCTTTTCTATTATATTTGTAATTATAAGTAATTGTTGGGATGTAGAGTGGCCTTCTTTAAAGTCAACTTTGAACATGTTAAAAAATTCAACTATCTTGGAGCGATCATTCCGGCTGATAATAACATCTCCGAGAAAACTAAAGGCCGAATACAGAGTACAAATGGGTGTTGCTACGCATTACAGAAGATATTTACATCGAAAGTATTCACAAGAATATTAAAGAAACAGTTATATAAAACTCTAATAATACCGGTAATAATGTATGGATGGAAAACCTGGACGATCACCAAACAAAATGAGGAGATGCAAAAGAAATTCAAACAAAAACTCGGAAACTGTTATTATGTTCCTTTCATTCTTTTTTTCTTGTTTAACCAAGTTCAGTTTGAAGAGTAAAATATATTTACTCTGACTGATAATATTCACAAAAAAAGTACTTTTCTGTATTACTTTTTATAGCACAACACATGGTCTTATAATCTGTATACAGAGTTGGGCAACAGTACGGAACAATGCAAATTTTGATAAAATTTTTACATGAAGGTTCTGATATAGGGCGGATACAATAAATGTATTGGCCGTTTAAAGAGACTTCCGTTTTAGCCGGAAATGATATCAACTTTTTTATTTTAAATAGAAGCACCCTGTATATATTTTTTATATATCGATAGAATTTTTTTGCGAGTTCAGTGATATAAGGTTTTATGCCTTTATTTTCAATAATTCTAGAGACATTGAACAATAATGTTTCGTATATGTTATCTAGCAGCTCATGAAAACAAAAGAATATGAGAAGCCTAAACAGTTTTGTAAAGTTGTCAAATATGCATGGTTCGTGTTGTGTTGTTTTGATGTTTGATATATTGAGCAGTGTGGTTGCAGTAATAAATTAAATACCCAGAATTAATTAAAACGGCTGAATTTAACATCAGAAATAGGTCAATTAACAGCAAGAGAACAAAATCAAATTTTAATTATGGTTGGTTTTAGTGAGCGTTGTAGAATTCAGCAAGAATTTTGAATTTTATTTAACAATTTGCAATCTTTCTGTGTTGAACCATTTCTGATGTTAAATTCAGCAGTTTTAATTAATTTTAGTTAATTAATTCATTACTGCAACCACACTTCTCAAACTATCGAACATCAAAACAACACAACACAAACCAAGTATATTTGACAACATTACATAACTATTTAAGCTTCTCACATTTTTTTTGTTTTCGTGAGCTGCTATATTCTTTTAAATTTCCGATACTTTCATTGTATCCGCCGTATATCGGAACTTTCATTTAACAAATTTTGTCAAAATGGCGGTTGCCGTATTAAAGATATTTGCATTGTTCCATACTTTTGCCCAACCCTGTATATATGCAAAATGGTTAACAGTTTATTTTTTTAACAATAAAGAACTTCCGACTGCAGAATCCTAGGAACATTCAGATTTCATTATTTGTAACTACTGCAAGCGTCTTGTCGTAGGCGAACTAACATTGTTGCATAAATCGAAGCTTCGTTTGCATTATAAAATGAATTTAGGTGATTAACTCCTAAAGAAACACGTTTGAAGGAAGATTTCCCAGGAATAACTAATTCGTTAAAGGAGGCTAACAATTCGCCACATTAAGGAACAAATTTATGGTAATAACCAATTAAGCCTATAAAATTTCTCAATTGCTTTTGATGAGTTGGTACTGGAAACTGCCTAATTACCTGCATTGAATGCTGTTGCAAAATGCCCTCTGCAGATACGCCTAAAAAGTTTAATTCAACCACTGCTTTGCTTTGTAACGTTGCCAACGCTTTATAACGTTCGAATCACGTTAAATTATTTAAATTTGTTTTGAGTAGCTTCAGGGAGTTGTCCAGGGTTCACCTGGGATACCAGAACCTTTCAAATAATGTACAAATCGGAAACGGGTTAAATTAATATCAATATAATATGTATAACTATGTACAATTTATCTAAATATATATATTTACCGGAAAATAAATTAAGTACTTCAACCTGTTATAAATAAAATAAAATATTAATTTTGTAAACGTTGTTTTGATGCGTCTTGTGGCACCTAATTTTCTGCCGCACTCTGTATGGTACGGTTCTTCGCCGGCCTTCAAATTCCCTCTGGATGTCCCGGTACTCTCGTACGTCAACGACCTTGTTGTCAAACGCCAGTCTCTGCGCTTGTTATCGGGCGAACGATTGGACGGGTATTTGAAGCTAGACAAAATTTACTGTGTTTCCGTCGTGCATTCTGTATCAATACAGGACGGAAAAATTCGGGAACAGTTCATAAGTGCCATTAAACGTCTTAACGGCAATTTCTGACTTTAAAATAAACGGTTACCAATATAGGATAATGTAGCGACCTCGCCTTTAATTTCAAACAGTAAGTGAAACAAACAATGCTAGTTTTAAAATACTTTCCACTAAAAGCACACCTGGTTGCTACGTTTTTAAACAATCAGGCTGCGTTTGAGTATCATCTGTTCGTAGTTTCATCTGTTTCAGAGATTATTATACTAACTGGTTTAATGAATGTTAACTTCTTTCGCCATGCGATGAAGTACATTTACGAAGGGGTAAATTAACAACAAACTACTGACATTTTCGCCTAGTACGTTTGGAAATTCCCCAGGATAACACACCTCAAGATTCTTAGGATTTTGCACCCCGTAATCTGAGATTAACATCGATTTCCCCTGTGATTTTTCACCCAAGAAAAATTAACGGTTATTTAGCAAGATAGTGGACTGCCAATACATGAAGGTCCTACGCCTCCAACTTTATCGGTATTTCACTACGGAAGAGACAGTTGGCCCCTGGAGCATTGATCATCACACTCTCAAGGTTGACTGTAAATAATTACTGTCCTCTGACATAAACAGGTTCGTATCTCGACAGTGATCTCAAATCGTAACTTAACTGATAGGTTTTAACGAAACTTTTGATTTCAGGTAATAAGTGATTTGTGCAATGCACCTTAATACTTGCCGATATTTGGAACATGTGAATGCAAAACAGGCTGGATCTCTCGGATGTCGGTATACTGGTAACTGGAACAGTAATAAAATAATTACAGCAATTATAACTCAATTGACTGCGTGCACGGCTGAACAGTTCGGTATGTTTTCAGTAAAACAATTCGGTAACGGCTGGATTTTCTGGTATGAACTCTTTAAATACTTTAACCTGTATTCAATTAATTGTGAACTCAAATACACAGGCTAAGTTCAAACTGTATATTCACCAGCTAGGCTAGTGAATTGTTCAACTGGTCGGTTTGACCCTAAGGGTCTGAGTCTCTGGATGAGCTCAGTCGGAGTCTGAGTCTCTGTCGGAGTCGGAGTCTGTGGATTCGGCAGCTCCTTTCGTTTTTATAGCTAACCCAGCTCATCTTGCGGTTCGGACTTCGCGCATTTCCCTCTCTGTTGGTAGTGGGAGATGTCCTTGCTCAGTCATCTGAGATGGGTCGGTACTAGAAGCGCCATCCGCGCCTTTTACGGGAACTAAGGGCGGTTTTCGTCTAAATAAAATTGTAAAACCACAAATACGCGAATTCTGCGCGCTTTACACTTTGGATACAATTTTACCCTGTCACAGCTTGCAGTTTAACATTAAATATAATACTTACGGAATACAACAGAGAGTTACAAAAGTTAATGCACAAAAGCGGAATCATGAAAGAAAGGATGATTCGGTATCAAAGAATTTATCAAGAATGACTGTTTGGTTTACAGTATTAATCACTGTTATTCTTTGCAAATATTAATAAACATTGGTTTGGATTGTGCAGTTATTGGATTTCCTTTTTATAGCTTCATTGCTAAATAACACCACTAATGCAATAGCTTGGAACTATCCTACCATAATGTCTACATACCAGATTCTTGAATCAGTCTGCAATTTACTAAGTACTCTACCCATTGCTTCCTATTTATGCATGGTTAGTGTACCTAAGTATAGCCACTTTTTCCGACAAAGTTTATAATATTTAACGTTTTCTACAATCACATTTATAAGTTATTGCCGATTTCTTCAAACAACATTTTACACTTTTTAAAATTTCAGGTACATGGAATTAAAAATACTTTATTTAAAATTATGAACGCTTCTAATGATACCTTTACCAGAAAAGAGGTACGTAATAATCAGAGAGCGGATTTCAAGCATTTTGCTTATGCACTATTATTGTAAGCAAATGAATATCATTTTGTATCTCCACGATTCATGAAAAATGTAATCATTTGACACCACTTTTATTTTGCTTATTTTCTCTGTTTTGCTTATTTTGCTCCTTAAACCGCTCATATGCGCTTATTTTAGCTTTTGTACAGATAGTTAGTGTTTTTTTATATAAAACATTTAAAATTTGGAATTTAATTTTGAAAAATCTAATGTTAGACCTGCTAGACCAAGCAAACGTTCTTCAGAGAAATAAATAGCGCGCTCGGGGAATCACCTAGTTCTGTGTCACTGTGCAGCATTCTTTGTACATGAACCGATAGTTTACATAACATGTTCTAGCATTATCCTGCAACTTCGGCGTAGCACACGTGGAAATGCGGGTGTATGCGGGCGTACTGCTTTTTACTGCATAAATGGTTGAAGGGTCGAATCTCGGTTGAGACCAAATTTTTTTTTATTTTGTACTATTTCTTTTAAACAATATTGTTGGTCTTTGGGGTCTGCTCGATGTTATGGTTAAGAGCAGTTATATTTTTACAGAAAACATACGAATACAAAGTTGCATTCACTCACTGAGTGCCTCCAAAATGGCCAGGCCGTAGACGCTTGTGTTTATTTGTAAAAACCCTAAAAACATTGTTTTGTCTTTTGTTAACGTCAGTAATCCGGAGCGTTCCATTGTGTTGTGCAGTGGCGGCTCTTGGTGTGGCGTACTGGGGGGTCATTTTGAAATATTTTTTTATAAAAATGTACTTTCCCAGCCAAATTTTAGGTAGACTTATATTTCAAGTCGATCCTTGACAAAATGACCTATCACTAGTTCATTAAAATTGTCAATGTTATTAATTAACGATTTTTCGATGATTAACATAGCTAACGCACTTAACCTTTTTTGCCCTATCGTGTTACATAGAGATGCAACGCTCGCTTTCCACCGTTGTCATCGGCAAAGTACACAAAATTTTAATAAGTTTTACTTTCTCGGTAAAAGTCCGACAAAGATTATTGTTTATAAATAATTGTAGTATTGCAACAGCACTAGCAGTTTCATAAAAATCCTCACGATCGTATAGCACTTCTAGTTCGGTTTTTAATTTTAAATCGTTTATAAGGGGGTAACTAGTCTTGACTAATTTAAAAACATTTTTTGTACCTCGGATTTATTTGTTTGAAATAACTGCGAAACAATTAAATGATTAGAAAATATAAATCTATGTTCAATCTCCGATACAATTATGTCGCAAATTTCTACTGCTATTCAAAGTTTTGAATTTTCACTTCTTTTATTTCTTTTCTGCATGTCGATGGAGCAGCTGGCACGAAATTATTAAGAGTGTAATGTAATTTATATCAACATTTTCATTAAAATCTTTAATAGATGTTCGATAAGCACTGTCTAGCTGCAATCTGATATCCACATTACCAAGTGTGGCTAAATTCATAGAATTTTTCATATGATTTGCTGATAAAAAATGTTTTTGTACTTTAATTTTTAAATGTTCAATCACGCCGTTTTTACACCACATTGCGTCATAGCAACAGAAAAACAGAAGAGAGCGTTTCTGATATCACATCTACAAATCCAATTCGATAAAGCCATTGACTTATTAAAATATTATTATTTTTTATTTAATTTTATATATTATTTGTTTAATAATTAGATGTGGTTGTGGGCGACCGTTTTCTTTTAACTTCAAACGTTCTTCAAACTTCAAACCACGTTGAGCTTTAAGTTCCATTATTTTTTTGCACAGACATTTTATAGCCCTAAATTAAGTAAGAAATACACCAACTACACGTGATTAGCATGCGCTGTTTACTTATTTAATCTTACTTATTTAATTAGAAACTGGGGTCATCGACCCTGAAAAGACCTTTTAAGACGGCGGCTTTATTCGGTGGCTTATAGTTGAATTGTGGACAAACAGTCATATAACCCTCGCATGGATTCGCTTAACGCGCGCGGTATTCAAACATTCAAACTTTTCGGATCCTGTGGCAGCTTTAATAAACGTTCTTGCATTGAAATCTCAAACAAACGTTAACTATAAAGTATTTTTTAAATTTTATAGTGTGTAATATGTTATGTACTCAAACAAAAAATAATTATTTTTTTAGGGCTTTGAGAGGTCAATGACCATTTGACCCATAGACATTATAATATTATGGACAGAGCGTTCTCTATGCTGTATACTGGCTAACAGTGACCCACACTAAAGAGAGAAATAGTTGTAGTCTACTTCTCTAAAGCGCAACAAAGACGAGGCAGTTTACACCACGTGGGTGTGGGCAGAAATTTCGCTCATTGCTTTAACACAGATTTGCGCGTATCATTTTAAACAGGTGTTGGATATATCTCGAAAATATCGTTAGTATTCATATTTAATATCTCTAGTAACGTAATGTATGATGTAGTCTCATAACTTTCATTCATGTGCATTCTTTACCGCAGGTAATTACACAGAAAACAAGCAACTGCTTATTACAGCCTCGCAATCTTATATTTCAAATTTATAATGCCAAAAAATTAGAATTTCCTCGACGAAAAGGCATAATTAACTCAAACCCATTATTCAGCTAATTTTAAAAATATCAACATACGTACCTATTTGGAAGATACAATAATATTGTGTATGTGTATGTAAAATTGAATACACACAAAACCTCCAAATTTTTTTTTTTTTAATTATTTATTAATATACAACTACACTTTTAATTTTGGAAGTTACAGTTTATTGGTTGTTAAATAATATCAGCTTTGAATATTTATGCCTAATTCTATTTTTTTGTTCATTTAAAGCACTGGTTCGGTGATGCAATCTAATATTAAAATATGCTTTTAAAATTAATTTAATTAGTTGTAAAATATGATTTTCAAGTGGATCCTGGTCCAATATGTGACTTGCCAATTTTGCAAATATACTGTCGCTGCTTACGCAAACTATTTTTTGTGCTTGTACAATTATAATATTTATAATGTTTTTTTGCTGAAAATTTGATGTTGACCGAAACATATTTTCTGCTGCTTTACGAATTTTAATAACTGAATTGGAAGGCTTCTTCAAACCTCCACGGTTTTTTCTATTTAATAATAGTGAATTCGATTGTTCTGCTACTAGTTCGCCGATACATATTTTGCAATCAAATATCCTCGATAATTTTCTAGACACAAAACCAGCAATATATGTTACTATATCAGTAATGTAGTCGGAATTGATATCATTTGAAATGTTTATACTAAGATCGACATCATCCTCAGAACAAATTAGGTCATCGATAGGTGATTTTTGCGTTGCAGACACGTGTAGAATGGATGTCTTGTCTTGGGCAAGACAATTTGCAGAAACTGAAGTTGGAACTTCAGTATGTAACAGAAGCCGTTTGTAAGCCGCTTCAAATTGTCCAGCTGTTGGATTATTGTTAAATCCTCCTCTAGAACGTATTGCAGAGAAAACCATTTCAAGATGGACCTGGCTAAGTTTATAAGTCAATAAATATTTTAATTCATTACTGATAATAACATAATCTGTTACAATACCAAGTATACTACTCATATCAATTAATGATCGCTCAGTAATTACTGGTTCACGTATTGCTTTATCTAAGGATTCATTTGGTAACTCTGAATCCTTCATTATATCACAAGAACTAAAACATTGTCATATAGTAGTATAACGTATAAGCATTAACGAATTCCAAATCATCGCAGATTTGTGGTGAAGAATGATAAGAATAATGCATACCTTGTAAACTGCACCTGCACAATATCCCGAAGCCTTGCTGATCTTTTTTTAATCGGTTTTTTAAGGAGGTGAACTGGAAAATTAAAAATACTTGGAACTGCATCAGTCTTCAGCGCTTTTAAACCAAAATTAATAATAAAGTCACTTTCTAAAAAGTGATCGCTACACAATCTGCTATTTGAGTTGGGTTTATAATTGTCTCGTTTCATTGCCACAATCCATAATTTCCTCAATTGTTCATTTTTCGGAAAACTAAACCAAAACCATGTAAATACGATAGTTAGGGCATACAATTGCTATTATTATTGTAACATTACCTATGAAATGATGCACCACCTTTTTTGTAACGATTTGTACAACCATAACTCGAACACGACATAACCATCTTCGTGTTTTATTAAATATAAGAGATACAATGTAATTGACGTTATTAACACAAACAACAGCCACAAACTGCACTATTGCAGACCGTATCCTATGTCCGCATCCGGCGTTTCTTGCCCAAACCCACGTGGTTGCATCTTGCATCTCTCTCTTTACTCTAAGTCAATGTTTGAAACTTACGCTCCGCTCCGTCCACCAATTACCAAGTCGATGATTTGACCCAATAGAGAAACCGCCACTGGTGTGATGTTTCGTGAATAATCTTAATTTGAAATTATAAAATGCCTAAAATTAAGGATAAATCCGTACCGGCAACTTGTCGTAAAGATTTTCCTAAATTGGTTTTTGAAAAGGAAGAAATATTTTGCAGAAGCTGCATAAAAACCCTAAATTACGTTTTTGTAATATTTATTTTTTTTAAAGCATATTGAAAAAATTTCTGTCGTTTTCCCATAATATGCTTCAATTATTTTTTTAGTAAAAACATGGTTTGAACGGCAAGGAAATGTAGACCAATTACATTTTCATTTACATTAATTACATTTTCTAGTTTTTATTTTGTATTGACATATTTGTAACAATACCTTACTCTTATGCAAAACAAATTAAAATTTTGTTTTTTTTTAATTTTGCTCATTTTGTAATTTTTCATGCTTTTTTTTTCTGATTTATCACGCTTATTATCAGCGCTTATTTAAAAAAAATATATGCTTATAAATCCGATAATAATAATAACTGAAATAACCAGATGAATTAATACAATGAAGATTTAATTTATCCACTTTTATTACTTTTTAGATAAATTATTTTTTATTGCAAGTTTGCCATGAAAAATTTAATTTTACTGCTAATGGTTTCTTTGCGATGGACGCAACACTTATTTTCACGGTAAGTTACTTTATTAACATCTTACAATTTATTTCGTCATTTAAATACAACTTTTACGTTACCAGTGGAGTCTCATCGAATATTATTATTTTAATACAGTTAGATTTTGCGTATCCCCTTTTCAAAATGAATGAAGAAAAGATTTAATTTTTTCTAACTATTTATGCAAACGCATGTAAAGCTATCAAAATTTTCTCAATACTGTAAGTTTTTTATTTTCTAAGAAGGTTACTTTATATTTAAATAAGAATTTCGATCGCTGGTTGAATTTTTTTAAATTAATTAAGTGGAAGGGCATGTGCGATACCTTTTTCAAATGAGGAAGTAAGCAAAAATTGTTTGTTGTGAAGTTTACCAAAATATATCTGAAATACGAGAGTACATTTTTTACACTGTTAACTTTTCTTTTTCTACATTTGACTAGTGAATCACCACTTCATCAGTGATGACGTTAGCTGCATATATTTCAAATAAAACTTTTTTCTATATTTTAATACAGAATCTATTTCTGTTTTCAGTACCTACTATTATTTTCTACATATCTTTGCTTGGGTCATATTAAAAATTAATTAAAAATTATTTCAAATAACAAAATTAATGTCTACTAAATCTCTAAAATAAAAACTACTACAATAAAATGCCACAAGCGTGTTAAATTTAAATCTAATGTTTAACAGATTAACATTAACAGCATACATTCAGAAAGTTTTGAAAAACGTTTTGTCTACTGTCTTGCATTATGCGGCCCATTCTTCCAGGATTTCTTTCACCTGCCTCTTCTTTTCGTGAAGACGATTCCATTGTATAAAGCGCATATTTCTATGTATCGGCCCAATGCAGTGTTTGATGCAATTAAGAAAATCGGGTTTACGCTATTAATTTGTATTAGTGGAACATTAGTGCTGCTGGATTTTAATACGAAAACAAACTACGAGGCAAAAGCATGCAAACCACGCGGCAGGCGTCTATGTTTATGTTAAAGATACATAGGCCAACCTCAGCGAGGCAACGAGACAGCGAATACCCACGCACAGCGCAAAATTATGGTCGCAGCGGGTGGTGTGGAACTTGATTTCAACAGCTTGCGTAAAGTTGTTGTTAAAGATTAAGTGTTTGCCGGGTTTTATACACCGTTAAACAACAGTTAAAGCTATTTTAATGCGCATCAGAACTCCATACATATTATATATACAACTTATAAAATATCTATTATTGCTAAATAGTTACGTACAGAACAATATTGTTTATTACTTGCAGGGGGGAGTAGAAAGAGTCTTAACAGGAGTTCGGGAATCGCAAGCTAACTAACTACCCCACATTTTATCATCATATACCTTTTAATAAATTTGCCAGTAAATTCGTAAAGAAGTATGAATATTTTTCGCATATAAACTTTAAGTCACTCCACCTCAAAGAGATACTACGCTTTATAGAGGACGTAGGACTCAGTGGAAAATTAGTAGGTGTTTTTTTTTCACAATAGATCTTCTAGGATGTAGTAAAAAAAAGCCGCTGTAGCCTGCGACTCACCTTACAACCTACAATCTACTAGAAGCCACATACTTACCTAACTATTATACAAGACCGATACATAAGGCTGATATTCATTTGTACAGTGGGCCTCTACAGTTTACCATAAAGGTAAGAAAAATTGAATGCTAACGTTTTACGTGTATGGTTGAAACGTAATCTACCGATAGTCGTCATTCCCATATCAGAAACTGCGTGGAGTACACATGTTGGGCTTACAAATTCCTTTCATCAGACTAGACTTTAACTTACAAAGGATCTGGGACACTCAGTGCCAAAAACGACTCAAGATAAATGTAGGTTAGATCATGCAAACGAACCCGCGCGATTAGATAATATTATTTAACTCAAATAAGGTTTACAAATTGCATTGCAGTTAAGATTTCAAGAGGGCAGATATCTATAAATGTGACTTTATTACCTAAAATTATTTTATCACCCAGGAGTACTGGATTACAGTTTATAGGTAAAACAAAACAAAATTTCAGATAACAATAATTGAACCTACATTACACAATCACCATTGGTAGGAATTAAGGACATAATGGAAATAATGCGATAATTAAAATTTGAAACATTAATGAGAAATTTGATGAAGAAGCGGGTACATTTATTTTATTTTATGTCGATCACACTGAGTAGGAATGCAGCTACATAATAATAAGCATTCGCATGATTACTTGGTAGTTACGCATACTCAATCAGTTGCTGATTTTGCGTACTCATTTGGTAGATGAAATGCGTCTCTACACAACTTATTTATTACACTTTAAAAAGAAGTTGCTAAAAAAGCGTGGGTTGTAGATCACGGGTTCTGCTGGCGTAAAATATAAAAAGGGAGGCACAATTTTTCATTTAAATGATGCCGTAACGTCAATTGTCATACGTAGTAAAATAAACTATTATGCCAATTTTCTAAGAAACAAATTCTATTTAATGTAATTTTCGCAAAAATAAATCTCTGTACAAGAACTAACTAAGTTGAAGGCATCAATTTAGTTAATATTGTAGTATAAGTAAGTTTTTCCACTTCCGTGTTTAAAATGCCATTTATCGCATATGTTTCCATGACGCTAAGTGACCTTTTAAACACACCTCGACAAGCCGTGACTTTTTTTTAGTCACCGGCTGAAGTTAGCTCTAGGTTTGTAATCCCAAAAATCAATTAAAAATCAACTGAAAATCAAGTTAGTTGTCACTTGTCATCAATCTGTCAATATAATTAATATGGCTTAAGATAACAAAATAATTTCCAAATTTTAGTATTTTTGTGATGATCGTAGAAAGAGTATAGTATACAATTCGTTTTATAAACTTTTCTAGATACTCGTTTTAATAAACACTCGCTCCGCTCGTGCCTAATAAAAATCGTGAATAAAATGCCGTTTCTAAAACTTGTTGCATAATATACTATTTTCTACTTCCGTCTTTAAAATGCCGTTACTCGCATATGTTTCCATGACGCTAAGTGACCTTTTAAACACACCTCGACAAGCCGTGACTTTGTGGGCTTTAGTCACGGGCTAAAGTTAGCTCTAGGTTTTTAAGCGCAAAAATCAATTGAAAATCAACTGAAAATCAAGTTAGTCGTCACTTGTCATCAATCTGTCAAAATAATTAATATGGCTTAAGATAATAAAATAATTTCCAATTTTTAGTATTTTTGTGATGGTCGTAGAAAAAGTATAGTATGCAATTCGTTTTATAAACTTCTCTAGACACTCGTTTTAATAAACACTTGCTCCGCTACGCTCCGCTCGTGCCTAATAAAACTCGTGACTAAAATGCCGTTTCTAAAACTTGTTGCATAATATACTATAACAGTCCTCATGTTAAAAGAAATAGAAAATTATTTAATTTGTAGGAAAGAACAATAAATAAAATAAAACACATTTTAAAAATAGTATAGAGCTTGTATAAAACTTTAGCATAACAAATGGTTGTTTGTCCTTTTCGATTAGTACTAAAATTATAACTCGATTAAAGTTTAATGTAATGAATTTACTAAAGCTAATGTTATTTTTCTCTTTAATACGTACTAACTTGTTTTAAGTACTAAATTATTGTTTACCAACTTCATTGACGAAACCATTTATCTGTGTAAACAGAATTATCTAATTGACATTGTTGTTTATAATTTACTTTCGAATGTTTAGTCAGTTACATCTTGAAATTGTAATATTTTCGTCCAAAACAACTTTTAGAATTTCAAATTAGTCGATAACAAAATGCTGTCTATAAAGGTTGGAAGTATTTTAGAACCCTTTATTCCGGTATATTATTTATTGAGATTAACTGGATTGTTACCTTTGAGTATTCGAAACAGTTTCATAGAAGTAACCTCTTTTTATAGGAAAATTTCGTTTGTTGTCCATTTCAGCATTATTGGCTGTCTCTTGTACAGAACAAAATTTGAAATGAAAGAGGGAAAGTTTTCTGTCTATGTGAAAGCATTTTACGTAGGTGCTATGGTATTATGTAGTAGCGTTCTCTTTTTATGCACCACGGTTAACTCTGAACGAATAAAGAAACTGTGGGAAAATTATGTCCACCTTGGTGAAATACTACAATACAACGGAATATGTGTAAAATATAACAAAATAAAATTCTTAATTGTACTGGTTTTACTAGTAAAGTATATTATTAAACTCCTGTATTATATGTTGCAACCTGGTGTTCTTGTGGCTTTCGATACATATATTTTGCAATTCCTTCTCACTACATGGTATTGTCATTATTTTACTTGCACTACAACCTTAAAATTTATACTAAAAGGGCTTACTCAAGAGCTAAGAAAAATAAAGCACACAAATGGAACTTTAAATAGGAAAGTTGTTTTCTACAAAAAAGTGTTTCACCAGCTACATAATTTGGTGCAAAATATTAATGATGGTTTTTCTTTACAATTATTGGTGAACATAGCTTTGGATTATCTAAATATTGGATTTCATGCCTACAATCTTGCCACAAAGTGCTACAACAGCACAAATGCAGTAGATTGGAATATGTCTGCTATAACATCGACGTACTGGGCTTTCGAATCCACTGTCAATTTACTTAGTATTACTATTCCTTGTCATTTGTGCATTGTTAGTGTAAGTACATACCTGTAATAATCAATGGTCGCAGCATTACGATAGCAACATATTTAGATACATTTGTTACATATTTTCTACTTTCGATAAATGCTACAACATTTAATACTTTTGCATATTTTAGATACAAAAAATGAAGAATACCTTACTAAAGATTATAAACACTTCTAACGACCTTTCAACCAGGCAGGAGGTGTGCAGTTACATTTTAACAGATTATGCAGGGCGTCTCTAAAAAGTAGACAAAACGTTTTAAAAAGCATGGGATCTTTTATGCTTCCATTTAGTTTCGTTTATGGACCTATGTGTAACATAAACAGGCAGGACGGTCAGGTACTCTCATTTCTGCGAAAGGCGTGAACAAAGACACTTGCGCGGGGTCGGCGTGATAACGGTCACTTCGATGATTTTAACTTGAAACCAGGGGCGTGCGCTCCATGGAAGCAAGGGAAGCATTGCTTCCCTTTAAATTTTGTTAGAAAATAAAAATTTATTATAAAAGAATATAACGCTGCCACACAATTCACTAATCTCTATTAATGCAAACCGCCCACCCACAGCCCCACACTCATCTCTATCGAGTGTCGCATTCGCATGTGCGTTGTGGTGAATTTATGGAAGTAATTCGAAAGTCTGCCTACTGCCTAAGCTTTTTGTATGAAGGGCGCAAGTGCAAAGCATGCTGCAGGTTGGTGACCTTGCCGATTTAGTCGCTACCCGTTAGTGTCTCAAGTAAGCAATTTTTGAATTGCTTATTAACAAAATTGTCCTCATAGCTATGGCTTCAACTTCGTTGTCTATGTCCTGGATAAATATTCAGGCGATACAGCCAAGTGTGTGTAATTGTGTTGTGTGTGGTGTATTAAAAAAAGCATTTTCTACATACAGTTTTAGGGAAAAATTGGAAATAATTGAAAAAGGTAGACCATAACCCGCGCTAAAACATTTAACAACTAAAGTGAAAACGTGCACTAGATATTTTAATGTGGATATGTACGAACAAAACGAATGGTTAACCGGTTGTGATGTTTCAAATAAACTTTTTTGTTGGCCGTGTCTACTTTTCATAAATGAAAAAGGCGTTTGGAATAAAAGTGGGTTTTCCGACTTAAATAATGTACATAAAGTAATAAAGAGGCATGCAATATCTCGGTCTCACTTGCAGGCGGTAATTAAGTAAAAATTATTTGGAAAAGTCACGCATCGAGCATGTTATACATAATCAGTTGAAAATAAGTCATCGTCAGCATAATGAACTGGTGGAAAAAAATCGTGTGATATTAAAAAGGTTAATTGATGCTGTTTGTTTTCTTGGAGAACGTGAACTTGCTTTTAGAGGTCATAATGAATCTAGTAGTTCCGCAAATAGGGGAAATTTCGTGGATCTGCTTACGTTCTTATCCAAATATGACGAACCTTTAAAATTCCATTTAGAACAGTCTAGCGTATTTCGCGGAACATCAAATCGCATTCAAAATGATTTAATTTCTGCTGTTGCTGCAGTTGTTTTGGAAAAAATTAAACAAGAAATAACAGAAGCACGCTTTGTTGCAATTGTCCTAGATGAAACAACCGACACTACAAATATTAGTCAGCTTTCTGCGGTAGTACGCTATGTAAAAACCGATGGGAAAATTCAAGAACGGTTTTTAGGATTCCTCTACGTAACAGCGGATAGGACAGCAATATCTTTATACAAAATCGTGTGTGATATTGTCGAAGATATTGAATGCGGTGCTAAACTCGTTGCCCAGAGTTATGATGGAGCGGCAGTTATGGCTGGAGAATTAGGGGGTCTTCAAACCAAAGTAAGGGAGTCTTTTCCAAGTGCCTTATTTGTACATTGTTTTGCTCATCGGTTAAATTTAGTTCTGTCGCAGTCAGTAGCACACATTAAGGAATGTAAAATCTTTTTTTCGACCCTTAGTGGAATGGCTACTTTTTTCTCAAGATCTTCAAAACGTACTCGAGCGTTAGATTTGATAGTACAAAAAAGATTGCCCAAAGTTGCTCCTACACGATGGAACTACAATGGAAGGCTTCTCTTAACGGTGTGTGAATATCGACATCCTTTAATTGAATTATTTGAAAATATTTTAGAAAACAGTTGTGATTGGGACACTGAGACCTTGAATAGTTCTAAAGGTTATTTAGACTGTTTAAAAAGAGACTTTAACTTTAATTTTCTGTTAAATATTTTTTCAGAGATATTTCCCTTTTCTGATAATTTATTTAATATATTACAAAATAAATCAAATGACATTGGATTCTGTGTTAAAAAAGTGGAGGAATTAAAAAACATTATAAATAAACAAAGAAATGAATTTGATAAATTTTGGGAAAATACAGTTAACACCGAGGAACATCTACAACCCCAAAGAAAACGAATACGAACTGACAATGTTGGGGACCTTAAAACTTCATATCGAAGACTTTTGATTGAAATAATAGACCAGATTTCTGAACAATTAAATAATAGATTTGAAAATATTAATAATTTACAATTTCTCGAACTATGTAATTTTAGTGAATTTAAAAATAAACCTTTCCCGGAAAAAGCTTTTCAATCCTTAATAATTGACAGTTATGGAAATAATTTTGATATAGTTGCATTGCGGTCTGAACTTACCGTAATATATGCTACTGAAGAAGTAAATACAAAAAATAATGCTAGTGACTTACTGAACTTTTTAAACGAGACAGGGTTAAATAAGGCGTATTTGGAAGTGATTAAATTGTGCGAGTTAGTGGTGACAATTCCCGCCACTAGTGCTTCAGTTGAACGCAGTTTTTCTGTACTAAAACGCATTAGAAACTTTGTAAGAAATTCAACAGGCCAAGATAGACTTTCAAAACTATCAGTTTTATCTATAGAAAAAGATCTCGTTAAGGAAATGTCTGAACATCCACGATTTTACGACAACGTTATTACTGAATTTGCTAAAAAAGACAGGAGGATCGAATTACACTATAAATAAGTAAGTTTTTTAAATTTGCTTCCCTTTCTTTAAATCCCACCGCACGCCCCTGCTTGAAACGTTCACCTCTCTTCGGAGAAATTCAGTCTTCTTGCATGGGACCAAGAAAGACTGTGCGAGTGATTTCACAAGGTGGAGTGTTTGCTAGCGTCCAGTACTGGTGCCAAATGACTGAAGTTCTCTGAAATAGGAACCCCCGCTCCCTAGCCGAGGTTATAAAAATGCCTACGTCCCACCCACTGCCTTCGAGAGACTACATAGGCTATAAATCTGCCTAGACTATCAACTGGGTGGTTGCAAACCATCGATATGCAGAAGAAGCCGACATCCAGGAAGGAGTCGTGTCTGTTGCCAATAGGGACTTAAACTCTATGAGCGAGGTTACACTTGGTCTGTTCACGTCCATAATCAAAATATCAGCTCAGAACTTCGGCTGTTTTGAAAAGTCCAACCAGTGACTTTCTGTGGTGGTGCTAGGGTGACCAAGTCTAGTCCGCGAGGGAATTGCAGCCCACCTTCGTCAAGGTGTAGGATTCGTCATGGTAGTGGTAGGCATGTGCAAACAAGGGTCGTCGTGGTGTGTCTGAGTTTTAGCTAAAGCACTCTACAGAATCAGTAGCGATTTAAGTAGTGTTCCCGCCAGTGAAAGCTAGAGCTCACAACCAGACGTTATACGGATAAAGGCTAACGCTAGGTGCCGCCATGTTAATCAAACGAGGTTGCTGTAATATTAAAACTAATAAAAAAAGTTTGAATCAGAGAATGAGAAAAAAAAACAGCGGCCGAGAATGGTCTCGTGGCGGTTGCCCTGCAGGTTTTTTCGAGTAGGTATGTGTAACGGTCTGGGTGTTTTCTTAAGATGCGGAAATAGCTTGTACACGTTTTAAGGAAAAGCTGGACATATCAAAGCAATAGAAATTTTTTATAAACATGAGTACGGAAACGTTTCCTTACTGAGTTACAACTTCCGGAAAGGAAACAGTTTAGATTGAAAGTTGTAACTCCAGAAAGAAGCGTTTCCAGAACTATGCTTATGGGAACACTCTTTATTGCCTTGGTGTGTAAAACCTCTCCTTAAAGTTGTGCAAACTATTTCCGGATTTCGAGAAAACACTTTCACAAATTTAAATTATCTCGAAAACCGTCAGGTTTGGAGACTTTCAAAACGAGTACACGTCAAGAAATAAGATTTCTCAAACAAGAATTTAAAAAAAAAGGTGAAAGTATTTATAAAAGAAAAGTACCAGCGACTTCATCCCGTTGTGTGCCTATAAAAAGATTGTGAAATTAAAACTAGCGCGGAACATAAACCTTTTTATGAGTATGATACCATACAAAATTTATTGACGTTACACAAGGTGAATTTTTTTATGTTAATAAGTAAAGGAGTTTTAAACGTCACCTTTAAAGGTTCATATCTCTAAAATTCAGTATTTTAGAGCTGATGCTTATAAAAACTTTTTGTCCTATGTTTATACTACGCTTTTCTGGAACACCCTGTATATCAAACGCAAAATATATCAGTCAAATTTTGAATAATAGATATTTATTAATTTACAGATAAACTGTTTATTATTACAACTAACCCATGAAGATATTAATTTTACTGCCAACGGCTTTTTTGTAATAGACGGAACAGTTATTTATTCAGTAAGTTGAGTTATTACTGTTTGCCATTTACGATCTCACATAATCGCACTTTTCAGATTACGAGTGCAGTCATTACCTGCCTTATTATGTTTGTCCAATTTGATTTTCAGTATCCTCTCGTTGCAACAAAAAGTTCTGCATGAAAGTTAACTTTAATTTGAGCTTGTACTCGTATTGCTATGTTGATAATAGTGTCATTAATAATGTAGATATTTATTTTACCTAGCTGTAATAAATGGAAATTAAGAATTGTTTAAACTGAAGTCTTAGCTAATTGTAAAACAAAATATAAATCTTTGAATAAACAACAATAGTAATAGTAATGTCGTATTTCTTCGTTAAGCTGAAATTAATATTCCTTTTTATTTATGAAGCCATTTCTATTCACGTTAATTTTATACTAAAAATCAAAAGTATTAAAGTTTAAGCAAGTGTGATAATAGTATATTATACACCAAGGTTCACGTATTGCTTTATCTAAGGATTCATTTGGTAACTCTGAATCCTTCATTATATCACAAGAACTAAAACATTGTCATATAGTAGTATAACGTATAAGCATTAACGAATTCCAAATCATCGCAGATTTGTGGTGAAGAATGATAAGAATAATGCATACCTTGTAAACTGCACCTGCACAATATCCCGAAGCCTTGCTGATCTTTTTTTAATCGGTTTTTTAAGGAGGTGAACTGGAAAATTAAAAATACTTGGAACTGCATCAGTCTTCAGCGCTTTTAGACCAAAATTAATAATAAAGTCACTTTCTAAAAAGTGATCGCTACACAATCTGCTATTTGAGTTGGGTTTATAATTGTCTCGTTTCATTGCCACAATCCATAATTTCCTCAATTGTTCATTTTTCGGAAAACTAAACCAAAACCATGTAAATACGATAGTTAGGGCATACAATTGCTATTATTATTGTAACATTACCTATGAAATGATGCACCACCTTTTTTGTAACGATTTGTACAACCATAACTCGAACACGACATAACCATCTTCGTGTTTTATTAAATATAAGAGATACAATGTAATTGACGTTATTAACACAAACAACAGCCACAAACTGCACTATTGCAGACCGTATCCTATGTCCGCATCCGGCGTTTCTTGCCCAAACCCACGTGGTTGCATCTTGCATCTCTCTCTTTACTCTAAGTCAATGTTTGAAACTTACGCTCCGCTCCGTCCACCAATTACCAAGTCGATGATTTGACCCAATAGAGAAACCGCCACTGGTGTGATGTTTCGTGAATAATCTTAATTTGAAATTATAAAATGCCTAAAATTAAGGATAAATCCGTACCGGCAACTTGTCGTAAAGATTTTCCTAAATTGGTTTTTGAAAAGGAAGAAATATTTTGCAGAAGCTGCATAAAAACCCTAAATTACGTTTTTGTAATATTTATTTTTTTTAAAGCATATTGAAAAAATTTCTGTCGTTTTCCCATAATATGCTTCAATTATTTTTTTAGTAAAAACATGGTTTGAACGGCAAGGAAATGTAGACCAATTACATTTTCATTTACATTAATTACATTTTCTAGTTTTTATTTTGTATTGACATATTTGTAACAATACCTTACTCTTATGCAAAACAAATTAAAATTTTGTTTTTTTTTAATTTTGCTCATTTTGTAATTTTTCATGCTTTTTTTTTCTGATTTATCACGCTTATTATCAGCGCTTATTTAAAAAAAATATATGCTTATAAATCCGATAATAATAATAACTGAAATAACCAGATGAATTAATACAATGAAGATTTAATTTATCCACTTTTATTACTTTTTAGATAAATTATTTTTTATTGCAAGTTTGCCATGAAAAATTTAATTTTACTGCTAATGGTTTCTTTGCGATGGACGCAACACTTATTTTCACGGTAAGTTACTTTATTAACATCTTACAATTTATTTCGTCATTTAAATACAACTTTTACGTTACCAGTGGAGTCTCATCGAATATTATTATTTTAATACAGTTAGATTTTGCGTATCCCCTTTTCAAAATGAATGAAGAAAAGATTTAATTTTTTCTAACTATTTATGCAAACGCATGTAAAGCTATCAAAATTTTCTCAATACTGTAAGTTTTTTATTTTCTAAGAAGGTTACTTTATATTTAAATAAGAATTTCGATCGCTGGTTGAATTTTTTTAAATTAATTAAGTGGAAGGGCATGTGCGATACCTTTTTCAAATGAGGAAGTAAGCAAAAATTGTTTGTTGTGAAGTTTACCAAAATATATCTGAAATACGAGAGTACATTTTTTACACTGTTAACTTTTCTTTTTCTACATTTGACTAGTGAATCACCACTTCATCAGTGATGACGTTAGCTGCATATATTTCAAATAAAACTTTTTTCTATATTTTAATACAGAATCTATTTCTGTTTTCAGTACCTACTATTATTTTCTACATATCTTTGCTTGGGTCATATTAAAAATTAATTAAAAATTATTTCAAATAACAAAATTAATGTCTACTAAATCTCTAAAATAAAAACTACTACAATAAAATGCCACAAGCGTGTTAAATTTAAATCTAATGTTTAACAGATTAACATTAACAGCATACATTCAGAAAGTTTTGAAAAACGTTTTGTCTACTGTCTTGCATTATGCGGCCCATTCTTCCAGGATTTCTTTCACCTGCCTCTTCTTTTCGTGAAGACGATTCCATTGTATAAAGCGCATATTTCTATGTATCGGCCCAATGCAGTGTTTGATGCAATTAAGAAAATCGGGTTTACGCTATTAATTTGTATTAGTGGAACATTAGTGCTGCTGGATTTTAATACGAAAACAAACTACGAGGCAAAAGCATGCAAACCACGCGGCAGGCGTCTATGTTTATGTTAAAGATACATAGGCCAACCTCAGCGAGGCAACGAGACAGCGAATACCCACGCACAGCGCAAAATTATGGTCGCAGCGGGTGGTGTGGAACTTGATTTCAACAGCTTGCGTAAAGTTGTTGTTAAAGATTAAGTGTTTGCCGGGTTTTATACACCGTTAAACAACAGTTAAAGCTATTTTAATGCGCATCAGAACTCCATACATATTATATATACAACTTATAAAATATCTATTATTGCTAAATAGTTACGTACAGAACAATATTGTTTATTACTTGCAGCGGCGAGTAGAAAGAGTCTTAACAGGAGTTCGGGAATCGCAAGCTAACTAACTACCCCACATTTTATCATCATATACCTTTTAATAAATTTGCCAGTAAATTCGTAAAGAAGTATGAATATTTTTCACATATAAACTTTAAGTCACTCCACCTCAAAGAGATACTACGCTTTATAGAGGACGTAGGACTCAGTGGAAAATTAGTAGGTGTTTTTTTTTCACAATAGATCTTCTAGGATGTAGTAAAAAAAAGCCGCTGTAGCCTGCGACTCACCTTACAACCTACAATCTACTAGAAGCCACATACTTACCTAACTAAGACCGATACATAAGGCTGATATTCATTTGTACAGTGGGCCTCTACAGTTTACCATAAAGGTAAGCACCATCCGGATATATCCATCTTCACTGATGGAAACGAAACAAGGCACGGTACGGGCGCCGGGGTTTTCTCCGTTGACCTAAACCTTCGCCAAAGTATACCACTAGGCAAACACACCACCGTCTTCCAAGCGGAAGTAGTGGGAATAATGCACGGTGCAAACGCAGTCCTTGAACGACAAATAAGGAACCAAAGTATTGGTATTTTTAGTGATAGCAGAGCTGCCTTATTGGCCCTTAGTAATTGTAAGATTACCTCAGGAGTAGTACTGGAGTGCTACGAAGCTCTTGAAGATATCTCTAGAGACAATGTCGTTTCACTCGTTTGGGTAAAGGGACATGATGGCAATCGAGGCAACGAGGAAGCTGATGAGGTCGCAAGACTGGCCTCGGAACAACTCCCTTGGGGGCCAGAACCTATAACCCCCATCTCCCCGACGATACTCAGCACTATGCTACATCAAGAAACCCTTAATAGCTTCACAAGAAGGTGGGAAAATATTCAAAGCTGTCGCCAAGCGAAGGCTGCTCTTGCAGCACCCTCACTGAAGATAGCCAAGTACTGCGTGCAGTTGTCCAGGAAGAATCTCCGACTGGTCGTAGGAATCCTAACGGGGCACTGCACCCTAAAGAAACACATGCACAGGATGGGGCTATCCACTAGCCCCAACTGCCGCGGATGCAACCTTGAGGACGAGACGGCAGAACATGTTCTCTGCCACTGCCCTGCTCTCGCAACAATCAGAGGATCCATGCTGGGGGACTTCTGGCCCGACATGGCCAGTATCAGCAACACCCCAACCGCGGATGTCCTCAAGTTCATCCAAAGAATTGGGTGGCTTGGGTGACTCCCGGGCTGAGGAGCTGCTGTGGAGGCAGCACAATGGGCCCGTTTCAGCGGCCTAAGTGCGTGTACCCACATGGGTACCCTCCAACCCGAAATCCAGAATAAAGGTAAGCAAAATTGAATGCTAACGTTTTACGTGTATGGTTGAAACGTAATCTACCGATAGTCGTCATTCCCACATCAGAAACTGCGTGGAGTACACATGTTGGGCTTACAAATTCCTTTCATCAGACTAGACTTTAACTTACAAAGGATCTGGGACACTCAGTGCCAAAAACGACTCAAGATAAATGTAGGTTAGATCATGCAAACGAACCCGCGCGATTAGATAATATTATTTAACTCAAATAAGGTTTACAAATTGCATTGCAGTTAAGATTTCAAGAGGGCAGATATCTATAAATGTGACTTTATTACCTAAAATTATTTTATCACCCAGGAGTACTGGATTACAGTTTATAGGTAAAACAAAACAAAATTTCAGATAACAATAATTGAACCTACATTACACAATCACCATTGGTAGGAATTAAGGACATAATGGAAATAATGCGATAATTAAAATTTGAAACATTAATGAGAAATTTGATGAAGAAGCGGGTACATTTATTTTATTTTATGTCGATCACACTGAGTAGGAATGCAGCTACATAATAATAAGCATTCGCATGATTACTTGGTAGTTACGCATACTCAATCAGTTGCTGATTTTGCGTACTCATTTGGTAGATGAAATGCGTCTCTACACAACTTATTTATTACACTTTAAAAAGAAGTTGCTAAAAAAGCGTGGGTTGTAGATCACGGGTTCTGCTGGCGTAAAATATAAAAAGGGAGGCACAATTTTTCATTTAAATGATGCCGTAACGTCAATTGTCATACGTAGTAAAATAAACTATTATGCCAATTTTCTAAGAAACAAATTCTATTTAATGTAATTTTCGCAAAAATAAATCTCTGTACAAGAACTAACTAAGTTGAAGGCATCAATTTAGTCAATATTGTAGTATAAGTAAGTTTTTCAACTTCCGTGTTTAAAATGCCATTTATCGCATATTTTTCCATGACGCTAAGTGACCTTTTAAACACACCTCGACAAGCTGTGACTTTGTGCGTTTTAGTCACGGGCTGAAGTTAGCTCTAGGTTTGTAATCCCAAAAATCAATTAAAAATCAACTGAAAATCAAGTTAGTTGTCACTTGTCATCAATCTGTCAATATAATTAATATGGCTTAAGATAACAAAATAATTTCCAAATTTTAGTGTTTTTGTGATGGTCGTAGAAAGAGTATAGTATGCAATTCGTTTTATAAACTTTTCTAGATACTCGTTTTAATAAACACTCGCTCCGCTCGTGCCTAATAAAACTCGTGAATAAAATGCCGTTTCTAAAACTTGTTGCATAATATACTATTTTCTACTTCCGTCTTTAAAATGCCGTTTCTCGCATATGTTTCCATGGCGCTAAGTGACCTTTTAAACACACCTCGACAAGCTGTGACTTTGTGCGTTTTAGTCACGGGCTGAAGTTAGCTCTAGGTTTGTAATCCCAAAAATCAATTAAAAATCAACTGAAAATCAAGTTAGTTGTCACTTGTCATCAATCTGTCAATATAATTAATATGGCTTAAGATAACAAAATAATTTCCAAATTTTAGTGTTTTTGTGATGGTCGTAGAAAGAGTATAGTATGCAATTCGTTTTATAAACTTTTCTAGATACTCGTTTTAATAAACACTCGCTCCGCTCGTGCCTAATAAAACTCGTGAATAAAATGCCGTTTCTAAAACTTGTTGCATAATATACTATTTTCTACTTCCGTCTTTAAAATGCCGTTTCTCGCATATGTTTCCATGGCGCTAAGTGACCTTTTAAACACACCTCGACAAGCTGTGACTTTGTGCGTTTTAGTCACGGGCTGAAGTTAGCTCTAGGTTTGTAATCCCAAAAATCAATTAAAAATCAACTGAAAATCAAGTTAGTTGTCACTTGTCATCAATCTGTCAATATAATTAATATGGCTTAAGATAACAAAATAATTTCCAAATTTTAGTGTTTTTGTGATGGTCGTAGAAAGAGTATAGTATGCAATTCGTTTTATAAACTTTTCTAGATACTCGTTTTAATAAACACTCGCTCCGCTCGTGCCTAATAAAACTCGTGAATAAAATGCCGTTTCTAAAACTTGTTGCATAATATACTATTTTCTACTTCCGTCTTTAAAATGCCGTTTCTCGCATATGTTTCCATGACGCTAAGTGACCTTTTAAACACACCTCGACAAGCTGTGACTTTGTGCGTTTTAGTCACGGGCTGAAGTTAGCTCTAGGTTTTTAATCGCAAAAATCAATTGAAAATCAACTGAAAATCAAGTTAGTCGTCACTGGTCATCAATATGTCAAAATAATTAATATGGCTTAAGATAATAAAATAATTTCCAAATTTTAGTATTTTTGTGATGGTCGTAGAAAAAGTATAGTATGCAATTCGTTTTATAAACTTCTCTAGACACTCGTTTTAATAAACACTTGCTCCGCTACGCTCCGCTCGTGCCTAATAAAACTCGTGACTAAAATGCCGTTTCTAAAACTTGTTGCATAATATACTATAACAGTCCTCATGTTAAAAGAAATAGAAAATTATTTAATTTGTAGGAAAGAACAATAAATAAAATAAAACCCATTTTAAAAATAGTATAGAGCTTGTATAAAACTTTAACATAACAAATGGTTGTTTGTCCTTTTCGATTAGTACTAAAATTATAACTCAATTAAAGTTTAATGTAATGAATTTACTAAAGCTAATGTTATTTTTCTCTTTAATACGTACTAACTTGTTTTAAGTACTAAATTATTGTTTACCAACTTCATTGACGAAACCATTTATTTGTGTAAACAGAATTATCTAATTGACATTGTTGTTTATAATTTACTTTCGAATGTTTAGTCAGTTACATCTTGAAATTGTAATATTTACATCCAAAACAACTTTTAGAATTTCAAATTAGTCGATAACAAAATGCTGTCTGTGAAGGTTGGAAGTATTTTAGAACCCTTTATTCCGGTATATTATTTATTGAGATTAACTGGATTGTTACCTTTGCGTATTCGAAACAATTTCATAGAAGTAACGTCTTTTTATAAGAAAATTTCGTTTGTTGTCCATTTCAGCATTATTGGCTGTCTCTTGTACAGAACAAAATTTGAAATGAAACAGAGAAAACTTTCTGTCTATGTGAATGCATTTAACGTAGTTGCTATCATATTATGTAGTAGCGTTACCCTTTTATGCCACAAAGTTAATTCTGAACGAATAAAGAAACTGTGGGAAAATTATGTCCACCTTGGTGAAATACTACAATACAACGGAATATGTGTAAAATACAACAAAATAAAATTATTAATTGTACTGGTTTTACTAGTAAAGTATATTATTAAACTCCTGTATTATATGTTGCAACCTGGATTTCTTGTGAAATTAGACATGTATATTTTGCAATTTCTTCTTACTACATGGTATTGTCATTATTTCACTTGCACTATAACTTTAAAATTTATACTGCAAGGGCTTACTCAAGAACTAAGAAAACTGAAGCACACAAATGGAACTTTAACTAGGAAAGTTGTTTTCTACAAGAAAGTGTTTCACGAGTTACATAATTTGGTGCAAAATATTAATGATGGTTTCTCTTTACAATTATTGGTTAACATAGCTTTGGATTATCTAAGTATTGGATTTCATGCCTACAATCTTGCCACAAAATGCTACAACAGCACAAATGCAGCAGATTGGAATATGTCTGCTATAATATCGATGTACTGGGCTTTCGAATCCACTGTCAATTTACTTAGTATTACTATTCCTTGTCATTTGTGCATTGTTAGTGTAAGTACATACCAGTAATAATCAT
This sequence comes from Ctenicera cuprea, assembly GCA_958336395.1. Classification (NCBI taxonomy): domain Eukaryota; kingdom Metazoa; phylum Arthropoda; class Insecta; order Coleoptera; family Elateridae; genus Ctenicera; species Ctenicera cuprea. The sequence goes on from OY284494.1 coordinate 18,343,512, forward strand.
CGGTCCCAGCATTACGATTGCAACATATTTAGATACATTTGTTACATATTTTCTACTTTCGATAAATGCTACAACATTTAACACTTTTTCATATTTTAGATAAAAAAAATGAAGAATACCTTACTAAAGATTATAAACACTTCTAATGACCTTTCAACCAGGCAGGAGGTGTGCAGTTACATTTTAACAGATTATGCAGGGCGTCTCTAAAAAGTAGACAAAACGTTTTAAAAAGCATGGGCTCTTTTATGCTTCCATTTAGTTTCGTTTGTGGACCTTTAAAACTGTCTTATTTGCTATATTAAAAAATCTACTATGTGTAACATAAACAGGCAGGACGGTCAGGTAGGTACTCTCATTTCTGCGAAAGGCGTGAACAAAGACACTTGCGCGGGGTCGGCGTTATAACGGTCACTTCGATGCTTTTAACTTGAAACGTTCACCTCTCTTCGGAGAAATTCAGTCTTCTTGCATGGGACCAAGAAAGACTGTGCGAGTGATTTCACAAGGTGGAGTGTTTGCTAGCGTCCAGTACTGGTGCCAAATGACTGAAGTTCTCTGAAATAGGAACCCCCGCTCCCTAGCCGAGGTTATAAAAATGCCTACGTCCCACCCACTGCCTTCGAGAGACTACATGGGCTATAAATCTGCCTATACTATAAACTGGGTGGTTGGAAACCATCGTTATGCAGAAGAAGCTGACATCCAGGAAGGAGTCGTGTCTGTTGCCTCTAGGGACTTAAACTCTATGAGCGAGGTTACACTTGGTCTGTTCACGTCCATAATCAAAATATCAGCTTAGAACTTCGGCTGTTTTGAAAAGTCCAATCAGTGACTTTCTGTAGTGGTGCTAGGGTGACCAAGTCTAGTCCGCGAGGAAATTGCAGCCCACCTTCGTCAAGGTGTAGGATTCGTCATTGTAGTGGTAGGCATGTGCAAACAAGGGTCGTCGTGGTGTGTCTGAGTTTTAGCTAAGGCACTCTACAGAATCAGAAGTGAAAACCAGAGCTCGCAACCAGACGTTGTACGGATAAAGGCTAAAGCTAGGTGCCGCCATGTTAATCAAACGAGGTGGCTGTAATATTAAAACTAATAAAAAAGTTTGAATCAGAGAATGAAAAAAAAAAAAACAGCGGCCGAGAATGGTCTCGTGGCGGTTGCCCTGCAGGTTTTTTCGAGTATGTGTAACGGTCTGGGTGTTTCCTTAAGATGCGGAAATAGCTTGTACACGTTTTAAGGAAAAGCTGTACATATCAAAGCAATAGAAATTTTTTATAAACATGGGTACGGAAGGGAAACAGTTTAGATTGAAGGCTGTAACTCCAGAAAGAAGCGTTTCCAGACCTATGCTAATGGGAACACTTTTTATTGCCTTGGTGTGTAAAACCTCTCCTTAAAGTTGTGCAAACTATTTCCGGATTTCAAGAAAACACTTTCACAAATTTAAATTATCTCGCAAACCGTCAGGTTTGGAGACTTTCAACACGAGTACACGTCAAGAAATAAGATTTCTCAAACAAAAATTTAAAACAAAAACGGTGAAAGTATTTATAAAAGAAAAGTGCCAGCGACCTCATCCCTTTGTGTGCCTATAAAAAGATTGTGTAATTAAAACTAGCGCGGAACATAAACCTTTTTATGAGTATGATACCATACAAAATTTATTTATGTTACACAAGGTGAATTTTTTTATATTAATAAGTAAAGGAGTTTTAAACGTCACCTTTACAGGTTCGTCTCTCAAATTCAGCATTTTAGAGCTGATGCTTTTAAAGACTTTTTGTCCTATGTTTATACTACGCTTTTCTGGAGCACCCTGTATATCAAACGCAAAATATATCAGTCAAATTTTGAATAATAAATATTTATTAATTTACAGATAAACTGTTTATTATTACAACTAACCCATGAAGATATTAATTTTACTGCCAACGGCTTTTTTGTAATAGACGGAACAGTTATTTATTCAGTAAGTTGATTTATTACTGTTTTGCAATTTACGATCTCACATAATCGCACTTTTCAGATTACGAGTGCAGTCATTACCTGCATTATTATATTTGTCCAATTTGATTTTCAGTATCCTCTCGTTGCAACAAAAAGTTCTGCATGAATGTTACTATAATATGAGCTTGTACTCGTATTGCTATGTAGATAACACTGTCATTAATAATGTAGATATTTATTTTACCTAGCTGTAATAAATGGAAATTAAGAATTGTTTAAACTGAAGTCTTAGCTAATTGTAAAACAAATTATAAATCTTTGAATAAACAACAATAGTAATAGTAATGTCGTATTTCTTCGTTAAGCTGAAATTAGTATTTTTTATTATTTATGAAGCCATTAATATTCACGTTAATTTTATACTAAAAATCAGAAGTATCAAAGTTTAACCAAGTGTGATAATAGTATATTATGCAACTAGCGCCAAATGGCCAATTGTTTTGCACGGATGCAAACGTTGTGGACCGAGTTGATAGGGGAGATCTACAATCGTTTGAGTGCAATAAAAGCTTTTTGGCATGTGTTAAATACGCTATTTTTACAACGCGTGTGTCAAAAGTAAGGAGAAATTACAACCATAATTGGAAAAAAATTAGAAAACCGAAGCTACTTCTGATTAGTATCTGCAGTATTAGATTTTATTTTTTCAAATGCTGTTGCTATGTTTTGGATGGAAAACTTTCTTTCGCAGTAGTTTAAAAAATTTCTTTTTTCGTACTTGTGCTGAAATATTTTTTTTTTTCGCTCTAATTTTTAAAATAGGTATTTTTTTTACTAAAAACCGTGTCAAAAATTGGGAGGGGTAAACCACAGGCTAAAATTTGTGCACCGACTTCCCCTTAGTGAAAGACTTCCACTAGAGCTTCTTTGAACTTTCCTTGGATTTCCCTAGGACTACCACCCGATTGTCTTTTGTAATCCCGAAATTTATTTGTAATGCGCAAGTTGTAAAAAGAATTATAGTTATAGGTCATACAAAACCGCATAAATATTTTTTCGTTAATTATTGCCAGTTTTGAAGTTACAAAATTAAATGTATTAATTCTTTTTTCATTTTCTTGCACAGTAAACCGGTACATTGTTCAATGCAAATAAGCAGTTTGGGTCAACAAGCAGCTTATTTATTATTTTGTTTGAAGTATTCGGAGTAAATGTTTTGACCGGTTGCGATTGTGGGTTCCCAAGTCGGCGGTAACCAATTGAGCGGAGACCCGATAGAGCGGTTGCCGACTAGACGGTGGCTCAATTGAGCAGTGACCTGATTGAGTGGTCCTCCGCGTAAGCGGTTACTTAATTGAGCTGTGACCCGATTGAGAGATCATTAAATAATAAGAAAATAGAATTAAAGAAGTTTATTTTAATCAAATTTGGAGAACTCGAAGATTCATTGAGTGCAGGGGCTTAAAAAAAGCGGAAACGGAATTAAAACGTTTGCACATTTTTCTTATCTAGATTAAGATATTTTCCTTCACCCTTTCTATTTTTTGTATTATTTAATTACCGCTCAATCGGGTCACAGCTCAATTAAGTCACCACCCATGCGGGGACCACTCAATCAGGTCACTGCTTAATTGAGCCACCGTCTAGTCGGAAACTGCTCAATCTCAATTGCGTTACCTACCAGTCAGAGAACTTCAACCGGGCCACCGCTCAGTTGGGTCACCGCTGAGTCGGACACCACTCAATCGGAACCGCTCAACTGGGGACCGCTCAATTGGGGTTATACCGACTTGGCACATGATTTTAAAAGCTTGCGTTTTTTAAAAAATTTTGTCATTAACAACGTGGGCGTAGGCCTCGACTTCAAAGTTATTATTACGCATTGCATCAATAAATATTACTGTAATCCCACTAGTCAAAAATCGTTCTGTGAGTCCAATTAGCCAAAATTTTTATTGTTTATTAGTTTACTACAAACAATATTAGTTTGACACCACTTACATTTCTCTACATTAAATGAAAAACTATATTTTATGCATTGACGTAAAAACAGGGCTGATTTATATCTGTTTGCTTCTTTCGATTATTTAATGCTCATGTTTTATTAATGTGTTAATATTAAATAGCAAAACACCTAGAAACCGAAATACTTGACTATATTGATGTTTTTAATGTGTTTTAACACAATTAAACATTCATATTACGGCGCAATTTTTCTCAATGACAAAAGAGGTGACCACAGGGCCAAATAAAATGACTGCAGAAATTATGAGACCATTTTTACCGGTATATTATTTATTAAGATTATCCGGGTTACTGTCTTTTCGTATTAATAACAATTATATTGAAGATAACTCAGCTTACAAGAAAATTTCATTTGTTGTTCATTGGAGCTTTATCGGCATTGCTGTGTATACTAGCATTGACTATACTCTAAAGGTATATAATCAAAGATACTAGCCAGTTTAAACTACTTCAGAAAATTGGGCTTACGCTATTTATTTGTATTAGTGGAACATCAGTGCTGCAGGCTTTTAATACGATAACAAACTACGAGGCAGAAGTATGCAAACCACGCGGCAAGCGTCTATGTTTATGTTAAAGATACATAGGATGACCTCAGCGAGGCCACGAGACAGCGAACACCCACGCACAGCGCTAAATTATGGTCGCAGCGGGTGGTGTGGCACTTGATTTCAACAGCTTGCGTAAAGTTGTTGTTAAAGATTAAGTGTGTTTGCCGGGACTTTGGGGTTTTATACACCTTTAAACAACATTCAAAACTATTCATTTTTATGCGTATCGGAATCCCATACATATTTTAGTATACGACTTATAAAATATCTATTATTGCCAAATAGTCACGTACAGAACAATATTGTTTATTAGTTGCAGCGGCGAGTAGAAATAGTCTTAATAGGAGTTCGAGAGCAAGCTAACTACCCCACACTTTATCATAATGTCTCTTTTAATAAATTTGCCAGTAAATTCGTAAAGAAGTATGAATATTTTTTACCTATAAACCTTAGGTCACTCCACCCCAAAGAGATACTATGCTTTATAGAGGACGTAGGACTTAGTGGAAAATTAGTAAGTGTTTTTTCACAATAGATCTTCTAAGATGTAGTAAAAGAGTAGCTGCTGTACTAAAAGCCACATATTTACGCCACTATTATACAAGACCGATACATAACGCTGATATTCATTTGTACAGTGAGCCGCTACAGTTTTCTATTAAGGTAAGCAAAATTGAATGTTTACATTTTATGTGTATGGTTGAAACGTAATCTACCGATAGTTGTCATTCCCACATCAGAAGCCGCGTGGAGTACACATGTTGGGCTTACAAATTTCTTTCATCAGACTAGACTTTTACTTACAACAGGATCTGGGACACTTAGTGCCAAAAACGACTCAAGATAAATATAGGTTAGATTATGCAAAACGAAGAAGCGCCATTGGATAATATTATTTAACTCAAATAAGGTTTACAAATTGCATTGCAGCTAAGATTTCAAGAGGGCAGATATCTATAAAAGTGACTTTATTACCTAAAATTATTTTATCTCCCAGGAGTACTGGATTACAGTTTATAGGTAAAACAAAACAAAATTTCAGATAACAATAATTGAACCTACATTACACAATCACCATTGGTAGGAATTAAGGACATAATGGAAATAATGCGATATTTAAAATTTGAAACACTAATAAGAAATTTGATGAAAAAGTGGGTACATTTATTTTATTTTATGTCGATCACACTAGTAGGAATGCAGCTAGATAATAATAAGCATTCGCATGATTACTTGGTAGTTACGCATACTCAATCAGTCGCTGATTTTGCGTATTTGAAAATATACAATACTGCGGGACTCATTTGGTAGATGAAATCCATCTCCACACAACTTATTTATTACACTTCAAAAAGAAGTTGCCAAAAAAAGCGTGGGATGTAGACCACGGGATCCGCTGGTGTAAAATATAAAAAGGGAGGCACAATTTTTCATTTAAATGATGCCGTAACGTCAATTGTCGTACGTAGTAAAATTAGATATTTATTATACAAAGGAAAAAAGTAATAGATTTTAGCTCGACGACACTCACACCGAGAGCTAAAATCTTACTTTTTTCCTGTGTATAATACACTATTTTTTTCTGTGGCGGGAAAAAAAGTAATATATTGAAAAACATAATATGTTTTTCAATATATTACATTTTTTCCATTTTTTTATACAACATATACATATAAAACATGTGGCTAATAATTACACCACGCAATTCTACGTAGAAAAACAAGCAAAAAAATCGAATACAATTTTAGTGTTAACTCTTTGATTAAGGAGTTATTAATGCTCAAACTTTGAAATTTTTTTCGACTATGGTTGAGAAATAGATTTAAATAGTATCAACAACACATAATTCAACAATTAAAATAAGTAATCAAATATAAATTATAACATTTTGGTAATTAGTTTACTTATAATTTAATATTTAAGAATGCAAAATCTTCGCGATTAATAGTTTTGGAAGACGTTGCAACTATGCATTATAAGCTGGGTTTATTTTTAAAATGTAATAATAAAAAATTCATAGCTGGATGTATTATTGACGGGTTGATTAATGTCATTTTTGACACTTATAAAAGTCACTTTTCTTTTCGTAAAACCTGCTTCACTCATTATTTATTAGTTATTCCCTGTTATTATTGTTCTAACTTACTTTGTTCCTTGTTTGATTCTTCAGTTTTGTGTTTTTGGTTTTGGGAAAAAACATGGCATACAGTTTTCCTGAATACGCAGATATGTATTTGATATTAGGCGAATGTGGCGGTAATTGTCACCGAGCTTCAAATTTATATGCCGAACGTTATGTAAATAGGAGACATCCTAACGCCCATGTTATTGAAAGACTAGATCGCCGCTTAAGAGAAACAGGGAGAATGGAACCTATGCAGGGAGTTGGTGGAGGGCGACCACGACATGTATTACAACCCGAAATAGAAGAAAACATCTTACAGGTATTTGAAGACGAACCTCGACAAAGTACCCGTTCTGTAGCTCGAAGACTTAATATTAGCCATACTGCTGTACATCGAGTGTTAAGAGAATATCTCTTACATCCGTTTCACTTCCAGCGAGTCCATGGGTTGCTTCCGGAAGATTATCCGCGACGGATGGTGTTTTGCAGATGGTTATTACGGCAGTCAAGCCGGCTTTCATTGAAAACATTTTATGGACAGATGAAGCCACATTTACCCGTAACGGAATGTTTAATATGCACAATATGCACCACTGGGCCGATGAAAACCCTCATGTCTTCCATCAAACTAATCACCAGTTTAGATTCAGCGTCAATGTATAATAATAATAATAATAATAATAATAATATTTATTTGCTATGAAGTCCATTACAGTGGATAGGAGCATCGTCAGATTGATAAATAAATAAGCAATACAATAAACAATAAACTCACAATTACACACAATTTTCAATACAGTATTACTAATTTACTAGTTTAACAAACATAAGTTTGAGAGATAAAATCTTATCTAAAAAGATCTAAAATCATAAAATTCACTATTCAGTAAGTAATCCTTTAAGACTTTTTTAAATTTATTATTAGATGAGACGTCTAATATACGTTTTGGAAGATTGTTGTAGGCTTTAATAGCTCGGTAATGAGGACCCCTTTCAAGAAATGCTGTGTTATGAGAAGGTATTCTGAGGCGAGAGCAGGTTCTGGTACTCATGCTATTGTATACAGCAGCGTTACTTGTAAACTCGTTTTGGTTATTTCTAACATACATAATTAAATTATAGATATACAATGAGGGTAGAGTCATTACCCCAAATCTTTTAAAATGTGTTCTGCAAGATTCTCGACCAGACAGATTTAATATGCATCTAAGCACCCTTTTTTGGGCTCTAAAGAGTCTTTTCCATTGACAAGAGGAAAACCAAAGTATTATTCCATACGCTAAAATGGATTGTACGTATGCAAAATAAAATAATTTTATTGAGTACACTGTCAGTTGATTTTTTACTACTCGTATAACGCAGCATGCTGAATTCAACCTAGAAACTAGATTCACTATATGTGTAGAGTACGACAAATTCGTATCTAAATTAATTCCCAGAAATTTTATTTCCTCTTTCAGGGGAATAGATTTACCTTAGCTACAATATAAGGAAATATTTTAGCACTACTGCTTTTATTTCCAAACATAATAATGCCAGTTTTTTCGGGATTCAGTAGCAGAGCATTTTTATTACACCAAAATTCCATTTCCCGAACCACTCCTGTTGCCTCAAGAGATAAATTTTGAATATTTTTACTGGTTAAGATACAGGAGGTATCGTCTGCAAATTGAAAAATAGAGCCTTTACTGATATGTTCGTTGAGGTCATTTACGTTAAGAAGAAACAAGAGCGGTCCAAGAATGGATCCCTGTGGCACCCCTTGTGAAACTGGAGTCTCGGTCGAGTATGCTTGAATAATCTGCTTATTTACTATTGCGGTAATACATACCTTTTGCGTTCTATTTTGTAAGTACGACTTTATAAGATCTAATATTTTACCACGTAATCCGTATATTTTAATTTTTTCGAGTAAGATATTAAAACTAATAGTGTCAAACGCTTTCGACAGATCGAAATATAAACCTAAGGTATTGATTTTGCTATCTACATGTTTGATAATAGAATTTAAAGATTGAAATAATGCCGTTTCAGTAGATTTACTGGGTACAAACCCATGGTGACAATCTGAGAAAATTTTGTTTTTGACTACATGGTTTAAAATTCTTATGTATATTATTTTTTCAAAGATTTTTGAAAAAGATGGCAATAATGATACGGGTCTATAGTTATTTGCATCGTCTATTTTACCCTTTTGGTAGATAGGTATTATTTTAGATTTTTTTAAGGGACTAGGAAATACCCCACTAAGAAAACAACTGTTGATCACATCCGCGATGGGGTCGCAAATAAAGTCAGCCGCTTTCCCGATTACAGCGAACGGAATATCATCTATGCCTGTAGAGAATTTTGGAGCAATTTGTTTTATTATCCTTCGAACCTCTTCAGGGTCCGTGGGACCAAGAAACATTGTGTTGGGTATGCACAACTAGTAGTACCAGTAACAGCTGGGCTATAGTTGCCGGCTGAGTTTGATTGACAATTAAATTGATTACCGAACTTTTGGGCAATGACGTACGGATCGCTAATTATAGTGCCGCTTTCATTCAATGCGATTTGTTTGTTAAATTTTTTGTTTCCTTTAATATCATTAAATATCCTAAAAGTGCTTTTTATCTTATTTTTTGAATTGTTTATAATGTTTTCATTTTGCCTTATTCTATAATTTCTTAAGTATTTCTTAAACTGATTTCTTTCCAGCTTGTATTTTTCTAGGAATTTAGTACACTTCGTTTCTAAGTAAATTTTGTACCAATTTTGACCCCTACTGCGCGTTGTCGGATCTCGGGATTTCTGTGTCTTTTTTTATATGAGTATACTCGTGATTTAATGATTGGGAACGAATTGTTAAAATAATAATTAAATATGTTATAGAATATTCGAAGCTTACTGTCTGTATCGGGATTGATGTAGACGTCATTCCAACTTTCAGTTGTCAAATTGTCAATAAAAACGTTAAAGTTATTTTCAGTGAAATGTCGTTTACTAACATATATATAATCAGTCTGCTGGATTTCATCCTGTTCTACAACTCTCCTTGCATCTGAGCTAATTATTAGGATCAAGGTTCACATTAAAGTCTCCGCACACTATAAGACGACATATTGATTTTGATAAATGATCTAGTAAATACAAGAGATTTTCACTAAATACAGCAATATTACCTTTTGGCGAAGGAGATTTATAGACACAGGTTATAACATATCGTACATTATATTTCGTTTTCAGTTCTACACAACAAAATTCAAAATGTTTTTCTAAGGGTTGAACGCTGGCTATTTCTATTACATTAGCAGCTATATTATTTTTAACAAATATGGCAGTGCCGCCACTATTATACTCCTTTCTGCAGCTATAACCTACTAAAGAAAAATTATCAAGTTTATATAATTTAATTTCATCTAACCTCAACCAGTGTTCTGTTAAACACACTACATCTGGGGTTGTCTCACCTAACAATACATTAATTTCCTTAATTTTACCTCTCAGACATTGAACATTTAGATGCAACAGGCGGATATTCATACTATGCGAATCTGGTGTTACTTTGTTTGAGACCTTGTTTGTGGAGGAGAAAAATCCTTACACTCGATTACTGTCGAGGTACTTGCATCTGATGAGTACTCATCTATCGAACTTTCATCTGTCGAAATTTCGTCCATAGGCTGGAATTATCGGAAATAGACTAATAGGGCCACACATTTTGCCTCGTCGATTAAACGCCGAAAATTTTGTCAATTTTTTGAACAACGATTTACCGGGATTATTGGAGGAAGTACCATTACTTGTCAGGAGAGATATGTGGGCTCAGTTAGATGGAGCTCCAGCCCACTGGGGGCTTGAAACTAGGGATTGGTTAAATCAAAACTTTCCAGAGCGGTGGATCGGGCGTAATGCTCCGATACCATGGCCCGCAAGAAGTCCCGACCTAAATGTCCTAGACTTTTTCTTTTGGGGCTTTTTAAAAGCTCATGTTTATCAAGTAGAAATTGAAACCGAAGAACAACTTATTGAACGGATAAATAATGCAGTTAGAGAAATAAACAATCGTAACATGCTGCAAAATCTAATGCCAAACATTCTTACTCGGTGTACCTAATTTGTAGAAGTTGCAGGTGCTCATTTTGAACAGCTATTGTAGCCAAAAAAAGAGTATTAATTTAAATAAAACGCATTCAATCTTGATTTGTCAATTATTTCAATAATTTTAGAGGATATCCATGAAAAACATGAACACATACTTGATTTAATTGCAGAATCACAAACATATACGATCAAGGGTAACTAAATGCATGTCTCTTAGCTTTAAATTGTACAGCGTTGCCAAATTAAAAAACCTTTAAGTGCTTATAATTTAAAGACTCTTCGTCTAAGACCAAATTGGTGTTAAAGTTTTTTTGCTTGTTTTTCAACGTAGAATTGCGTGCGGTAATTATTAGCCGAACGTTTTAATACCCTGTATAATAAAGTCGGAAAATTGGTCAACGTGGAATTTGAATTTTTAAACTAGTAAGCTGTTGTAGCGGCAATTGACGTTGCTAGGTAACGAAACATTAGTAATCAAATAACTGTCACGTTAGTAGATAGTAGATTTGCTAATTTAGTTCTTTTGAAAGTTATTCTTGTGCAATAATGGACAGCGATTCCGATTCTGAGTTTTCTTTTACTCCACCGGAATTAGTAGAAGCGGCAAAAGAAGCATCTTTGAAACTATTGCCAAGTAAATCGCGAAAAATTTACGAAAACGCATATTCAAGATTTATGGAATGGAAATTGAAAAAGAAATGCAGTTCTTTTTCGGAAACAGTGTTATTGACGTATTTTGCTGAACTGGCGCAACAACAAAAGCCATCAACAGTGTGGTCAACTTATTCAATGATTAGAAGTACATTACAAGCTAATATTAATGTGGATATATCTAAATATGTCAAGTTAATCATATTTCTGAAGCAGAATGGGAAAGGTTACAGGCCCAAGAAATCAAAGATTTTCACGGGGACACAAATTAAAGATTTTTTATATAATGCCCTTGATGAAGTTTATTTAATGACTAAGGTTGTTGTAGTATTTGGAATTTCAGGAGCTTGTCGAATTTGTGAAATAAGCCAGCTAACATTAAATGACATAGAAGATTCAGGAACCTTACTAGTAGTGAAAATAAATCAAACGAAAAATGATGTAAGCAGGAGATTTGTAGTCACTGAAGAATATGTTAAATTTTACAAAATGTACATAGCCCTTCGCCCACCAGCAGCAAAAGATCGCCGCCTTTTTTATGCATACCGCAATGGGAAATGTATTAATCAGGTTGTGGGTAAAAATCAGTTTTATAAGATACCTGAAACAGTAGCCAATTTTCTTGGACTAGAAAATACTAACTTATACACGGGTCATGTATTTCGAAGATCTTCAGCTACTCTTCTTGTGGAATCTAGAGGAGACTTGTTGACATTAAAGAAACATGGCGGTTGGAAGTCTTCAACTGTCGCAGAAGGGTATGTTGATGACTCGGTAGCGCAAAGGACAGAAATTGCTAGCAAAGTATTTCAAACGTGTTACAATGCAGCAGCTGAAGTAACACCAAATTGCCGACCAGGTACATCAAGAGCAGTTGTATCCTTGGCAGAAAATGACATTTCTGCTGAAGAAATTTCCAATGTAGCACAAATTTCAAATCCTCCTGGGAAAAAGATATTCATGCAATGCACGTTTAACAACTGTACTTTTAATGTTAAGAAAATGTAACTTTCACATAATAAATGTTATGAGTGTTAATATCTATGTGTATTATGTATATGTATCCGGGAAAAAAGTAATTTCATAAAAAGTGATACTTTAGTACCTGTCAAGAGAGACAAAATGTTAAACTTTCTTCCCGTCACAGAAAAAAAACTATTATGCCAATTTTCTAAGAAACAACTTCTATTTAATGTAATTTTCACAAAAATAAATTTCTGTACAAGAACTAATAATAATAATAATAATAATAATAATATATGTTTATTTCCATAGAACTACAAAATAGTATCGGAATTGTCAATGGTAACATAATAATAATTACAGTAAATTATATCTATTGTTCAACCTATTATTTATTATATCTAAAGTAATTATATAATTTTTTCTTAAATAAATTTATTATTTTTGTAGGAAAAAGAACTCCTGTATGTTATAAAAACAATTATCTATAAGATAATCTTTGAGTTTCTTTTTAAATAAACTAAGAGTTTTGCTTTCTTTGATATTGCTAGGCAGATGATTAAAAATGTTAGCTCCTAGGCAATCAGGTGACTTTAAAGAAGCACTCAATCTACAAAAAGAGACATAAATATCATTTTTGTGCCTAGTATTAAAACCATGCACGTCCTTAATCAACATAAATTTACTTCTGTTTTGGAAAACATAAATACTTAATTCATAAATTAATATGCAGCTAATTGTCAAAATTTTTAATGTTTTAAAAATATTTCTGCATGACTGCATGCTCGACACCCCAGCCATACATCTTACGACCCTCTTTTGCGCTACAAAAATATCAGGTGCCATAGTTGAGGTGCCCCAGAGGCAGATTCCGTACCTTAATCTTGAGTCTACTTGTGCATGATACAGCATTACAAGCTGGTCTTTCTGAAGAATCGATTTTAAGTTTCTAAATAAATAGGAAAGTGAGCCCAATTTAGAAATAAGCTCTGCACAATGGATATTCCACTTGAGGCATTCGTCAAACCATAAACCTAAAAACTTTCCCTGATTGTCTTTATTAGATAAAGGGGTGTCGTTAATTTTCAGGTTTAATATATTACATTCTTTTTGAATATTATGAAATCTGATAAATCTCGTTTTTTCTATATTAAAATATAGCATGTTTGAGAAGAACCACGAAGTTAGTTTCTGAAGAACGTCATTGCACTTAGATTCTAGTGATATATTCGAATTATCTGAGATACACACAGATGTGTCATCGGCATAAAATGTACAAAGTGCGTCCCTAGTTACCATTTCAAGGTCGTTAATATATAGCAGGAAAAGCACGGGTCCCAACACGGAGCCTTGGGGAACTCCCACCTTTATCTCGGTTACTCCAGAGTTAAATTTTCGAACTGTTCCGCCTTCTGTATGCGTTAGAGAGACATACTGCCGCCTCTCTTTTAGAAAAGACGCAATCCAATTCTGTGACGTACCCCTAATTCCGTAAACAGACAGTTTATCCAATAGTACTGCATGATTAACGCAGTCGAATGCCCTGGAGAGGTCACAGAAAACCCCTACAGGGCACTCGCCATATTCCAAAAACTTAATAATTTTGGCGTGAAACTCTAACATTGCCGAACTGGTGGACTTCCCGGTGCGGAAACCGTGCTGGTTCTCGGTCAGAATATCATGACTATTTACAAAATTAAGCAATCGATTTAAAAAACAATATTCAAATATTTTTGAAAACCCACTTGGGACCGTAACTGGCCTATAGTTTTCACGCGCAAGGGAATCATGCTTTTTATAAATTGGAATAACTTTTCCCAATTTTAGAGCCTGGGGAAAATCGCCATTTTTAAACGATAAATTCACTAAAAATGTGAGTGGAATTGCTAATTCCAAAAGTGATTCTTTAATGAGAAAGTTGGGGATGTCATCTGGTCCGGACGAAGTTTTATTTTTTAGACTCTTATGCAAGACTAGTATCAATTCCTCGGAAGTAAGAGGTCGAAGAAACAGTGTGTCTGCTTGGAAAGGAATGCTGACTTGAACATCAGCGCTATTATTTGGGGGAATTTGTTTAACAATTTCAGCCGGGGCCTTTTGAAAAAAATTGTTTAGACTAGAGGCGATGAGTACTGGATCTTCTACTACTTCCCCTTTAATTTTCAATTTTATGTTGTTACAACTATTAGACTTATTTGATAGTTTATTTATGATATTCCACGCCGATTTACTTGGATTATCAGAAAACTGTATTTTATTTTGAAAAAATTGTCGTTTAGTCACTTCAAGCATGGTCCTTTTTAGCCTTATCGTATACTAATGATAATATAGGATATGCTTCCTTTAAATTATATATATCTTTTAACTTGGAGCTTGACTTTTTACCTAAGTTGAAGGCATCAATTTAGTTAATATTGTAGTATAAGTAATTTTTTCTACTTTCATGTTTAAAATGCCGTTTATCGCATATGTTTCCGTGACGCTAAGTGACCTTTTAAACACACCTCGACAAGCTGTGACTTTGTGCGTTTTAGTCACGGGCTGAAGTTAGCTCTAGGTTTTTAATAGCAAAAATCAATCGAAAATCAACTGAAAATCAAGTTAGTTGTCATTTGTCATCAATCTGTCAAAATAATTAATATGGCTTAAGATAATAATAATTATTTATACGACAAGTGAGCAAAGTGGAACTTTTTTTGATCGAGCAGAAGTTTAAATCACGAGCGTCAGCGAGTGATATAAATCTGCGAAATCAAAAAAAGACACTTTAGTCATGTGTTCTATATAAAATTTTATCTACAACAGAATAATATGTACAATTTTCAAAAATATTTAAATTTTTGACGTTTTAAAAAATTTTGACGTTTTAAAAATGAAAGCATTGCATCACAATGCCTTTGAAACAAAACATAAAATTGCTGACTTTACTAATAGCAATTTGCATCGCATTACTTTGAAAACGAAAATAAAATGAGGTAATGTCACCTAGAGAGTAAATTTACACTTTACTCACTCTTAGGAGTGAGTAAAGTGGTCACTTTACTCACTGTTGTAGATAAAATAATTTCCAAACTTTAGTATTTTTGTGATGGTCGTAGAAAAAGTATAGTATGCAATTCGTTTTATAAACTTCTCTAGACACTCGTTTTAATAAACACTGCCTAATAAAACTCGTGACTAAAATGCCGTTTCTAAAACTTGTTGCATAGTATACTATAATGTATGTAACAGTCCTCATGTTAAAAGAAATAGAAAATTATTCAATTTGTAGAAAAAAACAATAAATAAAATAAAACACGTTTTGAAAGTAGTATAGAGCTTATATCTCTAAAAATTTAGCATAACAAATGGTTATTTGTTCTTTTCGATTAGCACTAAAATTATAACTCAGTTAAAGTTTAATGTAATGAACTTACTAAAGCTAATGTTATTTTTTTCTTTAATACGTACTAACTTGTTTTAAGTACTAAATTATTGTTTACCAACTTCATTGACGAAACCATTTATTTGTGTAAACAGAATTATCTAATTGACATTGTTGTTTATAATTTACTTTCGAATGTTTAGTCAGTTACATCTTGAAATTGTAATATTTACATCCGAAACAACTTTTAGAATTTCAAATAAGTCGATAACGAAATGCTGTCTATAAAGGTTGGAAGTATTTTAGAACCCTTTATTCCGGTATATTACTTATTGAGACTAACTGGATTGTTACCTTTGCGTATTCGAAACAATTACATAGAAGTAACGTCTTTTTATAAGAAAATTTCGTTTGTTGTCCATTTCAGCATTATTGGCTGTCTCTTGTACAGAACAAAATTTGAAATGAAGCAAAGAAAACTTTTTGTCTATCTAATTGCATTTTACGTAGTTGCTATGGTATTATGTAGTAGCGTTGCCTCTTTATGCACCACGGTTAACTCTGAACGAATAAAGAAACTGTGGGAAAATTATGTCCACCTTGGTGAAATACTACAATACAACGGAATATGTGTAAAATACAACAAAATAAAATTCTTAATTGTACTGGTTTTACTAGTAAAGTATATTATTAAACTCCTGTATTATATGTTGCAACCTGGTGTTCTTGTGAATTTAGAGATGTATATTTTGCAATTTCTTCTTACTACATGGTATTGTCATTATTTTACTTGCACTATAACCTTAAACTTTATACTAAAAGCGCTTACTCAAGAGCTAAAAAAATAAAGCACACAAATGGAACTTTAAATAGGAAAGTTGTTTTCTACAAAAAAGTGTTTCACCAGCTACATAATTTGGTCCAAAGTATTAATGATGGTTTTCCTTTACAATTATTGGTGAACATAGCTTTCGATTATGTAAATATTGGATTTCATGCCTACAATATTGCCACAAAGTGGTACAATAGCACAAATGCAGTAGATTGGAATATGTCTGCTATAACATCGATGTACTGGGCTTTCGAATCCACTGTCAATTTACTTAGTATTACTATTCCTTGTCATTTGTGCATTGTTAGTGTAAGTACATACCTGTAATAATCATTGGTCGCAGCAGTACGATACCAACATATTTAGATACATTTGTTACATATTTTCTACTTTCGATAAATGCTAAAACATTTAATACTTTTTCATATTTTAGATAAACAAAATGAAGAATACCTTACTAAAGATTATAAACACTTCTAATGACCTTCCAACCAGGCAAGAGGTGTGCAGTTACATTTTAACAGATTATACAGGGCGTCTCTAAAAAGTAGACAAAACGTTTTAAAAAGCATGGGATCTTTTATGCTTCCATTTAGTTTCGTTTATGGACCTTTAAAGTTGTCTTATTTGCTATATTAAAAAATCTACTATGTGTAACATAAATAGGCAGAGAGGCGTAAACAAAGACACTTGCGCGGAGTCGGCGTTGTAACGGTCACTTCGCGATGCTTTTAACTTGATACGTCCACCTCTCTTCGGAGAAATTCACAGTCTTCTTGCACCAAGAAAGACTGTGCGAGTGATTTTACAAGGTGGGGTGTTTGCTAGCGTCCAGTACTGGTGCCAAATCACTGAAGTTCTCTGAAATAGGAAGCCCCGCTCCCTATCCGGGGTTATAAAAATGCCTACGTCCCACCCACTGCGTTCGAGAGACTACATGGGCTATAAATCTGCCTATACTATAAACTGGGTGGTTGGAAACTATCGATATGGAGGAGAAGCTGACATCCAGGAAGGAGTCGTGTCTGTTGCCTCGAGGGACTTAAACTCTATGAGTGAGGTTACACTTGGTCTGTTCACGTCCATAATCAAAATATCAGCTCAGAACTTCGGCTGTTTTGAAAAGTCCAACCAGTGACTTTCTGTAGTGGTGCTAGGGTGATCAAGTCTAGTCCGCGAGGGAATTGCAGCCCACCTTCATCAAGGTGTAAGATTCGTCATGGTAGTGGTAGCCATGTGCAAACAGGGGTCGTCGTGGTGTGTCTGAGTTTTAGCTAAGGCACTCTACAGAATCAGTAGCGATTTAAGTAGTGTTCCCGCCAGTGAAAACTAGAGCTCGCAACCAGACGTTGTACGGATAAAGGCTAACGCTAGGTGCCGCCATGTTAATCAAACGAGGTGGCTGTAATATTAAAACTAATAAAAAAGTTTGAATCAGAGTATGAGAAAAAAAAACAGCGGCCGAGAATGGTCTCGTGGCGGTTGCCCTGCAGGTTTTTTCGAGTATGTGTAACGGTCTGGGTGTTTCCTTAAGATGCGGAAATAGCTTGTACACGTTTTAAGGAAAGGCTGTACATATCAAAGCAATAGAAATTTTTTATAAACATGGGCACGGAAACGTTTCCTTACTGAGTTACAACTTCCGGAAGGGAAACAGTTTAGATTGAAGGTTGTAACTCCAGAAAGAAGCGTTTCCAGACCTATGCTTATGGGAACACTTTTTATTGCCTTGGTGTGTAAAACCTCCCTTTAAAGTTGTGCAAACTATTTTCGAATTTCGAGAAAACACTTTCACAAATTTAAATTATCTCGAAAACCGTTAGGTTTGGAGACTTTCAACACGAGTACACGTCAAGAAATAGGATTTCTCTAACAAAAGTTAAAGAAAAACAGTAGAAGTATTTCTAAAAGAAGAGTATCAGCGACCTCACCCCTTTGTGTAAACCTTTTTATGAGTATGATACTATACAAAATTTATTTATGTTATACAAGGTGAATTTTTTTATGTTAATAAGTAAAGCAGTTGTAAGCGCCACTTTTAAAGGTTCATATCTATAATATGCAGCATTTTACAGCTAATGCTTATAAAGACTTTTTGTCCTTTGTTTATACTACACTTTTCTGGAACACCCTGTATACCAAACGCAAAATATATCAGTCAAATTTTGAATAATAAATATTTACTAATTTACAGATAAACTGTTTATTATTACAAATAACCCATGAAGATATTAACTTTACGGCCAACGGCTTCTTTGTAATAGACGGAACAGTTATTTATTCAGTAAGTTGATTTATTACAGTTTGCAATTTACAATCTCACATAATCGCACTTTTCAGATTACGAGTGCAGTCATTACCTGCATTATTATGTTTGTCCAATTTGATTTTCAGTATCCTCTTGTTGCAACAAAAAGTTCTGCATGAAAGTTTACTTTAATATGAGCTTGTACTCGTATTATTATGTTGATAACAGTGTCATTAATAATGTAGATATTTATTTCACCTAGCTGTAATAAATGGAAATTAAGAATTGTTTAAATTGAAGTCTTAGCTAATTGTAAAACAAAATATAAATCTTTGAATAAACAACAATAGTAATAGTAATGTCGTATTTCTTCGTTAAGCTGAAATTAATATTTTTTTTATTTATGAAGCCATTTCTATTCACGTTAAGTTTATAGTAAAAATCAAAAGTATTAAAGTTTAACCAAGTGTGATAATAGTATATTATACAACTAGCGCCAAACGGCCAATTTTTTTTGCACGAATGCGAACGTTGTAGACCGAGTTGATAGGCGAGATCTACAATCGTTTGAGTGCAATAAAAACTGTTTGGCATGTGTTGAATACGCTATTCTTTCTACGCGCGTGTCAAAAGTAAGGAGAAATTACAACCATAATTGAAAAAAAATATAGAAAACCGAAGCTACTTTTAATTAGTATCTGAAAGTATTAGATTTAATTTTTTCAAATGCCGTTGCTATGTTTTGGATGGATTTTGCTTAAAAAATTTTTTTTTCGCTCTAATGTTTAAAATGGACATTTTTTTACTAAAAACTGTGTCGAAAATTGGGAGGGGTAAACCACAGGCTAAAATTTGTAAACCGACTTCCCCTTAGTGAAAGACTTCCCCTAGAGCTTCTTTGAACTTTCCGGACTTTCCTCGAACTTTCCTTGGATTTCCCTAGGACTACCATCCGATTGTCTTTTGTAATCCCGAAATGTATTTGTAATGCGCATGTTGTAAAAAGAATATAGTTATAGGTCATACAAAACCGCATAAATATTTTTTTCGTTAATTATTGCCAGTTTTGACGTTTTAAAACTAAATGTATTAATTTCTTTTTCATTTTTTTTGCACAGTAAACCGGTACATTGTTCAATGCAAATAAGAAGGTTGGGTCAACAAGCAGCTTATTTATTATTTTGTATGAAGTATTCGGAGTAAATGTTTTTGACCGGTTGCAATTGAGCGGTTCCCAACTCGGCGGTAACCAATTGCGGTGCCGACTAGACGGTGGCTCAATTGAGCAGTGACCTGATTGTGTGGCACCCGCATAATCGGTAACTTAATTGAGCTGTGACCCGATTGAGAGATCATTAAATAATAAGAAAATAGAATTAAAGAAGTTTATTTTAATCAAATTTGGAGAACTCGAAGATTCATTGAGTGCAGGGGTTGAAAAAAAACGGAAACGGAAATAAAGCATTTGCACATTTTACTTATCTAGATTAAGATATTGTCCTTCACCTTTTCTGTATTTTGTATTATTTAATTACCGCTCAATCGGGTCACAACTCAATTAAGTCACCGCCTATGCAGGGACCACTTAACCAGGTCACTGCTTAATTGAGCCACCGTCTAGTCGGAAACCGCTCAATCTCAATTGCGTTACCTACCAGTCAAATAACTTCAACCGGGCCACCGCTCAGTTGGGTCACCGCTCAATCGGAACCGCTCAACTGGGGACCGCTCAATTGGGGTTATACCAACTTTGCACGTGATTTTAAAAGCTTGCGTTTTTTCAAAGATGTTGTCATTAACAGTGTGGGCGAAGGCCACGGCTTCAGAGTTATTATTACGCTTGCATCAATAAATATTACTGTAAGTCGACTAGTCAAAAATCGTTCTGTAAGTCCAATTAGCCAAAATTTGTATTGTTTATTAGTTTTGTAATAAACCTGGAACTACTGAAAATCTGCAAATACTAAATTCACTTTTTGAGTACTTGACCGAGGGTCTGGACTGCTCCTGGAATATTAAGCTTATATCTAGTCAACTGCACAGGATCCTGAAATATGCACTTTATTTTTAAAAGAGTTGTTTAAATTAAATTGATGTAATTATGATTCTTAGGGTTATGATTATTTGGGATTTCTCCCGTAGCGTCAAAATAGTTAAATTAAAATGATCAAATAATTTTCCCTTAAGGGGACCTGAAAACGAGAGTTAATAATGAAAATAAAACAAAAGGAATAAAGTAAAATATAATATAGTTTATTTATAATTAAGGGAAGACCGCTCCTGAGGAGAGGCTAGGTTTTTACAGCACAATGAGAAGCCTGATTGCTCTCGGCGACTTAAATTTACATTTGAAATGAATTAGAACTAAACTCTGAATGCTTGAATAAAGTTTTGAGCAATGAGAAAATATTGTAATTTATCTTTACTTCAATTTTTCTCAAGATACCAATTAGTGAATCTAATAAATGTTAGTAAAATTATTTTAGACTTTTCTGACCTGACAGAATACTTAATTGCCCTCCGACGGAATTCGAGTGAGTGCGCCTCTGAGTGGGAAATTGGCACAAGTAATTTTATTGGCGAGGCGAATAAATTAATTTAAATTAAACTGATAGTTTCACTGTTTTAACTTTGACTTTGCTTTTATAAAATAAAACCAGTTGTATTAAGTATTAAAAATTTACTTAGTTTTTTGAATTTTAATTTAATAAAGAAACCGATTTCGCGAGTACGAGAAGAACTGACTTTTCGTCTTAAAGATGTAAACCCGAACTGACTGTCGTTTTTCGCGTTTTTTCTTAGCAAAACTTTTCCCCTCCAAGGGATTAGGATTTTTCTGTCTTTCGTTTATTACATACTGTCTTTTACTAGCTGATGCAGGTGCGCACAAGTTGCTTGAACTTCTAATTGCAACCAATGCATTTCCCACACGAAGTGGCTGTTAGTTGGTGTGTTAGCTTTTCGTATTTCGTTACAATTTCTACGGTTCCAACTTATCAACGGATATTACTTAGCATAATTTATAACTTGCACTTTTTAATATGTGGGAATATGTAGATATATAAAAGTTCAACCAACTTTTCCATGACACGAGTTATGTACTACATTAATTTTATTATTGGATTTAATATTTAAACCAATTTGTTTTGAATAATTTCTTTTCCCTTAGCGACTGCTACAGTTTATTAAAAACAACATTAGTTTGACACCACTTACATTTCTCTACATTAAATGAAAAACTATATTTTATGTATTGACTTAAAAACAGGGCTGGTTTATATTTGTTTGCTTCTTTCGATTATTTAATACTCATGTTTTATTAGTGTATTAATATTAAATACCAAAAACACATAGAAACTAAAATAGTTGACTATATTGATGTTTTAATGTATTTTAACACAATTGAACATTCATATTACGGTGTAATTTCTCTCAGATAAGAGAGGTGACCACAGGGCCAAATAAAATGACTGCAGAAATTATGAGACCATTCTTACCGGTATATTATTTATTAAGATTATCCGGGTTACTGTCTTTTCGTATTAAAAACAATTATATTGAAGATAACTCAACTTACAAGAAAATTTCATTTGTTGTTCATTGGAGTTTCATCGGCATTGCTGTGTATACTAGCCACTTTAAGCTACTTCAGGCAAGGTTTTCTGAATACATATATATAGCTTCCTCAACAAGCATTTTAGCAAATACTGCAATTGTATTTTTATGTAATACGGTGTTGTTTGAAAGAATAAAAACATTGTGGACAAATTTTGCTTGCCTTGGCACAACGTTACAGCATAATGGAATAAACGTGAATTACAACAGAATTAAATTCTTTGTGGTATTAATTTTCATGGAAAAATATCTGCTTAAATTAACGTACCATATTTATACATTAACACGTTATTCTATGATTTTCAAAAACTTTAATGCGTTTACTAAGTCAGCACTGAATAACGTTCTGAAGTTTCTTGCCAACACTGTTTATTTTCACTATTTTACTTGCATTATAACATTAAAATTTATACTTGACAAATTAAACAAGGATTTGAAAAAGATGAAATATAATGGAATTGCAAAGGAAAAAGTTGATGGATATAAACAAATTTTTAAAGAGTTACATGGTGTGGTTCAGAATATCAACGATTGCTTTACTTTGCAAATACTAATAAGTTTTTGGCTGGATGGTTCTATTATTGGATTTCATTCTTACAATCTTGTTACGAAGTTTTATAGCAGCCCAAATGCAGCAGATTGGGATTATTCTATTACATTATCGGCACATTGGATTTTTGAATCAGCGAACAATTGATTTAGCGTAGTAATATCGTCGCATTCATGCATAGTTAGTGTAAGTATGAATAACACTTTTTTTATATTATTTTACAGCATTGGTATGTAATTTACACTTTTATTTATAAAGATCGGAATTATATGCACTGAAAAAGCTCAATATGTACGCACAATATGCTTAAAAAGTCAAAATATGCACTTAAACAGTATAATACATAAGAAAAAATACTATTATTATTCGTATGCAAACAATAGAAGTGGATAGGATACGCTAAATATTAAGCTAAATTATACTGAGTCAACGGGTATATAGACTGTTATAAATTAAAATATATACGTAGTATTTGAATATTCGCATTTGATTGCTAACAAAATTGCAAACGAGACATTGTTCTAAATTATTAAAATGTGTTTGTTTTTGGTGAACCATACCACATTTATACTTCAAAACCACATTAATAGTTGGCTGTTTCGCTTACTACAAGAACTCCGAGGTTTTTTTTTTAAAAACTCCTAATAATCTGTCGCGAGCATTTATAGCAACAGCACCCCTCATTTATACTTTGGCAACTCTTCTACGCTAATTTTACAATTAGTGGATTCCAAACCACATTGATCGTTGGCTATTTTGCTTACTACAAAAACTCCAAAGTTGTTTTTTTTGTTAAAACCCTGCGCAATAATATCACGAGCATTTGTAGTAATTGCTTCGCATTTATACTTTGGCAACTTTTCTACGCTAATTTTGCAGTTAGTGGATTTGAAGCCACATTGATCGTTGGTTGTTTCGCTTACTTCAAGAGCTTTAAGATTTTTTTTTGTTCAACCTCTGCGTAATATGTCGCGAGCATTTGTAGCAACTGCAATTGCACCCCGCATTTATACTTTGGCAACTCTTCTACGCTAATTTTACAGTTAGTGGATTCAAAACCACATTGATCGTTGGCTATTTTGCTTACTACAACAACTCCAAAGTTGTTTTTTTTTTGTTAAAACTCTGCTCAATATGTCACGAGCATTTGTAGCAATTGCTTCGCATTTATACTTTGGCAACTCTTCTACGCTAATTTTGTGCATAAAAAACCACAATTATATTGAAAAAGAAATACGTAAGTGCATTTAATCTTGACCTTTATTTATCTAAAATTGTCAAATAAGGCTCTCAAATGAAGTCCATGGTTGCTAAAATTATATGTTTTATTTCTAAAATGTCTGTATATTTCAGGCAAAAAGAATAAAAAACACTTTATTAAAAATTGTGAATTCATCTGACGATTTTTGGACTAGAAAGGAGGTATGTAATTCTACAATTTTTAAATAACAGCATTTTTAATATTCCTTTCCGTAACATGGTTTGTTTTGACTGACAAACATAGCACTATTATCATTTGGTATTTATTTGTTAAAGTACGCAGTTTTAACAACTTTGTGTGCTGTGAGGAGTTATTTGAATTATGGTACTAGTGATTACAATTTTTGAAAAATGAAACAACGGAAGTACGTGCATATTAATCAAACACTTTAAAAAAAGTGTCGCCGACACAAATTCGCCCAGACATGGTAGATGTATAAAGCCCTGTACACACCGGACACACGTTTCTGTTCATTGCCGTTGCCGCTTTTGGCCGTCATTTGTAGGATTTTGGCAGCGAATACGAACGTTTGTATAAAAGCTATTTACATC
Organism: Ctenicera cuprea; assembly: GCA_958336395.1. NCBI lineage: Eukaryota > Metazoa > Arthropoda > Insecta > Coleoptera > Elateridae > Ctenicera > Ctenicera cuprea. The sequence continues at coordinate 18,368,281 of OY284494.1, forward strand.
TGAATGTAACTAAGCAAACTCGCATCTTCCGTATCCGTAGTTTTTTCGCTTATTCGCAGACATTTCTAGTTGCGTCACTCCCTCTCTTATTCTTATTGTTAGCAAAAAGCATGAAATAGCGCGCAAAATGGTGCACAAGTGACGAACAGCAGCGAATGATGGAGTCAACGGAGTAACGTTCACAGCCATTTGTTAGCTCGCAATTTTTTTGTAGTTTTCAAGTTTTCCTACAACAAGTGTGAAACGTTCGTTTGCATTTATACTTTCCACAGCGAATTGATTTCTTGCTCACTTGCTACAACTTCTGACAAACGAATGGATGCGAATAGGTAGGAACTCGAACAAACGGAAAAGTTCGTCGGGTGTGTCCAAGGCTTTAGAAGTTAATGTTTCTTCGTATATCAAATTGTTGAAAATCACTTCTGTAAAAGTGAGCAGAGAATTTAGGCTTGGGTGTCAGTTAGAGAACAAAGTAACAACATTTTTCAGGGGGATGTAAACACACAAGTATAGATATTTTTATCCAAAAATGCAAATGATTTTGTTTCTTTTTCCTTATTTGCTTCTGTTACGGAAAATTAATATTGAACCATCCCTGCACGTAAAAATTAAGAAGCTAGTTTACAGATAAATTGCTTTTTACTACAACTTTCCCATGAAGAAATTACTTTTAAACCTAATGGATTTTTTGTGTTAGATGGCACACTTATTTTTACAGTAAGTTATTTCATAAATTGTTTGCTTACTTGTTTTACAATGTTGATTTTCAGATTGCAAGTGCATTGACTTCTTCTATTATTATATTAATTCAGTTTGATCTTGGACACCCACAAACTAAATGCAATTTAATGGAAATCCAATTGTCATTGCGAACGAGGTACAAGCTTTTCGCAATAATGATAGTACTAGAATTAAAATAGCTTAAAAACAATGTTGTTTGACATTATTTTATGTGTATAAATATCGATATTAAAATCTTAATTGCAGTTATTTTAAATAGAAATATTACATCACTATTGAAAATTTCATTAACTCCGTTTTTGTATTTTATTCCATTTTTTCTTTCTTCCCCGCCCCGCTTATCGCGCCTCGGCACACTTACTGTTTTTCCACGGGTAGGGGGGAGGGTGAGAGCAAAGGCGAGGACGAAGTCAAGGACAAGGGTGAAGGAGAGGGCGAGAGCGAGGGCGAAGCCGAATATTTCTCAAAAACTAACAACGATTTTTTTTAAATTTTGTAAGCACATAGAGCTGGAGATGAGCTACAATATGGTTCGAGACCCGGCTCGTTAAATACACTATAATGCCTTTTCTAAATTTATTAAAATTTTTGGGTTAACAGTTATATATATTCCAAGACGAGTTCGACGAGATCGGGATGAAATTTATTATTTGTAAATACCTTATATCCGAGTCGATGGATGGTTTTGCCGCAGAATTTTGATATTTGGCAGTTTAGTACAGTTAAGTGGTCTGAATGATATGCTAAGTTTGCGACCTCGCAATGGCGCCTCGCAAAATGTATTCACTGTCAGAGTATATAAAAAAATTACTAAGAAACAATAGGCTAAATCTAGCTATAAAATATGATGAAATTAAAAGTTCTGTATGAAGTTAACGTCGTTTTAAATGAGACACCGGAAGTTTAACCATCTAACGTAAGCTAAGCGCCAGATACAGAAGAATAGATAACGGATACGTAACTTGAAAAAGGCAGTCAGACGAAGCTGAAGCACAGAAAACCAGGTGAAGAGATCTGCAGAGGCCGCCAACCTAAGCTGAGCGCCAGATACGTACGTAATACTAATGATCCCCAACTTATTCTTGCAGTGTGGGCACTAAGGGGTAAAAACTAACAGCACGTGTCCAGATGATAATGTAATTCCAGAGGTCCCTAGCAAAAATACAAAACTCGGTAGCACGAGGTCACGTTAACCTAAATGCTATATTTCTTAGAATCACTACTTCCGTGTGTTTTCCCACGGAAAACGAGACGACCGCATTTATCGAAAAAAAAAGTGTTGTCCATCAAGACAATGCACGGGAAATAACTTTGCGAAATTAAATAAATTCAAAAAAATTAATTTTATTTAATAACGGATTACAATACAACTTGCTTGGAACAAGATCAGTACAATAACGCCCTTCTCTAGGGATACAAAAGCTTATATAATAAAGGTACGCACTTACACACATTTATGGCCGGATGTTAGTGAAACTAAAGTCGGCTGGATCTATGACCATATTTGGTAAAATCCTTTCTTCCCTTAGACAGGAAATCCTTATGGTTTTATACATTATACTAAGACAAGGTTTGAATTTTGTATATGATAATTCGTCCCTTAACAAGTTTAAAATTGCAGATTTTATTAATTTACGTAAAATCGAGATTTTACTTAAGTTTTTTAATTTCAATTCTTCAATTGGTGTAACTTCAATAATTTGATTCTTGAAAATTTTACTCTGCAATTTTTTATACAACATTTTTCGTTTTAATATCAATACAATAATTATAATAACAAACATTAGAGTTACAATAAATGAAATAGTAGAAGTCCCAAATATTATATGAGAATGCAGGTTTGTTTCTAATTTTTCTGGTAATTTTACGAATTGATTTTTAATTTTCTTAATATCTGTTAAATCAATATGAGTTAGGTTTAGATGAGTTATTTTGTTTTCTTTAAAGTGGGAGATATTAAGTTTTGCAATATGTGGTACTTCTATTTTATAATTACTTAATGTATTACCTTGATTAATAAGCATATCCGCACCATTCACTAGCACTTCACATTTATTTGGCACTTGTATGCTAAACGTTCCTAATAAGGTTTTTCTATAATTATTATTTAAACACTTTATTTCTAAAACTAATTCTATCTTAGTTGCTAACAACCAAAGTGTTTTAGTCACCTGGTTTATCTTATATGTATCTAAGTCGATACGATTGATGTTACAACTTTTATGTTGTAAAAAAGCTAATAATTGTGTTTCGCAAATTAAATCATTAGATAGTTTTAAAGAAAATTTATCTCTGCAAAAGTATTCTTCAAGGTGTATCTGAATACAATTTTGTTTAGTTGGTATACTGATCTTTTTTGTAAATAAAATATCAGAATGGGTTGGTACTATTAAGCGAAATAAGTTCGTTTCTTTTTCTAATACAGGTAACGGTATTAATTTATAATAGTCAAATTGTTCTTCTTTAATCATAGGTATTTCAATAATAAAAACTAAGGTGTTGAGTATTCTATATGCTTTTATATTTAATATTTGCTCGTAATAAGCAATATTATTAATTTCATTAGGAAAAGGCAATTTATATTAATTGTTGAGATGGTTTTCAATATTATCTATTTCGAACATTAAATCAACAATATCGATAATTGATGGATGAAAAGTATTTATCTTGGAAAAGGTTAAATCATTTTCTAGAGTATTTAGAGTGGTAAGTAATAATTGTAATAAGGATATAATTTGAGTTTGTAAACCGTACATATTTATTACATCGTGAGTTCGTGCTACTTCATTAGTTAACCTATACTTCATTTCTTCTATCTGTACTTGAATAATTTCTTGATTTGATTTTAGAATTGAAGTAGTGTTTTCAAAATTTTTGATAGCTTGTTTAGTTAGTGATGTCTGTTCTCGAATGGTTACTTTAATTGCTTTATCAGTATCTTGCAAATCCATGATAGCTTTATCATAGTTTTCACCATCCTTGGCATCTAAATTGCCCGTGATAAATTTAAATACGGAACCAAGTCCTTCTGCTAAACTTCTCTTATGTTTGTGTTGAGGAAATAAATGATTTAATTTTTTAGTTCTTTCTTTAACTAAAATTTCCATAGTAGAATGTAAATTATCAAATCTTTGTTTATAGAAAATAAATTGTTTATTTGTTTCTGGTTCTGATTCAAAAGTTATTAATATGTTTTTAACATTATTTTGCAAATTATTAAATTCTTGTATTAATGGATCGCATTCTAAATTCTTTATTAACGTCCAGGAGGATTCTTGGATTTTTGCACGACCTAATTTTAGAGGATAAAGTCCAGGGTTATCACTTAAATCAATTATTTTTACATCTTGTGCTTCTGATTGGTACATCAATCTGAAGATTGAGTAGATCCTGTAACAATTTTTAATTCGTTAATATGTGTTTTTCTTTTAATTTTATTATTTGATTTACTAACTAAAGTGCAAACGTTTTTATCATTTAAACTTTCAACTAGATAGGGACCTTCAAATTTTGGTTTTGATTTGTTTCTAAAATCTGTTTTGATATAAACTTCTTGTCCTATTTTAATCTTGATTCTTTGCGTTTTTCGTTATTGTTACTTATAACTTTTTGTTTTCCTTCTAAATTATTTTCTTGCAATATTTCATAAAATGATTACATTTTTTCTTTATGAGAATTAACATAATTTTCATAATATTTATCATAATTTAATTCATTCAAATTTTCTGCTGATGTGTGTCCAAATAATACTTCACGTGGTGTGCATTTTAAACTTGAATGTATTGAATTATTATATCCTATAATGGCATAATAAATTTTAATTTTTGTGTCTTCTTTAGGGTGAATTGAATTTAGTATACGATAATGTTCTCATAGAGTTGAATGGAAACGTTCAATGATACTATTTGATTCACGATGTTTAGGGGTAGTAATATGAGGAGATATTTTGTGTAATTGTAGTAAATTATTAATGATGGTAATATTGAATTCATTATCAGCTACAATTTCTTGTTGTATTTCATACGCACAAAAGTATTTTATTAATTTTTTAGCTATATCTGTAGAGTTCTTGGTTTTTTAATTGATAAGCTTGAGCGTATCTTGAACATATATCAATAATGGTAAGGAAGATTTTATGATTGATATGGAATATGTCCATGTGAATTATTTGAAAAGGTTTGTTAGGTGTTTCAGTCAAATTGAAAGGTACTTTATTGGGTTTCCTATTATATGTTTGCGTGTTACAAATTAGGCAATTATCAACATAAGACTTTGCCAAATTTTTCATATCATTCCAATAATACTTTCTTTTTAGTTGTGTTAATGTTTCGTCAATACCTCTATGGTTGTTTTTTCCATTGTGATATTTATCAATTTCCCTAATTTGATCTTCTTTGTTTATTAAATGAATTAGTTGTTGATTGCATCTAAAGAATGTGGGTTTATTTTCGTTTGTAATAGTTGTAATGTATTTAGAATTCTTGATAAAATATTTCTTCTGGAAAATAACAAAAGTATTTCTTTTTTGGTTCGCAAAAGTAGTTTAGTAAATTTTTAAATTGGTCTAAATAGTTTAAGTTATTGATAGGTACAATTATTTGTTTGTGACTTTCTAGGGTTTGTCTAGGGTTGTTCACGTATAGGCACAGCTACATTCGATTCTTCTTGTGAATGAACTGTATCATTAGTATTGGGTATTGGTGGTTCGGGTAATACTATTTGGTCAAATACTTCCGATAAGCTTGATGTTGTGTCGTTTTTTTCTTGCGTAATAATTTCGTCTAAACCTTGTAAGAGTTGTTCTAAGTTTTCTTCGTTGTTGTTAATCATTGAGACGTTGTCTTCTACTTCATTCTTATGTAATTGAATCCTTGATAATGCGTCAGCTACTTTACTAGTGTTTCCGGATTTATATTGAAGAGTATAATCAAATTCCTCCAATTTTAATTTCCACCTTATAAGTTTACTGGTGGGTTCTTTGATAACATTTAGCCATATTAAGGGTCTATGATCTGTTTCTAAAGTAAATTTGCGTCCATATAAATGAGGTCGAAAATACTTAGTAGCCCACACTAAAGCTAGGAGTTCATGCTCTATAGTGGAGTATTTTGTTTCTGTTTCATTCAAAGTACGACTAGCATAAGCGATTGGATGTCCTTGTTGTGACAAAACTGCTCCAACTGATACACCAGAAGCATCAGTAGTTAAAACAAATTCTTTACTAAAGTCGGGGTATTTAAGTACTGAGTCATTACATAAAATTGTTTTTGCATTATTAAATGATTTTTTGAAATTTTCGTCATGTACAATTTTGGCACCTTTTTTTAGGCATTTTGTCATTGGTTTTGTGAGTTCTGCAAAATTCTTAATAAAACGTCTATAGTAGCCTAATAGTCCTAAGAATGCTTTTATTTCTTTAGTGGTTTTAGGTATAGGATAATTTTGAATTGCTGTTATCTTTTTAGGATTAGTCTTAATTCCTTCAGGTGTTATTACATATCCGAGAAAATCTATTTCTTTACGTAAAAATTCCGATTTATCAAGCTGTGTTTTTAAACCAATTTTTCTAATTTTTTCAAAAATATTTTTGAGTCTTGAGATATGTTCTTGTAGGGAAGTAGAATAAATGATAACATTATCTAAGTACACAAGACATTGTGTGTCCGTTAAACCTTTTAATACATTATTCATAAGTCTTTGAAACGATGCAGGAGCATTTTTTAATCCAAAAGGCATTCGATTAAAATGGTAGTGTCTATCTTCTGTAGAAAAAGCCGTTTTTTCTCTGTCTTTTTCTTCTAATTCAATTTGATGAAATCCGTTGGCTAAATCTAAAGTTGAAAAATAATTGCATTTTCCTAATTTATCTAGAATGTCTGTAATTTGTGGTAATGGAAATTTGTCTTTCATTGTCTTTTCGTTTAATTTTCTGTAATCGATAACAATACGAAATTTCTTTTTGCCGGAAGCGTCTTCTTTCTTAGGGACGATCCAGATGGGGGAATTGTAAAGCGATTCGCTATGTTCAATTATGTTTTCTTCTAGCATTTTATTCATTTGATTTCTTACTTCTTCTCGATAAGCAAAAGGGTATCTATAATTTTTAGTGTAAACTGGTTCTTTATTAATTGTGCGAATGTGATGTTTTGTTAAATTGGTAGATGTTAATGGAATGTCAGGGTGATAAAAAATATCTTTATAATCTTGACAAAGTCCTATTAAAAGTTTAATGTAATGAATTTACTAAAGCTAATGTTATTTTTCTCTTTAATACGTACTAACTTGTTTTAAGTACTAAATTATTGTTTACCAACTTCATTGACGAAACCATTTATTTGTGTAAACAGAATTATCTAATTGACATTGTTGTTTATAATTTACTTTCGAATGTTTAGTCAGTTACATCTTGAAATTGTAATATTCACATCCGAAACAACTTTTAGAATTTCAAATAAGTCGATAACAAAATGCTGTCTATAAAGGTTGGAAGTATTTTAGAACCCTTTATTCCGGTATATTACTTATTGAGACTAACTGGATTGTTACCTTTGCGTATTCGAAACAATTACATAGAAGTAACGTCGTTTTATAAGAAAATTTCGTTTGTTGTCCATTTCAGCATTATTGGCTGTCTCTTGTACAGAACAAAATTTGAAATGAAACAGAGAAAACTTTCTGTCTATTTGGATGCATTATACGTAGTTGCTATGGTATTATGTAGTAGCGTTGCCTTTTTATGCACCACGGTTAACTCTGAACGAATAAAGACACTGTGGGAAAAGTATGTCCACCTTGGTGAAATACTACAATACAACGGAATATGTGTAAAATACAACAAAATAAAATTTTTAATTGTACTGGTTTTACTAGTAAAGTATATTATTAAACTCCTGTATTATATGTTGCAACCTGGTGTTCTTGTGGATTTAAAATTAGAGATGTATATTTTGCAATTTCTTCTCACTACATGGTATTGTCATTATTTTACTTGCACTATAACTTTAAAATTTATACTGCAAGGGCTTACTCAAGAACTAAGAAAAATAAAGCACACAAATGGAACTTTAAATAGGAAAGTTGTTTTCTATAAGAAAGTGTTTCACAAGCTACATAATTTGGTCCAAAATATTAATGATGGTTTCTCTTTACTATTATTGGTTAACATAGCTTTGGATTATCTAAGTATTGGATTTCATGCCTACAATCTTGCCACAAAGTGCTACAACAGCACAAATGCAGTAGATTGGAATATGTCTGCTATATCATCGACGTACTGGGCTTTCGAATCCACTGTCAATTTACTTAGTATTACTATTCCTTGTCATTTGTGCATTGTTAGTGTAAGTACATACCTGTAATAATCATTGGTCGCAGCATTACGATACCAACATATTTAGATACATTTGTTACATATTTTCTACTTTCGATAAATGCTAAAACATTTAATACTTTTTCATATTTTAGATAAAAAAAATGAAGAATACCTTACTAAAGATTATAAACACTTCTAATGACCTTCCAACCAGGCAAGAGGTGTGCAGTTACATTTTAACAGATTATACAGGGCGTCTCTAAAAAGTAGACAAAACGTTTTAAAAAGCATGGGATCTTTTATGCTTCCATTTAGTTTCGTTTATGGACCTTTAAAATTGTCCTATTTGCTATATTAAAAAATCTACTATGTGTAACATAAACAGGCAGGACGGTCAGGTACTCTCATTTCTGCGAAAGGCGTGAACAAAGACACTTGCGCGGAGTTGGCGTTGTAACAGTCACTTCGATGCTTTTAACTTGATACGTCCATCTCTCTTCGGAGAAATTCACAGTCTTCTTGCACCAAGAAAGACTGTGCGAGTGATTTTACAAGGTGGAGTGTTTGCTAGCGTCCAGTACTGGTGCCAAATCACTGAAGTTCTCTGAAATAGGAACCCCCGCTCCCTAGCCGAGGTTATAAAAATGCCTACGTCCCACCCACTGCGTTCGAGAGACTACATGGGCTATAAATCTGCCTATATAAACTGGCTGGTTGGAAACCATCGATATGCAGGAGACGCTGACATCCAGGAAGGAGTCGTGTCTGTTGCCTCTATAGGGACTTAAACTCTATGAGCGAGGTTACACTTGGTCTGTTCACGTCCATAATCAAAATATCAGCTCAGAACTTCGGCTGTTTTGAAAAGTCCAACCAGTGACTTCCTGTAGTGGTGCTAGGGTGATCAAGTCTAGTCCGCGAGGGAATTGCAGCCCACCTTCGTCAAGGTGTAGGATTCGTCATGGTAGTGGTAGGCATGTGCAAACAAGGGTCGTCGTGGTGTGTCTGAGTTTTAGCTAAGGCACTCTACAGAATCAGTAGCGATTTAAGTAGTGTTCTCGCCAGTGAAAATTAGAGCTCGCAACCAGACGTTGTACGGATAAAAGCTAACGCTAGGTGCCGCCATGTTAATCAAACGAGGTGGCTGTTATATTAAAACTAATAAAACAGTTTGAATCAGAAAATGAGAAAAAAAAAACAGCGGCCGAGAATGGTCTCGTGGCGGTTGCCCTGCAGGTTTTTTCGAGTATGTGTAACGGTCTGGGTGTTTTCTTAAAATGCGGAAATAGCTTGTACACGTTTTAAGGAAAAGCTGTACATATCAAAGCAATAGAAATATTTTTTAAACATGGGTACGGAAACGTTTCCTTACTGAGTTACAACTTCCGGAAGGGAAACGGTTTAGATTGAAAGCTGTAACTCCAGAAAGAAGCGTTTCCAGACCTATGCTAATGGGAACACTTTTTATTGCCTTGGTGTGTAAAACCTCTCCTTAACGTTGTGCAAACTATTTCTGGATTTCGAGAAAACACTTTCACAAATTTAATTTATCTCAAAAACCGTCAGGTTTGGCGACTTTCAACACGAATTCACATCAAGAAATAGGATTTATCAAACAAATGTTTAAAAAAACAGTAAAATTATTTATAAAGGAAGAGTACCAGCGACCTCATCCCTTTGTGTGCCTATAAGAAGATTTAGAAACGAAAACTAGCGCAAAACATAAACCTTTTTATGAGTATGATACTATACAAAATTTATTTATGTTACACAAGGTGAATTTTTTTATATTAATAAGTAAAGGAGTTTTAAACGTCACCTTTAAAGGTTCGTCTCTCAAATTCAGCATTTTAGAGCTGATGCTTGTAAAGACTTTTTGTCCTATGTTTATACTACGCTTTTCTGGAACACCCTGTATATCAAACGCAAAATATATCAGTCAAATTTTGAATAATAAATATTTACTAATTTACAGATAAACTGTTTATTATTACAAATAACCCATGAAGATATTAACTTTACTGCCAACGGCTTCTTTGTAATAGACGGAACAGTTATTTATTCAGTAAGTTGATTTATTACAGTTTGCAATTTACAATCTCACATAATCGCACTTTTCAGATTACGAGTGCAGTCATTACCTGCATTATTATGTTTGTCCAATTTGATTACCAGTATCCTATCGTTGCAACAAAAAGTTCTGCATGAAAGTTACTTTAATATGAGCTTGTACTCGTATTGCTATGTTGATAACAGTGTCATTAATAATGTAGATATTTATTTTACCTAGCTGTAATAAATGGAAATTAAGAATTGTTTAAACCGAAGTCTTAGCTAATTGTAAAATAAAATATAAATCTTTGAATAAACGATAATAACAATAGTAATGTCGTATTTCTTCGTTAAGCTGAAATTAAAATTCTTTTTTTATTTTTGAAGTCTTTCATTCTAGTTAATTTTATACTAAAAATCAGAAGTATCAAAGTTTAACCAAGTGTGATAATAAATAGTATATTATGCAACTAGCGCTAAAAGGCCAATTTTTTTGCACGGATGCGAACATTGTAGACCGAGTCGCTAGGCGAGATCTACAATCGTTTGAGTGCAATAAAAGCTTTTTGCCATGTGTTGAATACGCTATTTTTTCTACGCGCGTGTCAAAAGTAAGGAGAAATTACAACCATAATAGGAAGAAAATTAGAGAACCGAAGCTACTTTTGATTAGTATCTGAAAGTATTAGATTTAAGTTTTTCAAATGCCGTTGCTATGTTTTGGATGGATTTTGCTTTAAACTTTTTTCGCAGTAGTTTTAAAAAAATTTTTTTCGCACTTGCATAAAATTTTTTTTTGATCTAATGTTTAAAATGGGAATTTTTTTTACTAAAAACTGTGTCAAAAATTGGGAGGGATAAACCACAGGCTAAAATTTGTACACCGACTTCCCCTTAGTGAAAGACTTCCTCTAGAGCTTCTTTGAACTTTCCGGACTTTCCTCGAACTTTCCTTGGATTTCCCTAGGACTACCATCCGATTGTCTTTTGTAATTCCGAAATGTATTTGTAATGCGCAGGTTGTAAAAAAAAATATAGTTATAGGTCATACAAAACCGCATAAATATTTTTTTCGTTAATTATTGCCAGTTTTGAAGTTACAAATTAAATGTATTAATTTTTTTTTCTTTTTTTTTTGCGAAGTCAACCGGTACATTGTTCAATGCAAATAAGCAGTTTGGGTCAACAAGCAGCTTATTTATTATTTTGTTTGAAGTATTCGGAGTAAATGTTTTGACCGGTTGCGATTGAGCGGTTCCCAACTCGACGGTAACCAATTGCAGTGCCGACTAGACGGTGGCTCAATTGAGCAGTGACCTGATTGAGTGGTCCCCGCATAAGCGGTAACTTAATTGAGCTGTGACCCGATTGAGAGATCATTAAATAATAAGAAAATAGAATTAAAGAAGTTCATTTTAATCAAATTTGAAGAACTCGAAGATTCATTGAGTGCAGGGGTTTTACAAAAAAGCGGAAACGGAAGTAAAGCATTTGCACATTTTACTTATCTAGATTAAGATATTTTCCTTCACCCTTTCTGTATTATGTATTATTTAATTACCGCTCAATCGGGTCACAGCTCAATTTAGTCACCGCCCATGCGGGGACCACTCAATCAGGTCACTGCTCAATTGAGCCACCGTCTAGTCGGAAACCGTTCAATCTCAATTGCGTTACCTACCAGTCAGAGAACTTCAACCGGGCCACCGCTCAGTTGGGTCACCGCTAAGTCGGATACCGCTCAATCGGAACCGCTCAACTGGGGGCCGCTCAACTGGGGGCCGCTCAATTGGGGTTATACCGACTTGGCACATGATTTTAAAAACTTGCGTTTTTCAAAAGATGTTATCATTAAAAGCGTGTGCGTAGGCCACGGCTTCAGTGTTATTATTACGCATTGCATCAATAAATATTACTGTAATTCGACTAGTCAAAAATCGTTCTGTAAGTCCAATTAGCCAAAATTTTTATTGTTTATTAGTTTATTAGAAACAATATTAGTTTGACACCATTTACATTTTTCTACATTAAATGAAAAACTATATTTTATGTATTGACGTAAAAACAGGGCTGGTTTATATTTGTTTGCTTCTTTCGATTATTTAATGCGCATGTTTTATTAGTGTGTTAATATTAAATATCAAAACCACATAAAAACTAAAATACTTGACTATATTGATGTTTTTAATGTGTTTTAACACAATTGAACATTCATATTACGGCGCAATTTCTCTCAGACAAAAGAGGTGACCACAGGGCCAAATAAAATGACCGCAGAAATTATGAAACCTTTCTTACCGGTATATTATTTATTAAGATTATCCGGGTTATTGTCTTTTCGTATTAAAAACAATTATATTGAAGATAACTCAACTTACAAGAAAGTTTCATTTCTTGTTCATTGGAGTTTTATCGGCATTGCTGTTTATATTAGCCAGTTTAAACTACTTCAGGCAAGGTTTTCTGAATACATATATATAGCTTCCTCAACAAGCATTTTAGCAAATACTGCAATTGTATTTTTATGTAATACGGTGTTGTTTGAAAGAATAAAAACATTGTGGACAAATTTTGCTTGCCTTGGCACAACGTTACAGCATAATGGAATAAACGTGAATTATAACAGAATTAAATTCTTTGTGGTATTAATTTTCATGCAAAAATATTTGCTTAAATTAACGTACCATATTTATACATTAACACGTTATTCTATGATTTTCAAAAACTTTAATGCGTTTACTAAGTCAGCACTGAATAACGTTCTGAAGTTTCTTGCCAACACTGTTTATTTTCACTATTTTACTTGCATTATAACATTAAAATTTATACTTGACAAATTAAACAAGGATTTGGAAAAGATGAAATATAACGGAATTGCAAAGGAAAAACTTGATGGATATAAACAAATTTTTGAAGAGTTACATGGTGTGGTTCAGAATATCAACGATTGCTTTACTTTGCAAATACTAACAAGTTTTTGGCTGGATGGTTCTGTTATTGGATTTCATTCTTACAATCTTATTACGAAGTTTTATAGCAGCCCAAATGCAGCAGATTGGGATTATTCTATTACATTATCGGCACATTGGATTTTTGAATCAGCGAACAATTTATTTAGCGTAGTAATATCGTCGCATTCATGCATAGTTAGTGTAAGTATGAATAACACTTTCTTTATATCATTTTAGAGCATTGGTATGTAATTTACACTTTTATTTATTAAGATCGGAATTATATGCACTGAAAAAGCTCAATATGTACGCAAAATATGCTTAAAAAGTCAAAATATGCACTTAAACAGTATACTACATAAGAAAATATAATATTATTTATTTGCAAACAATAGAAGTATATAAGATACTATAAATTCAACTAAATTATACTCAGTTAAATAAACTGTTGTAAATTAATATATATACGTAGTATTTAAATATTCGCATTTGATTGCTAACAAAATTGCAAACGAGACATCTAAATGTATTTGTTTTTGGTGAACCATACCGCATTTATATTTTGGCAACTTTTCTACGCTAATTTTACAGTTAGTGGATTCAAAACATTGATCGTTGGCTGTTTCGTTTATTACAAGAACTCCTATGTTTTTTTGTTTGTTGAAATTCTGCGTAATATGTCGCGAGCATTTGTAGCAACTGCACCCGGCATTTATACTTTGGCAACTCTTCGCTACGCCAATTTTACAATTAGTGGATTTGAAACCACATTGATCGTTGGCTATTTCGCTTACTACAACAACTCGAAGGTTTTCTTTTGCTAAAATTCTACACAATATGTTACGAGCATTTGTAGCAATTGCTTGGCATTTATATTTTGGCAACTCTTTTACGCTAATTTTACATTTAATGGATTCAAACCACAATATCGTTGGCCGTTTCGCTTACTACAAGAACTCCAAGGTTGTTTGTTTTTGTTAAAACTCTGCGTAGTTGGTCGCGAGCATTTATAGCAACTGCAACTACAACTGCACCCCGCATTTATACTTTGGCAACTCTTTTACGCTAATTTTACAATTAGTAGATTCAAAACCACATTGATCGTTCGCTGTTTCGCTTTCTACAAGAACTCCAAGGTTGTTTTTTGTTAAAACTCTGCGCAATATGTCACGAGTATTTGTAGCAATTGCTTCGCATTTATACTTTGGCAACTCTTCTACGCTAGTTTTGCAGTTAGTGGATTCAAAACCACATTGATCGTTGGTTGTTTCCCTCACTACAAGAACTCTAACGTTGCTTTTTTGTGTTAAAACGCTGCGTAATATTTCGTGAGCATTTGTAGCACCTGCAACTGCAACTGCACCCCTCATTCATACTTTGGCAAATCTTCTGAGCTAATTTTACATTTAATGGATTCAAACCACATTGATCGTTGGCCGTTTCGCTTACTACAGGTACTCCTAGGTTGTTAATTTTTGTTAAAACTCTGCGTTGTTTATTTTCAGATTGCAAATGCATTGACTTCTTATATTATCATATTTCTTCAGCTTGGTCTTGCACACCCACAAACTACCAACTAAATGCAATTTAATGGAAATCCAATTGTCATTGCGAACGAGGTACAAGCTTTTCGCAATAATGATAGTACTAGAATTAAAATAGCTTAAAAACAATGTTGTTTAACATGTACTTTATGTGTATAGATATCTATACAAAAATCTTAATGGCAGTTATTTTAAATAGAATATTATATCACTATTCCATTTTTTTATTCGTCCCCGCCCCGCTTATCACGCCTCGGCACATTTACTGTTTTTCACGGGTAGGGGGAGGGTGAGAGTGAAGGCGAGGGCGAAGGCAAGGCCAAGGGCGAGGAAGAAGGCGAGAAGAAGAGCTTACTACAAAAACTCCTTTTTTTTTTGCTAAAATTCAACGCAATATTTTACGAGCATTTGTAGCAATTGCTTGGCATTTTATATTTTGGCAACTTTTTTATGCTAATTTTACATTTAATGGATTCAAACCACATTGATCGTTGGCCGTTTCGCTTACTACAAGAACTTCAAGGTTGTTTATATTTTTTTAAACTCTGCGTAGTTGGTCGCGAGCATTTATACTAACTGCAACTAATTTTACAGTTAGTGAATTCAAAACCACATTGATCGTTGGCTATTTCGCGTACTACAAGAACTCCAAGGTTGTTTTTTTTTTTTCGTTAAAACCATGCGTAATATGTCACGAGTATTTGTAGCAATTGCTTCGCATTTATACTTTGGCAACTCTTCTACGCTACTTTTGTGCAAAAAGAAGCCGCAATTATACTGAAGAAGAAATACGTAAGTGCATTTAATCCCGACCTTTATTTATCTAAAATTGTCGAATAAGGCTCTCACATGAAGTCTAAGGTGGCTAAAATTATATGTTTTAATTTTAATTTTTTGTATATTTCAGGCAAAAAGAATAAAAAACACTTTATTAAAAATTGTGAATTCAGCTGACGATTTTTGGACTAGAAAGGAGGTGTGTACAATTTCTAAATAACATGATTTTTAATATTCCTTTTCCTAACATGGTTTGTTTTGACTAACAAACATCGTACTATTCTTATTTAGTATTATTTGTTAAAGTTAATAAGTACGCAGTTTTAACAAATTTGTGTGCTGTGGGGTGTTATTTGAATTTTGGCACTAGTGACTACAATTTTCGAAATATCAAACAACGGAAGTAGGTGCAAATTGATAAAACACTTTAAAAAAGTGTCGCCGACACAAATTCGCCCAGACATGGTGGATGTATAAAGCCTTGTGCACACCGGACAAACGTTTCTATTCATTGCCGTTGCCGCTTTTGGCCGTCATTTGTAGGATTTTGGCAGCGAAAACGAACGTTTGCATAAAAGCTATTTACATCTGAATGTTACTAAGCAAACTCGCATCTTCCGTATCCGTAGTTTATTCGCTTATTCGCAGACATTTCTAGTTGCGTCACTTCCTCCCCCTCTCTCATTCATACTGTTAGCAAAAAGCATGAAATAGCGCGCTAAATGGTGCACAAGTGACGAACAGCGGCGAATGATGGAGTCAATGGAGTAACGTTCACAGCCATTCGTTAGCTCGTAAATTTTTTGAACTCTTCAAGTTACCCTACAACAAGTGTGAAACGTTCGTTCGCATTTATACCTTTCACAGCGAATTGATTTCTTGCTCACTTGCTAAAAATTCTGACAAACGAATGGATGCGAATAGGTAGGAGCTCGAATAAATGGAATAGTTCGTCGGGTGTGTCCAAGGCTTTAAAAATCAATGTTTCTTCGTATATCAAATTGTTGAAAATCACTTCCGGTTACTGTAAAAGTGAGCAGAGAATTTAGGCTTGGGTGTCAGTTAGAGAGCAAAAAACAACATTTTTTAGGGGAACATAAGCACATTGCAAGTATAGATACAGCATATTTTTATCCAAAAATCCAAATGATTTTGTTTCTTTTTCCTTATTTGCTTCTGTTACGGAAAATTAATATTGAACCATCCCTGTACGTAAAAATTAAGAAAAATTAAGATCAGCTAGTTTACAGATAAATTGCTTTTTACTACAACTTTCCCATGAAGAAATTAATTTTAAACCTAATGGATTTTTTGTGTTAGATGGCACACTTATTTTTACAGTAAGTTATTTCATAAATAGTTTGCTTACTTGTTTTACAATGTTGATTTTCAGATTGCAAGTGCATTGACTTCTTATATTATTATATTAATTCAGTTTGATCTTGCACACCCACAGACTACCAACTAAATGCAATTTAAGGGAAATCCAAATGTCATTGCGAACGAGGTACAAACTTTTCGCAATAATGATAGTACTAGAATTAAAATAGCTTAAAAACAATGTTGTTTGACATGTATTTTATGTGTATAAATATCGATATAAAAATCTTAATTGCAGTTATTTTAAATAAAATATTATATCACTATTAAAAATTTCATAAACTGCGTTTTTTTATTTTATTTTAGTGGCGGTTTCTCCATTGGGTCAAATGGTCATTGACCTCCCAATGAAATAAGAAAAAATAAATAATTACTTTTTGTTTGAGTACGTCACATATTATACACTTTAATATTTAAAAAATACTTTATAGTTAACTTTTGTATGAGATTTCTATGCGAGAACGTTTATTACAGAGCTCCTGCAGGATCCGAAACGCTTGAATGTCTGAGTATTTTGCGCGCAATAAACGAATCTATGCGAGAGTCGTTTGGCTGTCAGTCCCCAATTCAGTTATACGCCACCGAATAAAGCCCCAGCTTAAAGAGCCTTCAAATGAATAAGAGTGAAATAGAAAGCTTATTGCAGTAAAATTCATATTACACAAGCTAAAAGAGAAAAAAAGTATCTGCGTGTTAAAGACTTCAGGATCATGGACCCACAATTTCCGAGAATGATGCTGTCAGATGTCCGTGATAAACGCATGTCAATAGCCGCCTAATTTGCGAAATTCGCACATACATACGCGACGTAGTAGTGTGAATACAGTTGTTGGTTGTGTAATTATAATTTAGTTGTGCTGTACGTTGTCCGTGCAAAATAATTTTGGATTGTGAACGCCATGTAAGAAAATGCTTTCACTTGTTTCCACTGTCTGCTATTTTGTGATAATTCATTGTGTGATATTGACTGCAAACATTTAATAACTAAAATTCAAACACATTTTTTATCGGTAAACCACATGAAAAATTTTGTGCCTTTTGTCAATTTACAATAATTGTATTAGAAAGTGCTTATCGAAAGTCTATAAAAAACTTCAATGAAAATATTGGTTAAAATAGATCATTTTGCTAACGTAAAGGATGGGTTTGTAACGTAAGGCTACTTAAAACTTGCTTAAGAACGGGACCATCGTAATACTCTATCGGGCCGGCTCATCGTCTCGGAACACTAGTAAAAGTGGAGGAGATTAGGGGTTACCGATACTGAATGTCTCGGCCTAAAATCAAGTGAAAGTTGTCGAGATAACGTGCAATAATAGTTTTTATAGATATTTAGTCATACATTTCTGCAATACTGTTATTAGTTATACAATTAAATCATACCAGACCAGGCGAACTATAATGTAAGTATTAAAAGAATAAATAAGGTTTATTTAATATTAGCAAAGAATTATTGGTTACCTACAGCATGCCAAGTACATGCTGCGTTCCTGGGTGCAGGTCTAACTATAAAAACGAACCGTACACTCCCGTTTTTTATTTTCCAAGAAACGAGGAACATAAACAAAAGTGGATACGTGCCATTCATAGAAAAGATTTTGTTCCGACTGGCAAGACGGTAGTTTGCTTAAATCATTTCCATGAGGACTTTCTCGTAAGAAATGATAAATACCAAAACCCCAACGGAAGTATCAATGTGTAGCCAGGAAGAAGACTACCCTGATAGAGGGAGCCTACCCAACAATTTTTCCAAACCATCCCTTGTATATGACTACTAAACCCCCGAAAGGACGAACCAACCCTAAAAATAGAGAACTGAAAAAAGCGATCAACTTGCGATCTATCAAAGAAAAAAAAGAAATAAGAAGAAATATTGCAAGCTTCGATGATCTTAAAAATAAGTATAAATCTAAATTAAAATTACCTAACTTGACTGTAATACATAATGAGGTTTTTATCTGTTTTCTAAATTTAAACATTTTGGAAAATAACTGTCCTGAAATTGAATTTCAATCAAAATTAAACTAGATTTAACATGCGAAATTGATAAAAAATCAAAATTAGTGTCACTGTATACGTATAAACATATTTTGGAAGACAAATTACTATGCAATACTTGGCCAAAGTTGCAACAGTTAATTGAGTTCGTTACAAAAAGTAACAATAGTAATAGCAATGAAAGTAACGATACTAAAGATATTTTAGAACTGCGTTTAAACGAAGTAATTTGTATTTTGAACGAATGTTTAGCTAGTGAAAAAGAAATAAACAAAGTTCGTAGGATTATATTTTTGAAAGAACAAGTTAAATTAACTACGTGTGGCAAAAATCCTAAATATGATACAGAAAGGTTAATCTGGGCATGTTCATTGTATTATTCTTTTCCTGCAGCTTATAAATATATTCGAAATTCAGACACTCTTCAACTACCACACATATCATATCTTAAAAAAATATGCTGTAGCTCTAATGTGGCCCAGTCAGGAATAAACAGTGCCCACCTTAAATATTTGTCAGAAAAACTAAAATTAATTAAGGAAGAGGAAAAAATGGTAAATCTACTTTTGGATGAAATATATGTAAAACTTGAAGTTATCTTAAAAATGGAAAAATTGAAGGTATGAGTGGAAATGATATTACCAAAAAAGCTACTGCAATTCAAACTTTTATGCTTACTTCAGTTCTTTCTAAAAATAGGGTTGTTGTTGGTTTGTTTCCAGTTCAAAATTTAACTGCAAATTATTTAAAAAATATAATACAACAATTAACTAACATTGGATACGAAATTATTTGTTTGGTATCGGACAACAATAAAGTGAATCGGAAATGTTTTGAAATTATTTGTGGCGGGAACATAAGTAATTCAATAATTAATGAACATAACGGTAAACCTATATTTATTTTGTTCGATACCGTACATTTATTCAAGAGTATTAGAAACAATTGGATAAATCAGAAAGATTATTCTCAAATATTTTACATACCGCCACTCCAATTGGATAATGGTTCAAATAATGAACCCAGTCAGGAAACTAGCGAAATTAAGTACCTAGATGCTAGGTTTTTACATCTACGTTCTTTGTATTACTTTGAGCAATCAAAAATTATAAAACTGGCCCCTAATCTTAACAAAACTGTATTAAATCCTGCTGGATTACAGAGACAGAATGTTTCACTTTGCGCAAAGATATTTGACGAAAAAAATATCTCAGCGTTAAAGACAGTACAAGATGAATTAAAGATTAAGCCTGATGGTACAATTATTTTTCTGAATACAATACTACGTTGGTGGAAAATTGTTAATTGCAATTCACCTTACAAAGGTCGAAATCTGAGAGATCCGTACTGTGACGGATCCAGTTGTCGGAAAATGATAAAAATTTAATGTTCTTGAACAAATTTATACTTTGGTTAAAACGATGGGATCTCTTAGAAGTTCCAAACGTTGATAAGCGACACGGAAAATTGACAAACCAAACACAACAAGCGCTACTGCATACATGTGAAACAATAACATTGTTATGTAAATATTTACTGGAAAATTGTCATTTCAAATACATTTTATTAGCAAAATTTCAAAGTGATCCCCTAGAAGGGCGATTTGGGCAATACAGGCAAATGTGTGGCGGAAGCTACAATGTATCTGTAGTACAAATATTAGAAGCTGAAAAAAAATTAAATTACTTAGTTTATTGAAAATTAAATCGGCTCGAGAATGGAGAGTTTTAAATTAAATCTCTATTTTCGGATTTGAATGACGTTAGTTTTGATGATATATCTGACGATCGTTTAAATCAAGTTTATGAGGAAATTGATAGGCATTTAGACGCCGTTAACGTAGATAAACAAGAGAGGATGGTTCTCATATATATATATAGGTGGGTACATAGTTCACAAATTAAAATCAAAATTTACTTGTGAATCTTGTATAAGACAATTGACGTATGAGAAAGTATTAGATTTTGAAGTAGTACACGAAACTCTAATTTATTTAGATTATCTAGATGACTTAGACCGCGGGGCACTTAAAATAAAAGAAGCATTTATTGTAGCTAGTAACCAAAGAGAAATATTATTTAAACTAAGTCGTGAAAATTTGGATATTATAAATTTTAATAATATATTTGACTGTTCTTGTGTTAGCAAAGACGTTTTCATTAAAAAATGTTCCGTTACTTTTTGTAATATATTATTAAATAATTACCAAAAAAATAATAACGACACATGCCATAAAAATAAATCAAAACGAAGAAAACTTGAAACCTGTACAAAATAGAGTTCTTGTTGGATTTAATGCAGTATACTCAAACATATTTATTTTTAATATTATATTTGTTGAATTACACATATTTAGTTCTACATGTACTCCATTGTTTATAATTTGTTTTTTATAGTAATTCTTGTATTAACGCACATAAATAAACTGTTGTTTGTAATAAAATTAACGAATTTCCGAATTTTAACTGGTTTTATTTCATTTAGTTACTACTGTAAAATTGTGGGCTCTAAGTTACAATTTCATTTATAAAATTTTATAAATATGGTAAAAGATTGAAAGAATAACAACCATAAGTGTTAAAATATACAAGAAAAAAGATTGAATTCCGTATAGTTTCTGTGAACGAAGGCTAAACGGTAACCCCTAATCCCCTCCACTCGCTGCCGCGATGAGCTCTATCGGGCCGGGCCGTATTACGATGGTCCCGGTAATAACAAATTTTTTCCAAAAAACACTTTAAAACGCCTCCCAGTACACCCCACCACGAGCCGCCACTGTATTTTATTCCGTTTTTTTTTCATTCTTCCCCGACCCGCTTATCACGCCTCGGCACACTTACTGTTTTTTTCACGGGTAGGGAGGAAGATGAGAGCGAAGGCGAGGACGAAGGCAAGGACGAGGGTGAAGGAGAGGGCGAGAGCGAGGGCGAAGCCGAATATTTCTCGAAAACTAACAACGATTTTTTTTTTAAATTTTGTAAGCACATAGAGCTGAAGATGAGCTACAATATGGTTCGAGACCCGGCTCGTTAAATACACTATAATGCCTTTTCTAAATTTATGAAAATCTTTGGGTTAACAGCTATATATTATTCAAAGACGAGTTCGACGAGATCGAGATGAAATCTATTATTTGTAAATACCTTATATCCCAATCGATGGGTGGTTTTACTGCAGAATTTTGATATTTGGCAGTTTAGTACAGTTAAGTGGTCTGAATGATATGCTAAGTTTGCGACCTCGCAATGGCACCTCGCAAAATGTATTCACTGTCGAAGTATATAAAAAAATTACTAAAAAAAATAGGCTAAAGTTAGCGATGAAATGTGATGAAATTAAAAGTTCTGTACGAAGGTAACGTCGTTTTAAAGGAGACACCGGAAGGATAACCATCTAACGTAAGCTAAGCGCCACATACAGACGAATAGATAACGGATACGTAACCTGAAAAAGGCAGTCAGACAAAGCTGAAGCACAGAAAACCAGGTGAAGAGATCTGCAGAGGCCCCCAACCTAAGCTGAGCGCCAGAAACGGACGTAAGGTGATGGAACCTGAAAGACATGAAAAAACTCGTTGTGGCAGCTAAACCTTAATAAAACGTTGGAACATGAAGCAGCGCAACTCTTGACGAACAGCTAGACTACAGCGAAGATTGTCGATAGCAGCAAGTCTCTGGTAAAGTGTTGCGTTGAGAGCAGCGGAATTCTCATGAAGCGTTGGAATACCAATGATCTCCAACTTATTTTTGCAGTGTGGGCACTGAGGGGTAAAAACTAACAGCACGTGTCCAGATGATAATATAATTGCAGAGGTCCCTAGCAAAAATACAAAACTCGGTAGCACGAGGCCACGGTAACCTAAATGCTATATTTCTTAGAATCACTACTTCCGTGTGTTTTCCCACAGAAAACGCGACAACCGCATTTGGCGAAAAAAAAGTTTCTTCTATCAAGACAATGCAAGGGTGCACACGTGTGTAGTTGCCATGGCCAAAATCCATGAATTACGCTTCGAATTGCTTCCACAACCACCATATTTCCCAGCCCTTAGCCCCTTAGCTACTATTTCCTGTTTCCAAACTTGAAATGGCTCGACAGAAAAAGATTCCGATCTAATGAGGAGATCATCAATGCAACAAATGCCTATTTCGAAGGATTAGAGAAATCGTATTATTCGGAAATGATCCAAAAATTGAAAAAGCGTTGGACTGAGTTTATCGACCTAAAAAGCGACTACGTTGTAAAATAAATTGTTTTTTAACCAAAAAAATTATTCCTTGTTTTATTGTTACCAAACTTTTCACTCCGACTTCGTAATAATAACACAATACGTAAATTATACAAAATAGATTTATTTAAATTTAAACTATCAGGTTAAAAACACAAAAACCACAGTTTCACACTTTTGCTTCTTAATTCTACACGCCCTCATCCTTTTAACACTAAATCTCAATCGTATTTTAAGAAATAACCCGCTTATTCCGTCGCTGCTCCACATACTAAACCATTTTAGTAAAATAATAAACACCAAACCAGAACAGCGACCGATTTCAGATCCGGGCGTTTATTTATGCTCATATGTAACCCATCACATATCTGTTTTGTTATTACAATACGACTTGAATACTTTTAGTTTTATATTTTACATTCTTGGGTTAGCCGTCAAAGGATGTGCAATATCAAACTGAATCAAAATAACTGTATACGAAGTAAGTGCGCTTGCAATCTGAAAGTTTTTAGATTAAGAGATGACACATTGTAAGCAATTAGAGAATCACTTACAGTAAAAATCAACGTTGCATCTATTGAAAACAATCCACTAGCAGTAAAATGGAACTCTTCATGAGAAAGTTGCAACAAAAAGCAATTTACCTGTAATTTAATTTTTTTAAATGTTCTCTTATCTGATATGATAATTACACACCTCCCGTCTGATCAAAACATTGTTAGAAGCATTCAGAATTTTTACTAAAGCGTTTTTGATTTGCTTGACCTAAAAATGTTAGTTAAACAGAAGAAAATTAATAAAATGTACTAACAATTTGATCGCATATAATAATGCAGCTACTTACTCCAACAATGCACGAATGGGAGGTAAGGATTACAATAAGTAAATTGCTAATTGATTCCAAGATCCAGTAGGTCGAGAACGGTACAGATACATTGAAATTTGTTGTATTAGCGCTGCTATAAAACTTGGAAACAATATTGTAACAATGAAAACCTAGAATGATATAATCCAAACCCATATTAATCAACACTTGAAAGGAAAAACATGCGTTGATATTTTCAGCCAAAGTGTAGAGTTCTTCAAAAAGGGTTTCGTACTCAATTATTTTATCTTTTGTATCTTCGTGTATCTGTTTTATCTTCTTCAGCTCGTTGTTTAATTTATCGAGTATAAACTGTAATGTTACGTTGCAAGTAAAATAGTGCCAATATACTGTAGTGGCAAAAAATTCAATCATAATATATATTTCTGCTAGTGAAATTCCTTCGTTAGATAAATTGTAATAATAGAAGAATACGTGCATACAGTGTAGTACTTTAAAACCACATTTAACTAGTATAAGGTATATTATCAAAAGTTTAATTCTGCTGTAGTTTATATTGATTCCATTGTGTTGTAATGCTCTAAAAACCACTAAATAATGCAGCCATAATTTTCTTATTCTTTCAGAATAAACATAATTTCCTATAAATGTAACAATAGCAACCAATATGATTACCGCCATATAAATGGTGTAAATATACTCAGGAAAAGTTCCTTCAATTATTTTAAACTGGGTCATGAAAACGAGTATAGCAATGCTAAGAATACCAAAGTGTACAACAAGCGAAATTTTCTTATAAATTGGCGTTTCTTCCACACAGTCATTTTCATAGCGAAAAGGGAATAATCCACAAAATCTTAGTAGATAATACACTGGAGTGAAGATTTCTAACATTTTTTCAGCCATTTAGTTCAACGCCGCTTGATGAGTATAATGAGAATAAGTGAAAGTGCTATAAATGTTATATACCCCTGCTTGAAACAAATAGATAATGTTCTTAATGCCGAATGCTAATAAATACCTTGGGAATAAACTAATAAGATTAAAATACCTGATCATAACAAACACTAATAAAAACAAGTAATACCATGGAACTTGGTTATTAATTTCGACATTAATAAGTTACTAGCAGAGCCCGTGGTCTACGCCCCATCATTTTGGCGTTTTCTTTTAATATGATTTGTTGAAACAGCAAATATATCACAATGAAAGTCTGAAACTAATTCGATAAAATTGAAACTGGCGGTATTTACAAACTTCATACTTTGACATATGGCCGAACTCGAAATTTTAACCTCTGTCAAAATATGACGGCAAAAATATAGATTGCCATTTACAAAAATTGTAGATGACGTCATAGTTTGAAAACAAAAGACGATCGAAAAATGACAATTATCAGAAAAGATGCACTTTTGAAAACGAAGGTTGACATGTACGAGGATTTTTTGAAAAATTCGATAATTTCAAATTTATCGAATTAGTTCCAGACTTTACACTCGCACTGTATAAATGTAGCCAGTTTCTCCTTAAAGCCCTGTTTATTAGGATTTCTGATTTTAATTTTCACATTTGAAACCCTTGTAACCATAGAAAATGCTGCCTGTGTTGTTGTAAATGTTGTTCTATTTTTAAAAATGTCTGTGCTTGATTCATGTACGAAAATAGTTATTGTTTAAGCTGAATTGGTAATTCAGCATCTCATGGAAACTAGTACACTATTGAGCCGCTCTCGCGATTTTCTCAGTTGCTGAGGTCCGTACTACAGCTGCCGCATATGGTTGTGACCCGCACACTTGTAGAATGAAAGCATATATTGCCGATCTGCTCTATAATAAATAGTTGTAACTGTTGCGTGCATGTGTATGAAAATCTAGAAATGAATATTAGATGTCAATCGTGAAGAACTACTTTATGCAAGCTGTTTGACGGATCTGTTTGCATGCTTACTCGTCCGAGTTTCTTTTCTGAATGGCAGCTATCAGCAGATGATGCCTTAAGAAAACAAACAAATAGTTAAACCCAAAAAACCTTATCTATAAGAAATACTCTAACGGGCCACTGTGCAAAAAAATTTGTTCTTTACATAATAAACGCGTAAGTATGTGAGTTGTAGTAGTGAGGGACTCCTCACCACTAAAATTTGACACAAACGGAGGAAATTCGCATTACATAGGCTGAGTCAAGCTATACGCCTTTTTTTTAGTGAGTTTATTATTAGGAATTTATTAAAAATTTTTGGTATGCATATGTTTCGAAGGGTGCTCTACAACTTGGCGCAGTCAGTTTTTTGATTGGACGTCAAATGTCAAAATAGCGATTTTCAACTGTTTATTTTTAAATGGAACGGTACGACTTTTTTTGGCTTAAACGATGATGTATGATGTTTACAATATGATCCTTACTAAATTTTTTCACACTTTTTAAGATTCAGCCTTAAAATATGCATTCATTATGTTAGTCTAGTAGGCCGGAACCTGCGGAACGTACTTTGATGTAAACACAAAACGATTTAATGGTTGTCAGTATGCATAGTGAAATCATTATTTTAATAAACATAAAAAACAGAAACTTAGGTATTTAGATTACATTAAATAATAGTTACTTCAATAATAGGATAACATCGAATGAAAACTATAAGATTATAAACTAAACAAAATTTAAATCAAAAACTAATTAGTTTTTATCCAACAAGAAACTCGAAGAAGTGGAAATGTTTACTTACAAGCAATTGTTTCATCAAAAGTTTACTTATTTTACACAAAAACATGGTGACGCATGCGTACATACCGGCCTACTAGACTAACATAATGAATGCTTATTTTACAGCCGAATCGTAAAAATTATAAAAAATGCAGTAAGGATCATATTGTAAACATCATACAGAATCGTTTAAGCGAAAAAAAGTCGTACCGTTCCATTTAAAAATAAACAGTTGAAAATCGCTATTTTGACATTTGACGTCCAATCAAAAAACTGACTGCGCCAAGTTGTAGAGCACCCTTCGAAACATATGCATACCAAAAATTTTTAATAAATTCCTAATAATAAACTCACCAAAAAAAAGGCGTATAGCTTGACTCAGCCTGTATAGGTAATAAAAAGAAAAAGTCGTCCAGTAACATGGTGGACAGTTTACTTAGAATGTAATAAAAAAAGTGTTTTCAAAATAGCAACAATAGGAATTTTTTTATTAAAACAGAAGCGATTAATACTTTTCAACAAAAGATATTAACAAAATAGATAATTAAAATTATGTCGGCGCTCGGTTGCAGTAACAATCACACGATATCGGGTGGCGTCATTGGTAATAACCTGCTTAATATATAACCTGTAAGGTAGAAAAACGACTACTCCCATAACTAACATGAATAAGGCGTTTTGAACAACGTTGTTAAATATATCAAGAATTCAAAACAATCTTTTTCGAATAAAATTTGGAGGACTTTTAAAGACGTTTGTTGAGGATATGTCTAAGAGTTAACTACCATGAAACGCTTAAAATATGCAAAGTCATATTCTAGACTTAAATGCAATCCAAAAGGAAACATTTTTGATTACAATAAAGTTAACTTTTTAGGATAACAATTAGGTGACTTTTGAAGACGTCTATTAAGCATCTGTCTAAAAGTTAACCACTGTAGGTAACTTAAAAGCTACGCAACTAAATTTTATACTGTAATGCTGTTAATAACTCAACCTTTTTCATTTTGTTATTTAAGTTTCTTCCATCAAGACAATGCACGGGTGCACCCGTGTGTAGTTGCCATGGCTAAAATCCATGAATTACGCTTCGAGTTGCTTCCACATCCACCATATTTCCCAGCCCTTAGCCCCTTAGCTACTATTTCCTGTTTCCGAACTTGAAATGACTCGGTAGAAAATGATTCGGCTCTATTGAGGAGATCATCAATGCAACAAACGTCTATTTTAATGGATTGGAGAAATCGTATTATTCAGAAGTGATCAAAAAATTGAAAAAACGTTGGACTGAGTGTATCGAATTAAAAATCGACTACGTTGAAAAATAAAATGTTTTTCAGCCGAAAAATTATTCCATATTTTATTTTGACCAGACTTCGCAATCTGCTCTCGTAATAATAATACAATACGTAAATGATACAAAATATATATATTTAACTTTAAACTATCAGGTTACAAACAAAACTACCACAGTTTCACATTTTCGCTGCTTAATTCTACATCCTTCACCCTCATCCCTTTAAAACTAAATTTCAATGGTATTTTAAGAAATCACCCGCTTACTCCGTCTCTGCGCCACATACTAAACCATTTTAGGCACATAAACACCATTAGTCTTTAGCAACCAGAACGGCGACCGACTCCAGATCCGGGAGTTTTTTTATGCTCATATGTAACCCTTCACATATCTGATTTGTTGTTACAATACGACTTGAATACTTTTAGTTTTATATTTTACATTCCCGGGTTAGCCGTCAAAGGATGTGCAATATCAAACTGAATCAAAATAACTGTATACGAAGTAAGTGCGCTTGCAATCTGAAATTTTTTAGATTAAGAGATGACACATTGTAAGCAATTAAAGAATCACTTACAGTAAAAATCAGCGTTGCATCTATTGAAAACAATCCACTAGCAGTAAAATGGAACTCTTCATGAGAAAGTTGCAACAAAAAGCAATTTACCTGTAATTTAATTTGTTTTAAATGTTTTTTTAGCTGATATGGTAATAACATACCTCTCGTCTGATCAAAACATTGTTAGAAGCATTCAGAACTTTTACTAAAGCGTTTTTGATTCGCTTGACCTAAAAATGTTAGTTAAAAGGAAGACAATTAATAAAATGTACTAACTAATTGATCGAATGTAATAGAGCAGCTACTTACTCCAACAATGCACGAATGAGAGGTAAGAATTACAATAAGTAAATTGCTAATTGATTCCAAAATCCAGTACGTCGAGAACGGTACAGAGAAATTCATATTTGCTGTATTAGCGCTGCTGTAAAACTTGGAAAGAACATTATAACAATGAAAACCAACAATCGTATAATCCAAACCCATATTAATCAACACTTGAAGGGAAAAACATGCGTTGATATTTTCAGCCAAAGTGTAGAGCTCTTCGAAAAAGGTTTCATACTCAATTATTTTATCTTTTGTATCTTCGTGTCTCTGGTTTATCTTCCTTAACTCTTTGTTCAATTTAGCGATTATAAACTGTAATGTTATGTTACAAGTAAAATAGTGCCAATACACCGTAGTGGCAAAAAATTCAATAATACTATATATTTCTACCAGTAAAATTGCTTCGTTGGGTAAATAGCAGTAATAGAAGAATATGTACATACAGTATAGTACTTTAAAGCCATATTTAACTAGTATAAAGTATATTATCAAAAATTTAATTCTACTGTAGTTTATATTGATTCCATTATGTTGTAACGCTCTAGCAACCACTAAATAATGTACCCATAACTTTCTTATTCTTTCAGAATAAACATAATTTCCTATAAATGTAACAATAGCAACCAATATGATTACCACCATGTAAAAGTTGTAAACATACTCAGGAAAGGTTCCTTCAATTATTTTAAACTTGGTCATGAAAACGAGTATAGCAATCATAAGAATACTAAAGTGTACAACAAGCGAAATTTTCTTATAAATTGGCGTTTCTTTCACACAGTCATTTTCAAAACGAAAGGGAAATAATCCACAAAATTTTAGTAGATAATACACGGGAGTGAAGACTTTTAACATTTTTTCAGCCATTTAGTTCAACGCCGCTTGATGTGTATAATGAGAATAAGTGAAAGTGCTAAAAATAATATATACTCCTGCTTGAAACAAATACATAATTTTCTTAATGCCGAATGCCAATGTGTACCTTGGCAATAAACTAATAAGATTAAAATACCTAATCATAACAAAGACTAATAAAAATAAGCAATACCATGGAACTTGTTTATTAGGTTCAACATTAATAAGTTACTAGTAGAACCCGTGGTCTACGCCCCATCCTTTTTTGGTGTTTTTTTCAATATGATTGCAGAAACAGCAAATATATCACAATATTGCTCAGTGCGAGTGTAAGGTCTGGAACTAATTCGATAAAATTGAAATTGTCGAATTTTTTCAAAAAGTCCTCGTACACGTCAACCTTATTTTTTAAAAGTCCATCTTTTCTGATAGTTGTCATTTTTCGATCGTCTTTTGTTTTCGAACTATAACGTCATCGACAATTTTTTTAAATGGCGCTCCATATTTTTGCCGTCATATTTGGATAGAGGTTGGAATTCCGAATTGAGCCATATGTCAAAGTATGACATTGAGTTAGCCATGGAATATTGGCAATTATTCATTGTTTCAATATGCAAACAAATGAAGTAAAATTCTGACAGTGCAACATTAGTTTGTGCGTTTTCGTTAGTCACTGCGATATTTTGTTGATTATTGATTATTTATTACTGATAAAAATGGTGCGATATTTAAGCGAAAAACTAAGAATTGAAATCTTGTAGATGATTGGATTTCATTGTTATTTTTAGGTAATTAATGTTAGTTTCTAAAATTTAGATAACTTCCAAACAATTAAACTATCAATATTCCATAGCTTACTTAATTTTTTATGTTTTCTTTGGGCTGACTTTAAACTTGATTATCTACAAAACCGTCAATGTCACTGTCAAACTTGACATATGAGCGAACTCGGAATTTCAACCTCTATCCATATATGACGCCAAAAATATGGAGTGCTATTTAAAGAAAATGTAGATGGCGTCATAGTTTGAGAACAAAAAAAAACGATGGAACAATGACAATCATCAGAAAATATGCACTTGTAAGAAATAACGTTGACATGTACGAGGTTTTTTTTTTAATTCGATAACTTCAAGTTTAGTCCAATTTTCCCTTAAAGCCCTGTTTATTAACATTCCTAATTATAATTTTCACGTTGAAAACCCTTATAACCATAGAAAATGCTGCCTTGTTTTTCACGATTTTCTCAGTCTGTACTACAGCTGCCGCATCTGGTTGCCGACCCGCAAATTTTTAGAATAAAAGTATATATTGCCAATCTGCATTATAATAAATAGTTGTAACTGTTGCGTGAATGTGTATGAAAACCTAGAAATAAATATTAGAAGGCAATCGTGAAGAACTACTCTACTTTGACGGATCTGTTTGCATGCTTACTCGTCCGAGTTTTTTCTGAATGTCAGCTATCAGCAGATAAAGTCTTAAAAAACAAACAACTAGTTAAACCCAAAAGACCTTATCTATAAGGAATACTCTAGCGGGACACTGTGCAAAGAAATTTGTTCCTTACATAATAAACGCGTAAGTATGCGAGTTGTAGTAGTGGGGTACCTGGGGTACCCCACACCACTAAAATTTGACACAAGCGGAGGAAATTCGGATTTCATATATAGGTAATAAAAAAAAAGTCGTCCAGTAACATAGTGGAAAGTTTACTTAGAACGGAATAAGAAAAGTGTTTGTAAAGTTATTTACCTATCTTTAAATGCGTGCTATTAAAAAAGAAGAAAAGGCACTCGAGGAATCACTACGATATCTTCCTCGCATACACACACGATGTTTTTTTTCCTATTATCTAATTTATGTATTATCAGAAGCGAACCTAAGATTCTTTGAACCGGACACAAAATTTGTGATAGGGCCCGCCTGTAGCAAAAAAATATCTACCGTTTTATTGTTATTGTAACCTATGATCAAACTACACAATGTATACTTACAAGACTTAGGTAGGTATTTTGTTCTAATTAATATCAACATCATCGAGTACTTGTTCTGTAAGACGGATAGTCGTAAACAAAAAAAATAGCATTAATTTTATTAAAACAAAAGCGATTAATAGTTTTCTACAAAAGATATAAACAAAATAGATAATAAAAATTATCTCGGGGCTCGATTGCAGTAACAGTCACACGATATCGAGTGGCGTCATTAGTAACAACCTGCTTAATATATAACCTGTAAGGTCAAAAAACGACTACTTCCATAACTGACATAAATAAAGCGTTTTAAACGACATTGTTTAATATATCAAGAATCTAGTAACACCATTACCTCTGCTTCAAAACAGTCTTTTTCGAATAAAATTTGGACGACTTTTAAAGACGTTTGTTGAGCATATGTCTAAGCGTTAACTACCATAAAACGCTTAAAATATGCAAAGTCATATCCTAGACTTAAATGCAATCCAAAAGCAAACATTTTTGATTACAATTAAGTTAACTTTTTAGGATAACAATTAGGTGACTTTTAAAGACGTCCATTAAGCATATGTTTAAAAGTTAACCACTGTAGGTAACTTAAAAGATACGCAGCCAAATTTTATACATTAATGCTGTTCATAACTTAACCTTTTTGGTTTTGTTATTTAAGTTTCCTCTATCAAAACAATGCACGGGTGCACACGTGTGTAGTTGCCCAGCCATGAATTACGCTTCGAATTGCTTCCACATCTACCATATTTCCCAGACATTAGCCCCTTAGCGACTATTTCCTGTTTCCGAACTTGAAATGACTCGATGGAAAAAGATTCGGCTCTAATGAGGAGATCATCAATGCAACAAACGCCTATTTTAAAAGATTGGAGTAATCGTATTATTCAGAAGCAATCAAAAAATTGCAAACGTTGGACTGTGTGTATCGACTTAAAAAGCGATTACTTTGAAAAATAAAATGTTTTTAAGCCGAAAAAATTATTCCATATTTTATTTTTACCAGACTTCTCACTCTGCCCTCGTAATAATAACACAATACGTAAATTATACAAAATATATTTATTTAACTTTAAACTATCAGGTTAAAAACACAACAACCACAGTTTCACATTTTCGCTGCTTAATTCTACATCCTCCACCCTCATCCCTTTAAAACTAAATTTCACTGGTATTTTACGAAATCACCCGCTTACTTTGTCTCTGCGCCACATACTAAACCATTTCAGGCACATAAACACCATTAGTCTTTAGCAACCAGAATGGCGACCGACTCCAGATCCGGGAGTTTTTTTATGCTCATATGTAACCCCTCACATATCTGTTTTGTTGTTACAATACGACTTGAATACTTTTAGTTTTATATTTTACATTCCCGGGTTAGCCGTCAAAGGATGTGCAATATCAAACTGAATCAAAATAACTGTATACGAAGTAAGTGCGCTTGCAATCTGAAAGTTTTAAGATTAAGAGATGACACATTGTAAGCAATTAAAGAATCACTTACAGTAAAAATCAGCCTTGCATCTATTGAAAACAATCCACTAGCAGTAAAATGGAACTCTTCATGAGAAAGTTGCAACAAAAAGCAGTTTACCTGTAATCTAATTTTTTTTAAATGTTCTCTTATCTGATATGATAATTACACACCTCCCGTCTGATCAAAACATTGTTAGAAGCATTCAGAATTTTTACTAAAGCGTTTTTGATTTGCTTGACCTAAAAATGTTAGTTAAACAGAAGAAAATTAATAAAATGTACTAATAATTTGATCGAATATCATAATGCAGCTACTTACTCCAACAATGCACGAATGGGAGGTAAGGATTACAATAAGTAAATTGCTAATTGATTCCAAAATCCAGTACGTCGAATATGGTACAGATAAATTCATATGTGTTGTATTAGCGTTGCTATAAAACTTGGAAACAATATTGTAACAATGAAAACCAACAATGGTATAATCCAAACCCATATTAATCAACACTTGAAGGGAAAAACATGCGTTGATATTTTCACCTAAAGTGTAGAGCTCTTCAAAAAGGGTTTCATACTCAATTATTTTATCTTTTGTATCTTCGTGTATCTGTTTTATCTTCCTCAGCTCGTTGTTTAATTTATCGAGTATAAACTGTAATGTTACGTTACAAGTAACATAGTGCCAATACACTGTAGTGGCAAAAAATTCAATAGTAATATATATTTCTACCAGTAAAATTGCTTTGTTGGGTAAATAGTAGTAATAGAAGAATATGTACATACAGTATAGTACTTTAAAACCATATTTAACTACTATAAAGTATATTATCAAAACCTTAATTTTGATATAGTTTATATTGATTCCATTATGTTGTAATGCTCTAGCAACCACTAAATAATGTGCCCATAACTCTCTTATTCTTTCAGAATAAACATAATTTCCTGTAAATGTAGCAATAGCAACCAATATGATTACCACCATGTAAAAGTTGTAAGCATACTCAGGAAAGGTTCCTTCAATTATTTTAAACTGGGTCATGAAAACGAGTATAGCAATGCTAAGAATACTAAAGTGTACAATAAGCGAAATTTTCTTATAAATTGGCGTTTCTTCTACACAGTCATTTTCAAAACGAAAAGGGAATAATCCACAAAATCTTAGTAAATAATACACTGGAGTGAAGACTTCTAACATTTTTCAGCCATTTAATTTACGTCGCTTGATGTGTATAATGAGAATAAGTGAAAGTGCTAAAAAAATATATACTCCTGCTTGAAACAAATACATAATTTTCTTAATTCCGAATGCCAGTGTGTACCTTGGGAATAAACTAATAAGATTAAAATACCTGATCATAACAAAGACTAATAAAAATAAGTAATACCATGGAACTTGGCTATTAATTTCAACATTAATAAGTTACTAGTAGAACTCGTGGTCTACGTCCTATCCTTTCTTGGCGTTTTCTTTTAATATGATTTATTGAAACAGCAAATATTTCACAATATTGCTCAAACTTCTACAGCAAATGCTTGTAATTGTAAAAGCAGACAAGCTACAGGTCCGTCCTTACCTGATTATTCTGAGTGTAGTTCCCAAATAACGACGCGGTCTAAGCCGAAAATAAATTGTAATATTGACAGTTCGAGAAACCGCGAAAACCTCAAAAAATATATACCGTTTTTATTGTTATTCTAACCTATGATCAAAATACATCATGCATACTTACAAGACTTAGGTAGGTATTTTGTTCTAATTAATATCAACACCATCGAGTACTTGTTCTGTAAGACGGATAGTTGTAAACTAAAATAATAGCAATATTGCGAATTTTTGTATTAAAACAAAAGCGATTAATACTTTTCAACAAAAGTTATAAACAAAATAGATCATAAAAATAATGTCGGGGCTCGGTTGCAGTAACAGTCACACAATATCTGGTGGCGTCATTGACAATAACAACTTCCCTAACTCGAACTTCTGTAACTCGAATTATTCTCCAAGTCGAATTTTTGTCATGAACACTGATGTTTCGTTGTCTTTTTAATGTATTTTTAACTCCATAAGTCGAATTTCTATAACTCGAAACTTTCTATAAGTCGATCTGATATTTCACTCCTAACTCGAATTTTTTCCGGTAAGTCCCTACTTACAAGTATTCGCCAAACATATAATTCGAATATTTAGGGGAAGTCCCTAGTTACGCACAGTGACGAGTATTTCTGTGGTATTTCTTAGACATGTTCAGTGGCAACCAGAGTTTTCTCGGGTGCGTTCAATTTTTTCTTCGAAGATTAGGGGATAAAAGTGGGAAAATTTGCTAGTGCATTGTGAAAGTGCATTCATATCTAAAATGACAAAACGAAATTTAAAGTGCTTATCACTTGAGCAAAAATGTTTGTTAATTGCCGAGGTAGAAAAGGGCGGATAAAAGAAAATAGATATTGCTGCACAATTTGGTATTCCCCCTAACACTTTATCGATCATTTTAAAAAACAAGGATAAACTTTTGGAAAAAATCAAAGACTATGGTGTTAGCAGTAAACGCAAGAGACTTACAACCTGTGTCTATGATGATGTTGACGAAGAAGCTATGATCAAATGGACAACCATGGCAGGTAATAAGAATCTACCCCTGTCGGGAACCATAATTAGAGAAAAAGCTAAAGAATTCGCAGATGCTTTGGGACATGAAGATTTTTCAGCTAGTGTAGGATGGTTAGACAAATTTAATAAACGGTATAATATCGTCCAAAAGGCGATATGTGGTGAAAGTGCGGATTTGCAAACTCGTTGGCAAACCATTGGCTTCAAAGTGTTTTGCCCAATTTAATAGGTCAGTACGATAAACATGACTGATTTTTAATGCCGATGAGACCGGGTTCTTTTTCAAATGTTTACCAAATGAAACACTTGCATTTAAAAATGACAACTGTTATGGTGGAAAAAGTAGCAAAGAGAGAATAACTGTTATGGTTGGAAGCAATATGACTGGACCAGAAAAGCTAAAATTGCTCGTTATTGGTAAATCAAAAAATCCACGCTGTTTCAAGGGTATCAAATCACTTGAAGTGGATTACGATAATAACAAAAAGGCATAGATGACAAGTGTAATTTATGAGAAGTGGCT
Organism: Ctenicera cuprea; assembly: GCA_958336395.1. NCBI lineage: Eukaryota > Metazoa > Arthropoda > Insecta > Coleoptera > Elateridae > Ctenicera > Ctenicera cuprea. The sequence continues at coordinate 18,404,429 of OY284494.1, forward strand.
TTTGAAGCTAGATTTCGTTCTCAGAAAAGGAACATTTTACTGTTTGTTGATAACACTGTACTGCACACCCAACGGATGTAGAGGATAAACTGAAACACATCAAACTTGCATACTTTCCTCCCAATATGACCTCCTTATTACAGCCAATGGACCAGGGCATAATCAAAAATCTAAAACAACATTATAGAAAACGGATTGTAAAAAAAGTTTTGGCCAATAATATGGAGGAGGATGACCCTACAACTGTGACGTTACTTGACGCAATTAGGGATCTCAATAAAACATGGGATGTGAATGTAAAAAAACAAACAATTGCCAATTGATTCCGGAAAGCAGGGTTCGTTAAAGATGAATTGCTGCAAGATATTAATTATTGGGATGAAGAAGATTTTCTTCCACTGCACTGTCCGAATTAAATATTCTATGGGGCTTCATATAGAACCGCAGCAAGTATGGATGATGTAACATTTGAAGATTACGTAAGTGTTGATGATGGTACATGTACAATGGATTATCCTACTGATGAAGATATTTTAGCAAGCATCTTAGACAGTCGTACCTCATAATATTCATAAGTCTTTTTAAATTTGGTGGAAGATTTTGAAGAGAAGGAGACGTGGTTATGTAAATCACAAAAAAAAATTACCGAATACTACTTCGAAATAAACAAATATTTTTTTTCGTATGTTTTTTGGTGTATTTTTCTGTAACTCGCTTCTCTTACTCGAATTATTTTTCTTGTCCCTTGAGATTCGAGTTAGAGAAGTTCCAGTGTAATCTCTAAGGTAGAAAACGACTACTCCCATAACTAACATAAATAAAGCGTTTTGAACAACATTGTTAAATATATCGAGAATCTAGTAACATTTTTACCTTTAATTCAAAACAGTCTTTTTTAAATAAAATTTGGACGATTTTTAAAGACGTTTATTGAGCATGTGCTTAAGAGTTAACTACCATAAAACGTTTCAAATATACAAAGTCATTTCCTAGACTTGAATGCAATCCAAAAGATAATATTTTTGATTACATAAAAGTTAACTTTTGAGGATAACAATTAAATGAATTTTAAAGACCTATGAGTCTGATAACCAAAACTAGATATGCTCATTTAACGAATGTTATTAATAATACACCTTTAGCAATAAACCATATATTTCTTAATCAAAATCAAAATATATTATTATTTACATAGGCTATTTACAAAAGTTATTGTAAATAAAACAGTTTTTAACTTCAACAGGTTTTTTATTTTAACCTTATGCGTATTGCCACGAAAACCTGTTTTATTTACAATAAATTAAAACGAACTTCAACGAAGTAAAGCTCGAACTTATAAATATTTACAAAAAACTATTGAACGACGGTGCAAGGTATTACAAGCCAAGCAAAGCAAATTAAATACAGTAACATACAGTAGTAAGCGGTAGCACAACAGTAACAATAAATACGGTAGCAAACGATATCAGATCAAATACGGTAGCAATCAAAATACGGTAGCAAACAGTAACAAACGGTATCAAACAAAATACGGTAGCAAACGGTGGCAATTAATATACGGTAGCAAATAAAATACGGTAGCAATTAACATACGGTAGCAAATGGTAGCAAACAACTAAACTAGCAATACTGCGACGTTCCGGTGCAAAATAGTCGGAATTCAATATATGGTTTATCTTCTTGAGCTCTTTTTGCCAGTCTGTTGCCTTCCATATTGCTGACGTGTTTATTTCAGTTGTTTCTGTTGTCAAAATTCAAGTGTAACCTTTCAGCACTGAAACATACAACTAAATGACTCAAAAAATATGCGGAGAAGGAAAGAGGCCTTCTACTTAAATGTAGGTGCTCTAGAAAAACAAGGTCCTACTCATTCCTAATAGCTCATATACGCAAACACGATATTCCTACTCCCGACACAGTCACCCTCCCTCTCCCCGACTTTCACTTGCTTTTTCAAACACTTAAGAATGTCTACTTAAAATATATATAAACCCATAAATGACAATAGAACAATCTTCTCTTGAGAGAAAACACAAGGTGATTTCTTTTTAATCGTTTAGCTAAACCTTTTAATAGAGTAATAGCCAAAAACTCGACCTACTTTTAATAATTAATCTGCGAGGTTACAACAGATAACCATTGTTAACAATTACCAAATTCCAGATATCATAAAACCAGATGACTAATTCAAAGAATAAGGGGGTTAGGGGTTCTACTAAAATATGGGAGCATTATAAAAAAAAACTCAAACTCGGTATGAACATGTTAAATGTTATAGGAACAACTGTTCATTAAGAAAAGGTGTCTAGGAAATTTTTTTCTGGCCATATGGCTAAATCAGTAGAAAAGTGACCAAAAAACGAAATAAAAAATTGATTTTGAGATTTCAACGGATAACAGGCAGTTGTAAAATATAACTTACTATTGTGTTACAGGACGACTCTTTCTTTAATTATAATTTATCTATGTTGAAATTAATAATAAAACTACGTTTAATTATATTACTTTTTTTTATTAGTCTTTTCTATGACCACATAATTATTGTATTGTTTTAATATCCAAGGACACATCGGTATTAGGAAAATTATACATTTGTTTTCAGCATGGGTATTTATTATTTATGGCGCTTTCACTTATTTTGATTATATACATCAAGCAGTGTTGCATAAAATGGCCGAAAAAATGTTGGAAATTTTTACTCCGGTATATTACCTATTAAGATTTTGTGGATTATTTCCTTTTCGTTTTGAAAATGACAGTGTGGAAGAAACGCCAATTTATAAGAAAATTTCGCTTGTTGTTCATTTTGGGATAGTTATTATTGCCATACTCGCATTCATGACCAAGTTTAAAATAATTGAGGGAACTTTTCTGGAATACATTTACAACTTTTACATGGTGGTAATCATATTAGTAGCTATTGTTACATTTATAGGCAATAACGTTTATTCAGAAAGAATAAGAAAATTATGGGTACATAATCTAGGCCTTGGCAGAGCGTTAGAATATAATGGAATAAACATAAACTACAGCAGAATTAAATTTTTTATAATATTACTTATGGTAGCTAAATATTGTTTTAAGCTAATATGTTTTACACACACATTCATCTTGTATTCCCATAATTTATCCAGCGAAGCAATTACAATAGTACAACTATATAGTATTATTGAATTTCTTTCCACTGCAGTAAGTTGCCACTATTTTACTTGCAACGTAACATTACGGTTTATACTCGACAAATTCAGCAAGGAGCTGGAGAAGATAAAGCACATAAACGAAAATACGAAAAACAAAGTAATTGAATATCAAAACCTTTTTGAAGAACTCTACACTTTTGCTCAAAATATCAATGAATGCTTTTCTTTTCAAGTGTTAATTAATTTGGGTTTGGATTATTCCATTGTTGGTTTTCATTGTTACATGGTTGTTTCGAAATGTTACAGCAGCGCTAATACAGCAACTATGAATTTTTCTGTTGCGTTATCGATGTACTGGATTTTGGATTCAATTGGCAATTTACTTATTGTAATTCTTACCTCTCATTCGTGCATTGTTGGAGTAAGTAGCTGCATTATTATATTCGATCAAATTGTTAGTACATTTTATTAATTTTCTTCTGTTTAACTAACATTTTTAGGTCAAGCAAATCAAAAACGCTTTAGTAAAAATTCTGAATGCTTCTAACAATGTTTTGATCAGACGGGAGGTTTGTAATTATCATATCAGTTAAAAAGGCCATTAAACAAATTAAATTACAGATCAATTTCTTTACGTTGCAACTTTGTCATGAAGAATTTGATTTTACTGCCAGTGGATTGTTTTCGATTGATGCAACCCTCATTTTTGCTGTAAGCTATTCTTTAATTGTTTACATTGTGTTTTATCTCTCATTCTTAAAACTTTCAGATTGCAAGCGGAATTACGACGTCTATAGTTATTTTGATTCAGTTTGATATTGCACATCCTTTGGCGGCTAACACAGAAATGTAAAATATGAAACTTTAGTACTCAGTTCGTTTTATTGCAGAGTAACATAGCAAAAATTTGACACTATTAACATAAATTAAAGTGTAGCGTTTGTTGTTATATTAAGACAAAAAAGTTGTTTGCGTATTATAAATTTTAGCCTGTTATAAAACATGTATTAATTATGATGATCACAATAAAACTATTCATATTAACAATTATAGATTTTAATATCGTTTTAAAGTACTGCTTCCTTCAATATATTTAACATGCTATTTTAAAAAATTACTTTAGTTCTGGCTATAACTTTGACGACAATGCAGTCTTAGCCTCTTCAAAAGCTGAGAATATCGTCGGTGCTGTAGACTATGAGGATCTTTCCCAATGTACGTGGCCCAACAAAGAAAAGGCAAGTTTTTTCAGCAAAAAATTATTTAATTGTTCAATATAGTCTCCTGCTCGCTCAACGCACTTATTCCAACAAATGCTCCAAAGCAGCAATGCCGTCTTTGTAGCTCGATGAACCCAAGTCTTCAAAATAGGTATTTACAGCAGCGATTACCTCGGAATTGGATGAAAATTTTTTACCGCAGAGCCATTTTTTCAGGTTTGGAAATAGGAAAAAATCACCGGGAGCCAAATCTGGCGAATAGGGCAAATGGGGCACTAATTCGAATCCCAATTCATGAATTTTGGCCATATGGCAATTGCAGACGTGTGTACAGGTGCGTTATTTTGATGAAAAAGCACTTTCTTTTTTTGCCAAATGAGGCCGTTTCTCTTTGATTTTGTCGCTCAATTGTTGCAACAAATTGGCATAATACTCTCCATTTATTGTTTTCCCCTTTTCCAAGTAGTCTTCTTCTTCTTCTTGTTATAGCACTTGCCCTGTCGTTTCCTAATTTAGCCTCTCCTCGTCAATTATCTTGCGATGCGGATATCCAGCAGTCCCTTCATCTTTTTGGTGGTCTGCGTCTTTCCTGCATCGCTACTTTGGTAACTCGGCTGTCCTCCATTCTCTGTACGTGGTCCCTCCATCCCCTTCTCCTATTTCGCACCCACCTAACCACGTCCTGAATTTCGCACTTGTTTCTTATCTCCTGGCTCCTTATTCTATCCCTCAATGTCAACCCATTTATAGATCTCAGGGTTCTCATTTCGGTAGATCTTAGAAGTTGTTTTGTTTTACCAGTGTCTGCTCTGGTTTCTCCAGCGTATGTCATGATGGGTCTCACAGCTGTTTTATAGATGCGTGTTTTGCTATGCACGGACATATGTTTGCTTTTCCAGATAATGTCCTTTAAGGCTCCCGATATTGCTGCCGCTTTTGTAGCTTGGCTTCTAACTTCGTTATATAGGTTTCGACAACTGGAGATACTTGCACCCATATAGTTAAATTCCATGACTTGTTCTATTGGATAATCGTCTACGACTAATTTACATCGTAGTGGATCTTTGGATACAGTGAGGGATTTTGTTTTATTTGTTGAGATCTTCATATTAAATTCCAAGTAGTCAACGAAGATAATGCCATGAGAATCCAAAAATACAGTTGCCTTTCCTGCTGACAAAACCGGTTTTGCCTTCTTCGGTGGCGGAGAACCCTTGTGTGTCTATTGTTTGGACTGTTTTTTGGTTTCGGGAGTGTAATGGTAGAGTCAGGTTTTATCGACGGTTATGAAACGGCGCAAAAAAACCTTCGGATTGCAACGAAAACGTGCCAAAAGGTGCCAAACGATTCAGTGTTTGCTCCGGTGTGAGCAAACGCGGCACCAAACGCGCGCTGTAGTTTTTCATTTTCAATTCTTCAGTTAAAATTTTGTGCACACTGTCATTTGAGATGCCCACTATGTCTGCTATCTCGCGCATTTTTACTCGACGGTCTTCCAATACGATACGGAGAACTTTTTCAATCATATCCGGGGTAGTAGCCGTTTTGGGGGGTCCACTGTGGGGTTTGTCCTTTGTGCTCACACGACCACGCTTAAACTCGACAACCCAGTTTTTAATCATTGAAAACGAAGGAGCGGACTTCAAAAATGTCGAATCCAACTCGGCTTTGATTTCGGTTGGTGTTAAGCCTTTTAAATGAAAGTACTTCATCACTGCTCGCAACTCAGTTTTTTCCATTATTTACGAAATCATTCTAGACGGTCACTTTGGCGCACTGTCAAACACAAACTAATTGACAGCTCGCTCTATACTGTCATATTTAACCTAAGAAAGGATGATTCTAAAAATGGTAATATAAATTCCGCCGAATTAGCGCCATCTCTGTGTTAGGCCACGTACATTTCGAACGATCCTCGTACGTCTACGGACACACATCCAGAGCGGGACTCTTTTACAACCTTGGAGTTTATGTCACACTATTTCAAGTTCATTGTGATCATACCCTGCACAGAGAAAATCATGCAACATTTACATATACTCTGACACTCAAGCTGCATTGGGCTCCTTGATAATCTTACGAAAAGCTCGAAACCGGTTCTTGACTGTTGGAAGGCACTACAAAAACAAGCTTTAAGCAACAAATTGGTGCTTCACTGGGTACCAGAACATACCGGTGTTAGAGGTAATGAGGAACCGATACTCTGGCGAAGAACGGCACCGAAAGGAACTTTACGATCCGGAGCTGGCACTTGGTATTTCCAATAACAGCGTCAAAAACACGATCAGCTAAAATCTGACCAGAAATCACTTTCGGTTTTGGAAGCAGCAAACCAACTCACGCCCGTCATCTAGCACGACCAAACTCATGTTGCAACTAATCAGAGAGCAACTAAGAACTTGACCAGGATTCTGATCTAACCAACACCTTACGAGCATTGTCATCACGAACAATTGTTTCGTAAAAGCAAGCTAGCAGAAGAAACATCTTTAGATGTTTTGTGTTGGTACCCGAACCTAACCACGCTCTAAAACACACACCTGGGTCTTTAGTATCCAAAGCCCTAAGATATTATAGACCTCTTCCCTAAGGTATATCTGGACTTCTTTAAAATAACCTGTATGACAGATAGCACCTGGGGTCTTTGAACATAGGCCGAGACCCCGTAAGTAATAACAACGTATACGATACCTCTTTAGTGACCAGAAATTTAAAAAAAACCATAAGAAAAAAAGATGGAAAATGTAGACGTTTATAGATAATGAAGCTTTGCTAGACATAATATTAAACATTTTTGATAAAAACTAACATTGCTAATGACGAAAAATTTATTCATCATTTTAATGCAGTTTTCATGCAATGTACAACAGAAAATGAACAACTGTTTTAATTATTTTAATATGTCACTATCTTTATACAGAGCAAACATACTGCTACAAGAATGTATTGCTTTGCATTGGTCTTGTTCTGGAACATATTCTGAAATTCAAGGCTAGGTTACTGCTGAACTACATGGAGTGTTGATTGCAAAAAGTCAAAAAGTGGCACAATGCTAAACTGCTTTTTATATTGGGCCAACTTTTGAGAATACGTTTAATCAGTGGTAGATGCAACGCACACGACTTTCCAGCAAACAAAGCAAAGCAAACAGTATTACATATAAAATAATTTTATTTTGTAAGACGTATAATAATGTTTATGTTGTACTAATACTACAGGAGGGTTGTCTTTTTATAAAAGATTGCGGGGTGGTAGTCAGTAGATGTTCGTACATGTGCCCGTCACGGATTGGCACCGTTGTTTGTAAATTAGAATAGCGACTATGTAAACAAACAAGATAAAACATACAAAACTGTCGTGGCGAGAGGATTTATGTTACAATAGCGTGGTTCTGAAGTAACAAAGCTTATTAATGCTGCGGTTGTTTCTGGCGTTATTATTATATGTTTATGTTATCGTATAAACAATATCCTCTGTCGAAATTGCAAGGTCACATTCGAATAGCCCCTAAATGCATGTACAAATATCGGTCAGCTTTAATAATGAAATACCGTTTGCACTGTTCTGTTGTTCTGAAACTATTTTAAGATTAAAAAGAATTCGTAGCAGTTTACTTGCGAGGTGAAGCTTTATATAAAAAATATGGGCCCACTCTCGTCCGGATGCAAAATATATATAAAGCTGTGGAGTAAATTTTATCATTAAAAGTAAAATAATTTTGATTGGTGCAAAGTTTAAATAATTGAATCAACTCAGTTTTGTTAATAAGAATATTATTTAAAACAACCAAAAAAATTTCAAACGCTTTGTTTAATGCAAAATCAAAACGAGATGATTTGCTAAAATCAGGCATGTACAAATTAAATTGTTCGCATTGTAATTCGGCTTATATAAAGCAGACAATTAGAAATTTTGATATTAGGTATAAAGACCCACATAAATCCAATTACGCTAAACACTTACTACAACACAATCATTTAATGACATCTAATAACACTATAAAATGTTTACACTTTTGTGATGATAAACGTAAATTGGATATATTACAAACTTTTGAAATTCACAAAAATTTAAAAACTGTACTTATTGAATGAACAAATTGATCTCTTAAATTCACCTCTATTGGATATTTTGGAATAAGAAATCAAGTCATTTGCAGACGATTACCGAGATCAAGTCGCAAGTTCTATTGCTATAACAACACTAACTGTACTGCAGTACCATTCGAGAGGTAATTTTGCAACTGCTCAAGGCCAGTAAAGCGACTCTGCTATCACTGTATACCAATACCTTGGTTCTTGATTTGTCGTTCAAGAATTGCATTTGCACCATGCATTATTTCCACTACCTCAGCTTGGAAAACTGTGGCAATTTTGCCTAGTGGTATACTTTGGCGTAGGTTCAGGTCATCGGAGAACATTCCGGCACCCGTTCCATGCCTTGTTTTAGATCCGTCGGTAAAGATGGTTATGTCCATATGCTGGGTTGGTCCAGCATTCGCATAAACACTAAAATATCTATTAAAGACATTTTGTGAAGGGAGGTAATCTACCATAGCGTCACGTACCAGAAGAGGAGTCTTGACGATTGCCTCATCCAGAATGCGGCCTTTTATAACACAGTCTCAAAGCAGTCCTCACAGCTACTTCCTCTGCAAAGACTTCAAGTGCATGAAAGGCATAAGATCACCTCTAAGCCGACCGTGGAGGTTGAGTGTATAGCACCTGTAGAACTAAGACAAGCGAGACGTTGCACGTGCCTTAGTTTAGTTGCTGCCGTAGCCTGTTTGACCCTGAGCTACCAGACAAGTGCGCCATAGCATAGCATGGGCCATGGTGTAAGGAGAGTATGGTCAAAGAAAATCAAAACGCCCAGAAGCGTCACTTCGATATTTTTTGTACTTTAGTCGGCCATATTATAAATGGTTTAACTGTCAAGTTCTGACAGATGTGGTTCGCGACTTGACGTACCCTTTTCTGACGCTGATTTAAATTTAATTTAATGTGAGGTTCTTCTTTCATCCATTTTATTCAGGTATCGTTTTTAAGGGTATTACAGTTATTTAGCGTGTCAAATGTAGCACAATACCACAACAGCATCACAGACGGAGCAGTTCGTTTGGTTGACTTAGCAGTAAATTGTGTTCTGTGAATTTTACATTTTACTTAAAGTAATCAGTTTTAGTCAAACGTTGGTAAATACTCGTACCATTTGGACATAACAATACGCGGTAGGTATACCTACTACAAAATATTGAACAATGTAATTTTATTTGCATTTCACGTACCTAATAAAAATCCTACTCGATCTACAGAATTATTTTTACTTATTACTTCATTTAATGCGTGCTTCGGTTTCCTGCGAATTACCTTTAGCAATATTATTTAGTTCTTTGTGTTGTATGTCTACAAGTTATATTTAAAATTGGCGCCATTTAATTTTGACGTTAACCATTTTCAATATGGCGAAGGTCACCCAAATTGTGCTCAAAACATCAAAGGAACCGACACAAGTGACGCTTCTCTCTTTGATATTCTTTGGTATGGTGTGCTACCGCGCAGCGAGTAACTGAGATTATCCTGTCTCGCTCCCACCCGCTGACGTCACGTTGGGAGCATGGTTGGGAGCACGCTTTAGCATGCACTTTAGGAATGTAAGCAACGATGTAAGTCTTTCCACCAGTAGCCTTGAGCGTTTATTTGTTTAATTAATGAAATTGACTGATTTTAACAAAATAATTAGAAATTAACCAGACATAATAAAAACCATAACTGCAATTTTTATATTTATTTTATTCAGTAGATACAATAACTTAAATTATATTTTTTTTTATTCGTAAACTTTGACATTTTTTTATTCAGCTTCCGTTTGCAATTACCAAAACTGATTTTTTATTAAGTTTCCTTAGTCTAATATAGGTCCTAGTTCGAAATAAACAATGTATAATTTCATGAGTAAATGTATCACCAAAATTACGTTGAGTGGCAATACAGTCGGCTAACTTATCAAAAATCATATTTTCTTTTGAAAACGTAGAACCGTGAAATCTTTCAAACTCTGTGTTCAAAACGTGGGCTAATTTAATCATATCTTCACTCGGATACATCAGATTACCCCTTGAAAAGTATTCGATCCAATCTGGAGTTTGTGATTCATTTAAAGTGTGCGTGTGTACACCTAAACTCGATCTTTGTATTTTTCATGAAATCTGTACGCCACATAACCTGCTGTACAACCCCTCATTGGTAATTGTGTCTGTAAATGTCGGTTCCGAAGATGGCCCAAAATGAGACGACATGTCCACTTCAGTAGTCTGGCATTCATCATGGTCATCAACATATTCAGGAATAACAAAAGGGTGATTGTCAAAGGAGGAAAATTCTTTCTCTAGTTCGCTTTGAGTTGGTATATCATCAGTAACAGTTAACAAATTATGTAACATATTGTGTGTTAAACAAATGTCCTCAGTTGATTTTGTACCCATTATTGTTTCTAATGGTCGAACTAAACACAATTCTTCACTTTCCTCGGTGTTTTTGTGCATGGAAAACACTGCCCTTGAGTGTTTACCCAAAGTGTACCACCTCAATCTATATTTAATGTCAATAGGTGTTGGACGGTCGTTAGTAGAACTCATAGCACAAACAAATGAGAAAGAATTTTCTAGAATGTCCTGGTTTAGGTGATATGTTAGAATATATTTGGCATTATGCCTAGAGTGCAAATACTCATATAAACCCAACAGAGAATTATTACTGAATATGATACCCTTTGGAAAGGGTATCAGACCACTATGTTTGCCAACAGTCATCTTGGAAACAAAGGTAGTTGTTTCCTTTCCAGATCTACCCCAAAAGCGTTTGCACCGGGATGACTACCGTATTTTGAACTAGCATTAAAAATGTCGAACCACTTATTTATCAATTTAATAAACTTAATAGTTTCTTCCCAGTCCGTATCATTCAAAAAACCCTGCATTCCACACCACTCCAATGTTTTTGCAACCGTATTTGGTAGAAGTTGAGCAGCAGGCCTTACTTTTTGTCGTTCAGTCCCACGTATATTAAGATGGTAACTATTAATTTTGTGGGCAATCTTGAGGTCATCGGTTGAAGCAGATATCAATCTTTCCACGCACGTTTTTTTCACTTTTTTGTCGCCAATAATAAAACCTTGATCTAAGAAATAGTTTCTACATAGTTTTAGCATATGTGGGACATCAGCGAAAACAAAAATGTTTTGATCCGTTTCTACAGGATTAGCAAAGAAACAATTTTTATCATGCCCAACATTCAATTTCCTCCATAAGCCAACATTTCCGGGTCCCATGTCGCTAGTAATTGACACCACTGTGTAATTCGCATTGTGCAGTTCTGTAATCAGTTCGAGCAAAGTATGTTTCGTCATTGGGAAATCAAAATTATAAAAAATGGGCTGTTTCCACTGCGAAAACAAACCCCTAGCCATGATCACTTGGCAGGACTTATGAGAGCCAAATACGTACTGGCATTCTTTGTCAATGTTTAGTTTATTTGAGACATATATCTCATCAAAAGACAAAGCTGTAATCCTCTCCATTGCACTTAATGAACGCCCTTTTACCTTCATTAATTACATCCGTAAGAATCCCTGGTGTAACATTTAAATGTAAAGCCCATTTTCTTAAAGTGCTTAAAGCAGGTAGGGGATGACCATTCTGCCTTAAATACCTATATGCTTTAGGACTGACGCTCCTAAAGGAAATTGCTGATGCAATATCATCTGCATTCCATGAAAATCTTTTCGTTGGATTCATTAATCTCTTGATTTGTCCGGAAGTAAAATGCGTTTTTAATATATTATTCATTTGATCCAGTTCGGTTGTCAAAGATTTGTTTTTTTCTTGTAAAAACGTTACTGTACTTCCTAAAATTTCACACTCCGTTTCCAATGCCTTGTTTCGCTCTTTAAATTGTTATTTTCTTCCACCAATACAGCTACTGATCTTGTACTTTCGTCATTTTTCTTCTGTAGTTCATTTCTGTAATATAATTACATAATTAGTAACCATTCAACATTTAGTATATAACTTTACAAAAATCCTAACAAGTTAAAAAAGTAAGCAGTGACACTTACATATCAACTGACTTTTCGCCTAATCTTGAACTATTTAGGGTGCTAGCTGTTTCCGATAAAAAAGATTGTACAATACTTTTGCGACTTTTCTTTTCATTTCTGGCATGAATTCGTTGTAGTCTCTCTTTTTTCATGTTTGTATTTGAGGTTGTCGAAATAACAGGAAGGCATTCCGTTGGAACAGCATCCATTTTCAGATCTCGATGTTTCTTAGGGGTATAGTTCAACATGTTACGTTTTAAACTGCTATGGAAACAAAGCTTGGAAAAGTGCTTCGAACAAATTCGTGCTACAAAAAACATTTCTCAATTGCTATCACGCCAGAAATGCACCTTATTATTTTACTTTGCTGAATGTTGAATTTATCTGCACGATGACAAGCGTGTATCCATCGCTTTGATAGTTCCTCATTTTTTGGAAAACTGTAGTACTTTATATCAGTTCCCTTAGTTACACCATGACATGGGCCTAATCACGGCAGTATAAAGCCACCGGGTAATTCTGAGAGAGAGTTTCCAGGATTTACCATAATGTAAATGCATGCACAGGTATCGGAATAAAACATGGACTTGGATATTAACCACAAACTTTTAATGTAATGTCACTTTTGACGATAGTTCTAAATTGTATTAAACGATCCCAGACGCAAAATTCAATGTTCAGTGCAAATTACATATGTTATTTTTGTTTCCTCTTCTTTGATTGTAGAATCATAAAATCTTCGTACGCCTATGCGGCTAATTTGGTAGATGTATTTATTTTTTTTAACTCGCTTATAAGTAATAACTTATCAATATTATATGCGGAAAGCGCCAATTGATTTGAATAAAATAACGTAACAATACATTCAAGATAATTTGCTTTTAGCATGGATAAACCTAATTGCTCAATATTTGTAATAGAACGAAAAAATTCTGACCGTCGCGTCGTGTTGTTACGGTTAGGGAAAATGTCCGAAATGATAGAACTGTTTACTCCCTTATATTATCTATTAAAAATATCAGGATTGTTTCCTTTTCGTATTCGAAACAATTGCGTGGAAGAAACGCCAATTTACAAGAAAATTTCTTTGATTACGCAATTTAGCGTCATTAGTGTCGCTATGTATACTACCGACTTTAAAATTGTTCAAAATAATTTTTCTGAATATATATTAAAATGTTACTTGGTGACGATTATACTGTGTGCCATAGTTTCGTTTTTTTTGCAACAACGTAGATACTGCAAGAATAAAAAAACTGTGGATGCAGTATTTAAACGTTGGCAGAAAATTAAAATTTTATAAAGTAAATGTAAACTTCACCAGAATTAAATTTCTAATAATACTAGTTTTTTTGGTGAAATATAGTCTTAAACTAGGGTATTGTGTGTATACAATTATAATTTATTCAAAATTGCGTTCATACTCCAAGACCGTGTTTAATTTATACTTATATGACATTATGCAATTGCTTGCCTTTGCAATGTATTGCCACCATTTTACCTGCAACATAACATTAGTTTTTATACTAAAAGATATAAATAAAGAGTTGAAGAAGATTGGTCATTCATACCAAATTACAAAACAAAAACTTATTGGGTTTGAAATCATCTTCCAAGAGTTATACTGTATCGTTCAAAATATTAACCATAATTTTTCATTGCAAACATTTCTAAATATTGGTTTGGATTATACTACCATTGGATTGCATTGTTACAACATCGTTTCCAAATGCTATAGCAATTCTAACGCAGGAGTTTGGAATTTTCCTGTTATACTATCGACTTACTGGATTTTTGAATCGACCAGCAATTTACTTATGATTATTGTCACTTCTCATTGGTGCATTATTGGTGTAAGTGTGCGTAAACGCACTACATTACTATTATTATACACTGTGTCTATAAAGTAACCCCCCCCCCCAACTAACTTTTGAACGACTTGATATTTTACCACAAAATTTAGGGTTATTTAATGGGAAATTAAATACTATTTTTTAGCCAATAATTAAATTTTGTATCATTCAAAATGGCGACTGGGCGCCATTTTTAATTTTATTTTAAATAGAAAGGGGAGTCTGGTGACACCTCCTTTAAAAGGTCTTTTAGTTCTGCGTCCGATGCTAAAGTTTCAAAGAAAAATATTTTGCGATAACAAAATGACAAATGCTTAAATATAAAGAGGTCTATTTAAAAAAACTAAGAACTAAAGCAAACAGAAATTAAATCAAGTGTTCGAAATGTTCACCATTCACTTCTTGGCACATAAAAAGTCGGTTATGAAATTCTTGCCTTACATTTTCATAAGTTTCTGGAGTGATATTTCTGCAAACTTCTGTAACACGTTGCTCCAGTTCTTCAATTGTTTCTGAACGGGTTCTGTACACGTTTGTTTTCAGATATCCCCATACAAAAAAGTCTAAAGGGGTTAAATCTGGGGAGCGAGCCGGCTATTCTACAATTTTGAATGATACAAAATTTAACTATTGGCTAAAAAATAGTATTTAATTTCCTATTACAGCACACCAAATTTTGTGGTAAAATATCAAGTCGTTCAAATATTAGTTGTGGGGGGGGGGGGGGTTACTTTATAGACAGACGGTATTTATTCATATTAAACCTGCTTAATATTTTTAGTAAAAATCTATTTACACAAAATGCCATTTTTTAGACAAGAAGAATTAAGAATACCTTATTAAAAATTCTGAATGCTTTTAACAACTGTTCAACTAGAAAAGAGGTGTGTAATAGTATCGTTATCATTAAGTAAACATCAAAAGGTCTTCTAAGTAATTACCTCTTGCTGGTTTACAGATAAATTGTTGTTTATTACAACTAACCCATGAAACGCTTAATTTTAATGCTTGTGGATTTTTTGCGATAGATGGCACACTTATTTTTACGGTAAATTGTTTTATAATTGATCATAATCATTATTTTACAAATAATATTTAATTTTAGATTATAAGTGCAGTGGCTTCTTATATTATTATTTTGGTTCAGTTCGATGTAGCGTACCCTATGGCTACCAATTGAAGATAATATTTTATAAATTCATATATTAGACAAGCTTTGACGATTTTTAACCAATTTGAGATAAATAATAGAATTATAGTTGTGTGTTTATTGTAAATACTGAATATCTTTTGAAACTCACATAAATTATATGACAAACAAGAACTGTTTCGTTTTACTTCAAAAAAATCATGTATATAACACATGACTTCTAGATAACTTTTTTTTTATAAGAATCATAGGGCTGTGCGTAAGCACAATTCCATGACACCCGTCCCACCCCCTTAACCGGACTGGAGCGTACTCGCGTTATTCACCGGTCTAACATAGGCAACCCAACATACACGCTATGCGGACACGCAGAAAAATTTCCGGCGTGCAAAAGATTTTGACCTCTGCCTATAAAAAAATCTAGCTTTAGAGACTTTAGAGACCACTAGACCATCTGCTGGCTCTTCTAGATATTGTTATAATATTTGTTATGTTTTTAAAGCGGTTTTAAGTTGATCTATCACAAGGAATATGTTGCGATTTACTATCTTTAAGTTGGGTGATGAAGGGGTAACTAGGCACTCGACAATTCTAGTACCACAGTATGATCTCCTTTGCACCCGTAACTCTGCGTTTACCTCAGTTTAATCTTTTTTAATTCCCTAAGTAGATCGTTTTAAAAGGGCCACCTATAGGTACATACATTACAAAACATACACAAACTGAATCGTGCGTACGTAAAACGACGACCTATGGCGCCTATATTTAACAACAGCACAGCTTAATTACTTTTATACTTTTTAGACACCCCAATGGGTCGTCATGTATACTCCCTGGCGTGCACTCCACTTTGGAGACCAGTATTCTAGAGAACTAAGCCTTTTCCCTTTCATTTCACCTCGAATTTTTAGTCAGGGTATACTATATTTTCCATTTCGCGCCACATGTTCTAAATATTCCAATTTCCTTTTTTTCCCGTATGTATTATTATGCGTAAAACCTCGTCATTTGTATTCTGATAAATCCATAAAATTCGCAGTAGTCTTCAGTACGACCACATTTCAAATACCTACACACGTTTAATCTTTGACATTTCTGTATCTTTTGTTAATAATCAAAATATAATATATTTATATAATAAAATTGCATAATATAATTTGTGTACCATAAATTTCAACATGTTATATAATAGGCATTAATTATAATGGTTTCTAATCAAATTATTAATGTTAATAATTATAGATTTTAAAATTCTTCTAAAATCTTCCAGAGAAATTTTGTCTTTTTCACTAAAAACAGTGATCGCCTTCCTTCGATATTATACGAGTATTTATTATAGCTTCTATTTTAGACACATCACTTTATTTCTAGCTATAATTCCAGTTTTCATAATAAACAAAAATGGGCGAAACAGGTCGCTTGTACTTTCCCATACTTTTTACGTTTTAAATATTCTCGCGCCAATAAATCGCTTGACAGCATTGTTTTAACAAAATTTAAAAAAAAAATTAGAAAAAGTAAAGGCCCACGAGGAATTTGAACTTCTGATAGCCTGTGCAATAGGTTTCCCTAACGTAACTGTACGCATAGTAGCAGCGACTAAACTGCACGAAAGCAAGGTAAGCGCCCTATTACAAATTGCGTTTCGGGCATTGCATCAAAAATCGCTATAAATGCTTTATTTAAAAAGCTATCAAAAATATGCAAGAAACAAAAAACAATTCTTAACTAGAGCTAATTGATAGGCCTAGTGAAAACATTGCAAACTTCCCGAAAACGCCTTTTTGATATTAAAAATGTCGTTTTTTTTCCTTCATTTTTAAAATGGCTAAAAATTCTTGTTAATCCTAATAAACTACTTTAAATGGACTATTGAACTGTTTAAAGTTTATAACGATTGATATTTGCCGTTTTGAATAAATAATCAATTTCAAAATTTTCTAAAAAATCCAGTACCCGAATATAATTTAGGAGATTAGTACAAAACTGATTTTTAGTTTACTACAAGCTGTCTTGGCTCATAAACTTTAAAAAAATGGTATTAGCAGTTTTTGAGGTATAATTTTTTTAAAGTTTATTTTGAGAAACTAGCATTTTTACATTTTTCATTTTTCAACATCACATGATAACACTTATTAAAGGCCGATGAAAAAAATGACAATCTGTATTGATTAAATATTTTGTTTTTAAATAACCGTATATTAATTCGTAGTGGCCTTGGTTTTGAAGATACAGTAATTGGAAAAAAGCGTTGATTTGCCTTTGGACGCACTACAACATAATGTATTTCAAAATAGTGTATATAAAAGAAATCTATACAAAAAAAAACATATTCGTTTCCGGTTTGGGTTCCGCATAAAGACCTTAAACAGAACTACCTGCAAATTAAAAAAAATCCATGTACCAAATCTAAAAATGGGTGAAACAGGTCGCTGGTACTTTCCCATACTTTTTACGTTTTAAATGTTCGCGCGCCAATAACAATAACTAATTGTTATAACAAAAATTGAAGCAAGAAAAAAAAATAAAAAAAATAGTAAAGGCTCAGCGGTGGTTTGGACTTGCGACAGCCTGTGCAATGTGCAATACGATATCGCGTTCCGTATAATAATAGTGCCATGATAACTTAAGCCAGCCGCATAGGATAGGAACACGGTAAGCGACCGCGCCTTACAGCTAATTAGATGCGCTTCGGACCAAAATCGTCGTAAAAGCGGATAAACATTGGTTGCAGCTAGAAAACAAAATATCATAACACCAGGCAACAGTTTAAAAAAATAATGGGTGGACGAGGGGTATATACATGTCGAATATCCGACCTGAGCAAGCGCAATCTTTCTAAACCCCTCCCCCCCCCTCCGTGCGCCCATCATGCATACTTCGATATTTCAAAAATGTGCGAATTTAGGCTTCACAATCGGTACGAACATGTTAAATAACAATAGGAATAACTTTCCATTGACAAAACACCTCTGAAAAGCTTTTTGGTCGTTTACCTGAACAGTTTAATTGGATAATCGTCAAAAAACTACTATCAATATTAAAAAAAATATAAAATCGATTTTAGATTTCAACGAATAAATATTGTTTGCAATTAGACAATACTGAAAACCAAAAGTTTTTCAGAGAGTTACGATGGTTTGGTCACATTACCACTAGCGGCTCATGGTCTGCCATAGTGGGAGGGCAATTTATGAAAGTATTACACTACGTCAAACTGCAGAGTCTAATACTTCGTTCTATATAGTTTTCGATAGACCCCTAAAATCTTGTTGTTGGTTTGCTGAATGTGCTTTAGCTTTTAAGGTGCTGTCGATTTCTGCCATAAAATTTATTCTTTCCCTATTCCCATATTCAGAGCGTTGGCGACCTCGTTCCTAGGTCTGTGTTTGGTGTGCGGAGATAGATAATTTGCACAGACAGACATATGTGACCTACAGTTTAACGTGGGCTCCAAACCACAGGAAGTGCACGCATTTCTTCTCCGGAGAAGTTTTCCTGGGAAAAAATCTAGCTCGCTGGTTTCCCGTTGTCTTGCGAGGAACATCGACCGGGCCCGGATCCGCTGCATTGGTAGCCCGCGCGCTTCTGCTGAACTATGACCTCGAAAAGTACCCACCCACTTGTTTTTTTTATCATGACCCCGTAAAGCAATTTCAAAATTTCAAACATACCCCAAAATTGTATACAGTCCATTGTTTTAGTAGGAATGTGTCGATTTATTCTTACATTCTCATTATGCTCAGTTATATTCAAACAACATGCGCTGTTTAATTGACACATTATATATTTATTTTGCCAAGCATTGAGAATTCAACTAAATTATTTAAGTGTCTTTCACTAACTTTGTGTCTTTTTAGTCTTTCGCTAATATGCTTAACGTCAGTGATTTCTCTTAAAATCCAAGAAGAGTCACTTTATTATCACACAAATGTAACCAAAAATTGCGTTACACACATTACACCTGCATAACCAATTTGCTAAATCATACGACTTTTTATTAAACTTTCTAGTAACACTTTTATTTGTCTTTTAATTCGCTTCACACTGTGATATTAATAATTTTGGCCTTGGAGATTCTCGGTTTTTAAATGTTGTTTCAACATTATAAGTCAAATTTTTTTTATTACTCAACTCGATCATACTGTTTATCGAATTGTCCGTAGCCAACTTTGTGGCAATTCGAAACAAACTCGTTACACTATTAAAACACTGTAAATCCCCAATGTTCTTACAGTTTGTTTATCGTTTTGATAAAACGTCACATTTTGTCATGCCCCGGTGTCTTGCTTCAACCTTTAAGCTCCCGTTTTACTGGCTGTTCTGAAAACATTTGTTTTGTTTTGGCTAATTCATATTATCATCGTGCTACTAACAATCTTAACAAAATTTGTTTTCTTGTGTTTTCAATTGTATTTGTATATAATTTGTAGACAGTAGAAGTAGAAGAAAAAAAATACGAATCGTAACAAATACCTGGGAAGGCAGTTCCCCGTTGCCCTACCCGTATCAGCCGCGACTGCACAATACCAGAATGGATTCAACAACATTCCTGTAGCTCGCTTGGAAAACGCAGAGGAAGGGCGTAAAGGAAAAGGAAGGCCAAGAACGAACTGGGAAGACATTGCTAATGAGCTATCAGTAAACATGGAATCACGTGGGAAGAAGCAAGTAACCTGGCAAAAGACGGCTGAGTAAGTAATAATAATAAGGTTGCTCATGTAAACCTGTCTGTTAAGTTTATTTTTATTATATGAAAAGAGAACATGCAGATTTATTCGTAGGCTTCATCATATAGTGATATGAACTATTACTTATTTGTAGTCATTTATTGTAAATACTTTCTACTTGTTACAATGTAGTATACCGAAGGACACACCATACCTTACAAAATTGAAAAATAGACAATCATAAATATTCAGCCAATCAGTGAATTATTTTAATTAAAAATTTATCACCTAAAACAGTACTTCATTTACATAAATGAAACCTACATCCAAAAAAAATAATTTTCTAATTAATTA
Source organism: Ctenicera cuprea (assembly GCA_958336395.1). NCBI lineage: Eukaryota > Metazoa > Arthropoda > Insecta > Coleoptera > Elateridae > Ctenicera > Ctenicera cuprea. Next base: position 18,424,913 of record OY284494.1, read on the forward strand.
AACTTACATTTCTCTTGTCAATTATGAGTAGCAATTTCCTATAAATTTGAATTATACCTACTTAACACTGCGAGCTAACCTAATAGAGTAGGTAATCTAGCACATATATGTAACATCAAACATCAACAATTAATTTGCATTATTGTTAAAATAAATTTGTATTAAAACATCCGACACAAAACTCCAAGTAATGTTAATTCAAAAAACGTAACAAAATTAGTTAATAAAAATATTTATAAACATTAACAAATGCCATTCATTCTTCATCACTTGTGTCGGAAACATAAGCAAGCTGTTCGTTCCACCAGTCTCGAATTTCATGCCCAGTATTTGAAATTTTTGGTACGCTGGCCTTGCTACTGGATATATCTCTTGGCACACGACTTGTTTCAGCTCCTTCATTTAAATGTGGCAAATTTTTGTTTGTGACTAAAATTGCCAAACCTTTAATACATGATGCCAATTTAAATTATGTTTTTCTACATAGAGAGATGCAAATTGATTAAAGGTACGTCATTAAAAAATGTTATTAAAAGCCAGAAACGTTATCAATTCACATCTTTCGTCAAAATTGGAATTTTTTTGCGGAATTGTTATTAAATCGTGATTCAAGTAGAGCATTACGATCGCACATGTAGAAAAGCGGAAAAAAGCTATGGTTTTAGTAGGAAAATAGAAAAACACGGAAAAACTTACCTAAGTGGTTCATTTTGACATTTCTCAATATTGATTATTCACAATATCGCCTTCAATAAATTAAAACAATATCTAAAACTTAGAACATGTGCTACTTTGACTTTTAAAAATATCAAAGAATATTAACACGGAAAAGTCGTTTTTCGGTTGTACTTTAGGTTATAAGCTATGAAATGTTATTTTTCCAAAACTACGCATAATTTATCGTCAATGAATTTATGTCAAGTTAATCAGGTTAAGAGCACGCCGCCGTGGCACCTTTTTGTTTTTGACGCTAGAGGCGCTAGTCATTCTAAATTTGAATTTAATTACTGATAGTTCTATTAAACATAAACAGGTAGCGTCACATGCGTTCTGTTGACGTGCATATATTTTTCTTTACAGTACTGTACTAGCATAATTATTGATTTCTCGCATAAAATCAATTCTCAGCATTACTTGCTCGTGGGTTTGTGTGCAACTAATCTCTTATTTATGTGCGAAATTTGTTAAAAGTTTTAAATTAACGCGCCAAATGCCTATCGCCGTAGCGCCATCCGTGCCGATTCCTATGAACTTTTGTTCGAAAACATGTCTGACGTTACTCGCCTCGAATTTTTAAATTTACTCAGCTGGCACATAGTTTAAATAATTGACAAAAATTTTAAATTGGTGTACCTATTATAACATGATCAGCGTAAATACAAATGAAGAATAGTGTTAAATTTATAGTTTTATGTTTGCTAAGAAAAGTAAGTTTTTTTGCCTTATTTGCATGTTTCACAAGAAAATAATTATCTGAGCATCTAAGTTACTTTATTAAGTAACATCTATTAACTTGTTTCATTTCGTTTTCTTTTTAATTAAGTCGCTGAGTACATATAAAAATGCCTAAATGATGTCTATACTAGCGCCATCTGTGTCGTGTGTCTCGGTGCGGCGCGCTCTTAATAGGTAAATATTTGCCCACATTGTTTATGTCATGGTCTTCGAAAAACGGTGCAATGAACCAATTTTCGATGTTGTCTACGTTTTTCGATGGTTTATGCTTCAGAAAAGGACTATCCGTGACATTACTTCAGCTTTATAAGTGCATCAACATTCAGTTGCAACTTTATATAATTTGCAAATATCAAAATGGTTGGAAATCAATGCTGTGTTCGCATTTTCCCAAAAACGCCACAAGTTTGTCCGCTTTTGCGTATATGAAATCGCAACTCGGAGTCTAATTACGTAGGTGTAGTAAAAATTGTGTGAAAATAACTTCAATTTTGACAAAAATATAATTTTTTAACGTTTCTGGCTTCAGTGAAACATTACCAATCAACGGTTTGGGTGAAAAACAATTTAGATTAGGTACGCATTAATTTTCTCATTAGAAACCGATAGATTGTTCGCCTGAAGTTTATTTCCGCAGTGGAGTTATTCATTACGTTCGTGCTATTTACAATTTGCGAAATTATTTCAAACCAGGAAGCAGGTTGATTGTAAAATTTTCTTTGAACATGTTCGACGTCTACGCAACCGTTTTCGTAACACTGGTAGTGCATGTAAAAGGAAATTTCCTGACAGATCATAAAGCCTGACACAGGGGGGTTTAGAAGATGTTCAGAATTGTTTTTAAATTTAATATTATAATACTTGCAATAGCTGCCCCATAATCAACTTAAATAAAATCCTCGGCGCATGCCAATCAATAAATTTGGATCTCTCTATAGTCTCTATACAATGCATAAGGTGTAACAAATTACACAAATTTAATCCATAAATTCGATAAAGCTTTCTCCAAAAGCAGCTCAGTATGCGAAAATCATAAAATAAGCTTTTTAGGCGACCTTAATAAAAAATTGAATTTTTAGTACTCAAAAGCGGCCAAAAAGTAACCGCTTTTTGGCCGAGGACGAAAAAACAGTTTTTAGCAGTGGTGCACACAAATGTTTTTAGGCGACCTTCATTATAAAATTTACAAATTTGTTAGATTTTTATTTATGATTTATTGATATAATTATTTATAACAACTGAACAATTGTACATATTTGTGACTCCTTCAGAAAAGCGTATATTTTCTTTATTTACACTTGAAGTAATTTCGGCATGTATAGCTTCATTATTCGTATGAACAATTTGTGTGCTTTTTGATGTTGCTGCAGCAGTAATTTTATCTTGATTATTTTAAGTAAAAATCTAACAAATTTGTAGAAAAATATAAACGTTTCTGAAGGAGTCAGAAATATGTACAATTGTTCAGTTATAAATAATTATATCAATAAATCATAAATAAAAATCTAACAAATTTGTAAATTTTATAATGAAGGTCGCCTAAAAACATTTGTGTGCACCACTGCCAAAAAGTGTTATTTCGTCCTCGTCTGTTTTCTGGCATCGGCTTCGCCTCGGCCATTAAACTCAGACTCGGCCGAAAAAAAATCCACTTTTTGGCCTTGGTACACAAATAACTATTATTTACCTGTTTGTCTGTTGTTTTTCTTCTTGGTGGTAATTCGTTCTTTTTCTGTTCTGGCGGCTGGGTCAGAAAGAGTTGGAGCTAAGAATTTTCGTCCTGAACTACTACCTACACTATCCGAGCGTGGAAGGGTAACAAGTTTCTGTTTTCGAACCGATGCTTCACTATCCTAAATTTAGAACATATTATCACAAACAAAAACACAATATATTTTTCTATACTTTGTTATCAACTTCGCTTTCTTGATCTGGACTAGTATTTTTACTTTCGGTAGTTGTTTCTGGTGGAGGCACTGCTTCATTTGTGGCTCTCAAACCAGCTATCAGACTATTTTGTTGTTTCTGTAAAAAAAATTTAATAATAATAATAATAATAATAATAATATGAAATGTAAAATCACAATTAACGTACACTAGTAGATCTAATCTTTTTTAAACATCCTTCTAGCCATGTCCTAATTGTTTGCTTTGCTACCTCTTCTTCAATGATATATTCGAATTCTTCTCTTGCTAAAAGTTCTTCTAATTGAAGAGCCTTTCGTATATCAACTGATCTGTATGAGAGCATACTAAAAAGAAATAATGTTCAGAAACACTGTGTAAATGTTAAATATTATGTCTCACTTTATAACATCATGGAAAGTCACATCTTCACCATTATGAAGTCGTTCCAATTCGTAACACATATGCTTAAATAAAAGACGATCTTTTTGTGGATCTACTTCAAGTCTACCTTTCAAAAGGCGCAAAATGAATTTTACCTACAAAAACAAAATAATAAAGTGTCTGTGTTTTGTCTATACTCTCACATTTCTCTATAAATGCGTGAACAAGGTAGGGAATTTTTAATGCAACTGGGGGTATCTCAATAACTATCGGCAAAACTGAACAACCTATTTTAAAACATTTTTTTGATGTCAATTTACTCGTCAAAGTAGAAATGCAATACTTTTTTCGTTTTTGAGTTATTGGCCAAAATAGAAATTTTGAAGTTACCGTAGCTTCGCTACCTATTTGACGAGATATATGAAAACCGTAAATATGATTTTTTTAATGATTATCTGTATATAAAATACTTAAAAACTTTAACAATATTTATTTATTTTAACCTTATACGTATTTCGGCACGTTTACATGCCATTGTCAAAGATTATATGAAAAAGTAAACAGTTAGTGTTGTTATAGCAATAGAACTTGGTGACTTGATCTTGGTAATCGTCTGCAGATGACTTGATTTCTTATTCCAAAATGTCCAATAGAGGAGAATTTAAGAGATAAATTTCCTCATTCATTAACGGTACAGTTTTAAAATGTTTGTCAATTTCAAAAGCTTCTAGTATATCTAATTTACGTTTATCATCACAAAAGTGTAAACATTTTATAGTGTTATTAGATGTCATTGAATGATTGTGTTCTAGTAAGTTTTTAGCGTAATTGGATTTATGTGGGTGTTTGTATTTGTAACAACGTACGTGTTCTTTATACCTAATATCAAAATTTCTAATTGTCTGGCTTATATAAACCGAGTTACAATGCAAACAATTTAATTTGTAAACGCCTGATTTTAGCAAATCGTCTGTTTTTGATTTTGCATTAAACAAAGTGTTTAAGATGTTTCTAGGTGTTTTAAAACTTACTTTATATTTATTTGTTTTGTTTATAATTTTAGCAATTTTTTTGATTTTTTTTTATAGATTACGATTAGTGTAACAAAGTATTTTCTATATTCTCTATATGACCCAAAACCCATGACAAAATGGAGGAGAAATTCCACAGAAGCCAGTGAGATGTATTTAAATAATTATTCACAAAGGGGCCAACCCCTTTGACAACTTTCAAGCGTCTTGAAAATGGTAATAATTTACCTATTGATGTCGGAAACCTTAAAAAGGAAAATCATGGCAAATCTTACACAAGGGGTTTATTTTGACATTTCTCAATGTGTTTATTAACAGCAGCGCGTTACCAATGTATTGAAGGGATATCATAAACTTACAAAATAAAGTAGAATGACTCCTACTTTTGAAAATATTACTGAAAATTGCCGAAATGGTGGTTGCAAATTGATTGCAGTGTGATTTTATTGTAAAAGACGAAAATTAATCACATTAACAGTCAACATTTGCCCCGTGGTTTAAGTCATAGGTGTATAAAAAAAATGTTGCAATGAAACAATTTCCAGTGTTTTCTGTAGTTTATCCTTCGGCGAAAGTATTTTATTTTATAAGTAAATAATTCGAAAACGTCCAAATTAAATTAATACTATAATCAATGACATTTTCAGCATTTCCCAAGAAAGGCATAAGTATTCTGCGTATATAAACTCCTAATCCAGGGGCTAAATTATGGAGCTGCAGTGGTATAGTAAAAATTCGGCAAAATCAACATACATTTTTAACATTTCTGGCTTCAGTAAACAATAACTACCTTGAAAATAATTTAAAGCTGTATCAATGTTTTAATTAACCCAAAAATAGAACTTATAATAAACATGACGCAGAACCCATTGCTGCTTTTTTGTAGTCATTCGTATACATTCGTATACAACACAGACAGGAAACAACACATAACGGTTGTCGTGGATACCGTTCGCTTGTTATTCAATATGGCCGATGCAATTGTCAACTGTTACTGTGAAACCTCACAGCATAATTCAATTCTTTGCCCAGATTTTTCGTTAATAAAAGCTTGAAACCGGATAAAATTTTACTCAGACTAAGCTTATAGTTCTAAAAGTACGCTCAAGAAGTAGCAAGTATTTGAATAGATTAACCGTTTTAAAAAGTTGTTGTGAGATTGTTAATGACAATCCAGGAAGCAAAGGATCAAATGCAACAAGAGTCGTTTCAACTGTCATTAAACGTGTTGTTGGTTTTCTCCATTATCTCAGAGATAATTATTCTTCTATTTTCATTGATCAAAGCTCTAATAACAACATGAATGACTGTTGCTGCAGTTAAACCTCCCCTTCTTGGATTATCACGAACAGTCTGTCAGCCATTTTAAAAACAGCTAGACCATTCAAATACCTGTCGGTTCTTGTGTGTGCGTTTTCTATACTGTCAGCTAAATTTGCGTAAAATTTCAGCCGGGTTGACACCGTCACAAACGAGAAATTTAATTATACTATGCTGTATCAAGGTACAATTAACATTTACATCGGTCGTGTTGAATAAGAAGCGAATGGTTTCGATGACAGCGGTATATATTTAATATTTTCCTTCTACACAATACTTAGGACTATTTCCATTAATTTTTTTTTACTAGCAAAATTACTTTTGAACTTGGACCCTTCTCTATCTCGCGCCCCAATGCAACTGCATTGGCGTAGTTAGGTCACTGTAATGAATTGTTTTTTTTTGTAACAATATTTGGAGTAACGACGCGTGTGCTAGCAATGAAAATTTCAATCGCCACAACAGCTGTTACTGATCTGAAAAAAAATCCAGATGCCACAGTCAGAAATAGGCGCCAAATGAGATTTGGTTGTAAGGTTCGGTAGCCTGTTTAAATATCGAATTATTATTATTACATTTATCACAAATAATTAACAGCAGAGAGGTATGTGAATATTCTTAGAACTCAACCGGACTTTCTATGTGAAACCATTAACATATGGCTTGAACAGGATGATACAGTCAGCGCAAACGTCACAAGAAGTTTTTTAGTCAACAAATTCCTAATAGTTGTCTAGGCAGTTACAAGTCAATTATGTGGCCGGCCTGATCGCCTGACCATACGACCAGACGACATCACGTTCTTTTCTCTGGAGCTTCATTAATAAGGAAGTGTGCAACAATAATTTCTTCGACATAACAGCCAGCAGTTTGAAAACTATTAGAGGTAGTAATTCCTCTCGTAATCTTTTGTTTTATTACATGTTCTTATTTGTTAATATTAAAGTATACATATCAAGATCTTCTTGACTGTGAGACAAGTTTATACTGAAGTAATTTGTCATTTGTTATAATATTATCATGACATACTCGATTCTTAATAAATATAAAAATCAGTTGCAACTCAGTTATTTTTAGAAATAAATATATCGGGCGATATAATTTTTGAATGGAAAAAAAGAATAACATTTTAATGTTGTCATAACAACTATTTGAAAACAATTTCGGTTTGGAAGTTATGTAATGAAGATTGGTGTTTGCACTCTGTTTAAGTGTTTTTATCTCCAAACTTTGACAATCTCAGGGCTCTTTGTAAGTTTTATCAACAGATGGCGCAACTGTAAATGTCAATTTTATTTTAAAATAAATTTGAAAAGTGAGAACTTTTTCTATTTATTTATTACGACGTAATATTATAGGCAAAAATGCCAAAATACTGTTGTTTGCGCGGCTTATCAAAAAACGAAAACAAAGATTTATCATTATTTGCTGTTCCCAAGGTTAATTTACCTATTTTGCTTACCTATAATTGCTAATTATATAATCAGAAAATAAATGGTTTGTATTAAAATTATGCTTATTGCCAAGTTAAGTTCATGCAGTGACTGGAAAAACGCTTACATTTTGTAGTAGTAAGTGACGAGTTTTATTATTCTACTGACTACTTCTGTTAGGAATACAGTTTGCTTTTGCACTATAAAACCAGCTTATTGTGGCGACTTGCTTGTCCAATGTTGTTGGTTGTTGGTATTATTTGGATTTGAGTATCATTATACCTTTTTTCTAACTAAAAACCACCACAAAAATAACTACAATAAACTATAAACATTACGTAAAAATGCTGAATAAATGTTTCACTTACTTGCATATTTTATTAATAATAATAAAAACGATAGTAACTAATTAACCTAACCTTAGTAAATAAGTTTTGTATACAGAATAGGTGTCAAAAATGGTCAAGTAGTGATATTTTAGTGATGATAATTATCAAACCGCGCCAAATTTGAAATATACCTTAAATGTGAAGTTTCTATGCGCAAATCTTATAAAGAGTCCCTAGATTGTCAAACTTTTAAGATGAATTTTTTATATAGACAAATGGTAGGAGTTGCAACACCATACGCTTTCTTACATCACTGGTTTGGGTCATAACTTGAAAATGATTGAATATAGAAAATATCTTGTTACACTATCGTCATCTACATAAAGCTATGCATAAAAATGTATGTAAAGTTTTCCTATATCTCACTGCTACAGCAACTTCTCAAAATCTCGAAAATTTCAATTTTGGCAATGTCAAATATAAAAAAAAATGTCAATTTATGTTTTTACCATTCAATTTGTTCCGAAAAATGTTCCAAGAACTTGCTACCAATTTTGCTCTAGCACTGACGGATACCAAGATACCCAACGTTTGCATCAAAAATGCCCGTTCACTAGAACACATTTTGAACAAATTAATGAAAAAAATTAATAATTTACAAGCAACTTACTCTTCTAACAGGTATTACACCCCTTTGATGAATATCTACAATATTCCAAGTGTTTTGAAAATTTCTGATATCTGCATAAGATAATAGAGCATCTTCTTCGTTTGAGTAGAACAGGGAAAAGTTCTCCATGATAATAGCTACAAGTAAAGAGCAGACTATTAGATCTGGAGTAAATACTCATTTTCAACAAAAAATTTATGATTTTGATTTGAAAACTTTAATTGTATTCCATATGTTTATAAATTAGTTTTCTTACCCACTAGTAAATTTAGCACAATATAGGTAATAATAACGTAAAAAGTGCAAAAATACACAAGTGACCCTGTAAAATTGCCACAATCAGTCTGCCAGTATGTATCAGCTGGGGTGCAATAAGGTGGTTGAATCATACAATCATGCATTATTTTATTCCAGTCTTCTCCTGTTACTATGCGAAACAACATAGCTACTCCAGTAACAGGTGATTCAAAATTGGCACGTCTGTAATGTTCAAATTTGCTCATTTTTCATCTTCAGAATCAATTTTAAATCTTACCGTCCAATACCTTCGCCATACTTTACAGTTCCAAATAAAATAGTTCCTGCTAACGCATAAAAGAAAACTAGTAAGAACATCCCAAATATAATGAAAAAACTTTTGCACACAGATACACCTACAGTTAGCATAAGCATTTTTAAGGTTGCGTGTTTTCCTGTGATGGTAAAAAATCGCAAAATTACAACCATAAAACCAATAAAGTAAGATAAATCATTCTGCAAGAAATGAATCAATCGTTTTATAACTGCATACTAATTATAATACAATATTGAAAAGATACTCACTTTAAAAGTTACATGTATAATAATCCAAATAACTCCTAAAACGGTTACAAATAAATCATAACGATTCCGTCGAGATTGAAGGTAACCACGTGGAGTAAATGCTATATTTTTCATTACAACCTCTACCACAAATAACATGGTACATGATGTCCCAACCGTTGCTAGGATTTCAGTATGTTGTTGTTCTTTGTTCCACTAAAATTTGTGTAAAATAAGCCAACCAACATTGTGTTGATTAAATATATAAAATTATTCTTACCGTTACACTTAGTAAAGAGCTGTTTATTAAGACCATAATTGCAACCAAGCGTTTGAATTTAATATTTTGGGTTATGTCATATATGAAAGCTCTAAATTTTCTACCATCAGGTCGCGGTGGTAGATGAAGAGGTTGTGCAATTTTTAATCTCTTTTTCAAATCGCACCTACAAAACGGTTTTATAAAACAAAAACAGGCATTTCATTAATTAAATGTTAACACAAAGATAAACACAGACGGGTAACAAGAAAAAAAGTTTCGGTGTGCGAGGTGAGACGTATTGGTGTAATTGTTGGAATTTTGGTTTAGATACCAAATGAAAAAGTTTCAAGAGCATCCCGATAACTTGTATTATTTTACTGCAGTTTAGTTTTGAGCATTGCTTTTTAGTTTAATATAACACAAAATATAATTTTACTTCAGTTTTATGTTAATATAAAAATAATATCTACTAAAAAAAACATAAACATTTAAGTCTAAACGATCGCACGCTAAAACAAATTACGTTATGTTTGCACTTTTAATACAAACGAAGCGGACTAGCCATACGAGTAAAACCTGGTGGGCTGTAGCCTATAGTTGGGACCGATCACCCAAGTGAGTGATGGAAACAAACATTACAAAGTTTAAAGGCAGCATGATACTCAAGGTCGAAAAAAATGCCTTACTTCAAACCTAAAGCTGTTCAAATTTATAACTCTTGCAGTAGATGAAGCTCTTACAGAACTAAAATATTTTTTAAGTAGGGAGCATACAATAAAAAAATTGCAATATGGACGAGTACCATAAGAGCAGATTAATATTGAAGGTGATAACCAGAGCGCGGATTTCAAGCATTTTGCGTATCCACTATTATTGTAAGCAAATTAAACTCCTTTTGTATCTCCACGATTTATGATAAATGTAATCATTTAACACCACTTTTATTTTGCTTATTTTCTCGTTTTGATCCTTAAACTGCTTATATGCGCTTATTTTAGCTTTCATATTGCCAGTTGGTGCCTTTTTATGCAGAATTTTACATTTGCAATTTTTGGTTTGATCAATCTTCTTCTTCTTCTTCTTTCGACTAGGACTACGTCCTGTTTGTCTCGCCTCTTTCTACTCTGCTGACGACGAAAACCAGCTTTGATTCCATCTTTTAGGTGGTCTTCCGGGAGGTCTCTTTCCTGCGGGTATATCATTTTTGCACTGTTTGGCCATTCTGTTATCATCCATTCTTTCAACATGCTCTTCCCACTCTTTTTTACGTTTTTTTGTCCATTTAACTATGTCTTGCACTCCGCACCATTCTCGTATTTCAGCACTTCTATGCCTGTCTCTCAGTGTCACCCCTGTTATTTTTCTTAGGATTTTCATCTCTGTTGTTCTTAATTTTCGTTTAGTGATTTGTGTTTCGGCTTTCGTTTCATTAGCATATGTCATAATAGGTCTTATTACCGCTTTGTATATTCTTACTTTGCTTTCTCGTGACATATACTTATTTTGCCATATGGTGTTATTTAGACATCCTGCAATCTGCATCGCTCTTGTAACTTGGCTCTTTGTTTCCAATTTTAAATTTCTGTCGCTTGTTATGTCTACCCCAAGGTAGGTGTAATTCAGTACCTGTTCGATTACTTTTCCCTCTATTTCCAATTTGCATCTAGTTGGTTCTTTTGCTATAACCATCGTCTTTGTTTTTGGTATAGAGATTTGCATATTATATTGCTTTGCTGTTGTGTTAAATCTATGCAATAATCTTTGAAGGTCGTCTTCATCACTTGCCATCAGTACTGCATCGTCAGCGTAACACAGTATGTTGATATTGTTAGTTCCAATTGTGTACCCACGTAAGTTTTTAAGTTGGTCTATTAACTGGTTCATAACTAGATTGAACAGAAAGGGGCTTAAGGAGTCCCCTTGCCGTATCCCTTTGTTTATTGATATTGATTGTGTATAACCTGTATAAGTTACTATGCGGTTTGATCAATCTAATCTTGTAAAATTAATTAATTTACTATTTTTCGGTTTGAACAACTCAGCAAATAATTTACCGAATATTTATAGCACATTTTAGAACTCCTCTGCTAGACCAAACAAACATCCCTCAAAGAAACAAATAGTACGCTCGGGGAATCATCCATAGCTACAGGGATCGTAAGTGGCTGATAACATACGTGTACTAGTTACCCTTGACGACGGAACTTAATAGTGTCACTTACTTTCCTAGGAAAATAATGTTTTGATTTTAACTGTTCGTTGATATGGTAACAAGCACAGACAACTTAGAATAATGGAGCTTTTAAAAAATAATTCCGATGACAGCTGTCAAAACGAACTTTTAAAAATATGATTAAATTTCTACCTGTAGGCCTACTAACATTGCCGGTAGCGTGAAAAATTTAATAAGTAACACGGAATGTATCGACTAATAACATCCTCGGCAGGCGACAAACTTCGGCTCCGCCTCAGCTCGTATTCGCCTACCTCGGATGTTATTACGTCCTTACATTCCTTGATACTTAAATAACTATTTTTTTTCATGTTTAAGGAAACATTACGAAGAATCGATTTCTTGTATTTTGAATCAATATCTTTGGTGTATTTAAATGTTTAAAAATTTTAGAAAACTTGCGAAATTGATTTAACTGTTTAAATAGAGAGGATAGAGAAGGTTCTCAATATATCTGGAAATGTGTGGAGTCAATTGGATTTCAGCCCGCTGCTTGGTAGAAAATAATTTCTCAATCGTCTTCTGATAAGACAATATTAAAATTCATTTTAAACTATAGTGTAGTATACAAAGCGAGTCAAAAGTATGGATACACCAATTTTCTGCGGTTAGTATGCAGTTTAGAAAAAGATGTTTCATATAAAAGTTATACAGGAAATTTATTATACAGGGTGGTCCAACATTTATTACGCCCCTATTTCATTCTGAAACGAATCAAGACAGAGAAACAAATTTTAATAAAAAAATTGTTAGTAACCAATCACCTACCTTTTTGTTACTTGAAAAAAAGCGCTGTGACCCAATCGTAATATTTTTTAAATGGCAACCTAGCAATTTTTACGCTAATTCAAAAGAGATTTTTTTTCTTATTTCAACGATATAGAACTTGTATACCCAGACATAACAAGATTTTCGTGAAACACTTCTTCATATGAGTAGGGTCTGAATTTAAACAAAAGCCTATCACAATGGCAGTAGTGGGCAAAGGTAGATGCAATAATAAAATTTCATGTAGTGTTTTGTATTGTAAAACCAATATTTACGCCACCAGAACCATTATTCAATTCTGTTGAAGGACCGTGTATAATAAACTTGTACTAATAGGCATTGTTGGCAGTACCAGCTTATTGTTTTTTCAACTGTTTTTAATTGTTAAGAGATAACAAATGAATTTCAAGCACACTGCTGCGATTGTGTAGGCAGTTGTTTGAAGTCAAGGCCTGGTAATATGAAGACGTTTTCAAACACACAAAAATAGATTCATATTTAAAAACAATTTGCTTGATGTCATAACAAACAAACCGGTGAACCAATAAAATTTTTTGTATATCTGCATATACAGGGTGTTAATGAATTGTAGGGACAAACTTCCAGGGCTTGCAAAACACAACAAAGCAAACAACTTTTGTTAATAAATGTGTGGTCAAAAGTGTTTCCTTTCAGGGATAGAGCTTCTCAAAGATTCTTTAAGAAGTGCCTAAATGTAGGCAACTCAATTTACTACCTGCTATTTGTTTCCATAACGACGGAAATTAATACAGGATAAATAAAGCTCTCTTTCCCACTTTCCAAATTTAAATTAAATTTAAAATAAATTAATTAACAAAATGTTTCAAAACTAAGCAATAAAAAAACAAAATTACAAAGCAAAAATCAACTATTTGAAAAATTTACAATAACTAATTCAAAAATTAACAAAATTACAGTAAATGTTCAAAACGTCGCCCCCCCCCTTCAGATTCTACACACAAAACACATCTACGAAGTAAACTCCTGCGCACCGCTCCAAATATACCAGGAGTCTGTTGAACTTCTTCACATGCAGCAAGAATACGCGCCGTAAGTTCTTCTACAGTTTTAACTGAGGTAGCATACACTAACGTTTACATGACCCCACAAAAAGAAATCAATTTACAACTATAAGAGGCACAGAAAGAAACGAATGCAAGAAAAGTTAAAAAATATCACAAAATTTAAGATTTGTGTCAAAATTGACGTCGAATGCATGTATGTCTAGATTGTCTTTTTTTCAAAATTCCGTGTGTCCTGTGCAAAATAATTGAAAATGCAATTTGGGTTGCCTATTTTCAGGTACTTCTTAAAGAATCTTTGAGAAGCTCTATCCATGAAAGGAAACACTTTTGACCACACATTTATTAACAAAAGTTGTTTGCTTTGTTGTGTTTTGCAAGCCCTAGAAGTTTGTCCCTGCAATTCATTAAAACCCTGTAGATAAAAGAAATTCCTGATAACTATTATTTGAAATTTTTTATTCTTAATAGAAAATTAACGGCAGAAAATCAACATTTCCATAGGTACTGTTGACTCGCCCTGTAAATAAAGCTTTTCCAAAAGTTGTGTAAGAAACTTACCATCGTCTTTGGTCAACAGTCAGCAATGCTGTACCCTTGTTTTCAGAATAATTTGCAATAACAACGCCAACAAATAATGTTAATCCAATCATGCAGCCCAAGAATATGTAAATATGAATATAAATTGCGTGAACCTGAAAGAAATTGCAGTATATAGCTTTTCCACACATTAGTAATATCATTATCATGTAACAATGCAGAAAACAACTAATCGTTAAAATGTCTAAAACTACGTAGGTATTTTAGTACTTTCTTATTTCTTCAATTTTTAGATTTTGTATAAAGACCCAAAACACTAATTTTGTTTCTATTTGTGGCCCACAGAGAAATTCCATGAGATAATTAAACGCAAATGTTCTAAATATTGTCAGTTACTATTTTTTTGTTGTAATTAACACTTATAATGAGATTTTGTTACTGATGCAAACTTTCTGAATAAAACTAAATTCACACGAAAAGCCCAGACACATGCATATTAATTTAGAGTACCTACAACATACATTAATATCTACTCTTTAAAACAACGTTTTTCAATGTTAATTTCCATTCATTGTATCCACAATAACCTGCATAACAAGAAACATCAGTTTTTTTTACATAAAAATTTTCTTTATTGTACTACACCCATTTCATGAACATGTGTCAAACAGTATTATCAATTTGGCATGCAATGAACAACTACATGCACATTTAAAACACATATTAAATAAGTGCATATGCTTACAGGTCCTAGTGCTTTTATTAGCACATCTCTAACATCTAACCAACCCTTAAAAGAGAGAACTTCAAAAAGAGCCAGCATAGCATCACCGATATTATCAAAGTTAAATCGTCTGGGATTTGCCCTACAGTATATTTGTGAGTAATTGGTTTGTTATTTAATCTTGTTGTCTGCTTACCAAACTCTTGGAACTAACATGGATGGATAAGATTCATTGACTCCAGGCAATAATTTCATTTTAGTGACAAAAACTCGCCTCATAAATACTCCGACACAATCTTCTCGTTTCAAAATCGTTGGATCGTTGCATCTTGCTAATCTGCCACCATATAATTGAACACCATAACTTGCAAACACAAACATGAGTAAAATTAACAGTGTTGATACCTATAAACAAAATTATTGGTGGTAAACTATGAAATTTCAATTATACTTGACTGTAAGTGTTTAACAAAAGCATGGGAATACATTAATAACTTTTTTATGGTTAAAAATAAAATGTAGGTGCATTGGGACAACTTACACGAGTAGTTATAAGCTTTATTTTCGCTATGTCGATAGTTAATTTTTGTTTACAGTTTAAGCGGAAGAAATGTGAATTTGAAAATTTTAAATTTTAAATTTTGCAAATAAGTAGAAGCTATGAAATAGTTTTTGTTCATAACAAATTTGGAAAACTAGTGCATCTCACACGAGTGTGAAAAATAACAGAACGAGCGATAATCACACGTGTGTGGGAACCAGACTTCTCGAAATTGTTATGAACAACGTTTTTTTCTACTAGCGTGCTTTGTTAAATCATAATTTCAGTAGGATTTTTGGTTTCGATCTGAAACCTTCAAAAGAAATTCAGTGTCACTTTTACATTTTATAATGAAGCTTTAAATCTTTGTTGATATGGTCTCAAAAAAAACATCAATTTTATTATTTCCCGCACTGCGTTAACATTTGTTAGAAGAAGTAAGGTTCAAAAAATCTTTTATTAATTATACGTGCCACAATTTAATTTTTACAGTCGTTACCTCTTGCATCCAATGAACACTTCCAAAAAAACTGTGGCCTCGTCAAAAAATGGCATTATCTTAAAACTGCAAATTGCCAATACACATATACAGGGTGTCGAAGATAAGGGAGATCTCGTAAACGGTAAGAAATAGAGATTCGGTTAAAAACAATTATTCAGTATGTCAAGTACTACTACGATCCACATTCAAATCCTAGAGTTTCGCTAATTTTTAACTTATCAAATTAGCTGTTGGAAGCATCTATAGAATTTATAAACCTTTAAATACGTCTTTAGACCAATAAATTCTATATTTTGTCATGTGTTACCTACTCAAAAAGTTAAACGGTTCGCCGCTATAGGGCGTTGAAGTAAAAATTCAAGTTGGCCATGAATTTCAGGTGTATTCTGATAAACATTATCATGACAAATCATGTATTTAATGAAAATTTGTCTTTATTTAGACTTTTCATACTGTTAATGGCCAACTTTGTCAAAAAACGTAATATTAAGCTATTTTCAGGGGTTTATGCTTAGGTCTACTTTTCAGAACCACTTTGCTTTTAGCCAAAAGATTTATTTTTTTTTTGGTTAAGGGATAGAAGAAGTAATAAACTTTTGTTCTAAATTATAAAAAGAATACCTGCTATTTCAAAATATCCTAAAAAATGAACTCGAAAATAGACTATTTCTGAATTAAAACTTAAAGCACGACGAAAAAAATAAATAGTTGACATATTAAAACAAAAAAAAACTTTGATTGTTTAAAATAGGAGTTTTTATTTCTTTTTCTTTCCCTTAATAAAAAACAAACCCTTCTTTGGCGGAAAGAAAATGGTTGTAAAAAATACTTGAGTAAACCCCTGAAAATGGTTTGAAATTATGTTTTTTGATCAAACAGGTCACTAAACAGTTTGAAAATTTGAAGTAAAGAGTTAAAAATAAGTTTCCCTTAAGTAGTGGTTTCTATAACCATTATGCCAGGGCAAGTACAAGTGCAGACGTTGCCGAGAGCAGACGTGAAAGTGAAAGTTAGTGCTTTAATTATTCCTTGTATTATTCAATTGAAATTATCGCTAAAAGTACTATTTACTACCCAGTTATAAACATAAACCTTTAACAGTGTTATCACTCATACCTACCTAGCCATGACAAAAAACCTATCGGACTTAATTAAAAGTAAGTGATTTAAAAACTGAACTTTGCAAATTCGGCATCGAAACAAAAAATCTCAAGAAAGCATTCTTAATCGAATTATTGACATTAATTAGTAGTAGTAGTATATTCAACGTGGTGGTAAAAAAACCATACCAAGATTTAGAAATAAATAAATTAAGTGACGCATGCAATCGGTTAAAATTACAATTAGACCAGCAAAAAGAAGAGATATCTGCATTAACAAAGTTAAATAACGAACTAAAACATCAATTAACTGATTTAACTAAAAATATAGAATCTATTAATATTCGGAAAACCGATAATAACGCAGGTGTAACCTTAATATACATCCGTATCAGTGCAGTCCACAACCCGGCCTTGCAATGTAAAACTGACATCTAACGTACTAATATTAGCTGATAGCCATGGAAGAAATTTGGGTCCACTTATTTCCGATTACTTACCGAAACAACTTTTTTGCGTTCAAAGTATTTTTAAACCGAACGCCTTAACACGAAATTTTACAAAAAGGGATTACGTAATTATAATTGCTGGTAGCAATAACGCGCTCAAACGGGGAAGATCGCTACCTCGGCTCTAAACAAAACGCTGGCTACGCTTATCAATACCAATGTAATTAACATCAGAGAATACGCTTCTTAGATATCAACTTGTATGTTAAACAGCATCACTTTACTACACATGGGCTTCATCTCCAAAAATCCGGCAAACTTATTTTGTGCAGAGAATTGGGCAAAAAAATTCAGCACATAAATAATTTACTATTAGGAAAGCGTGAGCAACACAAATTCAATAATCTTATAACGGTACATTGTACAAATGCAACGTCACCAAACGAGGACCTGCTCGATGAAACGTTGTCATTAAATAGATCATCTTCATACGAATCACTGAATGACTCCACAATCCACGAAAATACCGAAGAAGAGGAAGAAGGAGATGATAAAGAGAAGGCAAAGAGTGAAGAAGAGGAGGAAGCAGATAAACTAAGTTTTTTAGACACCACAGAAGTTGTAGCAGAGAGTCTATAGCGCCACTCTCTGACGTAAGTGTCCTTCTAATTAATGTTCAATCTATAAGATCTAAAATCGACGATTTATGCTTACTTACTGAAAATTTAAATAACCCGGACATAGTATTTGTAACAGAACATTGGCTGTACCCGGACGAAGAAGTTTTTATACCTAATTATACAGTCGTATCTAGATTTAGTCGCTCGTGCATTACCCATGGAGGTACTCTTATTATGTGTAAAAACGAAACACTTTATCAAAATATTAATACTTTCAACTCTTTGGTTATTGAGCAACGGTTCAAGTTCAACGTTGTATTTAGAAAAGATATAAATCTCTACCTTGTTTGCATATACCGTACACCCTCACAAATATTATCTCATTTAAACATCTTTATAAATAATTTGGAATCGCTAATAGAATGCTTTCCTAAGAAATGTAAACTGTTTTTAGCTGGTAATTTCAATATAAATTTCAATAGCGATTCTAATGGTAAACACCGCCTATTGAATATGTTAAATTCCTTCGGTCTGTATATGCATGTCTATTCAAATACTAGATTAAATGGGCGCTTAGATTATGTGTGCACCAATTTTAATAAAAATATTGTAAAGACATCAGTTATAAATGGATTAGCAGACCATCAAGCTGTTCTCACTAATTTGTTTTTGTCAGTAAAAGTTAATAATAGTATAACTGAGGCGAAAAAAGGCAGAATATTTTCCAAAAATAATTTTAAAAAATTCAAAGAAAACTGTCTGAAGGTCGACTGGACTGATTGCTCAACTGGTACTTCATATGATGACAAATTTTCATCGTTTGTTTTTAAACTGACGAAACTTGTTGAGAAATCAGTTCCACTGCGTTTAATCAGAGAAAGAAAGTCTAAGTCATGGACTACGAGAGGGATTAGGGCCTCATCGAACAATTATCGTTTTTTGCGATACGCTCGAAATTTTATTAGGAATGACGCTTTTATCCACTATTTCAACAGGTATAAGTCAATTTACCGTAATATTTTAAAAGTAGCTAAAACAAATTATTACTCAAATCGATTAAACAATACATCGAATAAAACCAAAGAAACGTGGTCTATTATAAACGAGTTAAGAAACTGTAAAACTAAACGTGACGTAAAAGTGGAATTACTTCCTGATCAATTAAATGCACACTTCTGTTCTATAGCCCATAAACTTACTTCAAAATTAAACATAAAACAGGACTTTTCAATCACTACGGACGAATTAAGGACTAAATTTTCAAATACAAACTTCTTCCTTTATCCGGTAACGATATTTGAACTTAAAGATACTATCCGTAGTATCAAAAATAAAAATTCTGCAGGTTATGATAGTATATCTACTAAAATTTTACAACATCTACCATGTAAAATACTAGACATCTTTTTAGAGTTAATTAATTACTCATTCACACTGGGCTATTTTCCTTCCGTGCTAAAAACTTCAGTAATTGTTCCCATCTACAAAGGTGGCGATAGACAAGACCCCTCTAATTATAGACCGATAGCCCTTTTATCTACCTTATCAAAAATCATCGAAAAAATTGTAAAAGTTAGACTGGTTGGGTACTTGGATAGATTCGAAATTCTCTCTAAATTTCAATTTGGATTTCAAAGTAAACAAAATACTACCGATGCCATATTTAACCTTTTGCATGAAATTTATTTTAACATTAATAATAAAAAATAGCTTCTGTGATATTTTGTGATATTTCGAAGGCTTTTGATTGTGTTAACCACGCCATTTTACTACAAAAACTAGAACTTTGTGGTTTCCGAGGCATAACGTTAAACTGGTTCAAAACTTATCTTAATAATAGAAAACAATTAGTTAAAGTTTCAGATAAAATATCCCCTTCCTCCTCTATCACATGTGGCGTACCCCAAGGATCTCTCCTTCGACCCATACTATTTCTTATATACATTAACGACATCTTCCAACTAAACATCAGTGGCACTTTTACTGTATTCGCTGACGATACATGTATTCTATGGTCGGATTCGGATCCAAACTCATTAAATAATAAAATACAACGCGATATTATAAAAATAAATGAATGGTACAATTCCAATTATCTGTGGTTAAATACGCAAAAAACAAATATTATAACTTTTAACGGATCTATAAATCCTATTGCTCTTAACAACTCAGTGATACTGGAAAACAATACAGTCAAATTCTTAGGCTTATATATCAACAATACATTAAAATGGACTAACCACATTACTACACTCTTAAGTAAGTTATCCAAAAATTGTTTTGCAATTCGTACCATTTCTTATGAATTTTGCTACCAAACAGCACGACAAGCTTATTTTGCTCTGATTGAATCGCATTTACGCTACGGCATCGCTTTTTGGGGTGCTGCGTCACAAGAAAACCTTCATTCTATTTTTGTTGCACAAAAGAGGTCAATAAGGTATATGTGCAAAGCAGGAGTAAGAGATTCTTGCAAACCTCTCTTTATCAGTAATAAAATTTTAACTGTAACATCTCTGTACATATTGGAAACTGCTTGCTTAATCCACAAGTATAAATCTACTACGTTATCAAGCCCCTCCCCCATTTTTAATACAAGAACTAGTGAAACTAATATTTATCTGCCTCTCGACCTAACACACAGCTAATAAAAAACTCTCTACTTTATACCAGTAAAAAATCTTCAACGCCCTTCCACTTCATACAAAAAATATTTCAAATAACTTAAAATTTCGTAAAACCTTACACTCACACCTCTTATCTAAAGCATATTATAGCTTACATGACATTTTTACTGACAAAAATAAAATTCCAAATGTTCCATGTCAATTATAAATTACTTTATTTTGAATATTGATTACTTTACAATATTTAATTTTAACTCACACACTACTGTAATATGTACAATCTGTAGGTACTACTATATTTTTTATATGTAAATTTTTTTATCCTTAATTTTTGTTGTTGTTATGATGACTTTATGTGTTTTTATGTAACTATTATGTAACTCTTATGTCAGCGTTGTTGCGTTGCATAATTAAGTTCAAGTCTATCATATATCGTGTATTACTGCTTTGTTCTAATAAAAAAAGCGACGCAATGATGCTGGGATAATTTATGCCGTGTATTTCCGTCAAAATGTGTTTGGTTTGGTTTCAACGTAATTATGCTGAAATGCAGATACCCCTGTATCAATAGTATAAACAGGATGAAGAACAAAATTTGAAATACGAGTTGGCCATGAAAACAAAAACTCATGCGGGAACCTATAATTCCTGACACTCTCGCATTGTATCCTCTTCCTCCATCATCAGCACTAATAAAGTAATGGGGTTCATTTTTACATAGATTATTTCACTTTTTCGCACATAAGTTAGCTATTCACTCAATAGGATGTCAAAAGTAGCAACCATAAAAATAGCAATCCATGAATGTTTCTCCGCGGTTCTAGCAACGAATCATTCTTAATTATACGCACTTCTGCTGCATATTATGTTCGTATATAATTAGGTGGCATAAGAATATTGTCTATAAAAGCCACATTTTTAAATATTCAATTTTGTAATGATACGAACCGCTGTGAAAAAATTAGATTTAACCAACTTGAATTTTTCTTTCGACACCTAGCGGCTAACCGTTTAAGTTTTTGAGCAATTATTATACATGACTGAATAGAGAATTTAATACCGTATCAGAAGGAATATAACGTGTTATTTAAAAAAAAAGTTGACCTCACTTCCGGTGACACCGAAACATATTGTTTGGTAATGTAAATTTAAAGGTTTCTAAGTACCATAGACGCTTCCAAAATCTAATTTTTCTAACTAAAAAATAACTGAACTATTAGCTTGGAACATGTAGGCTGAATCCCCACTATAGTCATATGACTAACGTCAGTTGTCGAAGAGAAGCATGTGATGACTGATAAAATTGCATCGAGTTTCCTTATGACATTTAATTTCTGAGGACGATCAGGTTTGGGTAAGTCTTTAACTGTACGAAATTGATCAAATTTATTTACAATTCTCCAAACCGTCGAATTGACATGATTATGCTCCAAATGGGTAAGATTGAATAACTCGTGCATCTGGCAGTAACTTCTTCTTATGTGTCTACCATCATTAGAATAATTTCAATTCTTTCCGATTTACTTAAATTTGCTATTGTCTTTAAAAGATTTTTTGAGATTTAATGAAACATTGAATGCCTTAAAAACAACGATGATACAAATATAATTTTAGTTTATAAAACAATGGAACTCAAAAACTATTTTGATTTTAGATACACCAAAAACTCCGAAAATATAATTATACAGGGTTAGGCAAAAGCACGGAACAACGCAAATATCTTTAATACGGCAACCGCCATTATGACAAAATTTTCTACATGTTGGTTCCGATATAGGGCAGATACAATGAAAGTATCGGCAGTTTAAAAGGACTTCCGGTTTAGCCAGAAATGATATCAATTTTTTTATTTTAAATAGAACATCTTGTATATTTTTTAATATATTGATTGAACTCTTTTTTGAGAACTCAGTGATATAAGGTTTCATGCTTTTATTTTCAATAACTCTAGAGATATTAAAAGATTGAGCAGTGTGGTTGCAGTAATCAATTAATTAACCAAAATTAATTAAAACTGCTGAAAACAGAAATGGTTCAATTAACAGCAAGATTGCAAATTGTTAAATAAAGTACAAACTTCTTGCCGAGTTCTACGACGCTCACCAAAACCAATCATAATTAAAATTTCAATTCGTTCTCTTTCTGTTAATTGAACCATTTCTGATGTTAAATTCAGCAGTTTTAATTAAATTGGTTAATTAATTGATTACTGCAACCACACTGCTCAATATATCGAACATCAAAACAAAACAACACAAACCAAGCATATTTGATAACATTACATAACTGTTTAAGCTTCTCACATTCTTTTGTTTTCATGAGCTGCTAGATAACAGTTACGAAACATTATTGTTTAATATCTCTACAGTTATTGAAAATAGAGGCATGAAACCTATATCACTGAACTCGCAAAAAAGAGTTCTATCGATATATCAAAAAATATACAGAGTGTTCCATTTAAAATAAAAAAGTTGATATCATTTCCTGCTAAACCGGAAGTTTTTTAAACCGCCAATACCTTCATTGTATTCGCCATATATCGGAACCTTCATGTAAAAATTTTTGTCAAAATGGCGGTTGCCGTATTAAAGATATTTGCATTGTTCCGTACTGTTGCCCAACCCTGTATACACGGTGTTCTATGTAAAAATTTTAAGTTCACATTATTCTCGCTTAAACCAGAAAAAGAAATCAATCTTCGACGTAGCAAAAATAAAGCTTATAATTAACCGTGTAAGTTGTTACAAAAAGTTATTGAGATGTTCCCATAGTTTTGTTACACACTGATAATGCAAAACTTCTCACCAACAAAATTTCCTTAAAGCCTCGACACAACTCATAGACTACTTTGCGCATATGTGGAACTAAGGTGAATATTCGTAAAGGTCTAAGACATCTCAGAATCATTAGCAACTGTGCACCTGAATTAGGAGGTACCCGTTTTGGCATCCAACAAAGAAAAACTAGACTTACCTAAATATTACAATCAGTTTTTTTTAATCTTTTTAATTATAAGTTGTATACTTACGATGTAAATAAAAACATCTAAAACAGAAGCAACGTCTTTTATGTATGCTTTAGGAGTGAAAAATAATCCATCTGCTAATATTTTCAGGGCCAACTCAATACTCATGAATATTACAAAACAATATTCTGCAATTTGCAGAGAAGCATTCTCCATAACGCGATAGTATGGTGTTTCAAACATCATCGATAAACATGATAGAGTGGTCATTGTTATCATTACCCAGTCTAAGTAAGTCACCAATCCCAAGAAATTACTAATAATATAACAATTAGTAATTTATAATTTTTAGTTTTCGATAGGTACTGTAAGAAAGTTTTCATACAACAACATTAAATAAACTTACTGTAAACTCTTGTACTTGACCTTTCGCTCTTTTCCGGTAATAGGATCTTTTAATCTTGCATCATATCTAGCATAAACAATTAGCTGACAAATTTTACGGAACCTGCTTTCACGTGGAACTGCAAACAGAGGAGTATCGAAAAATGGATGATTTTCTCTTAAATCTTCCTCTCGTTGATTTCTAAAATAAAACAAAAAAAAATAAGCAAAACACTTTTCTTGTACTTTCCTATACTTTAGAAATTGTTACTAAACATATTTTCAAAAATATTTTTGTATCAACGTTGTAACCTCAAAATGTACCGTAAGACTTCATGGTTAAATTAGATTGACAGAATATTCTATTCATTGCTAATTAAATTAACTTCGCTATATTCTCTGCAGGTGGCGGGCGCCTAGCGGGGGTTTTATAGCTGCATCGAGTACGAAGTGATTAGAACTGTAGTTAAAAACTGATAAAAAAATTTGAGAGAAAAAAAAATCGACTTTTTTAGTTTTCAAATCCTTGGGATTAAAGGAAACCAAAAAACAAGCTGAATTTTTTTGGTTATATTACTCAAATTTCCTAAACAGTAACGGATCGTGCCAGTTTGGCAGGAAAACCCTCGCGCTTCTCGCTCAGGTTTTTCTAGCCGTCAAACTGACACTCTTTGTTACTATGCAACAAATTTTCGCAATATAATCGGTTATTCCAAAGCTGTTATGGTATTACTATAGAAAATTTAAACAAGAGGAAGTTACATTTTAGGGGAAATATTTTTTGAAAGTAGTGTAACAAGATCGCCTAAGCTATTACTATGGATATACAGAAGAAGCCACGCTGTATAAATAAATGTAAAGAATATAAAATACACATAAAGATTAGGTACCTATACACTATTACATTATTACAAAGACTGATTTGTTTTATTCTTAAAAAAATTTGGGGGCCAGGCTAATAAATTGCACATGGCCCCCAAATTTCTTTAAATGGCTTGGCATATTTTCTGTTGTCATCATCGGTAACATTTATTTTATTGGTTTTGTGATTGAGCTGCTTCGTTTCAGTTTCAGCGTCTTTGGTATTTTGTAGGAAATAATTATTTATTTCTTTTTCTCTACTTTAATCACAGATTTGATTTCAATATTGCAGGTCTCTCAAGCATAGTTGGTCCTGGGCTGAAGCACATAAAACCCATACCTGTTACAACCCCTATTGTTATTTAATAGTTATTTATGTTACTATAGTGGGATAAAAGCATTATTATAATATGAGTTTGAAAGTTGCACGACGAGGTCGTAGACCGAGTCGTGTAATTAAATGAATGTCATAATAATGCATTTTACCATGTGTGACACACAAAATTTTATCTACGACTGCTCAAAATTTGTTAAAAATCGAATTTTTTTGCTTGAAATGATATATGACATTTTGCATTAATTTATTTGCAAATGTCAAATCACTTTTAAAATACTTTTGTTTTAAATTAAAGGTACGAGATAGATTCGATTTGTTCAATACTATGGCAACCATCCAGATTTTTTTTAAACTGCTTCAGTCAATGTAGAAACTAAAATGAGTTAGGTAATGAATCCATTATCTCACTAGTGCGATAATAAACTTCATTACCTAACGCAAATGAATGACATAATAAGTCTGTATCCAAGCAGTCGTAGATAAAAGTTTTCAATAAAATTTTTCCATTAACTTATATTAATTTTCCAATACTTATGAATTGGATTACTAGCTAGCAGTTACCTTCTCATTTCGGCCTGTTGTCTCTTAGCTTGCAACAATTTGATGTCCAAGTCATGTGGTCTTGCTCTTGCAGAACTCATCCTGTTCACGCCAATATCCCCATTCTCCATTAAATGTTCATAGGTTTGCTTTAATTTTATTGAACCACTTCTTACGCTTCTTCTAATTGATCTTGAACCAAATCTAAAATTGTTTGGGAAATTATCACCTTACTTTATAAAACAGCATGCAACATAAGAACTAAGAACGAACACGCAGACAACAAAAAGAAATAAGACAGTGAATATGGGGACTTTTAGAAAAGTGGAAAATGTTACAAACTACTTTATTTTAAATTTTAGCTTTACTTCGTTAAAGTCCATATTGAATGATTATCTGTGTATGAAATACTTAATTACTTTAATAATATCTATTTGTTTTAACCTTATACGTATTTCGGCATGTTTACATGCCATTGTCAACGGTTATATGAAAAAATACACAGTTAGTGTTGTTATACCAATAGAACTTGGTGACTTGATCTCGGTAATCGTCTGCAGATGACTTGATTTCTTATTCCAAAATGTTCAATAGAGGAGAATTTAAGAGATCAATTTGCTCGTTCATTAACGGTACAGTTTTTAATTGTTTGTGAATTTCAAAAGCTCCTAGTATATCTAATTTACGTTTATCATTACAAAAGTGTAAACATTTTATGGTGTTATTGGATGTCATTGAATGATTGTGTTCTAGTAAGTGTTTAGCGTAATTGGCTTTATGTGGGTGTTTGTATTTGTGACAACGTACGTGTTCTTTATACCTAATATCAAAATTTCTAATTGTCTGGCCTATATAAACCGAATTACAATGCGAACAATTTAATTTGTAAATGAATGATTTTAGCAAATCGTCTGTTTTTGAGTTTGCATTAAACAAAGTGTTTAAGATGTTTCCAGTTGTTTTAAAAATTATATTTAATTTTTGTATTAATTATTAAAAAGTTGTCATGACCATGAAGGGATTAATAAACAAATTATTGAGTAATAGATAACCCATAAATTGTTATAATTATCACTGTCTTAGATCACATCAATCACGTATTGTTAAAAAAATAGAGCATTTCCTATTATACTTAAACTGCTTAATGCTGTTAACTGTCCCCTGAGGTTTGAGTGGTCCTTTAGTGCCTGGAACTGGAATCATTGACGAGTCACCCAACATCAAACGTTGATTATTTGAATCGCTAATAAAAATTACAAACAAAGCACATTACTTTACAGCCCGGAATCCTGATTTTACTCACTTGATGATTTGAGCAACCGAAGCTTTTTTAAGTTTAGAATCTACCACACGCACTTTCGGTAGATTGTTAAGTATTTTTAGCGGCTTTTGTTTTCGATAGATCACTTTTGAATCAAATATTTCTTCGCTGATTTTTTTAGCAACCCCTTCTGAATTTGCATCGTCTTCTGTTTCATAAACAAACTGCCTCATAAAGCTTTCTCTTACCTATAATGTTTATATGATATTTTTGATGTAAAATAAAAACATCGTTGCACATACTTTTGGTACACTAAAATCTGAAGGAACTTTGTGTAAAGTGACCATCAGTGGACTGTCAGGAAATTTTTCAAATATACGTAATCTGAACGGAAGTGTTTCTTTAATTTCAGCGCTTTGTTCTCTATATTTTAATTGTTTTACTTTTTTAATATCTTCATCTAATTCCAAATTGTCTAAAATGACTGCTACAAACAAGCTTAACACAATCTGGAAAACATATTTGTGTTTATGTGTCTACGTAATATTACAGGCCAGTGAATAACTTACCAATGTGACAAACAGATGATACAATATGAAATAAACTGCAACTAAAGGTGCAAGTGTTGGGCGAGTTCGTAACATTGTCTCATCCATAACTTCCACCCAAGCTTCTTGCGTTAGAATTTGGAACATAGACATAAATGCTTCAGTGAAGCTTTCAAATTTTGTAAAATCACATAAGAAACAGAATAACTGCATAGAAATGCTTGAAGATATTATTAATAAACACATAGTGAAAATAATTAAACTTCCCAATTTCTTGCCAGGGCCAAATATTTTGTACACAAAATCTTCAAGTAAAGGAGATGCTTTTATGAGACGAACTATTCTCAGCACCTGTGAACAAAAGCATAAATGTAAGTTATGTAGTGGTGTTGTTAAAATATATAATTTGTTTTTTTGAAACTTTCGCTTGAAAATTTCATGAAATTTTCACAAATGTTTAAAATTTTGTTATACAGGGTCGCTATTATGTATGGGACCAAAGCTCCCCTGGTCAAACGGTTTGAGGTATGCGTTTCATATTTTGTATATGTTAATTTGAGGTTATTTTCCATATTCTGAAGTAAAAAAAAAATTTTTTTTGCATATAGTTTCTAAGCGCGGCCGCCATCTTGAATTTTTTTAAATAGCAACCTAGGCTGTGTGATACATCAATAGAAAGCTTATTTTTTTCTTTTTTCAGAAATATTAAACATGTGTAGGGTTACAAAAGAAAATAACTCAGAAAAATTAAAAAAACATTTGAGGCATGCTTGCATCGTTTAGGACTAACTTTTTTTTCAAGAAAATTCTTCTTTTAAACAACATCGTGGTTCTGAAAAGAACCTTTTTTTTCATCGCACAGCAGTTCCGCAGAAGGAGATGGAGCGACCTACTTCGAGCTGGTGTACTTGGTTAATTCGTCACTGCACATTTACTCAAATCTAGTAACCCTTGCATTAACAAAAAAACGTCATAAATAAGCAAAACACAAACAGTAATTAAAATTAATAGGATTACAAACAACATTTCTTAAATATAAATAAAAACAACAACATTATTAATTAACAGTAGTTAAGAAAGGAGATGTTCAAATTGCTGCCCATTTACTTCTTGGCAATAATGAATGCGTTTTTTAAAATTGTCTAAAGAGTCGCGCAAAGAATTGCGAGAAATAGCAGCCATTTCAGCACGAATACGATTTTTCAATTCTTCTAAATTGTCAGGTCTATTTAAATAAACGCGACTTTTTAAATGGCCCCACAAAAAAATCTAAAGGAAACAAATATGGTGACCGAGCGGGCCACTGCACGGTTCCTCTTCTCCCGATCCAACGCCGATAAAAAATGTCGCTTAAATAATTGCGCCCTGCAAGTCCATAGTGGGGAAGCGCACCATCTTGCTGAAAGCAGATGTTTTCGTTGACTGCATTTGGGTTATCATGATTTGGAAAGAGTTCTATAATTTGAGGAATAATATTTTCCCGCAGCATTTGAAGATATCTCTCCGACATAAGGTAAAAATTAAGCATGTCTTAAATGTATTTTTAATTTTTCTGCGTAATTTTCTTGTGTAACCCTATACATGTTTAGTATTTCTGAAAAGAGAAAAAAATAAGCTTTCTATTGATGTATCACACGGCCTAGGTTTCTATTTAAAAAAATTCAAGATAGCGGTCGCGCTTAAAAACTATATGAAAAAAAAATTTTTTTTACTTAAAAATATGCAAAATAACCTCAAATTAACATATACCAAATATGAAATGCATTTCTCAAACCGTTTGACCAGGGAGCTTCGGTCCCATACATAATAGCTACCCTGTATGTTATGTATTGTTTTTTAGGTGCTCTAAATTTCAGTCGAAAACATCTTATAAATTAAAATAGGTTTTCTTTTTAAAGTATTTATTGAATTATTTAATATTTTCTAATGTTCTACTATAAATACTTAATATTTTATAAATTTTAAAAATATAACTTGGCTAACATTTTCACATATATTTAAATAATAGTTTAATTAAATATAAGGTGGTTCCAAAATATTAACAAATATTTTAATAAAAGTTTCCTTATGAAAAGTAAAATCAAACGTTCCTATAAAGACGCGTCCAAATAGAAACCTTCCTTAAGAACTTATAGCCCCCCAAAGATGTCACATCACTTTTTACTTTCCCATACTTCCAGTTTAGTATGGAAATGTGTTGTGATCGTGAAAATTTTATATTTTAAGATTTTGACAGAATTGCATGTTTCGGACCTCAAGGAACAAAAAAATGATTTTTAAAAATATCGGTTTGTATGTGAGTAACTCGTAATCTCAGGAACTATTGCACCGATTTTGAAAATTTGTCGGGCCAGAAATATTTCTTTGCAATCCGGAACGATAAACAGAAAGTAGATGTGATTTTTGATATTATTCTTTTAACATATTTTCGAACATTTAAAAATAGAATATGATAAAGGGCGCTAAGAGAAATAAACAGCTTTTTTTTGAACACTCTAAGCTTTAAAATGGCAAACGCTTTGATTTTTTGAAAATCTATGGCTTTAACTCCTATTTCCTGAAAAATGAGTTGCCACATAGATATAAACTTTGGCTTTTATAATATACCTAAAGGTAGTTACACAAGCAATTCTGGAACCATAACAATTGGGAAATAAAAAATTTCAAAAAATTTGGACATTTTAAAACAATATTGCTCAAAACTGACTGAGTTGTAATTTGGATGATGTCTCAATCTGCTAATTTCTTTGTGACGCCTTCTATGAATTTTTGAAAAATGTTCCTTATTTGTTTAATAAACGGGAAATGATAAAACGATTGTGTCAGCTAGATTGGTCAGCAGTCATCAGATCACAATTTTATTTTTTAGACTGAATAGCTACCTTGTCACAAGAACCAGAAATTTCTACCATAATAATACTCAAAACTGGCCAGTGTTTGCCTAATACTTCTTCGAAAAAGTCAAAATATTAATATTTTTTTCACTTCGCAGTTTTATTAGTCCCAAAATTTCTCGTAGATTGCAACATTGTGTACCCCTAGGGAATTTTCAATATCAAATTTTATCCCAATCTGAGTACTCGATTTTAAATAAATAGGCATTAAAACGCAAATTTTCAAATATTCTCATAAAGCGTCGCATACAAATTAGCAAGCTGGGACACGAACCAAATTGTAGGTCATTTCCAGCTCTCCGAGCTTACAAAATTAAAAAAAAATGCGTGGCCAGCGTGTGAGCAATATTTTTCTTTTTATCCAAAATTTTGAAAATATTTTTCACTTCATAGCTTTTAGCTTTAGAAATAGAAATCTGCCATTATTGCGCCTATTTTATAACCACCCTCGTACAGTGTCTCACTTTTCATGCAAACACCTCGATATTGTTGCCGATTTTTAACGTAAAAATTTCTAACTTTGGTCAGTTAAGATGCATATATTTCCATGCCAAATTTAATTAATTACGTCAACCTACTATGATCAGAAGAAAATGTTGAATTTCCATATTGTTTTTCGCGCTAGAGATATAGAAAAAAGGTGTTTGGAGAAGTTAGAGTAAAAAAACTACCCTCAGTTACCAAATTTCCTAAAAAATCTTGTTTTTGGTTTTTTCTTTTCAATTTTTAGTCTAAAATTTCACTCCTTAACTGTTGCTAAGTCCAGCCATTGAAAAAAACGATTGTAAACTAAAAACACGTTTAGTTAAATAAAATTAATTGGTGGACGTTGTGGGTGCCGCATGTTAAATTCTTGTAGCTACTTCTCTGTACGATCATATGTTTTCACCGATTAATTTAATAATTTCCACTTTTTCGGGTGTACTTAAGCTTTATTCAACCATAACTAACATAAAATGGTGAATATTGACGTTTTTAACTACAGTAATTTACACCTTCTTTCTATAGCACTCTTCGCAAAAACTAAAGAATGAAATTTTAGACTGCATAAAATAGAAAAAGAACAAAAACTGATTTTTTTTAATTGGTACCTGAACAACTTTTGTTACGGGCAAAACGGCGAAAAGAGGCCCAAAAGTTTGGGCGTTAAATTTGTTAGAGAAATTGTAACAAAAGTGGTGCACTCGGCCAGCTCAAAGTCGAAGAAGGGAGTGGTTCGATCTATAAAACGGAAGGGTTCTTCGCAGATAACTTGAGGGGTAGTGAAATTGGGGGTGATTAAAGAGGGCGCCACCTGTTTTTGATTGTCTTAATGAGGGTTATTGAAGCAGGAAGGGCAGGCCGACGTTCAAGGGAGGAGAAACAGGAACCTCCCTTGTAGACAGCTTTCTTGGAGTTTGACTTACCTTCGGCTTCCACCTAGATGGAGTTTACAATGCTTACTTATAATTTTGTGAAGTCTAATTACTGATGTCAAATAATTCACAATGTTTAACTTGAATACAAAGTATCTTAAGTAAAATATAGTTGGCCGCAGAATGCGGCTATAAACGGGTAGTATGATTAAAGAATATATATTTAAATGCATACAAGCAATTCTAAGCAACGTTGCGGTATGCGAAATTACCACATCGGAGGGGGTTCCCTTTATTACAAGGTATGACCACTCCGACACGGATTTCGGACAAGAAATACAGTAATAATAAACACATGCAAATATATTAAGAAAATAATTATATTCGATGAAATCTTTAGAACCGGAACACAACAAAATGTTTGAAGGCTTTATATAGCACTTTCACTGAATTAATGTAACGGTGTAAACGTACTTACAAGTTCGTGGCTTACTCCACCTGGTTTCTCTACCTATAGGTAACTTGTTGGACACCTCACCAGCAGGTTAAGGTGTAGATGGGGAACTGGTAACGGGTGCTAATGCTTCGAGACGGTACGGGAGCCTCTAACGAGATTTTCGATGCAAAGGAGTAGCGTAATCGTTGACGGTAAGAAGTAGATCTAAAGATCCAGGTATGGCTTCGAGGATGATTCAGCAGTGACGTTGAGATCCGCCCTTGGCGATTAGTATCGTGGACACGGCAAACGACACCAAATAAACCCTTATTTCACAGATGATTACACACCACTATTTGCTTTGATCCGACTAAGTCGAGCGAAATATTTAACGATAAATAAACGATATGTGGGGTATCAAAAGTCGGGCTATATCACTGCCAAAGCCTCCAACTAGGCTTTTCCCAGAAGAAGGGAAAATCACATAACACTTTTTCAAATAACTTTTCGCTGTATGTCTAAGAAAATTTAATTCTAAATAAAAAAGTTCAACTGCAATAGTAACGTAAAGTGGACAACAAAAAAGTTATTAGTAAAATTCTATTATAGCTAGCATCAAATTGCTTCACAACTAGACAATTTGTTGTTAAACGCCATAAATAATCTCGCGAATAACTTTTTTATTATCCACTTTAGGCATCAAAACTTTTATGTTCAAAATTTAATTTTCTTTTGAAATATTCAAAAATATTTCAATGCCATTTAAAAAAATGTTGTTCATATGAATAACTCGTAAACGTGTTGTTTAATTGTTTTTTCATTAAAGCACCGTAATTACCACAAAAAAAAACTGTATACTCTGCTTATTTAACCGACTTCGTAGCTTCAATAAAAACAAAGTTAGCAATATTGTCCCGATAATTTCGGATACCCATAGTAGGCTGATGTAACTTTATAAATTTGGTATGTAGTATACCTATGGGTCTGACGGACATGTACATCTGACCAAAATTAGAATTGCTACTTTAACACAGCAACAATTGAAACATAGAATTAAAATATAAATGTCTTAAAATTGAATTTTGAAAATTTATAAATGAATGTTTAGTAATTACTTCTATCTGTTTTAGCATTGTACCAATTTAAGCTAGTAATCTAATCAGTTGTGAATGAAAGACATACCTGAAAGTATGTAAATCC
The DNA here is from genome assembly GCA_958336395.1 of Ctenicera cuprea. Lineage (NCBI taxonomy): Eukaryota > Metazoa > Arthropoda > Insecta > Coleoptera > Elateridae > Ctenicera > Ctenicera cuprea. The sequence goes on from OY284494.1 coordinate 18,458,431, forward strand.
AGACATGTAAAATCCAGGAATTACGTGAATTGTAGTACCAATAGCTAACAAGAGCTCAAATTTGTGTATCGAATGTTTCCAATAGCCTCTCCAACCTAAACACCAGATTTTAAAAATGGTTTCAAAGTTGAGTACCACTGTAAAACCAATTTCGATATAATAATATTTCGTATAGAAATCACTTCTAGGCCTTTCATCATGTTTAAAATGCATTGTAGCTGTAACAATTCCATTTGCCAATATTATACCCATAACTAAAAGTCTAAAATGGGGCGATCGCAAAATTTTGTGGCATATTTCTGGGGCTAATCCTGCATGTTTATTTTCATCCAATGTTACTAACTTCCAACCCCTATCATCTCCAGTTAAAATCTACAAGCAATTTGTATTTAATATATTATAAATAAAATAACTAATATCTTTAATATGTACTTGCTGTATTATTGGTTCTACTCAACATTAACTATAGAACGCCGTTTTACTTTTTAGTGGAAGAGATATTTTACAAAATAAAATTATATATTGACATGTTTTAAAAATAATTAAAAGATAAAAGGTAAAGTATGGTATTGATTGCGGGGAGACCCGAAGGCAGTACCGAATCCAGACACCGGCGCCATAGTTACATTTCTGTATCATGCGCCAGCGGGATATTATTAATTTAATATAAACATCTTCAAGAATTATAGATTTATGCTGTAAATATATTTGTATTCAAAATATCTTTAAAATATTTTTAATTATCTGCTTAGAAATATCCTGTAGATATTTTAAAATATTTAAACGCAATTTAAATTTAAAATATCTTAGATATTTTTAATTAAATTTATTTTTATTAAATCATTCTGTTTGAAAATATCTTGCATAATTTAAATATACATTACACAGCAAATTTGATTTAAGATATCTTAGATATTTTAAAATAAAAGAAGACATTTGGAAATACTGCCACCAAGTCAAACTACGTCTGGCAACTTTGCGTCTTGCGCGGTTATATTATAACCTCTTTTAATAATGCATTTATTTATTCGTTACCCCGCGCAAACTGGGCTGCTAAGTAAGAGAGGATAGACTAATGGTATATGTTTTGTGACTACAGCAACAGTTTGCCACGATCTTGTTTTGCAGCTTATGTACTTAAACTGACATTTTATTTTCATCAGCGAGCAGCTTCCGCGTTCAAGTTTGCAGCTGTTAACTGTTGCCAGATTTAAGATTGAAACTTGGAGGACGTACATACTTTATAGATGGCGGAAATTTCCAAATATCTTAGATATTCAACAATTATTTTTTTGTTTTTCAAAATATCTAAGATATTTTAAAATAGATCAATATTCAAATATATAAGATAAAAAAAATAGTCATTTTTAAATATCTATGATATTTTAATAAAAATTCTTTTAAAATACCTGCAATATATTTAATTATAAAATGTCTATAAGATAAATAAGATTCCTGAAATATATCTTTGAAATAGTCCTAAATAGTTAAATTCGAAATACTCTAAACACATTTTTAATTATTTATTAATATCCTATGGGTATTTTGAAAACATTAAAAATTGATAGACTTTATTTCAAGTAAAACATTAATATTTACGATATTTATAATATAATCGACAGAAACAATTTAGTTGTAAACGTTTAAGACATTTTTAACGACATAGAACTGCTTCTTGACTAATTATATTAACAGCAAAAACATTTTAAGAATTTTAATTAATTAATTTAGAAATGTCTTAAAAATATTATTTTTTTAATTAAAAATAACTAAACCAAAGTTAAAACATAAACATATCTAAGATAGCTAATATGTTTATTTACAAAATTTTGAATAAATGTTTTAAACAAAAAAAATAGCAAAATTATTCTAAATTGTCACAAACATATTTTAAACAGGCGATTTAAAAATTATTTTAAATATATATTTTTAAATATTTATGAATATCGAAGACAGTTTGAAATAATTAGAAATATCTAAGATATTTCTAATTAAATACAAATATCTATGAGATATTTTTAGATGATGTAAATTTTTGCTTTTAATTTGCATAAATCGCTGTCAACAAAAAGTAAAACGGCGTTCCATGGTTAAACAGTAAAATTATTTTGGTTGTAATGTAATTACTTGTGATGCGGTGCTATTTTGAATTTGTTGTCTGACTCCCCACATCTGTTGAAACTGAACTCTGATTTCATTGAAAGTTTCAGTAATAACAGCAATAAACACATTTTTCACCAACCAAGCCAGAAAGAATATCATCGTACTGAAATATAAAACCGCTCTCCAGCCAGGTAGTGAATCAATAGCTCTGTACATAATGAAAACCCACCCTTCTTGGGATGCTGCTTGATATACAGTAAAAAAGCTCGTTACTGAAATAAGTAATAATTTAAAAAAATTTATACACAGCTGTTAGATGAACATTCTACCAAATTCATCAAATCCATTAAACCCCATGATGTAACGTGATAATTCCAGTTTCATACATTTCATTCCAATTGGACATTGATAGCCAGAGTTGGGGTTTAATGAACAAAAAGTGTCTGGTATTGCAAGACTGTTAATTGTTATAAAACTGAAAGAATTAAACAAAAATTTAAGTGAAGGTTAATTTGGCAAAGTTTGAATCATTAGGAAATTATAGTGACAAAAAGATTAATTATTGTATTGAATATTTATTTAAAGCGTTATTTACTTTGGATCCGTGGTATTTAATACGCAATGATTTTTTAATTCTCCAAAAAACTGTACTCCCAATAATCCATACAGAGACATAAAAAATAGAAAAAATAATGTAACATTGTATATTTGTTGACTTGAACGCCTAAAATATAAATTATTTTATATTATTCGAGTACCTTTTGATTATTTAATGGCGTAAAAATTCAACTCACTTAAAGATTTGATTAATTCTAGATTTTGGCATGGAAAACTTTAGGAACACTCGTAGGAATCTTATCATAATAAGAGGTCTTGGTGCTCTTAGTATAGATAAGTAACTAAATCTTGGCACAATTCCTACCATTTCAAACACTTGCAAAATGACTGAAATCCATAAAAAGAAAACCATGCTGGCGTCAAATTGGCACCAATGGTCTTTTAAATATGGAACGTCTCCCTAAAAAATAAATGAAGAACATACAGATAAGAAGACTAGTGTGAACATAGGAACATGCAAGACAGTCATGCTATGACACTTTTTAACAGTGATTGTTTTAAATGTGGAATACTTTTAACATCAAGTAAATAACGCTCAAATGTATTCCTTATAATTAAACCATAACCATTTACAGTAAAATATAAATAAATTTCCCGCTTCTGGCAAGCAGTTGCAAAATCCGGTTCTCACATTAAGCAAAGCAGTTGAGATGCAATGGTTCCAAACGCATCTTGTACATTATTTCATAATTTGCCCAAAGTTTTCTGCTCTTCCTCAAAATCATAAATCATAGATTTAACATTATTCCACAAGAAGAAATCTTGGGGCTAAGTTCGGAGACCTAGGTGGTCACAAAATTATGCCAAGAGGTCCAATATTTCTGTACCACTAAGGTATTGTAGGGAGAGCAATCATCCTGCGCTGATACCAAATTATCCCCCAAACTGACCTTTGGTGCTTGAAGCAAAGCTGGTTGTATTTGGCTTGAAAATCAAGATAATTTGGGCCATTAATAGGTGTCCTTGAATAAAAAATGAATCAGCATTATTACTGCCCAGTTCTTCACTGCATACGTTCAATTTCTGTGGATACTACTGGGTACGACGCAATTATAGTGTCTGTGTGTGTTATTATTCTCGATCAGCATTGTTGGCCATTTATTAGAACTGTTGATTCATCCGTGGAAAGAGTATTACCCTTATACGTTATTGTTTGACCTTTCCATCAAATCTTATTTTGTTACTGGTAGATTTCTTGGTTATATAATTTGTAAAAAGGTGCCTATAATTTTTCTTCAAAATTTTCAAAACATTAGCATTGGTGCAAATTGACCTGTTCAGCAAAACGTCTAGAAGACTACCACGAATCCTTTTTGGCAGCAACACAGACCCTTACTTCTTCAAATTCTTTGTCATTATTTCTAGGGTATTCTAGAGTTAGAAGATACACATCTGTGTTCTTCAAAATTATGCACATTAATACATTGATACAAAATACTACAACTTTTTGCCACAATCAATAAAAATAAGACGACAATAAACAAATAAATAAATTAAGGTTTATAATTTCAGCGAGACACTTTTAATATCAAACCTATTTAATTAAGCTGTTTTTAAAACAAACTTTCTTTTATTACAAAAATTTTTATTTTAGTAGGTAATATTTCTTCTGTCATCTGATGTATTCTGTATATTATATTAAAATTTTTGTCATATTTAGAAAAGGTCACATTATTTTTGTTATATATTTAGTTTCTTTTTTTTTGTTAATAATTAAATTAATTAATTTATTTTTTTAAGTATTTTGTAGAGGAAGAGGAGTTGCGTTCTCTTCTAAATTCCAATTTAACTAAACTCTTTCCTTATTAGTTCACACAATGCGAATTCAGGATTTACCGTGTGTTTATTACAGTAGATTAATTTTAGAAATTTATTTTGTATTCTCCCTAAACTCTACGTTTGATTAAAATATAAAGGGGACCATACTGCTGCAGCATATTCAAGCTTTGATCTCACAAAACAATTATACCGTCTGTCTATAAAGTACCCCCCCTAACTAACTTTTGAACGACTTGATATTTTACCACAATATTTTCTGTGCTGTAATGGGAAATTAAATACTATTTTTTAGCTAAAAATTAAATTTTGTATCATTCAAAATGGCTACTGGGCGCTATTTTAAATTTTTTTTAATAGAAAGAGGGGTCGAGTGATATCTCATTTGAAAGGTCTTTTAATTCTGCGTATGATCCTAAAATTTCAAAGAAAAATATTTAGCCATAACAAAATGGCGGATTTTAAACAAATGGACTCACTCAATTCAAAATTGTTTTGATTTTTTATACAGGGTGGAGTGACACCTCATTTGAAAGGTCTTTTAGTTCTGCGTCTGATCCTAGAATTTCAAAGAAAAATATTTAGCCATAACAAAATGGCGGATTTTAAACAAATGGGCTCACTCAATTCAAAATTGTTTTGATTTTTTATACAGGGTCGAGTGACACCTCATTTGAAAGGTCTTTTAATTTTGCGTCTGATCCTATAGTTTCAAAGAAAAATATTTAGCCATAACAAAATGGCGGATTTTAAACAAATGGACTCACTCAATTCAAAATTGTTTTGATTTTTTATACAGGGTCGAGTGACACCTCATTTGAAAGGCCTTTTAGTTCTGCGTCTGATCCTAGAGTTCCAAAGAAATATATTCAGCCATAACAAAATGGCGGATTTTGAACAAATGGAGTCACTCAATTCAAAATTGTTTTGATTTTTTTATCCAGTAATCCACTTTTTCATTTGCAGTACAAAATTTTGCCAAAAATAACTCAGGTGGCTGGAAATAATATTGAAAGCGTTATGTTCCAACAAGACGGTACGCCGCCTCCTCATTATTATAGGCCTGTTTCTGACTTTCTCAACGGACATTTTTTGGAAGATGGATTGGTAGGCGGGGGCCTGTAGAATAGCCGGCTCACTCCTCAGATTTAACTTTCTTAGATTTTTTTCTATGGGAATATCTGAAATCGAAAGTGTATAGAACCCGTCCAGAAACAATTGAAGAACTGGAGCAACGCATTACAGAAGTTTGCAGAAATATCACTCCAGGAACTTATGAAAATGTAAGGCAGGAATTTCATAACCGACTTTTTATGTGCCAAGAAGTAAATGGTAAACCTTTCGAACAGTTAATTTAATTAATTTAAACTTTAATTCTGTTTTCTTAAATAGACTTCTTTATCTTCAAACATTGTCATTTTGTTATGGCTGAATATTTTTCTTTGAAACTCTAGAATTAGACGCAGAACTAAAAGACCTTTCCAATGAAGTGTCACTCGATCCCTTTTTCCATTTTAAAAAAAATTCAAAATGACGCCCAACCGCCATTTTGGATGATACAAAATTTTAATATGGTCTGAAAGATAGTATTTAATTTCCCATTACAGCACACCAAATTTTGATGAAAAATATCAAGTCGTTCAAAAGTTAGTTGAGGGGGGAGTTACTTTATAGACACAGTGTATAATCAATATCAATATCAAAGACATGCCGAGCTTGTTTCAAAGGCTACTGCGATTACATTTTTATTTGATCGCTCTGTATTAAAAACATTAAGGTGCATGGCATGAAAGCACGATTGTCTTGCATGGCCCTATGTGGAATGGAAGATTAACAGATTTTTCATGTTCTGTCAATTTCTATACAAAGCACTCTTGTTGGCATTTGCCTCCCCCAATCTGTATATCTATAGTTGCATTCAACAGGTTTAACTATCACAGGAAACAGTTTAGCAATCATTGTATCACAACCAGTCAGCAGAATTTTAGTCAACAGTTGAGTCTGCTAAATGCATTTAAGTTTTGATGTAAAAGTAGCTACATTGTTATACAAAACTTATATTAATGCATGTCTTCTAAGCTTTTAGTTAATAATGAATTCGCTTATATCTAAGGTAAAAATAAATTAACATCAGTAATATGTAATACCTACTCTCAATATCCCTCGAATATGCATTTTTGCAATCATTTCTGCAGTAAAAAGGAATGTCACTATACTATCACAGCAAAATGTAACATACTGCATTGGAGGCCATCGTTCAAAAGTTTTAGGGGTGTTGCAGCTTACGGAAGCCAAACTTAAAAGTGCACAAAACCTCATAATTCTGCGCACCCATCTCTAAAAATGTAACTTTATATATTAATTCTGTAGAATGGATATTTGTACTACAACGCAGGAAATTTTCTGTTAACTCCATTTCTTCTATAAGTGTTTGTTTACAAAAAGAAATGGAGTTAACAGTTTCTACCTTATTAACCCATTCAATATCGGTGCTTTCGTTGAAAGCTTCTTCCGGTCCATAATCGGCTAAAACCGGCTCACCCTTAATACTTTGTTTCCGTCCCAGCATCATACCTGGTCAGTCTTATTTATTTTGGCACAATTTATAATAGCTGTATTAAATTATTTTAACATTATCAATAAATTAAAATTAAAACTTCCATTAATAGCATGGTTATTTTCTGGTTTTGAGTAAGTAATGCATATTTAAGTTAATTCAAAAATCCACATTTTTTAAATTAAAACTCCGAATAGATATAGAAAGCGATTTCCAAAAATACTGTTAGGTACTGAAAGATTTCAGGTTTTAGCCAGCATTTAATTCAGCTGAATTTTGAAAAATCAATATTGAACTTCTGATCTGAACGCCAATCAGATGCTATGAATTTTCCCCACCAAAAAGTGTTTCAGGTTGGTGATTTTAGTATACTTGTATTGCCTACCATGCAATATTAATGTTTAAATAATGTAATTTACATTTCTGTAAGACATATTCTAGGCAAATTTTAGCCAATTTTAATTTGCACTAACAGGTGTTAATTAAGTTGCCTATACAGCTCAGATGACGACCGCAGTAAAATCTTCTAAAATCTATGACGTCATAGATACGTATATGTATGGTGGGTTGCAGAATCAAAGATTCACTTCGCGGTAAATATACAAATAAAATTTATATCTCATAATAACGTCAATGTGAAGAAACGCATTGAACCTCGAATGAGGTTTCACTCAACAATAAAAAAGAAACAAGGCTGAAGCCAATGCCCCTATACCATCACAACTTGAGTCGGAAGTTATAAAAAAAGGACTTCTTCGTCAAGGTAAAATCCTAAATGTACATAGTGAATTTGATCATGTGTACTTAAATGAAGTAGTATATCATCTATTTTAATATTTTTGATGTAGTTCTATATCTTATTAAACATTCTGCAATATAAATAGGTTTTACTTGCCATATTGAAATATTAATTTTTTATTTATTTTATTACTTGTAGTTGTAAAACAATAGTACCTATATTATAATACAAGTATATAAGCAAGCCTTTAAAGCACGCGTGACGGGTTTAAAAGCACGAGGCAAAGCCGAGTGCCTTTTAAGGGAGCAGTGCTTTAAAGGCTCTTATACACGTGTATTATACGCTATTTTTTTATTATACCTGCACTACATTCTGAAAATTATAACAAAAAAGGAAATTGAAATTCCCTTTTCGAAGTAATCTGTGTCATTAATTATTGATATAGAAACGGTTAGCAATTGTTGTTGTTTCGTTGCTATGTATATTTATTATAAATTTGTTGATTTGAGAAGTTTGTTTCGACTTTTCTGATTACCTGTGTATTTATCATTGTTCAAAATTTGTAGGTGAATTTGTTGTTACCTAGGCAACTTTAAAGCACTAGTGCTTTAAAGGTCCCGATTTTGCACGCTTTTTAGTTTCAAAAACAGAGATTATGATTCAGGTATAATAAAAAAATAATTTTGGTTTTTTACATTAGTAATGTACGGAACGTATTTGTAGAGAAAATCATTTGAACGAATAAGTAATTTATTTAAATTTTAATTTATTGTTTGTATTTATTTGACGTTTTACTTAATCTTTTCTGCGACATTGGTTGCATAAGAAAGATGCTGGTTTGTAGCTTAGCTAAGTATTGTATACGTCTTATCACAATAGTGTGTACTTATTGTACTACCCGCCTATCTAGGATAAGCACTACTACCATCGGTATCGGTAACTTCACATCCACTTTTGTTTGGTGGTTTTATTTCCTTCCATGGTGGCGCTTCGCGCTTCTGCATTTTAAAACGGTTTTGGCAGCTGATTGGTAACGGATTTCGTACTTTTCATAAAAGTGACGTTAACCTTACCTTTTCAACCTTTTAATTAATAAGTTTATTATTTAGTTTCATTTTAATTAGCTGATTGGGTATTGTTTATTAATTATCAATGCACATATAGGAAGCCTTTAGTTCTAGAAGTTGATGTTTATTAGAGCAGCGCAATAATTTGAAATCCTATAATATTTATGTACAGTCCACCGTACTGGAGGTAATAGGTAAGTAATTTTGTATTTAAATTAACGAAATTAAACTTTAAAGATAATTGTTATGTTTATGAAGTACGCAATTACATATTTTTAAATTTACACCATATTATCATCAAACCCTGTTCAATTCTAAATCCCTAGTTTGCCAATAACGAATTATCAATCGTAGCACATCATTTATACTCTACATATATTTGAAAACTAGGTGTAGGTTGTATAAACCAACCCTTGGAGTTGCTCGAGAATTTTTAGGTTATATGTGGTGGAACCTAATTTGCCGTTACTGTTCAGTTACTTATGGGGCATTTTCTGTTTGTATATCATTGCGACAATTTATATACGTACATAGAAAAACTACCAGACATTAGGGTTGCCACCCGTTCGCTATTCGCCCTGACAGTTTGCTAATTCAGAAATTTGTTCGGTGTTTGTAATGTATGTTGACCCAGACAAAATATTCAATAACTTAAATCTGCTTTAAAATTTTCTAAAATTATAATGTTCATAAATTCTTATATTTAAATATTTGCTTCTTACTTAGTTCTTCTAAAATTCTTATATTTAAAAAATTCGCTTCATACTTAGTTTCCATGTTTTATGAATGGATTGTGTCGTGGTCACGTGGAGTTGCGAATGGAATTGGCTAGACCAGCGGTTCTTTAACTTTGGTAGTGTGAGAACCCCCTTTACGTAAAAAAAAAAATTAAGGATCTCTGCTTCTTGGCACTAGGCTCGGAAGCTTTTGGTGACGGCACCGCTGCAGTATAGTGGCGGCATTTCAAAAATAAATATCCCACTATAACTAATCTACTTGGTGGGTCAATAAATAATTTTTAATCATCTCCGGCCCCCGGCAATTGCTCCACGAATCCCAGTTAAAGAACCTCTGGGCTAGATATAACTGTTGTAAAAGCGGAACTTCATACTATATTAAATGTGTATATTACAAAATGCTGTATGCCAATTTTAAACATAACTTACTATTTGTGCATGAAGGCATACAACTTTTACTTTTTAACTAGAACACCCTATATATTTTACATATTTGAAATTAGCGTTAATAGTTATTTATGTATCTAGTGTGCGAAATTATACTTTGGTGCTTGGGAATGAGAGTTTTTTGTCGAGGCGGCAGCCGAGACACAAATCATTCGAAAGCACCAAAGATATTTCGCGCACGAGTTGCATACATTTTTTCTACAGACTTGCTGAAATAATGAGAAAAATTAAGTAAAATCATAGTAAAATACAAAAATAAAGATTTATTCTATCGCAATCTAGTCTGTTTCTTCGTTACTACTGAAACAAAATTTAACAAATATTGATATTTGTCAGCTTATTTCGATATCTTTATTAATAACGAAGTTACAAGCTGTAAAGCGAATTACAAACACCCTGCATAATAAATAAATTACTAATCATTTTCTTTTCAGTCTTCGGTGAAAAATGGATAAAAAGAACTTTAAAATTATATTTATCCTTTCTAATGATTGTCAGACGGAACTACAAACATCTGAAGAAATGCAACAAGCATTTGAGGTACGTCATACTGTGAATAGAATTTCTTCGATCTTTATAAATCGTGTAATGTTTAGGCATGCAGACAAAATGGGATAAGTGTTGATTGGCATCGAGAACAAGATTGTTTGGATCTTCAACTTAGTAAAACTGATTTTGTTGTTTTTCAAACATTTGAAGGTGAAGTATTTCGAAAAATTAAGGAAACAAAAAGTGTGTAAGTAGAATAAAAATCGTTTAATCTCTTAAATTAATTGAAGTTACATCCAGTAGCGGTTTGATAATGGGGGTGGGGGGTATAATTCACGAAAGTAAGTAAGAAATAATGCCACAGGCGAAATTTTTTCCAAAGTTTGCGTGGCCAATTTAAACACGTTTAAGAGCATCTTATAATTTTAAGGTTAAATAGATAAATAGGTTATTAGTCAAACATATACCTATTTAAATATGTGTAGCAGAATTGTGGGTCCATGGTGTCTCTTAACCTGTCTAACAGAGGGCAAGCAGATACCCAACTTTCCATGGCCGCTTTATTCAGTAGCAATGGCTGGATGCACTGTCACATGCTCACAGCTGGCAAAACCTAAGAGAAAAGAAATTCAAGATAAAATTGAGTATATGGCAGGATACTTCTCAACTAGTTTAACAGAAAAATGTACACACCTTGTAACGGATACAGTGAAATCAGAGAAATACATAGTAAGGTTTAAAACGTTAAGAAAATGTTGTATGTTTATTTGCAAAATTATTATGTTAGAAAGCAGCAGAAGCTGGAGTAGAGCTTTTACTAAGTTCTTGGGTGGATGATGTATGGAAATCGACTCAAAAAGCAAATGTTCACTGCAATGATCAGCAGTTTAAGAAGCATCGTTGCCCCACATTTCATAAACTAGTAGTTTGTTGTACTGGATTGGATCGTGGTGAACGTAATGCTTTACAAAAATTGATAACAGAAAATGGTGGAGTATATCGAGAACAGCTTCATATTCCTTCAACAGATATTCTAGTTTGTGATAGGTAAAATAGTTTTATTCTGTCATTTTATTTTTTATGTTTTTACAAGTAAATTATAAATTAACGGAAGTATAAATATCACTTTTTGTTATAGTTGTTCCACCAGTGCTAAATATAAAACAGCAAAGAAGCGTAATATAAAATGTGTTACCTTTCAATGGGCAAAGGATAGCGTTAAAAATGGTTATGCTATGCCTGATAACCTCTACCCAGTTAAAATAGGAACCTCCACGCCAACCAAGGAAGGTGAAGCTATTCATCCAAATTTTTCTATGATAAGTAACATAGAAAACAGTGCATTACTTGCCACCAGAAGTCAATTTTTAGACACTATCGATCAGACTGACATGTCAAAATTGAATGCAAACACTCCCATTAAGGAACCTACTAATTTGAAAAGAAAAAGTTCGTATCTTGTGTTAATTTTATATTACACTCACTGGCAAAGAAACTGGGCCTCCCTATTTTTTTGTGGATATGATGCATGATGATTAACCTATCATGCTTACCTGCTGCACTCTGTATTCTTCTCCCGCTGTGCAATGGTCAATTATTCTTAACGCAACTTCATATTTTGTGTTGCAATTGTCTTTTGTACCATTTTTTACTTTCCTATACTTTCAGTATAGGGAAGTATTGATTTCATGCAAAATTAAGTCGGGGGGGTCTATGGACCCCAAAAAAGTAATTTTTAAAAAATGTCTGTCTGTGGGTAGGTGGTAGGGTCTGTGGGTCTGTTACGCTCCATATCTCCGGAACGGCTGGACCGATTTTGATGTGCTTTGGAATGAGAGGTTATATCAAAAATTCATCGACAAAATAAGCTTTAAAAAAAATCCCAAACCGGAAGCAGAAGTTAGACATGTTTTTTTGGTAGCATTTTTTTCAGAAACTGAATTTTGGAAATTTGAATAGTGGAGATTATAGAAGGCCTTAGGACAAATCAAACGCTTTTTTACCGAACTCTCTATCTTCAAAATGGCGGCCGCTACGAATTTTTGAACATTTCGACTTTAACGCCCATTTACTCAAAAAACCAGTTGTCTGATTGGGATCAACTACATCTTGTTTGGTAGCCCTTTGAGGGTACTATACCATGAAATATAATTAATTTTGAAAATCTAAAAACGATCGCAATGGCACCACTCCAAAATTTTGGAAATGTTCAAAAAAATATTTCTCAAAAACTGGCCACACGTTTTTGTTTAAACTTTTTAAGCTGATAGAGATAGGCATCTGCTACAATTTTGTTTTTTGCTCATTGCTATAATTTCACTGTGAAATTCTATGAATTTTTGAAAATTGGAAATTGGTACCCTTTTATTTATTTAACGGGGGGGGGGGGCATAAAATATTTCTGTTAAAGCAATATAGCTCATCATTGATAGCAAAATCCGAATATTGTATTATTTTTTTGATAATTTAATATTTAGGAGGGCTACTGTTTCCCCTCCCCCACAAAATTTTCGCTACAAAATTTAAAAATTGATTTCTTTTTGCTTGCTCTAGGAGAATCTTTTTACAAAAAATCAAAAAATCGCACATGTCATAGTTCTACGATGCATCCTACATTCTCTAAGAATGGAACCTCATACGTACATATGGGTGCAACACAAGTTAAGTGAAATCGCTAAATGTAGATCTATCGCCATAGCCTATTTCAGTAGCTTTTTTCAAAATGTAGATATACGATATACTGTTGTAGCAGTTAATGAAATTAACTCAAACTTGTAAGTTTCGAAATAAAATTTCACAATAAATTAGCAAGTCATAAGCTCTTAACAATATAATTATGTACAAAATGGTATAAAAGCCACTTGAAATGCAACAATATATGAAAGGTGCATTAAGAACAATTGACTGTCTCAAAGCAGAAGAAGGGTATAGAGTATGGCAGCAAAGCCTGATAAGCAATCATGCCTCATATCCACAAAATTGAAACAAAAAATGGGGTGGCCTGGTTTTTTTGCCGCTGAGTGCAGTTCGAAATTATTCATTGTTTTTTATCTCATTTTTATTTTGTTCAAAGGCAATTCCAATGAACATAATGACCTAGTAGATGAAATCGATCTAAAGCAAGTTAAGCAAGCAGGGTCGTTTTTAGATGGATGTGGTGTAAGATACTTTAAATATTTAATACGTACCTCCTATTCTATCAATAGTATTGCAGATATATTTAGCTGGTTTCGGCATAGACCAAAGAGAAAAACTGTGTAAAGTACTGAACTTCAGTGGAGCTACCAGATATGATGATGTTACAGAAAGAGTTACGCATATTCTTGTTGGGGATGCTGCATGCCATGAGCTCAAAGTAATGTCTTCGCAAAATGCTTTCAAAAGCTGCCCGTTAGTTAGCATACAATGGTTGCTAAATAGTATAGCCAAAAAGTACCCTGTTGATGAATCACATTACTTGGTTTCTGCTGTTACCAAACCAGCCGATGAAGCCAGTTCTCCGCTTAGTAAAAAGGTAATTTAAGAATATACTACTACTGCTACTGCTAATGTAATTTATGATTATTTTCTATAAGTTCAAGTTACGGATAAGATTGTAATTTTTGCAGGGTTTGCATTTGTTGCGTACGAAAAGCAGTATTGCATTAGAAAAACCAGAGAGGATAGCACACTCAGAACCAGAAATTGATATAGTCCAGCAGTATTTGTGTCCCAATGCTTCAAGTAAGTTTGGTGAGAAAAATGTGAGAAAGCTTGAGAGCTTTTTCACATTTTTCAAAATTGTAATGTAATACTATTTTACACTGTTACAAAAATCAAGACTTGAACTTTCCATAAAAATAATAGAATAGCCACTTTTGTACGTAAAACAAGATAGAGATTCAACTTTTCAAGAGTTTCCTTAAACAATCTGGTTTCTAATGTTCTGGGAATTTGTGTTTAATTTATTGATTAAATAGTGATGGGCAGCTGGAAAAATTCCCAAATCGTTTGTTTTTTTTCACAGAGGGAACTTATTGAAAATTCCTGAATATTCTCAAAATCTGTTTGACAATATTTTTAATATTAAATTTATATAAGATGTGTAAAAAGTGACACATAATGTCTTACTAAATATGGATTCTATCAAAAAAAGACCTTAATAAAAGTTGGTTAACGCATTCATTGTTGATGTTTAATTTTTTATGTTTCGTTATTTAGTTACTATGGCAATTAGAAAAGTGTTGAACTGCAAAGATATTTGATTCAAAAATTTTGTTATGTAATCCCATGAGAAAAATTTTGTACCAGATAGAAACAATTGCCAATTCCAGAAACGTGAAAAAAGTATAGGCTTTGAAAAAATAAAAGTTGGTTGCCATAGCAACCAAATAACTGAAGGTATAATAAATGGAACACCGACAAAGTATGTGCTGAAATTCAATAAATGTCTTTTATTAACGCTATTTTTTCATGGATTGTTTATGAAATTACAATACAGTGGAATTTCCCTAACTCGAATCTCAAGGGACAACAAAAAAAAATTCGAGTAAGGGAAACTTCGAGTTACAGAAAATACACCAAAAAACATACGAAAAAAATTATTTGTTTATTTCAAAGTAGTATTCGGTATTTTTTTTTAATGATTTACATAACCACGTCTTCTCTACAAAATCTTCCACCAAATTTAAAGACATAAATATTATGAGGTACATTATCTCGAGACTCCATAAAAGGTCTTAGCTTTTCAATCGAAGAATAAATTTGTTCAAATGTGGGCATGACATTAGATTCGCCTTCGTCTTCGTCCTCGTCCTCATCTTCGTCTGATTCTACAAAAAATATTTTCTTTAATTTTTTTATTTATTGTAAAATTTGACTTTTTAAACTACAGTTAATGTGTCTGAATTACATACCTTTTGCATTGGGAATACGACTGTCTAAGATGCTTGCAAAAATATCTTCATCAGTAGGATAATCCATTGTACATGTACCATCATCAACACTTATGTAATCTTCAAATGTTACATCATCCGTACTTGCTGCGGTTCTATATGAAGCCCCATAGAACATTTAATTCGGACAGTGGAAGAAAATCTTCATCCCAATAATCAATATCTTGCAGCAATTTATCTTTAACGAACCCTGCTTTCCGGAAACAATTGGCAATTGTTTGTTCTTTTACATTCACATCCCATGTTTTACTGAGGTCCCTAATTGCGTCAAGTAACGTCACAGTTGTAGGGGCATCCTCCTCCATATTGACCAAAACTTTCTTTACAATCCGTTTTCTATAATGTTGTTTTAGATTTTTGATTATGCCCTGGTTCATTGGCTGTAATACGGAGGTCATATTGGGAGGAAAGTATGAAGTTTGATGTTTTTCAGTTTATCCCCTACATCCGTTGGGTGTGCAGGATAGTTATCAACAAACAGTAAAGTGTTCCTTTTCTGAGAACGAAACTTTTTATCTATCATAAATTTCACTTGTCATCCATGCCTTTTTGTTATTTTCGTAATCCACTTCAAGTGATTTGATACCCTTGAAACAGCGTGGATTTTTTGATTTACCAATAACGAGCAATTTTAGCTTTTCGGACCCAGTCATATTGCTTCCAACCATAACAGTTATTCATTCTCTCTTTGCTACTTTTTCCACCATAACATTTTTCATTTTTAAATGCAAGTGTTTTATTTGGTAAACATTTGAAAAAAACCAGGGTTGGGTTGTTTTAAAACAAACGTTTTAAAACAGCGTTTTAAAACATGTTTAAAACACTTAAAAAAAACGGGGGTGTTTTAAAACAATTGTTTAAAACATTTGTTTAAAACACCGTTTTTTTCAAAGTTTATTTAAAACTTTTTCAAATATTATTTTAACAAAACCTCAGCGAATTTTACTAAAAATTTATTTTTGTCAAACACAATAAACAGTAAAAAAAGTAGTGGAATTTAGATATAGATAGGTACAAAGTCTTAAGGTTTATAAACAATAAAAAATATAGTAAAAAAATTAAAATATCGCTTATTCAGTATTTCTGTTTAAGTGCTGAAATACGGCCACCAGTTTAGCACTTTTTTCGGCCCCTAACCTGTTCCTTAATTTGGAGTGAACGATTCCAAACGTAGAAAATAATCTTTCTACCCCTGCCGATGAAGCCACAGTAGAAAACAGCTGATTTGATAAACTCGATAATTCCGATGAAATAAACTGTTTCTGCGACTGCCACCATGTTAAAGCGCTGATATTCTGCACAGTGTGTTCATCAAACAAATACCGTTTGAACGGAGTCACCATCGCTCGAAAAGATAAAATTTCTGGCATTACACATGGGTCATAGTCCGAAACAAATTGCAAAGCCTTTTTAACTAATTTAACTATTTGCAAACAGACCTTATTTTGGTATTTAAAAAAATTCAGAAATTTGATGTAAATATTATGTTTTTTAGCAACCTCAATGCCTTCGTTTTTCACTTGCATTGGCATTAATAGGAATAGCAATATCGTCGCGATCAGGATCTGGCATGTCGTCGTCAACGTCGTCAGAAATGTTTATTTCCATCCTCTGTTGATCTTGCAGCGAAGTGTCCTGACAAACACACTTTTCATGGTGCATTTTCATCCTTGCACTGGTATAGGCAATTGTTTTTTGCACTGTTTGCATTCTGCCTTAGCTACAGTTTTGATTTTACCCGCCGAATCCGTGCGATCAGTTTTCACTTTAATTTCGTTGAAATTTATCCAAATAGGATCGTTTTTTCGCCCATGACTACTCATAATCTCGAGTATAGTAACAGTTAGTTAAAAAATGAACTGTAGCGTATGACTGCAGGGACTGCACTAATTAGAATAAACAAAAACAATTCACAAAAGCAAGCACAAGCTCTTAATCATGATGACTTACTCCCGTCTCCGCGTCGGGGAGTCCCCGACTCCGCATCAGTCACAATAAAAGTTGTAACAAAAGGCTATAATACCAGATGGGCACCGATTCGTCGAACTTCTGATAAAAGTTTGAAGCAAGCAATAATACCTAAATTTACGACGCTTGGCGCTCTGCGTAATAATTATTACTGCTGAATTTTTAATTTTGTCTGCTTTAAAATTTGTTTTAAAACATGTTTTTGGTTTTAAAACACCGTTTTTTTCGATGGTTAAAAAAAACTGTTTTAAAACAAAAAAAAACTGTTTTAAATGAAAAAAAACTGTTTTTTTGTTTTTTTTAAAAAAAACACATTTTTTCCCAACCCTGAAAAAAACCCGGTCTCATCGGCATTAAAAATGTCATGTTTATCGTACTGACCTATTAAATTGGGCAAAACATTTTGAAGCCAATGGTCACAAGTTTAATAATCCGCTGCAGCACTTTCACCACATATCGCCTTTTGGACAATATTATGCCGTTTTTTAAATTTCCTTAACCATCCTACACTAGCTGAAAAATCTTCATGTCCCAAAGCATCTGCGAATTCTTTAGCTTTTTCTTTAATTATGGTTCCCGACAGGGGTAGATTCTTATTACGTACCATGGTTGTCCATTTGATCATAGCTTCGTCAATATCATTGTAAGTCTCTTGCGTTTACTGCTAACACCATAGTCTTTGATTTTTTCTAAAAGTTCATCCTTGTTTTTTAAAATGGTCGATAAAGTGTTAGGGGAAATACCAAATTGTCCAGCAATATCTTTTTTTTCCGCCCTTTTCTATCTCTGCAATTAACACACATTTTTGCTCAAGTAAGTGATAAGCACTTTAAATTTCGCTTTGTCATTTTAGATATGAATGCACTTTCGCAATGCACTAGCAAATTTTACCACTGATACTTATCTTTCCCGTACTTTTCGAAAAAAAAAATTGACCGCACGCGAGAAAACTCTGGTTGCCACTGAACATGTCTAAGAAATACCACAGAAATACTTGTCACTGTGCGTAACTAGGGACTTTCCCTAAATATTTGAATTATATGTTTACCGAATACTTGTAACTAGGGACTTACCGGAAAAAATTCGAGTTACGAGTGAAATATCAGTTCGACTTATAGAAATATTCGACTTATAGAAATTCGACTTTTGGAGTTAAAAATACATTAAAAAGACAACGAAACATCAGTGTTCATGACAAAAATTCGACTTACAGAAGTTCGAGTAATTTACAAAAAGAGGCCTCCGTAACTCTTACGGTTTTTAAGTTTTTTTTCCGGAGGGATCTTTTTGAAAATTTCCCAATTATTCCAAATTTATATTTGGCACCAAAACATCAAACTATTCTTTGTGTAAAACTGTAAACTTATCTTAGTAGGTGACAGCCAGACCTGGGCAAGTACTCGATACTTTTCTTTAAATTTGTACTCGAGTACTGTAGGTACTCAGTTCAAAGTACTCATGAGTACTTTTTTTTGTTAATACTCGTTACTCGTACTCGTGAATTATCGCAAGTACTCGTAATAAGTACTCAATTTATTTACGAGTATTTTTGCGAGTATGTGATTTCCCTAATTCGGACATTAAATACAAAACCAGTTGAAGCTATAATACATGTATTTGATTTCTTATATACATAACTGTGATTCTCCTGTCTCCGTCAATATTGAACGGTGATTTAATTTATTATTTATTTAATTATTTTTAAAAAGCAAATTAAAAATTCAAACCTAATAATTTTAGCTGTCACCTGTCAGGCGAAAGTACTCGTGTGCTGTACTCGTAATTTTGCACCACGAGTTGCGAGTACTACTCATTACTCGTATGTGTTTAACTAATAAGACTCGTAACATTGTACTCATGAGTACTTTAATCCAGTACTCGCAAAAAAAACTCGTTTGTTACCTTTACCTTATTCAGTACTCGGCACAGCTCTGGGTACAGCGCAGTGCAATAGATTGTTTACCTTTACGCTTCCGACAGTTATCGAACCAAATCAAAAATTTTTTGACTTTTGAAAAAATAAAAGCTCAGATCGTCCATACTTTATCTATATTTTTTATAGTATTCCAGTGTTAAAAACAAAAAAAAATTAAACAAGTTTTACTTTAATTTTTGCTTGATAAAAAAAAGAGATATAATTATGTGTAAAAGTCTAAAATTGTCATAATATCTAGTAAAAATTTGTCCTAAAGTCCTAAGAAAAATATGAAGAAACTTGCTGGGATGTCTGCGGTCAGCCCAGCAAAAAACGGTGCTATTTGATTCTGCAGATTCACCAAAAACTGCCTGCAAGTGTTGAACAATTTTTGATGATTTAACACCCTCCTTCCACAAAAATAAAATATTTGCTCTTTGTGATTTTATAGCGTCCTTCCATAGGTGCAATTTTAATGTTCTTAATGTAGCGCTTTATTCGCTGAGTGACAGATGCACACTGAATAGCTTTTATTTGTATTTAATAATTAACAAGTAAGTAATTAGCAATTGTTTATGCATCCTGTGAGTGATTCATTACGTGCTTTAAACTTAAGCAGCATAATTTAATTCCTCGAGCTTTGGAAACATTTCTCCTCCAAGAAATAAGAATTACAATTTTATTTTTATTCAAAATCATGTAAAAGTATAAGAAATACTGAAGCCTTTACTGATGAAATTTTAAGAAATGATAACTTAACGTTTAATGGTAATCAATTATGTTCTGTAGGTCAAGAAGATACGCTTGCCATATTACTTGAAGATGCAGGCAGCTTCAACACTAAACAAAATGCAAGTCAATCTAAACAAAATATAGATCAGTTTATCCCAAGGCAAGATGAGGCGTCAAGTCGAAGAAATGCAGAAGCTCAGAAAACTTCATTTTTACCTTCACAGCAGATGGAAAACAACAAAAAAGATGAAAATTCCTATATGAAACCTTACAATGCATCCATATCTGGTCGAGACGCCTCATTATCATCGGCTGTAGATGATAGTAGCCAACCCAGTGAGCCTATATATGAAGGTTTAAGATTTATTATAGCTGGTTTTGAAGAGGAACAGCAAACTCAAGTTAAAATTGCTGTAGAAGCTATGGCCGGTAAAGTAGTTTCCAGGAAATATAAGGGTGTTCCGGATTATGCAGTGGTACCTGTATTTAGTTCAGAATTAAAGCAAGTAGCGACCGAAGTTGTTACTGATTTATGGATCACAGAATGTTGGCAAGAAAATGAAATACGCGCTATTGAGTATTTTCATCGCCCTATTTCAATAAAAGAGGGCACGCAACCATTAAAAAATTGTGTTGTTACTATCAGCATCTATACAAACTATGAACGAAATTTTTTGAAAAATTTAATAGTAATGTTAGGTGGTGTATGTCAAGAACAATTTTCTAGAATTACGTCTAGTAAAACTGGTGTTGTGGCATGTACTCACTTGGTTAGTCCAGAACCAAGTGGGAGGAAGTATAAGGCTGCTATTAAATGGGGATTACCAGTTGTAAATAAAGACTGGTTATTAGAATGTGCTCGAACATCGGAGTCACTATCTGAAAGTTTATTTTTAGTTGGTGAATCGAAATGTAAGTATTTGTAAGTGAAACTAGAATTGGTCCACTAAGTCAACGAGAGTGTGGTGGTCTATATCTCTGTTACTGTTTAAGATATTTTCAACTCAACGTAGTAGGGGACTAAGAGAACCGCATTTTAAAATTAGATATATTCAATTATACAGGGGAGGGGGTTCCACATAAGACGTTTTATTTACTTTTCTATACTTTCAGTATCAAGAAGTGGAAAGTATTGATTTAATGCAACTTTCGAATTCGACATATTGACAGAAATACATAACGTTGGCTGAGAGTAATAGGGTTGTATGTTGCAAATAGTTAGTTTAGCAAAAAAATCGGATTAAAAATATTGGGTACCAAAATGTTGATAAAAAACTACGGGAAAAAAGTAACGGGTTTTATAAATGAAAGGATGACCTTTTATTGCTTTTATCAAATTAATTCTGAAAAATGGATTAAAACAACTGGAAATAATGTTTTTCAAAAAAATACATACAACATGGGTGCTTTAATGTAAAAAAATAAAATTATTAAACGTAACATGCAACTTAGTAATACTCTTTTCATAATTAAAATGAACATTTATGAAACAAACATGGTACGTTATCACATACTCCCTCGCATGTTTAATTTTTGTCAAACTATATAGCAATATGGTGCTACATACACCTATGTAGTTTCAATTTTTATTTTGAGTTTAAATTATGAGTGTATTTGCAGACATGCACCCATGTTTTAAAACTTTTCAAACTTATGGGACATACAACTATGATTTTTTCCATATACATTTAAGAGTAAGTGGAGCTATCTAACAAACTCCAGTGCTCTGTAATGCAGACAACCTTGTAATATTAAAATCTAATTTTTAATAAATATGTAACATACAACAGTATTACTCTCAGCCGACTATATTTTGGACTTCCAGGGACCCAAAAGAGTGGTTTTTAAAAAATGTCTCTGTGAGTGGGTGGGTGTGTGGATGTGTGCGCTCCATAAGTCCCAAATGGATGGTCTGATTTCAATGAGCTTTGATACGGAAATCTTATAGAAGACTTTTAGGTCTTATAGTAATTCCAACGCTTTTTCCCTGATCTTGCTAGCTTCAAAATGGCGGCGGCTACAATGTTTTGAGAATTTGTACTTTGGTATCTTATTACTCAAAAACAGGTTGACAGACTGGCCTCAAATTTTCTATCGTAATAGCCCTATGCAATACAATGTTACTGTGCACAAACATTTTTCAAAAGCTAAAAGCTATGAAGTAAAAAATATTTTCAAAATTTTATAAATTAAAAAAAATATTATGCAAAACTTGCCACACGATTTTTAAATATTTTTTTATGTTAATAGAACTGGGGATGAGCAACAATTTGGTGTATGTCCCAGCCTCTTCATTTCTGTGTGATGCCTTTTATGAGTTTTGAAAGATTTTGGCTTTAACACCTATTTATTCAAAAGTGAGTTGTCAGATCAGGATGGAATTAGATATTGTAAATGCCCTAGGGGTATACAATGTTACAAGCTACGAGTACTTTTGGAACTACAAAAATTGTAGAGTGAAACAAAAATCAAAATTTTGACATTTTCAAAAAAATATTGCTCAATAAACTGGCCACACAATTTTTTTTAATTCTGTGGGCTCATAGAGCTAGAGATGAGCTTCAATTTGGTTTGTGTCCCAATCCGCTATTTTTTTGTGTGACGCCTTCTATGAATTTTTGACATTCGAAAATTTATGCCATTTTATTTAATAAACAGTGGACAATAAAATATTTTATATTTAAGCTGAATTACTTGAGTGTTAATAGAATGAGAATGGGAACTTAATTATTAGGTGCTGTAATATTTAGGGGGTTAATTTTTCCCCTCTCTCCCAGTTTTTGGTTTATAAATTTGCTGCGTTGTCTCGGGTCTTCTTTAATACTGAGGAATCTGTTTCCAAAAAATCAAAAGGTTCCGTTTTTTTCTCATACAAAATTTGGGTTCCTAAATCAAGGCGGATAATGCCGGACAGGACTATCTACGGATGTCTACCAGCGACTATAATAGCTTGTCTGAATTATACGTCTAGTACAGAGGTAACATTGTGAGCGCATAAAAGTCGTTGAATGTTTGGGTGTGTGTTTTTAGATGCTATAAAATCTTGCCGCCATTACTGATAGAAAATTGTGTGTGTGATTTCACACTACTGTTTCATTATTGGCATTGTATTTGCAGCAACTAATATTATATTATTTCATTTCTTGTTATAATTTTTTGATTACTATAAACAGAGATGTATTCACAAAACTATTTAATAGTGCATTTTTCTAACTTTTTGGAACCGCTAAACTTGGGCGATTTTAGATGCTCGTTAGAGACTTATGCTAAAATGCATGACTTGTTAGTACTACAACATTGTGGATAAATATATTACAAACTTGGAAATATGAAATGTAAAAGCTTTAAAACATAGGAAAGACCAGGCGAAGTGCTTTTCTCATTTTTTATTTGTGGCATTGCCAAGTTACTCAACATTTTTTGAAAAATTTGTAGACCTCACTAATAAAATCTGCAGAAGCTCTCTCTATTTCCTATGGCGTACAGCCCAAATCGGGCCTTGGCCTCCTCCATCTCCATCTCTAAAAGGCCAATAAAAAATATATAAAAATATAGTGTCCTATTAAAAAAAAAGGAAGTTAGGTATGCCACTCTTATATCAAACCACTGTATAATTGAAAAATAATTTTAAAATATGGTCTTCTCGACTTCCTACAGCATTTATTTGAAACTTTTTCTGTGTTCCAAATAGTCAAGAAAATATCGGCCATCCCGACCTTGTTGACTCCCCTTGTATAAGTGCCATTTTAAGTTTTCATATTTTACTTTTCCAGGTTCATCAAAAAATGCCTCAAATGTCTCCATAGCAAATACATCTTCTATCATAGATTCTGTAAGCAAATTAGTTACACCATCTACTCTTAAATTTTTGTCTCCCAAACCCAGTACTTCTCGTGTTGCTGATCCTGTTAATGAATTTTCTAAATTTCCATTTTCAACTCCGAAATCGAACCAAGCAGCAACTTTAAAATCCAAACTTAGTGATGACAATTTATTTAACACTCCTCCTGTTGAAAAACTAAGTACTAGTTCTTCAGGTAATTTGTGGATTTTATAAATACAAAATAATAACTATAACAAATATTCATATTCCAGAACAAACTCCAGAAAATAGAATATTAAAAAATGTCCAAAACACTTCCGATGTATGTAGTCAGGTAACGCCAGTAAGAAAGATTATAGCAGAGGCACGAAAGAACAACCTGCTTGGAACGCCACAAGAAAGTTTACCTTTTCCAAAACCATGGGATCACGTTGATACCCCCGATACACCTTTGGGTGCATTTATTCGCCCAAATCCTTCACCACACTTAAGAAAACAAATGGTTAGATTTCTAAATAGTCTACCTGAACATAAACCTAGGAGAGATAGCACGGTAATGTTTAAAAAATTGTTTTTTTAATTAATCTATTTTAAATAAATCTGTTTTGCAATATCTGTTAGATAGTTGTACAGGGTGAGGCAACAGGATTGAATGTTTTTCAGCAGTGTGCTATAGGGAAAAACAAATTTATGCTATGCAATTGACTAAACGTCTAAAAAAGATCTCATTTAAATGTCCTCCATTAGCATGTATAGTTGCAACCTGCTTTTGAAGTTTTGCATGATGAGCTGTAGTAAAGCTTCATCATTTTTGTCTACTGCTTAGTAGTAAGTAACATGCTTAAGTTTACAAGATAACAAAAACATACAATTCTTTAAATTTAAAAAAAAAATAAAAATTTTGAAAAATTATGGAAAAAATTGAATCAAAGGTGTTAACGTTTCATTATAATCTGTAGATAATAGAATTTTTAAACAACATTTAGATGATTTTAACTAATTCTTTATTATTATAAATTTTTTTTGACACAATTTTTCGATATCTATCTTAGTTTTTGCTAGGCAGATGATTAAAGCTTGAGCCACAATTTAATAGTTATTTGTGCAACAAGGGAAGAAAAAACACTTTCTTCCCGAGATTCACATATGTTTTTTTTGTCAAAATTTATCAAAAAACATAAATTTTAAAATTGTGTGTAACAGTTGTGTAAAAATTGACTTTTGCAAGTAAGATGCCTTTGTTATCCACGGTAAGATGTATTTACCGTATACAAGACCTATTCAAGGAAAATAAACAAAGCGTAACCAACATTTGAACTTAAAAACGGGAGCAAAATCGCATTTCCTTCCGGCAGGAGAAAAAGTAAGTTTGCTCCTGCTTAGCGGCAATTGTCAACTTTCAACCACAAAATGAGGATTGAAAAGCCTACTTTCTAAAAAAGTCGTTGAAAAAATCTTTTTTTACTGGTATTAATTAACTAACAAATTTGTTATAATTTTTACCACAAACGTTATTCATATAGTACAGAAGCTGGTAAACAACGATTCGAATTTAGTTTTACACTCAATTTTTTTTCTGTTCCCCAATTAACCACACTAGACTATATGTGTTAAATTCAAATAGAAAATAGAATTAAAAAAAAAGTAGCCCTTGCAATTGTAATTTTGCTGTTTAATAGACGTTACGTAAAAATTGAAAAAGTAAAAATGTTTATTAAAAATTATATTACAGCCGCTATCAGAATTAAAACGTAGACTATGGGATAAAATTTGTCCACCAAAAGATGGTCCAAATGACAATAAACTAGAGCAGCCCGATTTTGATATGGATGATGAAGTACTTAATGATGAACAAGAAAATTTAGAAAAGCCTCGTACTCCAACTAAGTCGACTAATCCTGTGAGTTTGAATTTTTGATTATATTATTTGAAAATATTTCACTGAAGTCGTTTATAAAGTTTAAAAAATAAATAATACGAATTGGTACATTTTTAAGTTTTTTTTTAATTTTACAGCATCTTCCCGACAATATTGTTAACAATCAGTTACAGCAACTGCAGGATATGTTAACATCTAGTGGAGGTAATCGCACAAATCTAAAGAGCAAAAGACAGTCTATTATACCAGTTGTGTGTAAGTAGAGTTGTATTATCCTTTATTCATTTTAATACATAATTGACAATCTTAAATAATATTAACTTGTTCTTAAAAATATATTCAAAGTATCTCAGTTGCAACATCACAAGAATAAATCCAGTTTGACATTTACGTTTTTTCAAGAAAGATAGTCTTACGCTTGAAAAGAATGTATTTGGTTAAACCACGGCCTACTGGATTAGCATCGACTTGACGTCTTATTGGGCCTGCTGCATCAGACATTTTCAAATTAATTCCACCTGCTGCAGAGAAAGTGTCTGATTCTGATTTTAAGTTAGTGGTTGGTTAGCTTGAATGCGGAAAAAACCAAATAATTGCTTTGCATTTACTTCCTATAATTCCAGTTGTTAGGAGCAAAGAAACGCTTTCTGCGTGAACTGATAAGTACGCTTACAGTAAGCCTACATGACTTAAGAAATTTTATTTTTCATATTGCTTTCACTGCAAACCACCAGGTGTTGCCCGATTCTGTTGTAGTTTTTATAGAAATATTTTATGATGTGGCAGGTCATATAGAAAAAGTAAGTCGATGTTAATCCAGTAGGCCATGGGTTCAACAATCATTAAATTAAAATTAAATTAGCTGCCGAGGTAAAGGATTCACAACCAAACACGATTGGATGGGATGACTGTATGGAATGTGACGATATGGAGGTACGTGTATTTAGTACTGCTTTAATATGTTGCTCTATATATAATTAAATTTGTTGTCTTGTAGAAGCATCAAAAAGATGTGCCAGTTTTCATGTTTTCTGGAATAGAACCGGAAAATCGGGATGTACTTACAGCACAGTTAGAGAGTTTAGGTGCCGTTGTAACGAATTTATCCAATTATGATCCTCTCTGTACACATCTCATATGCCCTAAACCTATGCGAAATGAAAAAATTTTAGCCTGTATTGCTTCAGGGAAATGGATTTTACATACATCGTATGTGGAGAAGTGCTCCGAGAAAGGCAAATTAATTGATGTATGTTTCGGTAATTTATTTTGTTGAAGTTTATAATTTATTTGTACTATTATCACAGGAAGAACCTTATGAATATGGTAACCCAAAATCCAAAAACAATATCCATATGCAAGGTAATAAAGACAACGAAGCGCGTGTACTTGCTATGCATTATTGGCGAAAAGAAATTGCAAGGAGAAGTTATGGACCATTTCATGACATGAGGGCAATTATTGTGGCACAAAAGAAGGAACCTATTGTTAGAATTCTGCAAGCTGGTGGTGGAATGGTAATAGAAGCCAGGTAAAAAATTTCATTTATAATTCAGCTAACAGAATTTTCTCCCAACAAATAGTTCAAGAATTTAATTAAAACATGTAAATATACATACTAAAGAAGGTTTAGTGCTACAATAATTTTATTGCTTCCGTCTTATTTTACCCAATATAAAGGGTTAGTCATTTAAGAGTCCCCCCCCCCTACTTTCCTTAAGCTATTAAGAATATCAAAATGTTTCTAAGTAAAAGTTGTTTGGGGCCTAATACTACTTCATGCTATAATTCAGAATGTTATGTACTGTCATCGATAATCAGTTTTTCTTAAATGACTGTATAAATATTTTATTTTGCAGTTAGATAGATTTTTTTTCTCATTTCAGTGATATAAAACTTTCATACTCTTACATTACCAATAATTCGAGAAAAATTAAAAAACTGATTCGAGTCAGCATGCCATTATTTATTTATAGGGTTGAAAATCAAAAAGCCGGTAATTTTATCAGGACGCCTTGCAAATAGGTTTCATTTAACTAAAAAATAATTTCTAAGAAATCTAGTGATGGGCAGCTGGGAAAATTTCCAAATCAGGTTCTTTCCCAGAGGGAACTTATTGAAATTTCCCGAATATTCCCAAATTTAAATATAGCGCCAAAATAACATACTAAACATTGTGTAATACTGTAAACACTAGAGACAGTTAAATAGTAAAAACTGGAAGTGGAAAAGGTGAATTTTAAAAGTATGAACAGAATGCCAATCCATCCTTAAACAGTTTGGCAATATTATTAATTTAATTTAATTTTTATTTTAATTGTATATAGGGTGAGTAAAAAGTAATGTATAATGTCTTACTAAATATTGATTTTATGTAAAATTTACATTGATAGAAATTTAAAATTGGTTAACCGCTGGTTAACAAGTACCTTGTTGATGTTCAACTTTTTATATGTTTCGTTATTCAGTTGCTATGGTAATTACAACATTTTTGAACACGAAATTTTTTTTGCAGAAAGCGAAGCAATTGCTAAATTTATATTGCAAAAAAAATATAGGTCGTTTAAACAACAAATTTTGGTTATTATAGTAATCTAATAAATAAAGGTATAATAAATTGAACATTGACAAAGTATATGCTGAAATTTAACAAACAACTATTATTTAGGCTATTTTATTGCAGATATAAACCAAGACGTATATATATGTTTTATAGACTATAATAAAGCCTTCGACAAAGTTAGACATGACCAGTTAATGCGAATACTAAAAGAAAAAAATTTGGATAACAGAGATATAAGAATAATCTCAAAGTTATACTATAACCAAAAAGCCAATATACGAATAGACCAAAGTACATCTAAAGAAGTAAAGATAGAAAGGGGTGTCAGACAAGGATGCGTCCTATCACCAACCCTATTCAACATATATTCAGAAGATATAATCAGTAAAGCACTAGAAACACTGGAAAATCGAGATATCGGTATTACAATAAATGGAACACCAATAAATAACTTAAGATACGCTGATGACATGGCTCTATTAGCGGAAACTCTTGAAGACCTGCAAACCTTACTAAATAAAGTAGTAGAAATCAGTGAGGAATATGGACTATCAATGAATATAAAGAAAACAAAGTTCATGATAATAACAAAATCATTGCCAAACAACGGAAACATATATCCACCATCAAGTAGTAGAAAGAGTGCAAAAATATAATTATCTGGGAACATGCGCAAACGAGAACAACGATAGCTCTATCGAAATAAGAATAAGAATAGAAAAGGCTAGAAGTACATTCATGAAAATGAAAAAAGCGCTCTGTGGCCGAGACTTAAGTCTAGAGATGAAAGTCAGAATAATGAGATGTTATGTACTACCAGTACTCTATTACGGAATGGAAACATGGACGATGAAGAAAATAGACATTAAGAGGATTGAGAGCTTCGAATTATGGATGTATCGACGGATCTTGAGAATATCATGGGTAGAAAGAATAGCAAACATCACGGTACTAGCACGTATGAAAAAAGAAAAAGAGGTTATGCTAACTATCAAAAAGAGAAAGATTCAGTAGCTGGGACACATAATGAGGGGAGAAAGATATCACTTACTACAGCTCATTATAGAGGGAAAGATTAAGGGAAAAAGAAGTATAGGAAGAAGAAGACACTCGTGACTAAAAAATCTCAGAGATTGGTATAACTGCTCCAACAACCAACTCTTCAGATCAGCGGCCTCAAAAATTCAAATTGCTTTGATGATCGCCAACCTTCGGAACGAAGATGGCACTTGAAGAAGAAGATTGCAGAATCAATATTTACAAAGTTACAATGACTGTACTTTTTACTCACCCTGTACAACCAGTTTTATATATTTTTCTTCCTTCTGTTTGCAGTTTTCAGAAACTACAAAGAAAAATTAATACAATATTTTTAAAATTATTAATCTTTATAATTTTCATGAAAAAACAGGGAAAGTTACTTGAAAAATAGGGTTATTTGGTATCAAAATGAATGTCTTTGTGCAACAAATCTGAAAAATAAGAAAAAATGGTACAATTCAGCAAAAAAAGTAATATTACAACAGTCAACATGAAATAATATGAAGATAATATTATATATGCATACAAAATTTTAGGTATCTAAAATGTTCATTCATTTGTTTAGCCATCGTTTAGTTTAAGTTAGCAGTCATTTAACAAGATATTATTTTTAAAATAGATAGGTAGTAATAATTTTCAAAGTTCTTTGTACATTAGTTAAAATTGTTATTTTTTTTGTTTAGTGTAAGTAAACATGGCCTGCTTACTTGAATCAGTTTTTTACATTTTTTGTCGAAATGTTTAAAAGTATAAAAGTTTTATAGCATTCAAACGAGAAATAAATCTCCTACCTAACTGCATAAAAAATGTATGTTGCCATTTAAGAAAATTATCATTGTTGTCACTGCTCAGTCATGTGACAGTACAGAAAATTTTGGAGTTTGGCATAAAGTAGGTCATTAGGCCCCAGACAACTCTTATTAAGAAGAAAATTTAATGTTCTCAATAGTTTAGGAAATAGTAGGGGGCACTTAAATGATACACACCCTGTACAATCATACAAAAAACGCTATAATAGTGAAGGTGGCCTAAACTCTCCACTTTAGCTGCAATGTATCATTTTAAGAAATGTTGTACTCGTTTTTAATAAAATATTTGTTCGAAGAAATCTTCACATTTAAATTTTTTTAACTAATTTCATTGTATTATAGTCCCCCATTTACTCAGCCTGTCCATGCCACTCATTGCCTAATAGAAGCAAAATCTGTGAAGAACATTACGGATTACATTCCTCTCGCTAAACAAGGAATCTTTTGTATAAATACCTTATATGTAAGTGAATATCTTCAAAGGACAGTGAATGATGCGAGGGACTATATCCTTCCTGCTCTTGCAGAGTATTATAAATCACTATAGTTTTGTGTTTGTTTAAAAAATGTTAATTTTGTAATTCTAGACTGATTTTATTATTTTTGTTACACACAAGTTGAAAATATTGAAAAAGTCTCATTATTATTTTAAATATACTTTTCAATATAAATATGAAGTTTTTAATAATTCTGTACAATTACTTTTTTGTGAAATATTTTTTGAGACTGGGGTAAAAATATGTGATGTGTGTAATTTTTTTGTAGCAATTACTCAACTTTTTAATTTATCAGATCAAATTTTATCTCGTACAAAAGCTTGTTGCCTAGTAATAGGACGAGATAAACTTGCAGGATGAAATCAGGACACTGCAGATCAAGTGATTTATCAAATTACAGTTTTGCTGATTTCAAATCTTATTTTTAAATTGTAAAATTCGAAATGGCCTATCCAATACGGCGGACATTTTCACAATATTTTAACAGATTTACATGAAATTTTGTTTCCCCGGAGTTTTCAGGATCGCCGATTCAAAAAATAATTTTAAACTTGTAAAAATTCAAAATGGGATCTAATATGACGGACATTTTCACAATATTTTAACAGATTTAGATAAAATTTTGTATCCGGGAGTTTTCAGGGTCACTGATTTCAAATCTGATGTATAAAATTGTATAATTAAAAATGTTTTCAATTATGATATGATGGTGTGTAATCCGGGTTTTGTATTCTGTTTAAGTACAGTATAAATTAAGACAAGAAAAAGTATGATAGATATTTTTGTATTTATTGTGACCTCTCGAATTTATAATAATAAAAGTTCATTAAATTGGTAACACTCTAAATTTTTAAACATAATTATATTTCCTGATATGTCACGAAATTACAAGTAAAATACATGTCAAAAATACTATTTGTTATTCATTTTTTGACTCAATTATATTCAAAATTACCGCTTGAATCTTCAATTTGTTGTTCATTATCATTATTTTCTTCATCCACATTTTGTAACTTGATGTCATCCAACGTATCTAAAATTAGGTCTATTTGTTCGCTTGCATCTTCAAGTAGTTTATCAGACTTAAATCTAGATGAACAGGCTGGATTGGGCGCATCAGGCTTTGATAAGAGGGAAATAACTTTAAAAGACAAATTAATACGACGTCATTTTATTAATCGATTTTTGAAACTTATAAATTATTTCAAAGGATCAGAAGTTTCCATGGCTCTATTAAATATGTCGTTTCGAGCATGCATTTCTCTATCTCTTTTATAATATTTATACCTTGATTCCAAAGCTTCTTCACTACTGATGCCGACATCGGACACCAATCATACAGTTCCAAGTATAAATTTGCTATTTTGACACAAAAATCTTGAAATAGATCGGGATTGAGTGGGTACTGGCACGTGAGTGCAATGCAGATAATGCTGAATTTATTAATAACCTTATGTCCACGTTGGATATTTTTGAAAATATTTCAGGTTCACTGTAAGCTTGACGAGCAGTGTTACGTTATTGGTTCACTTCCATTCCTTGTAGGTTTGTCAATATGCAGACATCCGCCACCAAAACTTTTCTTGCGTTGCTGCTTTACTTTTTGCAAATTGCAATTTTAAATTTTTGCCAAGCACTTGCCATTTTTTAAAGTCGCTCCTGTAACCAATGCGCACTATGCATTCAAAAAATCTGATCCATGCGTGCAACAGGCTAATTCCCAATTTACTTATAAGTTCGAACTCTATTTCGTTGAAGTTCTATTTAATTTACTGTAAATAAAACAGGTTTTTTCTATTTTAGCCTTATACGTATTTCGACATGTAATTTTCAGAGGCAAGGTTAAAGTAAACAGTTGGTGTTGCTATAGGAACAATGATTATCAGAAGGAATTGAAACAAACATTAGAAAATTGTCAACAGCAATACCACAAGTGGCAACAACACAATTTCGTTGTCAATGAAGCGACAGAATTACTGATAATTTTTAATTCCGAATGGTATTTTTAGAATATTCCATGAACAAAAAAATTAAATTATTATTTAGTATGATTAGTTGTTATGTACTATCGTACAAATGTGTTGTTTGAACAAGTCCTCAACATTTCATTGGAAACCAAATGTTTGTTCTGTGTAAAATATAAAGAATATTTCATTCCTTTTTATTTTTTCAAAAAAAATTTTTTTTCGTGTATCGTAGTTTTAATAAACTGATTCAGTTAGCAAAATTGAATATATCTATTCATTTGGGTTTGAATACGATCTTTGTAGAAAATTGAATATTTCTATTCATATGGATTCGAATACGATATTTATAAATACCACGAAAAAAAAAGAATCTTGAAAATTGTAATGAATAACAGACAAAAAAAAATCGAATATGAACACTGGCACAATAAAAATATTCGAATATAACTACTTTTTGAGGAAAAGTAACTCGAATAGTATTCAAACTACTTTGTATTCGAATACTACCCAGCTCTGATTCCTACTTACATTATAATTTATATAGTCACAACTATTTCATTAAAAAAATATCAAAATAAATTATTTACCATCCAATAATATTTGATTATTTGTTTTGAATACTCTTAATTCTATTGGTTAAAAATGTGTATGTGCTGTGTGAACAATCCACATTACACAACATATAACGCAGAACTAGAATAATCATTCTCTGTTATACCACAGTTTTAGGTAGACTGGTTATACATTCAGCGGTTACTACACTCACCGCCACGAAAAACGGGCTACCCAACTTTTTAAGTAAATTATGTTTTTTTTATAGTTGTAACATAAAAAATACTAAAGTTTTAAAATTTAACTTCTTTCCTAATCTGTTTAGATTCGATTGTAACAAAAAACTGCTTTCAATTTGTTTTTAAATTGTTTGTTTACATGGTTTCAAGTATGCCTTGCATTTGGGTAAAAATAATGGCCGCAGTAAAATTGCATTTGTGCAAAGTTATCTTGGCATATTCAATTGTTTTTACTGTTTTGACGAAACTAACAAATGCCAAACAAACTAAAACTCAAATTAATTTGTTAACGTTCACAATTATGGCTGTAAACCCTGAAACAGCGTCTGCTATTGTTGCATTACTTCAACACGGAAGAAGTCAGCAATTTGTGGCTTTGCAATATGGAATATCCAGAAGTACTGTGCAACGAGTTCATACACGTTTTTTGGAAACTGGTGCCAACACAAGACGACCTGGAACTAGCCCGCAACGACGAACTAATGCCCATGATGACCCCTTTATCATGTTACAAAGTTTGCGAAATCGTCGTTCTACAGTTGTAGAAATCAGAAATCGTCTTCATCACGTCCGGGATGTAAACGTAAGCGAGCGGACAGTTAGACGAAGACTTGGAGAAAGAAATCTTACCAGTCGCAGACCTGCTACAGGTCCAGAACTTCTCAGGCGTCATCGTGTAGCGCGACTTCAATTTGCTAGGAATCACATAAACTGGGGAGAAAACGAATTGAGGCAAGTTTTATTCACAGACGAGTCCAGGTTTTCTCTGCGATCTCCCGATGGCCGTGAAAGAGTATGGTGAAAACCAGGAGAGCGATTTGCTGAATGTACCTTTAGCCCTAGAGTCAGCTACCAAGGAGCTTCAGTTATGGTTTGGGCTGGAATTTCTTTAACGGCACATACAGAGTTGTACATCGTTCTAGGAGGCTCCCTGACAGCTGTCCGGTATGTTGCGAGATTCTTCAAAATTTTGTTGTTCCATATGCTCCTTTTGCTGGAGATAATTTTCTCTTGATGCATGATAATGCAAGACCTCACACCGCAAGAGTCACTCAACAATATTTGGACGAAGTTAACATCCCCATTATGGAGTGGCCAGCAGTAAGTCCAGATGCCAATCCCATTGAACATGTTTGGGACATGCTTGGTCGAAGAATTCGAAGTCGTGTTCCTGCTCCTTTGACTTTGAATGAGTTGCGGCAAGCACTTTTAGAGGAATTGGAACTTATTCCTCAGGAAGACATTACACACTTAATTTTAGGGATGCCCCGACGAATGCGAGCAATTGTTAATGCACGTGGAGGCAATACACGCTATTGAAAAACTTTTCCTGATTGTTGGCATAAGAATTGTTTGTGTTTTTATTGTTTAAACGCCTTTTTGCTGCAAAACCAAAATGTTGCTGTTTTTGACTTTTTTCATTTTGTCTGGAAAGCAGTTTTTTTTTACTTTAAATAAACAGTTAATAATCTTTAAAATTAATTAAAACAAGTTGTTTTGTTTGTTTTTAGACAATAGTTTAAGTAAATAATAAAAATTTAAAATTTTGCGTTTTTCTAAAAAAAACTAAGGTGGTTTTTCGTGCCGGTGAATGTATTACATCATCTTCGTTCACTGATGAACAAATTGATCGTTTCTGCTAAAATCAGCCGTACCACTGCGCATGGCCCGAGTAATAAAATTCCACCTTCGGTAACTGCGATATTTAAATTTATTTCGGACCAAATAAAAAAATGAGCGAAACACTTCGCCTGGACTTTCCTATACATTTAAATACATTGTTTTATATTTTCCAACACTTTCGATATACACCTGTCTAGACACGACTAGTTAAAGTAAATAGTTCTTATAAGTTGTAACATCTTGAAGCGGTTGAAGAAAGACCGACTGCTGCGCTGCAAGCATAAGGTTGGGTAAAATATTCGGACTGAATCAACGGAAGCGCGGAAGCCAAAATGCCACGTTTCCATTTAAAAAAAAGTTATTTTTTACCGTGGCCGCCATATTAAAAAGGGAAACTCAAGGTTTTTTCTTAAATACAATCGAGGGCATTTGCCCTACAACTTTGCTCTTGGGTTTGCGAGTCTATCTATTAAAATAAAAAAGTTAGCCTACACTGAACATTAAACGACTGGTACAAGAATATAACTGCTGTAGAAAGTATGTGAAATTCTTCTAAGTACAAAAACATTATTAAGGGGTAAAAAATTCGATTTTTTGTAAAAAGATTCGCCTAGGGCAAACAAAAGGAGAAATCAGTTTTTTTATTTTGTAGCGAAAATTTTGGGGGGGAGGGGGAACAGTAGCCCCCCTAAATATTAAAGTATCAAAAAAATATTATGATATTCGGATTTTGCTATCAATGATGAGCTATATTGTTTTAACAGAAATATTTTATTGCCCCCCGTTAAATAAATAAAAGAGTACCAATTTTCAAAAATTCACAGAGGGCGTCACAGTGAAATTATAGCAATGAGCAAAAAATAAAATTATAGCAGATGCCTATCTCTATCAGCTTAAAAAGTTTAAACAAAAGCGTGTGGCCAGTTTTTGAGAAATATTTTTTTGAAAATTTACAAAACTTTAGAGGGGCGCTATTGCAATCGTTTTCAGATTTTCAAAATTAGTTATATTTCATGGTATAGTACCCTCCAAAGGCTGCCAAACAAAATGTAGTTGATCCCGATCAGATAACTGGTTTTTGAGTAAATGGGTGTTAAATTCGAAATTTTCAAAAATTCGTAGCGGCCGCCATATTGAAGGTAGAGAGTTCGGTAAAAAACCGTTGGATTTGTCCTAAGGCCTTCTTTAATCTCCCCTATTAAAATATCCAAAATTCAGTTTCTGAAAAAAATGCTACCAAAAAAACATGTCTAACTTCCGCTTCCGGTTTCGTTTTTTTTTAAAGCTTATTTTGTCGGTGAATTTTTGATATACCCCCTCATTCCAAAGCACATCAAAATCGGTTCAGCCGTTCCGGAGATATGAAGCGTAACGGATCCACCCACCCACAGACAGACATTTTTTAAAAATTACTTTTTTGGGGTCCATGGTCCCCCCCCCCGACTATTTCCGTTAAAATCTCAACTTTGAAATTTTGCATGAAATCAATACTTCCCTATACTGAAACTATTCTTCTTCTCGGTGTGCTGTCTCCTAACGGAGGTTAGCTATCATCATAGCAATTCTTATTTCAGACGCTGCTGCTCTAAACAAGTCAGTTGAGCTGCAGCCAAACCATTCACGTAAGTTCTGTAACCAGGATATTCGTCTTCTGCCGACGTTTCGTTTTCCTTGTATTTTTCCCTGTATTATTAGTTGAAGTAGGGCATATTTTTCGCCTCTCATAATGTTTCCAAAGTATAGGAAAGCAAAAAAGCGAAAAAAATATGTAAGACAAAACAAGAATTTTATTACTTTTTATGACCGGGTAACCATTTTATGGCTTCTTATGACTAGTTGACCCATTCTATGGATTTTTAGAATTTTATGACTGTTGAGATCCCTGTTACTGTTAGTAATCAATGAAGTCATTTTTGGTTGGAAGTGCAGTGCATGACAACATTTATAATGTTATGCAGTAAATTAAAAACCTTTTAGTTATCTTAAGCATGTAATATGGGAAAAAATATAAAAAACAATAAAAAAGCTAAAAACGTTAATATAACAGTTTACGTCAACAAAATAGTTTTTTTTTTAAATTTATTTCACTGCTAGTTTACAATCTACTCTTAGATACATAGAGTAATAGGTAAAATATGCTGAGGGAATAAACTAGAATAGAGAAGTCATCCATCGACAACACTCTTACAGATGTCAAGGGGGGCTGATGTCGGTTTTAATTATCTTCCATCATCTTGTAGCTGCGGCAGGTGGGATGGCCACTGTCGTTTCAGCCTTCTCCGAACATTTGGTGGATTGATCATTTCTTCGACATATCTGTTTTCGTGACCCAGTAGCCGTTGATGATATAGTGTGGATAATCTATGAATTTCTTCCGTGACAAATGGAATTGTAGGTCTTTATGAAGCGTTAGATTTGAGACATACCAGGGTGCATTGGCTATGGAGCGCAGGATCTTCGATTGAATTCGTTGAATGATCTTAGTGTTAGAGGGTTTAGTGCATCCCCACAATTGAACTCCGCACGTCCATATAGGTTTTAATATACACTTAAAGTAAAATCAGGTGTACCACAAGGAAGCGTGTTGCGACCTCTATTATATTTGATTTACACCGCGGACCTGCCCACAACTGACACAACAACAATTGCAACTTTTGCTGATGATACGGCCCTGCTAGCAACAAACAACGATCCACTAGCAGCATCACAACAACTTCAACGCCACTTAGACCTCCTCCAACATTGGTGTAGCAAATGGAGAATAAAAATAAACCAAACGAAGTTCCCATAACCAAAGGTGTAATTTGTCCACAAGTTACTATCAATAATACACAAATACCGGTACAGAGGGAAGCGAAATATCTTGGTCTACACCTCGACCAAAAATTGACGTGGCAAAAACATGTCAAAACAAAGCGTCAACAATTAAACATAAAACTACGGCAAATGTCATGGCTCTTGGGTCGCAAATCCAAGATATCTCTAGAAAATAAGCTACTCCTATACAAGTGTATATTAACAAAATATGAATTACAAACCAAATTACAAACTATTAAAAACCGAACATCTATTAAGAAAAATAAAATAAAATTAAAACTTTGAATTATAAACTGCAATATGATGTGTTCTTTTACCCTCAGTAAATTTGATGCTCAGAGAACATTAAACTGGGAAAAACACCAATTTTAAGTTTTCCTTTAAACTATTGCATGCACAGTTAAATTTGCCATAAAAGCAAAAGCCATGCTTACTGTTGCATTAAAAATTGTCATATTACAATTTGCCTTATGAAAATAAAATATATTAACCCTACTGAAAATCACCTCAGTTGCCTCATAAAACCTCATACAAAATGAACCTGGTTGTTTCAAAAACCGCATAAAACCATATACAACCTGATGAAAACATTATCAGGTTATATGAGGTTTCTATATATATTTTCAGTAGGGAAAGTATTTATAAGTATAATAAAAATAAAAGTTCTCCATAAATAATCTATGAAAGAGATGTATGAATTAGTTTTGTGTATATTATTCTTGAATATTATTAACAAAGTTTGCACACTTGCCAAGAAAACAAGTACTAACTTTTTTTCACAATAATAAAACTTACTAAACTCTGTCCCCCAAATAATAAAAATGTAATGTAATTCACAAAAATAATTAACAATTTTGTTAAAAGTATACAACAATCAAAAAAAATGTATGATAAATTAACAAATGGTCTCGATTTATTTTCACTGATATTTTCGTTGTTTCGTGAAATACTAAATAATACTTTAAAACTTATTTTACATTGTAATATTTGTATTCACTAATCGACATGATTAACATTTACATAATGATTATGTAAATGTATGTTTACTATAACTATTGGTCACTTATTATAGTTTCCTCTGTTTTAACATCTGAAATACCTGCCATTGCTTTTGTAAGAACAGTGGCATCTTTGAAAGACAATACCTGAAGAACCTGTAGAGGATCCGAACCTGAACTTTGAATCATCATGGAATGGGTTGTTAGGCCACCAGGGGTTACAGTTAAAGTCTCCATATCATCTTCATTATTTGGTTCAACCTAAAATTTGCAACACCTTTTGTTAAATTTTATGGCTATTATATTTAAAGCATACTGTTAAGTTTTCTGATTATAATAACATAAATTAAATAGGTAACTATTAAGATAGCTGACTAATGTAGTCAATTTTGAATAAAGTTAAGGAACAAGTTCTAAGATTTTTTTTTATGTAAATACTAAAACTAAAACTCAAACTGTTTTGCGATGTTAACTGAAAGAGTCAACAATTCTTGCAACCATGCTTACCAAAAAAAAATGTTTTGCTGCTACTGGTCAGTTTGGGTCATTTCATAATGAAAATCTGTTTCATAATGGGAATCATTGTAGTATAGGCAGCGCACACTTAATAAGTAAATTAGAACATGGGAATAGAAAACATTACATGACGAGTGTGTAGCGACGGCAGAGCAGTTGAAGTTCCGACGTACGCGTACCGTGCAATACATCAAATAGAAGAAAAGAGAAAATGAGTTCAGTGTGCCATATATGAAGCATCCTAACATAACACGATAAGGGCCGTATTTAGAAATATCGTTGTTCATACATCCATTTCTAACAACCGTTTGTAGGTGCATTTGTAAGGTAAGCGCCCACGGGCGCGCCTATCGGCAGATTACAAATTCCGCTTCGGATGTCGAACAAAAATCGCTATATTAGCATTATTTGGAAAGTTATCAAAAATATGCAAAGAATGAAATATATATTTTTTAACTAAAGCTAATTGATGAGCGTAGTTAAAATCACGTAAATGCCAGAATGCATTGTTGATATTAAAAAGTATCGTTTTTTTTTCTTTTTTTTTAATAGTTGAAAATTTTGGCAAATCCTATTAAGTAGGTACTTTAAATAGTCAATCGAATTTCTAGAAGTATATAACGATCGGCGTTTGCGTTTTTGAATAAATAATTAATCGATTTCAAATTTGAGAGATACGCAAAAAAATAAATTTGTAGTTCAATGCAAGCTCCATCGGCTCAGAAAGTTTAAAAATAACCGTGTGGACAGTTTTTGAGAATTTTTTTTTGAAAATTTTCAAAATATTGAAGCAACGCCATTGTGATATTTTTCGAATTTTCGAAATTAATTTTAATTTATTGTATACTACCTACAAAGAGCTCTTAAATAAGTTATAGCTGCTCCCGATCAGACAACTACTTTTTGAGTAAATGGGCGTTAAAGTCGAAATTTTCAAAAAGCTGTAGAGGCCACCATTTTGAAGCTAGAGAGTTCGGTAAACAAGTTTTCGATTTGCCTTAAGTTCTTCTCTTAGATTCCGTGCTCAATTTTTTTTAAACGCAACAAAATAACATGTCTCACTTCCGTTTCCGGTTGTGGATTTTTTTGAAAAGCTTAACTAGAACTACAATTTTCAATATACCTCTTGATTTAAAATTTCATTAAAATCGGTCCAGTACTTTCGCCTGTAGAGGCGTCACTTACCCACACACAGACAGACATTTTTTTAAAACCCCTTTTTCGGATTCCTTGAGCCCCTAACCGTGCATTTCTGTTAAAATCTAGATTTCGAAAATTTTCATAAAATCAATACTTCCCTATATAAAGCAAAAACAAGTTTTTTTTAATCGAGGTTGTTGATCTAAGTAGTACCTATACTCGATGTTATGGTTAATATTTAATGTGTGAAACAAAAATACGCATTAAGTTATACTATTGTACGCCTTCTGTAACATGAACACATTTTGGATTTTACATCAAACATCACAATTACGATTATTATCATTTTTTTTTCAAAAGGGAACCATGTTTTTTTGGTTTGTATGGAAGTGCTTAATGTTCTGAATACTAATGGAAATAAACACTTATTTTTAAGCTGAAAAAACATAATGAGTCTTGGATTCTAGAAGGGTCGTTTTCTACTTTTTCTAAAATTCAAATTTACATTTAAGAAAAAAATAAATAAATAGACATCTTATTAATCGCAAAATTAATTATTGAAATTTGTATTTTAAGAGGTAACATATGATTGTTTCCCATGTTAAAAATATGCTTTGCGTGTTATAGGCGCGCTGAATAATTTAAGTGACTTTTTTACCTTTTATTTTCTTATTTAGCAATTAGAAACAGTTGTAAGCAGTGTAAAGTCAATTGTTTGAAGTATATTGTAATATCAGAAACAGAAGATGACCTACAAAGAATGCTGTTTAAATTCAAATCTGTGGCAGAAACGTTTAATATGAAGATCTCAACGAATAAAACAAAATCCCTCACTGTATCCAAAGAACCACTACGATGTAAATTAGTCGTAGACGATTATCCAATAGACCAAGTCATGGAATTTAACTATCTGGGTGCAAGTACCTCCATTTGTCGAAACCTATATAACGAAGTTAGAAGCCAAGCTACAAAAGCGGCAGCAATATCGGGAGCCTTAAATGACATTATCTAGAAAAACAAACATATGTCCGTGCATAGCAAAACACGCATCTATAAAACAACTGTGAGACCCATCATGACATACGCTGGAGAAACGAGAGCAGACACTGGTAAAACAAAACAACTTCTAAGATCTCCCGAAATGAGAACCCTGAGATCTATAAATGGGTTGACATTGAGGGATAGAATAAGGAGCCAGGAGATAAGAAACAAGTGCGAAATTCAGGACGTGGTTAGGTGGGTGCGAAATAG
This sequence comes from Ctenicera cuprea, assembly GCA_958336395.1. Lineage (NCBI taxonomy): Eukaryota > Metazoa > Arthropoda > Insecta > Coleoptera > Elateridae > Ctenicera > Ctenicera cuprea. Next base: position 18,500,228 of record OY284494.1, read on the forward strand.
GAGAAGGGGATGGAGGGACCACGTACAGAGAATGGAGCACAGCCGAGTTACCAAAGTAGCGATGATGGAAAGACCGCAAACAACGAGACCGCGTGGCAGACCACCAAAAAGATGGAGGGACTGCTGGACATCCGCATCGCAAGATAATTGACAAGGAGAGGCTAAATTAGGAAACGACAGGGCAAGCCCTATAACAAGAAGAAGAAGATATATATGTAAGGTTATAAATATTTAATATTCTTTATTATATGTCCGGCAACAAAAAGGGCTTCATTCCCTTTTGTCGCAATACCTCCGTAAATTTCTGCAAAATATTTGTATCTGTACCACACAATGAAAATATTCAACAAAACTAGAGTATTGCAGTAGGAAACAAATGATGATGAAATAACAGCACAACACAAATCTGAAATCTCGCTGAAGTATGACAAGTACCAACCCAAAACTCCTTATTAATATCAGTACTGCTAATACGGCGCCCTATGACGCCACATTCCCGCCAAAATCCACTTACAAATATAAATTAAATTCTATTTTGTAATTAATTAATTAACAAATTATCATTACTAACACGATTAGTATAACGGATATGCAGTATATTTGTGAAATACGTAAGGTTTTTTGTATGTTTAAGAAGTAGTAAACAACCCCATTCTCGATTCTAGAATACTAAAACGATTCTCAATTCCACAATAGGAAACCGATTCTCGATTCCAAAATCAATTTTTGAGTCTAAAATCAATTTTTTGTAGAATCGAGAATCGGTTCTGTAAAGGGTCCGATTCCTGACAGCGTTTGTTGTTGGTCCAGGGAGGTATACGTGAGGTTATAGTTAAAAGCAGTAATGTTTTTTTAGAAAACAAGGTTTTTTGTAAAAAAACAATGTTGTTGGTCTAGGCCGTATACGCGATAACTTTTTTTGTAGAAAATTTCACGCTTTAAGCTGTTACTATCATTTTTATTCGTATTTTCCAAGTGAATACTTATTAATTGAAATCAAAATTATCCCAATAAAAAATAGAACAATAATTTGCCATTGTTAGCTTGTATCAGTTTAAAATAATAATCGGTCTCGCGGGCCGGATTTGTGGTGAAATGAAACATGTACCTACGGCAATCCAGAAAATTGTACGCGGGCCATGTGTTGCCCATGCCTAGTTTATGATAATAACCTATGACAAATTTATAAAAATTGATGGTTATGAAGTTTAAAAACATCAAACGGCCATATCAAGATGGAATTTTTTTAACTCAAGAAATTTACAACAAAATTTGAATTACTTAGTTTTACCAAATAACAGTGACACTTGAAATCAGAATATGTAGTGGATATCAATATATATTTAAATGTATTAATTAAATATAAACCTCGTCAAAATTATTAATAAAGCAGAATTAATAAAAAAGAATAGCCAACATTACCTTAGGTTTTTGAACAACAGGTGTCACACATAGTGTACCAGTACCATCACTATTCGTGTGCAAATGTTGTATATTGGCCACCATAGTTTGGTACATGGATGCTGAAACTGGTACAGTAATTACACCACTCACTGAAAAGGGGTAACCTAAACAAAACATTATTTACTGAAGTACATGCAAACAAAGATATACATGAAAAAGCCAAGCGTATTGTATGTAAAGCATGCGGTACTACTAAATGAATTCCATTTTAGGGAACTAGGAGCAGTTTATATAGGGCGTCTGCCAGCATATTTCTCAAAATTTAAGGGGCGATTCTTCTTCTTAATCTTTGCCTCTTTTACCCTTACCGGGTGTGGACGGTAGGCCTCTTTCATTTCGCGTTTGGCTTTTTCGCTATGTTTCAGGGGGCAGTAGGGCCCGATGGCCTTTCAACCACTACGTCTCTGCCATTCATTCTTCTATTTATACTGAAGGGGACTTCCAACCCCTCTAACGACTACCATGGTGTTGTATAGTATGGCAGCCGGGACCGACTATTTACGTGCCCATCCGATAGCACGAGGCGCCTTGTTAGTACAGCCTTGGGACACCCATCCATCTACTGACCGCGGAGAGCAATGCGGCACTTCGCGATCGTACGTGAATGGGCATCCCAGCTGCGCCAATCCGGGACCCAGGGACGATTCTACCCTTAAAAGCTAGAAAAAAAGGCTTAGTAAAGATGTATTCGCCAAGTACAGCCTTTCAAGAAATAGCCTTTTTATTAAAACAAAATAAATAAACAAACCGGTTCTAAATTAGAATTCGTAAGTTGAGTAGGCAGGGTTCGCCAGAGACGGAACATTCAATTCCCATAACACCCATGTATGGGCAGATGAGAAACCACATTCCACAATGGCATCATCATAAGTTCTCCATAAATGTGTAGGCAGGCATCATACATCCCTTCTTTTTGCCAAACAGGTTAACAGGACTTTTATATCATAATATTTTGGAGAACTCTCTGGCGGAATTGCTAGCTGATGTTCTCTTACAGGCAAGGTCCATGTGGTTTATGCATGATGGCGCTTCACCACACTTCAGCATTCTAGATTGCCAATTTTCGATCAACAATTCCTTAAAGATGGATAGGTCGAGACACACCCATTGCATGGCCTGTTCGCTCTCCAGATGCAAACCCCGTAGATTCTTTTTGGAACTACCGGGTGATCGCAAAAAAATGATTCAGAGCAGGCCATGACCAAAGTGTTAAAGTTGGCAATACGTAATATTAGCCAATTGTCAAATGTTGACAGCTGTAAAAAATTTTGGGTAAATACATTGTGTTAAATGTATCTAACCAAAAATTTTTACAGCTGTCAACATTTGACAATTGGCTAATATTACGTATTGCCAACTTTAACACTTCGGTCATGGCCTGCTCTGAATCATTTTTTTTACGATCACTCGGTATTTAAAATTCTTAGTTTATGCCTGCCCTGAGTATAATATTAAGGAAACGCAAGGGAGAGTTCAAGAAGCTTACCAAATAATATGTTTTGAATGTATGAGACAGCGGATGATGCGGTGTGTCAATGCTTGTATAAAGACTGATAGAGGACACTTTAAACATATTTTGTAAGGTGAATTGTACATATCCAGTTTACTATTATTTTTAATAAAAAAAAGCTCTCTCGGAAGAAACCGAATAGCAAACACAAATTTACTAAACTTTTTTCTCTTTTTTGGATGGTAGGGTTACCCTTTAAATATTAAAACACTCATCAGCAGTATTAAAAGAAAAATAGAAAGCAGAAAAGCTAGTAAGAATGGAGACATTCTTCATTCTTCTTAGATCCTCTATTTTGGAAAATACATAAACGATTGGAAAAAAAGATATATATTGAAAAAAAAAACAGAAACAGATGTACATGAAATAAAAATACTTGAAGCATTTACGTTGAATAAAGAGGTAAAATATTAAACCACCCCACTTTTAACATTGCCTTTTTTGTGGTATGCACATGCTTAAGTGCACAAGTTTAATAAAGAGTGAGAAAATAAAAATGGACAAAAGAAACTAATTGAATAATTACCATGACCATCCTCTCCTGTCAAAATAATCTGTCCTTCTGAATTTAAAGTTGCTTCTGTCACAGAATTCAAATCAAAAACTTCACCCTGTGCACCACTTTCTGTTATTGTTTGAATTGTATGCACTAGTATTTCATCTTCTCCTTCAGTTGACTGTATCTGTGAAATAAAATACAATCAAAAGTTGCCAAGGTTCAAGTTTTTTGGTAACGCTTGGGAGCTGAAGAATATCAATGTAATAATGTAATGTATTATTAATTAAAATTAATACCTCTAATAAAAGATGATCAGCTTTAGGGTCCCCTTCTACCTTCTTTTTAACCAGCTAAAATTACAAACACATTTAAGCCAAAACAATGCCTTTCTTCTTACAAATAAAAAAGTAAATAAAATCTCTAGGTTTTCACGTGAAGTGTATCTGTATGCATTTATACTAAGAAAACCAGAACTTTAGAATAAAAGATCATGTATGAGGAAATTATAAACACAAAACATTATCAACAATGATTAACTTTTTAAAAAACCAACCAATAAATATTCTCAAGGAGTGAATTCTGTATTTTAATGAAGTCTTATAGCTGTGTTATACATTTTTGTCTGTCACGAAAGAGAATAGTTTAAAATATATATGCTCTTATTATTTAAACAAAAATGTTATTTTGCACATGATTCAGTAATACTAGTAACTTTATTAAATTCAAATTATTATAAAATGTAGTGACCAATACTAATCAAGCCAAGACAAACACAATACCAGATATGAAACTGATACAATGCTTTAGTAGATGTGTGATTGCCTGATTGGAAACAGACACATAACTACTGCACATCAAATACACGTGTTTGCATAAAGAAGATTTATTGTATTGCTATTCTGAAAAATACTATTAAACAAAACGAACTTAGCAATTAACCTTTTCGCTACGGGAGCCGGAAAATTCTACAAATCTTTGACTGCCAAAAGCCACCAAGAAAACTGAAAAAAAACTCTGTCCAATTGCAATATCTTCTTGATGAGAAACTAAAAGTATTAAATATATAAAAACGAGCGAAGCACTTCGCCTGGACTTTTCTATACTTTAGAAATAGTTACTTATCGTTATCATGTTTTCAAGGGCATTTCAGTATTAACGTTTTACAGGCCAACAATGACAAAATAAAATCAATTTGTATATTTTTTAATAATGTACATTCCATCTACTACAAGCAAACAGAACTAACCATGCGTTCTCCCTGCACACCAGAGAGAAACACTACTCCGCACCGATCATGAGCGGATTAGTATGCTACCACACCAAGCATACAATGTCAACTCACTTAAAATTATGCTTGATTGGGGGTATGGCTTATTGTATTTAGAAACAGAAATTTGCAACTTTTATACTCCTCGGTTTATTAAACAAAAATGCATAAACTTTCCAATTTTAAAAATTCATAGCAGGCGTCACAGAGAAACTAGTAGACTGGGACACGAACTAAATTAGTTCTAACTAGTTTTAAGCCAGTTTTGGAGCAATATATTTTTGAAAAAGTCAAAATAATGTTATTTTTTCACTTGGCAGTTTTAGTAGTTCCAAAAGTTCTCGTAGCTTGTAATATTATTTTGTACCCTTATAGCACTCCGTTATTAATTTCAGCCCGATCTGAGTAGTCGATTTTTAATAAATAGGCGTTAACCCCTTGTCTACCGCTGGTATTTGAAAGTACCAAACATTGTCACTACCATCATTCTGACATTTTTACGTTAATTGCCAAACGTGTTCATGTGTTCTACTTTTCCAATTTTAAAACTGATTACTTATGCGATACTCCTAAGGACTGCTGGTGCAGAAGCAGCATTAAGTGTGTTAATGTATGGAAATACTGAGAATTCAGTGCGGGTACTTTAAAGTACTGCTGATAGACTAAGGACTATTTGTTTTAATGCGCTGGGAGACAATGGGTTTAAACACAAGTTTTTAAAAATTCATAGAATGCGTCACATATAAATTAGGGGGCTGGAACACAAACCAAATTGTAGCTCATTACCAGCTCTATGAGCTTCGAAAATTAAAAAAAAATTATGTGATCAGTTTTTGAGCACTATGTTTTTGAAAATATTTTTCACTTCGTAGCTTTCAGCTTTTCAAAAGTTTTTGTGCACAGTAACATGCTGTCCATTAGAAGCTATTACGATAAAATATTTGATCTTGTTTTGGAGTAAATGGGCAGTCAAAATTTTCAAAAAATCGTATTTGCCACCGCTTTAAAGCTAGAATGTTCGGAAAAAAACGTTGGTGTGGTCCTAAAGGTTTTCTATAAGACTTCCGTTTTAGAGTTAGAAAAGTCGGTTTCCAAAAAAAACATGTCTAGCTTCCACTTCCGGTTTCGGATTTATTTAAAGCTTATTTCTCGACAAAAAAAAATATTAAACGAGAGAATAAATTTAGGTACCTATTTTAGGACTCAAAACAAATTTAAGGGCAATTTTATGACAATTAGCGTTTTTCATAAATTTGAGGATTTTTAGGACAAGTGGGATCCCTGCAAATACGCGGGAGATAGATTGTAACGCCATCGCTTTTTAATGCATTCGCAATGGGAAACACTCGCATCTACCCTTGCCTATGTTTGTTGTGACTAGGAAAACGGTTTTGTCAACATTGATTGAACACTAATAACATACAATGAAAAATTATTAAATTTATATTTCTTTTGTTGTTCTGCAGCCTTGTAATGCTCTTCATATAGATTGTACATTTTATCTCATAAAATGTATGCTTTATTTAATAAAAGATTGTCTTTCAATGAATATGTGTTCAAATTGTGAAATGCAATTGGTTAAACGTAAGTAAACACCAGGCAAGAAATCTACAAATCCGCTTCCCTATTTTTTACGTTTACTGTGGGAGATGTACGATGCTGCAACTCCAAAATCCCCAGTCTAGTCTGAGCAGCATGACGGGGTATGAAATTTTCCTCAGAGCGAAAGGGTTAAAATTCTAGTACTTTAATGGTTTAAAATAATTAGGTAGGTACTGAATAATTTTTTTTAATTTTTAAAAAGCAAACAAGGTTTGAGTTTCACAATAGTATTTAGTATTTTAAAGATAGCTTACCGTTGCCATTCCTTCTACACGAGCAGTCGTACCGTCAGGTAATGTTATTACAGGATTATTAGGATCAACCTGCACAATACTGACAGTACCATCAGGATCTGTTATTGTTTGTAAAACAGTAGGTGTATACTGTGTTGTAATCTGTAACAGAATATAAACCCATACAAAATAGTATTAATTATAAACAAATTTTAAAAGGTTTATAAAAATAACCTTTTAGTAGGTAACACCAAAAATTACAAAATTTTACTTTAAATGTTTTATAGTCAAAGTATCCAAAGTCTGAAATAAATAATTTAGAAACTGCACGACTGCAATAGTTATTTGTGTACCAAGGCCAAAAAGTGGATTTTTTGCGGCCGAGTCTGAGTTTAATGGCCGAGGCGAAGCCGAGGCCAGAAAGCAGACGAGGACGAAATAACACTTTGTGGCGGTGGTGCACACAATATTTTTTATGCGGCCTTCATTATAAAATTTACAAATTTGTTAGATTTTTATTTATGATTTATTGATATAATTATTTATAACAACTGAACAATTGTACATATTTGTGACTCCTTCAGAAACGTTTATATTTTTCTACAAATTTGTTAGATTTTTACTTAAAATAATCAAGATAAAATTACTGCTGCAGCAACATCAAAAAGCACACAAATTGTTCATACGAATAATGAAGCTATACATGCCGAAATTGCTTCGAGTGTAAATAAAGAAAATATCTAAACGTTTCTGAAGGAGTCACAAATATGTACAATTGTTCAGTTGTTATAAATAATTATATCAATAAATCATAAATAAAAATCTAACAAATTTGTAAATTTTATAATGAAGGTCGCCTAAAAACATTTGTGTGCACCACTGCTAAAAAGTGTTTTTTTCGTCCTCGACCAAAAAACGGTTACTTTTTGGCCGCTTTTGAGTACTTAAAATTAAATTTTATGTTAAGGTCGCCTAAAAAATAATTTTATCCAACTCAAATTTACAAAATTATAAAAGCAACATTTATATGTGTAGTGTGATGGCTACGAACATCAACATCTGAACTATAGCCGGCAGGATCTAGGCAAGCCTGCGTCGAGGAGCCTGATATACCATCCGGCGATGCAGCTATAATCTGAGATGACCAGTTAGCTTGGATCTGTTTCTTATCAGTAGGTACTGTGCCTGATGAATGCATTTTAAGCACACCCACTGAACTACCAACATTTGCATTAGCTGTGGGTACTGTATTAGCCTCCTCGTCTTCTTCAGTGTAAGTTGGAAGGAGATCCTCTCTACGATGATATTTGTAGCAGTTTCTAACAATTTGCCTTAATGCGTGAGTCCATGAAATCTAAAACATAATTGAGGTAATTAAACAGAGAACACACTTCCAGGTCATGGCAACGTAACATATAATAATATTTACAACACAGATTTCCAAGTTGAAAATTATAACTTTTTTTATCGACATAAAATATGCATACTTTTTGTTTTTCATCATCACTACGAGCATCCATTCGAACATTAGCCCATGGTAGTTCCTTGGGCCACCATGGTGGTCGAGTTGATTCGCTACCCCACCCAGGTTTACGTCGACCGGTTGAATATTTCAATATTAGAGGAATAAAAGCTCTTAACTGAGCCTGCGTCATTTTTTCAACATGTGTAGGTATACCATCTATAATCAAGGGAGGCAGTACAAACAAAGTTGGATCATCCTGTACAGGAGGTGGTGCTTGATTAGCCAATGCATTTTCAAGCTCTTCCATTATCACCCAACGCAAATTTTTGATAACATCTTCTAGGGGCTTTGCCCCGAAAACTTTATAACCAGTATTTGGTTTCCCCGGAGTTGCTACCAAGACTATTGCTTGTTGCCCAACTCTTGTGGCTAACTCATCTATTGTTTGCTATAATAAAAGTGAATATATATGTAATTTGCAGTAACAAAAACATATCGGATCGGCACCTATACATACAGAAGGATATACTATATTAATACATAACAGAATAATTTTTGTATTTTTTCTAATACAAAAATTAGTAAAACTGTCTTGGTGATATTTTAAAAATTCGGAAGATGTGTCAAAATGACATGCAAAGAGAATTTTTTGTAGTATTTCAACTGCAAAAAGAAAAAAACAAAAAAATGTCTATACTTGAACGTATTTCTCATTTTCCTGAATTCCATGATACATTTATTTCTTTAATCATTGATTATGTTTATCTCGGCACCTCCATCATATGGAAACTCCATCAGATCGCATCCAACCGCTTGAATTTTACGAGGTAAACCGTTAAGCTTTAAATTTCAATCGGATATGATAGCTAAAGTCAATCGCATAATTTTGTGGTCTTGAATGGAGTGAAGTGAATGCGTCATATTGTGACGACAATAACGCAAGTTTATGTACCTAGGTATTATTTCCTACCAAAAATGTTTGTGAGGTTTGGGTTATCTGTGCAGTAAATTGTTGCATAAAAGTTTAACGAACTGACAACTAGTAAGGAGATAAAAAAAAGAGGAACGTATGGTCGGTGGAATAAGTTGTTTTTTATATCACTAATAATAATGAAATGATTTTTTGAGTGCATGAATGGGAAGCGGTTATGGGTTAGTAACACATTTTGATATCTGTGAAATTTTTAAAACATTAGCTGCGCCTATGAAGGAAGCAGGGTTTACTACAAACGTTTCACATCACAATTGTAGGTACATCAATAACCTGCAGATGAAAATGCAATAAAAAAAGTAAAGTCGGAGGCACTACACTCCATTTTGGAGTTTGGCCTGCAATGCAGTAGGTCAGGGCCACCGATCATCGCTTCCGATATCCAGCCATCACGCACTCTTTATCAAATACGGGGTGGTGTGGTAAGCACCACGCCTTAGACGGCTGCCTTACTTCCCTCACCTCTCAAGGGGTGTGATTCCGAATTTTTAAACGACTGGGTAGGCCGCTTGCCAGGCATCAAGTCTCGAATTCGAACTCGAGACCTTCTGCATAGCATCCAAGTGCCCTAACCACTCCATCACCTTGGCACCAGAAAATGTAATAATTTTATGATATTTATACAAAAGTACTTCGCACTTTTCAAAAAATGAGGTTTTGTAGGATTGAAAATGAAGCAATTAGAAGCTGGTTAAACAAAAAGGCTATCTTCGTCTTATGCTGGAATCGTCTTTTTTCATCTGTAATGCACTGCAGTAGGAATGGTTTTTAATACGCTAAAGTGTAAATCGATATAAGCAGTTTAGTTTAAAATGAGGATTGACTTGACACGATCGGATGTAATTTCCATACGATGGAAGCGTCGAGATAAACGTTGTCATAGATTACCCTAGATATTTCCTGGGATACAGAACTTCAGTAACAAATCATCTTTAAGAACAATTTGTATAATTGGTATTATTATTTTTTTCACATTAAGTAATTGTATTTCAACTATAATAATATTTGTACATTAGACATTATTTACGATTACGTGCACTCATACACAGAAAAATAAACCATACCCTTAATTTTCTTAGCAGCCGATTCTGTTGTCTTTTTCGTATTGCCGGATTCGTTTCAAATGAATAGGGCCTTTTTCTGTTTTTTGCGGAAACTATTGCAGCAGCTGCTGCTACCCCCACGGGACCTGTTAAAAAAATATTTTCTGAAATGTACTTATCCAAATTTCCATAATATTTTCAAACATGAAAAAAATGCAACAAACAAATTTTATTATACGCCAATAAGTAAGCAAAGGTGCTATAAGCTGTCTAATCGTTAAGCAAACGTAAATTTTGATTTTGTGCACAGTAGAGCTATCCCAATAGATGACAAATATGATAATTTTACTAATCTCATCACTGAAAATACATCTGTGTCTTTTTCTGAAGTTGTAAAAGTAACCAATAAATTAAAAAAAAAACGCGTGGTCAAACTTGGTTTGATGATAACCTTAAGCATATAAAAGAAACTTTAAATCTCATCACCGAAGCTTACTCTAGTCAGGGCCGGATTTAGGGCAGGGCAAAAGGTGAAAATGTCCAGGGCCCACCACTGGCGATTCACAATAAAAACCTAAATCGAATATTTCATGGGAAATGCGAGATATAAACCAGATTGCCAACTCTAAATAATATCAAGAATTATTCTTATTGTTATCTATTCCAAGAAGTCTGTTCGGGTAGGGAGCCTGTTGCAATTAACGTCCAGCGCTCCTCTTACGGGAGGTACCTAATAAAAATGATAATTTACGAGTGCGATATGTTTGAATGAAGCCGCGCTACAATGCACATGCACGTGCGGGGTATTTTGTGCAATAAATAATGTATACAATGAAATCTAGGTATTTGCCCATAACATTGAAATAAATTGAACTGTGAACAGTGTCAGTGTAGCAGAGCTTCATTATTTAGAAATATATTGATTGACCTGCTACTTTATAATTGGTTAATTTTAAAAGGTAACAAAATGATTTTATTAAATTTATTTTAGTTATTAAGAATGATGTGTGTAGTTAATAGTTATGGCTCCTCCTAAGAAGAAATACAAATCAGGCGCGTGCAAAAAGAAAACGAAGATGAGAAAAGAAGCCGTACAATTGCAAATAAAAGAAAACGCTACTAAATTTTGGACACATTATGCAAATTTAAATCCTTCAGCTTCAGTACCTATAGCTATAGAAGGAGGCCCGGAAGGAGAAAATAATAATACAGCAGCTGAGTCTGATTTGAGTAGAAAAATGACAGAAGAAGTTAACGTTACCGATATTGGACTTAAAGAAGACAGCTTAGAACAAAATACGAACATTGTATTATCCTGCGAAGAAGAAAGCAGCTCATCCGATGTATCTGAAGATTCTAAAGACTCTGATGTGAATAATGACTACCAAAATCAAAATAAAGATGACGATGACAGTGATGACACTAATGCTTCCTCCACTAAAATGAATTTTGAGGAAATGGATATACAAATCGAACAGCCCTCTTATCAATCAACCGACGCAGGTCTATGGCCTTATGAAACTGATAGGAATTTATTACAGGAATATTGGTGTGAAAAAGGCTCGAATTCATGTAGAAATTTGGAAGACAATACCGATTTCAGTGCCTCAAGAAATGTTGATTCTTCAGGAACTTCGCGTACTTTTACTAAAAGTTTGATGTATCGCGTAATGAAAAATGGAGAAAAAGTTCAACGAGAATTTATTTTGTATTCTCCATCGAATGGGTCAATTTACTGTTTTTATTGCCGCCTATTTTGTAAAAATTATAACTATGTTGTCAACTTAAAGGGGATATAATGATTGGAGACATGTATCACAACGTCTCACTGAACATGAAAGTAGTCAAGAACATCAGCAATGCATAAAAACTATTTAAGAAGATGCCACACCAAGGGTCGTATAGATTATCATCTTGAAGAAGAGATTCGAAGTGAAAGAAAGTACTGGTGTGACGTATTACAGCGTGTAGTAGCTGTGATTAAATTTTTGTGTGAACGTGGCGTTCCGTTTCGTGGAAGTGCTGAACGATTTGGTTCAAAGACAAATGGAAATTATCTTGGTTTGCTTGAACTGTTAGCCCAATTTGATCCATTCTTGAGCAAACACCTTGAAAAATATGGAAACAAAGGTTCAGTTACGCATTCTTACCTTTCCAAACAAATCTGTGAAGAGTTTATGGGTATAATGGGGAAAAAAGTTCAAGATATAATTGTTGGTCAAATTAAATCGGAAAAATATTTTTCAATATCCGTTGATTCAACACCAGATGTAAGCCATGTTGACCAGTTAACAATTACCATACGTTATGTTGACAAATTAAAGGGTGGTCCCGTGGAAAGGTTTCTAAAATTTGTGCCAATTCATGGACATACAGGGCAATCTTTAGCTAATGTTATAATCGAGACTTTGGAGGAATACCATTTAGATATTCAAGATTGTAGGGGTCAATCTTATGACAACGCCAGTAATATGTCGGGGAAGTATAAAGGTGTGAAAGCATTTATACTATCTGGAAATCCTCTGGCTGATTATGTACCGTGCGCGGCCCATTCGTTGAATCTAGTTGGTCAATGTGCTGTTAAAGCTAGTTTAGTAGCTGTAAAGTTTTTTGGTGTTGTAAAAACTTTATATAACTTTTTTTCTTCATCCTCTCATCGGTGGGAGTTACTGCTTAAATATTTATCTCCAAATGACAAAGGACGGGTATTGGTAGTAAAAAGATTGGGAGACACTAGATGGTCAAGTCATGCCGATGCAATAAAAGCCTTGCATACAAACTACAAGGAAATCATGGAATGTTTGAAGATTATTGCAGAAAATTTGGAAGAAAATCCAGAGACGCGGCATACAGCTCAATCGACCCTTAATAAAATCATGGAACTAGAAAACATAATTCTTTGCATTGTGTGGAATAAAGTTTTAGGAGAAATCAACAAGGTGAATATTGTCTTACAATCACAATCAATAGTTTTAGGAACTGCTGTCAATTTATTAGAAGGCCTTGAACAATGTGTTCAAAACTTGAGAAATGATTTTGAATCAATAGAAAATGCAGCAAAAGAAATTTTCCCAGATAGCATTTATAAATTTGAAAGAACACGAAGACGGAAGACTTTTTTTGATGAAGATGTAGGAGGTGGAGATATGTTGTTGGAAGGAAGCAAAAAGTTTGAGGTGGAAACGTTTTATGTGATAATAGATACACTTGTTATTTGTTTGAGAGAGAGAAAGGAAAAATATGCTATTTTAAATGAACGATTCGGATTTTTGGATAGGCCTTTGAAGATTGTTCTGAAGATTTAAAGATAAGTGCTAAGAGGTTACAAGAAATTTACCGAAATGATTTAGAAATATCATTTGTAGATGAAGTTCAAAGATTTCAAATTTTATTACTAACATCGCAGTCGGAGCCGGATGTTAATCTTCTGGATTCCGCTTCAACATGTTTGGAGAAGATGAAGAATTGGAGCCAATCAAAGAAAAATCTTAAGGACAGACCGATAATAAATTGTTCTTATTGCTTCAAGTTTTTGCGTGAGCAAAATATCGTTTCTGTTTTTCCCAACGTAGATATAGCCCTCAGAATTTACCTAACTTTACATGTGTCGGTTGCCCAAGGAGAACGTACATTTTCCAAACTAAAGCTCATTAAAAGCAACCTACGCTCTACAATGACTGAAGATCGCTTAAATTCTTTGGCTATAATGTCGATGGAAAGCGACATTGTAGACGTGCTTGATTTCGACGAAATTATTAAGCAATTTGCGGATCAAAAATGTCGAAAAGTTTCATTTTAATAATTTATTTTTATACATATTATATTAATCATTTTGTTTAATTTTTCTGGTATGTAGTATTTATTAAACAATATAATATGTTAATTTTTATTGGGTAAGCAGTGTAGTTTCATTATTGTGGTGACCTGACCTTGAAATGTGTGTTAAAGATATAAATCTGTAATATAAGTAATAGGCATATACTGTGAGTATCTAAATTGAAAAGAAAATTGGGGCCCACTTATAGTTCTTGTCCCGGGCCCCTTGGAGTCTAAATCCGGCGCTGAGTCTCTAGTAGGTCCACTAATGAAGTTCGTCTTATGAAAAACAATTTTAAAGCACGGTATAGAAAGGCATTACAAGCAAAACAACAAATACTGTTAACATTTCAAATTCCACAAATAAGTCGAAGGCATATTGGCAAGTGATAAGTAAAAATACAGTTCAAAAAACTGCAAATTGATAACTTATCAGCTGAGGGTTTTATTAACTATTTTATTAAAGTGACCGATGATATTGCCAATAAAGTTACCTAAATTTTAATATAAATCATACCAGTGGGTTTTCCTTCAAGGAGGGCTTCACAAGCCAAGGTTAGAGATGTAGTAAAAAAATTACAACACAAAACTTCAATAGATATTTACAACATGAACATTGAACATTATCAAACACCTTTTAAATTTAATTATGGCTCCCATTACTAAATTATTAAATGAATGTACAAGCTCCGGTATGTTTCCAAATTGTTTTAAATTATCTAGAGTAATTCCTGTTTAAAAAAAAGCCTTATGACAACATTGAAAATTACAAACCAATTTCCATCATTCCAGTGTTGTCAAAGAAAGTGGAACAGCTGTTAAAAAATCAGATATGTGAGTACTTTGAAGTAGCGATGCAACGGATATTCGGTTTTTATCCGTTATCCGGCCATTTCACCGAATATTCGGTTTGGCCGGATAATAGGAAATATCCGGCAGGAGATTTTTCTTTAAGTAAAAGAGATTATGAATGCAATTTTATATGAAAGTATAGATTAAAACAATTAAAAGTAAGAGTACAATACAGTATCGGGTACAATTACTAAATTTATATTATTGAGATCAGCATTTATGCGAGTTAAAAATTTGAAATGATTTCAAACAACATAAATAAGTATTATCTTTGATTATATACCTTTATAGATACGCAACCAATGTAATTCGTTTACGACTAAGTTGAAGACGACTACACTAAGGGGCGCTGAGCGCCATGCGTCTAGTTTATACTAAGTTCTACGTCGCATACCTGCTACTGTTGGAAACGTACGTCATTTAGCATTCTTTGGGTAGGTACTTTAAACTCGACCTACAGTCAACAAAGCATAGAAACATATGTGTTAACACTTAAAATCGGGACAGAGCAAAAAAGGCAGAAGTGGAGCAAAGATACAAAAGAGGCTGCAATAGCTTTGCACTATACTTCACCTGCAGCGTATAAAAATTTGAAACGCCAAAATGTAATTTTACCGGGTCTACAAACTATTCAACATTGGCTGAAAACAATTGATATATATCCGGGTTTTTCAAATATTATTTTTAATATTTTAAAACAAAAAACGATCGGTATGCCTTCCCTGTCAAAAAATTGTGTGCTTTTACTTGATGAAATGTCAATCCCCCTTGTTTTGAGGGGCTTTTGCTCTCAATTACGGCTATTTTAAGCCTTTACGCAGACCTGAAAAAGGAAGGTATCCTGTTTTTGCTTACGTCAAGATTAACTCAAGACATCCTTGAAAATATGTTTATATAAATATGTACATTTCGGACAAATTTGCGACACAATTAATATGAATTTAAATATAATTATATCTGACCAGGCAAATTGTGAATCAGATAGACAAATCGCTCTTTTCAAATACAGTAGGTAATGCATCAGAAAAGCGATAAGAAAGGCGATGAACCGGAATGCCCTTTTACTGTAAACGTAAACAATGATGACGTGCGTCACTTACAACTTTGTGCTACTACCTACACCGCAGGCTATGCAATTCAAAAATTTATAAAAATGTATAAGTGCAAAAAATGTATGTCGCTTTTGATCGCTTCGGACATTAATAATGTGCATACAGAAAGAGAATTACTATACCAAAGAGCGTACGCGTGCCGAAATAACGCGAGAACTAAAATCTTTGCGTACCTACTAAGATCGCAGTTAAAATTACAAAATTAATACTCTGTAATTTTGTAGAATTTTATAAAAATTATAAAAGTGAGGATAATATTAGGAGCAAACTATGTAACGTCGCCAAAACTGCAATTATCAGTGAATATCCAAATTTCTTTGACACTGAAAACGACTGCATTATTCATTTTGATTTTTTAATAAACTTATTAGTGCGCATATATAAAGAAACTGTGTGGACATCGAGAGATGTAAGAGTAGGAAATGCGGGTGTTTGTGATAAACTTAGAAATTAAAAAAATGATTAATTAATGTTTCATGCAATAAAACCAGGGACGTAAATCGAAATAAAATAACGTTTCGCTTTTCGGTTACGGTTAAAATTTTTTTTAATTTCGGTTACGTTTTCAGTTATGGTTTACTGTTACTAAAATTTTCTGTTTCGGTTACGGTTACCGGTATTTTTTGATTTTTCTCAATGAAAGGTAAAAAAAATTCTCAGCGAGATTATGTGGAAAAAATTATGCTATGCAATAAAATCAAATGTTGAAATTATCAGGAAAAATTTGCGGCATTAAACAAATTGTAGAAAAACCTGCTGCTAGGGGGTTTAATCAAAAATAAATTAGCTACGATTTTCGGCCCCTTTAAAGAACAGACTGTCTGTAAGTCGTAGTCTTTTGGTCACATCAGCCAGGTAGTAAACATCTTTAATTTTCATGTTGACCAGGACAGACCTTTCATCAGAATAACCAATCGACCAGCATATTTTTATTTAAGAGTGTTGTTTATAACTTGCTTGGTTGACTGCTTTCTAGATCTCTTAGTACAAACAGCTCAACCTATCGCTCACGTCTACTACTATTTCAAGAAATGTAATAGTTCGTAAACGTTGCGGGTCTATAAGGGTATAGTCAATGGTATTATTTAGTAAAACCACGAAGTAATATACCGTGTGGCCGCGAGAACAGGTAACAATCGGCCATTTTCAATTTTTAAATTATTAATTTCAAATTTTTTCTAGGTAACACTAGGTGATTTTAGGGTTCAAGAATAACCGAGAATAAATTAGCTGACAAAAATGTTAAACACGTTAAAAAAATTTGTATAACCAAGCCATCTGCAGTCAGCACATTCTTCGTTACTTGGCTCATTGTATTATAGATATTGGTTGCAGACTGTAGTTGTTTTGACTAGTATTATATTACGAAATATAACATTCATTAATTATTATCTTTATCGCCCGGCTTCTTAGAATGTGGTTCCCTTTTTGACTCATTCCGTTCAGCAGACAGTCAAGATCAGTTTTATTTTGTGATTTCAGTCGGTTTAGATATTTAGATCGTTCTATGTATCGTAGGTGTACGCGAAAATTTTAAAATTAGTACTGCAGCAATATGAAACGCTTTATTAGAAGTGCAGACAGCGGGGAAAAACAGAAACAATCAAAAGTTATAATAGAAAGTGAAAGTGATAGTAATCAGAGGTTTTCTAGTTCGTCACAATCCCAAGAAGTAATAGAAATAGAACATGAAGATACCAAAAAATCGTTGCCCTCTACATCAACATCATCAACATCCAGAACCAATACGCCCACCCCCACATCCGTTTCAACAGAAGATAATAAAAGGAACAAGTTTTCAGGATATTTCGACATTGTCATTGTCAAGGAGGAATCAAATCCGTCCGGGAAATCGGCAAAGTGTCTGCTTTGCAAAAAAAAAATAAGAATATCAGCAAAACTATAAAATGTCTCAGCATAATACAAGTGGTTTGAAAAGGCATTTACAATTTGTGCACCGTAAAGAATACACAGACATATTTGGCGATAACTCTACCGGCAAAAGTGGAAAAGATGGATTAAATTTAACACAGCAAACACTGATGAAATATAACGCAACAACTACAGAGGTATAGTCATCATTTTGTATTTAATTCTCTAGATGAAAGTAAGATTGAGTAAAATGGCCATATTATTTTAAACATATACAGGGTGAGGTGTTTAAACGATACAGCTGAACTTGCTTAGTTTTAACTTAAATTAATTTTATTTAAATAGACAAAATTGTATACAGATACAGAACGATGTACATGTATTTTTGGAAAAAACCCTTGGTTTGTTCTGACGTTATTTGAATAGGTATCGAAAAACTAAAACCACATTTTCGTCTGCATCTTTGTGAGATATGCCGGTGCCAGAAAAATTTTACAAAATTTCGTTTTTCCGCAACCATCTTTAAGTTAATTTTTTAAATACGGACCTGTTTTTTTTAAAAGGTTCGATGATCTATGTCACACAATTTTATTTTTACACGTTTTATACTAACTTTTTGCCATAAACGGTAATTTTCCGTGGCACGGTCTTGAATTTCTGTCTAAATATTCAAAATGTATGGAACACTGACGCAGAGTTAGGTTTTAAAAATAAAGCTGCAACTTTAAAGAGAAAACAGTAAAGTTTTATGATTTATCTGATTTATTGTAACTGAAAATAAATATAGCAATTTCAATTTATTACTATAAAACAAAATTAAACTTTAAATATTTTGAAAACAAACCGGAAACGTAAGAATTGTTTTCTAATATTTTAATTATAAAAGGAAAATATTAATCAAAATAATAATAATGTTCCAACAAAAAACAGAGTCCGTGTTAAAAAAAAATTAACTTTATGATGGTTGCGGAAAAACAATTGGTCGTCAAATTTTTCTGGTATCAGCATCTTACAGAGAATAAAAGTGTGAATGAAAAAGTGTTTTTAGTTTTTCGATATCTTTTCAAACAACGCCAGGAAAAAAATGAAAACTCAAAATTTCAGTTTTTTTCAAAAATCATAAAAACGGTTAAGTATAGATATTTCTGATTTCTAAATCGCCTAAAAATGCGAATTATTCCACAATTTAACCGACTTTGTATCTCTTACCGTTTACGAGTTCCTAATAGTAAGCCTCGAATTTGGGACACCCTGTATATATGTATATTGATAAATAAGTTATATTGGTAAATACTTGCATTGTATTAATTCCAGAAATTTCCGAAAACCTTAGACCAAACCATAGTAAAGTGGTTAGCAATCAAAAATTTGCCCTTTAATTTTTTCGACGATGCTGCTACGCAAGATTTTTTTCGAGTTATTAAAGTTTCGAGTAACAGATCTATGCCGAACAAAAACGTGATGAAAAGAAAGGTGTTTGAAGAATACACAAAAATTGAGAGGAATGTAAGAGGAATTTTGAAAGAAAATGTATCTAAAATTTCGTTTACCATTGATGGCTGGACTTCAATTTCCGGAAGGTCATATTACGGCATTACGGCACATTTTATAGACAGCAATTTTAATTTACAATCTTTGGCTCTGGATTTTGTTCCTGCAAAAGGTAAACACTCTGGAAGGGACATCGCCGAAGCATTTATGAAAAGTATAAACTCATACGAGATCATGGATAAAGTGCAAGGGATTACAGTGGACAACGTGTCGTCGAACACTACTTTCATGGCGGAATTGAAGGTTCTGATGAATAAAGCTGGAATGGAATTTGATTCCGAAAATCAGCATTTCAGGTGCTTTGCACATATATTAAATCTTGGCGTACAAGATATACTACAATTGTTAAAGAGCAGAAAAGAAGCAAACAGTGATAAGGACTACGACGATAATTCAGATGAAGGAAACCTCGAAGAAGACTTTGAAGAGGATGAGGCAAGTTGCGTGGAAGAAATTAAAAATAGCGAAGGCCCTTTTGTTTCCTCTACAGTAATCGTCAAGATAAAACAAACTTTTATAAAAATAAGAAAATCTGAGCAACTTCAGATCAAACTTTGCTTGAAAGAACCCCTAAAATTGCTGCATTGCAACGCAGAACTTGTAGAAAAGTTCAAGTTATCCGACAGTGAGTGGGAGCTTGTGACAACCATTAATAAATATTTGAGACCATTTAAAAAATGTCCAGAGATTTTATGTGGGCAGCACTATGTAACTATTTCTCTTGTAATCGTGGCGTTTAACATGCTGTTGGATAAAATTGACCATATCATAACAGAACTCTCCGAAAAGCAAAGGAATAACATGGAAGAAATTATATTATCAGCTTACTTGGCCGGGAAAAACAAATTAATGAAACATTATGACAAGACTAACTGGATGTATTGTGTAATTCTTATATTAGATCCACGTCACAAACTGGAAACATTTGATTTGACGACTTGGGGAAAACAAATGAAGGATTATTCGTATTCCATGTTTGAAAATATTTTTAAAACCAAGTATTATAAAGCACCTGCTGATGCTGAAAACAAAAAACCAAAAGTTGCTGGAAAGAAACATGAAATGACACTAAAGAAACAAAAATATCACGATGATGACCTAGACTTGCCGTCCCTTTTTGAAGAAGAAACTTTGCAAAAAAAAACTACTGGAAATTAGAAATTGATGAATATTTAGCGCTGAAAAGATCGTCAAAAGATCAAAGTATTTTGGGATACTGGAAAAAGTATAGCGAAACTTATCCAAACTTGACAAGAATGGCGAGAGATCTTCTCGCAATAAATGCTACTTCGGCCCCCGTGGAAAGACTGTTCTCACAAGCTTCACTAATCCTTAGAAAACACAGAAGTCGTCTTAACGATGACTCTAGTAAATATCTCCTTTGCCTAAATTCCTGGGCTAAATGTGGCTTGAAAGATCAGATTTGGGTATAATAGTATATTATACACCAAGGTAGAAAAGTCTACTATTATAGCCTGAGGGCTAAGGTTAGATCCCGAGGCGCGTAGCGCCGAGGGATGTAAGGCCCGAGGGCTATAAGACTTTTCTACCGAGGCGTATATACTTTTTTTTCACTACTAGTGATATAAACCCTTATAATTGTCGAAAAACGACTATTTTAACTTAAATCCCTGTTAATTTCAAATTATAAAACAAATGACAGTTTTTTGTTTTGTTGACATGGCAGTTGTTTGAAAATTGTTAAATCATCATTGGTATTCAAAAACATGGTTTTTAAGAACTGGTTTCATCTAAAATACTGAAATTATTAACAATTTTCTCTGTTTTACTTTGTGTGGTTGTATTATAGGCGAAATTGATATTGACAGAGTTGTCATTTATTACGGCGCGAAAAACGTATATTCAAATACACCAAAGTTTTTAAAATTAAATTAATTTATTTAAACAACTATTTTATGCATAAAATACCATTAAATAGAATCTCCCCATTATATTAAATCGTGCTATAAAAACGTTCTCTTTAAAACTGTCACAGGATTATCAAAAAATATAAATTTGTTCATTATTTACCAGTGGTTAATAATGAAAAATTAGTTACCTGTCAGTGAGCAAAGGTAGAGAAATTGAATTTCACAGCATTCTATTATGTGTCAAAATGCTATGCCATATTACTAGTAGTGAAAAAAATATGTTTATAATATTATCTTACAATATTTCGTTCTTAATTATTAATACTGTTATTTTAATTCTTCTTTGTTTCAATAATAAAATATTCAAAATATTTTTTTGTCCGTTTTTGTCTTTTTTTTAACCGAGACCGAGAGCAAGAGCGAGAGTTACGTCAAAATTCTCGTTCTCGATCACCCGTCCTCTCGCTCTTGCTCTCGGTTTAGTACCAACGCTCTCGTTCTCGCTCTCGTTCTCGCTCTCGCATCGAGAACGAGAGCGAGAACGAGAACACTCTCGCTTCTCGTGAAACTCTAATCGTCAGTATTTTATTTAAATATCAATAAAAACCATATAATGTTAGGTTATGTCAGTTGATTTCTTGATGGTGTTGGATTTATCAGTACAGAACATGTTTTAGTTTTAACAATTGTTAAAAATTATAAATTCTTGTAACAATCAAATTCCTTGACAGATTTCCAATATTAATTGTGAACAAAAAACAATATTAGAGCTAATTAGCACATCTTTGAAATAGAACATTTAGTAGTTTCCTTGTCTCGGTGCTCTCTCTCTAAAACACTACAGAATAAGGCCATATTTATGATTTATGATACTTTTAAGCAGGGGCGGTTTCCGATTTTGATTTCGACGCGGAGGGAAGCTATACGAAATAGCGCCGCAACTAAAGTTTTCTCAAACTGGGCGCGATCAATTTAAATGCGTTTTAAGAACATCTGACAATGTTAGGGTCAAACAAAAAAAACTTAAAATATTACAATTTATGTTGTAAATAATAATCCGCACTCAACCGCACCGACAAGTAAAATCAATAATCAAGCACAATCGGCTTTTTACAGGAAACTGACAAAAATTATTAAAACTGCTATCCTCAACCGCATCGGTCTTATCTTTTATGAGCACGATGTATTGAAAATTGGGAAAAAAGAAGCCGACAATTTAAGATGTTTTCGTTGTTGAGTTAGAATCCTATGAAATGTGACACGAAAAAACGTCAGTATATTTCTAATTGAAGCAGAATTACAAGGTGTGTTAGCAGTTAGCTGAGTAGGATAACCCTTAAAGCTAAAACTGTGTTTTCGAGAATCTACCTAACAAAAACAACACATTTTTGTCTTGTCATTGTATAAGTCGAATTTCACGTCTTTTACCTAATATATTTATGGAAAATTTAGAATTAATAAATTTTTATATATGAGACGGCATTAATTTTTGGATAACAAAATTAAAATTTTTTTAATAAACGTAGCAATTTTTCCCCTTCTTTCGACGGTTTATTTTTAAAAACTAAATTTACTATTTTATTTTTAAAATTTGCGCTATTTAATATTAATCTTCCCTTCACTCAAGCCGAACACGTAATAAGGTGATAAGTGTGGTTTTGACACTAACCGTCTAATATTTAAAAATTCAGAAGCTGAAAAACTTTTTAGAAATATAACCCCTAAAACCACAGTTTACAAATTTGTCTCTATTGATCTTAACCTTAACTTCTGCATTTATATAAAACCCTCTAGAACAGGTGCAAAGTTTCTACCTGAAAACCAACGAAATTTATTAGGTGTTAAGTGTTATTTTGACACTAATGATTGTAAAATTTCAAGTTGAGTGTATAAAAACTGCAACCGCAAAGCGGCCGGTATCGGTCTGCTTATCGCCAAATGCAGGTACAAAGAAACATTTAACTTTACGATCGTGTTATTAGCTAACCACTCGAGTTTTTGCACTTTTTTTGCCTGAGGTGCATGCTAGTAATATTTTGGTGGAGTTCATGGTTTAGAATTACCCTTTTAGTTACAGAAACTTATAACTAATTTTAACAATAATTAACTTAAAAAAAAAAGAACACCGACTTCAAATAAAAACACAAAAGTGACATAAGTTAACTAAAAAGCGAAAAATAAATGTTTTTTATACAACAGTTTAATACTTATTTGTTGTTCCGTTTAATGTAATTAAGAAATTGTTGTTTATTATATAATTATTAATTGTTTTATAATTTTTAAGTCGGTGCCAAGTAAAACATAAAAATTCGAATCTAATTTGTTATTGCAGCAAGGTATATAATTTTTATGTTTTACTTGGCACCGACTTAAAAATTATAAAACAATTAATAATTATATAATAAACAACAATTTCTTAATTACATTAAACGGAACAACAAATAAGTATTAAACTGTTGTATAAAAAACATTTATTTTTCGCTTTTTAGTTAACTTATTATGTCACTTTTGTGTTTTTATTTGAAGTCGGTCTTCTTTTTTTTTTAAAGTTAATTATTTTACAATTTTAAGTGATGGGTAGACCTTGTAAGGATGCTTCTCGAATGAGGAAACGACGGCTAGTTGAAACGGAAGATGAAATACGGAAACACTAAAAAGTCGGTTAAAAAAATAGGTTTTGAGGAGTATCTTCGAAGTTCAAGCTCCAATACCAATGAAATTATAATGGGACCACCTTGGAACTATACTGAACCCAACACCAAAAATCATTAAAATCGGTTCATAAACAAAAAAGTTATGCCCGAACATACATAAAAAAAAATATATACAGACGAATTGAGACCTCCTCCTTTTTTTGAAGTCGGTTAAAAAAAATAGTGACTTGGGCGCTATTTCGCTTGGCAAAAAAGTGACCTTGCTTAGGCCTACAAATTAATTGTACTGCATAATGTTCAGCATTATAATCGAAGTAATAAATAAAAAAGTATAAATCGGTACATCTTTTTAAGAAAATAAATTGCATAAAAAACGTTTATTTACAAAGATTTTATTTAACTTGCAAAGAAAATTTTATATAAAATGTATTATAAAAAAAATGTAAAAATGCGAACAAGTAATAAACAACATTCGTATAAAAATATAAAAATACAATATTCACACGAAAGTAATACTGGATATTGTAAAATTTACTAGATTAAAATATTTCTTTTATTAAAAAAAAAACTGAACAATAATTCAACTAAAAACAAATTTTCAGTAAGGAATCACGGACGTAATTATACGCAATTATAATAAAAAATATAACTTTACTCAAAACCAAAGTATTAAATTTATTTAGTAATTAATTTTTGGCCAGTTTGAATTTGGGAGTCATAATTACAAATTCATCTAAACTGCTTTTCTTTTTTTTTTTTTCGAAAGCTTGTTTTTTGTAGTTCCTCAACTACCTAGTTTTATCATTCTTCTGCTCCTTTTTTGTGTTTTTAAACTCTTAGACTCTGGCAATGCCTTTGCAACAACCACATCGGCATGGTTGGTTTTTAATGATAATATTTTTTTAGCTTATACTAGTAAACTTCTTGTTACAGTATGGTCTACTTTTTTTGCTTTTATGCAATTCATTTAATCGGTTTTTAATTTCTAATACTTCTTGTTTCTGTGCTTCACTATTTTTTATGTTTTCGTTTCTTTCTTCCGTTTGTTCTTCTTATAGCCTTTTTTGCGTTATATCTCCGACATTGTTTACAGGTTTTAAAATTTTTAATTGAGGATGAAAGGCTACAGCCATCTCAGCCACTTCTTAAACCTACGCCTGCTTTAAGAATACAAGTATGATATGTAATGTGCCATAAAATAAAACCAATAGATAATAATTTTTCGATGTTTTTCAGAAAAAATAACGCAATGAACTAGAAAATAAAATCTGTTAGCCAAAACATGTAAGGACTATAAGGACTCTTCCCCACTTCCGCCTAAAAATTATTACAGACAAAAACATGTTTACAATATTTGATTCTACTATTACAGATGAGCAATTGTACTCAAACATAAATTTTAGTCACTAGCCCCCTGTTACCATTAATTTCCAAGTTTCAAAAATTCGTAGAGGACTTCACAGTAAAATTAGAGCCTCGGCCCCTCGACCCTTGAATTTTCTAAAAGAATTTTTGGATATCGTTGTCTTAAAACCTAAATTTTACTGCATTTAAGCTGAAACAACTTCGAAAGTAAAAACTATGCCGGATAATCCGGTATCCGGCTGAGCACCCGAATACCGAATATCCGGCATTTTGAAAAAGTACTGCTCGCTGCATTCCTACTTTGAAGCAAACCTACTGTTAAACGAGAACCAATATGGTTTTAGACCAAATAGGTCTACTACATTAGCCATCTTCAATTTTGTGCACCCTTCTGTGATTCAAGCCGAGCGTTGAACTTTATAAACTCATATCTAAATAACGGTGTACAATAAGTTGAATATATAATAAAAAATCTTCATTAAAAAACATAACTAGGGGTGTGCCCCACTGGGGCAGGTGTTATTTGTCAGTTACATTAATGACATAGTGACGTCAGCGCCAGAGTTGACCCTTGTGTTATTTGCTTATGATACAACAACCGTAAGTCAGTCAAAAAATCACTCCGAACTACAGCACTGTATGGCACGCACCAAATCTGCCTTAGCACAAATTTTCTTCTTCAGGTGCCATACCCTAACAGGGCGTTGGCGAGAGGGTCAAAGCCACATTTTTAAACGGCTTGGCGTCGTAAACTTTGTACACCTCCTCGTACTAGGGAAATTCGGCGTAAACTGTGTAGTTTCCCGTTGATTTAGGGTATATTAACTTCTCCCGCTGTCACTCATTTTAATTGCTTATATTTCTTAATATGAAAATTTATATTGAAGTCATTTGTTTATTATCATATTATCAAGGCATACTCGATTCTTACTAAAAAGAGAAAATCAGTTGTAACTCAGTTATTTTTAACCGACTTCAAAAAAAGGAGGAGGTTCTCAATTCGTCTGTATATATTTTTTTTTTTTATTTTATTTTTTTTTTATGTATGTTCGGGCATAACTTTTTTGTTTATGAACCGATTTTAATGATTTTTTGGTGTTGGGTTCAGTATAGTTCCAAGGTGGTCCCATTATAATTTCATTGGTATTGGAGCTTGAACTTCGAAGATACTTCTCAAAATCTATTTTTTTAACGGACTTTTTTAGTGTTTCCGTATTTCATCTTCCGTTTCAACTAGCAATCGTTTCCTCATTCGAGAAGCACCCTTACCAAGTCTGCCCATCACTTAAAATTGTAAAATAAATAACTTTTAAAAAAAAAGAAAACCGACTTCAAATAAAAACACAAAAGTAACATAAGTTAACTAAAAAGCAAAAAATAAATGTTTTTTATACAACAGTTTTATACTTATTTGTTGTTCCGTTTAATGTAATTAAGAAATTGTTGTTTATTATATAATTATTAATTGTTTTATAATTGTTAAGTCGGTGCCAAGTATAACATAGATATAACATTAGATTCGAATTTTTGTTTTACTTGGCGCCGACTTAACAATTATAAAACAATTAATAATTATATAATAAACAACAATTTCTTAATTACATTAAACGGAACAACAAATAAGTATAAAACTGTTGTATAAAAAACATTTATTTTTTGCTTTTTAGTTAACTTATGTTACTTTTGTGTTTTTATTTGAAGTCGGTTTTCTTTTTTTTTAAAAGTTATTTATTAGAAATAAATATATCAAACTTTATATTTTCTCAAAGCAAAAAAATAAACATTTTAATGGTGTCATAGACAACTATGGTTTCTATTTAAAAAAAATATAAGTGTGCGTCATCTATTGAAAACAATTGAATAAAAAAAATATTTTGTTGCACTATCGTAATCTACACAAAAATGCTCATCAAAAATGTATTTAGGGTTTTTCTATAGCTCTTCAAATAACGGAGCTACAGCAATCCTTCAGAATTTTGAAAATGTCAAATGAGGTCAATTACTGAGAAATAAAAGAAGATATTTAATTGCTTTACTAATAAGTTCCAGCTTAACTTCGTTGTAGTAAATAATTAAATAATAGTTATTTATTGTACAAGATGATAAAATTGCACTTTATCTTCGAGAGCGATTTTAGCGTCGAGGCGTCAGCCGAGACGCTAATAAGCATCGAGAAGATAATGAAATTTTATTGTCGTGTGGAATACAACATTTTTTTTCTATAGCAATTGTTAAAGAAGACCAAAAAATGAAGAAAAATCAATGATAAATTTAATTTAAAAGTGTCAGGAAAAAAAGAGTTTCACGAAAAAGGAGTAGGTGGCTTTAATAACTTTTTGGTTGGTATTTAGTGTATTTAATGTAGAAAAAAAAATAATAGTATATTATACACCAAGGTAGAAAAGTCTACTATTATAGCCTGAGGGCTAAGGTTAGATCCCGAGGTGCGTAGCGCCGAGGGATGTAAGGCCCGAGGGCTATAAGACTTTTCTACCGAGGCGTATATACTTTTTTTTTCACTACTAGTGATATAAACCCTTATAATTGTCGAAAAATTACTATTTTAACTTAAATCCCTGTCTATTTCAAATTGTAAAACAAATGACAGTTTCTTGTTTTGTTGGCATGACAGTTGTTTGAAAATTGTTACTATTTGACATAAAAGTTAAATTTCTAGTTTTTTGAGCCTTTTAGTAAGTTTTTTGTGGCTGCTTTGCAAAAATGACGAGTGAAGATTTAAATTGTACACCGCCTGAAATGCGGGAAATCTCTTTTTTACTTTGTGTGGTTGTATTATAGGCGAAATTGATATTGACAGAGTTGTCATTTATTACGGCGCGAAAAACGTATATTCAAATACACCAAAGTTTTTAAAATTAAATTAATTTATTTAAACAACTATTTTATGCATAAAATACCATTAAATAGAATCTCCCCATTATATTAAATCGTGCTATAAAAACGTTCTCTTTAAAACTGTCACAGGATTATCAAAAAATATAAATTTGTTCATTATTTACCAGTGGTTAATAATGAAAAATTAGTTACCTGTCAGTGAGCAAAGGTAGAGAAATTGAATTTCACAGCATTCTATTATGTGTCAAAATGCTACGCCATATTACTAGTAGTGAAAAAAATACTTTATCTATCCTTGCTGTTAAAGTACTACTTTATCTACCCTTGATGGTAAAGTGCTACTTTTCCCTCTAATTTTAGTTAATAATAGCACGTTTTAACAGTTGCTACAGAAAAAAGTAAATAATTTAATACTTAATTTTTGCCTTCACTATCGAATTTGTCCCTAAAAATGTCCTGAGAGTGTGCTATCAGTTTTGCTCTGGCAATAATGGATACTAAAATACCCCGCCGGCGTATCAAAAATGCCCCACTTTGTACACTAGAGGCGGGCATCCCGGCCCGGGCCTAAAATTACAAAAAAAAATAATTGTAGGGCCGTGCCGACATTATTTAAATTCCTAGTCGGACCTTTGCCCAGCCAGCTGAGCCTAACAAGGCCTCGACGGCCGGGCTAGCAAGTCTCTCTAAAGACAGCCGGCGCGCGTACCTAAAATGTCAAATAATGTAACAGAAAAGCTTACGAAAGTTGAGTTTGCGGGACTAAATTTGCTTGGCCAAATTTATATAATCATAAAACGGACCAGGCCGTTTTTGAATTTGTCGAGAAGGGCCAGGCTTCAAATAATGTACCTAAACAGGCCAGGCCGGGCCTGAAAATTTCTTCATCTGCACACCTCTACTGTACACTGTCATGACTTTCTTTAATTTATTGGAAATAAAACAATTCGTAACTTCAACAGGTTTTTTATGTTTGCCTTATACGTATTTCAACGTGTTTACACGTCATTATCAAAGGCAAGATTAAAAGTAAACAGTTGGTGTTGCTATAGCAACAATAAATCTTCATAACTTGATCTTAGTTTTCTATACCTGCGTCCAGATGACTTGATTTCTCATTCCAAAACGTCCAATAATGGTGAATTTAAGAAATCAATTTGCTCATGCATTAAACGTGCAGATTTTAAATGTTTGTGAATTTCAAAAGCTTCTAGTATATCTAATTTACGTTTATCATCACAAAAGTATTTAATTTTTATAATGTTATTAGATGTCATTGAATGATTGTGTTCTAATGAGTATTTAGCGTAATTGGATTTATATACAGGGTGTTAATGAATTGTAGGGACAAACTTCTAGGGCTTGCAAAACACAACAAAGCAAACAACTTTTGTTAATAAATGTGTGGTCAAAAGTGTTTCCTTTAGAAAATAGAGCCTCTTAAAAAGTACCTGAAAATAGGCAACTCAAATTGCATTTTCAATTATTTTGCACAGATCACACGGAATTATGAAGACAAAAAACGATCTAGACATACATGCATTCAAATAACGTCAATTTTGACACAATTCGACATTTTTGTGATATTTTTCGACTTTTCTTGCATTCGTTTCTTTATGTGCCTTTTATAATTCGTTTTTTTCGTTCTGTGATTTTTTTGATAATTATTTTCTTCGTTATTTTTGTTCTGTGTTTCGTATTTTTGTGTTATGGCGAATTATAGTTTTGCCGAACAGCATGATATGATGTTCATGTATGGAGCTGCTTGGGGTAATTTACTATAATTTTGTTAATTTTTGAATTAGTTATTGTAAATTTTTCAAATAAATGATTTTTGCTTTGTAATTTTGCTTTTTTCTATTGCCTAGGTTTGAAACATCTTGTTAATTAATTTATTTTAAATTTAATTGTGGGAAAGAGGGCTTTATTTATCCTGTGTTAATTTCCGTCGTTATGGAAACAAATAGTAGGTAGTAAATTGAGTTGCCTACATTTAGGCGCTTCTTAAAGAATCTTTGAGAAGCTCTATCCCTGAAAGGAAACACTTTTGAACACATTTATTAACGAAAGTTGTTTGCTTTGTCTTGTTTTGCAAGCCCTAGAAGTTTATCCCTACAATTCATTAACACCCTGTATACACTAAACGCTTATTAGAACACAATAATTCAATGACATCTAATAACAGTATAAAATGTTTACACTTTTGTGATGATTAACGTAAGTTGGATATACTAGCAGCATTTGAAATTCACAAACATTTAAAATCTGCACCTTTAATGAATGAACAAATTGATCTCTTAAATTCACCATTATTGGACGCATTGGAATGAGAAATCAAGTCATCTGGATGCAGATACAGAAAACCAAGATTAAGTTATAAAGATTTATTGTTCCTATAGCAACACCAACTGTTTACTTTTACTCTTGCCTTTGGGAATGACATGTCAGCATGTCAAAATACGTATAAAGCTAAAATAAAAAACCTGTTGGAGTTAAGAATTGTTTTATTTGCAATAAATTAAAATGAACTTCAACGAAGTAAAGCTCGAACTTATAAATGAAATGGGTTTCTTTCAAAAATTTTTGCGGTAGTTATTTATTTTTTTGAGTACCTAAATGACTTATTTGACGTTTCACTTTCGCGGTGGGCGATGGAGCAGCGGTTGAAGCCTTTGGCTTTGGCACTGCTCTACCAAACATAGTTGAGTTTGATTCCCAGACAGGGTGATGCTGAGTGTGTGTATATTTGTGCATGTCAGATGGGAGACCATACAACCCTGGCAGTTGATGCCCCCCCCCTTCAGAAGTTTAGGTTAAAATTTACAAAAAAAATTTACATTTAACAAAAACTACATAAAAAAGCTAAGTAATAAAATTCCTTGATTGTGTATACATCATCAGTTGTATAACATAAAACAATTTAAAGAGAATCTCACCAGCAGCAGCTAACTGCGCAGTAACCTCATCACCCATCACTGCAGTCTTTAAGTCAGTTTGCTCTTCATACGCTGACCCAGGCGATGATGGACAATTGTCGTCATCATCATCTGACGCCCCTGGGAGGCCTTCTGGTGAACCCACAATCATGGCTATTTGATCAGACACACTTCAATTATTTTGACTGTTATTGTTGGAATTGTTCATCATAGTCTTCGAGACGCACCACAAATGTTGGTCTCCTCACCTGTAAAAAAAATAATGATAATTTAAAAAAAAAAGTGCGTAAAGCGGTATATTTAATATTTTTTCCACTACTAGCATTAAACGATATCATTATTTACTTTGTTTTAGAGCCAAGAAGATGAATTTCTTTCCTAGTGGTTAATAATATTTCATTTTTAACTACTGGGTAATAATGAAAACAATTGCTACCAATCTTTAAATTCACCATAAACTTGCATGTAAAAATCTTTTGATTTTACTGGTAATAACTGTTCACCAACACTTTCTGCACCTTCCCTAACATCAGGAGGAGTGCAGTTTTCACTCAAATCATCAAAATTGGACATTTTATAACAACTATTATAAAATATATATTTTACATAAATGTCAATTGAAATTAACTATTCTCTTGTTTTCAAGCAAGGCTACTTTATTTTTGTGCATATTTGCATTTGTAATTTTATTTTTTATTAATGTAAAATCAATTAATTATAAAAGGAATAAGGGTGCTAGTAGTGGAAAAAATAATATATAAACCACGGTAGAGAAGACTTATCAGCCTCGCAACTTATTTCCCTCGATGCTTCGCATCTCGGGAATTAATTCTGCTCGGCTGAGAAAAATGTCTTCTCTACCTTGGTCTATAATATACTATTATTGCTAAGCATTGAATATTGTGTTAAATCCATGTTTAGCACAGAAACTTCAATAGCCAATGCGTGCCATATCTGCACATTACCACATAAAATAAGCCCTTCTTTACATCATTTATCATGATGAAACACGGTTTTTGTTAAAACTATGTCTACAGTTATCGAAAAATATACCAGGTTAATACATTATCTAATCTACATTGAATATTAACATAAGAATAACTTTCTGCCACCGGGAAATGTATTATCGCTCCAATCTGAAATTTATTAATAGTGTTTTCCTAGAAACTACTAGTACTGTGAAGTTTTAGTAGAAACCTAGATTTTACTGGTAAAAACTAGTACCTACGAACAGAATTGTTTGATAAAATGGGCAAAAGCATTTTGCCGGGAATTTCTATACTTTAAAAATAATTACATAATTGCTTTATATTAAGCGTACAAGAAAAACAATTGTCGGTCAAACACACGATGGGAGGGGGGCAAGATTCGTGTCCTACATATTACTGCATTTAAGAACTACGTAAGAATCTTATTCTACTATCACTGATGAGCAATTTGAAATTTTGCAAAAACTATTATACAACAATCCACAAGTAATTTGACAACTTGAAAACTGTAGAATACTGGGCGAGTCTGGATAGCGACAACCCCCTGTTATCTCGTTAAACTGCTTTTGCCAAAAACGATTTCTTAATTAAAGTTGTTCAAATTGTTGTAATTTATTAATCACGTATTTTTTACTGCAAAGCTTACTGGGATTCAAGGTGCAACATGCTTGTTTTTTGTTTCAAATGATGCCATGCATGTTTTTTAAATTGTTCTGAAGGAAATAATTTCTCTCTATACAGATGAAAAAAGTACCATGGGGTTACACAAGAAGATGACAAGGTAATACATTGTTTAAAAAGAAAAAGTCATATTAATTATTTGCATCAAGTAGATTTTTCTTCAAGTAGAAGAGATAATCCATGCAATTTAACTTGTAAGTATAGAATAAACACAATTGAAAGCAAGAGAGCAAAAACTCCATAAGTCCAGTATTTTGCAAAAAAACATTTAATTTTTGATATTCTGTACAATTGCGGCACGAAGTCGGCCAATGCATGTCACTTTTACAATTTTATTGTGTTTATATTTTACATTTCTAGCTCACGGCAGTTGACTTTAAGGAGGAATAGGCCATGAACTATTATTTATTCTAGTATTACGATACGGAATGGTACATAAACACTGCAGGATAATCGCAATAGAGTTGTGACGGCATCGGATGATTCAGTACCCTAACTATAAACTTGCAGTACTAGGTATTCACCATCACCGTTACAATGACAAAACATCTGAACCAATTTCTCTAATAAACCTGTAAAATTATACTAACGCTTTGCAGATTAAATTATACATGATTACACATGCAGTCTAAAATTTCTAAAATTGCAAATGCATTTTAAATTTCTCAATTTATCCCAGTTGTTTGAAACCAAAAATTTGTATTACAATTTAGTCGAATTAAGCTTATTTTTTAAGGTTTGTCTCAATCGAGTTAGAATTTTGTAAAAAAAATTAGATCGTAGTAAGACCGATTATAGCGGAACCGGAAAGATATTAGTACTGTTTGAAAAAGAATACAATTTTATTTTTTAATGTTTTGTACTTTGATCTCTTATATTTTCATATGTCAATTTACTCCCAAAACTTTTAAATTTGTTTATACAGAGTGCCCATTTTAAAACTCCGAGCCTAAATTTTTTTAAATAGGCAACACACAATGCAACCCCCAGATCACTATGCATTTCTACCATTTTTTTTTAAATTGAGTTGTTTTACAGTACATGTATCTACTAATGATTAAGTACAAATTTAAGGTTACTTTAGTAACTCAAATTTAATATTTCACAACAATAACTACAATAATTTAATAGGAACATAGTACAAAAACTAACGAAGCAGGTGTTCAAATTAACGAATTTGATTAGTAAACTGTCAAGTTAATGCAAACATGATTGCCCTGATCTTAATTATAGAAATATTTTGTTTTAAAATAATAGTCGGCAGTGACTTGTATTGTGTGTTGCCTATTTAAAAAAAATTTAGGCTCGGAGTTTTAAAATGGGCACTCTGTATATATGTGGAAACTTCACTAGTTTAACATATTTGAGGTGAAATTTGAATATAAATTTCGTGGGGGACAGCGGTGGAGTACACTGCCAAAGATACCGATTTCGATGTAGGATATACACATCTTTACTGATGGATGCAAAACAAGCCATGGAACAGGCGCTGGAGTTTTCTCCGACGATCTAAACCTTCGCTGGGCAAATTCACCACCCAAAAAT
Organism: Ctenicera cuprea; assembly: GCA_958336395.1. Lineage (NCBI taxonomy): Eukaryota > Metazoa > Arthropoda > Insecta > Coleoptera > Elateridae > Ctenicera > Ctenicera cuprea. The sequence goes on from OY284494.1 coordinate 18,534,402, forward strand.
ACCTATTTCGATGCTTGTTAACTTCAACCTGGGCGAGGGGCACCAATCACGGCAATACAATGGAAATCAACAGTTCACAATGAAAATACGTTGACGACTAACAAAATACGCGGGGTGTTATCGGAACTAGACAAAACATATCAACATACGTGTACCTTTAGTGTGTAGAGAGCCCGAGCAGCTAAGAGACGCTTAAAAGTAATTTCAGTGGGGGAATCGGGTCACAAGATGTAACCTACATTTATTGGAAGTTCGTATCATAATAAATATAAATCCAGAAGTAATCAATAATTAGAACGGGCAAAACGCACTACGATCAAAAATTGAGATGGTCACACCATCTGTAGAAGAAAACATACCCAATTTTTTGGTACAAAATACATAAGGAATTTTCTACGAATTATATTGTTTTAAATTATCGAAATTCCAAAAGTACGTTGGGTCTTACGGGAGAAAAAATTAAAATAATTCAATATCTCGGTTCAAACTTTACAAAAGTCTAATACAAATCTTACATTTTTACCCCGACTTTTCTTATCAACGAAAGCGTAAATCAACAAAATTTTATTCTTTAAAAAAGTTTGGCTAATATTTTTAGAAGGGGTTGATGTATTAGTTATATTTTTTAAATGAAACTGGAACCTGATATGAAATTAAATGTAAGAAAAGTTAATTTCAGACGGTCCACCCGCCGCGCCGACCACCTAGTTCGAGTCCCCACCCTGGTTCCATTTTCATGTAAAAAATATAACTAATACATCAACACCTTCTAAAAACATTAGCGAAACTTTTTTAAACAACGAAATTTTGTCGATTTACGCTTTCGTTTTTAAGAAAAAGCGGTGTAAAGCTAAAAAATGTAAGATTTGTATTAAATTTTTGTAGGGTTTCAACCGAGATATTGAATTATTTTAATTTTTTTCCCGTGAGACCCAACGTATTTTTGGAATTTCGATAAAATAAAAAGAAATATAATTCGTACAAAATTCCTTATGTATTTTATACCAAAAAAATGAGTATGTTTTCTTCTACACGATGCGATGGTGTGGTCATCTCAACTTTTGATCGTAGTGCCGTTTCGCCCGTTCTAATTTTTGATTACTTCTGGATTTATATTTATTATGATATGAGCTTCCAATAAATGTAGGTTTCATCTTGTGAGTTTGAGTTTGAGTCGCACTGCGGGGGGTTCGGAGAGTGGCTGCCCTCCGTTATTTTCCGCAGACGATTTTCCTATATTTAAGGTCATGCAGAACTTGAAACTTAGTAGAAAAGTGGATGTTTCTTTTTTTTTATTTTATTTATATTTAATTTTTAACAATAATAATTCTAATTAACTACTGAATTGTTTGAAATAAAAAACTTACTACTTCTGAGGACTGGCTTGGCATCTAGTTCTGGCTTTGGATCTTTTGGATGTCCATTGTTATTTACACTAACAATAATAATTTCCAATAATCCATAAACACACACGCACACACAATAACAACACTACCACGGGACACAGGTAACAGATAGTCAGGTATATAATATACTAGTATGTATAATAATTATGTTATATGTATGATACAACGCACATACTATGAATAAGAAGCAATACCTGCATGTGAAATTCAAAACTGAACTAGAAACAGTGGAAACTGTAGTCTGTAACATTTTATCTTTGTTTAGAATAAGATTGTGAACCTGCCACTGGAGACTGCCACTTGTTCTGTTCTTAAGCAATTAATCATGCATTTTATTAGGGATGGAATGGATCGGGCATTGGCCGAATTTCCGATCCGGTCTGATCCGGCCATGAATCAGGACCGGATCGCCGGATTAACTGGCCGGATTGACTAGTCGGATCGCCAAGTTGCAGTATTATGTCTGTCTTGACCTCGAGCTTATCTCGTAGCCGTGTGCTGATATTTTTAATGTTTGTCGCGTGAAGCACAGGCGAAAACTGTGTACTTCCCCGAAATAGAGATGGGCGACATTTCACTACCGGTGATTTTTCCACCGTTATTTGAAAATCACTGATAGTGACAGTGACTTAATTGTCGAAATAACGGTGACCAGTGAATTTTTATTTTTTTTTCTATTATCGCGGTGTTGGGCAGAAATCACTGCTTTTAGTGCTTTTAGGCAGATCCAATACTAAACAACCCCGTTGTTTTCACTGTTTCCACATGTTTCTCCCTCTACCTTTGCAATTTCGAAGATATCATGATGAATTGAATGATTTGACTGCAATGCCGATTAGCAATATTACAGTGTTCTACACAGTGTGTGGTGCTGTCCTCTCATGGTAAGTATCACAACTTTTGCAAATGGGTAGACAACTATATTTTGAGATAATTTTTACTACAGTGACTTATAAAATGCTATAGGGGAAACCCCCATTTTAAAATTAAATAAAATGGTTTTAAAATGGGGGTTTCTCCTAAAACCCGGGGCTATAGACTTTATTTCGCAGCTCACGGGCTCAGTGTTTAAATATTACACGATTGTGTTGGAACTATGATTAATTCTGAATGCATGTTGCAATATTTGTAAAGCAAAAATATCTTACAAAACATCTACAGAGTGCCCATTTTAAAACTCCGAGCCTAAATTTTTTTAAATAGGCAACACACAATACAAGTCACTGCCGACTATTATTTTAAAACAAAATATTTCTGTTATTAAGATCAGGGCAATCATGTTTGCATTAACTTGGCAGTTTACTAATCAAATTCGTTAAGCCAAATTACTTGAACGGTGCAAAACAAAGATTATCGATCACTAATCTTTGGTGCAAAATGTATTCCAACGCTGACAAAGTGGACATGCTTCTAATTCTGGGTGAATGTCGAAAAAATGCGAGTGCTGCCAGTACTTTGTATGCGCAACGCTTTCCAGGTAGACGAATTCTAACAGACAAAACATTTAGAATGCTTCTTCTGAATTTATAAGAGTATGGACAATTTTCAAAACCAAAACTAAGGGCACGGCAAGTTACGGTTGAACATAACGAAGTAGCTGTAATTGAAATGGTTACGGATAATCCCCATACAAGTCAAAGAGCCATTGCAAATGCCTTAAACATTAGCAGAGGTTCTGTTTTCAATATTCTTAAGGCGAACAAATTTCACCCCTACCATGTTTATACCATACACCATCTTGAAGATAGGGATTATGAGCATCGTGTTCAGTATTGTCAATTTCTTAGACGGCAATTAAACGTCATGGCGGAATTTTTAAGTATGGTATTATTCTGTGATGAAGCGAGGTTTTCAAACAACGGCATGGTTAATCGACATAACTGCCACTATTACGCCCAAGACAATCCCCGCTGGATCAGGATAACTCATTTTCAGAGAATTTTTTCTCTTAATGTGTGGTGCGGTATTATTGGCGATTTTGTAATAGGTCCACATTTCTTTAATGGAAATTTAGATGGTGAAATGTATTTAAATTTCTTAATTAATGAACTACCGGCTCTCCTCCAAACAGTTCCTCAAAACGTACGGAATAGCATGTGGTTGTTAAATGATGGTGCACCTCCGCATTTTCATAGGGATGTGAGAAATTATCTTAACCAACGTTTTGAGGGACGCGTAATTGGACGAAGTGCATTGCATCCTTGGCCTGCCCGTAATCCCGATTTGACTCCGCTAGACTTCTTTTTGTGGGGCAAAGTAAAAAATGATGTCTATGAAGTGCCCCTTCGAAATGAAGAACATCTACGCGAAAGGATAATTCAATGTTGTCGCTCTATCACACCGGAAATGTTAGCTCGTGTTAGAAGTTCGATGCGTAGAAGAATTATACTCGGCGAAAACGAAGGGGGAAGGCAATTTGAACACCTGCTTCGTTAGTTTTTGTACTATGTTCGTATTAAATTATTGTAGTTACTGTCGTCAAATATTAAATTTGAGTTATTAAAGTAACCTTAAATTTGTACTTAATCATTAGTAGATATATGTACTGTAAAACAACTCTGATCTCAATTTATTATTATTTTTATAATTATAAACACACTTAACTATTTTTCATTCAAATACGAAAATAAGTCATTGAAATCTTCAGCAAAAATGAAATCAATCAATTGAAAATGATAAGAAATCTATTCTCTACATTTGAAAAAAAATGGTAGAAATGCATAGTGATCTGGGAGTTGCATTGTGTGTTGCCTATTTAAAAAAATTTAGGCTCGGAGTTTTAAAATGGGCACTCTGTATATCTGATTTAAAAAAAAAACACGTGGAAAATAAAACATCCAACAGTAAATATTTTTAACATGAACAATATAACATATAAAGCAAGAACTAGTGAAAAGTGAAATACGCCTAGCAGTTTCAGCACGTAAGTTATCGTTCTAAAGCGTGATCACGATAACGCTTTAAAATCACTGTGATTAAAAAGTAACGGTAACCAATCACGGCGTTACTAAAAAATCACGGGATCGCCCATCTCTAGCCCGAAATGTTATGGTTTGGCAAATTATTATTTATGCCAATCTTCCTAGCAGTAGCAGTTTAGTCTACACCAAAGGGGTTGATACGCGAACGTGATATACCAGACTCGGTAATTTATAATTATTAAGTTTATTACAAGGCAGTGTATTAACTGTGTTCGTTATAATTACGTAGACGCTTCAATATGTCAAAATGTCACTTGTCAGGTATGGTCGGTCGTCTTTCGAAATGTAATAAAATAAAGAAGATGCAGCAAAATGCAATACATGTGATGTATTGTAGCTCGCGGCGGCAAAGAAACATTTGCTTCTAGTCCTCTTATGCAACATCTAAAAAGACACCACGTAAATATTTAAAATTCAAATTTTTTGGAACGAAATATGAAGAACAATAAAAAAGCAGTTTGTCGAATCAAAAGAATTATGGGATATAGAATGCTAAAAATCGAAAAAGCTGCATTACAAAATTGCTGAAACGATATCCCTAGACAATCAAATGCGTAAAAAAGACTGGGATTGCTATTCTGAAATTGCATCTTCGTCGTTTAATATTCAAATTGACAACAATTCTATAGACGGTTCATCTTCAATGTCTCCAACGGAAGAAGAATTGAATACCTTTTTCTACTGACTCAAAGGACTTCTGACCCTATATTGTGTGGTGGAAAGAAAATAAACATGTATTTCCTACAATAGCGTACTTTCGCAACGATATTTGTATTTGTATTTTCAGAAATGGGTAACATCCATGTTCCTGAAAGATCCAAAATTAATAGGTAAATTAGAAATTAGTAAATAAGTACTTGAATGAATGTTTTCTATACTGGTCCCATCTCCCGGAGGGGGGGGGGGGGCGTCAATCGCCTCTCCTGGTTCTCCTCTGCGGGCGCCCGTGATTCCCCAACAGAAATTAAAGTATATGCCACATGGCACCCTACTATGTGTAAACTGTGACTGTAACTTTGGGTGTACCGATAATTGTGTTAAAGTGAAATGAAAAGGCAGGGTAAGTCTTAATTTTGTATTTGTTATAACTATTACAGTACATAGATAATGTGAATGTAATACATAATACACACAATGCACATACAATAATGTGCAGTTAAAACCAAACTTGTTCTATTTTAGGCCGAAACTAAAAAGTACGTACCTAATTCCTAGCTGATTTTTATTTATTTTGCGTTTACTACATAATTATTGTTTTATTTACTAACAAGTATTATATGAATATCATATTAAAAACATAACTTATCAGCTGGAATATTACCGACGGCATGCATCAGCTTTACTTGTGGAAGGTCACGCAGTTAAAGGGGAAGTCCCTACAAGCATTAGAAATGCCACCATGCAATAACGTTTATTAAAGATAAATACTAATTTATTTTTAGTGTTCGATATGCGTAATCTGCCGTCCTTAGTTAAAACGTCCTATCTGCAGAATTTGCAATTTTCGGGTTTTTGCATATATTGCATTGTCTACATGTATTTTATCTGTTTACCAAGTTAAAATGTCCTAACTACTTCCCGTATGAGTGAAAAACGCTTAAGGCTATTGTCCTATCTGTAGAACAAACGAAATTGCTAACTTAAAATGTCCTATCTGATGTTTCCTAAGCTTAAAAGTCCTAACTGCGACAAAAATTGTAGATAAGACGATTTATCTTAGTGTGGTTCTAAAACAACAGTTGCTTGTCTGCTAATTTAAAATGTCCTATCTGATGTTTTCTAAGCTTAAAAGTCCTAACTGCAACAGAAAAATGTAGATAGGACGGTTTATCTTAGTGTGGCTGTAAAAATAAGTTGCTTGTCTGCAAATATTAAATACTTAGGACTAGAATGAAATTTACGCGTTTCAGCAGTGAAACATAACCTAAAAAAATCACACTGATGTGTTAGTAGTAATTAGTGTTGTTAGTAGCTGAGCAGTGGTTGTGTCTAGAGTCGAACGCGATAATTTGAATTTATGTTGTATCAAAGGCAGGACAAATTCGCAAAATACGTAAGTGATGTTGTTTATTATGTTATGTAGAAATTACAAACATATAAACTGATTATGTAGTTTTAGAATGCAGAGTCGCGGCAAAATGATGTTAACATTGGCATTAAACAAAGAGTTAGAAACTAAACTAACTAAATTTCGAGCTCAAAAACAACTACGAAAAGATCCTATAATAGACCCCGATTACCGTCCACCAGACAATATTTTTGACTGCGGTAGCAGTAATAATTGCAGTAGTGATGAAAATGACACTGCTATCATCGCCGAAGACTTGCATAGTGAAAAGTTAAATGAATTCAATACTGAACTTGAAACGGGCGAAAGTGACGTTAAAAATATATTACTGGACATAATAAACACCGTAGTAGAAACTCATGAGCTATCGCAGAAGAAAATGTTTACAAAAAAGGGGTTGATTCGAAAACGTAAAACAATTGATTTGCCTGTTTCTGAACGAAAGAGGTTGAAGATTGAAAAAATAGTTGAGAAACATAAGGTTAAACAACCCTGCACTGAGAAGTGTCCTCTAAAATGTTTCCAAAAAATTAACTTTAACTGGCAAGAAGAACTTAATAGACAATTCTGGAAACTAGAAAAGGGAGCACAAAGGTACTTTTTAATAGGTTGCATAAAAAAACAAGTAAAAGAAAGAAACACCACTTGCAAGGATACGTCATCTAGGAGGAAGTATTCGTTCAAATATGTGTTGAAAAATGAAGCTGGAATGGAGTTGTTCATATGTAAAACATTTTTGCTTGCTACACTCGGATATGACGCTAATAATGATCGCATAATAAAAGGAGTACGTGATTCGGATTTCACAGCAATAGCACCTAAAAGAGACTTGCGAGGTTGCCATCCAAATGTAACAAAAATTGACCGTAATGTTATTATCGAACATATTAAATCATTTAGGCCGACAATTTCACATTACAGAAGAGAGCATGCTCCTAAGAGGCTATATCTTCCTAGTGACATATCCGTTACATTTATGTATAATAATTTTAAAGAACAGTATCCCAATGATAAACTTTCTTATGAATTGTACAGGAAACAAGTATCAGATATGAACATTTCTTTCACAAGATTAGGAAATGAAGAATGCTTTGAATGTGAAAAATTTAATTTACACAGTACAGTTACCGATCATTCAAAAACTAATCTAAATCCAGGGTGCGACGAATGTGCAAATTGGAATGCTCACAATGAGAAATATGTTGCAGCCAGAACAGAGTATCAAAATGATGGAAAACTCAATTTGAACAATAAGTTGGTAGTGTCAGCGGATTTGCAAAAGGTGAGAGTTGGTCGTCTGTATACATCACGGTTTAACTTTTTTTTGTAGGTCATAATGCTGCCACGAGCTGACATGTTTAAAGAAGTCATTTTTATACCAAGATTGATTGTATTTAACGAGTCCTTTGTCCCAGTGGGAAAATCAACTAAAAGTGTAAAACCTATTGCGGCCATTTGGCACGAGGGCGTGACTGGACGGAAAAAGGAAGATTTGATTTCAACTTTCTATTCGTTTCTTCTAAAAAACAGAGATTGGCGTAGTATAACAATTTGGCTAGATAATTGTGGGGCACAAAATAAAAACTGGGCTCTATTTTGTTTCTTCCTATACGCTGTTAACTGTTTAGAGGTACAAGTAGAAAATTTAGAAATAAAGTATTTTCAACCGGGGCACACATTCATGGCTGCTGACTCGTTCCACCATCAGGTGGAACTATCGATGAAAAAGAAAGGTAAGATATACGATTTCAACGATTTTAAATGTGCCGTACAAGAGGCTAACTCGTCTAAAGTTGACGTAATTGACATGCAGATTAATGATTTTTTTATTTGGAAAGATTTTACTTCGAAATATAAACTACAAAAAATAACACCTAGACCCTACCTCAACGACATGGTATTTGTAAAATTTACAAGAGGGGAAAAGATTTTACGATACAAAAATAAATTCTCAGAAGAATTTACGGAATTAAATTTTTTAACTGCAAAGTATTTTAAAGAAGAATTGCCTAAAGCCACCCCAAGAACGGAATGCAGAGGCATAGCAAGAGAAAGAAAGGAAAATCTGATTGCCAAATTGCGTCCCATTTTTCCTATCAATAGAATCCAGTTTTGGGAGAAATTAGAAGAGTCTAGTGACAATAATGACAACCTTGATGATGAGGAGGCTATTTAGTTTTCTCAATATAACATAATATTATTGTTTATTTAGTATTACTTGTTTGTTGTTGATTCAATATGTAAGTTTCTTAAAATTTAATTATCTAGTTAAGTAATGTATATACATTTTTGTATTTTTTGCTAAATAAAAATGTCCTATCTGCAGTTTTTTTGTAATTTGAAGCCTACATTAATCATTCTACTATTTTTGAAAATAAAAGAAGAATTTAGAGGACACCTTTAATGCACTTGCAAAATTCTAATATTAAATTTGGAAAATTAACGACTGCACAAGCAATTTTACAAAAACTCAATTATCTCCATTATTCAAATTTGTCATTTAGGACGTTCTAACTAAGGAGGGCAGTAATGCAGTGGCGTAACAAACACCCCCGCAATCACCGCACCGCGTGGGGCGCAAGCCTTTTAGGGGCCCAAGGCGATCACGGGCTGTGGGAAACCAAAAAACTGAAGAAAATATAAGGTCATTGTATATCAAAACATAGAACTATAAAAAGTCAGTCAGCTCGAAAGTCTGTAGCCTAAATAAATGCATAAAACCCCACGTCAGCGAAATAAACTCGATAGTTACTTAAATTTAAAGCAGCTATCCCACTGTAAAATATCTCGTATTTATTTTTATGAAATTTTTTATAAAAACGATTTTGATAGTGTGATGTCATTTTTATCACGAATGTGCATGTATATTATAATAAAATTGTGGTCAAGTTTTAAGTACCGGGTGATCGTAAAAAACATCTTTCAGAGCAGGCCATGACCGAAGTGTTAAAGTTGGCAATACTTAATATAAGCCAATTGTCAAATGTTGACAGCTGTAAAAAGTTTTGGATAGATACATTAAGTTAAATGTATCTAACCAAAGGTTTTTACAGCTGTCAACATTTGACAATTGGCTTATATTAAGTATTGCCAACTTTAACACTTCGGTCATGGCCTGCTCTGAAAGATGTTTTTTACGATCACCCGGTATATGCATATCAAATATGAATCTAGCTACACCACTAGGTGGCCATCAAAAGAGAAAATTGAGCAAGGAAACTTACACAAAACTTCTAAAAGTTAACAGTTTTCTTAGTGTTTCAGCATATGAAAGCAAAACTGAAGTCGAAAATACTAAAACGTTAAACAATCATAATGAATTCGCCATAAAAAATACGCTAATGCAAGTCGTTTGCTATAAACTTAGGTTAGACAATATTGTGTTTTAGAAGATTGGCATCGAGGGTTTGAACAACAGATTTCTGCAGATCATCCAAATATCTGGAAATTTATTGAAGCACTTCAGAGGTAGCAGAAGTCCTGTTGTTATTGTACGAAACTCATGTTATTAGCAAACTGCATTTTTGCGGTTCCTAGATTATTTGGCAGTGGCGGCTCGTGGTGTGGTGTACTGGGAGGCATTTTAAAGTATATTTTTGGAAAAAAATTGTTCTTACCCAAGTTTATATTTCAAACCCATCCTTTACGTTGGCAAAATGATCTATTTTCACCAACATTTTCATGGAAAAAAATGTGTTTGAATTTTAGTGTTTAAATGTTTGCAGCCAATATCACACAATGAATTACCTATCACAAAATAGCAGATTGTGGAAACAAGTTAAAGCATTTTCTTACATGGCATTCACAATCCAAAATTATTTTGCACCGACATCGTACAACACCACTAAATTATGATTACACAAGCAACAAATGTTTTCACACTACTACGTCGTGTACGTGCGAATCCCGCAAATTAGGCGGCTATTGGCATGCGCTTATCACGGACAGCTGACGGCATAGTTTTCGGAAGTTGTGGGTTCATGCTCCTGAAGTCTTTAATACGCAGATACTTCTATCCTCTTTTAGCTTGTGTAATATGAATTTTACCGCAATGAGCTTTCTATTTCACTCTTATTCATTTGAAGGCCTTTTACGCCGGCGGCTTTATTGGGTGGCGTATAGCAGAATTGGGGACTAACAGCCAAATGACCCTCGCATAGATTCAAACATTCAAACGTTTTCGGATCCTGCGGCAGCTCTTCAATAAACGTTCTCGCATCTCATACAAAAGTTAACTATAAAGTATTTTTTAAATATTATAGTGTATAATATGTTATGTACTCAAACAAAGAGTAATTATTTGTTTTTTTTTATTTCATTGGGAGGTCAATGACCATTTGACCCAATGGAGAAACCGCCACTGTTATTTGGGAAGCATTTTAGAACCTATGTTTATAGAGATTTTTCATTCTTTTGGTGTGGGGGATCCCAGTGACAATTGTAAAAGAGTACAGATGTAACAAGGGCCAAAATGTGTTTGGAACAAACTTGAAATTTCGCACCACTACCTTTGCCATTGCGGCTAACAGCTGCTTATGCCAATCAGTATTGCCAACCGTACGATTATTTGTCTGCGATAAACCCTCCGAAATCGTATGCAAAAATACAATTATTTCCCTTCAAATAAATTTTTCAGGGGTGTTAAGATTTCCAATTTTTAAATTTTTTTTTATGCTTTAATTTCACGGCATTTAAACCCCTTTTTGATGCAACAAATTTTGGGGGAATAACCTTTAACATAAATTTATAAACTGACATAGTTTTGTAGATTATTTACCTTTTTCGGCTATCTGTAAGTGTAGCCGTAACAGTTACTGTAAATATGAACTGAGCCCTTGAATTTTCGCATGATCCCAATTCCTGTCGCGCTCGCGTGTTTAATCTTTATTCTTTGCCTGATTTGTCGGATGTCGCCGAGTTCATTCTGTTTGTTAAATTTAATTTAAAAATAAAAACTTACTGTTTGTGCAGTATTACTATACGTAATTTTGCAAGTTTACCGTGATTACGTATTTACATTGTTATATCTATTTTGCATTTAATTAATAAGCTGATTAAAAAATCCGATTCTGAATCCCAAGTTTTGGAAAGCTACAGCTCAGAGCATAGCTATCATAAGAAAGACTTTTCTATATTAGATATTAATACTTGCCGTATTTGCAAAAGTGTAATTTTTAATAATTATAACGTACAGTTCACCGACTATTAGGTTTCTAAGAAAACAAGCAGCGGGAATTTCAACTTGCGATACCCTGTGCAATTGATTTCCGTACCGTAACTCGCCGCGCCGTTCAGCGATTAACAAATTCGGCTTCGGATGTCGGACAAAAACTGCTATAATGGCTTTATTTGAGAAGTTATCAAAAATATGCAAAGAATAAAAAATATAATTTTTAACTAGAGATAATTGATAGGCGTAGTTAAAATCCCGTAACTGCTGGAAAACGCGTTGATATTAATAAGTATAGTTTTTTTTTTAATTTTGAAAATAGTTAAAAATCCTTGCTGATCCTAATAAAGAAACTTTAAATAGTCTGTCTAACTGATAAAAGCTTATAACGATCGGCGTTTGCGTTTTTGAATAAATAATTAATCAATTTCATATTTTTCAAAAATTTCTAGAAGGCGTCAGGGTAAAATTTGGCAGATTAGTAAACAAACAAATTTGTAGATCACTCTATCGGCTTCAGAAAGTTAAAAACGTTTTTGAAGCAGCGCCAGACAACTACGTTTTGAGTAAATGGGCGTTAAAGTCGAGGTTTTCATGAAGTTGTAAAGGCCACCATTTTGAAGCTAGAAAGTTCGATAAAAAAGTTTTCGTTTTGCCTTAAGTTCTTCTCTCAGATCCCGTACTTTTCTAAAATTTAGTTTCGAAAAAAAAGCGCTACAAAAAAACATGTTTAACTTCCGTTTCCGGTTTCGGATTTTTTTGAAAAGCTTAACTTTAACTACAATTCTTGATATACTTCATCATAAATTTCATCAAAATCGGTCCAGTACTTCCGCCCGTAGCAGCGTCACACACCCGCCCACACAGAGACAGACATCATTAAAAACTACTTTTTTGGGGCTGTTTGACTCCTAAAACGTGTATTTCCGTTAAAACCTAGATTTCGAAAATGTTCATGAAATCAATACTTCCCTATACCGAAGGTATGGGAAAGTAAAAAGAAAGCAAGTACATCGAAAACAACAATTTCGAAAAGAATGGTTAATAAAAAACAAAAAAAACAACTACAAAGCAAGATTTTAAAATTATTATTATAAAATCTGCAATTGTTTAATTTTATTCAATTGTCGAAATTTACAATCTCCTTTATTCAATTAAAAAAAAATATTTTAGCGTACGATAATCACCGACGAAATACGAAAATTTACGAGCCACGATACAATTTCTTTGATACAGAAGGTTGGCAACACTGATGCCAATGTAGTTAGAATGGGACAGTACGCGTTTTACTACCCACGCATTCAAGCATTTTTGATCCTAAAAGTAAATTCATTCTCTTGAACATTATTCATGATTAAAACACTAAAACTATAGGAGAAAATGTTTTAATTTGCACCAATAATGTGCTTGTGGATTGCGCCAACGTCTAATACAATCGTTTTAAGGTTATGTTTATGCTTTATACTTGAGAGATTAGTTTCGGTTTAAAATACATGCTGGGGACAATTATTGGAACATGTTACAATTGCCGCCGCTTTAAACTAATTGTGTCTTAATAAGTGTAGGTATTTACTTACTTAACTACATTTATTTTATTACGCACTGTGCACTATGCCGAAAACTAGAATAAGAAAAACCGGCGGAGGACCTACTGCTGAAATAATGAAGCAAACTGCAGCACTTATTGTAGATTAGAACCGCACAGAAAGCGCAGTCAGGGTGGCCACTTTTCTGGAAAACCGTGAAAAGTCAGGGAATTTAGAATTGTTTTATTTTGGTCAGGGAAATCAGGGAATTGTACCAATTTCAACGTAAAGTCAGGGAATTTCACGAAATAGTCAGGGAATTTCACGAAATAGTCAGGGAATTTCACGAAATAGTCAGGGAATATTCTGTAAAATACAATTATTTTAATATTTTTATTTTTGCCTGCAAAACGAAAATTTTGTTATACCTAGGTATATGTTTATAAAATTTATATTTATTTCATTTGGTTTTTCCTTAAAGTTTAGATGTTGTGTTTTGTTATGCTTGTTGAAAAATTTCCATTTGCTATAAAGTAATTTAAGTTTACTTTGCTAATTTTTATGTTGGGTTACAATTTTTATTTAAAAAAAGGCAGTTGAAATTGGCTTTTCTACCATAAAAATGAGTCAGGGAAAACTGAAGTTTATTAGTCAGGGAAAAGTCAGGGAATTTGAAAAGCGGTTTTAAGTGGCCACCCTGACAGTCGTTAAGACCAAATTATAATGAATGCTTAGGAAAGTAGTCTCACTTCGCGTCGGTACCTTTCATGTTGGAGGCGACAAGTTTTTAGTGCGCGAGTGCCTGGAGTCGGTTATTGAAGGTCTTTTTCGCGTGCGTTCAAGTTTGAATTCCGGCGCTAGGTTTACAATGGCCGTTGGTTATCAGCTGGTTCTAGTTACACGCGGTCGTATGAGTTACTGCGCAAGCGTATTCCGCCGCACGTTTGAAATGTTAGACATAAACGGTTTAATATTTCACTGAATCAATTGTTAATAGTAACTTTAATAACTTTAAAATAGCATAAACAAGATTTGATTTTGAAAAGATTAATTAATTCTAGTGCGCAGGATCCTAGAGTTGGTTATTAAAGGTCTTTTTCGCGCGCTGGGGTACTGCAGTTTGATCATGCGTGTTCAAATTCTGTCGCCCCGGAAATCACGGAGTGAGACTACTTTCTTAAGCATTATACTTCGCTAAGACTAATTAATGTCATGTGACTTTTGAATCGGTACATCAAGAAACTTCAGGAAGGCATAACTAAACCGAATGTGGGCTATAATTCGCACAATAAAATACTGTTTACAGATGACGTTTTTTTTTGCAAATGTATTCGAGATTCAGCTGATTTATATTTTGGCCTTGCACCCAAGGATATACGCACTTTGGTATATGAATTTGCAGCAAGAAAAAATTATATTCCAAATAAATGGCATGAGAATAAAATGGGTTCCGCTGATTGGTTCAGCAACTTCATGAAGCCAGTGGCGCCCCCCCTGCAAACTTTCATAATAGCCCCCCACCCCTACCTCCAGTTTTGTTATAGTCAAATTGAAAAAAGGACATATCTACGTTTAACAGTCACATACCAGACTCTTTATTAAATATTTTAAACATTAATAAAACTATTACACTAGTAGGTAAGCTTGCCTTATTTTTGTTAATGATAATCTTGGGCGGTAAAAACACAATTTTGTCTATCAACAACCTTTTTAACAACCTCCGTATTTTCTCTAATTTTTTCGCCGTCAATTACTGCATTTTAATAAACAGCCATATATGTTTTCTGTTGCAGCTTCATCTAGTACTCCAACAATTTCATTTGGTTTCTCCATATCACTGACACTATCATATTCAGAACATTTACTTCTACTACCAGGTGTAGAAACTGTTAATTTGTGGATGTTTCTTTTTTTTTTTTAGTTTTTCGTCCCTTGCCCAATTTTGTTTTATGGGCGCCATTTAGTAGTTTAGCTAGATTTATATTTAACGTTTACATTAAAATTAAACCACAATTATAATTCAAATATTTAATTAGCTGAGGCCGTGGACTACGCCCCACGCATTTCTCCTAATAAATTTTTTAGCAGATGTATTAAAGGTAAGCCGTGTTGAACACTACATTTCCTCACGACAGTTGAGGCGAAACTGAACGCAGGTAGAAGGGAATTAATGAGGGAAAGGTCGGCCGCGTACGTAGGCAACCGAGCAGAAAGTTAAGTCAAACCGAAGATTGACCTTTAATATTAATAATAATTTTTTTGCAAATATATTCGAGATTCAGCTGATTTGTATTTTTGCCTTGCACCCAAAGATATACGCACTTTGATATATGAATTTGCAGCAAGAAAAAATTATATTCCAAATAAATGGCATGACAATAAAATCGGTTCCGCTGATTGGTTCAGCAACTACATGATGCGAAATCCTACATTGTCAATAAGAGTTCCTGAAGCAACCAGCCCTAGTAGAGTTGTAAACTTTAATAAAGTTAACGTTGGCAAATTTTTTGATAATTAGGCGAATGTTATGAAAAAAAAATGGGCGAAACAGGTCGCTGATACTTTCCCCTACTTTTTGCGTTTTAAATATTCTTGCGTCGAGAAGTGATTGAAATTTACATCTAATCTAGCCGGTAAAAGCCCGCTGCAGACTCAAGGCGTTGGCGTTGGTTACGTTTACGTTACGTTTTTACGTTCTAAATGTTCGCGCGCTAATAACTGAGTAAATAACATAGTTTTTACAAAATTAAAGCAAGAACAAAAGTAAAAAAATTATAACGCTCCAGTGTCGATTTTAACTGTGCAATGTGATATCATGTACCGTCTAAACTAAAGTATAGCGCTGTAACTTCGGCTAGCCGCATAGGGCAGTAGCACGGCAGCCGACCGCGTCTTACATCTGATTAGAGTTCGGACTAAAATCGCCGTAAAAGCTTTATTTTAAGAGTTAACCATTTTTTAACTAGAGCTAATTGATGCACGTAGTTAAAATCACGTAACTGTCGGAAAACACGTTATTGATATTAAAAAGTATCGTTTCGTTTCTTAAATTTTAAAATAATTGAAAATTCTCCTAGACATGTTTTTTGGGAAAACGAACATTTTTAATTCTTAAACTGGAATCTTATAGAACATTTAGAACAAATCCAACGTTTTTTACCAAACATTCTAGCTTTAAAACGATGGCCGCTGCAATTTTTTGAAAATTTTGACTTGAACGCCTATTTATTCAAAAACAAGTTGACAGATCGGGTTCAAATTTTTTTATCGTAATAGCCCTTAAGGGACACCATGTTACTGTGCACAAAAACTTTTGAAAAGCTAGAAGCTATGAAGTGAAGTATATTTTCAAAAAAATATTGTTTAAAAACTGGCCACACGATTTTTTTAAATATTTTGTAAGCTCATAGAGCTGGTAATGAGCTATATTGTGGCTCGTATGTGGGACGCATTCTATGAACTATTAAAAATTTGTGTTTCAACCTCTTGTCTCCAAGACAATTAAAAAAATAGTCCTTAGTCTGTCTTGCGCTGAATTTTCTTTATCTCCATACATTAACAAACTTAATGCTGCTTCTGCACCAATGATCTTTAGGAGTGCCGCATAAGTAATCAGTTTTAAAATTTGAAAAGTTGGCAACATGAACGCCCTTGGTAATTGACGTCACAACTGTTCCTGGTATTTAAAGGAAATGACAATATTTGGAACTTTGAAGTACCGCTGGTAGACAAGGGGTTAACGCCTATTTGTTAAAAATCGAGTAATCAGATCCGGATGAAGTTTGATTATGGGAGTGTCCTGAGCGTACAAAATAATATTACAAGCTACGAGAACTTTCGAAACTATTAAAACTGCGAAGTGAAAAAATAACATTATTTTGACTTTTTTCAAAAACAGATTGCCCAAAAACTGTCTTAAAACTAGTTAGAACTAATTTAGTTCGTGTCCCAGCCCACTAGTTTGTCTGTGACGCCTGCCATGAATTTTTAAAAATTGAAAATTTATGCAGTTTTGTTGAATAAACTGAGGATTATAAAAAATTTGTATTTTAAGTGAGTTGTAAATTACAAAAACCTAGAACAATTTCAGTTTCTAAATACAATAAGCCATACATTCCCCCAGTCAAAGTATAAGTTTAAGTGAGTAGACAGTGTATGCTTTAGTGTGTTAGCATATTGATCCGCCCACGATCGGAGCGAAGTAGTGTTTCTCTCCGTGTGCAGGAAGAATGCATGGTTAGTTCTGTTTGCTTGTAGTAGATCGAACGTATATTATTAAAAATTTTACAAATTGATTTTATTTTGTCTGCGTTGGCTCGTAAGACGTTAATACTGAAATTATGAAGCTGAAACTATTTCTAAAGTATAGAAAAGCCCAGGCGAAGTGTTTCGCTCATTTTTATGTAAGTTTATATTTTTACTTCCTCATGGAGAAGATATTGGACAGATTTGGACAGAGTTTTTTTTTTAGTTTTCTTAGTGACTTGTAAATTTTGCTAGGACCTATAAATGGGTGACGACCTCCCAGGTTGGCTCTAAACCATTCGGTTCTATCATTCATCATAGAATATATGAGTATATTAAGTTCGTTTATATGTTAAAGTCAAAAAAGTATCTTCAAGTTTTGGCATTTTTTAAAATACAGGGACGGAGTGCTGAAAAAGAAACAGATCATCTTAGCAGGTGACAGCACAGCACAATAGCCGATTTACCTTTACACTTTCAACAGTTATCGAACCAAATCAACATTTTTTCGACATTTAAAACATCAGAGCACTGTGGTCCATACGTCAACTATTGTTTTATATAGTATTTCCAATGTAGTAAACTTATAATTAGAAAAAAATTAAACATGTATTTATTGACTTTAGTTTTTGCTTGATTAAAAATGGAGATATATGTAAAAAATGTCCTAAAATCGTCCTAAAATCCTAAAAAATATGAAAAAACCTGATGAGATCCCTGCTAATCAATAAGTATCAATAAGTTGAGTGAAATTAGTTGTAATAGAGAAATTTCGATTATTAAACAAATTGCATACAATAATGGTTATAATACTCAACTTATTGATACACTAATTAAAGAGAAAAATTATAAATTAGCTATTCAGCATTCAGCTATCCAACTACTTCATCAGATAAATTGAAATACGCCTCAATTCCATATTTTGGCAATCAATCAGACAACATTGCCAAAATCATAAACAAAACAAATAAATGTAAAATAACGTTTAAAACAACAAAAAACGTATTAAACACTTTGTTTAATACAAAATTTTTTTTGTAAAAAATAATAAATTACCTTAATTTGAAGTATTTAAAATTGAATTGTGAATAAAGTTATTAAATTTTAAAATATAAGAATAAATAACACTTAATTGATCGACGCGACATCTGTTTTGTTGTTCATAACTGAGGGCTCTTTATTTATTTTGACCATTTCCAGAAAAAGTCTGTTTTTGTAATCATACAAGTATAAACACTTCCTGAAACATTTATAATTTATGTTTATTGCATAGATATACTTACTACAGGTACGACCCACTTTCAATGCAAAATTTAGTGTAGATACAAGAATTTTATCGTCTGTAGTACAAACCTTTGGGTTAAGACTTTCTAATATTACGATTGTTTGTTAATAAATATATTCGGACTTGGGAAGGTTGTTAGATCAATAAAAGTAGACTATCACATTAGTTCAACTCCAGATAATAAATAGCAATGCTATGCTATGCTATGCTATGGCACGCTATCACGCATATGCGATATTCCAGGCGCACGCCCCGGCCCATCATTTGAACTACCACAGTTACAGGGTGAGTCGACATGTTAGGGATAGAATGTTATTATTTTGTCAGTATATCAGGGCCGCGCCAAGCGGGGGTGCACGGCACCCGGGCGTCAGAACTTATTATCGGAGACAAGATTAAAAGCAAATAGTTGGTGTTGCTATAGGACCAATAGAACTTCATGGCTTGATCTTGGTTATGTATGTCTGCAGATGTCTTAATTTCTCATTCAACGTTCAATAATGGTGAATTTAAGAGATCAATTTGCTCATTCATTAAAGGTACAGATTTTTATGATTGTGAATTTCAAATACTTCCAGTATAGGTATCTAATTTACGTTTATCATCACAAAAGCGTTAAAATTTGTGGTGTTATTAGATGTCATTAAATGATTGTGTTTTAATAAGTGTTTAACGTCATTGGATTTACGTGAGTGTTTCTATTTGTGACGACAGACGTGTTCTTCATACCTATGAATATTTCTAATTGTCTGGCCTATACAGGGTGTCCCGCAGGTAATGGGACAAAGTTTAGGTATAGCTTCCTGAGGTGAATCAGCCCGATTAAACCTAACATGCCTTAATAGTTATAGGGCCTTAAACACAAAAATGTTATTTGTATTTTTGACTAAAACTCAAAAACTACAAATCAGATCGAGTTAAAATTCAGTATGGTTGATTTATAGGTGTACAAACACGATGGTGTTATATACTTATTTTATTGCTGTTTGTAGAGGGTGCTTGTTACGCCACTTCGGCTTGATATTTTGGTACATAACTTTTGTGCTGTTAACTTTTTGAAGCGCTTAACTATAAATTCGGACGTAGAATTTAATTTTACAAAATATATATAATTGTTGAAAGTCAATAAAATGAACCCCTTTCGAGAAATACTATTTAAAAGTTTTAGTGTACATCAGAAAATACAATCACTCAATGCATTTTACCAAGTAGGTATGACATGCAATATTCAGTAAACAAAAGAACATCGAAATTATACTAAAGTTGTTCTTTTCTGGTGTTAATCACCTATTTATTTTTCTTTTGTTTACTTAAAATGACACGTACCTACTCCACTAACAGCAAAAACATAAGTAACACTATTGTTCACCGATAAAACATAACCATACCAAATTTCAACTCGATCTGATTAGTAGTTTTTGAGTTTTAGTCAGAACTAAAATGTTCATGTTGAAGGCCCTATAACTATTAGGGCATGTTAGGTTTAATCGGTCTACTTTCAGCCCAGAAAACTATATTTAAAGGTTGTTCTATTACTTATGGGACACCCTGTATAAACCGGATTATAATGGGACCAATTTAATTTAACAGACAATTTACAAAAAACTGGCGTTTACAAATTAAATTGCTCTCACTGTAATTCCGTTTATAAAGGCCGGACAATTAGAAATTTTGATATTAGGTACAAAGAACTTGAATAAATCTAAGAGTTGCTGGAGCAAACGCTCTCACTCTCTCTGCGTTGTAATACCTCACATTCTCCGTTTTGGAGATCAATTTAGTCACTCAAATCAACAAGCAGTAATTTTGCTTTACTCCCTTTGTTTTATTTTCAAGTTTAATTTTTAATTTTCAAGCCCCCTTCAGGGAAATACTTTGATTATTTGAATATAAGATCTATTGTAAACAAAACAATTCTTAACTTCAACAGTTTTTTTATTTTAGCTTTATACGAATTTCAACGTGTTTACACGTCATTATCAAAAGCAAGATTAAAAGTAAACAGTTGGTGTTGCTATAGGAACAATAAAATTTTGTAACTTGATCCTGGTTTTCTATATCTGCGTCCAGATGACTTCATTTCTCATTCCAAAACGTCTAATAACGGTGAATTTAAGAGATTAATTTGTTCATTCATTAAAGCATTAGAAATTCATAAACATTTAAAATCTGTACCTTTAACGAATGAACAAATTGATTTCTTAAATTAACCGTTATTAGACGTTTTGAAAACCAAGATCAAGTTATGAAGATTTATTGTTCCTATAGCAACACCAACTGTTTACTTTTAATCTTGCCTTAGATAACGACGTGTAAACACGTTGAAATACGTATAAAGCTAAAATAACTCGTTGAAGTTAAGAATTATTTTATTTACAAGGTACAATTAAAATAAACTTCAACGAAGTAAAAAGCTCGAACTTATAAATATAAGATCTTTGCTTATAAGAGAAGGATCTTTAATAATAAACCATATCGATACGCATTTCAACTTTGAAGTAAAATTCTTCTCTAACCTAAGTCCCGGTATTTAGAAATATTTACTCCAATTCAGAGATATTAGGGTTGCAGAACCAAGGACAGTTTAATTCCGGAGGGGCACCAGCATCTCCAAATTATATAATAATTTTTCACAATTAAACTTGTGTATTATTCGAGTATTATCACTACAAGGTTGTACTCTGGGTAGCCGACTTATTGTACCCCGCTTTCTACAAAGTCTAGGCTACTACACCTGTTACGAAGTAGGTATTATTTTAAAAAAACATAAGATACTAATGTCAGAATGGAAGACTGTATTTATAACACAATATAAGGAACAATATATTTATTATTATTATTTCAAAAACTATTTCTAAAAGTTAATATTTTTGTGCACAAAAAAAACAATTTCGCTTTTATGATTACCTATATTACGTACATTACACTAACAAAATTATTCCCTAAACAAATTTTCAAATGCTACATTTAAACGATTTGTCTCCTGTATGTATTTTCATGTGTTTTTGTAGGTTACTCTTGTATTTACATTTGTAATCACATTCACTACATTTGAATGGTTTGTATTCTGTATGTATTTTCATGTGTTTTTGTAGGTTACCCTTGTATTTACATTTGTAATCACATACATTGCATTTGAAAGGTTTGTATTCTGTATGTATTTTCATGTGTCTTTGTAGGTTACTCTTTTGTACACATTTGTAATCACACACATTGCATTTTAACGGTTTGTCTCCTGTATGTATTTTCATGTGTCTTTGTAGGTTACCCTTGTATTTACATTTGTAATCACATACATTGCATTTGAAAGGTTTGTATTCTGTATGTATTTTCATGTGTTGTTGTAGGTGACTCTTTTGTACACATTTGTAATTACATACACTACATTTAAATGGTTTGTTTCCGGTATGTATGTCCATATGTTTTCGTAGAGAACTTTTAAGTATGCATTTGTAATTACACACATTGCATTTAAACGGTTTGTCTCCTGTATGTATTTTCATGTGTTTTAGTAGGTTACTGTTTTCTACACATTTATAATTACATACACTACATTTAAATGGTTTGTCTCCGGTATGTATGTCCATATGTTTTCGTAGAGAACTTTTAAGTATGCATTTGTAATCACACACATTGCATTTAAACGGTTTGTCTCCTGTATGTATTTTCATGTGTTTTAGTAGGTTACTGTTTTCTACACATTTATAATTACATACACTACATTTAAATGGTTTGTCTCCGGTATGTATGTCCATATGTTTTCGTAGAGAACTTTTAAGTATGCATTTGTAACCACACACATTGCATTTAAACGGTTTGTCTCCTGTATGTATTTTCATGTGTTGTTGTAAATTACTCTTGTATTTTCATTTGTAATCACATTCACTACATTTGAATGGTTTGTATTCTGTATGTATTTTCATGTGTTTTTGTAGGTAACTCTTGCGTTTACATTTGTAATCACATTCACTACATTTGAAAGGTTTGTATTCTGTATGTATTTTCATGTGTCTTTGTAGGTTACTCTTTTGTACACATTTATAATTACATACACTACATTTAAATGGTTTGTCTCCGGTATGTATATCCATATGTTGTCGTAGAAGACTTTTACGTGTACATTTGTAATCACACACATTGCATTTAAATGGTTTGTCTCCTGTATGTGTTTTTACATGTTGTCGTAGCATACTTTTATGCGTACAACTATAATCACATGTATTGCATTGAAAACGTTGGCTTTTAGTATGATTATTTAGATGTTGCTCGAAGTTGTTCTTGTATTTAAATTTATTGTTGCGTAAACCACAATAAAAAGTTTTAAATTCAGTAGACTTCCTTACTGTTTCATGTACATGACCATCTTCAACATCATTTTTTATATGCAAATCCTCACTGACCAATGGTTCAAGCTTGATGTAAATATCATCATTACCAATCTTTATACCATATTTCAGATCAGGAATTTCTGGTTTTATTTGTAGATTCAAAGACTGAATGCTGGTATCTTCATGTTTCACTGTAATTATTTAACACATACATTAATAAAATGAGTTTGGCGTACATTTACATAGCCTCAGTTTATTTTTGCAATATTAATGAGTAATTTGTTATACTGGCGAACATATACAAATTTTGAATTTCTTACAAAGGTTTAATAAAACTAAAAACGAAATTCGAAATAACATTTATTTGATACTGTTCACCGTACACTACTTTACGTCATTAATTTGAGTCCGGGAAATGACACATTACAGTAGTAGGCCGGGAAGTGTTGCCTCGCAACATTTTTGAATAAAGTATAATATTTTATTCAAGAAAAATTTTCAAACATTTGGTTGCTATCGTTACTCTAAATGTCTAAATAAAGCAACCAGATTATCCTTAATAATTTGCTTGATTAAAATATTATCCTTTATTTAAAATTTTAAAAATCCATACAGTATGAAATACGAGGGGGTATTGATATCTAGTTAGCCTGGAAAGTTTCTAGTAAAGAAAAGTGAATATGGTTGCCATGGTTACAAATTTGATGTTTTATAAATAAGTTGTCAAAGTTTGACATCCATAAGTTGAACGGTGATCAAACTGTGAATGTTTGAAAACAGCATGTCTTAGAAAAAGATAGAATTTGAAAAAATCGAGTTTCGGTCAGTTATTAAGTATTTATTTTTGAAAGGGTTATCGGACAATGAAATTTTTGCTGATATGATAGAAACCTTAGGTGATCAGTGTCCTTCATACGCCACTATAAAAAACTGGGCTGCGGAATATAAAAGACGAAGATCAGATGTGAAAGATGAGCACCGCCCTGGAAGACCAATTTCTGTGACCACTCCGGAAAACATTGATTCTGTCCATAATATGATTTTAGAAAATCGACGTATTGGGATTAAGAATATTGCAGAAGTATTGCACATTTCCTATTCTGGGACAAAGATGGGATAATTCTGATAAATTATTTGGAACGGGGTAGAACTATCACGGGAGCATATTATACTGAGTTGCTAACTAAATTACGTAAGAAAATAGTGGAAAAACGCCGCGGAAAACTTGCCAGAGGTGTGCTCTTTTTGCAAGACAACGCTCCTGCTCACAAGTCTTGATTGCACTGCAAAAAATTGATGAAATTGGTTTTGAATTGGTTGACCACCCGCCCTATTCTCCGGATTTAGCACCGTCAGACTATTATTTGTTCCCAAAACTCAAAAAACATTTGAAAGGTAAAAGATTTTCGACAAATGACCAAGCAATATGTGCCGTTGAGGAGTGGTTTGCAGACCAAGACAAAGATTTCTTTTTAAATGGCTTAGAATTACTTTATGAACGTTCTGCTAAATGTATAAGTCTTAGTCTTAAAGGAGATTATGTTGAATAAATAAAATTATGTTTTGAAATATTGTGGCGTTTTATATGGTAGGCTAAGTACTTATCAATACCCCCTCGTAAAATGTTGTACGTCACACGGCCGTGAGATGATTTTACAATACTCGTCTCGAAATTCCAGATTCGGCTCCTTCGTCGCCTCATCCGGAAACATCTCGACTCGTTACTGTATAAGTCATCTCCCGGCTTTATAACGTAAATAATTATTACAGTCTAATCTGCATTTCACTATGTACGCTTTGATAACACTAATTTTTCTAATAGAAGTAGGAGCATAGTGTTTAATTTTAAACTCTTTATTTATAAACTGTAGTGAAACAAAGGCCATGGTTATAAAGGCTTGAATGACATGACGCACCAAACAGCTACTTCTCTTACTAACAACTGACTTAAGACTACTTGAGTGGAGGTGGTTAAGCCACCCTTCTGTTCAGTAAGTGCACTTTAGTGCCATGTTGCCAACTTAAGGCTAATACCAACTTAAAATACATGAATGACTATAAACACAGACTAAATACTCCTTGGGCCTCTGAACTTAATGCTGCAGTGGTTTTGTTCAAAACACTGTCATAGGTGGCAGCACACGTAATTATCTATAACTCAAGTAAATTGCGGTGTAATAAATACGCTAAGTACTGCACAACGAAACTGGTAGACTTTATTGACTGTTAGATATTGAAACATATAAAAAGGGTCGAGGCAGATACAGTTCAATTTCTCATTCAGTTCAAGTAATACTTACAAATACCAGTGGCCAGACAGATACTTTTTAAAAGTATTGCTATACCGATACTCAATACTTTTTTAGAACAGTATCGCGATACTGATAGTCGATACTTAACAAAATATCACGAAACTTTTTTTTAAAGCGGGGACGGGGTAAACAAACAAGTAATTTCAGACGAGTTGGTTAAATTAGTACTTTGACAAGGGCCGTTTAATCATTTCAATTTCATAATTATTCCTCGCATCCTGGCTTCCTGGGGTGTGTGTAGAGTGTACATTTCTGAATTTTGTACTTAGTCTGTTGGTTGTAAAATTATAATTTCAATCACGATTTTTACTAAAAAAAAACACTTAATTTAAATCACATGTTTTAAATCAAGCATACCGTGGACGGCGGTAAATTAGTAGATATCGGTCATTAGCACTATATTTGGTATGAGGAATTAGCAAAAACTCCAAACAACATTTTCAAAGAACGAATACGTATGGGATTATAAAAATAAGGTAGTAATATTATTGCATGACTTTACCTACACCGTTTTTTTTTCAATAACATTTGAATTTTTAAGCCATTGATTTGGACAATACTACATGCTCCAAATCTATTTAACATATACAAAGTGCATCGAATTGGCTACATAAATAAGTTGGCTGAGACAAAAGAAAACTGAAGCAGCTCAACCTGTTAAATCGATAGTTATCAAAAATGCAAGGCTGTTTATCAACTCGTCTTCAGCGTGGTGAATACTCCTTTACGCAAGTAAATTAAATTTAAAAAAAACACTACCTACGGTCTGGTTCACAAAAATTTGGAAGCAGTAATGATCACTATATCATTATATTGCTTATTTAAAATCGATTCTCTTAATATATTATATAGGAAAGGAGTATGGAGTACACATAAATCCTTCCAGTAAGCTAATTTTTCATTTAACAGATTAAGAACTAGTATGCCATAGATTCTAAAAGGATTTCAGAACTCAACGGTGAACGGCAACACAGCAGGGATCAGCTTCAGATACAACACGTCGAAGGGTATTTCAATAATCACGAAGTATCCTTTACCATTACTCAGAGATCTAACGAGCATATTGTCTATTGTAGAAGTAGTCAAAGCAGTAAGTTGTTTAAAAAATGACCAACGTTGTAATTATAAATAACTACGTACAGGGTATAGGCTGTTTATTATTACTACTACTATTACTAAAAAAGCAAGAGCGAATGGGCACAAGGCGATTATCTCATATAACAAATTAATTGTGGATGGAGACATAGTTATACAATTGAACAGATAAAAGATGAAGACACAAAAAAGAAAAGTAGATTGGCAAGCCAACGTTCCCCACAGACTGATAACGAAGAGAGGGTCCAACAAGTAAGAAAACTGGATAGCAGAAAACCCGATGACAGTTTCTCAAAAAAATAACGAATATTAGACCCGTAACGCAAAAACGATCCGATGACGACCGCAACGAATCAAGGACCTATGATATTGAGATAATTGAGAAAGTGGAAGAATTCGATACTAGAACTACAAAATATTTTGGATGTTGAAATGTAAGAACCATGTACGCGACCGGTAAAACAAATCAAATCATAAGAGAAATGGAAAAGTACAGGATAGAGATTTTAGGGTTGAGTGAAACCAGATGGCTCGGCAATTTTGAAATAAAACTAGATCGAGGGAAATCGCAGATATATTCTGGAAAAGTAGAGGAAGATGCTTATCATGAATACGGAGTAGCGCTGATGCTGAGCCAAGAAGCTAAAAAAAAGGCTTTTGGAATGGGAAAGTTTTTCTGAAAGAATAATTACGGCCAGATTCAAAGCGAAGTTTTTCAACTTCATAATAATAATAATAAATATATACGCCCCGACAAATACAGAATCACGGGAAGAGAAGGGATAGGCGAGATAAATGAGAACGGAAAGATGTTCCTAGAGTTTTGTGCAACAAATAATTTAGTTGCTGGGGGCAGCATTTTCCCACACAAACCCATTCATAAAGCAACATGGACTGCACCCGATGGGAAAACAAAAAATCAAATTGATCACGTAACAATAGAAAAGAAACACAGGAAATGCCTCATGGATGTTAGAGTCATGCGTGGAGCTGATGTTGGGTCGGACCATGCACTAGTTAGGGCAAAGTTTAGAGTTAAACTAAAAGCAATAAATATAGAGAAACAAAGAAATATTAAATACAATACCCAACGCCTGAAAAATGAAGAAACACAAAAACATGTCCAATCTCAACTGAAGAAAAGATTACAAGAAAGTTACAACATGGAAGAGAACTCTATAGATCAACTATGGAATGGAAGGAAACGGCAGAAGAAATAATTGACAGGAGAAGAAAATATAATAAGACGTGGATGACACGGAATACATGGGAACTAATCGAAGAAAGAAGTAAGATTAAACAATAGTATATTATTTTAAGCGGAGGAGAAGTATGACTTTTCATGGCGCGCCTGAGTTTACCCGCCGAACGCAGTGAGGCGGGTAATAGAAGGCAAGCCATGAAAAGTCACTTCTCCTCCAAATTAAATATGCTATTTTTTCTTCAAACGCTTTAAAATATGTATTATAAAGCTGCCATGTTTTTGTGTTTTTGATACTCAGCTCTGGGTTTGATTTATGCATACAATACTAGAAATGTAGTAGGCGATTAATAAATGCGAGTAGTTTCGATTGTTATACAAAAAAAAGGTTTTGACAGATATAAATTGTTCATCGTTGCTGTTAGTTGTGACCGGTTAGTTTTTGAAATGCAACCGAGCTTGTCGGCAGAAATTGAGGCTGCGGCCAATGAGGCTGTCTCCTCTCTTGGACCCACAAAATCTAGCGAGAAATATTGTGCCGCGTACGATCATTTTAAAAAGTGGTGCGATTCAAATAATGTAAATAAATTTGAAGAAAATGTGTTTCTAGCATATTTCAAAACAATGGCTAAAGAGAAAAAATGGAAATCATCGACCATGTGGTCGCGATATTCCATGATCAAATCGCAACTAATAATTAAAAACGGAATGGATATAAGTAAATGTTTAAAGTTACGCGCGTTCTTGAAAAAAGCAAACGAAGGGTATTCTGCAAAAAAATCAAGAATTTTTTCGAAGGAGCAGTTCGAAACTTTTTTATTTGAAGCGCAAGATGATTTGTATTTAGGATTAAAAGTAATACGTTTTAGGTAATTTTAATTTTGTGGTTTAAATATGTGATTTCTTCAGATTGTTTTATTAATTGGAGTAACTGGAGCCTGCAGATGTGATGAAATGGTAAAAATGAAAACTACAGATATAGAGGACATGGGGAATGTTGTTTTGATTAAAATTCCGGATAGTAAGACTAGAAAAGTTCGATCGTTCACAATAATTGGAGAAAATTACGTCAAAATCTATCGAAAATACGCAGCGTTAAGACCAAAAGATATGCCAGAAACTAGATTCTTTTTAAAATATCAAAATGGAAAATGCTGCAGAAGTGTAATGGGAATACACATTATTAGCAGTGTTCCTGGAAAGGTTGCAACTTTCTTAAAATTAAGTAATTCAAAAGAATACACAGGCCATTCTTTAAGACGCACTTCGGCTACACTATTAATTGATGGAGGAGGTAATATTGAGTCGCTAAAGCGCTACGGGGGGGGGCTGGAAATCAAGTAGTGTAGCGGAAGGCTACATAGAGGAGTCGCTGCGAAATAAAAATGAGAATGCAAGTAAAATATTAAACTTGAATGAAGTTATAACACCTAGTGCCAGCAAGACAAATCATATTGAACCATCAGCATCTCATTTGATTTGCAGAAAATTTAACTTCGTCTGCACAGACTTCTACAGTACTGCATGGTTTTAATTTTCAAAATGCAACATTGACAAATTGCACGTTTAATATTAGTTTGACAAATAAAAATGACGTTTAAATTCGTATTTTCATTGTTGTGTGTTATTATTTTAGCGTTTCCATAGCAACACTTTTCCCTCCATGGAGGGAAAAGGAAAAGTAAAACTGTCGCCGGCGGAAAAGTTGCATTTTTCCGCAGCCACCTCAGTCAAATTATGACCTAATTATTTTACGTTTGAAGAAAAAATATATATATAAAATGAATTGACGCCTGAGGGGAAAGAACAGTTAGAACAACTATACTGGATTAAAGATAAACAAATAAAAAAAGGCGCAAGAAAAGATCGAAGGAAGCAACAAGAGGAGCTAATGAAGGAAGCAGAAAAAGCAGCTAGACTGAACGATATGAAGACCTTATATAACATAACGCGAAAAATGGCAGGTCAGAAAGGCTCGACAACAACACACATGAAAGACAAAGATGGCAATATACTCAAATCGGAGCAAGTTGAGAGATGGTTGGAATATTTTAAAGGAATTTACTCGAAATGGTCTATAGGACTGATTATTAAGTTACCGAAAAGAGACAGGACCACTGTGACAATTGGAGAGCCATAACAATTCTAAATATTCAGTTTATGTGTATAGGTAATATTCTATGTGTAAAGAAATCAATAGAATATTACCTATACACATAAACTGTTTCTCAAAGTATTCGGTAAAAAATTCTTTAGAATTAATAGGCCAACTCAAAAATATTCAGGTACCCACTAATGCAAAACTAATTTCATTTGATGTTAGCAACCTGTTCACATCCATTCCAGTAAAAGAAGCAAAAGAAATAACGTTCAATAAAATAAACAATAGTAATTTGACGAATATTGAAAAATTAGAACTCAGAACCATGCTCGCAACCTGCTTAGAACAAAATTATTTCCAATTTAATAATCAAATTTACAAGCAAGAGGAGGGACTACCGATGGGATCCCCACTTTCACCCCTACTAGCAGACATTTTTATGGCTAATTTTGAAGAAAAAGTTTTTAATTCAAACAATAATTATAGTAAAAATGTCAAGAAGTGGATTAGATATGTAGATGATATTTTTTGCTTGTGGTTAGGTACAGATAGACAAATACAACAATTTTTAGATAACATTAATAAAATTCATAACAATATCAAGTTCACAATAGAAATCGAAAATAACAATACCCTAAACTTTTTAGATCTGAGCATAAAAAGAGTAGAGAACAATTTAGAGTACAATATTTTCAGAAAACCCACAACTACAGACATGGTCATACATTCGAATTCTAAACAACCACTCAAAATTAAAAAATCAGCTTTCAACAGTATGATTCACAGAGCCATTCATATCCCACTGTCTACCGAAAATTTCGATAAAGAACTTAACACAATTAAATTTATAGCCCTAAAAACGGATACACGGAGCAATTTGTAGATAACATTTTAAAGAAAAAACAAAAGGAACAGGTAAAACATCTTTTGTACAGCGGACAAGGGACAAAAATAATTGAAAAAACAATATGGTCAAAAATCAATTATATAGGTAGAGTCAGCTATAAAGTTTCTAACAGGCTCAAAAAATTAAATATTAACGTAGCTATACACAATCCCAATAAACTCCATAAACACCTAGTAAACAATAAAGACACAATAGAAAAATATTCAAAAAATGGTATCTATCAAATAGACTGTTCTAATTGTGATGCAATATATATAGGACAAACAGGCCGCAGTTTTAATACAAGAATTAAAGAACACATTAGATCAATTAAATACAATCATAAATCAACAGGCATTTCCCAACATTGTATTACAAACAATCATTTTTTCAAACATACAGATACAAAAATTTTACACATAGAAAACAAGGGTAACCGATTAAATAAATTAGAAAATTTAGAAATTAAAAAGGCAATGAGAAATAATAAAAATTTAGTTAACGACCACACCGATTTAGGTAATTCACCACTCCTTGACCCACAGACCCTTCAGCCATAGAAACACATGTGGTAACACTTAAAATCTGGGCGGTGACGATCGAATTTCTAGAAATAAGCAGTTTGTACATCTTTAGATTTTTAGTTAGGTAGTTAGTATTGTAAACCCCTGAAGATAACCGAGATGGTTGAAACTCGAGTCGAGTAAATAAATAACAACAATTTGTGAAACAATTTACCAAGTGTTTTATTTTATTAATATACTATTAATTTTAAATAGTTGAATATTTATTAATAATGTTTCATCAAGTGCCTACCACACAATCAATTCAAAATAATAACAATTCTAACTACTACAAGTAAAATTTTAACAAAAATTATATTAGAAAGAATGAAAGGTGAGATAGAAAACCTACTTAGAACTAATCAAGGAGGAGGTAACGAATGACAAAAAGAAATACACCTGGGCTTTGTTGATTTCAAGAAAACATTTGATAAAATAGATAGAGCAAAATGTGGCAGATACTAAGAAAATATGGCTTACCCAGAAAATACATTACACTAATTAAACTACTATATGAAAATTATAGTGCATGTATTCAGCATAATAATACAATGTCGGATACATTTGTCATTGAAACGGGAGTTAGACAGGGATGTATCCTGTCACCCCTGTTGTTTCTTATAGTTACAGACTGGGTGATGAGGAAAACTGCAGGTAATAAGAAAGGTTTAGAGTGGAGGTTCGGATACAAACTGGAAGATTTAGAATATGCAGATGATGTTTGTCTATGTATATGAAAAAAGTCACATGCAGGAAAAGTTAAGCATACTGAAGAACATAGCAAACACAGTTGGGTTAGAAATTAACACAGACAAAACCAAGACATTAAGAATAAATACGGAAGATACAGAAGAAATAGTACTAGAGAACCATAAAATACAAAATGCTAAAAAGTTTACGTACCTAGGTAGTATTGTTGACGAACAGGAAGGATGCCACGCAGATGTTAAAATAAGAATTTGTAAAGCACAAAACGCCTTTAACATGCTACGTAAAATATGGGCCTCAAATGAATTATACAAGAAAACAAAGCTACGAATCTTCAATACTAATATAATAAGTGTGCTTCTGTATGGAGCCCAGACATGGGCTCTGAATAAGCAGCAAACAAAAGAACTGCAAATATTCATTAATAAATCCTTAAGAAGAATCTTCAAAATATATGTATTGGCCGGACCAAATTACCAGCGCTGAGCTACGGAAATGAGCCGAACAAGAGCCGGTAGAAATCATCATAAAAAGGCGACGCTGAAAATGGATTGGACACACGCTAAGAAAACCGGTTACAGACAATGGAATATAACATCAAAGGCAAAAGAAAACAGGGAAGACCAGCTCTGACATGGAAAAGAAATGTTAACAGTGAAATTAGTGCGCGAAATATGTCCTGGAACCAAGTGAAAGTTTTAGCGAAAAACAGGGAAAACTGCAAAGAGTTTGTAGAGTCACTTTGCAGCAGTGAAGATAGTTAACTCAACCACTAATGTTAAAATCGGGTTAAATTAAAGTGTAGTGAACCGAAAGTGTAAGGCTGACAAGCTTATTACTTTTATTAGCTGTCAGTGAAACGTACCTTTGGACGCCCTATGATCCCCAGAGGACCAACAGGAACGAAGAAGAAGAAGATTATTACTACCTATAATATCATTTTGTTTTTAATGACTTACCAACACCATGCTCCACAACGTCACCATGATTTGGTTTAGAAAGCGAACATTCTTCTTTGATTTCATTCAACTGGGGTACATCCGATGTGGAATCGACAATGGCAGCTAACGAAACTTCGCTAGCAACTTGAAGTTTCACCTCTGTCTCCATCTTTTAGTTTAAATACGTATAAAGTATTATACCTACGCTTCCTAAAACGTTTAAAAATTATGTTTATTGCATGGATATGATACCTACTACAAGTATGACTTACTTTCAAGGCAAAACTTAGGAAAAGCAGTGTAGATACAATAATTTTATAATCTGTAGTAGGTACAAACCTTAAGATTTTTTAATACTGCAATTATTTGTTAAGCGCTGATGCACCAAACCACTCGACTTCTTAGCTTATCAGGTCACAGAACATATACCTAGGAAAGGCAAAGTTCCCTAACTGTTGACTATAAACGTATTATATTTTTTATCTATGCTGTTGACAGCAACTGCACTAAAGCGACGCTATGGGCTGGGGGCCGAACTAAACACGAATTTTGGCGCCACTTTCAAATTCAAAATGTTTTAGTGTAAAAATCAAATGTGATTATTCTGTTTAACTGAATGTATGTAATGCTGCAGATGTAATTTCACATTTGCAATATTATATTTTTATTCTGTTAAAAAAAATAATCGTTGGCAACCAATTTTATGAAATAAAAAAAATTGTAATTCAATCAGTTTATTCAAATAAAATGAAAAAGTTACTAATGTGGTACACACAAAAGTTTACAACAGTTGCCTAAATAGTCAACAAGTTAAATCGAGGGGTTAATCATTTTCAAAAATGAGTGTAAGGGAGAGTGGGGGAATGGTGCGCATCAACGTATTTCATATTTCGCGGTTGATTCTGCTAGTCCAACTAGTGCTGCTATCACTTACGTGAATTCTAAACTGCTTACGCCAGTGTTCATATAAATTGTTTACATGTGAAAGTGTTGGCCGGTGTTTATAGAAATTTGTGGCAATTTTTGTAATTTTTCACCAACAGAAGATAAGACGGTGAGTCCACAATTCTTATCTAATTGCTTTGAATTAATTATTTTCTGAAAACGTATTGTTATTTGCATATTTTGGTGCAAATATTCTTCTAGTTAACTGATTAGTTTTTTTTTCTATAGTGAAGGTTAAAATGTCAACCGTAAAGGGGGAATGGTGCGCATTTGTGGAGGCGACACTCGTCAAGGTGTTCAGACGTGTTTTAACAGTGCGCAAAATTCTAACAAAAGTATTACAAAAATTGTTCCCATTCATTGTTATCGACTATACAATAATAATGAGTAAAAAACTTAGTGATTTAAAAGTACCTGAACTTATAAAAAAGTTATCGGACTGCGGACTTGAAATAAAAGGTCTCAAAAAGTGCGAACTAGTGGTTCTACTAACAAAAGTAATTAATAATAATAGTATCATTAAAAACTACGCTACATCGCCGCCAAAGTTTTATAAAAATGTATCCGTTGACATCGTACAAGATACGGAACCTTCTACCAACTCTACTGCGAACGATTCACCAGATGATCTTATAAAATTGGATTATCTAGACCTCAAAAAAGAATTGTGCAAACGGAACGATGAAATTAATAAACTGCATAAATTAAATAACGAACTCTCAAAGAATATAGAAAAATTAATCGCCATAAACGCAAATTTAAAGAACGAAATAAATACCGTTCAAAATGAAAACCAACATATGTTGCCCGAATGCAAGATATCTACAGGAACACAAATCCACTCTTACAAAAGCACTAACCAAAACCAAAAAGTTAAAGATAAAGTACTGTTGCTTGCTGATAGCCACGGCAGAGATATAATAAGCGGATTGCGAAATTCGTGTCTTTACGATAAATACAATATGACCAGTGTAATTAAAACGAATGCTAATTTTACGCAAATTACAGAGAATATTGACAGTATTGCTAGTAGCTATACGTTTCAAGATTATATAATAATTATCGCAGGCACAAATGACATTGACAAAGGGGCAATAAACCCCTCAACCAAATCCATTGTGAAAGTGTTAAAAGCTTCTGTAAAAACAAATATTATTTTGTGCACGGTACCATACAGGTATGATAAAGAAAAATCGTACAATAACATCATCTTCAAAATTAACAATAAAATATTCTATTTGACTAACGCGTATAAAAAATCTCCATATAACTCGGTTCAGCTGTTAGATATAAACAAACACAGTTCTCGCAACTCATACACCTCCCACGGACTGCATTACAATAAACGAGGTAAGAAAGAGCTAGTAACTGCGTTGATAAATAAAATCAAAAATTTTCAAAACTATAGTGAAAATAGTGCAAATTTAATTACCGTAGAAACAACTAAAATAGACAACAATCAAGAGTCCTTGCCAATGAGTCCCTTAAACACTTCAATGCATAACTCCACACCATCAAAGACGACAATAAATTTTTCCCAGTTTGTGCAAGATACCAATACTCAAAGTGAAAATGTAAACGACGAATCATCGGATGAAAATAATTCAGGTTTGAATGTCAGTAATATTGATAGTAGTAGTAGTAACACTTGTTCAGATGGAAATACTGTTATTGCAAACTTGACCGATAATGAAGATTGTTTTTTATAGAGAATAATTTTCGTAAAATCAGTAGTAACACCACATGCAAAAAGCATTTATTAAATTTGTTTTCACTAAATGTTCAGTCACTACGAAATAAAATTAACGAATTGGAAGTAAATTTAGCAAGCTTAAGATATAGTTTCGATTTTTTGTGTTTAACTGAGCACTGGTGTGAACCACATGAAAACCTGAATTTGCTAACCGATTACATATTAGAAGATTTTTACAGTAGAAAATATTTTAAACACGGCGGTTCTGCAATATTCGTTAAACCTAAATATACAGTAAATAAAATATCCTATAGCAGAAAATTATCAGAAGATCATCATTTTGAAAGTTCAGCAGTTACAATAAAAGAATTAAATTTAGTCATAATATGTATATATAGATCACAAAAAGGTGACATTAGTAAATTTATAAATAAATTAGACGACTTATTAAGTAATATTAACTCTAATAAAAATATTATACTCTGTGGTGACTTTAACATTAATTATGTAAAAGACACTCGGGCCGTAAAAAGTCTGAAACACATACTACTCAGTTACAACTTGTCTATGTGTGTAAATGGTTTTACAAGAACTACAAATAAAAGTTCTACCGTAATTGACTATATGTGTACAAATATGGAAAATATAGCTTGTAAAATAGTAAACTTAGCCATATCTGATCACAATGCGATTACCTTGAGTTACAAGTTAAAAAAACCAAAAAATATATCACACAAATATGTAAAACGACGTACTTACCCCTCACAAAATTTTATTATTTTTAAAAATACTTTACTTGCTACTGACTGGTCTTTTATGCACGAGGTGAATGCTGATCATTATGATATTAAATTTAATACATTCTATAGGATATTGTGCGACACCCACAACTTAAGTTTTCCAGAAAAAAAGATTAAATTTAGAGAGGGAAAAGGTTGGATAACCAAAGGCATTAAAATATCGTCTAAAAATAAAAGAACTTTAAATTACATACGGAATTTTACCATAAACCCCCTTATTCACGACTACTATAAAAAATATTCAAAGACATTTAAGCGGACGGTAGCTTTGGCCAAAAGGAAATTTCTGAAAGAGAAAATACTAAATTCCAATAATAAAATCAAAGCAACTTGGGATGTTATAAAAACTAGTACAGGTAGACAAAATAGTAAAAAAATAGATAGTATTAATTTAAATGCTGATGGTAAAATTATAAACAATGCCGTCCAAGTAGCAGATACACTAAATAGACATTTCGTAAGCGTTGCCTCCAAATTGACTGTAAATATTAATCAAACTTTAAATACCGTTACAGAACTTAAAAAATATTTTACCGATAATACAAGTACTTTTTTCTGCTATCCCACAGATGAAAATGAAATAGCAGCTATAATTAAAAATTTACCCAATAAATCCTCGACAGGCTATGATGAAATTCCCATCAAAGTCTTTAAAAGATGGCCAGATTTTATGAATAAAATTCTTTCGAACCTTATAAATGAATCGTTTACTAAAAGCATCTTTCCGGACGCATTAAAACTATCAATTGTTGTACCAATTTTTACAAAAATATCAAATTATAAGTAATAATCAATATGGTTTCTGCAAAGAGAAATCAACCCAAGACGCGATTTTAAATTTTCTAATTCCGGTTTATGAATCCCTGAACCAGAAAAACAACGCAATTGGAATTTTTTGTGATATTTCCAAAGCATTTGACTGCGTAAATCACAATGTTCTTTTACAGAAATTGGAGTGTTATGGAATAAGAGGCGCGGGGAATAATTGGATTAAATCTTATTTACAAGGCCGTCATCAGTTTGTTTCATTACGTAGTGAAAATGAGCCAACTTTGCAATCTAGTAGTTTACCCGTTAATAGTGGAGTTCCGCAAGGGTCAATATTAGGACCCACACTATTCTTGCTCTATATCAACGATATAAAATTTTGCACTAATTACGGAAAAATTACCTTATTTGCGGATGATACAAATATTCTCTTTACTCATCCTAATATGCAAACATTAATAAATCATATTGAGACCGACTTGAAGAAATTAAAGCTTTGGTTTGATTCAAATTTACTATCCTTAAACGTTAAAAAAACAAATTTTATAGTTTTTCACCCCCGACAAAATCATATTTTAGTACCTACCATTAATATGGCCAAAAGCTCAATTTGTAACGTTCAAAGTTCAAAATTTCTAGGTATTTTAATTGATAACAATTTAACCTGGACGCCTTTTATAAATAATCTTGCAGCCAAACTTACATCGGCTTGTTACGCATTAAAAATTGTTGCAAAATCTGTAGACTATAAAACTGCGCGTACGGTTTATTTTGCGTATTTTGAAGCCTTAATTAGGTACGGAATTGCATTTTGGGGTAATACAAAAAATGAAAATTTTGATATAATATTTAGAATTCAGAAAAAAGCCATCAGAATAATTGCAAATTTAAATAAATATGATCATCGTAGAGAAACTTTCAAAAAACTTGATATACTTACACTTCCATCAATATACATATTTGAAACTTGTTGGATGATTCACAAACATAAAAACAATTTTAGAACTAATAATCAAATCCACAATTATCAAACAAGACAAGTTATCGAACTTTACCTTCCTAACAATGTAAACAATTTATTATTTCAAAATTCACCGGTATGTCTAGGAAAAACTTTGTATAATAAGCTACCGGATAACATTAAAATTTTAACACAACCAAAAGTATTTAAAAGAAAACTTAGAAAGTGGTTAGTACAATATTCCTTCTACAGCATTAATGAGTACAAATCAAGCTGATCCTTGTCTCGTGCATCTAAGACAGTCAGCGTTTTATTTTTATGAATTTCATTTTTGCATGTGTTATGTTAAGTGTTTAACCGACGTAGATTTGCATTTAAATCGCATATGTGCTGTGTTATGTCTATATTTATGATTATTTTTAATTTATTATATATGTTATTTCTATTTTGTAACAACACACAGTGTTTTTTAACAATAAAGAACTACTACTACTACTACTACTACTACATGATTACCCCACATACAATTAAATGCTAAGTAGTAATATTTTGTGTTCTTTTTTTCAGATGCCGAGAAATTACACACGTAAAACTGCTATCCTTGCCTACACGCGTGAAGATCTTGAAAATGCAATAAACGCAGTTAGAAATGAAGGTAGAAAGCAAAGCGAAGCAGCGAGAAGTTTTAATGTTCCCGAATCTACTTTAAGAAAAAGGCTGTTGGAGAATACGCTTAACGCACCACGTCTAGGACGTAAGAGCGTGTTCACTGAAGAAGTAGAATCAGAATTAAAAGATTATGTTCTTATGCTGGCAAAATTATTTTATGGTTTAACGCCTAAAGGACTCAGACAAATAGCATTTAGATATGCTGAGCAGAATAATATCTCTCATACATTTAATAGAGAAAGCCGTTTAGCCGGAAAGGATTGGCTTTATGGCTTTTTGAAAAGAAACCCTGAGATTAAACTACGACAGCCTGAAGGAACAAGTCTAAATAGAATTGCCTCGTTCAATAAAGAGGCAGTTGACATATTTTATTCCAATTTAAAGACCATTATGGAAAAGTATAAATTTGAAGCAAATAGAATCTTTAATATAGACGAAACGGGCGTCACTATGGTGCAGAATAGATGCCCAAAGGTCTATGGACCTAAAGGTGCCAAAAAAGTAGGGGCAGCTATTTCCGGCGAAAGAGGGAGAACTATAACAGCTGTTTTTTGTGTGAGTGCAGCAGGAAATTACACTCCCCCTATGCTGATATATCCGAGAAAACGAATGCCGTCTACTCTCCAAAAAAATGGACCAATTGGGGCTCTGTACAAATGTTCGAAGAATGGGTGGATCAACACTGATCTCTTTATTGATTGGCTGGCCCATTTTGAAAAACATGTAAAACTTACTGCAACAGATCCTGTTCTTTTGGTTCTAGATAACCACTCGAGCCATACCTCAATTTCA
Organism: Ctenicera cuprea; assembly: GCA_958336395.1. NCBI lineage: Eukaryota > Metazoa > Arthropoda > Insecta > Coleoptera > Elateridae > Ctenicera > Ctenicera cuprea. The sequence goes on from OY284494.1 coordinate 18,573,846, forward strand.
TCATACAATTTTTGTAAAGAAAAGAACATCCATATGGTATCACTTCCACCACACACATCGAATCATCTGCAGCCTCTGGATTTGACCTTCTTCAGTCCTCTTAAGATTACTCTCTACCGCGAATATGACCTTTACTTGTCCACTACAGGTCATCAAAAAATAACCGAATATGATGTAGCTGAACTTCTAAATAAAGCTTTTATGAAAGTCGCTACAATGGAGTAGGCAGTTTCCGGTTTTCGCACGTCTGGAATATTTCCTCTCGATCCGGATAGATTTGACGAAGAAGATTTCGCTCCTGCCAATGAAGTAAGAGAGTTCACAATTGAAGGAACACCGGAACCAGACACTCCTACAACATCTAATTCAAATAGTTCTTATAAGTTGTAACATCTTGAAGCGGTTGAAGAAAGACCGACCGCTGCGCTCTGCAAGCATAAGTTTGGGTAAAATATTCGAACTGAATCAAAGGAAGGGCGGAAATTGATATTTGAAAATATATTAATAACTCTAGAAGTATTATTTTTAGCAAGAAATTACTCTTATTAATTTGCATTTAGAATTTCAAAACCTTTCTGATTTTAAAGCCAAAATGCCACGTTTACATTTAAAAAAAAGTTATTTTTTACCGTGGCCGCCATATTAAAATTGGAAACTCAAGTTTTTTTCTTAAATACAATCGAGAAGAATTTGCCCTACAACTTTGCTTTGGGTTTGCGAGTCTATCTATTAAAATAAAAAAGTTAGCGTACACTGAACATTAAACGACTAGTACAAGAATACAACTGCTGTAGAAAGTATGTGAAATTCTTCTAAGGACAAAAAGATTATTGTGGGGCAAAAATTCGATTTTTTTATTTTTTGTAAAAAGATTCTCCTAGAGCAAACAAAACAAAAAACCAAATTTTAAATTTTTTATCGAAAAAATTTGGGGGGAGGGGGAACAGTAGCTCCCCTAAATATGAAATTATCGAAAAAATATTATGATATTCGGATTTTGCTATTGATGATAAGCTATATTGCTTTAACAGAAATATTTTATTGCCCCCCGTTAAATAAATAAAAGGGTACCAATTGTCAATTTTCAAAAATTCATAGAGGGCGCCACAGTGAAATTATAACAATGAGCAAAAAACAAAATTGTAGCAGATGCCTATCTCTATCAGCTTAAAAAGTTTAAACAAAAACGTGTGGGCAGTTTTTGAGAAATTTTTTTTTGAAAATTTCAAAAATTTTGGAGTGGTGCCATTGAGATCGTTTTTCGATTTTCAAAATTAATGATATTTCATGGTATAGTACCCTTAAGGGGCTACCAAACAAGTTGTAGTTGATCCCAAGCAAACAACTGGTTTTTGAGTAAATGGGCGTTAAAGTCGAAATTTTCAAAAATTCGTAGCGGCCGCCATGTTGAAGCTAGAGAGTTCGGTATAAAAACGTTTGATTTGTTCTAAGGCTTTCTATAATGCTACCAAAAAAACATACCTAACTTCCGCTTCCGGTTTCGGATTCTTTTTAAAAGCTTATTTTGCCGATGAATTTTTGATATACCTCCTCATTCCAAAGCACATCGAAATCGGTCCAGCCGTTCCGGAGATATGAGCGTTACCCACACACACACCCACCGACAGACAGACATTTTTTAAAAACCACTTTTTTAGGATCCTGGAAGCCCAAAACATGTATTTCCGTCAAAATCTCGATTTTGAAAAATTGCATGAAATCAATACTTCCCTATACTGAAAGTATAGGAAAGTAACTGAGTAAATAACATAGTTTTTACAAAATTAAAGCAAGAACAAAAGTAAAAAAATTATAACGCTCAGCGTCGATTTTAACTGTGCAATGTGATATCATGTACCATAGATAAAAAATATTTGTACCGTCTAAACTAAAGTATAGCGCTGTAACTTCGGCTAGCCGCATAGGGCAGTAGCACGGCAGCCGACCGCGTCTTACATCTGATTAGAGTTCGGACTAAAATCGCCGTAAAAGCTTTATTTTAAGAGTTAACCATTTTTTTAACTAGAGCTAATTGATGCACGTAGTTAAAATCACGTAACTGTCGGAAAACACGTTATTGATATTAAAAAGTATCGTTTCGTTTCTTAAATTTTAAAATAATTGAAAATTCTCCTAGACATGTTTTTTGGGAAAACGAACATTTTTAATTCTTAAACTAGAATCTTATAGGACATTTAGAACAAATCCAACGTGTTTTACCAAACATTCTAGCTTTAAAACGGTGGCCGCTGCAATTTTTTGAAAATTTTGACTTGAACGCCTATTTATTCAAAAACAAGTTGACAGATCGGGTTCAAATTTTTTTATCGTAATAGCCCTTAAGGGACACCATGTTACTGTGCACAAAAACTTTTGAAAAGCTAGAAGCTATGAAGTGAAGTATATTTTCAAAAAAATATTGTTTAAAAACTGGCCACACGATTTTTTTTAATATTTTGTAAGCTCATAGAGCTGGTAATGAGCTATATTGTGGCTCGTATGTGGGACGCATTCTATGAACTTTTAAAAATTTGTGTTTCAACCTCTTGTCTCCAAGACAATTAAAAAAATAGTCCTTAGTCTGTCTTGCGCTGAATTTTCTTTATCTCCATACATTAACAAACTTAATGCTGCTTCTGCACCAGCAGTCCTTAGGAGTACCGCATAAGTAATCAGTTTTAAAATTTGAAAAGTAGGCAACATGAACGCCCTTGGTAATTGACGTCACAACTGTTCCTGGTATTTAAAGGAAATGACAATATTTAGAACTTTGAAGTACCGCTGGTAGACAAGGGGTTAACGCCTATTTGTTAAAAATCGAGTAATCAGATCCGGATGAAGTTTGATCATGGGAGTGTCCTGAGCGTACAAAATAATATGGGAAGTATATTATAGCACTTTTGAAAAGATGGTCCTAGCTTTGGACTTACAAACTATAAAATGGCAGATTCGCACTTTAGATAAGGTATATTTAAACTTTAAGCTTAGCCACTATAAAATGGCACATTCCCACTTTGGATAAGGTACATTTAAACTTTAAGATAAGTATTTATATGTTTCTATTTAACATAAGTATTATGTTACATAAGTTCTATTATTATGTACGCACTTTAAAACAGACCAAAATAGAAATCAATAACAAAACAAAAATTCTAACCTTATACAAAAAGAATTCACGAAAACTAATTATTATTGGATTATTAGGGCCTTTTTAGCTATGGATGGCCGTCCTCTCTTTCTCTTTTGCCCAAGAGGTACACTTTTCGCTTCAAGGGGCACCTTTGCTTGTCCCAAAATGACTAACAGACCTAAAGAATGTTTGCATACGTACTGTTTTAAAAAACTTGAGCAAGCGCACCGCGGCATCATCTTTTCATTTTCAGAATAGCAAGTTATTTTCATTAATTTACGAGCTTTGCGGAAACTATCAAAACTTTCCCATTTCAAATAGGTATCCTTCCAGATCTGCACTTCTTCTTGTGTCAAAACTTCTTCTGTAGCATTCGTTGATTTTGTATAAAAGATGGCCTTTTCATCCTCTTTTTCTTCAAACATTTTCGGTTTGAGTCTAACCCATTGATAAGCATCAGTCCAAATTTTTGTTGTTAAATTTATGGTTGAAGCAAATGGCTTGTGATTGGGGTTTTCCGGATTACGTTCATATGACCATTTTTCGACTAAAGATCTTTTCAAAACTTCCATAAACTGACCCACAGGAAGTCGCTCTCTTAGAGTGTGTTCCTTTTTTATAATGGCGTTTGTTGATTCCAGCCCATTGTTAGTACTTGGAAATTGATCACATGCATCTTCATACCAGAATCGATGTACTCCAAGCCATGTCTTTTCGAAATACTCTACCAAGTCCTTTATATATATAGAGTCACCCATATCATTCAATTTTTTTTTAAATAGACTTGTAGCGACTGTAAAAGTTTCATCGTCGGTGCAAAGTTGCAGAGCATAAATATCTCTACTAATTTCATTTTTTTCTTTTATCTTCCGTATCGTTGACTCAATGTTTTTCAAAACATGAAAGAAACATTGAAGTCTTCGAGCAGGTGTGCCAAATACTGCTTTAAATCCATTTGTGATTGCCATAATTGCATCTGCAAGCAATACATTTGGTTCCCAAATATTTCATGTATGTTTAAACACGATTGTTTCATTGCATTAAATATAAATGTGAAATCAACTTTTGTTTCGTTATAACAGACTGCAACAACAAGTGGGTGAAATACTCTGCAGAAGTCCGATGTTCCGACTACCAGTACAGGATAACCCTGCCAAACCAATTTGTATGTGGCATCGGCTTGGATTTTATTACTCATCGTTAAAATTTGCAGAAGTCTTTTGGTGGATAAAACAATTTTCAAATCCTGCTTCTGCGAGCCCGTGTCATCAACTTCGATTTTGAAATCTAAACAAAGGGAATATATTATAGCACTTCAACCCCTTCCTCTTTCACCCCTTCCCCTGGAGCAATATCGCCCAAAAACAATCCGAACCTGAACGTTTGGCAAGCATAAAGCAAACATATGGTCAAGTAAACAAACCAAAAGAACCATAGATAATAAAACGATAAGTTTACCTAAAACAAACGGCTGATCCTCATTAGTTGGAATTGTTGAGTTGGAACTGCACCAGTTGTGCAGTTCTCCTGCAGAAATAGTGGACGATCCAAGAGTTTTTGAGCGTACTGAAGTTAAAAATGTTTTTAGCTGCGATTTCACAGGTGGTTGCTCATTCCGGCTTCGGAAGGCTGCGATGATGGCATTAGGCTTTTTGATGCCGTCACTGTATAGCTGACGCACTAACAACTTTGCTGATGATGAAAGCCCTCTACTGTTGTCTACATGATTGGCATGCTCATCTTCTGTTTCGAAAAGAGTCACTTTCATACACTCAGAGTGGTACAATAAATACTTTCCCGCAGGACTTTCGTTCTTTCTGTATCGACCACCTGTACATCTGAAGGTAACTTTCAATCCTTCCGTTGATTTGCATGAAGTAGTTTTCTTGCAAAATTGTTCCCTTTCAATGAAGTCATCAGCTTCTTTCGCACTATTAAAAACGGGGAATGGCAGTTTAGAGAAATTGTTCTAACTTTGGACAGACAAACTATAAAATGGCAGATTCGCACTTTGGATAAGGTACATTTAAACTTTAACCTTACCTATTAAACACAGTTTTTTGATGCCACACTTTCTTCTTCGCGGGCTTTCGCTTCGCAGGAATTGCACTGTCCGTGTCGGATTCATCTTCATCAGATTGCACATTGACAATAAATTCTTTACACAGACTCATTATTACACTTCAAGCTGCACACCGTCGTTAACAAAGTTAAGAAAGTTACATGTCATCGTTTATTCGTTGCGTTCCGCACACGTTCGTCTGTATGATTCATCGGCTGCACGTTTCAAAGTGCAATGTATCGTTTGTTAGTGCAACCCTTTTTTAAGAGCGTATTAAAATTATTTAAAAGTGGAATATTTTTCTTTAAAGTCGAAAACTTTTATAATGAGCCATAACTATTTTTTAATGTTCTGACAGATTTAATAGGAGTTAATGTTGTTTTTTCACAGTGCATTTTCTATTTCGAAAGTGACATATAATTATATATAGTGCATTTTTTTTCTGGAAAGTTTGAAATATTTTTATATTGTTTCACTATATTTTTAAATATATATTATTTTTCGTGCATTACTTTTATAAAAAGTTTCAAATATTTTTTTAATGTTTATTCATTTCTTTTCAAAGCTATTTTGGTCTATTTTAAAGTGTGTATAATTCTAACCCAAATAATATTACAAGCTACGAGAACTTTCGAAACTATTAAAACTGCGAAGTGAAAAAATAACATTATTTTGACTTTTTTCGAAAACAGATTGCCCAAAAACTGGCTTAAAACTAGTTAGAATTAATTTAGTTCGTGTCCCAGCCCACTAGTTTGTCTGTGACGCCTGCCATGAATTTTTAAAAATTGAAAATTTATGCAGTTTTGTTGAATAAACTGAGGATTATAAAAAATTTGTATTTTAAGTGATTTGTAAATTACAAAAACCTAGAACAATTTCAGTTTCTAAATACAATAAGCCATACATTCCCCCAGTCAAAGTATAAGTTTAAGTAAGTAGACAGTGTATGCTTTAGTGTTTTAGCATATTGATCGGCCCACGATCGGAGCGAAGTAGTGTTTCTCTCCGGTGTGCAGGAAGAATGCATGGTTAGTTCTGTTTGCTTGTAGTAGATCGAACGTATATTATTAAAAATTTTACAAATTGATTTTATTTTGTCTGCGTTGGCTCGTAAGACGTTAATACTGAAATTATGAAGCTGAAACTATTTCTAAAGTATAGAAAAGCCCAGGCGAAGTGTTTCGCTCATTTTTATGTAAGTTTATATTTTTACTTTCTCATGAAGAAGATATTGGACAGATTTGGACAGAGTTTTTTTTTTTAGTTTTCTTAGTGACTTGTAAATTTTGCAAGGACCTATAAATGGGTGACGACCCCCCATGTTGGCTCTAAACCATTCGGTTCTGTCATTCATCATAGAATATATGAGTATATTAAGTTCGTTTATATGTTAAAGTCAAAAAAGTATCTTCAAGTTTTGGCATTTTTTAAAATACAGGGACGGAGTGCTGAAAAAGAAACAGATCATCTTAGCTGGTGACAGCACAGCACAATAGCCGATTTACCTTTACACTTTCAACAGTTATCGAACCAAATCAACATTTTTTCGACATTTAAAACATTAGAGCACTGTGGTCCATACGTCAACTATTGTTTTATATAGTATTTCCAATGTAGTAAACTTATAATTAGAAAAAAATTAAACATGTATTTATTGACTTTAGTTTTTGCTTGATTAAAAATGGAGATATATGTAAAAAAATGTCCTAAAATCCTAAAAAATATGAAAAAACCTGATGGGATCCCTGCTAATCAATAAGTTGAGTGAAATTAGCTGTAATAGAGAAATTTCGATTATTAAACAAATTGCATACAATAATGGTTATAATACTCAACTTATTGATATACTAATTAAAGAGAAAAATTATAAATTAGCTATTCAGCATTCAGCTATCCAACTACTTCATCAGATAAATTGAAATACGCCTCAATTCCATATTTTGGCAATCAATCAGAAAAAATTGCCAAAATTATAAACAAAACAAATAAATGTAAAATAACTTTTAAAACAACAAAAAACGTATTAAACACTTTGTTTAATGCTAAAGAAAAAGCAGACAATTTACTAAAATCAGGCATCTACAAATTAAATTGCTCGCACTGTAATTCGGTTTATATAGGACAAACAATTATAAATTTTGATATTAGGTACAAGGAACATGTACGTTGTTACAAGTATAAACACTCCCATAAATCCAATTACGCTAAACACTTATTAGAACACAATCATTCAATGACATCCAATAACACTATAAAATTTTTACACTTTTGTGATGACAAACGTAAGTTGGATATACTACAAGCATTTGAAATTCATAAACATTTAAAATTAATTAAACCTTTAATGAATGAACAAATTGATCTCTTAAATTCACCGTCATTAGACGTTTTGGAATGAGAAAGCAAGTCATCTGGACGCAGATATAGAAAACCAAGATCAAGTTATGAAAATTTATTGTTCCTATAGCAACACCAACTGTTTACTTTTAATCTTGCCTTTGATAATGACGTGTAAACACGTTGAAATACGTATACAGCTAAAATACAAAACCTGTTGAAGTTAAGAATTGTTTTATTTACAATAAATTTTATTGTTGAATTTTACCGATATTTTAATTTCTATTATTATATTTTACAAAATTGTATTATAGCAACAATATAACTTCTTTTTAATAAGACTCTAATTAACTAAATTTTTTACTGTTACAATTGTCCCGCCGCTTGTTACAATCGTCACAGAGTCTGAGACAAATGTAATAATTGTCTCGTGCAGAACTTTTTTTTGTGAATGCAATATAATACCGTATGTTCAAATAAAAAATACATAAGGATTGGCCATGGAAAATAAAATTTCTGTCTTTGCGTGCGTTTATATTTTGTTTGTTTAAATTGTAAAGCATGCAAAGATAGAAATTGTATTTTCCATGGCCAACACTTATGTATTTTTTATTTGAATATACGGTACAATGAAATCATTACTACTGCAATAAATAATCGCAGAGACATTCATCAATTCAAATATAAATTTTGGTAGCCGAACATTTTACCTTTAACACAAAACGTGTTACAATTTTTACTGTTCTCCCCTGCAACTAATTGTTTTTGGATACACTCTGTATAGGAATACGCTTCCAAAGTTATTAACTTCGTAAATTAAACTCTAGGTCTTAAGTCTTAGTCAAATACGAAATGCTTTTTTAATTTTAAGATTATTATTTTGGAAAATCTAAGTTTAACCGAAACAGTTTTGTTTAGATAATAAAAGGGACGTACAACTGCGAAAACAATTTTTTTAATATTAATTTGCAAAATGTCATCTAAAACAACTGTGAAAATATTTTGTAATTATCCTCAAATGTTCATGGAGGTCGTTCTTGGTAATAACGTGCGTAATTTATTTGTGCCGCTATGTGTATTTATCTATTAGTCGTACCAGTGTAATTTAAAAAATACCATTCAGAATAGTCATAAAGATAATACAAATATCTATCTGTAAAGGTAGAAGAAACATTTAAACAGAAGTTTGAATTTTAGTATCAAACAACAAAGGAAAGCTGGAATCAGACGGTAAAACGCACTACCGATTCCGTGCGCGCTCATTCGTCTCGAGGTAATGCTCAGTGCAGCGTCGCGATCCGAGCTTTCTTACTGCGAGCTTTGAGCTTTTATCTTTGAGCGGTCGTTGAAAAATCCGGTGACATTTAGAAAACTTCCACATTGTATATATTAATGGTATTTCCTGCATATCTGTGTAGTTTTCGAGTTCCCTTACGTGTTCCTTCTATTCGTAGCTGATAAAGACCTAAAAAACTTTAGTGAGTGGTTCTGACGCACTTTTTCAACGTGGTCCTCTTACACAACGACATACTATCAAGGCGTGTAATTGATGTGAGTGGCTTTTAATTTGATTTTCTAAACTTTTTGATAATTTTATATTGTCATTAATAAAAGTTGTTTAAATTTGGTAGTTTTATTGTTATTAGTTAAGATTTCTATGGAATATTTAAAAGAATACAAAAACTAATTGATGTTTTTTTAATTAAAATAATTTTGTAGATTAATTCAAAGACAATATAATATAAAAGTTATTATTTTTTAGGAATTGAAATAAATAATTAAAAATTTTGAAAGAAAACAAATTACTTGCTTTTATTATTTCTATTTGTTTCTAAAAATGTATACCACAAATTCTTTTGATATTCCATACTTTTATTCTTTGATCCAATGTTGAAAATATTTCTGGCGACAGGAGTACTCTTATTTTAGTCATCCAACGCAACGCAAAAGGTATGCTACTAGTATTTGCAATGCAAGTACAACTTGTTGCGATATAATTAGTAATTAGCAATTGTACAGTTTTTTCTGCACTAGAATTTGTAATTGAAATTAATTGTGCAATGTATCCGCATACATATATGGAAAAGATCGCTTAGAAATTGAGGTAGATTAAGATTCACGCTTTAGGAAGTTTTCTAGTTTAATGGTCCGTAGACGGCTGAAATGAATAATACTAGAGAGGAAATTTAAAAGCTTTTAAAGTGATTTAATGTTGACGTAAAAACAACAATAAAATAAATTGTATACAGGATGTTAATGAATTGTAGGGACAAACTTCTAGGGCTTGCAAAACACAACAAAGCAAAGAACTTTTGTTAATAAACGTTCGGTCAAAAGTGTTTCCATAACGACGGAAATTAATACAGGATAAATAAAGCCCTCTTTCGCACTTTTCAAATTCAAATTAAATTAAAATAAAGTAATTAACAAAATGTTTCAAAACTAAGCAGCCATAACACAAACATACGAAACACAGAACGAAAATAACGAAGAAAATAATTATCAAAAAAATCACAGAACGGAAAAATCGAATTATAAAAGGCACAGAAAGCAACGAATGCAAGAAAAGTCAAGAAATATCGAATTGTGTCAAAATTGACGTTATTTGAATGCATGTATGTCTAGATCGTCTTTTTTTCAAAATTCCGTGTGACCTGTGCAAAATAATTGAAAATGCAATTTGGGTTGCCTGTTTTCAGGTACTTCTTAAATAATCTTTAAAAGGCTCTATTTTCTAAAGAAAACACTTTTGACCAGACATTTATTAACAAAAGTTGTTTGCTTTGTTGTGTTTTCCAAGCCCTAGAAGTTTGTCCCTACAATTCATTAACACCCTGTATATGCAGATATTATTAACGTTATCTAAGGTAAATTTAAAGTTTACACCCATACAACAATTTTCAGTTAATAACAATTTGATGAAGTTGCCTTTAAATTTTTTAAATTTTCTTAGGCCTGTAAAAAGAAAAATGCTTAATTGTCTGCGTTGCTACACAACAGCTTACTTTGTACCGCTCAGCTCCTAAAGTAAATTTAAACAAAAATTTATTTCATTTTGCGTTTTAAAGCGGAGCTGTTTTGTGGCTGTATAAACTGAAACTGCTATGTTTGCACAATTTTGTGGTTTGTGGCCATAATGAAGTTAAACTGTTTTGAGTTGATTTAAAACTAGTTTTTTTGCTTTAAATACGACACCGGTATTAAAAAAAAATTATTTAAATTAATGTTTTTGCTTCAAAAGCAGGCTCACATGACGACATTTCAAAGTAATACTAACATGTAAGGGTACAGGCCGTTATAGGAAAGAAAATAGTAGTTAAATATCAGTTTTTTGGATCTATGTGATCTAGTAAATTACAAGATATTGGTTAAACGTCAACAATCACATTGTACTCTGTGGTAACTAAAACATTAAAATTGTACCTGTAGCTCACAATATCTTAATTACCTTTTACTCTATTACTTTTCATACAGTAAAAAATGGGCAACACACGTCGCTGGTACTTTTATATACTATTTATGTTTTAAATATTCTCGCGTCAATAAATGATTAAATAACATTGTTTTAACAATAATATGCAGCACACTAGCATGTGTACGCAATTCAAAAACGTTTGTGCAACGAATTTCAGGAGTCTAGAGACGTGAACCATAGTATATCGTTGTAAAGGTCCTCAGTTCGGTTCTCGCCACGGGCGTACTTTTTTTAATTACTCTTGTCTAATACTTTTTTTTCTTATTGTGTACATAGTGGCCCGCTACTGTTTATGCTACATGTGGTGTTTACCACCCACCCATAGGCAGACGTTTTTGAAAACGACCCTAAAACGTCTATTTCCGTTGAAATCTAAAATTCGAAAATTTGCCGGAAATATAACTTTCCATACTTCAGCAGAAGTATGGGAAAGTAAAAAGTGGTGAAGTGAACTTGACTTCTCCATACTATATATTAATACTTACCGTATTTGTAAAAGTGTAAATTTTACAATTACAACGTTGTCATCTAACTTCTGTTAGATTTCTAAGAAAACAATGTATATAGGCAACCCTTTTACAGCTGTCGTTCGCGACGTCAGCAATAATGATGCTGACTTAGTAATTGCAAGTATTTCGAATTTACATTGCTTGCAGTAGCCAACCAAATCCTAAATAAGTCGGCCAAAAAAAAATTAAAAGGGGGGACGTATAGCCTCACCAAATATAACATTTTTGACACACTGACATTAAATTTTGGTTTTACTAGCTAAGGTGGACAATTCCTTTTAATCAGAAGTTATTTATTGTGTCCCGTTTGATAAATAAAGGGGTACCAACTTTTGATTTCCAAAAATTCATACAGGGTGTTCCCGTGCAATTATGGTATTCAGCGAACAACCAAATTGTAGCCGATGTTTGGTTTTATAAGATTACAAAGTTTAAACAAAAATGGCCAGTTTTTGTGAAATATTTTGGTGATTATTTCAAATATTTGGAATTTACATTTTCTACAGTATAAAAGTATCTAAAAATCAACAAGAGATTTTGGTTTTACTAGTCCTGATAAGCAAATCTGCGAAAGAACAAAAAATTATTATCGAACCCCGTTTAATAAATATAACGGGGAACCCATTTTTGATTTTTTAAAATTCATAGAAGGCACCACGGTGAAATTATAGCTTAAAAACAAAATCTAATTGTTGCCAAATTTTAAGTTTAGCAGTGTACAAAAACTAAATAAAATCGTGCTGGCAGTTTTTGTTAAATAATTTTTTGAACATTTTCACAATTTTAGTGAAGCGCCATTGCGCTCGTTTTCAGATTTTCGAAATTTAATTTAATTCATCGTATACTATTCATAAAGGCCTCTCAAACACGTTGTAGTATCCCGATTAGACCCCTACTTTTTGAGGAAAAGGTCGGTAATGTTGAGATTTTCTAAAAATTGTAGTGACCGCCATTTTGAAGTTAGAGAATTCGGTTGAAAAGTTTTCGTTTTGCTTTAAGCACCTACTTCTCTCTGGTCCTGTGCATAAATTTCGAAAATTTTTTTTGGAACAACACGCTACCAAAAAAACATGTATAACTTTCGTAACCGGTTTTGATTTTTTTTGAAAAGCTAAATTAGACCTACAATGTCTTATATAAATCTTTAGTTGAATTTTTATCAAGATCGTTTCTTTACATTTGCCTTCAGAGGCGTCACACACCCACATACACACACAGACAGACGCCCAACCGCACCCGCACCCGCACCCGCACCCGCACCCGCACCCGCACCCGCACCCGCACCCGCACCCGCACCCGCACCCGCACCCGCACCCGCACCCGCACCCGCACCCGCACCCGCACCCGCACCCGCACCCGCACCCGCACCCGCACCCGCACCCGCACCCGCACCCGCACCCGCACCCGCACCCGCACCCGCACCCGCACCCGCACCCGCACCCGCACCCGCACTCGCACCCTCACCCGCACCCGTACTCGCACCCATATCCGGACCAGCACCCTCAGCCACACCCGCACCCACGTCCGCGTAAGCACCCCCACTCGCACCCGCACCCGCACCCGCATCGAGAATAAAACAAAATTTTGATAAATGAAAAGGCCAGGCGTATAATAATGGTGTATTTAATAAGTAGCGTCTTCAATTGTTTTTTAATTAGACATTTCGACGGAGAATGGAAGGAAGCACAAAAGAGGCTTTCAATCCTTATCTGATTTGGAAAGAAAGTCATATGCAGGATTAGACGAAATAGGAGGAAAATGTTACCGAGGGTGTTCTAAAAAAATTAGTCATAAGGAATACCATAGATTTCGGGGGAATTAAGATATGTCAATTTAACCAAAATTACCTATATACAAAACTGCTTCGTTTCAGAATTATGACTTCTTAAAGTAGAAGATAATGAAGCAGTTTTATTTACTATCTTTAAAACGGTTTGAGCTATACTATTAACATTTGAAATAAAAAAATTATTTTAAACAAGAAACATCACTACTAATTTAAAAAGTAGATATATAGAGGGGCGCCATGATTGTTTTCCGTGCCTCTTTAATTTGTAATTTTTTAAAAATTAGGTACACTGAAACCAGTGATTGGAACATTACTTTTTAAAAGTAATGCATTACAATTACTTATTATTTAGCCAAAAAAAGAATGCATTCTCATTACTAATTACTTTACGTGGAAGGTAATGCATTACAATTACTAATTACCGAAAAAAGTAATGCATTATTTTAAACATTACTTTTGTCGTTATTAAATACTACTAATAATTACACCACACAAAACACAATAATTTAAAAAAAAATGTATTCTACATATTCCGTGTTTAAATTTAACAACAATTGCGTTTCAAAATTGTTATCTGCTAGAGCGTGACGTTTCGTTTTAAAAACGTCTGCTGCCACAAAAGCAAAAATTAATCAACATCCAATTGAGCTTTCCTAAAATGTTACAATACAGATATTTCACACTGTACAACATTGTACATATAAAATAAGGGTAATTGGCAAAATGTATGAGTATTAGGTATAGCTACAAATTTGGAATTAATAATAAGTAAATATCTGTAACATTCAAATAATAGGATAGTTTTATACTAGGTACTTAATACTTACCACAAGATGTTTTCTTAAATTAGACGATGCTAATATGTTGCAGGAAAGTATTTTAATTTTTGGAACACGAACTAAGTACCTCGTTCTCAACCAAGCAACAAATTTCCTATGAAACCTTACTTAACATTCCTTCACTCATTGCTGTAGGTATTACACATTATTCTAGGAAAATAAGGATTTTGTTGGTCCCAGGTTTACCCGGATTTGTCATGTCATGACTCATGAATGATATTCTGAATATCCTGATTATTTATTCTGTTGAATATGAAAGTAATGACAAAAGTAATGTATTTTTTCATCACATTACCAAAAAAAGGTAATGCATTCAAATTACTAATTACTCATCAAAAAAAGTAATGCATTACATTCCTTATTACCGAAAAAAGTAATTTAATTACAGTAATGCATTACTTGTAATTCATTACTTCCAACCACTGACTGAAACCATGGAAAGTTTAAACATTTGGTATACAAAACTTTATATCAATTTGAAAAAGAAGTGTAACCTACGTTTGATGGTGTTAAGAAAAGTTATTAACATTTACAGTTTTGCAAAATGGGAATTAAATTAGGAACACTCTGTGTAATAATCTGTCGTTTTGAACATACCGCTGAATACTTTATAATGTGTTATAGCCTCTGCAAAATAGCGACGAATAAACAGATTTGGTATCTAAAATATTAATTAATTATTATTAGTCCCCAAATGTCGTAATTCTTGAAAAAAGTCAAATAACTCGAAAACTAATTTTAAAATAGTAGTACCTTTACAGTTTTAGATCAAGAATTAAATGTAGACTTAAAAATGCAATAATAAACATTGTTTTTTCTTTAAACTTACAAAGTAATTTGATGTATACGCATAATTAAACACCCAGTAAAATTGGTAATAAGTTCAGGTTATGCAGCAGTTAATTATAAACAACTTTTGTTCAGTAAAAAAATGGATATTCTAAATAGTTTAGGAAATAATAGTGAGGTGGCACTTAAATGACTCACCCTGTATAATTTAAATCATAAAAGTAGATTTAACTCAAAATCCGTTAGGCCTAGCGACTTGAACCAAGAGTACCTTTTTAATGTATTTTTATGTGATAACCAAGATTATTGGTCAAAAGCTCAAAAATTCTCAAGTTGAACAAAACATATTTTAGTGCCTCCCCCCGTATAGGAACGTTTTCTGTTGTCCTACCCAAGTGACAGTAGTAAAAAAATTAAGCTAAATGAGCAGTGTGAATACAAAATTTCGAAATCCTAGCGCAGTGGAAACTATGGAAAATATCTTTAAAAAAGTGTTTACTACGTCTCCCTTTTAGGAGGATGTAGTTCTGTAACGAGGAGTTTTTGGACCCATGCTTATCGAAACTTTTTTACTTATTTTGATGCTTAATTTCATTGAAAGTTCTAGGTGTAGGTAAGTGTAGGTAGTATGTAATTGTGAAATTCTGTTTTAAAATTAGAAATACTTTCAGGTTTTATGTTAAAAATCATAGTTAAAATACCACAGCCAAATAAAAGAGAATAAACCGATTTTTCGAAAAGAAACAGTAACTAAAAATTCTACAAAACTAGGAAGTTTTTACAGCATTAGTAGTTTGTTGAATACAGGGTGTTAATGAATTGTAGGGACAAACTTCTAGGGCTTGCAAAACACAACAAAGCAAACAACTTTTGTTAATAAATGTGTGATCAAAAGTGTTTCCTTTCAGGGATAGAGCTTCTTAAAGATTCTTTAAGAAGCGCCTAAATGTAGGCAACTCAATTTACTACCTGCTATTTGTTTCCATAACGACGGAAATTAATACAGGATAAATAAAGCCCTCTTTCCCACTTTTAAAATTCAAATTAACTTTAAAATAAATTAATTAACAAAATGTTTCAAAACTAAGCAATAGACAAAACCAAAATTACAAAGCAAAAATCAACTATTTGAAAAATTTACAATAACTAATTCAAAAATTAACAAAATTTTAGTAAATGTTCAAAATGTCGGCCCCCAGCATCTACACACGAAACACATCTACGAAGTAAATTCTTGCGCACCGCTCCAAATATACCAGGAGTGTGTTGAACTTCTTCACATGCAGCAAGAATACGCGCCGTAAGTTTCTTCTACAGTTTCAAATGGGGTAGCATACACTAACGTTTTAACATGACCCCATAAAAAGAAATGAGGTCAAATCAGGAGAACGTGGAGGCCACGCCACATGGCCTCCTCGACCTACCCATCTGTTAGGAAAAGTGTTATTTAAAAATTCCCTGACTTCCGCCGAAAAATGAGGTGCACCATCGTGCTACAGCCACATTTGAGGTGAAACATCTTCCAAAAGTTCAGGCAGTACATGGCGCAAGAAATTTAAATAAATTGCTCCTGTTAACCTTTGCGGTAGCAGATATGGTCCAATGAGTTTATCGCCAACAATCCTGGCTCAAATGTTCACTGGGAATCTTTGCTGGTATCCTTTTTGAACCACAGCATGGGGATTTTCATCGTCCCAGATGTGGCTGCTTCTACTGTTGAATATTCCTTCTTTCGTAAAAGATGCCTCGTCACTAAACAGAACATTTAGTTGGAATTCTGGATCCTCATTACACCGCCGCAGAAATTCCTGGCAAAATTCTACCCTTCTGGGAAGATCTGCTTGAACCATGGCTTGTACCTTCTGTGGATGAACATGGTTCACTCCCATTTCATGAGCGATGGCTCTTGAACTAGTAGAAGGATTTTTTCAGCCACTCTCTCCCAAACTTCTTCCTCAAAATCCACCGTTCGCCTTGTTCTGGTAGCTCCACAGTTGTGTCTGTTGACAACGAATGTACCTTCCTCCCGCAGCCGACGTGAAACTACACTAAAGGCCTTGTGCGATGGATGATTCCTATTCGGAAAATGTTCTTGGTACAGGCGAGCAGCTTCGCGTGCGTTACCCCAAGCAGCTCCATACATCATGTCATGCTGTTCGGCAAAAGTATAAGTCGCCATAACACAAAAATACGAAACACAGAACGAAAATAACGAAGAAAATAATTACCAAAAAAGTCACAGAACGAAAAAAACTAATTATAAAAGGCACAGAAAGAAACGAATGCAAGAAAAGTGAAAAAATATTACAAAAATATCGAATTGTGTCAAAATTGACGTTATTTGAATGCATGTATGTCTAGATCGTTTTTTTTTTCAAAAATACGTGTGACCTGTGCAAAATAATTTGAAATGCAGTTTGGGTTGCCTATTTTCAGGTACTTCTTAAAGAATCTTTAAGAGGCTCTATTTTCTAAAGGAAACACTTTTGACCACATTTATTAACAAAAGTTGTTTGCTTTGTTGTGTTTTGCAAGCCCTAGAAGTTTGTTCTTACAATTCATTAACACCCTGTATAAATATAGAGAAAAGTAATTAGAGCCATGGAACTGTTCTAAACCTCTTCTAAAAATGTAAACTTTAAATGTCTATAACAAGTTGTAAGAGAATGTAATATTTTGTTTTGATTAGTGCACATAGTAATATGGAATGTTTCTAATAAAACTATGTTTTTATTATCATAAAAGAAAATTGAAAATCTGACCTTTTGGCAAGCATTTTATAGAATTTAACCACTGTGCGGTGTGCTAACCTATTTTCTGAACTGGTAACGTTAAATTCGTAGAGTTTTTCCGTTTAATTTTCAGGTTATAGTGTATCGATGACAGCAGAAAATAAGTCGCTTTTTTGGGACAGCTTAATGCGATAATTAACTTTTCTCGTCTCCACAACCCGTCTGACTTCAGTTCAGTCTAATAGAACGGATAGTGATAGATTACGACCAAAAAACCATTTAATGACTCGAAGGAATTGTTTTGTAGCGGTACAAGCTAACAATTTAGATGATGTTGAATGAGTTGTTATTTACTTTAAGTATTTGTATTAAATCCAGTTTACAATTAACATTCGTGTGATTTAAGGGGTTTAAAGCAATGTTATAGATTAATGCTCGGTGGAAATTTTGTAATGACATAATCTCATGTTTCTGCAGTCTATATTAACCTGTTACAAGCTTATATGGTAAGGGGCCCCCACTACTACAACCTACACATTTACGCGACCATTACATAAGGCCGATATTTCTTTGTACAGCGAGCCGCAACGTTTTTCGATAAATATAAGCAAAATTAAATACTTGACTGATTAGGTCGCTACATTATTCTTCTTTTATTAATTATTTGAACAACGCGGCAGCGGACGACTTGCAGGGTGACTACACACTCGAGAAGACAGGAATATGAGCCGGAGCGGAGCGGTGTCGGGATCGGAAACAGAATTAAAACGTTTTCTTTACTTATGCAAGTCAATGTCGCTAATATTTAATAATAAGAATATGAATATTTAAACAATATTCTAGTTCCGCCCTGCTGAAATTAGTAACATGGGCAATAGCGTAAGTACTATAAAACATTTCACGCGAAATACATTTAACGCGAGAAGTTAATACTTTATCCACAAAACATGACACTACAAAATGATGACGGCACACTCTTACACTTAAATATTAAGACCTGTAAACATCAGAAATTCCTTTGGCGGGTTAAATTTCATCAACTTTGATTTTGCTTATGGGAGTCAAATTTAGTTTACGGAGAAAAGGTCCCTGAAAGTGACCTTGAACAAATTCGCTGAAAAAAGTTTATTAATTCTGTCAGTGGTGCCTAACTAGGTTTTTTCATAATCAAAATTTTTGTTGTTGGTGGATTACTTTATAATGAAAAAAAAAAAGACTTTCCTTGAAGAAGATAAGTGTTCTTTCCTGCTGATCGATTTATATAAATAAGATCGAATTTTATTTTAAAATTATATGCAAATGTCAATACAAGATTTTTACTGCGTATTTATTACGTCCAAAAACATTTTGAAAATCTTCGTTAAGACAGTCCTTTACAATCAAGGAATTTTTTTTCCCGCTTTCTTTCAGAATTTCCTGAGGATTTGTTTGAAGCTTTTTTAGCAGGTTGTTTTTTTTAACATTTTTTTTCAGGGCTGTCTGTTTGCCTCCTTTTGTTTGTTTTTTTACAGGATTTCTATTCCGGGAGCAGCTCTCTTCTCCAAGATGCGCACGCTGGGTATGAAGTTACCCAAAAAAGCGGGTGGCGTAGCCCACATGTTCGGCTAGTTAAATTTGATTTTTAAATGTGTAAGATAGTGCATAACCTTTTGCTAGAAGGGTAGCGGTAATAATAAAATAAATAGAAACTTAATATACATATGTAATAGAATCAGTGGCGTAGCTAATGAGAAGTCTATCGGGCTAAAGTCCTCCCCTAGCACAACTTATTTTAATACATAAATGTGTATCTACAAACTGTATTTTAATATTTGAATTTATAGCGTAGGGAACGGTAATAGGGCAAATTAAAATAACTTTCTCGTTGGTATAAAGTTTAATGTATCTCAATCACGGTCTTCTGAATTAATATCGATTGATACGGCTTGCCGCATCAGGCGTTTTTTAATAAATTCTGCGCGCTACTAAACGATCCCTATAAAAAGTTATATGAGGTTAAGTTAGTGATCGGTTAGCGTAAAAGCGAAAAAATCAAAAAAAATTGAACTGCATTTTACTTCCAATTCCAGTTGTTATCTCTTTCCAGTTCTTGAACTCCATGAGGAGCATAGGGCTTCAACGTCGCGTCGTCATCTGGTTTTATTTTCTGCTCTTCCTGTCAGCTCGTTTCAGTTCCAGCCTTGGTCCATGACGTTTTACGTGGTCCTCTTCTTTATTGTCCCGGAGGGTTCCAATATAGTGCTTGTCTCGGTACATGCTTCTCTTCCCTTCTAAAAGTGTGTCCCACCCAGCTCCATTTGCGCTTCTTTATTTCTTTGTCAATTGGGTTTTGTTCTGCACTTTGCCACAACTCTGCATTGGTTATTACTTTTGGCCATCTGACTTTAGTATGTTTCTTAAACAGTTAAACATCTGTTAATAAAACATTGCAGTTTGCGTGTTGTAGCTATTGTTATTAGCCAGGACTCTTCTTTTTTAGCCATCCCTTTTTGCCCTTATAGCGTTGGGTGTCGAAGTTTTTCACGCCGGGTAGGCTCTTCGCTTATGTAATAGGAGGTAGCGGGGCTATGTGGCCTTTAAACCACTACGCTCCTGAAGCTTATGCCACCCGTCCTGCACATTCATTGAATGTCATTCACACAAATCTTTATTTTGTCTGTGGTTATGTTGTGTAGAGCTTTGTTACTTGTCTTGTTCAGCCAGCAATCAAGGCAAGCGCCGTTAATTTAACCCAACGTTGAATACTTATCGAACTCAATACCGATCCACAGAGTTACAGAAACATTTTCTGCTTCTTCCTAAGTTCGAACCGAGTACTCACGCATTGTGAGTCCGGTCTTCTTACCACTAGACCACTTGGACTACTAGCCAAGACTCATTGTCATAAATAGTACAAGTTTGACATTAGAATTCAATATTCTGATTTGAAGTTTGTTGGAGATTTTAAATAATTTACATATGCAAGTTTGTTGTACAAACGTCCCTTTGATCTTGTTAATTTTTTAGTTTACGTTTGCCTCTGCTTCTCCATCTTTCGTAATTATGCTTCCTGAGTAGCACGGTTTCCACATGATGCCCGTCGAGTGTTCGCGTTCTTCATTTACTCGGATTCGTACTTCTTTCGTTTTATTTATATTTAACACTTAATGTATCGGAATCCCGGTCTTCTTAATTAATATCGACTGATGTCTCTACACGGCCTGCCGCATCAAGCGTTTTCCAACAAATTCTGCGTGCTGCAGAGGCGCTACTAAACGATGCGTCAAAAGAGCCATGTGATATACGAGGTTGAGTTAGTGATTGATTAGCGATTTTTAACTTCCAGCGGATAAAAATTGTTCGTAAATTAAGATTAATGCACTACCAGACAATCATAGGTTATGTATTTTAAAACTGAAAACGGAATATTTTGATTTGGTTAATTCCTTGAACAGGTTAACACCACTTCTACAGTTAAAATTATTGTAACAGATTGAATCTGAGAATTAAAAAAATACCGGTGGGCGTATGCGAGGAAGGTCTAGCGGCGGTTTGTCTGACAATTTTTAAATTTATTTTAGTCTTATTTTAGCTCCAACCCATCTAGCAAAGAATTATGCCAAACCCAGTATTCATATATAAAAAAATTGAAACTTATACAATCTTGCTACAATTCTTTTTTTTTCTAATTTCACTGTCTTGAAAATATTAGGCAAACAAAGCATTATTTACCGAATTATAAACAGTCAGACATTTTGTAATATCGAGCATACGGAGTTCTGAAGCTGACATTCCATTTTAGTCAAGAAATAAAAAAGAACTGTTTACGGTTTGGAAATAAAACTTCGAATACGCTATACGTAACCCATTCGGGTGCATTTTAAGTTTTCTCGTTAGCTAGGATTTTTTTATACAATTTCGTGTATATCGCAACCAAATGGAAAATACAATTGAGAGATTTTCTTGTTATTTTCTTGCCGTTGCTCATATTTTATAATTGGTTGCAGAGGTTGTAGTGTACGTATCTATTGTATTGGAGAAACCAGCAACCTCAATAAAGCTGAAAAATGTAGGTATTTGCTTTACTGCGTACTATATAGAAACAGTTTTATTAAAGAAAACATCTTCTAAACAACATTGATATTATAGAAATGCGCAGTCAAAATAAGTTTTGATTTACGCGCAATTTCTATACCTTTTTAGTTAATAATTTAACCGACATTGTGTGCTACGGAAGAAACGCTATCATGTAATTTTTCAAAATCAAATGAGTGCAGAATTTTTGTTTGTCTAAAATTCAAATACGTTTTTAAAAATTTTTTTTAAACGGTAAGAATCTGTGCCCAACTGGTTGTGTTTTTGATCTTTTAAAATAATAGTTTAATTGTCTCTTTCTAGGAGCTAAAAAAATAAAAAAATATACATGATCTCATGAAATACAGAGTGGCTAGGAAACCCCCGACCACTTTTCTTGCGGCGGCCAAGAGATGGCGCTTTAGTAAAAAAAAAATTAAATTAAAATACTGGCAACAACGCAGAATCCAAGACGTTTTAGTTATTAAATACGCCCCATATTAAATCAAAACAACTAAAACGTCTTGGATTCTGCGTTGTTGCCAGTATTTTAATTTAATTTTTCTTTACTAAAGCGCCATCTCTTGACAGCCGCAAGAAAAGTGGCCGGGGTTATCCTAGCCACTCTGTATATAAAATAAAATAAATATTATATCTTCTAAGTGTTTCACATTGGCCTTGCGGTCAACCAGCGTCTAGCGAGTTCGGGCAACAGCCGTTCCTACTTCTTATTGGAGCTTTAATGACTTCCGCACTCTCGGCATGCAGCTGGCACGGCTGTAAAGCTACCGCCCGAACTCGCCGTCGGCAGAGATTGTAACCTTCCCTAATCACAGGCGCGTGTTTAAAATTTAAAACGTCAGTTGTACGACTACTTTTTTGGTGTTTTGCTTATATGTTGCTTTAAAAGTTAAATAAAACAACATGAAAAAGACGTGCAGTATAAAATAAAAATTATTATTTATTAATTATTTTTTTAAAGAGCTACAAAATAGATTAATTAGGAAACGGTGTTTTTAATTTTGGATTTCTAACTTTTAGAATTACTTAATATTTAATCTATTTTCAACAACAAAATTACAAAAAATTGCAAAAAAATTTAGTTTTAATATGTGTGGTATTCTGGGTCTAAACTTTTTGATTGTACGTTGTAGTATCGCTGGTAGTTAAAGGGCAAAGAATTATTTTTAACATTCCTTCTTGTAAAAAATGAAAATCAGTAATTACTTTTTTTTTTGTATTTTCTACGCTGTACCGTGCATGTTATGAATTAAAAAAAAGATAAACAGAATCAGGGTCAAGGAAAAAGTACATCAAAATATAACAAATAACCATCAACCAACCACTGCCACCCGCAAGCGTCAAAATTTCATAATATTGCCTAATTTTATTGCGTGGATATCCTTGTTTCAAAAAGGCACTTAATGCGGGGGATTTCTAATTATAAAATAAGTTTTTTAGTTTAAAAAAATACACTCTCAGAGTAAGTTACCTAACTCAATCGATTGATTCTATATTTCTTTATTGTTTGAAAGTAATCTGCGAGATAAATCTTGTATTTTTTTATAATATTCCTTTAATGTTCAAAAACACAAAAATTTTGGAAAATCATTTTACTAAAAATTGTTTGTACGCTCACCAATATGTGATTGTTTTTCGTTTGGTGGCTCGTCATTTTTTTTTAACTTTGCAAGTAGATAGATATGCATGTGGAAGCATAGTTAAATTTAATTGATGAGTCTAAATATGAACAACGGTATTGATGTAGGTATTCAAATTTCACAATCTTTACAGATTAAATGGCAAGTACAGTTTTTATTAATTTTTTGAAGAAAATACATTTCATGGTTATTTTTGGAGCGTACCGTACTTCCCAACCGTGTCCAACTGTCGAGAACGAATATCTTTTAATTTACTATTAGTGTTTCCATTATTTATCACAGTTAGCCTACTAAATAGCTTGCCCCTATTGATGTAAAAATCACTAGCGCAAACAGCACATTGACAAGCTAACTCTGCACAAAGCACGCCAATACTAAACAAGGCTGCGCAAGTCGTGAAATCTCCAATAAGAAGTAGGAACGGCTGTTGCCCGAACTCACTAAACGCTAGTTTCCGGTAGGAAGTATATAAAAAACTGAGAATTGGCTTTTTAGTTTTATTAGGTAATACGAGGGCGGAGTGAAAAGTTTGGTAAAATTGCTACAGAGAGCGTCAGAATCGCATATCCCAAGTGATATGTGTCAATACCATCTGTCACTAGGATAAATCAAAATTTTTAGACAGATCTGTCATTTAGTTCAGTTTTGACAGCCATTGAAAGCAGACAACCTCTCGTATTTTTGCAAACATGGAAAAAGTAATATTTTGGGTGTTAATTAAACATTTTTTTTGCGTAGAAATACCATTACGCAAACCAGAACAAAGCTTGATAAATATTATGGGGACTCGATTAAAATGATTCACAAGTGGTTTACTGATTTTCGTTGTGGTCGTACAAGCACAATTGATGCCGAACGTTCAGGACGCCCAAATCAGGTTACCACACCAGAAATGATTGCCAAAATGTATGATCTTGTATTGCAAGACCGCAGAATGAAAATGCGCGAGATAGTTGAGATAATACGCATCTTAGATGAACGTGTGCGCTATATATTACACAGACTTTTGGATATGAAAAAGCTATCCGCCCGATGGGCGCCGCGTTTGCGCCTAAAAGAGATTCGGCTCTAATGAGGAGATCATCGATGCAACAAACGCCTATTTTGAAGCGTTGGAGAAATCGTACTATTCGGAAGAGATTGAAGAATTGGAAAAACGTTGGACTATAAATGTATCGACCTAGAAGGCGACTACGTTGAAAAATAAATTGTTTTTTAGCCGAAAAAATTATTTTTTGTATGTTGAATAGTACTTCCAACTCGCACGTGGATTTAAATGTTATGTGAATAGACGTTATAAATCTGCAGAAAAACTTCTATTTCACTGCCTTAGATGCGGTAGAGAGAGCGATTCGTTTGATCATAGGAAGTAATCTTTTATAAATTGAGTCGCCATTTTGTAACGGCGAAAAACTTTTAATACAAAAATTGTTCAGTTTAATGGGACCTTTAAAATGAGGTATCACTTGACCGCTCGTTCTATTTAAGATTTTTGAGATACTATCTTTTGAATGTTTCCTCTTTTGAGGAGGAGAGGGGGTACTAAGATTTAGTTTTTGTCCTCATGTGGTACATCGTTGAAAAGCTAATTTATTAGACTTTATAAATCACTACTAATTTTCTTGGTACCATTGTTCATGTGCGGTTGGGTAAAGGTTTATGTAATGGCTGAGTTTTTGGTGCAATTGGCCGCCATTTTGAAACGGTTTGAGCTAGCAATGTTTTCTTTTTTTTAAGTTGTTGGGTTTAAAAAGACCTTTCAAATGAGGTATAAGTTGACCCACTTTCGTATTTGAAAATATCGGGACCCCCCCAAAACTACCCTTTCCGGAGCCAAAAAAATGTATAAAATTTTTACTGAATACCTTGGATATGATTTAGATAACAAATTTTTTATGTTATTCGTGTACGTTCTATAGTTTAGCGTAAAAGATAGTGCGTGAGTGGTCTGTTACACCCTGTACAAGTCGCGGATATGTTTCGACAACACAGAGAGAACAAACATTATTGAGATGGTCGGTTACACTTATTAAGTTAATATTGCTATAAGAATAGTGAGGTAACGTTAGAAAATAAGTACCGATTTCCCTTACCCATTTTATTAAAATATCAATTTTTCTGTTTTTGGCTCATATCACCCGAATGGATGCAAGGATATATCAAAAATAAAAAGTTTATCGTCAACTTTTTATTTTTCGCCCGATTAATTCTGTTATGTAGCATTAAAAAATAAAAATTATCTATTTTAAATAAAATAATATAAAACTGATTATACATAGGTATATCAAATACTTAATTACTTCAACAATATTAATTTATTTTAACCGTTGGCAATGGCATGTAAACATGCTTAAATACGTATTTTAGGTTAATATAAATAAATATTGTTAAAGTAATTCAGTATGTTATTTACCTTCTTTTTCTTATAGTGCCATACCTTATTCAGGGCGTTGGCTACCTCTCTCCTATGTCTGTGTTTGGTGCGCGGCGATAGATAATTTGCACAGACCGACATAAGGGACCTACACTTTAACATGGGCTCCGAACCACAGGAAGTGTATGCACTTCTTCTCCAGAGAGGTTTTATTGGGGAAAATCCACCTCGCTGGTTTCCCGTTGCCTTGCGAGGTAGAACGACCGGGCCGGAGATCGAATCCAAAACCGCTGCATCGGTAGCCCACGCTCTTACCACTGAGCTACGGCCGAAGTAACGAAGTAAAGCTAAAATTTATAAATAAAGTAATATAAAACTGATTGTTTTTTTACAGTAATAAAAAAAAGCGGATCTCATCACGGTTTTAACTCACAACCCCTTGCATACGAAACAGATTCTTTACCAGAGCGCGATGACGACACCTTAGCACCGGTTTCGCAACCGGGTACTTAAATGTAGGGAGGGCTTGACTACTGTTGAATAGTTTATTTGTATTAAAAAATCAAATAAATTGCCATCAGGTGATGTAAAAAATGTTATCATTCGATGTAGGGTAACTGCAACTAATAAAATTCTCCTAGGGACATAATGAACATTTTTTTCAAAATTTACATGTTAAACCGGCATGTTCCACCTAAATTGGAATTCAGTGTATGTATGCTTTAATAGGATGATTCCTGATGCTCTGAAGATGTAATTGAAAGTAAACATCAAACGGAAAACTATTATAATTAATATTTCCATAAACAGTTATTACTTTTTATCTTGTTGTTACTTGAAAAATAATTTTAGTAGTTAGTTGCCACATGATCACTAATGTTACGTTCTAGCCTTGAGTAGAATTTGTTGTATGTTTATGTATTTTATTGCATGACAATTTTGAATAATTCTTTGTTTAAAATAAATCTTTATCTAAACTAACCATTTACTTAGCACTGTATAAAATCATTTATAATATTAATATTTAATGGCATCGGCTACATTTAGCATCATTTATGAAATCTGTCCTATTTGTAATCAGCATTATAGCTGCATTAAACTTTAAATTAATTCTCATGGAAGATTTATATTGTAACAATAATATGATTCGAATAAAAATCTAAATGTAATTCTCCAATAACATCATTGTAAAATGTTAATTATATCATTTACAACCGGTTGCATATAAAGTTGGATGCAATTTAAAATTTTAAACTCAAATGAAAATAAAATTTTATATACATTTACAGTAGCATCCTGCTACTTGTATTTATGATTAGTTTTAAACAAACAGCTGTTTGAAATTGAAGTCGGGGTATCTCTTAAATGTTTCATAAAATTCCCATAATAGATACCGGGGTCTTAAACATTCCATTCAAATGCGTTTTTATCATGTTAAGGATATGAATAACGGAATAACTGTGTGAGGGTGTATAACACTTAAAACAAAGAAGCGAAGATAAGCGTGATAATTAGGTACACAAGAAATTCCATAGCACATTCCGCTTTATCGTGGAATACAATAATGAATAATAAAGGAACGGTATATTACACACGAAGGTGTGCCCCCTAATGCTATTCCGCTGTATGCATATTTCATTCTAGGCTTGAGTGGTTTAAAATGGAAAGTTCACAATTTTATTCATGAAGTGGAAAATACTTTCTTTTTATATCAATGAGGGCGCGTATGAAAGTCGCTTTTTGTTTTTATTTTCTTTAAATTTTTCTAGACGATCCTGATATCTTTCACCAACGGTATGCGGCCCGGATTACGTATCGTATAACTTTCAGGGAGAATTTCAGGCTTCAGATATATTTTTGGCTGCATTGGAATGAATATAAATTCTAAAACGGGGATATAGTGCTTATGGAAAAGTAAAACATTGTTTTTTTAATGATATAAGTTACCAAATTTTGATGCTTACCCGAAGCTCAGATTGTTAAGAGATTATGTGCTTGAAAACAGCGCAATGACTGGTTATTTCAGCGTTTCCCAAACTTTTAGGTTTCGCGGCCCCCTTTTGAAATGTGTTATGATATACGCCCCCCTTTCTAGCAACTTCCCTCATAAATGGCACCACAAGTACACCTTCTGTGACAATCAAGACAACAAATCAGTAATCGACTATATCATCACCAACCAAAACTTTCTGCCTCACCAAAATATAGACGTCAGAGCACTCACATCAGCTAACACCAGCACTGACCATAAAGGTAAGGTAAGTTAAGAATGCTCACGGTACCTAAGAAGAGACAATTCAATGTGCCGCAAGAAAAATTCAATATTGAATCACTAAACGACCACAGTACCATGACACTATATTCGGCGCGATGCAAAGAACATGCCACACAAAACCCCATCCAGGAAAACGATGATATAGAAACCAGTTGGAAGAAAATAAAAACTAATATAAGTAACGCCAGTAAGCAAGCTATTGGAACACGCACGGTAAAACAACGTACTTGATATATCAAAAAGCCATGGTTTACTACCGAAGTCAAAATAATAGCAAAAGAAAAGCAGAACGCATACTTAAAATACAAAAATTATCAGACACAGGAAAGCCATGAGAACTACATAACGATAAGAAATCGGGTCAACAATCGTGTACGAGAAATAAAAGAAGAATACTGGCGCAGGTTTAGCTCAGAGATGGAGCACGACTTGTATGGGTCACAAAAACGAATATGGAAAGTACTAAGAGGCTAAAAGAAAACAACAAACGAAATTATACAACTAAAAAGCATCACTAATAAAGCATTGGTAAATTATTTTGAAAAACTGTACAGGGGAAGACAAAATTTGCAATGAACAAATTAAATATGCTGGAGAACACATCGCTCAGGAATACACAAAGCTATTCAACAAAATCTTGAAAGAAAGGAAGATTCCTGAAGAATGGAGGAAAAGTACCACCATATACCCATCTTTCATCATCAAGAAAGGAGACAAGACAGACCCCGCTAACTATCGAGGAATTACCCTTTTAAGCACATCCCTAAAACTACCAACCAGCCTTATTGCAAACGAAATAAGCTCCAAAATATCCATAAACGAAAAACAGCAAGGTTTTAGGAAAAATCGCTCAACAACAGACGTCCATCATAAGACAGATTATAAAAAAAGCTATAGAATACAATACTTCGGCATATTTCTGCTTCATAGGCTTAACGAAAGCTTTTGATCGGATACAATTAAATGACGTCATCGACGTACTACAAAAAAAGAATAGTCTCAGAGGATACATAAAGTTAATAAAAGACTTGAACACAAGAAACACGACACAATTAAAAGTAAACAAAACACTAACAAAACAAATTACAACTACTTCCGGAATACGGCAAGACGACAGCCTTAGCCCACATTTATTCAACACTATAATGGACAAAATTATAAATGAAGCAAAGAAATCTGGTTCAGGATACCGGCTAGGACAAAACAAAATAAAGGTTGTGTGCTATGCAGATGACGCCACACTCATATCAGAAAGCGAAGACGACCTGCAACGAATGCTACACGCCTTCAAAATTCAAGCAGGGAAATATAACATGAATATTTCTACAAACAAGACAAAATCAATGACAATATCTAAAGATCCGCTTCGATGCAAACTTGCAATAGACAATACCACCATTGAACAAGTCATGTGCTTTAATTACCTTGGTGGCAAAGTCACGAGCTCCGGGAATCTCACAGAAGAAGTCAGACAACAAACAAATAAAGCAGCGGTCATATCAGGACATCTTAAACACACTAACTGGAGGAACAAACACCTTAGTATAGATTGTAAGACAAGAATTTACAAAACAGGCATTAGACCAGTGATAACCTACGGTGCCGAAACAATAGCAGAAACATCCGTATCAAAGAGGTTACTACGAACTAATGAAATGAAAATACTTCGAACAATAAGCAGGAAAAGAAACACTGAAATCAGAGAAAAGTGTAAAGTTAACGACATAGTACGTTGGATAAGAAGCCGCAGAAGAGAGTGGAACCAGCATGCAACGAGAATGGCAGAAGACCGATTAGCCAAGATAGCCAGAAATAATAAACCACATCGCAGAAGACCTATCGGAAGACCACCGAAAAGATGGAAGGACAGTTTGCAGTCCATCTCACAGGAACAACAACAACAAAACCAGTATTGAACAGGCACTATGCCTACGAAAAAAGGAAGAAGAAGAAGAAGAAATACAATCGTTAATGGTGAAGAGCGACCACAGTGTGTAATATGTTTAAATATTTTGGCTGTTGACAGT
The DNA here is from genome assembly GCA_958336395.1 of Ctenicera cuprea. Taxonomy (NCBI): domain Eukaryota; kingdom Metazoa; phylum Arthropoda; class Insecta; order Coleoptera; family Elateridae; genus Ctenicera; species Ctenicera cuprea. Next base: position 18,603,901 of record OY284494.1, read on the forward strand.
ATGAAACCAAATAAACTAAAGAGGCATTTGCAAACAAAGCATGAAGAACATGAAAATAAATCTCGCGATTTCTTTGTGAAGAAATTCAAAGAGTTTAGTAATCAGAAATTAGCCTTTAATAAAGTTTTGTCGTTGCCTCAAGTAGCTCTGCTTGCATCTTATAATGTTGCACATCGCATAGCCAAGTGCAAGAAACCTCACACAATTGCGGAAAATCGTATTCTTCCTGCTGCCGTTGATATGGTCGCAGCAATGCTTGGAGATAGTTATGCTAAAGAGATTCAGAAAATACCAGTATCAAATAATAGTATTAATAATAATAATAATAATAATAAATGCCTTTATTTAACAGAAATTCAAAATTACAATATAAAAGAAAGTACCATATGGGGGCGAAGTTCAGCTATGAGCGCTGTGAGAAACGCCCGCTGCTCTTCCACTTAACCCCTACTTCGCGGAATGTTAATTATTTACATAATTAAATAATAATCAAAAATAATAAGCATTTAAATAAATTAAATTAATACGAGGAATGAAGAAACTGATGGGAGGGACAATAAGGAAATAAAGAGGGAAGGAAAAGTAGGAAGGATACAAATTCCGATGATAGAGAAAAGTCCTAGAGTGGCCACACCTTGCAGTGATCCTGTCAGACAGGGATAATTCTGCTCGAGTCGAGTTTTTGTTGGAATAATTTACTTTTAAAGATTTTAATAGGTGATATCCTGAGATTTAAGGGTAATAAATTATAATGGTACGTGATTTGGTAACTGAAAGAGCGTTTGAACATTTCAGTACGATGGAGTGGTGGTGTGAGTAATCCCTTAAATCTCAAATTTAAAGTGTGCACATCGGTGCGGAAAGTAATTTTTTGAAATAGATAATTAGGTTTACCATTAAGTACGATTTTGTGATACAAACAAACTGCATGTAGATGCCTGCGATTTGACATATTTAACCAGCGGACATCAAACAGTTTGTGAGAGATGTGATCGAATTTGCGTAATCCAAAGATAAATCTTAAACATGAGTTCTGCAGTTTCTGAATCTTTTCAGAATCTGCAGAAGTCAAACAGGGACCATACACAGAATCACAGTAATTTAGTTTGGACAAAACTAATGAATCACACAAAATTTTCCTAAGTTCTCGTTTTAAAAAATGACGATTTTGATAGAGCAGTCTTAAAGTGTTATAACCACTACTGATACATTTATTGATGTGTGATGTAAATCTTAAGTCCTCATCAATAATTAGACCTAAACTTTTTGTTTCTTTAACTAACTTTAGCTCAGAGCCATCAATATGAATTTTAATTTGGGGTTCTAAGATATTTCTGTCGTTTTTTTTAGAGAATAACATTAATTTTGATTTATTTGGGTTTAATATTAAAGAATGTAGCTTGGCAATATTGAGAAGGGATTGTAGGTCTTCGTTGATTTTATCACAATTACTAATCGCCTCATTAGCAATAAAGGACCTGTATACCTGTGTATCATCAGCGTAGAAATGGGCTTTACTGTGTTTAATAACAGATTCGAAATTTGTTGTATATAGGGAGAAAAAAAGAGGACCTAAGATTGATCCTTGAGGAACGCCTATGTCAACTTCTACAAACTCAGACATATCATTACTATAAGTAACTGCCTGTTGTCTGCCGGTCAGATAGCTAGAAATAAGAGCAATTGCGTTGGGTCCTAAACCAAGATAGGAAAGAATGCGCAGTAGTATAGCATGACTAATTGTATCAAAGGCCTTTGAGAAGTCTAGTAAAACTAGGACAGTTGCCATTCCACGATCCAGGGCTCGAAAAATATCATCCGTTATAGTAAGTAATGCTGTGTGGCAGCTGTAACCAGGCCGGAAGCCGGATTGAGCTTCTGGAAGTAAGTTGTTAGACTCTATATAACGTCTTATTTGTGAGTTCATTACGTTTTCGATAATTTTTGAAAAGATTGGTAGTATACTAATGGGCCGTAGATCTTTAAATTCATTTGGGCATTTAACTTTAGCAATCGGTATGACCTGAGCTTTTTTCCAGGTTGCAGGAAACACGGCATTGGTTATACAAAAATTTATCAGATGTGTTAAAAAGGGCAATATGAATGGTACACAGAGTTTAATCATGTCTATACTAACACCGTCACACCCTACAGCTTTAGTTGTAATAGAACTAATTATTTTTAAAATTGCAATTTCATCAACCGGTACAAAACTGAAATTATTTTGTATGTTCAAATTTAAATTTTCGTAAAAAACAGAGATGTTATCAAGGTTGGTTGCGAGCTTCGGCACTGAGTTAATGAAATAGTTATTAATTTGGGTGCAATCTGATAAGTGATGCGGAAGTTCAGTAGAATTACGGTTTTTACCAAGGTTTAGGAGCTGGAGGTCTTTCCAGATGCCATTCATATTTTTATTATTAAATTGCGTTTCAAAATAATTCTTCTTTTCTTGTCGACATACATGAGTTGTTTGATTGCGCAAGTTTTTGTAGCAATTCCAAGCTTCTTTAGTTCTAGAAATTCTAAATCGCGATAAAGCATTATCTCGCTGTTGCATCAAAAGTTGCAAATTATGCGTAAGCCATGGTGCCGGCGGTTTTGATATGCGTTTGGTGATTAACGGCGCGTGAATTTCAAAAAGTTGTAGAATATTAGAAGTTAGCAGCAGTGCTTTTGAATCTGCGTCGGCCTGATCATATATGTTGCCCCAAGGAATAGATCTTAAATCCGAAGAAAATTGATGATAGTTGATATTACGAATGGGTCTATACGTTTTATAGAACTGCTTAGCGCGAGGGACATTCCATATGATATTACAAAACACCAGATCGTGATCAGTCAACGCCCTATCAATGCTTATAACTCCTGCGTCCGTACTATTTAGATTATCATGGAGAAATATTAAATCAATTAAACTTAGATTATGAGTAGGTTCCTCGATCAATTGCTTTAGGCCAAAGCCATCGCTCATAGAAATCAAATCGCAGGTTGCTTTGTCGGTATTTAAATAATCAATATTAAAATCTCCTAACAGAACTATATTATCAGAAAGCATATTAATTTCAGTAAGAACGTCATATAATTCGCTAAGAAATTCAAGATAAAGAGTTTTATGAGGGTTATAAACCACCCCTACTATTAATGATTTTTCTTTAAATTTAATATTTATCCACAATTGTTCGATTGAAACATTCATCCTGATCATCTCAAAATTGTAGCAAACCTTTATGTAAATTCCAACTCCACCGGCGCGTGTTAGCCTATCCGATCGTACAAAATTATAACCTGCAATCTGCACGGTATTACTTGATATGTACGGTTTTAGCCACGTTTCAGAGACAGCAATAACGTCGTAATCAGACGACAAAATAATATCTTTAAATTCGATTATTTTAGGAGGTAGAGATCTGATGTTTAGATGGGCCAGTTTAAGACTTCCTTTTGACATACGGATGGGGAAATGAGGGATTGAGATAAAGGATATTAAAAAAGAAAACAATGACAAAAAGAAATAGAAATTTAGTTAAGTAAGCGGGTTAAGTCGACGAAAAAACAGCTTGCGCTCGGGCCCCTAATAATAAAAAAAAAAATATATATATATATATATATAACTTAACGAGAATAGATAGTATTTTCAATTGTTCATATGATGATAAATTAATTGATAACTTAAAAAAGACCAATTTATATATAAATTTCTAAACCATATGAATCGAAACAATAAGAAAAATAAACATGCTAATTTTATTTTATAATGTAATAACAATAAGCAAATACCTCTTATCTACTTAGCAGAAATAATAAGAATAAAACACGTGCTTATGTATAAAATTCAGATACCTGGCCGGATTCGATAGTTTTGTTATTTGGCGGCCTTCGGAAAATCTTCTACAGACGTCGCTGCAAAAGTTTGATTACGATGTTTGATGATAATTCGGCCGTCACTACTCCACACATTTGATAGTCCATATCGTTTTGCGGCTTCTTGTAAGACATTCAACCTGCTTTTAGTTAGATCTTCTTTTATGGAAAACTGGGAGCCTTTGAGCACCTTTTTACGACTGAACACTTCGTATCTATATCGATATGACACAAACTTAATTAGAATTGGCCTATGTTTACCATTTACAGTTCTTCCAACTCGATGACTGCGATCAATGTCACGAAGAGATAACGTGAGATTTAGTTTTTCTTGAAACAGGGTCAGCAAGAGGTTATCCGTGTTTTCGCCTGGTTTTTCTTCTACTCCGAAAATTCGAAGGTTGTTCCGGCGCGAGTATTGCTCAATGGCATCCAGGCGCTTATCAATCGTATCCAAACGAACATTGTTGTTATTAATCAAGTCTTTCACTTCATTGACAGACTTGAGGATAACACCGCACTTTTCACTGACAGTAGATACTATCGTAGGTGTAAGCATTGTCATAAGCTTGGTACATATTTTATTTATAATTTCTTCAGACATTGGTAGCTCTTCAGTAGCTGCAGATGTCGTTCTTGTGATTGGCATGTTTATCTACAATCCTGATACTATAGTAACTTTAAAAATAAAATACTAGAATTCAGCGGAGCATGAGCGCAACACGACTAGCTCAGACGACCCAACATTCGCGAAACGACCCAACATTCGCGAAAGTTCGTATTAGTAGGCGCATTAATGATATGTCAGAGGATCTGCAGGAACAGCTTCGACGAGGCAACGAATGTTATCAAATATGCACATTTGATAGCCTACATTCGTTACTGCGATAATTCATCTATAAGCCAGGACTTACTTTTCTGCAAAGAAATTCAGAAAAGAACTACTCAGGTGCGGATCTATTTCAAATGACTGATAATTCTATAGTAAACTCTGGCCTGGAGTGGAAAAACTGTGTTGGTGTTTGTACTGATGGGGCACCGGCGATGGCAGAAAAATATGAAGGTCTACAAGCACTTATGCGCAAAAAGCCACTTGGCATCATTGCATGCTACACAGGGAATTACTCGCTTTGAAGGAAATCAGCTCAGGACTTCATTTGGTATTATCCATTGTAATTTCTGTTGTAAATTATATAATAAAAACAAAGCCTTTAAGGGCAAAATTATTTTCTGCAATGTGCGATGATATGGGCGCTGACCATTCAGCACTATTGTTTTAATGCGAATCTCAGTGGTTATCACGTGGAAAAGTTATGCAACGGATCTTTGGCCTTGGGCAGGAACTATATGCGTTTTTGAAAGAAGAAAATCACAAAGATGCCGAGAATTTTGTTGACGAACTGTTCATAATGAAACTGGCTTATTTCACTGACATTTTTGAAAAACTAAATATTTTAAACACCCAGTAGCAAGGAGTTAGTACTCATATATTACAACTATCAGATAAAATTAATGGCTTTTCGCGAAAACTTAAACTTTGGTCAAGCAAGATAAACAGTGAAGACACAGAAATGTTTATTAATTTAAAAACATTTATTAACGATAACAAACCAAACCATGCAAAGGTATGTGTCATGTTTAGATGCATAGAACTTCACGTAAAAACGTTATCTAAAACTTTTAAACGTTACTTCTTTGAAAATGATAGTCTTCTGACCAAATGGCAGTGGATAACAAACCCATTTGATGTTGCACCTACAGATTTATTGTTAGAAGAAGAGGAACAATTTATTGGCTTAACATCAAGTACATAAGAGAGTAGCGGTAGCTCAGAGCTTGGGCGCTCAGTCTCTAACGCTCAAGGTCTAGGGTTCGATTCCCCGCCGAAGCCATGCAGCAATAAAAATCTATGCCGCAACCCGCCACTCACATTCCCCAATCCGTTGTAGGCAGCCGTGGGGTCTTAATGCCTGAAACCTTCTCTGGAATTTAGTCGTTCGGATTCGACGTTAAACTTAGGTCCCCCGTACTCCACCTTAGCGCTAAGGAGAGTACGTGGCAGAGAAGAGTACCGGTGATGAGCAGTGGGACGTAAAGGCTGATTACGACGACATAAAAGAAGAGACAATTTTCGTCGAAAACGATTGTCGAGTTTTTGGATTAACTCACAAGAGAAATTTCCAGCGTTATTCAAGAAAGCTATGCAGATTATTTTGCCATTTCCTACATTTTATGTTTGTAAAGTTGGTTTCTCTGCAGTAGCTTGTCAATATAATCAATCAAAATACAGAAACCGGCTCAACATCGAACTTAGGGTAGCGGTTACTCATTAAGAACCAAACTTGGACAAGTATGCAAAATAGGCGCATTTGTTACTAGTTTGTTTAAATAAAGATAAACTGTTAGTATTGGTTGGCGAGGCGCCCAAGGACCCTCACCTAGGTGAGAGGCGTGAACAAAGACACCTTGTGCGGGGTCGGCGTTGTAAAGGTCACTTTGGTGATTTCAACTTGGTACACTCACCTCTCTTCGGAGAGGTTCAAGGTTTCACGGGACCACGGAGACAGGGTGAGTCACTTCACCAGGTGAAGTGTAGCCCTTAAGATGGGTTCTAACATCTCGGCAGTAGCCCGCTCTCTGGAATGGAATCCTGCTACCTGACTGGGGTACCGGGAGCGTACCAGCCCGTTTTCTCTCGACGTGAGCTGGATGGCAAATGGTCCGGCAGGTAAAAGGGAGTCTCCGCTCCCTGACCGAGTAGCCTCGCATTGACTGGGTGATGGGGGTTAGGCGGGTGAAGGTGTACCCTAAGATGGAGAAGCGCAGTTGCTGGTATGAGACTCTTGGGCACTAGGGGTGTAAACAAGTTAGCCCCCAGTATGGGCGGTAGCGCTCTCAGGAATGGAAACCTCGCTCAGTGACTGGTCCGGCAGGTGATGGTGATTTCCAGGATGGAGTGGCTGCTGCTGCAAAGGAACCTGGGCCCTAGGGGTGTCGCTTGCAGCCAGCCCTCAGTATGGGTCCTAACGCCTGAGCGGTAGCACGATCGCTGAAATGGGAACCCCGCTCCTTGAGCTAGTTAACTCTTACGTACTAGCCTCGTTGCTGGATGGACATGAGCTGGATGTTAGGGGTTTCGGCAAGTGATGGTGTTTTCTATGATGGAGTGGTGTGCAGCTGGCATTGGGGACTAGGACCCTAGGGGCGAGGCGCACTTTGCCTGCTCACGCCCACTATCTAAGTGTCGACCCAGAGGGTTCGTACTTATGTACACCCGACGCTGTTAAGGTGCCGGCCACTATGATCAGGCCGGTTATCAACCAGTCTGGGCGGTGCGTAGCTCACCAGTGCTGGGACCTGCAAGGTCCTAACTGGGAAGGACAGCGCTGCTTGGCATGCGCTTGCTCCGACAAGTCCAACCAGTGACTTTCTTTGACTGGTACCACGGGAACCCGCGGGGGATTCACACCCCCCGTCTTTGGTCACAAAGTAGGACTCGCTGTGGCAGTGGTATAGCCTAAGTGCAAGTTAGGGCCGTCTTAGTGCGGTTCGACAGGTGAGCTGCGTCTCAGCTCGGGCACTGATCTGCAGAATCAGTAGAGATTTAGGTAGTCTCCCTCCACCAGTAGGGGCTTAGGGCTCGCAGCCTGATGCCAGGACTGGTAGCCTGTTCTCTTTCTTGTATTGAGGGCAAGCGCGTTGATTGCTGGATGCTGTTCTAGTCTTTCAAATCAAATGGTGTTAGTATTGGTTATAGGTATATAAAATACATAATTATTTCAACATAATTTATTAATTTTAGCCTTATACGTATTTCGGCATGTTTACATGCCATTGTCAAAGGTTATAGAAAATAAACAGTTAGTGTTGTTATACCAATAGAACTTGGTGACTTGATCTCGGTAATCGTCTGCAGATGACTTGATTTCTTATTCCAAAATATCCAATAGAGGAGAACTTAAGAGATCAATTTGCTCATTCATTAACGGTACAGTTTTTACATGTTTGTTAATTTCAAAAGCTTCTAGTACGTCTAATTTACATTTATCATGACAAAAGTGTAAACATTTTATAGTGTTATTAGATGTCATTGAATGATTGTGTTCTAGTAAGTGTTTAGCGTAATTGTCTGGCCTATATAAACCGAATTACAATGCGGGAATTACAGTGAGGGAAGTCAGGGAAAAGTCAGAGAATTTGGAAAGCAGTTTTAAGTAACACGTAGTTTTTGTTAATGATTAACATTTATTGCAGATATGAGGAGCGCAGCAGAAATTTATTTGAATGTATTTATGATACCTGAAATTAAAAGCACGTATTATAAATGCTTTTTTACTTACAATGTTGCTATGGCTTAACTAATATCAGTTGGAAATGAATCAAATTTGTTACGACAGGCTTATAACAGATACATTTTTTTTTCAAATGGATCTATTAAAAGTTAATTAGAGGAAACGCTGTGTGGTTTCTGTAGTTACTAAGAGAGGTAACAGTATCATATTTCACGGTGGAAATTCACGCCAAGCGTATTGGAAAGCAGGTCTTTAAATTAAAAGAACTCATTGAAAAGGCTTTGCTTTAATCTTAGGATTAAATTTTCTGTCCTCTTTTTATTTTGCTCCCGATATTCAATCTCTTCTATAGAATTGACCTAATTAAGAACGAAAGAGAGAAACAAGAAAAGAGAAAGAAATAGAGGAGAGGAGAGTTAAATTTCGCATATAACTTTGTTTTAATTTATTGGAAAAATATAGCTTCCATTAACTTTTAACATATAAGTTTCAGTGTTCTGGCTAACACGTAGTTTTCCCCATTAATGTCTTGTGTACTTTTAATATTAATAAATCTCCCTTTGCATTTCTGGGTTTTAGAAGTCAGTTTATCGTAATCAACTTGCTTTCTTTGCAAATTAGAAATGTTTGCTTGCTTAGGTGTAAACTTAATATACTTTTATGTTAAGCTATATTGCTTTACGTTATAAAACTGTAGGGTTAATCTTATTTTACTTTATCAAAACAAAAATTTGCTTTTTCCTGATAAAATATAAACAACGACTTAATTGCGAATTACCTTTGCAGGATAAAATTACAGCTTTAACAGAAATTGTGTAAGAATTTTTCCCGTTTTTGGAGAGTTATAAAATTAATAAATCACAATTAAATGTTTTGATAACCAAAGTACCAAAGCGTTTACAAAATATAATTAATAAGCGGTGCAAATGAAACAAAGAAATTTCATTTTAAATTAAATTTCTAATTAATGTAATACCAAAATAATACTTTCAGTCGAGAAACGTGGTTCCTGTAAAGAAATTTAATTAAGACTAGCAAAAACCTGTGGGCTACGCTCACCTCTTTTTCAAAATAGTAAAAAAACAACTTAAGTTAGTAATGTAGCGGGCCGGGGATCTAATTTTTTGTTTTTTGAATTATATAAACACTACTTATGATACATAAATTGATTTTTTTTGGAAAAATATTTCTCAGAGGATTTAAAGAAAAATAAAAATTACAGAAGGATAGGGCAAAATTAAGCCCTAACTTGTTACTGCGTCTGCAGGGTGTCCACTTTCCTGGGAAACAGGGAAAACCGGGAAAAGTCAGAGAATTTAGATTGTTTTTTTAAATTTTGGTCAATGGGAAATCAGGGAATTGTACCAATTGCAACGTAAAGTCAGGGAATTTCACGAAATAGTCAGCAAATATTCTGTAAAATGCAATTATTTTAATATTTTTATTTTTGCCTGCAAAACGAAAATTTTATTACCTAGGTATATGTTTATAAAATTTATATTTATTTCATTTGGTTTTTCCTTAAAGTTTAGATGCTGTATTTTGTTATGCTTGTTGAACAATTTCCATTTGCTATAAAGTAATTTAAGTTTACTTTGCTAATTTTTATGTTGTGTTACAATTTTTATTAAAAAAAACAGTTGAAATTGGCCTTTGTACCATAAAAAAGAGTCAGGGAAAACTGAAGTTTATCAGTCAGGGAAGTCAGGGAAAAGTCAGGGAATTTGAAAAGCAGTTTTAAACGGCCACTCTGGTCTAAAAACTAAGTTCTAAATCTTATTCTACTATCACTCACGAACACTGTAGCTTAATTTTAATTTTAACAGAAATTGTCCATCGTTCTCCGTTTATTAAAGAGAGAAACATCAATTTTTAAAAATTCATAGAAGGCGTTACAGAAAAATTAGTGAACTGGGACAGGAAACAAATAGTAGCCCATTTCATACCAAATTTGATCCCGATTGTGTCGCGTTTCTGAGTAAATAAGCGTTAAAGCGGAAATAGTGCAAAAATTGTAGCGTCCACCGACTCACCGGTTTAAAGCTAGAGTGCTCGAAAAAAGCTTGCGATTTGTCTCCTCTATCATATTCTGTTTTTACATTTCGAAAAACAGTTTGTAAAAAAAAGCTACGAAAGGAAACATGTTTAACTTCCGTTTCCGGTTTCGGGTCTTAAAAATAAAACTAAACTAGCAGAACCCGTGGGCTACGTCTCCATGTTGTTTTGTAATTCCTAATGTTTCCTCCGCTGAGTTTGTTTCGGGATTGAGCAGTGCTCCCGTGAAAAAACGAAAGAAAGCCCAAAAACAGTCCCGGTAAAAACTCAAAAAAAAACGTAAAAACTGCCCCGTAAACAAATTTTAAGTAAGAAAAGTTTCCGTAAAATCATCGGGATAAACATCCCCTAAAAAAGTTCTTTCATAGGCCTCATAAATTTTTTTTTAGAACAACGAGAAAGATATTAGTTAAACTTATCACTTTTCTTTACTTCCAGGGGAGTGCCTTACATAGATATTCAAAATGTTTTTGGATCTAATAAATACACCAAAAAAATATTGTTAGACATTTGCATATAATTCCAAAATTAAAATCTTTTTCAGGGAAAGCTATTTCTTAATAATACTTACCTGTGCATTTTCGTCCTTGTAGATGTTTGCTAAATTGATTATCATAACACAGGAAACTATTTAGGTCTACTTTAGATCTAGTTGAGTTTAGTGATTATGGGTTCATAAACATTCGCTTATAACAATAACACAGCCTCGATTTGTATACATATATGTATTATAATGTCAGTTTTAGATTGTCTAAAAACTGAAGACTACAACAAGATATTATATTATTTTCATATAATTATGGCAGCCTCGAGTATTTGCCGGCTGGTCCGGTGTGCCTGATTAATTTGCTACAGAAATCTTCTTATATGAAAAAAATCGATGTATTGATTGTTTGGAAAAATATTCCTTGGGATTAAAGAAAACCAAAAATTAATGAAATAATTCAGCAAAATTTGGTGGGAGAGGGAAAATTAACACTCCCTAAATATTTCTGCATCTGAAAATAAGTTGCGAATCTTATTCTACTATCACTCATGTGCAATTTACCGTAAACGATGAGGTAAATGTTTTGAGGTTCCCGGTTTATTAAATAAAAGGGAATGAATTTTCATGTTTAAAAGAAAAATCATAGAAGGCGTCACAGGACTTGGATACGAATCAAATTGTAGCTCATCTCTAGCTCTATGACTACAGAATTTAGAAAAAATGATGTAGCCAGTATTTGAGCATTATTGTTTTAAAATGTGAAAATTTTGAAATTTTTTTCACTACGCAGTTTTAGTAGTGCCAACATTTCTCGTGGTTTGTAAGATACCAAATTTTATCCCGATGTGGTAACTAATGTTTGAGTAAACAGGCATTAAAATATGTCTAATTTCCGCTTCCGGTTTCGGATTTTATTAAAAGCTTATTTTGTTGATTTTTTTAGTGTACCAAAATTTAAAATCGCATCAAAATCGGCCCATCTGTTGCGGAGATATGGGACGTTCATACACACATACTCACCCATACACTCACTGGCAGACACTTTTAAAATACTATTTTTTTTAAGCTCCTGGAGGTCCAGATTAGTATACAGGGTGTCCAATTTTTAAGGCTTACCATTTTGCTTTTGGGATTTTGCTTTTTTTTTGTAGAAATACCGGTTAATTTGGGTGCGAAACTTTATGCTCGTCGATAGTCTGAATCCAGTTCGAACTCTCTCGCTTATTTTCGAGGCCAGCGGGTGGTCTAGTGGTTAAAGTCCCAGGCTTTGAAACTAGACTCCCAACGGCAGTAGGTTCGAGTCCTCTGCCCGTCGGAAATTTTTCTGAATAAATTAAATTCGGCGTGCCCATGGATGGTGTGTGTGGTGTATGTTGGGTTGCATGTCTTTCGGGGGTGGGGCATGTTAAACCGGTGTATAGCGCAAGTCCGCTGAGCCCGGATAAGGGGGTGGGTTGGGAATCATGGAGTTGTGCTCACGCACGGTCTCTTGATTTTTTGTTTTAAAAAAAGCTTATTTTCGGAAAGACAATTCTCGCTTGAGTATCATTAAGGCATTTTTTAATGTCGAATGTAATATTTTTTTAAATTCAAATCAAATTTGCAATAAGATCAAATTGCTATTGTGAATTTTTGACTTTTTTTGTTTTCCTATATTTTCGTTATGATAGTTCTTTGTGATCGTATCTGATGCTGTAAAACTTGGAGGTGTTAATCATCTACCTCCACTCATTTTCTGGCTGTCTTAAGTTTTTTCTTTTATTTGATGTTCTTTAATCCCAAGCAATTTTTTCATATATAATACCACGAGTGGTCAAATTTTGCCGGAAAAATTTTTGATTGTTACGAGCGTTTGTTGCCTAGCAATTTATCGAGTGACATTTGTCAAAAAAATCACGAGCCGTCAGGCGAGTGATTTTTAATAAATGTCACGAGATAAATTGGCAACAAACTCGAGTAAATCAATCGGAAAATTTTCCGGGAATAAATTTGATCACGAATGGTATTCGGATGACTATTTGATGAATAAATTAAACGCTTAAGTGGAAAAATGTATTATCATAATTGCAAACCTATTACACGGGCTTATTTAAAAATATTAAATGTGCAATTATTGTACGTATTTACATGGGATGAATTATGATCATTATTAGCCCCGGTTACAATAGTAGATGAATTATTTTTATTAGTATTATCAGATGTAGTAGTAGTTTCAATGCCTCTTAAACTATGAATTAAGTTAAAATGATGTTCATTGTCTAGTTGAAGATAAGGTTTGAGGGAATGAGTATGGGCATGGCCAGTGATTTTTATTAACTGCTGTTCACCAATGCCTTGTTTAGCTAATCATGACACTGCCGAAGCACGATGGGAGTGGTTGGTGATTTTCAAGCGCTTCGTTTCTAGTCCAACGTTTTTTGCCGATTCTCGTGTCCATTTTGATAAGGTATTGATACCTATTGGCGAGTCTTTGTACCATTTTCCATTTTTCCAGTTAGTATTACTACATAAAAATAACCTATCTGACTTAATTGTCAAGCCACGTTTTTCTAGCAGCAATTTTAACAAACGAACAGGGCAAAGGCTCGGGTTGTCAGTATTTTTAATTAACCACTTGCTGTTTGTCAAAGTTTTTGATCCTCCTTGTGCGGTTTTAGAGAAAACTGGATTGTATTCAATTCTTCCAGTCCACATTCCGTTAGTATCTATTTCATCCCTGAAGTAATGTATTTTACAGTGGACAGCTTCATTACCTCTCCATGCTAATTCAAAAGCACATATATGAAAAAATTTTCTCTGCAAACCTTCGGGATGTTCTTCGTTCCATGAATTTGCCATCAACTGTATGTCTTTCAAAGATAGAGCTTGGGAACTGACCATTCTCTTATCCTCACACTCTTGTGAAGATTTTCGTTTGGCATCTCTTGCTTTTCTTGCTGATTTGAACAGTATGTCAGTAAATGGATCAATTCTCCGACCATATTCATTGAAATATTTCTCCTGTAACCTCTTTGCCGTGGAATTCCATATTGTTTCAACACATGATTCTTTATAATCCTGACCGTTCTTCTTCTTCATATTAAAGCCCCAGTCTTGAAGGATATGCGCTAGTTGCTTTGCATCTGTATCCGCCTGTAACAAGAGCTTCTTTAATAATATAATTATTAATTTTCGGACTCTACCTGCAACTTGTAGTTTCTTTCCCCGCAGAACTCCTGAAACTGCGCTCATATGGACGCTTGAGTTTTAACAGTATTGCGTGGTGTTACATTTGAGATCGCTTTTTCTATGTTTTCAATAGAATTATCACCGAATCGATTCATCATTTCAGGCAGTTTAAGAAAATCAACAACGTTGCTAAGGACGCTCTTAAAACGTCAAAATTTTTTCATTTATTAAAATTCGCATAGTTACGAATATACGAAATGTGATTGGATATAAGGCTTCCATAAAATTCGGCGATTTTTGTTTTTGTTTTGAAACCATGTAGTTTGACCTAATTCTACTTTCTGATTGGTTTATAAATTCATGAATGAAATAGTCTGCCAAAAAAATTATATTTTTTTTCAGAAAGAATAAATAGATTGTTTATTTAAAAAAATAGTTTTTTTCTTGCAAAATAAACATTTTCGGTGTTTGTTACCCCTATAGGTCCAAAAAGCACATTTGTTCGAACATTACGGGAGCAAGTGACATGCAGCATGCCCCAAGCATCTGATCTTATGTAGCAGCTAACTCTTAGACCTACACGTATACCTATACGGTATATAATATTTTTGAAAATAAAAAAGGTTATTGTTTTTAAAGTATAGGAAAGTGCGGTTGCCAATTTTTTGTTCTTATGAGTAACATTTTCAACTTTTCTATGTTTTAAACATTTTATTAAAAAAATACCAATTGGTGCTATGCAAAAACCAAGTTATTTAATTTATTTAAACACAACATTATTATAAAAAAAAAGTACACTAAAATCGTTTTGAAACCCTTTATTAATTCGCGTTTTGGTTTAAAAAACATTGCTCACTTTGCACAGCTAAAAGTAAAAATGTGATTATCTTAACAGTATTAAAACAACCTATTTCCAATTTCAGTTTGAAACAAACGTTATCAAAACTAAAATTATTTTGTGGTGAAGCAAAAATTTCAAGAAAATGTTATCTAAGCTGTTTATTTTTTAAACCCACGACCACGTCAGCATTCTGACAAGTTCTAATACTGTTTTTGGTGGAGGCTCAGAAGATCGTATATCATCGGATTTAGAATTACAGGCAATTTTTTTCTGAGGACGGAACAAAAGCATTTCTTTGTCCGCGTCCACGGATTATTATAAGCGCTGTCGTTTCCTCATACTATCTGAAGCGTACCGAAAGAAAGCCTATTGGCAAATAATTAATTTGACCGATCAAGGAGGAAATACGTAATTCTGGATCAACTTCCAAATACTATAAATAATTGGTTTAGGCATCATTGCAATTTTATTCTTTAACTAAAGCATTGAACCACATTAAATATGAATTTGTTGACGTTTTATTCCCCCTTGATTTTCATTCAAATAAGTAGGGAAAGTTCCCAGCATAGATGAATTGAAAATCTAAAAAAAATTATTTAATTTTTTTGTAAATCTTAAACCACGTACACTTACGTTCGAAGATTTTAAACTTCAACGAATGTTAATGAAAATATGGTAGCTAAACAAATTTATATCATATTTTTGCTATTTTATTGCCCATGCAAGGCAATATTTAATCTATTTTTAATATTTTACTACTGCATACCGCGGAGATATAAAAATAAAGTTTCTCGGCAAGTTTCCTTTAATAACACTCATAAAACAAAGCTTATCTTAAAATCACCCGTAGTTAGTGTATTTTTCGTTCGGGTTATTTGAGTAACCCTCTAATAATGAAAATTACAAGTTTATGTACTCGAGTAATTGCTACACGTAGAATATTATGACGAATGCGATTGTATCGTGTCGAGAGCAACGTAAGCATGTTATATGACTCTCAAAGGATATATTAATTTAATATACGGACGACAAACTTGAAGCAACCGTAATTCCATTATAAATAATCAGAGATTATTCAGAATTTAAGTAAATATTTAGTTTTGACGGTTTATTCAATGTTAATCACCTAACTACCCTAAAATATAAAACGGAGATTAACGTGATTAACACACGTTTCAAAAGGTGAACACTTGAACAGGTTGGTTCATAACCGTGTAATTAAGCTTGACAAGCTGTAGTTGAATAGGTTTATGTAGTCACTTATAAACAAAATGTGTTTAGGAAATTGTGGTACAGCAATTGTACGGTTATAGTTAATTTAAATTATTATTTAAGTTAAATATACACTACTTATTTCTATTTGGATTTTAGGGATATCATGCATGATTAGCAATTCTACTCTATACCTTTCTCTCGCTTCATCAGGATCAATTGTTCTTAAAATACCTGTCGTATTATGCGTTTGTACCTTTTTGTACATAATATTATTGTTGCAGTTTATGACAGGTGCTAATTTGTTGTAAAGTTTTCTTTCAAACCTTGCACGTTTGGGTTAATTTTATTATAGGAATTTGTGTTTTAGTTATTTCTTATTGTCCAATATGGTTGTGACTGCAGAAAACTTTGCGAAAGTTGTGGCATTAATCGAAGACGGCAGAAGTCAACGCGATTTCTCCTCCAAGCTAGAAATTCCACGTTGTGCGATACAGAATGTTTACAGCAAATTCAAGAAGACTGGAGAATTCACGTCTATAAGTAAAAATAATAATAATAATAATAATAATTTCAGAATTGCGAGATAGTGTGAACATATTTTTTCACTGATTAATATTGCTGTTTTTAATTTATGGATGTTAATTAACTAATCCTTCTACTTTTCTTTTAAAAGTTTTGGTTTTGCGCACGGCTCAACGTATGTTTTATTTTAATAATTATTAGTAATTGACATGGGTAAAAAATAAAACTTATACTATATCATACGCAATACCCACAATACACATTAACACTGACCAGAAGTCTGGACTACATACAAATTTCAAAAAAGCTATGTGCACTAAAATAAACAGAGAAAATGAGCGAACTTTGCTATACTTCAAAAACCATATTTCAGAAAAATGTTCGTAATTTTATATCTACGATTTGCGCTTGAACAGTGCTTGTATACAATTACACTAGTACTGCCACTGTATCAGCTCGGCTATTAATAACGTGCGCCAGTATCCTGTTAGTCTATCTCTGTAGGCATGTGTTATTGTATTTGTTATGATAAAGACTCGAATTTTTGTTTTTTTTTGTACACAGATTCCATATCACTCATGTGCTGGTAACATTGTGTCCCACTTGAGCTACTACAGTACAGAATTTGATCAAGATCTGCTCAACTCGTTTTTGAATAATAATTAATAAAGCGTTAATATCAAAACCTAACAAATATCGCAGTGACCGTCATTTTGATTTCAGAAAAAAAGTCATGTATTTGTCCCAAGGTCTTCTATCAGATTCGGTTTTTAAATGTAGAAATTTAGTTTTTCGGAAAAAAGGTTACAAAAAACGTGTTTAACTTCTTCATTTTTGATTTTTTAATTTTGTTTTGTTGATCGCTTTTTGATATACCTCTTCGAAACCGCGTTTTTGGGTTCTAAGATGTCGAAAACGTGTATTACCGGCAAAAACCCGATTTCGAAAATTTGCATATAGGTAATGGGTACTTCCCATTGGGGTTTGATCCGCGGTCTGCTATGCTACCTACTTCACGTCATTTATTTATTTATTATTAAAACAAAAGAAACAAGAAAAGCTGAGGGCATATTCTACGGGATTCACTAGTATCTAATTAAAGAACCTGAAACTATTAATAAAATCAATAAATGTTGTCTTTGATCGTCCTTTAACCATAACCAAATTAAAATTAGTTTACACTAAAAGTGACCGCAAACATGCAGGGCTGTCTGCTATTTCCATCACTAAGCAACATACGATTTCCTTTTTTTTTGTTACAGTCGCTGCAGCTACAAATATTTGTTCGCCAAGCAGCGATGCGGTTTGATTAATAGGTTCTTAACTTTACTTTGTTGAAGTTTATATTCATTAAAATAATTAAATATTGTTGAAGTTGTAAAGTGTTTTCTTCATACATCAAGGATTATTTCCCTGCTTTGGAAAACATTTAGATCGCCCCGTCTGAAAACGTTTGTTTTAACTTACGAAACTAAACAAGGATCGATTTATGTTTCCTGCTGCAATCATCACCGCGACGACGCACGGTCAAAACGGGATATAAAAAGACTATTTTCAACGGAGAATCGAGTTCATTTCCAGGCTCGAAATTCTCCGAATTCCACAGCCAGCCCACTTTTTACCAGAGCAACGTAGTTCCTAACCTTACTCTTACTCCGAATCCCGCAGCACGCCCAGCTCTTACAACAGCTGAGCAGCCCCAGACAGAAGGCGAAAGACGTGTTCCCTTCCCTGACCGACGTCTTCCTAGAAGGCCGCTACGTAGTGTGCGTGCGTTGACCCCTTAGAGGACGTGTGTTTTATTTGTGCAAACTACTTCGTGATTTATTAACTGTATTTAATAATTATCATCTATGTATAAGTATAATCTTCAGTTAGTTTAATTTACTGTTTGTCAAATGTTTAACTACTTGAATATGATCGGTTATCAAACTTTGTCTCGTGTAATAAAAATACATATACTATCTTTAAGGTGTTACTATCATAAAATTATTTTCTGAGCATTTGATCAAAATATTGCTTTATAATTTTACTTGAGACCATTTACGCTTGGACTTCTACTTAATCAACATTGTTTCAAAAATTTAGCCTTTTTGGTTAAAATGACGCGCTGACTTATCTTAATTTTATACAACTTTTTTTGGTTTATTACACCTGGGTCTGTATTCTCGAGTTCAGGGAGTAGGAACTTGCGAGAGAAGTGGGCGGAGTTCTCTCAAAAATGATGTGCACCGTATTCTTGAAATCGAGGAGTGCTCCTATCACACAATTATTAGGAGAACTTGCTTCTCCTGGACGTCTATTCTGGAGTTCAAGAGAAGTGATCTATTCCCAAGTGTGAACTGTACGCTCATATCACACCCTATTCTCTCGGTCGTGTAAAACCGCATTCTGGACTCCCTGAACAACCACTCCGTGAACGAACGAAATGTACGTTGTTGCCAGATATTTCGTGTTCTGTAGCCAATGCGCGTTGAGTAATTTGTATTTAGCGGGCTTTAATTGACCAATAGCGTGCAATCAATTTTGACATGCTGTAACTGTTGACATTTGTTGATAAAAGGTTATTCTGCGCATGTGACTTCAATGCGTTTGGGTATTTGATAATGCAAAGAAGTAAGAAAAACCGCAGTGTTACTAAACCCTGCATTATAAAACTCACAGTAAGCTAACCTAGCAAAACTAAAAGACCAAAATATTTTGTTTAGAAGGTACAAAAACGATTATTTATTGTAACTTTAAAATAGATACCTATCTTAGTCTCAACACTTAAAGCTGAACGTCTTGAAGGTTCTATCACATACGGCCTAACCATTTCAATTATTTCTCGTGGTAAAGCTTTACTGACGCGAAAGAATTTTACAAATTGTGAAGCACTTGCACCACTTCTAATATTTCGTCTACATCCATGACACGCAAATTGCAAATACTTATGTAGGTACCTATTTATTTATTTTTCTCCACGGAAAAAATGTGATTAGACCGTTTAAAATGTTTGTGTGGGTTTATTAAAATGTCAGTTTTCGTGAGAACGGTTCACTTCTCCTACAACAGAGCAGGAGAAGCAAGTTCTCCTAATAATTGTGTGGTAGGAGCACTCCTCGATTTCAAGAATACGGTGCACATCATTTTTGAGAGAACTCCGCCCACTTCTCTCGCTAATTTCTACTCCCTGAACTCCAGAATACAGACCCTGCTCTGTTGTAGGAGAAGTGAACAGTTCTCACGAAAACTGACATTTTAATAAACACACACAAGGTTGTACATAGCCAAACTGTGAAACATTTTAAACGGTCTAATCACATTTTTCCGTGGAGAAAAATAAATAAATAGGTACATAAGTATTTGCAATTTGCGTGTCATGGATGTAGACGAAATATTAGAAGTGGTGCAAATATTAGGCGATCTTCAAGATGCAGAAAATGAAATCGAAGAACCTCTCAGAGTATTGTTATCAAAAGAGGATGCTTTTTTGCTATCCGCTTCAAAATTTGTAAAATTCTTTCGCGTCAGTAAAGCTTTACCACGAGAAATAATTGAAATGGTTAGGCCGTATGTGATAGAACCTTCAAGACGTTCAGCTTTAAGTGTTGAGACTAAGATAGGTATCTATTTTAAAGTTACAATAAATAATCGTTTTTGTACCTTCTAAACAAAATATTTTGGTCTTTTAGTTTTGCTAGGTTAGCTTACTGTGAGTTTTATAATGCAGGTTTTAGTAACACTGCGGTTTTTCTTAGTTCTTTGCATTATCAAATACCCAAACGCATTGAAGTCACATTCGCAGAATAACCTTTTATAACAAATGTCAACAGTTACAGTATGTCAAAATTGATTGCACGCTATTGGTCAATTAAAGCCCGCTAAATACAAATTACTCAACGCGCATTGGCTACAAAACAGGAAATATCTGGCAACAACGTACATTTCGTTCGTTCACGGAGTGGTTGTTCAGCGAGTCCAGAATGCGGTTTTACACGACCGAGAGAATAGCGTGTGATATGAGCGTACAGTTCACACGTGGGAATAGATCACTTCTCCTGAACTCCAGAATAGACGCCCTGTCGGTTTGATCAGAGTGCTATTTTTTGATTGTTTTTTCTTTAGTAATAAGTCATTGAAGAGTGGTGATAGCTCAGAGGTTAGGCGCTTAGCCTCTAACGCTAAAGGTCTAGGGTTCGATTCCCCGCCGAAGCCATACAGCAGTAAAAATCTATGCCGCAACCCGCCACTCACATTTCTCAATCCGGTATAGGCAGCCGTGGGGTCTTAATGCCTGAAACCTTCTCTGGAATTTAGTGAATTCTGATTGTGAAGTCATTTGAACTGTAAAGTATATACAGACATTATGGTGAAAATCGGTTTTACTGTATCCTTGAATTCCTAAACTTATTTATCCGTCAGAACCTCTATGGGTTTCTGGACTAAACACAAAACTTTTCCTTTAAATATTCTTTCACGGAGTATAGAGCGAGATACGTAATAACATATATTCACTGCTTCATTTATGAATATTATTAACTAATTGACGCGTAAACGGAATGGGAATAATTTACTCACGTTTTGTGTGTCATATTGTGAGTTTCTTTTGAAACTCAAGTGTTTTATTTTGTTTTATCATGCGATGCATAGTTGGAATTTGAATGTAAATTTGCATCATAATCCCGCAATTCACAAAAAGTGCAAATGCAGCAGACAACCGCACCAGTAAAATTCACGTCTGGTATTGATCATCGTTTTTTTGCAAAGAAACTTTATCTTGTACATTAGCTTTGTAAAGCTACAGCAGCGTCGATGTGGTGGCAATAAACTGGCGGTGAGGTTAGTGTACTTAGGGGTGTCTAACCACACCCTTTTAATTCCACTCAACCTGTGTATTTATTGTCACCTTTGTTATTGCTCCCTTTTGAGTTTGCCACTTCAGAACGTTCTGGAGGCGATGAGAAGATTGCGTTTTGCGTTCGGACTTTTAATTTGTATTTGACTGTGCCGACTCGATATCTGAAATTGCTTTCCTTTAATAAATTTTAGCGCAGCGCCTCATTTAAAGTAACGCAAAAATGTAAATTGTTCGAAATTGTTTGCTTGTAGGTGGCGACATTCGGTTGGTATGATGGTTTTTGCGTGCATTTTATAAATTACTGTAACGTACAATATTACCAAAAAGTTGTCGGTTATAACATACTGTATGTCACACATGTAATGATACAATTAATATACATTCCCTTGTTATCGACGAACATCAAGGCCTAATCATACTACGTGATTTTATCGTAAATGTTAGAACCCGCAAACATAACAAATATCTAAGCTGCCTCGAAATGAATGCGTCGTCAGTAAAATTGTAGTTCCTACAGATGTCAACGCGATAAATACACATTTCTAGTTCGCTAAAATTAAACGGACCATAAATAACCAAAATATACCAACAAAAGTAACAGCAATGTTACCTTTTAATAAAAAAATCAATATACTGAGCCGACATGTAAAGGTCCGCGGGCGTGTTATAGTAATATATCTTTTCAAAATGCACGATTTAGTAATTTTGTTATGGTGAAACAGTTACGGATGTAACATACGGATTATAGAAACCTTTTTATTTGTCAATGTGAAAATTTATTTTTGTGGTCATTCGGGAATTACACCCAGCATAATCAAGTCAAGACCGACCTTTAAATTGTCAGCCTTTACAAGCATTTGCTTTAAATGTTTAAGCCATAGCAGTTTATGAGCCTTGTCTGTCTAAACAGGACCGTGTGGTGAGATTGTTTAAACCTTCGGGTGGACCAGGATTAAATTTTAGTAAATCTTGTTTGTCAGGACAATAATACTGAATCGGCTTATGCCTGTTAGCTGTTTGTGAACGCATACACACAAACGTTTTGCAAGACATTACAACTGCCATTACTTTTATAGGTGCTGGTCTCTCGCGATCCACATCTGATATACGTAACAGAACATTGTCGCCTACCATAGCTGGTTTAAAAGTTTTGTTGAATTGTGCCAACATCAAATCGACTTGTATCTCCAAACCTTTTTTGGCTGTTGCAGAATTCATGCTAATGTTGCTGTTTTGTTGGTAAGGGAAACAAGGTAATTCTGAATTTAAATCATTGTTTATTTTCAATATAACGTAGCTAGTGTGATTTTTTCTAATTACTTTACGCAATTTTGTGAATTAACAATTCGATCTTCACAGATGATGCAAAAGTAATTTCTTCATTTTCTGCAAGCTTATTTTACATACACTGAAAACGAAAGTAATTTAGTAAACAAAAATATTTCTGAAATTCAAAACTTTACTAATGTAGCAGTTTTTTTTCACTAAATTTTCGAAGATTTTTATATCCTTCAATACTTGTGACATCAAAAATCATCGGTTTTGTTTGATAAATTTTTCAGTGTCATCTTCAGATTCTACTAATTCAAGAACATTTTGGGATAAATTACTGTCTTTTACTTAATTTTTTTGGGTGCAGCCTAAAATGATCATATATATTGCTTGATTGCACTGTGATTACTTCTATTCTTTTTTCACTGAACTTAACGTAATCCGTCTGCCCAATTTCAATTTTTATCGTTTATCCAATATATTGAAATGTCTCCTATGTCTTAGTAACATTGTTCCACGGAACCTTAGCCCTGTGACCGGCGCAAACTACACAAACTACTTATTTATAACTTGGTTTGCAAATTCACGCCCATTATCCACTTGCAAAACAAATGGCGCCTCAAACAAACAGAAAATGTCTATGAAGCTGTTAGCAGTTTCGATGGCAAATTTACTTTTTATTCAGCGTAATACACATAACTTTGTCAGATGGTGCTGGTAATAATTTAAAATAAATTTGTATCTGAATCAGGTTCTTTCTGCATAATTATCTATAAAATTCAAGTGGTTGCCTAAAATAGACTTTACAACAATTTCTTTTCTATGTGCCTTTCGTTTTCAGTTTCACACAATTTTAGGCGCATTTTTGCAAACAGTAGGTACGCATACAATTAAATTATAATAACTATTGTACTTTTATGACGTTTGTCAGCTGTAAAGAGATGTGTCTGGTGAATTACGCTAAAACTTCATCAGTTGAAATAAAATACTTTTTCTACTTCCGTTAGGTAATAGACTATATTTCACTGTATATTTCACTGTATATTTCACAATATTTAACTGATTTAAGTTAGGTAATAAATTCCATTGTTTCACTCAGTGACATAATGACATTTAAAATACACGTGTTTTCAACATTTTGGTTTCTGGTGTGCGGTTCTTGCTGTGCCGTTATGGACCATCAAATTGCCGGGCCTTCTAGGCCTGAGACGAGACTTACCGACAGCGAAAGACACAGAATATTAAATGATAAAGAATTAGAAGAACTTGCGAACCTCTCTGAGAGTGACATCGAGCCATTTGAGGATAGTGGTAGTGAATTTGAGCTTGATGGTGCGACTTCAAGCAAAGAAGACGAAACAGATGACGAAGTCCTACCGGCAGTAGTGAATAACGCTACGTTAGCTAACAATAATGCAGATGATAATGATAGGATTCAAGTTCAGGGACCGGCGTGGAGTGATAATCCAGATCTTAGAAAATTTCCATTTACCGGAATCACTGGGCTGAAGGTGGTGTTACAATCCGACGGCCCTATTGATTTCCTTGGGATGTTTTTTACTGAAAGATTATTTGACCAACTAGTTGTAGAAACTAACAGGTACGCCGAAACGATGTTCTTGAGTCCAAATACAAAAGAAAAATCTCGAATAACAGATTGGAAGCCTCTGACAACTCCAGAACTGAAAGTATTTTTGGGGTTATGGCTACATATGGGTAACATGAAAACAAATCGTCTCCAGGATTATTGGAAAACCGACGATTTATACAACATGACTTGTTTTAGGAAATATAGGAGCAGAAATCGTTTTCTGACCATTCTAAGGTGTTTACATTTTTCAAGAAATCTTGAACGAGGCAAACCCGGGTTTGGAGACCGGTTGTCAAATATTAGGTGGATATGCAGGGAGGTCTTGGTCACACTGCTAACGTTGTGCGTTGCCTCCTAAAGAACTATTTAGGAAAAGGACACTGCGTATACATGGACAGCTATTATAATAGTTATGTTCTGAGTAAAGAGCTTATTTTAAATAATACATACGTTAGTGGAACCTTGGGAAAGAATAGGAAATGTAATCCAAAAGGCGTCATTGCAGAAAAACTGCGGAGAGGTGAAACCATTACGAAGTATGCTGATGGAGTGGCCATAGGAACATGGCGTGATAAAAGAGAGGTGGTTTACATTTCCACAGAATATGATGGCGAGATGGAAACACTAATCAACAAACGAGGGCAACAAGTAAGAAAGCCAAATATTATTGTACACTACAATAAGAACATGTCCGGAGTTGACCGGCAAGACCAGATGCTTTCCTATTACTCCAGTGAAAGAAAAACTATACGATGGTATAAGAAGTTGGGTATACATATTATTTCAATGATGATTCTCAACAGTTTCCTCTTGCATAACAAATATTCATCCAGGAACAGGATGAATTATTACGACTTCAGGCATACAATAATTAAAAACCTGCTGTCCTCTCTAGAAGTGAATGTAGCAAAACCACCCAATCAAACACCACACGCTATAGTTCCTGCCCATCTTCCAGAAAAACTCCCGCAGGATAACCAAGAACGGCAGAAAAGGAAGAGGTGTCGCGTGTGTTACGTTAAGAGCACATTTGGTAAAAGCGGGCATAGGCAATATTGATTTTAGAAGTGTCATGAAAATCGGCCATCGAAGATAATTAATTAGTTAATTGAAGATAACTTTTATTATTTTATCGATGACCATTTTCTATAACATCAAAGAGAAATTTTTTTATTAATAAAATGTTTTTACCCCAAGGAAAAATGGATTTATTTAGTAACGCCACTTTTGAAAACAATTGAATGTTCTTGGACGCGTCTTAGGTAAGCGTGATTTTTTTCACTTTCAATTATCATTATCTTTAACTAAACACGAAGAATCTTCCTTTCTATACTTCCTAGTAATTAAACACAATTTTTTAATTAACTTTTAAACACTTTATTTTAAATTTATTTTAAAAAATTCCTAAAATTTCGGGAGTTGTTAAAAAAAACGTGTGGTCTCTACAAAAGCTTGAGAACAACTAAATTGACAAATGAAAAATTCTCTAAACTAAGAAAGGGGCCAATCACAAAGAAGTGTTTTTAAAACAAGAACATCAACTGATAACCACAATTAAATTTTACATAATTAAATGAATATCTAAAAGAAATGCGAACATCGGTAAAAACTATTTTCATATTCAGAATCTCTAAAATTTTAACACATAGACTCCTATATAAAATCCAAGTTGACCTACTTTCGTGAAATTTTATCAATGTTTATAAAATTATAGAAATCAACTCACTGAAACTTAATAACAAACTTTTTAAATATGATTTGGGATACATCTAAAAAAACCTCGCTTCAAAGCTCATTGGGTATGTAAATATTGCTTTCATTACTTTTGGTTATTGATCACAAATATTTGAATTTAAGAGTGCATCAGAATGAGATTGCTTACGATTGATTTTAATTCAATGCTTGTTTTTTAAATCAATCCCAGAAAGTAAAAGTTTGGAAAGCAAAGTTTGAGAAAATACGCACTTACCTTAAGGTAAGATTCCGCTCGATGAGCTTAATTTCTGCTTCATTATGAATTCTTTTCAAAGTAAGTATAAAAGTTTTATTATCCTTACGAGTTTGTGATTTTTTGTGGTTTATAATGAAGATACTTTACAAAATCTCAATTTCAAATCGTTTCGTTAACAATTCTGTAATTCTGTAACAACTCGGCGTTATTACCGAAATTTCAATTCCCCAGCACTACCTAACAAAATACATTTTCAATTCCAAATCAATTTCCACCGTTTTTTGTGTGTTCTATCGACTTGCTGTGATAGAGGATAATTGTGTAGTAAAGCACTTGGAAGAGAGATGAAAGAGGTTATGCCCCAGGTAACGATAGCGTGCGGCAGTCAGCCTCCTCTACAACGGATTTCGATCCATTAGTGGAGCCAAATGCCTTTCTCGTTCAGGTTGGACACTATTTTACCCCCAACGTGTATCTTCTACCGGCATTTGCTTTCTTATATCTTTTCCGAGAAAATTTACTGTCGTTTTTATTGCAAAATCGTGTACATTTAACACATCTAAGTTTTCGTTTTCCTTCGGTGCATTACCAGAAGCTTGTACCTACATCGTCCACACTTACTAATTTAGAACTAGATAAAGTTAAAATTTTAGATTAAGTTTGGAAATTATTAATGAGTTTTCTTGAACCTGTGTTGAGCTGTTCGAAAATTTATGAAAATAGACTAAACGGAACTGAATGTCATCAAAGTTTCCATCTTCATTTAACTTTGCTAATTCTAACTAAATTGATAAAGCTTTGTTTTGTTGTTGAGATTTTACAGTTTGTTTTCTGATCAACGATTTGAATTGGAATGGATGTGATTAAAACAAAACTCAGCGAAGCTGCATATCTAATATCAGTGAGAGTAATCCGAATAATAAACATTACGAATTTGAAAACAGTCACCATAGGTACATCAAAAAAAGCTTCGGGCAACCGCTACGAGACGGACCTTTCTCGCGCCTATTAAAACTTTTAATAACTTGATACAATATTATGGAAATCTAGAAAACGTCTAAAATTTTCTAAATATTTTAAACTTGGTAAATTTTGACGATATTAGTAGATTTTGCAAATATTTTAAAATTTAGAAAATTTGGAAGTTTTGAAAATTTTTGGATATTTCAACAATACTTAAGATTTTGAATATTTTCGAAAATTTTGACAACTTGAAAATTTTGAAAATTATCATCATCATAATCGGCCCTTTTCTACCTTTCTGTGTAGAGGTAATTTTTGAAAAATTAATATAATTTTAAAAATTTTTCAAATCTTGATAAATAAGGGAAATTTTGCAAAACTTTAAAACTCAAAATTGTTGAAAATTTTTAAAATCTTAAGTCGAATTTGAAAATTTTTAAATTTAAAACAAACTTTTGTAAATTTGGAAAATTTTGAAAATTATGGAGTTTTGAAAATTTATAAAATGTTAAAAAACTTTCGTGTTGAAAATTTTTGAAAATTCTAGGCTTTTGGCTTTTAGTGAATACTTTAATTATACACATAATTTTTTCATGGACATCCAAAATTGCCTTCGTTTGATGCGGTTATCCAATTAAACTGTTCAGGTGAAAGACCAAAAGGAAACCCCCCAGAGATGTTTTCTCAATGGAAGATTGTTCCTATTGTCATTTAACGTGTTCGTACTGATTTTGAAGCTGAAACTTGTATATTTTTGAAATATCGAAAAATCATGTGTATTATACGAATTTGTTTCTTTTCCGACCGCGTCTATTTTGAAGTAACCTCCCTCCCCCACACACTTTTTAATGCAGTAGCCCGGTTTTATGATATTTTGTTTTCTAGTTGCAAGCAATATTTATTTATTTAAATCACAAATCGAATTTTTCACATTCTGTACACCTTTGGGTAATAGCAGTTTTTTTTTGGCGATTACTCAATTAAACTGTTTAGGTAAACAGCCAAAAGGAAACCTCCCAGAAGTGCTTTCTCAATGGAAGATTGTTCCTATTTTAATGACGTCATTTCATTTGGTGTTTTATGTTGTCCTGTAAATGTGAAACATATTTTGAAATAAAGAAGTTTATTATTATTAATATGCTCATATCGACTTTGAAGCCGAAAATTGTAAATTTTGAAACAAAATAGACGGTGGGTGGCAGTGAGGGTTGATAGGGAAATTGCGTTTGCGCAGATCAACTATTTGACATGCGGCGAATACGAGTCTAAAGTTCTTTTTCGAGCGCGTCTATTTTGAAGTACTCACCCACCCTTTTTTGCGGACTATTCAAAGTTTATTAAGAAAATGTCTTTATTCAAAATAAACGTGTTATTGACAAATTACAAATTGTTTCTTTTTTTTAAATATTATATTCAAAAACAACAGATTAACCCGACTTGATTATATTACATAATTACATCTACAACATTCTCCCCCCTAGTAATTGGGTAGGAGAGCCAATTACTCTTCTCTATCGGTATCCAGAACACAGAGCTTCTTGGTACTACGTCGAAATATACCCCTGGCCGTCTTGATGTCTACCACTCGCACCTTGCCATCTCCACCTGGATAAAGAGCGATGACTTTGCCTTTGCACCAATTATTTCTTGGTCTATCTGGATCAACAACCAGTACAAGATCACCAATTTTAATTGGTCGATTTTCTCGAAACCATTTGGTTCTCCTGTGCAGATTTACTAAATATTCTTTAGACCATCTTTTCCAAAATTCTTCCACCCAGTACTGTGCACCTTTCCATTTGTTCAGATAAAACTGGTCGTTCTGGTTCGTTTCAGCGAAAGTAAATGATGCACCTAGACGACCAATAATAAAGTGATTTGGCGTTAAAATGTCATTTAGTTCGTCTGGGTCTGTTGATACATGTGTTAGAGGTCTACTATTCAGGATATTCTCGATTTCAGCAAATATCGTCCGCAAAGTATATTCTTGTGGATATTTTTCTTTTAGTAGAACCATTAGATGTTTTTTTATTGATTGAATTAGTCTTTCTAGGTCGTCTACAGAATTTAGAGAAATATCTTCCTGTGGCCATTTATCATATGGAAGTGTGAGAAAATTAGGTCCTCTTATCCATCGACTACTCGTAGAAAAATTTACGTGATGTCCACGTTTTGTAGCTTCATCTGCTACATTGTTTTTAGAATTAACGTATCGCCAATTCTTGGAATTCGTTAAATCTTGAATTTCTCCGATTCTGTGTGAAACGAATACTTTAAATCGATACGCCTCGGCTCTTATCCAATGTAGAACAGTTTTTGAATCCGTCCAATAGTAAGCATTTTCTAAGACAATTTTCAACTCTTCTTTTATGTATTTACTTAGACGAGCTCCAATAAGTGCTGCCTGTAGTTCCAATCGAGGAATCGAAGTGGGTTTCAAAGGTGCTACTCTCGTTTTTGAAGCTACAAATGAGACTTCTGGTCTGCCTTTGTTTTCCCAACGTAAGTAGGCCACAGCGGCGTATGCTCTTTCTGAAGCGTCGCAAAAAATATGTAATTGTACTTTTGTATCTTGGGTTAATTCGTCGAAGTACTGTCGTTTGATCTTGAAAGTATTAATATCTTTTAAGTCTGTGAGCCACTTTTCCCAATCATTTTCCAAGTTTCCACTTATTTCATCGTCCCAGCCAATTCCGCTTCTCCAAATATCTTGGAGCAGTATTTTTCCCTGAATGGTAAAATTAGCGATAAAACCTAATGGATCGTATACAGACATGACCGTCTGTAAAACTTCTCTTTTAGTAGGACGTCGCTTTCCTTCAATGACTTGTGGGTGGATCTTGTGGAATTTAGTTTGGAAACTAAAGCAGTCTTCCTTAGGATTCCACCACAATCCCAATACTCTTTCGGTTGGTATATCTCCATCTACGTCTAAATTCTTTTCTGCATGAGCGACAAGGTGAGATTCTATGTGTCTAAGTACTTTGTTAGAATTGCATACCCAGTTGCAAATTTCAAAGCTTGCCCTTTTATGAACCGTTATGACTTCATCAATCCACTTTATCGCTTCGTCTTCGTCATTGGCGCAGTCTAAATAGTCGTCCATGTAATGCAGTTTTATAATGGCTTCAGCTGCTTCCGGGTAAATATGGATAAATTCTCTTGCATTTCTATTTTTTGCTTCTTGAGCTAGACAAGGTCCGCAGACTGAACCAAAAAATACAACTTCTATTTGATAAATGTCGGGATTTCTCTCTCTCTGTCCATACCTCTCCACAAGAAACGTTGAGCTGATCTATCTTCGTCTCTAATCTTCACTTGTAAGAACATTTCTTTTATGTCGGCTGCGAAGGCTATCTTTTTCCTTCTAAAATTTAACAATATTGTAAATAATGAATTATAGAGATCCGGACCTGTAAGAAGATTGTCATTTAAGCTCACACCATTTGCCTTGGACGCTGCGTCAAATACTATTCTTAATTTATTTGGTTTGTTTGGGTTTACTACACCAAAGTGTGGTAAATACCAAGTCTTGTTCGTCTCTTTTCTGGTTTCGTTGATTGCAAGTTTTCTCACATATCCTTTACTAACATATTCATCGATTTTATCACAATAAGCTTTGGCATATACTGAATTTTTGTCCATTTTTCTTTCTATGCCTTTTAATCTACTTATTGCATTATTTTTATTCTCCGGAAACGATGTTTCAGATTTCCACAGAAGTCCAGTTTCATATCCATGCCCATTACGTTTCATCGTCTCATTTAAAATGCCTTGTGCTCTTATATCTTGCTTTGAAAATGAATTTTTATAGGTTTCTTTAATTCCCAATGAATCAATTTGCCACTGCTGTTTAATTAAATTATGAAGCAGGCCTATATCGTCTTCTGCGTGTTCATACACATGACAAGTAAAGTGACTTTGATTATTTGTATTCCCTGAAGAAACATTTCCATGTAGATCCCATCCCAACAGCGTTTTACTTAAAGCAGGTCCTCCCCATGGTCCAGGAATAATTTTTCTTGACACAATTAAAGGCCAATTATCCTGACCAATCAATATAAAAGGTTTGGCATTTACCATAGACAGATTCGGCGTATTTCTGATGTGCGAATATTGAGAAGAAATTCTATTTATGTCGATACTTTGACTTGGTAACGATAAGTTTCTAATAGTTCTAACGTGCCGTAGAAGAAAGGATGCTTTACCATGCTTACCTTGTAGTTGTAAACTTACAGTTTTTGAATCTTCTTCTAATTTTATTTCGTTATTCGTCCATTGAATACAAAGGGATTGTTCAGGTCCATCTATCCCTAATTGATCTGCCAAATTCGTATCTATCAATGTCACTGTAGAAGCATCGTCAAGTAATGCGTACGTTTCGATAGAACCCTTTGATCCTTTTAAGATTACCGGCAAGATTTTTAATAATACTGTATTACCTGCCTTTAAAATGTGACAGTTAATTTCCGTCTGACAGTTATCATTTTTAGTCTCAGGTGTCTCCTTAATGTCATTTGTATGTAATAAATAGTGATGTGGCTTCGTACATTGATTTACGCCGCAATTCTTCCTGTACTTACACTGCCTTACACTATGTTTGTCATTCAGACAAGAAAAACATAAACGATTGGTTCTTACGAACTCCCAACGTTGGTCCACTGAGGAATCTAAAAATTTCTGGCATTTATTAAGCCAATGAGTGCCTTTCTTACAAAATCTACATTCGTTACTTTTACTTATTGAAAGTGTTGTTTCTCTTTTCTTTTGATGAGTATTAAATGAAATTTCATCTTTGTATTGAGGAATTTGCAATTGACAAGCCGCATCAGCTTTTCCTTCTAACCAAGAATTAAATTCAATAATTGTTGCCTTTTTCACAAAGATGGTCCTTGTGTGTTCCACCCACATCATCTTGTAGTTAATAGGTAGTTTATTAACTAATTCCCCTTGTGTATGTTAATAAAACTTACAGAAAGTCAACATTATGAAGAATACCACGACATTAAAAGTTTTAATCGGACAATTAGGTTTCATAAATTCTTCGCTGCTTCGACATTATGTGTTGATTTCTATAACGCAAATAGTTCAGAGAAACAAATCTGGTAATTATTTGGTTTCAACTTTTATTTTTAAAATATTCAAAACATAGTTAATTTATAGTTCGGACTTTTAGTCTAGTATTTAGTCAGTATTGAAAGTGTGATGCAATAAATTAATAATAAATTCCCGCATAACTCCTGTAAATATGTAGTTGTTGCTTATGTGCAATTTTAAACGAATTATTTACGTGAAAAAACAATAACACGATTATGTATTTGACTGTATGTGAGGTTGTTTAGATACGTATTATTTATTTGGTCTGCTGTTTTATCATTTTGAGTCAACTTATAACGAAGTTAATAAGCGTAGAGTATGAATAGTCACGGGTTTTAAAAATAATACTCGAATTAATTTTATGAAACTTTGCAAAAATATTTTTGAGATTAAAACCTCTGGCTTAACAATAAAGTAACACTGAACGAAACGATGTTTCTCAAATATTGCAGTTGTAGTTGTAAAACCTTGCAAAATCGTGCAACATGTTTCACGTATAACTTAATTGATTTGAGCATGCCTACGGGATTGTGCGTGATCACAACTCCATGATTTCCGTCCCACCCCCTTTACCGGACTCAGCGCGCTTAGCGTTATTCACCGCCTTAACATGCCCTACACGAAAAGACATGCAACCCAACATACATACCACACACAACGTCCATGGACACGTCGGGTTTAACTTATACTGGTAAATTTCTGACGTGCAGAGGATTCGAACCTACTGCCGTTGAGAATCTAGCCCTAGAGCCTGATGTCCTAACCACTAGACCATCCGCTGGTCCTGTTCTGGCACTAAAAGTCGGGGTTTTGCATCACTGATTATAGTATAGAGATAGTCAACGCATGTTTTCTAACGTTGCGAAAATCTTGTTGTGGATAGCTCAGATGACTAAGGTTCGTTTTAAAATTGCAATACATCAAATAACCGCAAAATAGTTAAAATTTTGAACCCGGTTCTGGCCCATTTTTGGCCGAAACATGTCGCAATAACTTTTAAAAAAATTTTTAACAGTAGTAAATCTTTTTTTTTATTTTATACCTGAAACATGCAAAGCTTCTGATACTGATCGTCTCCCAATCCGCAATTACGTTTCTGGTGATCAGATGTCTGTTGACTCAGAATTTCTGGACGGACAGCAGAACGAAACCTCCATTATGTGTATTTATCAGCTGAAAATGTATGTAGTGTTGTGGAAACATAGTTTTAAGAATGTTTGAAAATAGACTAGTTTTCAAACTTATAATCCCAATTCTCAGCTGTATTTTTTTTTGTGTTGGCGTTCAACTTTTATGCTGTCAAAAATGCCTTATAATTAGTAAATATTGTTTATTAAATACATATTATTCGTGAATTCGTTCTCTGTGGTGTGTTGATACATGTGAGAAATTATGTTAGTACTTCAATTTTTTTCTTTATGCGATTCATTCGATTCTTCGAATTTCAACTAGTTACAGCCGTTTCATCTGAGGAATAAACATTCTTCTGCCATACCCTATTCTGGTCGTTGGCGACCTCTTTTCTATATCTGTGGTTGATGCGTGGCGATAAATATTTTGCACACACAGACATAGAGAACCTACAGTTTAACGTGGGCTCCGAACCACAGGATGTGCATTAACTTCTTCTCCAGAGAGGTTGTTTTGGAGAAAAACCCATTGAATCACCATTAAGGGATAATTATTATGATGTTGCCCAATTTAATTCCTTTCAAGATTTAAAAAAAAAACGAAAGAAAATACCTGTAAAACGGAAAGAAAACCCCTCATAAAATCTCTAGGAAAAATATCCTACGAAAAATTTTAGCATAATCTCATAAAAGTTCCTTAAAAACAGCGGGAAAAAGTTAGTTAAACTTATCACATGTCCACATTTGCAAGGAAGTGCTTTAACGGAGATTTTTAAAATAATTTTGGAATAAACAAATACGCACTAAAAAATCTTGTTAGACCTTTGCATATAATTCCAAAATGAAAATTTCCCCTATTCATATAAATCGCAGATATAATCATATAAATATTATATTAAACCGACATCAGAGCTCCATGGCCTCAATCACCCTATGTGATTTTAACCTAAATATCGAAAGCCGCAAACAGAATAAATACCTAAGCGGTCACGAGATGTATGACATGTTACTGAATGTGTCGTCACTAAAAGCAGATTTCTTACTGTAGTATCTAGAATTTGTAGTAAACAGTTTTGTAGTAAACACTTTTTAATAAGTACAACCCGTGGGCTATGTCCCATGTTTTTTTAAATTAATATGCAAGCTACTTATGTTCATAGTGTAGGGAACCGTGGACAGAAGTCATGAACTATATAGAGATTGCTTTAATTCTATATAAATTTGTTTGCCGAAATTATGGAGGGGGAAGTTAGCCCTCCGTAATATTGCTGCATAAAAAATTAAGATTTGAACCTTATTCTACTATTACTCATGAGCACTTTAACTTAAACAGAATTGGTTTATCGTCCTGCGTTTATTAACGAGGGGGCATGAATTTACGTTTTACAAAAACTCATAGAAAGCATCACAGAGAAATTAGTGAACACGAAACCAATTATAGCACATCGCTAAAAGCTAAAAACTTTAAAATAAAATCGCGTAGCCAGTTTTAAAGTAATAGTTTTTTGACAGCGTACAAAAGTTTGAAAATATTTTCAGTTTACAGTTTCATTTGTGCAAAAATTGTCTTACATAGTAACATATTATACTATTCTTCTGGGGCTATTGTAATACCAAAAGTAATCCCGGTGTCATTTCGTTTCGCCGTAAATAGGGTTTAAAGTCGAAAATTTACAAATATCGTAGCGGCAGTCATTTTAAAGCTAGAGTGCTCTAAACAAAATTTTTGATTTTTTTCAACACCTTGTAACGGAGACTGTTCTTACATTTTTGAAATTCCGTCTTAGAAAAAAAATTATACCAAAATACAGGTCAAACTCTTTTTTGTTCTCCGGTTCCGATTCGTAAAATAAAACTTAATAGCTCAACAACTTTTCGTTGTACTATGTCTACTCAATGTATAATTCGTAGCATGTATTTGTTTATTTTCCAGAATATATAAGCAAAGACCGTTCCCGTGGTAGTTTTCCGACAACTTTTTATAATAAAAGTGCCAATAAATCGCAGCCCTAGTAATAAATGCTGATAATAATAATAAAATAATAATTATTATTTTAATAATTGCCTGTTACTGAAAGCAATTATATAAAACTAGTGTTACCCCAGCGCACAATGCACTGACAGACTGAGCGTTGACAGAACCGGCGAAATGTCAAGTCACGTGATGCATTAGTTCCAATAATGACACGCGACGTTATTGTAGATGGCGCCCCAAGTGACGCGCGTCTAGCCGACCTTCATATATATTATAAATTAAAATAATTATTATTAAAAAATCGACGTAGAATAAAAATATAAAAATGATTCATGTACCATCTGAGGATAGAAACCTTTCATTGAAAAGAGAATGGTCCAAATTGGTGAAGCGGTAGCCGCTGTAGGAACCGAAGAAATAAACCCCTTGAGCTTTTATATATGTATGGATGTGCTGTGCGAGATGCCATGTCGGCGCGATAAACACACATTTTTGATCCGCTTGAATTAAAGTAAGGCCTAAATACAATAGTATTGACAGCAACATAAACTTTGACAAAAAAAAATCAATTAACTGAGTCGACATGCAAGAGCTAAGGCACTCTGAAAGCGTTTTGTACGTAGCTTAATGACTCAGAATCAGCTTTCTACAGGATTTAGAAAATAACACAATTATTTTAAAATAAGGAAGATTTTAAGAAATAGTCTTGGCCAAGAGTTTACAAGGATCGTTCCAAATGTACGTGGCCTAACACATTACCATTTTTCAGAACCATTCTTTTTTAGGTTAAATATGACAGCGATCTGTCAATTAGTTTCTGTTCTGACAGTGCGCCAAAGTGACCGTCTAGTGATTTTGTAAAAACTGAGTTGCGAGCAGTGATAAAGTACTTTCATTTGAAAGGTTTAACACCAACCGAAATCAAAGCAGAGTTAGATTCGACATTTTTGAAGTCCGCTCCTTCGTTTTCAATGGTTAAAAACTGGGTTGCCGAGTGTAAGCGTGGTCGTGTGAGCACAAACGACGAACCCCGCAGTGGATACTCGAAAACGGGGCTACTACCCCGGATATGATTGAAATAGCCCTCCGTATCGTATTGGATGACCGTCGAGTAAAAGAAGTGGAAATGAAAAAAATTTCCGCGCGTTGGGTGCCGCGTTAGCTCACACCGAAGCAAAAACTAAATCGTTTGATTGTTTCTCGCGACCTTTTGGCACGTTTTCGCCGCAATCCGAAGGACTTTTTGCGCCGTTTCATAACTGTCATGAAACCTGGGTCTACCATTACACTCCCGAAATCAAAGAACAGTCCAAACAATGGACACACAAGGGTTCTCCGCCACCGAAGAAGGCAAAACGGTTTTGTCAGCAGGAAAAGTTATGGCAACTGTATTTTGAGATTCTCATGGAATTACCTTCGTCGACTACTTGGAAAAGCGAAAAATAATAAATGGCGAGTATTATGCCAATTTGTTGCAGCAATTGAGCGACAAAATCAAAGAGAAACGGCCTCATTTGGCGAAAAAGAAAGTGCTTTTCCATCAAGATAACGCACCTGTACACACGTCTGCAATAGCCATGGCCAAAATTCATGTATTGGAATTAGAATTAGTGCCTCATTCGCCCTATCCGTCAGATTTAACTTCCAGAAATTTTTATCTATTTCCAAATCTGAAAAAATGGGTCGGCGGTAAAAGATTTTTATCCAATTCCGAGATAATCGCTGCTGTAAATAGCTATTTTGGAACTTGGGTTTATCGACTTACAAAGACGGCATTGCTGCTTTGGAGCATTGTTGGAATAAGTGCGTTGAGCGAGCAGGAGACTATATTAAAAAATAAAATGATTTTTTTCCCAAGAAACTTGCGTTTTCTTTGTTAGGCCACGTACATTTCGAACGATCCTCGTACTTCTGCAGTTCTTATGGTTAGAAGTTTAAACCGATATCAAAAGTATTTTACAGCATTTGAACTACAGGTGTTTCGTTCTTGTCCTTGTGTACGTTAATTCCGCGCATTTTGGTCCCAGATGTCTTGCCGTCGTGTATCTTATTCCGAAATACTTTTCATAATATGACATCATGTCCCTGCTCTTGGGACCTGGGATTATTTTTTTCGGTAACAGAATATACAATATATCACTTTGAAAATCCTTTTCGTTTTATAGGAATCCTGAAAATATTCTGCTAGATAACATAATTATGTTTGAGAATTTTTTTTTGTGGGGATTAGGCAGTCACGAAGAAGCGCAATAGCTGGGACAAAATATTTACTCATTTCCGAGCACAAAGATGTAGTGACGAAAAACAACGTTTATGTAGAATTGTTTTTAAGAGCAACAGAAAGCTACATAATAAAATAGGTTGCCAAACCAGGCCCACTGCTTTGGAATAAGTTATTCTTTATTATTATATGCGAGCTTTTATTATTATTATTATTACTCGAATACTTATTTAAATCAAATTTGTTCAACAGTTCAATGCACTCGTGGTATACGAGAGTCAAAAATATCCACGTCAAACTTTTTTATTGGCTGCTAACGTAGTGATTGCTCGATATATTGTGAATAGAATAAAATTTAAATAATTTAGATATTTTTAAATTTTTATTATGCCTGCGGCGAATTGGTGCTATTAGCTTGTACAAAACAATTAAATTTAGAAGGAAACATTTTATGTGCAATGCACTCTTAACCAATTAGTCATTTGATTTAGTATTGCCATACAACAAATATTTGGCGCAACTGCTGAGTTTCACAGGTTTGTCCATATTTTCTGGCTAGTCACTAACAGATGGTTTCTTTTTCGGATAAAACGCTCTTGTAATCACCCACGCGTTGTTAACCTCACAATTAACTTTGATTTAAATTCTTCCCTTTGCTTTTATTGTTTTAATTAAAAGGCCGGTTTTGTTCCCTTTTATTAATTAGGGCAATATTTCTGTTTGATTGTAGCTTGGAGGCTTTTCAGCCGGCGGGAATATTCAGAAAAGACGATGAAATTTAAAACTTTCTTAGAAAATAGAGCTGAAAACTTTCTTCGTACTATTATTTAGCACTAAAAAGTTTTCATCAGAACGTAAAATTTTCAAAACTCTCTTCATAATTCGTAGTTCTTTTTAATTAAGAGATGTATTTATAATCTTCCAAGAATGTAATTAATGCTCCAAATTACACCGCTGAATCTTTGAATGACAATTCAATTCATATTTCGCTGATTCATGGCCAGTAGGTTTATATAAAGCATTAAAGGGAAGTATCTAAGTTCAGTGTTGTTTAATTATTTAGAGCTGAATATGGAGCTGCTATAAAAGGGTTTCAATCGTTTCATAATATAATTCTGTAAGCGATTCTAACGGAATAGTTTAAAGATTTTATTGCCTCCTTTACGATCAGTGCATGTCTATTATTTTGTAGTTGTTCAACTAAGAGTTGTACTATTTTGTATCTGTAACAAAACTAAAATTCAAAAATAAGGTGCTACAGTATATTTATTATTTACATACTTATACAGACCAATTCAAAATACAGAAATTGTAGAAAAAAAAAGCAAACCACTTCACCTGGACTTTCCTATACATTAAAGCTTTTACATTTTACATTTCCAAAAGTATTTATGTACAACGTTGTAGTAGTAATAACGGTCGCGCGTTTAAGCGTAAGCCACTAACGCGCGTCTAGAATCCTCAATACAAAGTTTTATCAATACATCTCTATAGTAAACAAAACATTAAAACAACCAATGAAATCATACGCTACACTATATTAGTTGCAGGAAATACAATGC
Source organism: Ctenicera cuprea (assembly GCA_958336395.1). NCBI lineage: Eukaryota > Metazoa > Arthropoda > Insecta > Coleoptera > Elateridae > Ctenicera > Ctenicera cuprea. The sequence goes on from OY284494.1 coordinate 18,642,947, forward strand.
CAATAATCAAACAGTAGTGTGGAATCACACACAAACTTTCTTAACAGTAAGAGCCGTAAAAATATCCAGCACCTAAAGACACACGCCTAACTACTCAACAGTTTTTATGCGGTTACCTCTGTGCCGGACGGATGATTTAGACAAGCCCGGTCGACATCTGTAAATGGCCTATTATCCGACTTGATTTAGAAAACAAAAATTTTACGAAAAAGATTTTTTTTTTGATTATTAGGAAACATATTCCTCGGTAATAAAGAGAACCAAAACGACACCAGCCAAAAACTATGCGAAGAGAGATTGACCCCCCTGAATATTGCTGCACCTAAAATTCAAGTTCCGACTCTCATTCTTTTACCACTCAAGCAATTTAGCGGTCTCTAGTAGTTTACCCTTTGAGTTTGCCACAACCTTATGTTGAGTGCATTAACTCGCCGTTCCTACGTACCTGTAATAGAAGAATAAGACACTTATCACGCCGGTTATCGGCTAGCCGATGATTAATGGAGATAACATAACTTAAAATATTACTTTCTACTAACTAAAACCGTTGCTGGATTGTTTGTAATTGGCCTTTGTTATTACCCTTTTCATTTAAATGAATCCTACCTCAATCCAGCACTTATAAATAAGACTTACATCTCTGGTCGATTCAGGTTCTAAATGAGTCCACAGGCTGCCAATCTGGTTACAAATTCAATTCCCTTTTAAATAGGAATATACTTAAATTTGGAAAGGCTCAATACACTTAATGAAATTCAAAGTTTAGTTATTACAAATTGTTTGTTGAAAACACACAAAATACAAGAAATAAACACAACATAACTGCAATACTAGATTCCTGACCAGCTATGTGAAAAGAGGACAAAAAATATATATAATACAGAATAAAACAATCATATAAAAGAATTCATCACTTTGGCGCAAACTTAAGGACGTACTGGAAATATTTATAGCGAAAACAAGCGTTGTGATGACTCACTATTCGATGCGTGGTGCGTTGTTTATTAGTTCTCTATTAGAGGGACTATGATTTTGGCTGGGGAAGTCTTAAGTTGCTTTCTCTTTTACCAAACTATTTAATATTGTTATGCCTAATACAAACGACTGCACCAAAATCAAGCAACTTCTTAAGCCTGCGAGTTTAATCTGGTTCACAAACCGACCGAGAACAGTAGAAGGTTCCGTTGCAGGTGTGTATAGCAGCGATAAGCCTAGAAAAAAGTTTTCGTTTTCCCTTCGCCACGGTGTTCCAAGCAGAAATTTTTTCTAGCTTAGCTTGGGCCTAGGAGTTCCTCTGTAGGGTTTACTCGAACAAACATATCTATATGTTCCGATAGCCGAGCGGCCATCAACGCTCCTGGTTCTTTGATGATCAAATTAATGCTGGTGAAGGACCGTCGCGGTCGTCAGGCCCTAAGCAAACTAGGCTCACATAATTGGGCCAAGATGCTTTTGGTGGCTGGACACAATAACATTAGTGGAAACGAGAGCTCTAATTAATGTCTTAGCCAGGAGAAGCTTTCACCAGACCCCTATTTGGTCCAGAACCGGTTCTCAACCTTTTTAGAATTATAGCAAAGCAGAAGATTTAAAACTGATTCACGGTTCAGAATCAGCGGAATCTCGCATCCAGCAAGCTTGTCATTTGAGAACCGTTACCAGAGTGACTCAATCAACTCTCACGTTTAACCAGGAAACACGTTAGAATTGTAGTTTTTTGCTTGACCATATTCTTTCAACAAACACCTTAACACTATGGGACTAGTCAACGACCCAAAGTGCAGATTTTGTGGAAAAATGTTCCTTCCATCTTTTCACCCATTGTCCCAGACTATTGATACTGAAGCACGGACACCTCGGCAACCTTTTTCCTAAGCAAAAAAAACGTGCATGATATCTCCATCAGCAAGGTGCTAGCCTGTGGGCTAGCTACTGGTATGGATCCCCACTGCCCTAAGAAGACAGCAAGAAAAAGAAGTAGAAGAAGCCCATATAAACGTAAAGTAAGTACTGCTAGAGTAAGCTTGTACTTTTTTTTATGGGAATGCGACCTGGCTGCATGGGCCGATCTGTTAAAGACCTCTTGCGAATATATAATAATTTATGTGTTTACGCTATGCGTCTATAACATTTTCACAATTCCACTGTTCTGTTATATTTAGTAAGTCGGTTTTTACCATCATACACTAGTAGTGAATTAAAGGGTCGACCAAATGATGTGTATTTACATCAGGATTCAGCTGAAAACGTGCTTACCTCAAAACATTTTATTCAACCATTGCTGATTCGTTAAAGTTTCACTTTTGAACAGCAATAATCATATCTTAGTATTTTATCTACTTGTTTACGTTGAAATAAAACTTACATTCTATAAGGATAATGGCCAACAGTTATGTAGATCATCTCAAGACGTTTCGTAATTTGATTGGCACGTCCCATATTTCCTGCCCCTAGATATTTCTTGAAAGTTACAAAGCGCAGTTTAGTATCAGTACTTCATAGTTATTTTTCACTATTTTAGGTCTTCCTGCCTTTTTTTACTTGCGATACGCACGAAAAGTGCAAGAACAATTTTTTCAAATTATTTTGTGTACGAAACTTTCGCAAAGAAGCCAGAGGATTGATTCTTTGTACATTTATAATAACATGCATAAATGATAATCGAATGCATCGGTTAATAATTCAATTCGATTAATCGACCAATGGAACAATCAACGTTAATCGATTAATCCAACGCTCGGAAAACTAATTAACAAATCAATTATTCAAGCAACCAAATAATCGATTTATAGTTGTCTATCTGTCTATATCGTAAATCCCTAACTGTCTCACCATAACACGAGGATGAGCCTTGACATCTCCACTCAGTATGTTGATGGTTTTCGGCGAACGTTTATGTTGCGCTCACCACTGTTAGTATAATTTGGTTATTTATGGTTTACTTCAAATTTGGCGGGCTGGAAAAAATAAACTGTCAACATCTTACGGCGGAGCGGCCAAGGACCCTTACCTAGGGAGAGGCGTGAACAAAGACACCTTGTGCGAGGTCGGCGTTGTAATGGTCATTTTGGTGATTTCAACTTGGTACGCCTACCTCTCTTCAAGGAGAGGTTGAAGGTTTCCTTAATTGGGACCACGGAGACTGGGTGAGTAACTTCACCAGGTGGTGTAGCCCTTAAGATGAGTTCTAACATCTCGGCAGTAGCTCGCTCTCTGGAATGGAACCCTGCTACCTGACCGGGGTGCCGGGAGCGTACCAGCCCGTTTTCTCTTGACGTGAGCTGGATGGCAAATGGTCCGGCAGGTAAAAGGGGGTCCCCGCTCCCTGACCGGGTAGCATCGCATTGACTGGTTGATGGGGGTCCGGCGGGTGAAGGTGTACTCCAGGATGGAGAAGCGCAGTTGCTATGAGAGTCTTGGACTCTAGAGGTGTAAACAAGTTAGCTCCCAATATGGGTCTTAACATCTGAGTGCTAGCGCTCTTAGGAATGGAAACCCCACTCCCTGACCGGTCCGGCAGGTGGACACGATCGTTGAAGTGGAAACCCTGCTCCTTGACCAGGAACTCTTTACGTACCAGCCTTGTTGGACGATGGACCTGAGCTGGATGGTAGGGATTCCGGCAAGTGATGGTGCTTTCCAACGATGGAGTGGTGTGCAGCTGGCACTTGGCACTATGACCGTAGGGGTGAGGCGCATTTTGCCTGCTCACGCCCACTATCTAAGTGTCGACCCAGAGGGTTCGTACTTATGTACACCCGATGCTGTTAAGGTGCCGGCCACTATGATCAGGCCGGTTACCGAGCAGTCTGGGCGGTGCGAAGCTCACCAGTGCTGGAACCTGCGAGGTCCTAAATGGGAGAGGCAGCGCTGCTTGGCATGCGCTTGCTCCGACAAGTCCAACCAGTGACTTTCTTTGACTGGTACCACGGGGACCAAATCCGAGCCAGCGGGGGATTCACACCCCCCGCTTTTGATCACGGAGTAGGACTCGTGGTGGCAGTGGTATAGCCTAAGTGCAGGTTAGGGCCGTCTTAGTGCGGTTCGACGGGTGAGCTGCGTCTCAGCTCGGGCACTGATCTGCAGAATCAGTAGAGATTTAGGTAGGCTCCCTTCACCAGTAGGGGCTTAGGGCTCGCAGCCTGATGCCAGGACTGGTAGCCTGTTCTCTTTCTTGTATTGAGGGCAGGCGCGTTGATCGAGCGTACCTCGATCATGGCGTCCCAAAGGGTACCACCGCCGCGCCTGGAGGGGGGGCGGATATGCTTCATTGCTGGGTGGTGTCCCAGTCTTTCAAATCAAATGGTGGTGTCAACATTTTACGTTTAGTGTATTTATCGCACTGACATGAGAATCTCGCATTAGATATAATTTCTTTTAATCACGGAAAATATAAAGGTTAAAGCATTGTGCACAATATCGAATAATCAAATAATCGATTAATCAAGAATTCGATTCATCAAATTGTAAATCTTCCGTATAGGTCTAGTAATTTAATTGTGTTTTAAAAGTAAAAAATCAGTTGTGTAGTGGAAAACTACCACATTTAATTGATGAAATTCTAAAATATTATTAATTAAAAATAAAACTAATACAAAATTATAATAATTGCATAAGTATGATGGTTAAAATTCTTTTGTAAACTACTTATTATTAAATGTTTCACTGACATACACACAAGGGCTGTTCGTTCTATATTTATATGTACATATATAATCTTAATGAAATATTGGAAAATTTGCAATTTAATTGGGCATTTATTTGCACCCTGCAATATAGTTTTTGAACTCTCGCGCTGTATCATTCACACCGGGAACACGTAACCGAGTTAGTAAAGCTCACTTATTGCAACATGCCGCATGCTAATCAAAAGTCGGCAAAAGTTGTAAAATGAAAGGCGTGCCGCTTTTACAAATTGCCCTATACTTTTGATGGGATCGTGGTACAAATATTGCACGACGCGGTCTATCAACAACACAGATAGTAGCGAACACGAAGAGCATAAATTTCGAGATAAGCACCGAAGAGCTTTTCCAGCAATGCACTTCCAATTCTAGGTGTCAGCTTCCCTTTGATTTGCTTGCAGATTTTGGTAACTTTTCCGCTTCAATTTCGCAAATGCCTACGAAAGTAGGTTAGTTCCGCACTTCCGCACCGTGCAGATTCAGCAAGGGAACAATCAAGTTCACAAAGCTGTGTTAAGCTAACAAAATTCGACCTGACGTGAGCTTCTTGCTTGGAATCTCAATGATGTTACCAGCAGCTAAGAACGTTCCAGAATCGATGTCCATTTACACAAGCAATGTATTAGGGTGCAATTTATAGCCTGTTACGGCTGTACAATATTTATTGGTACAGTAAACCATAGTTCTAGGACTTAATTTATATTTCTAACGTTCTTCACAGAACATCCCATTGTTCGTATTTATTTTGTAAAGCGTTGCTGTTGGAGCCGTTATAGCAGACTTTCGTCAGTTTGAGAGCTGTTTTTGTGTTGACGAGCAATATTATATACGGTGTGTCCACCCACGGATGGGCTTCAAAGAGATTTATTAGAAAACTTGACTCTTTAAGAAATATTTTGATTGTTTTCAAACCCCCAAAAACGAAATAATATTTTAGAGGTTAGTTGCCAAATAAGATTGCAATTAAAAATGCATTTGAATTAATCAATAAATTATTTACCATACATTTACCACTATAGAAAGCAAGCTAGTTAGTTTCGATGTTAGTAACATGTTTTCAGAAGTACCTCTCCAAGAGTTGTATTCCTTTGTTAAATACTATTCTTGTTAACAAAAATGATGAGTTAATAAAACGGACTGAGTTGATTCAATTATTTGAACTTTGCACAAATCAAAATTATTTTACTTTTAATAATAAAATTTATTTCCAAAAAGATGGTTTACCCATGGGAAGTCCAATTTCACCTCTTTTAGCTAACATATTTATGGAAAATCTAGAAGATCAAATATTCGAATCAAATCAATCTGAGAAAGTTATATTTTGGTTTCGTTATGTTGATGACATTTTAGCATGTTTTGATAGTTCAATTTAAGTTAATCAATGAATTTTTGATTTTTATCTACAGCTTGCACCCAAAAATAACATTCACACTAGAAACTGAACAAAATAGGTCTTTTAACTTTTTAGATTTAAACATAAAAATTAATTCAAATAATAAACTTGAATATTCTGTTTATAGAAAACCTACACAAACAGACATTACAATACCACACGATTCGTGTTATCATAAAACACATAAATTAGCAGCGTACAGGTCCATGATACATAACGGTTCCTTTAGGTGAAATTAGTTATAATAGAGAAATTTAGATTATTAAACAAATTGCATACAATAATGGTTATAATACTCAACTGATTGATACACTAATTAAAGAGAAAAATTATAAATTAACTATTCAGAAAATTTATCCAACTACTTCATTAGATAAATTGAAATACTCCTCAATTCCATATTTTGGCAATCAATCAGAAAAAATTGCCAAAATTATAAACAAAACAAATAAATGTAAAATAACTTTTAAAACAACAAAACACATTTTAAGCACTTTGTTTAATGCTATAGAAAAAACAGACAATTTACTAAAATCAGGCATCTACAAATTAAATTGCTCGCACTGTAATTCGGTTTATATAGGACAAACAATTAGAAATCTTGATATTAGGTACAAGGAACACGTACGTTGTTACAAGTATAAATCCAATACGCTAAACACTTATTATCATTAAATGACATCTAATAACATTATAAAATGTTTACACTTTTGTGATGACAAACGTAAGTTGGATATACTAGAAGCATTTGAAATTCATAAACATTTAAAATCTTTACGTTTAATAAATAAACAAATTGATCACTTAAATTCACCGTTATTAGACGTATTGGAATGAGAAATCAACTCATCTGGACGCAGATATAGAAAACCAGGATCAAGTTATGAAGATTTATTGTTCCTATAGCAACACCAACTGTTTAATTTTAATCTTGCCTTTGATAATGACGTGTAAACACGTTGAAATACGTATAAAGCTAAAATACAAAACCTGTTGAAGTTAAGAATTGTTTTATTTACAATAAATTAAGATTGTAATACTATTTTTTTGCCTTTCAGCTTATAACAAAAACAAATGTTAATGTAGTAAGTCAGTTGCACATACATCTTCAAAAGTTGCAAACAGAACCATCTGACTGCTGATGACAACAACAATCATAGAATTTATTCAATCCTGGTCCTAACTTGAATAAGGAAAAGTTAACAAAAACGAATTCCTCGCATTTATTTAAATTTTGAAAACTGAAAATTTTTAGAAATATTTTACATTTTCAACAGTTTGACATTTTTTAAAATTTGTGTAAAATGTTTTAATTCCATACTTCAAACCGCATATCTTTTTAGACCAATTAAAAAATACTGCTTTTTTTCCAGAAATTAAAAATTTTAGAAATTTAAAAATTTAAAATTATGAGTTTTTGAATAAAACGTTGGTATTCCACATACATAACAAATAAAATAAAAGATTTTTATATCAATAGTTCTCTCGAAGTTGAAGGCTAAGCAATACGATTTCGTATGAAGCAAAATTTACACGAATATTCTACTCACATTGCGACGACCAATGGCAGCGGATTATTTTCAGGATCTTAGCCAATTCCGCCTAGACTGGCCACGATAATATTTTTCACTTTCCCCCATACCTTCGATATAGAAAAAATTATATATGAAAATTTTTAAAATCTTAACTTTAACGCTAAGACACGTTTTGGGGCTCAGGAGGCCCAAAAAAGTGGGTGTGAAAAATGTGTATGAGGTGGATTAGTGAGTAGCCGTGGGATCTCTCTAAAGGAAAAAGTACTGGGCTTATTTTGATGAAATTTTAAATTACATGTTCTTTTGGCAGCGTGTTTTCCAAAACTAAATTTTGGATATTTTAGCACAGTATCTGAGAAAAGAACTTAAGGCAAATCGAAAACTGTTTACCGAACACTTTAGCTTTAGAATGGCGTACGATAAAACGGAATTAAATTAAGAAAATCTGAAAATGATTTCTAAAATGTTGAACACAATTTTTTTAAAACTTTGTAGGCTGCTAGAACCGAAAATTACCTATAATTTGTTTTGCTGAAAGCTATAATTTCACTGTGGCGCTTTCTATGAATTTTTGAAAATAGAAAATAGGTCCTTTTATTTATTAAATAAACGGGGTCCAATAAAAATTTTTTCTTGCGCAGAATTGATCTTTATGACTAGTAGAACCAAAATCGAACGTACGTTTTTAGATACTGTTATACTTGGGGGGGGGGGGGTAAATTCCAAATATTAGAAGTTTTCAAAATAATGTTTCTTAAAACTGGCCATACGTTTTTCAAAACTTTCTTGTCGTATAGAGCCAAACTTGGCCAGAGTTTGATTATTACACTGTAGCAGGCTCTATAATTTTTTTTTAAATGTAGTATTGTTATACCTTCATTTACTAAACAGGAGACGTATAAGGCTAAAATAAAAAACCCGTTGAAGTTAAGAATTGTTTTATTTACAATAGATTAAAATGAACTTCAACGAAGTAAACTAGAATTTAATAATAAAGACAATCAATAACTTCTATTTAAGAAGAATTATTCATCTTGACTAGCAGACCCAAAATATAATGTTAGTTTTTAATAAATTTTATGTTTGGTAGTGCTACACGTCCTTTCCCCAATTTTTTTGGCTGACGGAGCTTTGTAAATTTCAACATGCATGTGTTTATTATAAAAGAAAATGCGACTTATTAAAAATCGTTTTGGTAATATTCCTAAAGTTATAAAATCATTGGAAGGCAAAAGTTTGTCGCTATTACAATGAATTGACCGCTTCCATTTAACATTGGCAATTTGGAATTCGGCGGAAAATTTTGTTTCAGCTTGTCGCAATATAACACCGCAATCCTGGTTAATCATAATTATTAGAAATTGGAAATATACTAAAGCCGTCAAATAACCCAGTCAGTTGTTCACCGGTCAATTTTTACAGTTTTGCTCCATTAACGAGTTGCGACGTTGAAAGCTCATTTTCAATGTTTAAAAGTATTTTTTTCAAACAAAAGAATAATTTTTTGGATGAGAATTTAGAGAAAGTTGTTGTTGTGTACTGCAATTCTTAAGTTTTTTTTGGTCAACGGTGGTTTTCCGTCTCTTATGAATGTTGATAGTCCAAACATTTTTTTCATAAAATTTTCTGGTTGCAGTAGTGAATTTACACGTTCTATTTTCATTAATTTGTAGTTGCTATTCTACATTTCTATTAAAAAAATGTTATTTCCGTTTCATAAAACTGTTTCGTAATGTACTTTTAAAGCTCATGACTTCATATTCTACGCTTATGAACCTTTTTTTATTTTATTACACAAGCTTCAATTCCAGTTGACCAAATAAATAATAACTATCTATACAAGCTAGCATAAGGTCAAACATAGGGATGTGTTACCATTCAAAGCTCGTAGATAATTTGTTTAAAATTTTATATAGGCGCTAACTATATCTTTAAAAGAATTATGCCAAGAATTATTATTAATTGATTGCCTCATATTTTAAATACTGACTAAATACTAGACTAGAAATCCGGATACTACATATCATTAGTGTCCGGATTTCTAGTCGAGTATTTCGTCAGTATTTAAATTATGAGGCATTCAATTAATAATAATTTCTGGCATAATTCCTTTCAATATATAGTTGGCGCATACATAAATATTTAAATCAATTATCTACGATCGTAGAATGGTAACACATTCATATGTTTGACTTTATGCTAGCTTGTGTAGATAATTATTATTTATTTGGTCAGCTCGAATTGATGCTTGTGTAATAAGTAAACGCCACGAAACAGTTTTATGAAACTGCAAAAATATTTTTTTAAATTGAAATGTCAAATGGCAACCACGAATTAATTAAAATAGGACGTGTTTTTTAATGCATAATTACAATGAGAATATTCTACGAAACAAAAGTTTTGATTATCAACTTTCGTCAGGAGCGGAAAACCACCGTTGAATAAAAAACTTAAGAATTGCAGTACTCAACGTTTTCTAAATTCTCATCCAAAAAATTAGTTCTCTTGTCCGACGAAATACCTTTAAACATTGAAAATGACCTCTCAACGTCGCAACTCGTTAATGGAGGAAAACTGTAAAAGTTGGCCGGTGAACAACTGACTGAATTATTAGTCGACTTTAGTATATTTGCAATTTCTAATAATTGTGAGTAAGCAGGATTGCGTTTTTATACTTGTTCAATATATTGCCACAACCTGAATCCAAATTCGCCGCCGAATTCGAAATTGCCAATAATATAATGAAAGTGTGGTCAATTGATTGTAATAGCGACAAATGTTTACCTTCAATGATGAAAAATGATTTGAAATAACCTTGTACAGTTTAAATGCATTTTCTATCAATCTCAGCAGTTCTCAAATATAATTTTATTTTATGTTACGTATTTTATTTTTTATTCAAGTAAAGTGCTTCAAAGACATTTTAAACCATTTTTTCAACAATTGTATTGCTGTCCTTTGTATATATTTACAAAAAATAGGCTGATAACTTGTAGAAAAGTTTATTTAATATATTTAACGTTTTAGAAAAGAAAAAAATATCTAATTATTCACTTTCAAAGAAATCGACAGTCATTGCCTGCTAACAATAACGTGTCTTCCTGATATACACAGTGCGGGTTTTTAACAAAACCATTTTTAATGCTGCTTAGTTGTACAACTCCTTAAGCCGCATATGTTTATGCATACCTACAAAATTTAAATAAGTAGATCAGCCTCCTATGATCAGAAGAAAATGTGGAATTTCTATATTTTGCTTCGAGTTAGAGATACTGCAATAAGTTATTTGGAAAAGTTGTCTAGAATAAAAAAACTATCCTTCGACACCAAACTTTATAAAAACAATTGAATGCTTGTTTTTTATTGAACGCAGTCTATAACATAAGATTCAAATTTAATAAATTTAAAATCTGGAGATATTTTTCGATTTTAAACAACTGTTCCAAATAATTTTTTGTGTATCTCTGACCTGAAGCAAAATCTGAAAATGGCATATTAACCTTTGATCATAGAAGGGTGATGTAATTGTTTAAATTTGGTATTTATGCATGGAAATATGCGTCTTAAGTATTACAATTGACCAAAATTAGAAACTGTTACAATAAAACGCAGCAAACAAATCGAAGTGTTTATAAAAAGTGATACACCCTGTACTAGCTACTCCTATATGTTGCTGTATAAAAATTTCTGCAATAAAGTTCTCTGCGCTCTAGGAAATTAGGTTAAACACGTCAAACACCGTAGAGGTACATAGAAAACGTATTACATTTTCTGAGAGAGAAAACTAGAGAAGTAAAATTGTGTTTCAAGTTCTTAACTTGTTCCAAATTTGTTAACAGTCTGATATTGTGCAGGTAAAAACTTGTATTATCACAGATAAGGTTAGCACTACAGATATACGGTAAATATGTGAGCTATCGGCAGCTTTGTTTTATATGATTAATAATCTGCAAAAAGATGGCGCTCCAATGACAATTTGTACTCTCACAAATAATTAAGTCACAGATGACTGTATTTGAGCAATTACTTAGCACATATTCAAAGCAAAAGTTATACAGCCATCTGCCATGTTTAACGATTTCATTTGAGATGTTTAATTGTCAAATCGCAATTTTTCGTAAATAATTAATATTGAAGCCAATTCTAGTTAAATTATATTCATGGTGTGACAGACTCCAAGTAAATAAGACTACAAAGACGTATGATGCAGTTCTGGAATCTAGTGTATTAATAATAAAATCAGTAGAATTGTAACCTCAAAATATATTTAAATTACAATTTATTTTATGTTATACCTCTGGAACCATTACATATTACAGTTTTAAAATATAATCAATATAATTTATAAGGTAAATATCTAGGTATAGCATCACTTTGAAGTCACCCTCATGTGGCGAAGCTTTAAAAACGTTTACCTATGGTCTTCATCTCTGGCACTTAAACTGCAGTCTGTAATAACTAATAAGGTAACCCGAACCTTGCAGAATGCAGTGTTAAAGATAAAAACATTAGAATGAGCTAGATTTTGGTGAAATGTGAATGTAGGTATTAGTGTTAACCTTATCTGTGGTATTATCCTTTATGATAAAAAAAATGGAGCTACGTTTATATAGTAAGAACGGCTGACACTAAATACACGGCGTGTTAAAAAGTATTTAGTTTACAGATCAAAATGTTATATTTAATTTAAATAAACTTTTGTAAGTTGCTGGTAAGGAAATGCTCATTAATTACTGTAATCCTCAACGGGAGAAGGGTCAAGTTGTTTTCTGTATTTCCCACCGGGCCAATTAAGTAAGGTCTGCTTCTGATTATATTATTAAATTCCCATAATTAAGAGCACTGCATAAGGAATCAGAATAGGTGCACGATTATGCTGCGATTATGTTTACTTTACTAGACTTTCAGTATAAGGAGGTATAAATTTCGTGAAAATTTCATAATTTCGAAAATTTTATGGAAATACATGTTTTGGATTTCCAGGAATTCAAAATAATGATTTTTAAAATATCTGTTTGTGGTCAAGGACTCTTTGCTGTGGTTTATGTCTCATAACTCCCGAACTTATAAGCGATTAGATGAACTTTTGAATTTGGGGGTATATCAAAAATTTATCGCCATAATAAGCTATAAAAATCTAAATTTTGGAGCGAAAGTTAGAAATGTTCGATTTTTGGGTAGTTTTTGTTATAGAAAACGTGACCACACGCTGTTTTCCTGAGCTTTGTAGCTTTACAATTGTGGCCGTTACGATATTTTGTTTATACAAATAGGTATAAACTTCAATTATTATAATAGCCTTAGGGAAATGCAATGTTATTTCTGAAAATATTTATGAAAAAATGAAACTGAAGGGAAATTATTTTTTTGTGTGGGTCATTTTTTACTTAAGATGGACTAAAGGTTCAAGCCTACATTATGGTTTTGCAAAAACTTAGATTATTCAAATTGCGACATTTCTAATAATTGTAATATCCTCGGTACACTGTAGACGATTACCGTGAATTTAACGCCAACATTTAAACATCAATTAAACAAATTTTTTTTTCAAAAATCTTCACCATCTACTAGCTAAACAGACGGTATTTTGACAATTGTACTTTTGCGTGCCACTGTAAATGTAGAAATGTGATGGGATAATTAAACAATAAATTAAAAAAAAACGTTAAAAAATCTTGCTAACTTGTTAAATATTGTTAAAATTTAATTCAAAAAGAAAAAATATCCAGATAAATACTATTATTCATATTTTACAAAGATGAAAATTACAAATTGGACGTTTTAACCGCTATTTCTGTAATCAAATTAATGTAAAAGCAGTAGCTTCAGAAAATAAAATTTTTTGGACAATGAAAACATGTTGGAATTGTTGTTTACATTTGCAAATTATGTTTTTATAACTGTAAGGACTAAATAGGATACAAAACCAATTCTATGTCTTCTATCACCCTTAAATCGCATTCTAGGGTATCTAAATAATAGTTCTTTATGTGACAAGTGAGATCAAGGCGTTATTATAAGACGAGTTTGAAAGTTTCACGACCAGGTCGTAGACCGAGTCGTGTAATCTAACGAATGCCGTAATAATGCATTATCCCACGTGTGACATACAAAATTTAATGTACGACTGCTCAAAATTTGTTAATAATCAAATTTTTTTGCTTGAAATTATATTTGACATTTCGAAATAATTTATTTGCAAATAATAAGTCACTTTTTAAATACTTTTGTTCTAAAATCAAAGGAACGAGATAGATTCGATTTGTTCAATACTATGGCAACCAATCACTTTTCCTATAAACGAAGCTTCAGTTTTCTTTGTGTAAATAAAATTAGTTGGGCAATGAATTCATTACATAACTCATTTCACATTAGTGCGATAATGAACTTTATTACCTAACGCAAATGAATGACATAATAAGTCCTTATCCAAACAGTCGTAGTTAAAAACAATTACACATGTTTGTTTGCATTATACATTTCTATACAAAAGCGACTTCTGTTTGTTAAATATTAAATGCGGCATCTGTAATTGTTTATTTGAACTGTGAAGGCATAATAAAGCAGCTGTAACTTGAAAAAAGTTGTATAAGCGGGACATTTGCACTTTCGCATCAGCCAGACTCCGATGCTAGTTTTATTGTGCATAAGCCTACTTTATCCAAAAACTGGAACAAACTCCTTCTTGTAGCAAACTCCCAAACTACAAAGCAAGCACAAGCGGTGCTTTATAAACACTATCTATACTAAATCCATAACTGTCTCACCATAACAAAACGACTGAATCTTACATCTCAAAAGATTTATCACTAGAACTAGCCGGCGCGCGGTAGTTCCTTGCACGTCGGCTCAGTTTATTGATTGTTTTCGTCCAATATTTATGTTCCAGGAACTAACTGTTGCTATAATTTGGATATGTATGTCTTACTCTAATTCTGGCGGTTCGAAAAAAATAAACACCCTTATTATTGAAAAGCTCTCGGACAACCGTCGCGAGAATGATCTTTGCTCAGACATTTATAAAATAAACAAATAAACACGCTCGGAATTCTGATTGGCCAAAACGCACATATTTACGTTACAACAATTAAATCACTCGCAAATTAATTTAGAAAACTAGCAGAACACGTGGACTGCGTCCAACATTTTTCTCTTAACAAATGGCCGCACCTTTATTGAATCAGATGTGATGCTATAAGGTATAACTAATACAGACAATGCAATGTACTAAAATCAGGCATTTACAAATTAAATTGCTCGCACTGTAATTCGGTTTATATAGGACAAACAATTAGAAACTTTGATATTGGGTACAACGAACACGTACCTACAAATATAAACACCCACATAAATCCAATTATGCTCAACACTATTGGAACACAATCATTAAATGACATCTAATAACACAAAAAACTGTTTATATTTTTGTGATGATAAACGTAAGTTGGATATACTAGAAATATTTAAAATTCACAAACATTAAAAATCTATACCTTTAATGAATGAGCAAAAGGATCTTTTAAATTCACCATTATTAGGCGTTTTGGAATGATAAATTAAGTCATCTGGACGCAGATATATGAAAAACCAAGATTAGGCTGTGAGGATTTATTGTTTCTATAGGAAGATCAACTGTTTACTTTTAATCTTACCTCTGAAAATGACATGTCAACATGTCGAAATACGTATAAGGCTAAAATAAAGACCTGTTAAAGTTAAGGATTGATTTGTTTACAATAAGTTCCTATGTTTTCTTAGTTTTGTTCTTGAATTTCTGATGGTAAAATAAAATAATAAACGAACAGCACAATTACGTATGAATGATAACTTTTGTTGGGGCTGCCGAAAAGTGGCTGTGACTGACTTATGTCTGATGACCCTCTCGCTGTGTTGCGGGTGTTTCTCCAAAGAATAAACATTCACATGATTTGGTAGTAGTTACCCATATTTAATTTTGAATTTCTTTTATAATTGCCGACTTCTGGTATATATGAGAATATACAATACTGCTAGATCCATTAAGAACACATCTAACATCTCGCCACAATGTATTGATTATTTTTTTTAAAGCAATTTACAAAACAACAATGGGGCGTTGTCCACAACTTCCGCCAGCATAGTATAAAATTTTCTGTTTCAAGATATTGCGTTTAAATCGACGTGAGATATACGGGACGCAAAGAAGCGTAAATTGCAATCTAATCCGAACAAGGGAAAAGCAATCTCGGTATCATTAACCAATGAAAAATACGTAAAAATTGTAAATATATTGGAAAAAACACCCCGGCGGCTAATGTTTTTATATTGCCGACGGGAGAGGAATCGAGGTCAGTAGCAGTACTGGCAGAGAAAGAAACAAAAAATGAAGATGTACCTACAGGGCGAATAGAATGCAATCTTGCATTTACTGCTCAAAATTGTTCGTGTAAACAATTTACAGGAAAACACGACTATTTCTTCGGAAACCCAGGAAAGTAAACGTATTCGATGTTTGATATTACAATTTCGTAACTAGTCGCATGCTGCGATTTCTGTGCCTCCAGAAAATCTTCCTGTAACAATCACTACCTTTCATTCAGCGTTTTGCTAGTTTAAACAAATTAATTAATTTGACAATTTGATACATTATGTGAGAAATAATACTATTATATAAATATACCATTCGTGTAGCTGATAAAGCAATACGGGTAAGTTATTCAAATTTCTTTTGCAGAAAATCGTATTTAATTTTTGAAGGAGGTACAAAATTTTATCGCGATAAAATTTAACTCATTTGTTTTATTTGTTAATTTTAAAAATTAAATTAATATGACAGTTTAATATACTATTCGTGAAACAATCTAATCATATACCGGTCGTACAATAAAAAATAAACTGGGAACATTTACGTTCAGACTTGAAATCTTCGGTTTTCGAGAAAAATGCTACCGAAATACATCATACAGGGTTGGGCAAAAGTACGGAACAATGCAAATATCTTTAATACAACAACCGCGATTTTAACAAAATTTTCTACATGAAGGTTCTGATATACGGCGGATACAATGAAGGTATTGGCGGTTTAAAAGGACTTCCAGTTTAGCCGGAAATGATATCAACTTTTTTATTTTAAATAGAACACTCTGTATATTTTTTGATATATCGATAGAACTGTTTTTTGTGAGTTCAGTAATATAAGGTTTTATGCTTTTATTTTTAATAATTATAGAGATATTGAACATTGATGTTTCGTAATTGTTACCTTGCAGCTCATGAAAACAAAAGAATGTGAGAAGCCCAAACAGTTTTGTAAAGTTGTCAAATATGCTTGGTTCATGTTGTGTTGTTTTAATGTTTGATAGATTGAGCAGTGTGGCTGCAGTAATCAATTAATTAACCAAATATAATTAAAACTGCTGAATTTAACATCAAAAATGGTTCAATTAACAGAAAGAGAACGAATTCAAATTTTAATTATGGTTGGATTTGGTGAGCGTCGTAGAACTCGGCAAGAGGTTTGTATTTTATTTAACAATTTGCAATATTTCTGTTAATTGTACCATTTCTGTCGTCAAATTCAGCAGTTTTAATTAATTTTGGTTAATTAATTGATTACTGCAACCACACTGCTCAATCTATCGAACATCAAAACAACCCAACACGAACCAAGCGTATTTGACAACATTACATGACTGTTTAAGCTTGTTACATTCTTTTGTTTTCATGAGCTGCTAGATAACAATTACGAAACATCATTGTTCTACATCTCTAGAATTATTAAAAATAAAGGCATGAAACCTTATATCACTGAACTCGCAAAAAAGAGTTCTATTGATATATCAAAAAATATACAGAGTGTTCCATTTAAAATAAAAAGGTTGATCTCATTTCCGGCTAAACTGGAAGTCCTTTTAAACCGCCGATATTTTCATTGTATCCGTCATATATCGAAACCTTTATGTAAAACAAATTGTCGAAATCGCATTGTTCCGTACTTTTGCCCAACCCTGTATGTAACTTTCGGTTCCGCGTTCTTTTTGAAAGCTTATAATGTTGGGCAGTTTTTGATACACTTCGAATTATAAAATTTGCATATAATCAATACTTTTCAATTTTGAAAATATAGAAAAGGAAAAAGTGCTTACCACGTTCCCCC
This sequence comes from Ctenicera cuprea, assembly GCA_958336395.1. Lineage (NCBI taxonomy): Eukaryota > Metazoa > Arthropoda > Insecta > Coleoptera > Elateridae > Ctenicera > Ctenicera cuprea. Next base: position 18,660,695 of record OY284494.1, read on the forward strand.
TTTAAAAGAGTGAAGCTGCGTAACGATGAGTTTTCGGAATTACTTATAGAGACATTTTTACTTATTATATTGGTGGTCTGAATGCGTCATGTAAATTTGGGAATTGAATTTCTGGACAGCCTGTATAAGATCAGCATAAAACTTTTATTAGAATTGTGCTTGTAAACTAGATTGCAACAAAACTAAATTTATACAGTGCAAAATTGTGAGCGAGTATAGATAGAGATCTTAATTTAACACCCGGCTTTGTATATCATTCTTGAATGATGTATTTTTGGGGCTGTTAATTTTGCAAACATCAGCTTTCGGTTAGGTACATTTAGTACGCTTTTCACCGTTTTAAGTAAATAAATCATTAGAGTTGCTGCAAAACAGCACGCGTGCAACAAAATTTTACGTGACGAACACAAAACAAGGTAAATCTTTTTAGCTGGTGCGGTCATAAAATATTTTCTCGCTTTTTTTAATCGTGCATGTACCTACGTGCAGAAATTTTCAAATTGTTTAGAGCCGGGTTAACTTTTCTCTGGTTAATTGCTTCATTAAGTTAAAATTGGTAGTACACCGCTTAAATGGACTCTGTTTCTAAATTTAATTAATTTTCCTAATTATGAAGTCAGATGCAGAGTCAAGACTGGACTGATATTAATGTCTGAACTCTGCCACAAATTGTCTAATAAATGCTAATAAGTTAGCGATTTAAAGCACTTTAGAAGTCAGACGTTGTGATCCTAAAATTAATGTGAAGCAATATCGTATTTTAATGTTAATGAAATAATCAGAGGGGATTGGAAATTTCTTGCTTCGTAAATGTAAATTTCTATTCAAACGACAAGGTTGTATTTTTAATGTTAAGCTTTACAAGTAATAACTTTAATTAGTCCCTCCAAATGGGTTGATGCTTTAAAAGAATCAAGCTGTGTTAATACTGTACCAACAAGATAAAAAAAAATTTCAATTTTATGAAGCTTATGAACAAAAGAAAGACGAGCTTTTAAATTTGAGCTATTATAATTTTTGCTGCGTTCTGTACTGAATTTTATCTAATGGAAGCGTTTTAAACGTTTAGATTAATAACCTTCCTGGATGGTAATAAACGAAAAAAGATTCTCATTAAACTTTCAGAAGAATATCATTTTGGAATATTAAACTTGCCGTTCTTTACAAAGGGTTTAAGTGATGTTATATTAATCAACACAGAACACTTAGTCGACTAATCTTTCATGTTTTCTACTTTCCCATACTTCTACTGAAGTAAGGAAAGTTATGATTTAAGGCAAATTTTCGAATTTTAGATTTTAGCGGAAATACGCGTTTTGGGGTTCCAAGGAACCCAAAAAAGTGGTTTTTAAAAAATGTCTGTCTGTGGCTGGGTGCGTTCGTTTCCCTGTATCTCCGGAACCCCTTGACCGACTTTAATAAGATTTGGTGTGTGGAAGTTTTTTAGTTGCAGGTAGTTCTTTCTAAGGTCCGGAATCGAAACCGGAAACGAAAATTAGTCCTGTTTTTTTGGTATAGATTTTTGTCTAAATACTTTTTAAAAATTTTGAATACATAGCGTTGCAGTGCATTTAAAGGCACATCAAATGCTTTCTTTCCTAATGCTGTATCTTCAAAATGAAGGTCGGTACGAATTTTTGAAAATTTTAAATGTAATGCCCGATTACTCAAAAACAAAATATCCAATCGATAGAAATTGTTATATTTTTTGATAGCCCTTAATAAGTATAATCAAGTGATGTAAAAATATTTTTGGAAAAATGAAAATTGTAAATATACTAGCGGCTCAAAATTTAGGACATTTTCAATAAAAATTTCTTCAAAAACTGCCCACGCCTTTTTTTAAAACTTTTTGAGCCGATGGAGCTTGCAATGAACTACAAAATTTGTTCTTTACTAATTTCCCAAATTTTACTCTGACCCCTTCTAGGAATTTTTTTAATTTTTTTAATTGATTAATTTTTTATTCAAAACGAAAACGCCGATCGTTATAAACTCTTACTAGTTCGATAGGCTGTTTGAAGTACTTTATTAGGATTTGCAAGAATTTTTAATAATTTTAAAAATTAATAAAAAAGCCAAACTTTTTAATATCAACAACGTGTTTTTCGGCAGTTACCAAATTTTAATCTAGTCTATCAATTAGCTCTAGTCATAAAAATAATTTTTCATTTTTTACATATTTTTAATAACCCTTAAAATAAAGCTCTAGAGTTTCAGCGATATCCTGCTAGCTGGAAATGCGGCTGTACTGCTTTTTACTACATAAATGGTTGAGGGGTCGAATCTCGGTTGAGGCCAAAAATTTTCTTTTATTTTATACTGCTTTTTTTGAAACAATATTGTTGATTTCTGCTGTTTACGCGAGGTTTGGGTTGAGATCAGTTATATTCTAACTGTGCAAGTCAAATTCTTATGCGGCTAGCCAAAGTTACAGCGCTATACTTTAGACGGTACACGATATCGTATTGCACAGGCTGTCGCAAGTTCAAATCGACGCTGGGACGTTATTATTTTTTTAATCATTTTTCTTGTTTTAATTTTTGTAAAAACAATGTTATTTACTCAGTTATTGGCGCGCAAACAGTTAAAACGCAAAAACGTAACGTAAACATAACCAACGCTTTGAGTCTGCAGCGGATTTTTACCGGCTAGATTAGATGTAAATTTCCATCACTTCTTGACGCGAGAATATTTAAAAAGTAAAAAGTATGGGAAAGTACCAGCGACCTGTTTCGCACATTTTTTTATAAGAATTTTATTACTTTGTCCAGCTTGTTTTAAAAAAAATTGATATTTGTTTCATTAGACTATTTCCAAAGCTATCAAAAAATAGTATAAGCTATAACCAGCAGATGTCGGTATCAGACAGAAATTTAATAAAAACTTTTGAAGACGAATCCAGTTGAACACGAGAATAGGAAAAGTTTTTCAGTTAAAAGTCGCGACTTAAATAAATGATTTATATTAAATGTCGGTTGCAAACTTTTGTTAAATTGATGCAGTCCGGTAAGCCACATGTTCGCTGCTTTACTGCACTTTAATCTCAAGCCAACCCGGAGTTCGACCTCAGCTTCCGGAATTTAATAGGATGCATTATGCATATGGCTGTAACCAGCATTATAGTAAGATAAGGTTTAATGTTTAATGTTCTTTTCAACAAAAGCTGCTGAATGATTAAACTTGATGTACTTTACCTAATTAATTAAATTGTTAAATTGTGGGGCACGGTAGTTAAATTAATTAGAAATGCGTAACAAGGCTTGGCAGCAAAAGGTATTAAACTAGAAACTTGTAACTTTGCATCAAAACTAACCTATAAACGTTGAAAGCATAAATTTTACCTAAAGCTAAAAATTACTCTTTAGGGATTGATTCCCCTACTGTATCTCTTGAAATACAAGCGTCTGGGGTAGCTTTCATAAGTCGATATCTTACATAATAATTTATAGGACTGTTTAAGAATGATATATTTCTGCGATATAGCCGATACTGTTTTCCTTCTTGTTTCGTTGCTGTTCTTATGGTTAGGTCAACTGATGCCTCAATATCTACCCAACAATGGAGAACATCAGCGACTGCCGATTAGCAAACTAATGAGGAACAATGCTAAGTTTGAAATTGTATGCAATGATTTTAATTTTCTGAAAAGCAATAAATAATTAAATCTTGTTTTTAGGACTAAACTTCATGTTAAGCATCAATCTTTATTTATCTTCTATCTATACACTAAATCTGAATGCTTTCTATGTGTCCCACCATATACTGTCGCTGGAAACTTCCTAATAGAAGCTGCAACTCGACGAGTCAGTTATATAGGGTTGGGCAAAAGTACGGAACAATGCAAATATCTTATGCAGCAACCGCAATTATGAAAAAATTTTTTACTTGAAAGTTCCGATATACAATGAAAGTATCAACTGTTTAAAAAGACTTCCGGTTTAGCCGGAAATGATATCAACTTTTTTATTTTAAATGGAACACCTTGTATATTTTTTTATATATCTATAGAACTTTTTTTGCAAGTTCAGTGATATAAGGATTCATGCTTTTATTTTCAATAATTCTAGAGATATTGAACAATAATGTTTCGTAATTGTTATCTAGCAGCTCATGAAAACAAAAGAATGTGAGTAGTCTAAACAGTTTTGTAAAGTTGTCAAATATGCTTGGTTCGTGTTGTGTTGTTTTGATGTTTGATAGATTGAGCAGTGTGGTTGCAGTAATCAATTAATTAACCAAAGTTAATTAAAACTGCTGAATTTAACATCAGAAATGGTTCAATTAACAGAAAGAGAACGAATTCAAATTTTAATTATGGTTGGTTTTGGCGAGCGTCGTAGAACTCAGCAAAGAGTTTGTACTTTATTTAACAATTTAAAAATATTTCTGGTAATTGAACCATTTCTGATGTTAAATTCAGCAGTTTTAATTAATTTGGTTAATCAATTGATTACTGCAACCACACTGCTCAATCTATCGAACATCAAAACAACACAACACGAACCAAGCATATTTGACAACATTACAAAACTGTTTAGGCTTCTCACATTCTTTTGTTTTCATGAGCTGCTAGATAACAATTACGAAATATTATTGTTCAATATATCTATAATTATTGAAAATAAAGGCATACAACCTTATATCACTGAACTCGCAAAAAAGAGTTCTATCGATATATCGAAAAATATACAGGGTGCTCAATATAAAATAAAAAAGTAGATATCATTTCCGGCTAAACCGGAAGTCTTTTTAAACCGTCGATACTTTTATTGTATTTGCCGTATATTGGAACCTTCATGTAAAAAATTTCACCAAAATCGCGGTAGCCGTATTAAAGATATTTGCATTGTTTCGTACTTTTTCCCAACGCGCAGCAGTTGGCCAGTATAGTTTCCGGTGGAGATAAGAAAATTAGATGCACGCTATTTGCATGTATAATTGTCATGGCATCCGATGCTTCGCATTTCCAAATTAGATTCCGCCTGGTACAGACACGCTCTCGGGTCACAGATCAAGGCTACACTTTTGCTTAATAATAATAATAATATTCCTCATTTTTCCATCGATTACAGAGTAGGTATTATAGAATTCGTCAGATATAAATGGATTGTAGAGAATCGCCGTATGACATTCGTATGTAATAATAATTTAATACACATAGGTGTAAAAGACAATGTATAGAACACTAATATTCTATAAAGGTAATTAAATATAAAGCCACTGAATTATGGAATCATCAAAAACTGTTTATTACATTAAGTTACTTTAATCCAGATAGATAAAAAACGGTGCAATATATACTCGCGTATTGTTTCAGAAAACAAACGAATTAACAGAACGGTACGTTGGGTCACGAGTTTACTCCCAAAGAATACACACCAACCTGATTAGTTAGTAGTTACGCATATTTAATTCTGTATTTCTTCCATATTACACTTTGGATATTATTAATTATTGTTGAATACATTAAGTACATGTCTAACATCGTGACACAAGCATATTTCTTATTATTAAAAAAAACTTTACAAAATAAACGTGGGGCGCACTCCACCGACTTTTCTATTATCATTTAAAATTCTTATTAAAAAGCAATGAATCAGAGAAAAAAGAGGAGGTTTGAAATAGGTGATCGTCCGAAGTTTCAATGTGGTTGTACAGTAAATAATAGAGTGCGTATTAGGATGTTTCAGAAATAAATTTTGTATCGGTAATAAGTCATAACTAATACTATTCATGACTGTTATTAAAACTTAAATTTTTTTACGATAAATGATTGTTTTCTTGGTAGAATATAAAGCAGCACGAGTTGGTCTATGAAAATAACTCAAAGTGATTATATAATTGGGTGTTTGCTTTATAAACGCGTGGATTGTTTTTGTAACATAAAAATATAAAATCTGTTTTAAACCACTTTGTAGTAAAATTTAAAGAAACGTTTCAGTAATCTAAATATAGTTTTATAGGGCAGTCAAATTAGAACTATTTTAGGACAATAAAAAAATAAGTCCGAAGTTTTTGGAACTTGGCAGAATTTGTATGAGTTTACGTGTGAAAAGTTCTGAAAAACTGAAAATGAAGAAAAGCCGCTATCTTGAAAAAAGTGCGCAATATTACGTTTTTTTGCGTAAACTATCGATTTTATCAATAAAAGGGTCATAATTTATATATATTTATATCATTATGGTCTGTATTTCTAGTCTAGTATTTAGTCAGTATTTAAATTATGCGGCAATCAATAAATAATCATTTCTGGCGTAATTTCTTTAAATATATAGTTGGCGCATATATTAAATTGCAAAATACGCAAAATAAAATACATAACGTTTATAATAGGCATACCTTTAATTTTATGTCGGTCTAGATATGTAATTGTAGCACAGTTATTCCAATTTTCAAATAGGGAAAAATAAGATAATAATACGTACATATCTGTACTTAGATAAGTTTTTGTTGGTTCACTTTCATTTGCTTTTCTTTAGAGGGCGGATAATGGTAACAAATTTGAATGCACACAAACCACTTTCAACCTTTTGTAAGTGTAGCAAGCAGCAACGTAGTTTTCCACGTTTTCGCGAAAGTGCTTTATATAAGTGGATTCAGCGACAAAAATAAAGGTGGTCGCTCAAAAACTTCACCATGGTAAAAGCTACGTAACAGAGAACTGGAAGAAAAAATATGATTCTGTTTTACGATACTTGTAAAAGGTAAACATGAGCAACTATTCCAGGCAAGCATACGCATTGTCTCTGAAAATAGAGGTAATAGGCAAACTACTTGCGCTGAAATTGTTAAAATCTTTAAAAGTGGCCGAGGCAAAAAAATTGAATCCATTACAATTTTAATATATCAATATAAATAATTATTGAAACCATTCAATGTGATTCAAAAGTCAATGTTTTCTGTCAGAAATATTTTAAATTCTCAGATTTTGTGAATATTTGCGCCTGAGGAGCGCAATCGATTGGAGCATTTGCCGACTAAATTCGCTGGTCAACAATTTTTTAGCTTTTTATTTTTTTCTGCTATCTTTATACAATTTATTTTTGTTTTCTTGTTCTAAATACAATCTTAAAAAGAAATTATTTCTAGCAGGCCGGGTTTTGAAAAAATTAGCTTAAAGAATGAATAAAAGATATTACCTTTGATTATATAAGGGTATAGTCAATGATATTACGCGTAATAACTAATAGGTACACTATTGCATTACAATTACAATGTTTTTCTCTTAATTTTTTTTTGTATGGGGCTGTGGAACTTTCTGATAGCAGTAATCAGCAAACACTTCGCTGTTCCACTTTCCTTGGCAACATTTTTCGATAGTGGCAATGTCTTGATGAAACCGTTCTCGGTGCTCATCACTAACGTTACCAAGATTCAAAATATAGCAAGTGTATTTTAAGGCTCATATTACAACCTAATGCGTGATAACTTCTAAGAAGTTCACCGACAATTTTTTTGTAGTTTTCAGATTTTGTATTTCCCAAAAAGTTTTGTTTTACAGCTTTAAAACCATTCCAAGCAGAATGTTCTAAGTCGCTTAGAGCCTTTTCAGATTCTGTATCTCGCATTAATAGATTAATTTGGGGTCCTACAAAAATACCCTTTTTAATTTTTGCATCGGATATTGAGAAATTTTTGTTTGACATATTGAAATCCATGTCCTTCTTTGTTCATGGCTTTGGCAAAGTTTTTATAAAACCTAATTTTATACGCAATGGTGGTATGAAACTTTTGTAACGCTCAACAAATGCCGGATAGATTATGTTCTTTTTCCCAGGAATATGCTGCTCTCTTGGTGGCCATTGTTTAACAATTTAATAAGAATTTCTTGCTCGGCTGTCCCACTCACAAATAAAACAGCAATGCTTCGTGTATCGAATTTGTAAACCAAGCAGAATTACCACAACTTTTAAATCAGCACTGTAAGGATGCAACGGATATTCGGTTTTTTCCGTTATCCGGACTATCTGGCGATTTCACCGAATATTTGGTTTGACCGGATAATATGAAATATCCGGCCGGAGATTTTTTTTCAAGTAAAAGAGATTATGCATGCAATTTGATTTAGAAGTCTAGACTAAAATAATTGAAAGTGAGAGAGCAAAAACCCCATAAGTCCAGTATTTTGCAGATCTGCATAAAATTACTAAATTTATATTATTGAGATCAGCATTTATACGAGTTAAAAATTTGAAATGATTTCAAACAACATAAATAAGTATTATTTATTAAAACCACCAAGTAATATATAACATAAGGAGGATGCATGAACCGCTTGTTGCTATGATATGCAGGTCTCAATTTTGCAGTACATGTGACAGAGAGATGCGAGACAAGGAACCTATAAAAAGCACTCGATCGTCAATCCATACATATATAAAAGCACCAAGGGTTTTTTTCTCCGGTTCCTCCAGCGGCTACCGCTTCACCAATTTGGACCTTTTTTTTTTAATGAAAGGTCTCTATCCACAGATGGAACGTGAAACATTTTTATATTTTTATTCTACGTCGATTTTTTAATAATAATTATTTTAATTTATAATATATATGAAGGTCGGCTAGACGCGCGTCACTTGGGGCGCCATCTACAATAACGTCGCGTGTCATTATTGGAACTAATGCATCACGTGACTTGATATTTCGCCGGTTCTGTCAACGCTGTCTGTCAGTGTATTGTGTGCTGGGGTAACACTAGTATTTTATTTAAATGTCGATGAAAATCATATATGTTAGGTTATGTCAGTTGATTTCTTAATGGTGTCGGATTTATCAGGACAGAACACGTTTTAGTTTTAAAAATTGTTAAAAATTATTAATTCTTGTAATTACAGTCAATTTCATTGACAGATTTCCAATCTTAATTGTGAACAAAAAACAATATTAGAGCGAATCAGCACATCCTTGAAATAGTACATTTAGTAGTTTCCTTGTTTCGGTACTCTCTCTCTCTCTCTCTCTCTGTAAAACACTACAGAATAAGACCATAGGGTTCGTGCATTGCATACTCTTTAAGTACATATATATTATGCTCTGTGATTAAAACCTAAATTTTACTGCATTTAAGCTGAAACTACTTCGAAAGTAAAAACTATGCCGGATAATCCGGTATCCGGCTATCCGGCTGAGTAATCGGATACCGAATATCCGTTATCCGGCATTTTGAAAAAGTACTTCTCGCTGCATCCCTACAGCACTGATGTATCATTTATACATTCTGTAATTAATTTTGTCAAGAAGGCATACCATATTTTCATAGGATTCCTTCATGTGACCAGTATGTCTAACAGGAACTACAGGAAGGGTAAATATTTCCATTGTGTAGAAGAACAGCTTTTAAGCTCAGTTTTGAAGCATCGATGAATAGACGCCGTTCTTCTGTATTGTGTTCATAGCCTAATGCATTAAATTGTTAATATTGTGGCAGAAGAAAAGAGTTGAGAAATACTGTGAAAATTCTTTCAGACGATAGCAATATACTGAAATACGCGTATCTGAAGCTAACAACATCCATCTTTGTAATTTTGATCCTTGACGCTTGAGTTTTTGATAATTTCAAATCTTGAACCATGTCATTTAGGTCTAACTAAGTTATTAAATGAGGTTTGTCTTCTTGAGATGGTAAAAATTTTTCATTATTATTTGACAGTTTTTCAGTTGCTCCTTCTGTTTCTGTATCAACTTGTTCTTCTTTCAAAACGTTTGTTACCGGAAAGGCTGAATAAGGTACTGGATGAGTAGCAGAAAGCAAACCGGGATAAACAATTTTCTTCTTATTTTTGCCAGAAAACCCAAAGATTTTGGCGCAGTTAATTCTCCGCAAACATAGCAAAAACTGTTCGGGTCATTTATACACCTCCGAGACAACAGTTCAATTTTAATAATTCTTCTGGGCCAGCGGGTGGTCTAGTAGTTAGAGTCTCAACCTCTAGAACTAGACTCCCAACGGCAGTAGGTTCGAATCCTCTGCCCGTCGGAAATTGTTCTGAACCAGTTAAATCCGGCGGCGTGTCCATGGACGGTGTGTATGTTGGGTTGCATGTCTTTCAGAGATGGGGCATGTTAGACCGGTGTATAGCGCAAGTCCGCTGAGCCCGGATAAGGGGGTGGGATGGGAATCATGAAGTCGCGCTCACGCACGGCCTCATGATTCTTAAAAAAAATAATCCTTCTGTACCTTCTTCTATATCCGCATAATCACATATCTACGAATTTTACGAAATATGATTGGTTTAAAATCAAAGGCTTACGGTTGTGGCGTAGAAAACATGCCAAAACTTGTTCAGACCTGTTCAAACAAGTCAGGCAACACAAGATTTCTTTCAGTATTCAACATTAATGCCGTAAACAACAACAACTTTCATATAAACAAATTATTTTAATGAAAAGACAGAACGGATTCGGGTTGGAGCTTCAGAAGGTTGTGGTACGCGTTGAGACCAGGCTGGAGCTTGCATGTCCTGATGGTAGTCCTTGAGAATTCTGCTTCGTTCTTGAGCGAGCTCACCGTGCTGGGTAGGGAGGATTTTGTCGAAACTTGACGTGGTTTCTGCATCGCTATAAAAGGAGTTTGTGGGGTTATTAGGCGTCGGACGGTTTGTTACGTTAATCCGAAAACTGGTTGGAAATCTTAGAGAGCTGCAGCGTTGCTTCGTTTTATTATTTTAACCGTTTGACTCGACCTGTCAACAAAAACTGTCATTCCCTTGCAAATGCGCTGCTTATATAACGTGCTATCAAAAATACAATCAATCAGAGTACGTCATTATCAGCGTGCATCACGTCTTAGATATATTTAGAAAACTACAGTTAAGATATAGGCATTGGCAATAGGCATTTGTAATTGTTTTCTGCATTTGCTAAAACGTAACGCACGCTAGTCAAAGCCTGTTGTAATTGATTCTGTTTTTGATTGCACTATTTTCCAATTTCTGTTGCTTGGTATTATGAAGAAACATGGGTTGCATGTTGGAGGCGCTGCTTTCGATGTTGGATATTTTTTGTCGTTTCCTAGGTTTGACACCAGATTGCTTTACAAGTATTAAATTTGTTTATTTTAGTCTGCTTCAAATTATTTATTCAAAACGATTTCAGATTGAATGTTTTCGAAATCAAATTTAAATTGAAATGTCAACTAATTTAATACCTACTTAAAAAATATAGCATTCTTCAACACAAGTAACCAACTACCAAATACGTATTTCGATAGCAAAGCTGTCATCATCAGTGGTCAACTGACTGAGTGTCGGTTTACCACTGATGATGACAGCTTTGCTGTCGACGTACGTATCTGGTATTTAGTTACTTGTGTGGCAAGGTGTTGTATTTTTCATGTGTTCTATTCCACATGTTCGAGTGTTTTTCGTTACATTTAATACTTAACTTTAATTGCAAAGTCATCTGCTGCCTAACCTCGATAATAATGTGGTAATACATAAAATACTTTAATTGCAGCGCAACCCTTCCGTTATTTATTAACAGACGAAACAGATTTAATATTTCGTAGCAAAAGAGAAGTCGCCATTGCTTATTAGTGCCTGCATAGTACAAACAAAAATTTACAGACAGACGCAGACGCAGCGAATTTAATATTTAATTAAATAGAAGTCTCCGTTGCATAGCAACGTACACAAACATGCTTTCATCAGTTGGGGCGAACTATTAATTTTACATTTAAATACAATTTTATTGTAAAATATGGTCCACGGCTGGTCGAGGGCATAAAATTAGTGAATTATGTTATATAAGTGAATAAATAAAATGGATCGTGGAATGGTAACTGTTAACGTCAAATAGTGCTGCAGATCCTCAACATCTTTTAAACGTATTAGAAGTTTGTTATCTTCGTAAAAATGCTGTAGTTCAAAAACTTATTTTAAATCTAGCTGGCTTATCGCTGCGCAGCTTTTTGCTTCCACTTTAAAGTAATACTGTAGAATCCATAATGTTAAGGGTTATTTAGAGTATGCTACAAATCCATTTGAAAGAATCTTATCTTGATCAAATCAATGAAAAACCTAAAAAATAGTGTTTATTTTTAGTATTCATAGACTTTGTTAAATATGAATTACGTTTCAATATTTTCGTTTTAATGTTATTTCTAGTTTCTTAGCAAACAATTATGTAGAATTCTTTGCAGTAACATAGTGGGTTTGAGGGTAGCAAGGAAAATAAAAAGTGCCCTTACATTTAACAGACACATATTGAAATGATAATGAGAAGAGCGGCTTTATACGCCCTTAATAATTATGCTAAACAAAATTTACTGAATCTGCTATTATACCAGCTGAAGCATATTCGCGGATGCTCTAATAAATCACCAGCGTCGTTGTCACAATAAATGGACCTCTCCCAGCTTCGACAAGTGGTTCAGGTGTCGATTCCATCAGCCTTGATGTCACTCAAACACGTAATATTGTACGCCATACTATGCACACAAGCAGCTTTCACGTGAACCCTGAGAGAAAAATGTTTACCATTTCGATTATAATGCATACATAAACTCGCGAAAAAGTGTGTAATCGATATGGGGGTTGTTTTGTACTACAGCTTATTCAAAGGTTTTTAATTTTTTGTTTTTGTTTGCTAAACATCTCTTTATTTGACGGCTCACTAACTTAAATGCGTTTCAAACAGGTATATGAAAAAATCCGAATATGGTGACTTGACTTAACGGAAAACCCCTCTAATACAGAAAAAAGGACCTACCGCGTATTTTTTGAAATTGATGAAAAATTTAAAAGTTATGGAAAATTCTTTGAAATCATAAATTTTGAAATTACTGAAAATTTTTGAGAATTCTCAACATTTTTTAGGATTTTTGGAAGTTAAATATTTAAGATAAAATTTTAAAAGCTGCAAATTTTGTAATTGTTCAAATATATGAAATAGATATGGTATATACGGAGGTAATTAATCCATTCCGCCGGTAATACCGGAACCAGAAGGATAGTCGCGGCCGATTGGACGCGGTTGTTTACGCACAGGTACGATTCGGCGCAGGAAGGTTTGGGGCGCAGGGACGTTTTGGCACGAGCGTAATCTAATGTAGGTTATGTTAATAATTTCAATATTTGTATTAAAATCGTTGAACTATCCAATTTGAAATACAAATTGTTAAATGTTAAGTAGGGAACAGTTGACATTTTCAACTTTTTTTTTAATTAAAACAATTTTGCTAATTATATTTATGGAAAATTTCAGTCTTGTGTATATGTTTATAAGTTATTGCGTGTCTATTAAAATGTTAGTTAATTAAAAAAAAAGGCAAAATCAAATAATTTCCTTTATGGCGCTCAAACGTCCCAGCGTCAACTAGTAAGGTCGACGGGTTACGGTTCACTGGTTAACCTGTTAATTTTACGGAAACCGTTGGCTACAAATTTCTTAAAAACCGCTTTAAAACCTAATTGAAACCTTTCTAAAAAAACGGTTTAAAACCGGTCTGAAAATCAGTTTTAAAACTGGTCTGAAACACCGGCTTGAAACCGGTCTGAAAAATAGGTTTGAAACCGATCAATAAAACCAGTTTAAAACCGGTCTAAAAAACTGGTTTAAAACCGTTCTTATAAGCCCATCTGAGAAAATCGGTCTAACAAAACCGATCTGAAAAAAACTGGTTTGAAAAACAGCTCTAAAAACAGGACTGCTTAAACGGTCTCAATGCGAGCATTAAACTACTTTTGACGTAATCACCATTCATTCAGTAATTTTTAAAGAAGAATTAAGTTCAAATAATAATGAATAAATCAAACAAAATTGTAAGTGTAAGGTATAAACGGGTATTTATTATTTGTTTCCAATAAGTAGAATTACATAAATAAGAATAGGTTAGAAGTTTCAGTTTACGTCTACCGACATGAGCCATGTCACGACCGGTTTTAAGACAGTTTGTTTAGACAGGCTTTCAGACCGTTTTTTCAGATCGGTTCTTTTAGGCCGATTTTTCAGACCTGTTTTTTTAGACCGGTTTTTCAAACAGTTGTTTTATACCGGTTTTTCAGACCGGTTTTTCAGACCGTTTTAGATTAGATTTTCAAGACGGCTTATTATATCGGTTTGAAATGGACCAATAACAGTTTTTTAAAAAACCTTTCAAAAATTGCGTACCGGTTCACTGGTTAAAAAAAATATTTTCAACGGATCTAGCCAAAACGTCCCGTCCGTAACTTCTCTGCGCCTAAATGTGCCTGCGTCTAATTGGCCGTTACATAAGCATTGAAACCTGTAAACATAATAAAACAGATCTGTTACTGAATACGTCGTCACTAAATGTTGAGATAGAGGGAAGGGATTCAGATTTACTGTAAGCCCGCTATGCTACTTACTTCATTTGCTTATTTATTGTTAACAACAAAAAACGGAGGACATAGTCTACCACGGGTTTTACTATCTATCTCTCCATATATCTATTTATGTATTTCATTGGGGTTCTTTCCACCTATCTCAACTTTTGGTCAGTGCCCCCGCTACTTTAAGCCACTTAATTACGCGTCAATTTTATAAGGTGCATATTCTTTGGTACAGCGGGCCGTTAGAAGTTTTGATAAAGGTAAGCAAAACATATTTAAGCGTTTATTATATAAGGCGAATATTTGTTGGTACGGTGGGCCGCTACAGTTTTTGATAAAGATAAGCAAAATTAAATGAGTACGGTTTGTTTGTATGATTGGGATACGATCAGAGATAGCTGGCAATCTCACATCAGATTTCTCGGAGAACACGCATGTTGGGCAGTTGGGCTTACGCCTGGCTAGACCTTTACTCTACGGCATGATTGGGGACAGATCAGTACCATAAACGACTCTGGGGAGAAATGCAGATCAGATTATGCAAAACGATGCCATGCGCGAATGTAATCATAAATATCTCAAATAAAATTGCATTGCAGCTTAGATTTGAAGAGATATCAGCAGATATCTAGAAATATTGTTTAATTTCCTACAATTATTTTTCACCTTCGGGTACTGGATTATCATTTACAGTTTAAACACACAAAATGGCAGATATAACTAACTTTACCTAAGTGAACCTGCCGCACACAATCACCATTAATAGAAATTGAAGACGGACATTCATTTTACAGTTTGAAGAGTTTATAATGTGAAAATTTTAATTAAAAACGCTAATGAATCGGGCCAATTTAAAGGAAAAGTGGTTACATTTATTTTAAAGATTATTTGATGTCGTTTGTGGTGGGTAGGGATTTTAACTACAAAATAATAAACATTTGCATGATTACTTATTCGTTACGTATGTTAAGTTCAGTCGCTGACTTTTCGTGTTTGAGAATATACAATATCGCGAGACGCATTCGGTACATATCTTGCAACTCGGCACATCTTATTTAATACTTACTCTTGTTTAAGAAGAATTTACCAAAATAATCGTGGGGCGTCGACCACGGGTTTCGCTAGTCCCAAATTAAATATATAATAATTTTATTTTGCCTTTTTTGTTGCATGAGATGCTCGATGTTAAAAAATTCTGTTATCAAGACAATATTGCAGGAATCATGTGAAAATAGAGTTCCTTCTACAAAACACCTTTCGCATTTTTATGTGGAAATAAAAGTGTAGCCCGACGATGGTGATTTGTTGAAAGATCACATTTTTAGATATTTTTTTATGCTTATATCATTTTCAGGGCGAGATCGTATTTTCTCGTATTTTAGTGTAGGATAATATTAGTTGCAGTGGTTGCTTATATAAATGTTTATTTAAAGCAGTTTAGAACTTGAATTTAGCCCTATAATTAAATCAAGCACTAACAAAATTGTCCTCCGAAAATTTCAAATAAAAGTTAAGTCTTATAACAAAACAATAAACAATTGTCAATAGTTTCTATTTAAGTTAACTATCTGTTGTATTCAGTATGAGTTACATAATTTTATTATTTTCCTAGAAAATGTGAAAAAAATAAAGAGCAGGTCGTTTAGAAATAGATACGAAATAGTTTAATTCTTTAAAATTGGTGGATGACATATTTTGAAATAAAAAGTAGACTTTCATAAAATTTCATGACAATACACGTTTTGGAATATTATTCGCAGTTATGTTTTACTCTTGCCTTTCCTGTGCTAATATAAAAAGTTACTTTACAGTTGATTACATAGGACCCCAAATTTTATGCGCTCTAATGGCTTACATGTTAAATTTTACTTATCCGAGTAGGAAGAAGGTTAGCTACAAAATTGCTTTCTTTACTCCGTTCGTCTTTAATCATGAGCCCAACCTTGTATTCTTCATTCAATATTTTAAAAGTCAATATTTGAAAATTCACCTCAAGAATTCTTTGCATAATAATTGTAACTAAAATAACAAATTCTTGTGGCATGTCACAGAATCAATTAATTAGATGGCAGCTTAAATTTTCGCAGATTTAATATTGTTTCTGCCCCAACTTTAATATACGACGACAATTATTATATTAGCATGTTTAACAGTAATATTTGCCTTGGAGGTTTCGTGCAAATTAATAATATGAAGCAAAACCACAGCCTTACAAATCTGTGGTCTAGTGTTAAGAATGTTAATTGTAGGAAATTTCTCCTCAAATTTTACTTTAACATTTTTGGCAGTTTTATTTCAGTATGTCTAAAGCTTGTAATTAAATAAACTAAGATGGTAAATATGTTAAAGCAATTTAACCGAATAGGAAGTTCTGCTTATTGCAACGCGGAACTTTTTCCAGGGATTATTATTTTTTATTTCAATCATATTTTAAAAGTAACTGGGTGTATTTTAAAACCCGTTTTAAAGCCGTCGTAAGATTTAAATTAGTAATACGTTTCATTTCTTTGCAAGTCTTTAAGGTTGGGAAAGTCAGCGAGTATTCTCATTCAGGGCGTATAGTTGTCAATGTTATAAAAATAGAAAAAAAAAGATAACGTACTAATCCTTAGATAAGAACCAAATTAAACAAGTTAAAAATTACCTTGCGGAATAGATGGCGCTAGTAAAAGTTCGGCTAAGAGCGGATGGTAATTTATACTTAATTGGCGACAATACATTAGGCCGTTGTAAAACAGGGCCAGAATGGACTTATAATTAAATATGGGATATAAGACTTCATCGCTATGAAAAAAGAAACATTTTTAAGACAGATGTTTAAATTATATCTACAATCACAGTAAACATATTTACCTAGTTTAAAAAAAACGATTTTGATAAAAGCTAAAAGGTGGGAGTACATCACAAATAAATCGGGAATATAAGATTAACAAAGAGCCAAAACCAGAAGCGAAAGTTATAAATGTTCGCAATTTTTTTAGTTTCTTGCTTGTATAAGAAAGCAGAATATAAAAATATTAGAAAATATTAAAACACATGGGAGGCTTATTTTCCGAACTCGCCGCTCCAAATGGCAATTTTGTAAAACGAAACATTTGAAGGAAACTATTAAATGTGTCCCAGCGCTTTCCATCAAAATTTATTTTTTTTAAACATTTTAACTAAGTTATGAGTATCTGTATATAAAATACTTAATTACTTTAACAATATCTATTTATTTTAACCTTATACGTATTTCGGCATGTTTACATGTCATTGTCAAAGGTTATATGAAAAAGTAAACAGTTAGTGTTGTTATAGCAATAGAACTTTGTGACTTATCTTGGTAATCGTCTGCAGATGACGTGATTTCTCATTCCAAAACGTCCAGTAGAGGAGGATTTAAGAGATCAATTTGCTCATTCATTAACGGTACAGTTTTTAAATGTTTGTGAATTTCAAAAGCTTCTAGTATATCTAATTTACGTTTATCATCACAAAAGTGTAAACACTTTATGGTGTTATTAGATGTCATTGAATGATTTTGTTCTAGTAAGTGTTTAGCGTAATTGGATTTATGTGGGTGTTTGTATTTGTAACAACGCACGTGTTCTTTATACCTAATATCAGAATAAAGAACACGTGCGTTGTTTTCCACCGCTAAATACACTGCGAAGGAAAGCTTTAAGCAGTGCCTTTATTGATTGCAGTGAGCGCTGAAATGATCGTTTTTGTTATTTCCAAACATGCAAGCCTTTGAGGCCACCCGAGTTTGTTTATAACAACTCTCTTCCCGTTTTTATAGTTAGTGACGCTACTTTAGTGACAACCACAGTACGATAGTTGATTTCAGATCCTATGTTTTTTTCAAACAGAGATTAAAAGTCAGATTAGTGTCGAGCGTTACTCCAAAATTATTAATTTCCGTTCCTCTTTGTAGTTCTTCTCCACAGTCCCTGTAGGTTTTAAAGGTAACTTTTTCGTGGGAAAGCTGTAACAAGTTTTCGCCGGATAAACCAAACAGGCCTTTATTAAACATCACTCTTCTACAATTTTCAGGGCTTGATGCATCAACGCACCCATATTGTTGAGTTTTGTTATTTTTGCAAAAATATACATTAGGTTTATACAAAACTTATTCAAGAGTGATAGAAGAAAAATAAAAAGGATGATTTTGTTGATTCGCAGTGGTTGCATTCAGCAGCGTCAACTGTTGAGCAAAATTCTTCTACATGCCAATGATACCAAACAATTGCCCAAACTGTTCCCTGTGATCGGTACCTATTTTTTGACCATAAATAAATTACGCTACTTTGCTACTGATTACTATGATTATTAGGCGGATTTATAGGCATTTATTTTTTGAAAATAAACGCTTATAATAAGCTTGATAAATCAGAAAATAGGCATGAAAAATCACAAAATATGCATAATAAAAAAAAACAAAATTGTTATTTGTTTTGCATAAGAATAGAGTATTGTTATAAATATTTCGATACAAAATAAAAACTAGAGAGTGTAATTAACAACAAATAAAAATATACTTTGATATAAACTTCCTTGCCGTTCAAACAATGTTTTTATTAAAAATTTAGCTAAAGCATATAAGAAAACGGCAGAAATCTTTTAAATCGGCGTTTACAAATATTAAATATTACAATGGCATAACTTACGGTTTTCATGCAGCTTCTGCAAAATATTTTGTTATTTTCAATAACCAATTCAGGAAAATATTTACGCCAAGGCATTTTATACTTTCAAATAAAAATTATTCGCTAAACATCACAACACAATGGAATGCTCCGGATTACTGAAGGCAAAAAAAGACAAAACGATGTTTATTGTTTTTATTTTTTACAAATAAACGCGATAGACTATTGTGTATGGTTTTCGATTGAACACAGAACTTGGTGATTCCCCGAGCGCGTTATTTGCTTCTCTGAGGAATGTTTGTTTGGCCTAGCAGGGGATTTGTGTAAACATTCGGTAAATTATTCGCTAAGTCGTTTAAACCGAAAAATAGTAAATTAATTATTGTTTTAACATTAGATTTTTAAAACTAAAAATTGCAAATGTTAAATTTTGTTTAAAAAAAATCACCAACTAGCTGTATAAAAGCTGAAGTAAGCGCATATAAGCGGTTTAAGGAGCGAAATAATCAAAATAAGCAGGCAAAGAAGCAAAATAGAAAAAATAAGCAAAATATGCAAAATAAATGTTGTGTCAAATGATTACATTTTTCATGAATCGTGGAGATACAAAATAATTTCCATGTGCTTACAATAATAGTGCATAAGCAAATTGCTTGAAATCCGCGCTCTAATGATTATGATATAATAAACAACACATCCAGCAAAGAAGAGAAACGGATTTTCGGATAGCCCGACCACCGTTCCTACTTTTTATTGGTACATTTCTATTGCGCACGCATTCAATTGACATTTTTTTAGCGATAACCACCAAGTTCGTAATGGCACAGATGGTGTGTTCGGGGGCACTGCTTTCTTACTGCATAAGCAGTTGTGTGGTCGAATCTCGGTTGGGATTAAAAATTTTTTTTTTTATTTTAGTTTTTTTTTTAAACATTGTTGTTGCGTTTTGCTGTTTACGCGAGGTTTTTGTTAAGAGCAGCTGTATTTAAAAAAAAATACGAAGACAAATTTGCATTCACTCACTGATTGACGGCATACTAACACAAGTTTGACCTTGATTAGGTAGGATCGATTGCATTCCAAGGGGCTAGACGCTAGTGCAAAGAAGTAGCGCTCGTTAGTAGCGTTGCTACTGGTATTGCTCACACGTGCTTAATGTTGTATGGAACCGTAGGTCACTTCAATTAAGTGATTTGTAGAATGTACGTACGGTATAATTATACCTTCTATAAAAACAGACAGTGATAATTTTTTGTCTGTACTTTATTTATTGTTGTAAAATCAACCTATTGTGGTTTTTGTTGAAGAATAGAAGGTTGTGGTTATATGTATATTCCAGAGCCTTATTACCTGTAAAACTGCTCTACGTATTTCCCTGGGTAGGAACTCTCAAATCATCCTTGATTAACTATTACGTGAAATTTGTTCGCTTGGAATAGTTGCCAATTTCACTTTAGAGTGCGGGTTTTGGCTAGCTTAAATTGTGCGTATCCTTTAACGTTGTGGGCAGTTGCGAAGGTTCGCATGTACCCTTAGCAATAGTATTAACTCCAAATGAAATTTATTTCAAGAGATTTCTACTTGTCCTGCCTAACAACGCATTTGCTGACGATGAAAATATTTCCGAATAGAGGAACATTAAAAGCAAAATCAAGCATTTCTTTTAAAATTGTAATTGCTCAGGAAATGCGGAAATGTTCTCAATGCGTGTTGAAGAAATATTAACATCATCGGCACCAGCATTTTTTAATAAGACTACCTTCACCTTAAGGTTAAATTGAGTAACACGATTACAAGTTCCTTGCTAACTTTGCTCCAATATGCCTGTCAATAGATGTTTCTTATAATGTTTATGGGACCGGCGGGTGGTCAAGTGGTTAAAGTCCCAGGCTTTGAAACTAGACTCCCAATGGCAGTAGCTTCGAGTCCACTGCCCGTCGGTAATTTTTCTGAATAAGTTAAATCCGGCGGGTCCATGGATGGTGCATGTAGGTGTGTATGTTGGGTTGCATGTCTTTCAGGGGTGGGTCATGTTAGACCGGTGAATAGCACTTAGTGCGCTGAGCCCGGGTAAGGAGGTGGGATGGGAATCGTGGGGTCGTGCTCACGCACGGCTTCGTGATTCTTAAAAAAAAAGTAATGTTTATGAAAATTTGTTTCTTTTAAATTTTATTTTTATTTTTATTCTTATGTCAACATCAGCACAGTATCAAGTGTTACATTTTCTACAGTAGTCCCACCAGGTTATCAAAAACCGAGCATCAGATTTTAATAAATAGAGAGCTACTCATTTTCGATTTTCAAAAATTCATAGAAAGCGCCACAGTGAAATGTAGCTTTCAGCAAGGCAAACAAGTTGTAGCTAATCTTCGGCTCTAGCAACCTACAAGGTTTAAAAAAACGCGTGGGCAGTTTTTAAAATGAAAGCGCCATTGCGATCGTTTACAGATTTTTGAAATTATTTTTGTTTTATTGTAACTACCTACAAAGGCCTCTCAAACAAATTGTAGTTGATTCTGATCAGACTACTTTTTTAGCGAATGGGCGTTAAAGTCGAAATTTACAAAAAATTGTAGCTGCCGCTATTTTGAAACTAGGGAGTTTGGTAAAAAAGCTTTCGATTTGCCTTAAGTTTTTCTCTCAGGTCCTTTGCTCAAATTTTTAAAATTTAATTTTTGAAGAAAACCTTACGAAAAAACAATTTCTGCTTCCGGTTTTGATTTTTTCTGAAAGTTTAACTACTATTTTTGACATACCGCTTTATTCAAAATTTCATCAAAATTGATGCAATACACGAGCAAGCGCAAGCGCACTCACACGAGCACACATCCGTGCACTTGTACTCGCGTACGCGCACACACACACCCACTGAACATGTTTTAAACAACACTTTTTTGAGTTTCTTGAGTCCCAAAACGTGTATGTTCCGTTAAAATCTAGATTTCGGAAATTTTCACGTAATCAATACTTCTCTATACGGAGTTTATGGGAAAATAAAAATCTGATTTCCGCTTTCGATTTAGTTTTAATGCCGATGAATTATTAATACAAACAAAATTTTAAGTTGCATCTAAAACGAGTCCTGTTCGGTAAATATAAAGCAACGAACGAAGTAACGAACCTGCCTTATCCGTACACCCTTGTTCTCGTCATCATCTGACATGGAGCTGACCCGAGGGTCGATCCTGGATTACGCCAGGCCCACCCCATGCCAGTAGGTGGGTAGGAATTTATGTGATAGGTGGGATCGGGTGGGGTGTTGAACCGCGTTAGCATGTCTGCAATGCATACCGCAAGACACCGCTGCTGCAACACCGGGTATTTAGTAAGCTACGCATCAATGGGTGTTTTGAGTACGTAACCAAGGCCGTTATGCGATTATGCATTTTAACTAAATCAACTTTGGTATCAAAGTTTCACATTGTTCTTATTTTACACATATCTATTGTTCTAAGATTACAGATTGAAAATATCTTAATTTCCTAATAGCTAATAAACTACTTAATACTATTCTTTGATCTAGCATGGTCATATTTGGCGTTCCATTCCTGCTTCCTATTGATTCTTTTTCTTCTTTGGCTTCTTATAGCCCTGGGTGGTTGATTGTTGTCTACCGGAGTGTGTGTGGAGGTTGTACCTGCTTTGTAGTGTATTTCTATTGACGCCTTTTGTATTTCTGCTGCTGCTGCTATTGATTCGGCTCCTCCCCCAAATTCTTCTTTCCCTAGGTCTTCTAAGTAGGCTTCTGTTTGTAGTGCTGGGCCGTAGGTATGTGCTAGATGGTCGTAGCGCGGAGCTAAGTTTCTTACATTTTCCTCCAGTTGCAATTGGAATTTTTGTGGGTTTTCTCTGATGTATGACACGATTTTTTTCCTTAAGATAAAAGCTTCTTTTTTGAGCTGTTCTCGCGTTGATATGACATTTGTGTTTTGGTCTGCTATTGAGGCGAATAAATAGTTTCCATCTCCTGGAATTTTCCGCACTGTCAATTTGTGTCTGTCCGTATATGCTGTTCCTGTTCCATGGTAGGTATTGTGTTTCCTGGTTCTGATGATTTCCGTTGGTTTGCTGGGGTGTACACTTCCGTGTATATGTTTACGCACCTTCTAATACTACTAGTTCTGATTGACATCAGACGTTAATGTTAGATACTAGAACCAATCTAATTTGACATACCCGGTTCTGAGCCTTAAATTCAACATTACGCTCCAAACCTTACTTAAATTACATGAACATAAACGTACTCCCCAGATACTCCGCTCTACAACTTAATATATAAAGTTTCTTAATGTTAGGTGTATATCACTACCTTGGATTATACAATAAATAACCGTCTATACAAACATAATACCAAAAAAATTGTATTTTCAATACAAATATCGGTAATTAAATCAATTAATCTAATGGAAAATTATTGTACTTTATTGTAGGTATCGCGGCGGACGTAAAAGAATTCGTTTGCTTGAATTTTCCCGCCTGTTGAGTGTGAATTAATTTTGGTTCTAACTTTTCTAAATTGTAACGGATCTCGTTTGCCTTTTTCTGTCTAAAATACCCTTAGAAATCTACCTGCTTCAAGACCTTTAGTGTCGAGTTCCAGGAATTTGTCTGTTGGCGTTCTCTATTGTCGGGTTTGGACGAAAATAAACTCTATTGCCTAACAGACTGCCCTAATAGAATAACAATGTCTACTTTTTTAAATTATTTGTATTGTTTAATATCTATTTACAGCCGCCTGTTCTTAATTTATCTTGGGGATTATATCTATTTGTTCTCTATTAGAAATTACTACTTATATTTATAACTTAGCGTTAACTGTTTGCTGATTACCCATTTTCCGGTTTCCTTTCATCTGTTGTGACATCGGCAGGTAACCCAGGTGGTACCTTTAATCCCGCAGGTAATTCTCCCTTCTTTGTTTTTGAGAACTGGAACTACACTACAATTGTCTTTTCAAACGGTCAAAAACTCAGTTTTACATTTAAAAGCTGGAGTGGCGTCGTTAAACACGTGTGTCCTCGGCCACTGCTGGAACTCGACTCCGCCTTATCCGTACACCCTTGTTCTACTAACAAATGTTTTGTAAAAAAACCCGGTTCACTCTTTTATTTCTGAATCGAAACGTGTTTCTTCGTTCAAATATCGAAATATGAAAAATTTTCACAAAATAACACTATGGGAAAGTATCAAAACAATCTCGGCCCTATACGGAACGGGTCCTTTGATAATTGCTGGTACTAAACGCTGCAGTTTCGCTGTTGAATTGGAAGCGGCGGTTCAGAATTTACCGTCAAAATTTGAGTTAAACGCTCGATTTGTTTGCACAAACATCTGCGTTCATTTGCATGAATTTGCATGAAATAAAATACCAATTGGCTCATTCCGAGTTGTTTAATTATTGGAAGCATATTTTATATTCAATTGCACAAAGGCGTTTGGACAGGATAATCTAATATTTTGGCAATTTCATCTTTGTTACATCCGACAACTAGAAGATACTTACTCAAGCAAATTTTGTATCAAATATAACCACTTCTCGCTTCTGAACTCGGGCCCCGAACGCTCGTAAGCCCTGAGATCACAGCTTTAACATGCAAATTAGTGCTTGCTCTCAAGCCCTCCTTGTATCGTTAGATCTTTCTGACATTATTGACTCGCAGATTGTATTGTAGTAGGCTTATGAAAACATACTCCGTTGATTTTCCTGTTATTTAAAACTCCAAGGAAGTTTTCTTTTTACATTGATCTAAAACTTTTTATACAATTGCAGAGGTTCCAAAACTCACGAATGAAATGCAAGCATACTTTTATAACAAGAATGTGCAACGAGGGAAGTTTATTCACAAAAACTCTCTATTTTTAACTAACTTTAACTTGAAGTTCTTAAACTTCATGGCTGTGGTTTGCATAATGTCGTTTTACAAAGTATAAATTAATTCAAATATTCTCAAACGCTTACAGTTGAAATTAACAGAATTGAATCTGTTGTTTACCTTTGACTAAAACATTTAATGTTTTAAAACATTTCTTCGCGTTCTTGATTTATTATTCAATTTTCAAATTAACTACAATATTTATAAGTTCGAGCTTTACTTTGTTGAAGTTCATTTTAATTTATTGTAAATAAAACAATTCTTAACTTCGGCCGGTTTTTTATTTTAGCTTCATACGTATTTCAACGTCTTTACACGACATTATCAAAAGCAAAATTAAAAGTAAACAGTTGGTGTTGCTATAGGAACAATAAATTTTTATAACTTGATCTTGGTTTTCTATATCTGCGTCCGGATGACTTGATTTCTCATTCCAAAACGTCTAATAACGGTGAATTTATGAAATCAATTTGTTCATTCATTAAAGGTACAGATTTTAAATGTTTATTCTAGTATATCCAACTTACGTTTGTCATCACAAAAGTGTAAACATTTTATAGTGTTATTAGATGTCATTGAATGATTGTGTTCTAATAAGTGTTTAGCGTAATTGGATTTATAGGGGTGTTTATACTTGTAACAACGTACGTGTTCCTTGTACCTAATATCAAAATGTCTAATTGTTTGTCCTATATAAACCGAATTACAGTGCGAGCAATTTAATTTGTAGATGCCTGATTTTAGTAAATTGTTTGTTTTTTCTTTAGCATTAAACAAAGTGTTTAAATGTTTTTTCTTGTTTTAAAAGTTATTTTACATTTATTTATTTTGTTTATAATTTTGGCAATTATTTCTGATTTGTTGCCAAAATATGGAATTGAGACGTATTTCAATTTATCTGATGAAGTAATTGGATAAATTTTCTGAATAGCTAATTTATAATTTTTCTTTTTAATTAGTGTATTAATAAGTTGAGTATTATAACCATTATTGTAAGCAATTTGTTTAATAATGATAATGACGTGTAAACACGTTGAAATACGTATAAAGCTAAAATAAAAAATCCCTTGAAGTTAAAAATTGTTTTATTTACAATAAATTAACTACAATAGCCTCTTCCAACTTCATTTTATATATTTTGCAGTAAGCCGATATTGTGCTATAGTCATTGGTTAATTGTTTCAAAATTATAAACAAATTTCTACTTGTATAACTCAAACATTGTGTTTAAAATGTTAAATTTGCCCGGAATTTTCGCTGTGTTTTCATTTTGATAAGGCGTAGAAATTTTACACCTCATTTCCACTGTTTATTTTGTAACCAAACCATATACATTTTTCATCCTTATGACTCTAATGTGCGGTGGCACAAAATTTCAATATTGAAACGGTTAAGTCAGATTTATTGTTTGCCTATGCAGGTTATCGTAATAAATTCAAGGTATAAATTTCCGGCCTTCCATTATTAATAATATAACGGTGGGAGAATTTAGACCTCGATGCGATGATTATGAAGTAACATTTGTGGGGAACTGCTTTGAAATAAAAGCTCTTTGAAGTAAATATGTTTGGTTTTGTGTTCGCTTTATACATAACGCAGTTACCGTAAATTTTCTTGTTCAGTAAGTTGATTATAATTTTATTACTGTAAATATTCCTATATTTTACTACATTGACTCCGAACCAAATGAAAATTGTGCTAGTTATTCAGAGAAGCTCATTTGTATAGATTTCTGCAGATTCCGTTTAAGAAGTGATTTTTTTAATGTACTAATACCGGAAAATTCTACACAAATGAATAATTCCCAGCAGAAACTTGATTAAAACAGTTTCTTTTTACTAAAATAATAAACTGTTCTCTTAATTCTTTAAAGTAAATGTTGATACTACTAAGTTAAATTGTCAAGTTTTATTGTGTAAAATCACAAGATAAAGAATGAGTACAAAAAAGAAGAGCGGCCGTAGCTCAGTGGTAAGCGCGCGTGCTACCAATGCAACGGATCCGGGTTCGATTCCTGGCTCCCTCGCAAGGCAACAGGAAATCTGCAAGATAAATTTTTCACTAGGGAAACTTCTCTGAAGGAGAAGTGGATGCATTTCCTGTGGTTCGGATCCCACATTAAACTGTAGGTTCCCTATGTCTGCCTGTGCAAAATATCTGTATCCGCGCCAAATGCAGACAGGAGAGAGGTCGCAAACGCCCTGAATAGGGTGTGGCACCACAGAAGAAGCACAAAAAGAAACATTCTATGTCATTTAAAGAGGATTGATAATCATCTGTCTATACAGGGTGTCCAAGATAAGGAGTGCATGCATGGGGATCTCGTAAACAATAAGAGATAGAGATTCGGTTAAATGAGAAATATTGTTCAGCATCACAAGTACTACTAAAATCTACATTTAATTCCTACAGTTTTTGCTTAATTTTCAGTACAGACTGAAAAAACTAAAATTTTCAGTTTTTGCTTTTTGTGTATAATTTGGTTATTATCAAAGGTAGCGCAAAGGGGTTTTGACATCATTAAGACACTTTCTTACATAGATTTTGAATCTTAAATTAAAAATTTTATAAATCGTTCACTTTTCAAGATATTGACATTAACTTCGCTTTTTTAAATATGTCAATGAATCTCTTTTTTCCTTTTCTTTGATATACGGTTTAATTGGTTTGCCTTCACAAATAACGGAGTTATAAGCAAAAAACTTTTTTTATAGTAGGCTGTGAAAGACGGTTTTCTTGTAGTAGGTTGAAAATTAACAAAAATAAAGAAAACAAAAAACAGAAGACTGCATTTGTTTCCATTGAAGTTTGATCCGTTTATCTTCCCAAATAATAAAGTTATAAGCGAGAAATTGTTTGCTTATAGTAGGCTGTAAAAAATTTAAAAGAAGACACCTCCTGAATGTTTCAGGGAATAAAACTATTAAAAGTGTATGTTTGTATAACAATGAAAAGACGTTTAACTTTTAAATACTCCTGCTAAGTAATAAAACACGAAAAAGAAGATACAATTAGAATGACAATAAACTCGTGTTAAGATGCAGATATTGCCAAAACAAATTAAACAGTACTCATCTCTGATTATCATCCGATTATACATTTTTAATAGTTTTATTCCTTGAAACATTCAGGTGCTTTTTTTTGTTTTTTCACAGCCTACTATACGCAAACAATTTCTCGTTTATAACTTTATTATTTGGGAAGATAAACGGATCAAACCTCAATGGAAACAAATGCAGCCGTTTGTTTTTTGTTTTCTTATTTTTTTGCCTACTCAAGATAACAGTTTTTCACAGCCTACTATAAAAAAAGCTTTCTTGCTTATAACTCTGTTATTTGTAAAAATAAACCCATTACACCTTTTATCAGAGAAAAAGAAAAAAACAGCTCTATTCATTGGTGACATGGGCGCCTTTAAAGCATATTTAAAAAAGCTAAATTAATTTCAATATCTTGAAAAGCGAACGACCTATAAAAATTTTAATTTAAGATTCGAATTTTGTGCAAAAAAGTGTCTTAATAATGTCAAAACCTGTTTGCGCTATCTTTGATAATAATCAAATTATACACAGAAAACGAAAACTGAAAATTTTAGTTTTTTCAGTCTGTACTGCAAATTAGGCAAAAATTCTAGGATTTGAATGTAGTAGTACTTGAGATGCTGAACAATTCTTCTTGTTTAACCGAATCTCTATCTTTTACCGTTTTCGAAATCCCCATGCATACACTCCTTATCTTGGACACCTTGTATATTAAATCTGGATCTTTCCACCTGTCTTAACTTTTAATGGTAAGGCCTCCCCCCCCCCTACTTAAACCCACATATTTACAAGTTAATTACATAAAGACGATATTTCTTTAAACAGCCGACCGCTACAGTGTTCTTCAAAAATAAGCATAATGGAAAATTTAACATTTGCTTAACTGCATTTTCATTTCCAGTCCGCAAGGCGGACAGATCAGCGAGCCAATACGTGGCTCCGCACTTGAGAACACCAGAGCATCCTATTCAGTACTTACTTATAAAAACTCATTGCAAAATTACATACAATATTACTCAAAATAGCACTTTTTTATTCAGATACGTACAGGTGAAAGCAGTAACTGGGCAAATAGATATTCAACAAATAACATTACAAACGATCTTTCTTCGTATAATTTACAAAATAAATACAGTCATCAGAGGCGTTTACGTGCAGCTATAATATGGAGTGCATCGCTTGAGTTTGTTTAACGTGTGTTGATGCAGTTAAGGTCATGTTTACAACTACATACACTGGAATTTCATAAATGGAACACGTAAGGTGGCTGATTTTTATGTATACTTTTTAGGAGTGGGGACTGCATGCATACTTAGTCTATTATTTTTCCATGACTTTACAATTAAACAGATAATCCAGAAAACCCTGCTGAGTCAAGCAAAAGCTTATTGTGCATTTATAGACCTGGAAAAGTCCTTTGACCGAGTTATAAAGCAGAAGGTATGAAAAATTTTATCCAAGAGAAGGGTTAACAGTAAATTAATAAAGCTATACAAAGTTTATATAAACAGAACATTAACTATGTGTTGGTGGCGGAGAACTGCGGATGCCGGTCATACGGTATTCAAAGTTAAGCACTCTCCGCTCTGGTCCCCACTCGGATGGGTGACCAATATAGGGGTATATCTGCAACCAATCGTGCTTCGGAGGGCACGTTAAGCCGTCGGTTCCGGGTGTCATACTAACATCTTTGGCAATCGTAAACCATTTAGTGGAACTTCTTCCCCTTTCGACGGGTAAGGTCAGCCTCCTGCCCGGCATACGTGCAAAGAGGGCTCACAGAACCCGCACTAGTTGCGGGTATTAAACAGGCCATTGGGCCTATAACAAGAGGAAGAAGAAGAAGATTAACTATGTAACAAGTAAACTAAAGAAGGGCTTAGGCAAAGACAACTATTAAGTCCAATTTTGTTCAACGTTTTCGTAGGCAAAATAATCAAAGAATGTAAGGCAAGCTTAAAGAAATTACAAGTAGGTTACAGAAAACTTGAACCAGTGGAGATTACAGAATGTGCATTTGCAGATGATCTTGTAGTTACCAGTTGTACGGAAGGAGGTTTACAAAATAACCTAAACAACTGGAACGACACACTCAGCAAATATGGCATGAAAATGAATACAAAAAAAAATCAAACGTAATGATGATATGCTAGAACAAATCTTGCAATTTAAGTACCTAGGCGTAACAACACAAAGTAATAGAAAACAAGATATAGACATTAATAAAATAGTTGAAAACGCAATCAAAACATATCATGCAATGAGACAACGTTTGTTTCTAAAAACATATTCAACGACCGTCAAAAGTGGATAAACTGGTTTGGCTATTGTAAGTTTAATTTTAGGGTAGTTTAAATAACTAATCTCGTACCAATAAAGTAAAAATTAAATGGTTAGTTTGATTGAGCATTAATTACAGAACTGCGTTTCTTTTTATGAGATTTATTACTTCATTATAATATTTTAACCAAATCGCGAATAGTGAAATTAACTAAACAAGTACAGTAATTTCTAAATTCGTAATACGTAAAGAACTTAAATGTTTGAGACGCGACACAGCTTATATGAGCTTTACCGTGTTCCGTTCAGTTTTAAAGCAGAACCACCTAGGGATGCCAGGGTATCTTATTTTATGTAAAATCGGATAGCTGCTTGCAATCTTAAACTATTATTTATTAACACCGGAGGTCTAGCTGCATTCAACAGGAGCGATGTTGAAGAAAATACGTTTAGCACACAATTTGTTTGTGTTAGTAAGTTGGTTTACTGTAGCGGCTTTCCCACTTTACCCAGAGCAATAAGGTTTGATTGATACAGTTTGATTTACGCTACGCTGCACCGTTACCAATTGATTTAATGGTGCCTCCTATTGGCCTATTGTGTTAAGCTCGCTACTGACTATGCAGTAAATCAGCTGGCTAACTAGTTCTACGTTTCCGAGTGGCTTAAATTCAATTAGGTATGAACGAAAATTTGAGATTGAGTAATACTGATGTTACAGGTATGGTCTTATTATTATAAACATATTCTGGAAACGGAAAATATTTGCTACCCCTGTTTCTTGTGTGATTTATTATCCTGCATTTTAAAATTTTTACTTAATTATTGGGAACATTGTAAGAAACTGTAGAAACTAATAAGTGTGGCAAGTACGGGATAGACAACTAATGGGTGCGACAAGGTAGGGAGATAACGGGCAAGCCGAGTGGACGTTTAAATTTAAAAGTATCCGTAGATACCTGAATGCCCACTTGACTCACCCATTGTATCCTGTCCTTGTTGCACTCATTAGTTGTTGCCTATGTTTCCAATAAAATAATGAAAATCTCTACGCAGTACAAATGAAATAATGATTTCCAGATTATTAATTAAATAATTGAGTAATTAATTTTTTCTTTTCTAGGTAAGTTGATGGTGACACAGTTCTCTGTATTTTTCACCTTTGGTGAGTTATATTTATAAGTTTATTTGTAAGCTCGATCTTTACTTCGTTGAAGTTCATTTTAATTTATTGTAAATAAAATTCTTCAACAGGTTTTGTATTTTAGTTTTATACGTATTTCAACGTGTTTACACGTCATTATCAACAGTACGAATAAAGGTAAACAGTTGGTGTTGCTATAGGAACAATAAATCTTCATAACTTGATCTTGGTTTTCTATATCTGCGTCCAGATGACTTGATTTCTCATTCCAAAACGTCTAATAACGGTAAATTCAAGAGATCAATTTGTTCATTCATTAAAGGTACAGATTTTAAATGCTTATGAATTTCAAATGTTTCTAGTATATCTAACTTACGTTTGTCATTACAAAAGTGTAAAATTTTTAAAGTGTTATTAGATGTCATTGAATGATTGTGTTCTGATAAGTGTTTAGCGTAATTGGATTTATGGGGGTGTTTATACTTGTGACAACGTACGTGTTCCTTGTACCTAATATCAAAATTTCTAATTTTTTGTCTTATATAAACCGAATCACAGTGCGAACAATTTAAGTTGTAGATGCCTGATTTTAGAAAATTGTCTGTTTTTCTTTAGCATTAAACAAAGTGTTTAAAATGTTTTTTGTTGTTTTAAAAGTTATTTTACATTTATTTGTTTTGTTTACAATTTTGGCAATTTTTTCTGATTTATTGCCGAAATATTTCATTTTATCTGATGAAGTAGTTGGATAAATTTTATGAATAGTTAATTTAAAATTTTCCTTTTTAATTAGTGTATCAATAAGTTGAGTATTATAACCATTATTGTATGCAATTTGTTTAATAATCGAAATTTCTCTTTTATAACTAATTTCAGCTTAAGGAATCGTTAAAGACAATTTACTAAAATCAGGCATCTAGAAATTAAATTGCTCGCACTGTAATTCGGTTTATACAGGACAAACATTTACAAGTTTTGCTATTAGGTACAAGGAACACGTACGTTGTTACAAGTGTAAACACACCCATAAAGCTAATTACGCTAAACACATATTAGAACACAATAATTCAATGACATCTAATAACACTAGAAAACGTTTACACTTTTGTGATAATAAACGTAATACATAGTACCTTATCACAATTTTCCAGAGAGAATTAAAAAATATTCTATTTTCCCTAAAACTGCCAAAATATCGTAAAAAGTTTCAAAAATTTCAATAATAGCGAGAATCTGTAGATCCTGCAGGTATTGCCTGGCAGCTTTTTTTCTTATTAATTAGCATTCGATGTAAATTCCCTACTTATTTCGCCCCCTTTTTATGACGAACCAATCTTCTTTATTTTGTCATAGTTGTACGATTCATATACTCGTATATTATTTTTACTAGAAAATTGGTTTTACTTTATTGTAAATAAAACAAATAGTAACTTCAACAGTTTTTTTTATTTTAGCCTTATACGTATTTCAACGTGTTTTGCTCGTCATTATCAGAGGCAAGATTAAAAGTAAACAGTTGGTGTTGCTATAGGAACAACAAATCTTCATTACTTAGTCTATTTTTTCCATATCTGCGTCTAGATGACTTGATTTCTCATTCCAAAACGTCCAATAATGGTGAATTTAAGAGATCAACTGGTTCATTTATTAAAGCTACAAATTTTAAATTTTGGCAATTTTATCTGATTTATTGCCGAAATATTTCATTTTATCTGATGAAGTAGTTGGATAAATTTTCTGAATAGTTAATTTAAAATTTTCCTTTTTAATTAGTGTATCAATAAGTTGAGTATTATAACCATTATTGTATGCAATTTGTTTAATAATCGAAATTTCTCTATTATAACTAATTTCAGCTTAAGGAACCGTTAAAGACAATTTACTAAAATCAGGCATCTAGAAATTAAATTGCTCGCACTGTAATTCTTGTAATATTTACAATAAATTATATTTCTAAGTATTTAAAGTAATTTATTAGTCACTTATTCTCGTGCAAATTGACGCCACAAGTTTTTCACGGGTAGCAATTTTTGTAAAGTAGACGAGTGATTATTGAATTTAAGATAACCCACACGTACTTTTTATGCTGATTTTTCAACGCCCGCTTCCTGTTAAAAAAACTGAAAATGGGGAGAAAACCAATAGGTCTCGCGATATAACGTCTTTGCTATCAAAGAGATTTTCAGAAGGTCGAAAACTGTTTCAAAAAAGCCAGATGATTGATTTGTGACGCACAAGCGAATCCCACCATTATCTAAAAGAAAATTAGTCTGACTTGAATCGAAAGTTCTTAGGATAGGTACGAGGAAATGCTAAGCTGGTATTGATTTTCTTTCAAGTGGAATTGAAATGATCAACTTATTAGAACGGCTGCATTTCCCTGAACGACTTTGTCGTCTCATTTAATGATGTCGGCAAGTGTGACATTAACTGGAAAATTTTCCTCTTAATTTTCAGCTTCAGGTGTTATCTTTTAATTTAATCGAAAGATGACTAATTTACGATTATGAACTTTTCGCTGTAGAAAGGTACTCGAGGAAAATTCTAAGAAAGAGGGATGCCGTTTTAAAATTCAAATTTACAAAGAATCGCGTCTCCATAGACTAGACTTCATCTTGGTTTATTCTTCACTTTTGTAGCGCGGCCAAATTGAAGTGCTGTACAGGGTGAGATATTTAAGTGTCACCGCTTTACTGTTACTACCAAGAGCATTAATTTTTGTTTTTGATGAAAGTAGTTTGAGACCTAATACATTACTTTATGTCGCACTCTATCATTTTCCGTATTGTCACGTGACCGCGCATTGATGTCATCGATAGTTTTTTATAACTTTTATAATTATGCTTAAAAAATATGTAAACACGTTATTTAAGTAACCAGGTCATGTATCTTAACAAAAACACTTAAAATGTGCATTAACTGTTTCGAATTTGTTTAGATTAGGTGAACACACTTCATAAATTTTTTAACAAAGTCTTATTTTCAAAATAGGTAATAATCAGTGGCGTTTCGTGGGATCAAAATTTGAGTAGGCAATGGCAAAAATTATTTAACACTAAGATTAAAAAGTAAAAAAATTGCAGCAACTCCAATTTACCACGACCTGTTGTTAAATGAATTAATCTACCCATAAAATCTCTATGAAATTTCACTTTGTTATTATGCACTTTTAATTTTGCCTTAAGCCAAGTTAATGCCTAATTTGCCAAATAATTTTGGTTGACGCATGTTTTTTAATTGCAACTGAAAGATTTTTTAAAACAGGGTACCCTGTTTCAGACTATACTTTTGAGGGGTTAGTTAGATGAAGATGCAAATAGTAAGTAATTGCAGCAAAGTAATTTATTTTTAATATTGCTACTGGTTAGTCAGTCCATTCTTTTATACCATTCAGTATTAAACTATCTAGATTTTTTCCTACTGTCTGTCTGTAACGGCCCTAGTCATTGTGAAGTACATCGCCCATGATATTTTATTTCTGTTCGTTTTTCGTAAGAGTCTCCATTCAAATCTTCTTTTAAAAGCTGGCCAACAAGAATTGTATGAATAAATAATGATAAATAAATACAATAGCTGCACGCTGCAACTAACTGCCGCCGACCGCTGCAAGTAAAGTACTAGAGAGGCCGTGCCTTTGCCGTGCTTATTCCGTTTCGAAATCCCTACTATTTCTTTGCATTTGTCTATCTGACTATTATTTTATTGAAGATTGTGTCGTAGCTGGAACCATTCGGCCCGATAAGCTCTGCCTTTGTGTATGCGAAACTATGTTTAAAGGCAACGGTCTATTTATTTGGCATCTAATTTTTAATGTTACGTGGTGGTGTTAAAAAGTGAAAACTGTGTAAAAGTAACTTGTTTTATTGAAAGGTAGAAATTTTAAAAGGCAACATAAAACATTTTTAAATTAAAAGAAAAATTATTTTTTATAAATAATTACAGCAAGAAAAAATAAAATAAATTATAGACATGGGCCAAGATCAGATAGTAATAAGAAATGTCAATAAATTTTTTTAAATGTTTAGAAAAAAAAAGGTCTGTCATGGGATCAGATTATAAGCTCTCGCCTTTACCGCTAAACCAAACAACCGTCTGATATTTCTTTCCACTATGTGTGTTAAATGGGTGACGGTTTACAACTGAGATTTATCATGCACGTTTGTAAAATAAAAATAAACAGTAAAAATAGTTTACGACGCTTATTTGCTAATTATTAAAAAATGTTAAACATGAGCAGCTGCGGTAACATAACAAACCGTGCTACTTCTCTAATACCTGCACGACATGCAAACTAATCACCGACATGACGGTCTTGTTTCAAAGTCGACTGCGATTAAGAGTATACAAGCTTTATATCATTGTAACGAAAAAATAAGGCTTTGTCTAATTGCCTAAAAATAGTTATACTGCCATTTAAGAAAATTATTGTTGACGTCACGATTCAGTCACGTGGCATTATAGAAAATATTGGAGTGCGGCTTAAACTATCTCGTTAGGCCCCAAATACATTTTATTGAAAAAAATATTAAATATTCCCAATAGTTTAGGAAATAGTAGGGGGTGATGCTTAAATGACTTACCCTGTATATTGTGCTACGTTATATAAACGAGTTAGAAAATAAAAACTCTAATAAAATTACCCTTTATTTAGGACATTTCCGCACGTTACAATTTAATTGCTTTTTCGGTCATTGGTTTACGTATTGACAGAGAGTACTAACGTTCGGCAATTAGACAGTATGCAGTTTTAATTTAATCAAATGTTTCATCGAGAATGTAATCCACGTAACGTTATTTTACCACAATTAGTGATTTAATTTAAAATAGTTTGAAACTACCAAACCAGATAAATAACGTAACTTGCAAAATCGATGGGCAAACAATGAAAATTTTAAGCAATATCATTACTTAATTTCGGTGACGCAAAAACTAGATCACGTGATACTAAATTAGAAACATCGGTTCGTGCTGCTGATTATCTAACAATGCATTCATGATCTCCAATATGTAGAGATATTTCTGCGCGTTTGAATTGGAACCGTTCGATTGATTTTACCTTTTTACTTTCCTATACTTTCAGTATAGGGAAGTATTGATTTCATGCAAATTTTCAAAATCGAGATTTTGACGGAAATACATGTTTTGGGCTTCCAGGATCCTAAAAAAGTGGTTTTTAAAAAATGTCTGTCTGTGGGTGGGTGTGTGGGTGGGTAACGCTTATATCTCCGGAACGGCTTGACCGATTTCGATGTGCTTTGGAATGAGGAGGTATATCAAAAATTCATCGACAAAATAAGCTTTTAAAAAGAATCCGAAACCGGAAGCGGAAGTTAGACAAGTTTTTTTGGTAGCATTTTTTTCAGAAACTGAATTTTGGAAATTGGAATAGTGGAAATTATAGAAGGCCTTAGAACAAATCAAACGCTTTTTTACCGAACTCTCTAGCTTCAACATGGCAGTCGCTACGAATTTTTGAAAATTTCGACTTTAACGCTCATTTATTCAAAAACCAGTTATCTGATTGGAATCAACTACATCTTGTTTGGTAGCCCTTCAAGGGTACTATACCATGAAATATAATTAATTTTGAAAATATAAAAGCGATCGCAATGACATCACTCCAAAATTTTGGATTTTTCAAAAAAATATTTCTCAAAAACTGCCCACACGTTTTTGTTTAAACTTTTTAAGCTGATAGAGCTAAGAATCTTCTACAATTTGTTTTGTTGCGCATTGCTATAATTTCATTGTGACGCCCTCTGTGAACTTTTAAAATTGAAAATTGGTACCCTATTATTTATTTAACGGGGGGCAATAAAATATTTCTGTTAAGGCAATATAGCTTATCATTGATAGCAAAATCCAAATATCATAATATTTTTTTGATACTTTAATATTTAGGGGGGCTACTGTTCCCCCTCCCCCCCAAAATTTTCGCTACAAAATTAAAAAATTGATTTCTTCTTTTGTTTGCTCTAGGAGAATCTTTACAAAACATCAAAAAATCGAATTTTTTGTCCCTCAATAATCTTTTTGTCCTTAGAAGAATTTCACATACTTTCTACAGCAGTTGTATTCTTGTACTAGTCGTTTAATGTTCAGTGTAGGCTAACTTTTTTATTTTAATAGATAGACTCGCACACCCAAGAGCAAAGTAGGGCAAATTCTTCTCGATTGTATTTAAGAAAAAAACTTGAGTTTCCAATTTTAATATGGCGGCCACGGTAAAAAATATTTTTTTTTAAATGGAAACATGACATTTTGGCTTTAAAATCAGAAAGGTTTTGAAATTCTAAATGCAAATTAATAAGAGTAATTTCTTGCTAAAAATAATACTTCTCGAGTTATTAATATATTTTCAAATATCAATTTCCGTGCTTCCGTTGATTCAGTCCGAATGTTTTACCCAACCTTATGCTTGCAGAGCGCAGCGGTCGGTCTTTCTTCAACCGCTTTAAGATGTTACAACTTCTAAGAACTATTTACTTTAACTAGTCGTGTCCTAGACAGGTGCATATCGAAAGTGTTGGAAAATATAAAACAGTGTTATTTTATAAGTATAGGAAAGTCCAGGCGAAGTGTGTCGCTCATTTTTGATGTTTTATTATTTGTTTCTTTACAGCATTCGCAGCATGCTATCCCATGTTATTTCTGTAATAAAACTGAAAAATTGAAGCATATTATTGAATGGAAGTTATTGCAGGGCGGCCACTTTTCTGGAAAACAGGGAAAACCGGCAAAAATCAGGGAATTTAGAATTTCTTTATTTTGGTCAGGGAAATCAGGGAATTTTACCAATTTCAACGTAAAGTCACGGAATTCCACGAAATAGTCAGGGAAAATTCTGTAAAATGCAATTATTTTAATATTTTTATTTTTTCCTGCAAAACGAAAATTTTGTTATTATTATTTTGTTTATAAAATTTGTATTTATTTCATTTGGTTTTTCCTTAAAGATGAGATGTTGTATTTTGTTATGCTTGTTTACGTTTACTTTGCTAATTTTTATGTTGGGTTACAAATTTTATTTAAAAAAAAACAGTTGAAATTGGCTTTTGTACCATACAAATGAGTCTGGAAAAACCGAAGTTTATTAGTCAGGGAATTCAGGAAAAAGTCAGGGAATTTGAAAAGCAGTTTTAAGTGGCCACTCTGTATTGCGTTTCTATAAATTTTAATAACATCATTATGCAGTAAATTCGTCTAATTTTTAATTTTTGATGAAAAAGATTGCTTGGTAATAAAAAACATCATTGCTCGTAAAACAAGGTTTGGTAGACAAAAATGGGGAGCGGGGAAATTAGACAGTTTGTACCAGCTGCCTACGTTCGTTCTTGTGCATAATTATGCGGGAAATTTTCTGCATATACGCTTATTGGCTGTTTTTATTAAAATACTAATTAATTTAAAGCTTCATTATTTTATTAAAATTGTTAAAAAATTAAACTGTATGAAGTGTCAGTGTAAAATAGTAAAGCTAGTACATTCAAATCAAAAAGGAAAAAATTTTCAATTTTTTTTTGATATATTGCAAATACTTAAAATTTTCAAAATATTTCGAAATTTTTAAAAATTTTCAACATTTTCAAAATTTCCAAAAGTTTTCAAGATTACCATAGATTCTCAAAATAAAATTAAATTAAA
Organism: Ctenicera cuprea; assembly: GCA_958336395.1. Taxonomy (NCBI): domain Eukaryota; kingdom Metazoa; phylum Arthropoda; class Insecta; order Coleoptera; family Elateridae; genus Ctenicera; species Ctenicera cuprea. The sequence goes on from OY284494.1 coordinate 18,699,599, forward strand.
AAACTTTCACACATTTTTCAACAGTTTTGGAAACTTTTACAAACTCCCAAATTAAAAAAAATTTTTAATTAAATTTTTTTATATTTTACAAATTTTTCAAATTTGAAAATTATGTAATATTTTCAAAAAGTTTTGGTTTTCAAAACGTCTTACATTTTTAATAAGTTTTTAAAATTTCCAGCAATATTCGAAATTTCAAAATTTTTTAATGTTAAAAATTTTTCATTAGCAGTTTTATAATTTAAGAAAAAGTCACATAGTACCTTATCAAAATTTTCCAGAGAGAATTAAAAGAATATTCTAATTTCCCTAAAATCTGTAACTGTTGCCTGGAAGCTTTTTTTTCTATTAAGTAGCATTTGGTGTAAATTCCCTACTTATGTCGCCCCTTTTTTATGACACACCAATCTTCTTTGTTTTGGCATAGTTGTACGATTCATATACTCGTATATTATCTTTATTAGAAAATTGGTTTTATTTTATTGTAAATAAAACAAATATTAACTTCAACAGATTTTTTTATTTTAGCCTTATACGTATTTCAACGTGTTTGCTCGTCATTATCAAAGGCAAGATTAAAAGTAAACAGTTGGTGTTGCTATAGGAACAATAAATCTTCATAACTTGATCTTGGTTTTCTATATCTGCTTCCAGATGACTTGATTTCTCATTCCAAAACGTCCAATAATGGTGAATTTAAGAGATCAATTTGCTCATTTATTAAAGCTACAAATTTTAAATGTATGTGAATTTCAAAAGCATATATAGAAATAAACAACAAACAACAACAAATAAACATGATCCAGATGTAGACAGCTGCTACGGACCTGGATTGCCGAATTGCACAGTTTACGCCAAATTATAAACAAAGTATAATTTAAAAAAAACAGTTTTTTTCCAATTGCAAATTCCAAGGATTCTATATAAGAAAATAACTGCAAAGGGATTTATAGTAAGTACAAAACAATTTTAAAAAGGTGCAATTTTTGAATATTGTTTTTATTTAAATTCGAGTGCATTCTAAAGTTGTAATAATAGCCATTGAGACATGCTCAATATAACTACATTTCTGTTCACAAACATCTATCGTGTATTATGTCAGACAAAATTGAAAATGACATCAGGCATCTTGATAAATAAATTCTGAGGTAAGATTCGACACTATTTTGTTGATCAACTTTTTGTTTCACAATAACAGTGTGTAATAGAAAGAGATAGCGGTGTCTCAATGGGTATTATTACAACATGCAGCAATGCAGGTTGTTCCATTTAAATTGTAATATTCGTGTTTTTTTCAAATTAATCGTTGCTTCAAACAGCTCATTTTTCGTTTAATTATGATAAAACAATAAATACGGATTAGATTTACCCCAAATTCAGACACGTGAACGGTCCTTTTTCTAATTTAATCGAAACTTTTAATAAACTTCTAAATTGGCGATAACTCTCTTCGGGACGTTCAATATAAAATAAAAGTGATTTCTAGGAAATCGTGACTTATATATGGGATCTGGTACGCATTCTGGATTCCATAATTCAACATTGAGTTCTCTTAAAATAACGCTCTGAGCATTGTTGTAACGGGCAGTGATCAACGCGAAAGCTTAATTTAAAACAATTTAAGAATTCTAAACTCTCCGAATATTATTACTAGCGGATTTCGTTTTCACAATATTCAAACTATCAATAAAATAAAACGCGGTCAGGAAAAACGTTTCTCGGCTTTAAATAGGTTTTAAACTATTTGGCAGATTCTACGGAAATATTACAAACGGATTTTCGTTCTCACCGTATTAAAATTTGTATGTAATAAGACCAGATCAAGACCACTAGTAAATTCGGCGGAGTTCAAATATGGAATTCTTTTAGATAATCTCGGGAACTCTAACTCTAAATGTGTTTGGCGGGTTCTCAGGGAAAATATTACAAACGTATAAAAGTTTGTAATCCACGGGCGAGCGGTAACGTCTTTGACTTTAGGTTTGAATAGAAATTCAAAGAGGTTGACGGGCTGTTGGGAAAATAATACAAACGTATCAAATGTTTAATTTGAATTTAAATTCAAAGGTTTTGACGAGTTATGAGGAATAATATTAAACGTATAAAAGTTTGTAATTCACAGGCGGGCTGTGAAGTTCTTAACTTTCGTTTTAAAGACAAAGTTCGAAAGGTTAAAAGGGCTCGCTTGAAATATACTTACAAACTTATAAAGGTTTGTAATTTGCGGGTGGGTGGTAAAGTTTAACCTTCATAATCGAAAGTTTTTGACGGGTTCTCCGGATCTATTACCAGCGAACTTTGTTTGTACAATATTCGAATTTGTAATAAAACCGAAGCGGACATGCTAGTGAACTCTTTGGAGTTCAGGTGAAGAATTCTTTCCTTTCTGAAAAGGAAAGGAAAATCGGCGTTGGTTCATTCCTCGTCAAAGGGCGGGCCGCTATAGGGGTCTTTCGGACTCTGCTTCAGAGTCTTAAGCCCCTCTTTGGCCTAGAAAGGATGGTAAGGATGGGTTAGAACAAGGAATTTGTATGAAGGAGAATTTTTGCGGAAAGTACTATCCCCTTATTCACCGTTTGGCGCAGGATAACCGCAGAAAAAACCTGAGACAGGACAGTCGGCCGGGCCAGTAATCGAACCCAGGGCCTCCCGAATAAAAGGCGGTCTGTCGGTTTTTCCGTTCTGACTGCGGAGCGCGTTTTAAAACAAAGGGGCCTGGAGAGGGAGCTACTCCTACTCTACTAACTCTTGGGTGTGCGCTTAGGCTCAGAATACGATGGAAGAAGAAGGGTTAACGATCTGGTTTGCGTTAAAATTTAAAGGTTACTGAACTAAACTAAATAAATTTTAAAAGAGCAAAATAAATTACAACCGTTTACTGCTGTCACATGTAACAACCGAAAATTTCGTCTAAAGCATAAGTAATAAGCTAGGACATGCGTTATGTAGGAACTTTTTAAACATATTTTACAGGTAGTTAGCAGCTGCTGTACTGTCCATAAAAGTTAAATTCTCAACTCGCCTAGGAGAAATATTAACAAATATTCGATGACTAGCCCCAAAGAGGCATCAACATGTTTCTTTTTTATTCGTATAATGAGAGATAGCAATAACGCCTTGAGGAATAAAATTAGCCTAAAAAAACAACTGACCTTTAATATCATTTGATGTAACGCACTACAAAGTAAATAAGCTAAAACCAGCAAACGATAGAAGCATACAAACTTCCTTTCAGAAAATCCTTTAAGTACTTCAGCGGCTAGTTTCATACGACAGGACCTACATAAGCTAACAAAGTTCTTTGTGCTTTTATTAGTTATATTACAACTTTGTATAAGTACTCAAATTTTAGGGTAGCTCTGATAAACTTTAAGTATGAAAGTTTGTAGACTAGGGGTAGCGATGTGTTATTATTAAGTTATTAGTTACAAGAAGTGCGTGAATGCAGAAAGAGCAGACAGGTTTGCACGTGCTTCAATTTTAAAATTTTGCACATGCTAAAAATTATCTGAAGGGAATAAAATGACAGACCCAATATGTTACAACTGAATTTGAAATTTAAAAGTGAAGTTTTTAATTGAACTTGAACCAAAGTAATGAATGGTATGAAAAAATTAGCGAAACAAGTCGCTGATATTTTCCTATACTTTTTAAGTTTTAAATGGTAGGCGGAAAAAAAGTCTCTGGAAAAAAGTCAGGGAAGAAAAGCCTACCGAAAAAAATTCCCGAAAAATAAAACAAGGAAAAAAGTCCCCGGAAAAAAGTCTCCGGGAAAAAAGACTCCGGAAAAAAGAATCCCCAGAAAAAAGTGTTTTTGGAAAAATAGTCCCCGGAGAAAGTCCCCTGGAAACAAGTCTACGCCAAAAAGTCTCCAGAAAAATTCACCCGGAAAAAAGTCCCCTGGAAAAAAGTCTGCGGAAAAAAAGTCTCCAGAAAATCACCCGGAAAAGGTCACAAAAAAAGTGTTGGATATTGAAGCCCTGCTAAGAGTCGGTTAAATAAACTACTTTACTTGATTTTCATATACCGTAGCCCTTTAAAGATCACTTTTAAATATAATAATGTAGCGACTTTTGTCAATAGAATTTTTTTGTTTATTATTAAATTAAATGTACAAAATGCAGTAACAATAAATTTGTAAGTCCCCTAAGTATTTATTATCAATTTATCAGAAACAAAGGTAATAAAAATCGAGAAACGTCCCTTTTGATGGCAAATCAAAACTGTTATTTCGATTCAGCAAGAAAACTTATATCTAAAAATAACATCCGGAGACTTTTTTCAGGAAACTTTTTCAGTTGACTTTCTTTCCAGGGAACTTTTTTCCGTGACTTTTCCGGGGACTGTTTTTCCTAGATTCGTTTTAAATATTCTCGCGTCAAAAAGTGGTTGATATTTACATCTAGTCATCTCCAGCCGGTGCAAGCCGCCCCACCCACTCCAGACACAAGACGTTGGTTACGTACGGCGAGGCGCGTATGCCGATTACGTACAAGCGCTAGATATGTAAAAAAGCGCTCAAAACCTTGGGTCAAAAATGGTTATAACAACTTTATTTATAGAGTTATCAAAAATAAAGAATGAAAAATATGATTTTTTTTATTAGAGCTAATTGATAGGTGTAGTTAAAATCATGTGACAAATAACAAAAAGTATTGTTTTTTTCTTAATTTTTGAATAAAAAATTAATCCATTTCACATTTTTCAAAAATTTGTGGAGGGCGCTAGAGCACGATTTGGCAGATTAGTAACACATAAATTTGTAGTTCATAGCAAGCTCTATTGGCTCAGAAAGTTTAAAAGAAAATGGCGTGGGCAGTTTTTGAAGAATAATTTTTTGAAGATGTCCAAAATTTTGAGCCGCTAGTATATTTACAATTTTCATATTTCCGAAAATATTGTTACATCACTTGATTGTACTTATTAGGGACTATCAAATAATATGATAAATTGTATTAATTGTATATTTTGTTTTTGAGTAATCATTTGATTTGTCTTTAGATGCACTACAAGGCTGTGTATTTAAAATTTTAAAAAAGTGTTTAGGGAATAATCTAAATGAAAAAACAGGTCAAATTTTTAAAAACCGAAATTTTTAACCAAGATTTTTGCCTCAATAGTTTCAAAACGTCAGTTGGGCGAGGTTTACTCTAAGACATACTCTATTACGTAGTAATATTTAATGAGCCAGCGTTTATTAAATAGCTGTCGGCAATTTTGTACTTGAAAGAGTGTGTGACAAACGGTTCAAAACTTGTTAGCCATTAGTTAATGAAATTCCCTTTTGCTGGAAGAATTTTAACTCAAACTTCAGCGTTAATATACGTAGCTTAATGTAAAGCTGCCCGTAATACCTTCTTAATGAAAGTTCTCTTGAACATTTATGATTTTCCTCAATATAATAACTTTTGTAACAAGAGATTTTCCGAGAAAGGGATTAATGTATCGGTTTAAATTATGGTACGAAATTTCCATAAAATCTTAATATACTGATTAGGAACAAAGTAATGATGCTATTAAATTTAGTATGGAATGAGACTTTCAAGTTGGGTCATATTTAAATGTTGGTATATTCCATGAAAGTATAAAACACCTAATTGGTTTCATTTCTTATGCAGTAGTTACATAAATATGACATTATTCAGTTTATATTTAGTTTACTATTAATAAAATTAGAAACCAAATGTATATAAGGTGTTGCAAAAAATGTGCGTTGCAATTTCAGGATGGACATAGATTTTCAAAACAATGAAAAACGTTTCCATAAACAGCCTCCTGACAGTGGAAGGGTCTAATCACTTTTTGTCGATATTATTTCCACGTAATACCTATTTTTTCTAAAAATTTTTGGTTTTTACTATTTATGAATTTTTGTATACAAAATCTTATTCTCTATCTAAAACATATACAAAATAAAATACTCCTAAAAGTCTACCATTTTTGTTTTCAAGATAATTCAATGTTTTTCTAAAATCAAGTTGCCATGAAGGTCTAAGTGTTTTTCTCAAGATGCCCAAATACTTTCCACAAATTTTGAGGGAAAATTTCAACACAGCAAAACAAGAAGAAAGATTCGTTATAGAGTTAAGACTCAAGAAATGGGAAAAGTTTCAACAATTTATATTAATGGTTCTTCGGGAGGCTGTAATTCTGAAACGAAGAGCTGCTGTAGACTCATATTTATAGGAAGTTTTTCGTTGTTTTGATGTGTATAACTTACCATCACAATTTCTTTATAGCTTTGTTGTATAGAACTTATCCTCAAAGTTTGTACGAACTATTTTCGCATCTTCAGAAAAATCTCGGACATTCATGGCCACTTGATTTTTCACAAAATTTGAATTATTTTAAAAATTGTTAGATTTGGCGGCTTTCAACAAGAGCAGGTACATATTTTTGTGGAAAATAAGTTTTTATATACAAAACTTAAAAAAAGTATAAAGATATAAAATATTTAGAAAGATTGTTCCGTATGCAGGAGACTGTAACTCCATAAGCAAGTGTTTCCGAATCCGTGTTTAACAAAAATTTTTTCATTGTTTTCAGATCATGAATCCATCGCGAAGCTGTGTCCCTGCACATGTTGAGAAACACTTTGTATAGATTGGGAATGTCATGTTTCCACAGACAGTAATTCGCAGTTATGCTTTTCCACTTTAATATAATTTTGTATGTCATATGACAATTAACGTCAAGGAAGAGAAAAAATTTTAAAACAAGTAATTTTCTTCTAAACTCCAATGGAAGGTGTACAAGCTATTTCTGAAATCAGTCGCTAGATGTCAGCGTGCGTGTTATTTATTATGTGGCAAAAGGTAATATTATACCAAAATGTGTAAGTTTTAAACGTTACAGTTAAAATACATCAATTAACAATTATGTTTCCTTAGGTTTGAAATAATGAAAACAATTTCTGATGTATTTATAGTTGGTGGTTTAATAGATAGCCAATCATGGAGCTTAAATTTTGAGTCACCGCGATTGCTCCTGCTGCCCTCTAGTAGATAATTTATAACACCTTTTATTGCCGGCAAGCGAACATCTATGACTAAAGGGTTGTAAATGAGACCCTTGTTTAAATTATTCTACCAAAAGTATTATTATTTGTTAAATACGGCCTTCTGCAGATAAAAACGTCAATTTTAATTTGTTGTATTAATTCAGTTTTTTTAATTTTTTAAATTACAATTTAGCGGAAAAAGTTTACATGTACCGACCGCATTGACTAGTTAGCCAGTTTAATCATCGTTATCCTGACACATTTTCCCTTTTGTGCCGGCTTTCGAAATAAAATCCACAAAACTCTTGCTTATCTACTGGCCCACACTTGTTACGTACATTTTATTGACTTTTTAGTGCTTTGTGGATTTCAGTTTCCGCGTTTTTATCCAGAGACGTTTGTAACTGACCTTTTAGAGAGATCAACAGAAATATTTTGGTAGTCACCCTTTAAAAGCGAAATGCTGCTCTTAATAATTAAAGCGCAAGCGTTGGCCTTAAAGCAGACTACCAATAATTTTTATTTCCCCATTTCCTATGTAAATGTCACGATGAAAATGTTTTATTCCCTCGTATCGATTGACCCAGTGTAACCCAGTGAGCGTTTATTCAGCTAACCTACTGGCATTGCTGACCTAGGAAAGACTATCAGTTTTCACAATAATGGTATAATAGTTTATTAGGACGAAATATTAGTATACAGGGTGAGTCAAAATTTACTTCCCAGTGCTTAACCAGAGATTCTAAGATTATAAATATAAAACGAAAGTAAAGAGTACTGAAGAATCGAAAAGAGCTTTGCTTTGCGCTAAAAAAAAGATGACTAATTTGTTGCGAATCTAGGAAAAAAAGTCCCCGGAAAAGAAAATCACGGAAAAAAGTCTACGAAAAAAAAGTCCCCTGGAAAGAAAGTCGCCGGAAAAAATCTCTTGAAAAAAAGTCCCCGAGAAAAATCTCCGAAAAAAAATCACACAAAAGAAGTCCCCGGAATAAATCTCTAGGGAAAAAACTAAAAAAAACTTTAAAAAGAAAGGTAAACCACAGAAATGTTTTAAATATAATATAAGTTAAGATGAAATTGAATTTTTTTATAGTATTCATCGTTTGCAGTAAGTTTATTAAAAAGCTTATATTTTGATTATACCGGCAAATTCAATGCTACTTGAATTGCTAGATTATTATTATTATTACAAATAATAAAAAAAAAACTGATGCAGCTTCTGGGCACCAAAGCAAAATTACCGACTTCCGGTTTAACTGAAAAACGGTTCTATCTTTGACTTTTGAAATAGAGCACTGTATTTTTTAGGTTAATTTAATCGTATTTTTACTGCATTTTGTACATTAAATAATAAACAAAATAATTCTATTGACAAAAGTCGCTACATCATTATATTTAAAAGTGATCTTTCTACCGTATATGAAAATCAGGTCGAGTCGTTTATTTTAACCGACTCTTAGCAGGGCTTTAATATCCAACACTATTTTTGGCGTCTTTCTGCCTGGCGACTTTTTTCCGGAGACTTTTTTTCTAAGGGACTTTTTTCCGGGGACTATTTTTCCATGAGACTTTTTTCCGGGGACTTTTTTCCTTTAGACATTTTTTTTCGCGGGGACTTTTTTTTGGAGTCTTTATTCCTGAAGACTTTTTTCGGGGACTTCTTTTCCGTGAACTTTTTTTCCGTGAACTTTTTTCCGTGACTTTTTTTCTAGAGACTTTTTTCGCCTACCATTTGTTGCAATGCACTGATTATTTTTCTTTTCAAATCATTATACAAAATAATAATTTCTAGAAAATCAACTTGTCGCCATAATAAATGTTTAAAAATATGCATTTGTGAAGTCGTCGCTTAAAGTTATTTTTTAAAGAGTTTAGAGCAGCGTCAGGTATATCTGCTATAGCTGCATGGACTCGAGCAATCACGTAAGCTACCCTAGCGGGTTCGCTTAAGTAAAACTTTTTCCCACATCCAAGAATCAAACGGGTTAAGATCAGGAGACTGTAGTGGCCACAGTATAGGTTCAAGTCGTCCAATCCATTTCTTGGGAAATCTGCCGTTCAACACTTCTCCGCATATCAACTTACAGGAGAAAGATATATTAGTATTAGAACTCACCGAAACAGTAAAAAAATAAGATTACTTCGCCTACGAGTTGTGGAGGTGAAACTACCTCTCTTATATAATTTAACAAACAAAATACGAAATTAAGGCTTTGTTACGATTTTTTTTAAAGAATTAAGCCACATCTACACGGTAATAGCTTTCATTAAAAGAAATTTATCAAAATCGGCTTAGTGAAAGTCTGGGAATAGATGTCGAAAGAAATGCATAGACGTTTTAAATAAATAAATAGGATCTAAAATATTTAAAAGAAATTCTCTGATATAAAATTTTAAAATGTTAGTGATACCATCGACAAAAAAGTGATTAAACTGTTTCATATTCAAAACGCTGTAACTCCGTAAGGTCCCATGTTTACCGGAACTTTTTTCATTGTATTTAGATTATGATTCCATCGTGAAACTGCGTCTCACACGTTACAAAATACCCTGTATAGATTGTAAATGTCATAAAATATGTTCTCTCTAATTTCGTCAAGTGAGAGAAAATTATTTAAAACAAGTAATTTTCAAGGGTAATACCACGGGAGATGAAAATTTTTTGAGAATGTTTACGCAAATTATTGTGCCAAAATTTCGCTAAACTAAAACACGGCCGCGAGACCGAAGGTCGAGTGTCATTTGATTGTTTTTGTTTTGTGAAATTTGCAATAATTTGCGCTTTTCTCTTGAAAAATTTTGATAGGGAGTGGTATTTAGATACATTATTCAACAACTAGTGTTACCCCAGCGCACAATGCACTGACAGACTGAGCGTTGACAGAACCGGCTGAATGCTAAGTCAAGTGATGCATTAGTTCCATAAGGGAGACGCGACGTTGCTGTAGATGTCGCCTCAAGTAAAGCGCGTTTAGCAGACTTTCATATATATTATAAATTGAAATAATTATTATTGAAAAATCGACGTAGAATAAAAATATAAAAATGTTTCATGTTCCATTTGAGGATAGAGATCTTTCATTTAAAAAAATGGTCCCAATTGGTGAAGCGGTAGCCGCTGGAGGAACCGGAGAAAAAAACCCTTTGAGCTTTTATATATGTATGGATATACAGTGACAGCCGAAAAGTCTGCATCACATGGTAAATTTTTTGAATTTATTCAGGAAAAATCTAAGTAGGGCTTAAAGTATGGCGTGCCGCTTGAACTTTTTAGAAAAGTTTATAATAGCATAAGGTATATCTGTTACAGCTGCATAAACTCGGGAAAGCACGTCATCTACCCCAGCAGGTTCGCTTAAATAAAACTTTTCCCCACATCCAAAAATCAATCTGGTTAAGATCAGGAGACTGTAGTGGCCACAGTATAGGTCCAGCACGTCCAGTTCATTTATTGGGAAATCTGCCGTTTAACTCTTCTCTGCATACCAACGTAGTGTTGAAAGATATATATAAAATTAGATTATTCCGCCCCTAGGAATTGTGTAGGTGAAACTACCCCTCTTCTATAGCGGGTGTAAACGAAACATGATTCACGTTCTTTTTTTCTTTATTTATTAAGAAAAACGAATGCATTTTGGTGTGTGCAATATATTGATAAAACTCAATTATTTGATGGCATTAGCAATTTTAACACTTCCGGTTTCGCCGGAAGTGGCTATTACTTTCTTATTTAAAATGCCACATTTTGAATATTTTTACATATTTGGAATCTGGAGGAAATTCTGTATTCGACTGCGTAATTAAATTGTTTTTTTAACTTTACTTATTTTTTTTTATTTTGCGTCTTAGAGTGCCATGACAGGTATAAAACTGCTTCTTAGCAGTTAGGTGTTACCATAATAGTATATTACAGACCAAGGTAGAGAAGACATTTTTCTCAGCCGAGCAGAATTAAAAAATAAGTTGCGAGTCTTCTCTGCCGTGGTTTATATATTATTTTTTCCACTACTAGCACTTTTATTCCTTTTATTATTAATTGATTTTACATTAATAAAAAATAAAGTTACAAATGCAAATATGCACAAAAATAAAGTAGCCTTGCTTGAAAACATTTATGTAAAATATATATTTTATAATAGTGGTTATAAAATGTCGAATTTTGATGATTTGAGTGAAAACTGCACTCCTCCTGAAATTAGGGAAGGTGCAGAAAGTGTCGGTGGACAGTTATTACCAGAAAAATCAAAAGATTTTTACGTGAAAGTTTATAATTTTAAATAGGCATGTGAGTACTAGATAGCAATTGTTTTCATTATTAACCAGTAGTTAAAAATGAAATATTATTAACCGCTAGGAAAGAAATTCATCTTCTTGGCTCTAAAACAAAGTAAATAATGATATCGTTTAATGCTAGTAGTGGAAAAAAAAACTGTTTATTATCGTTTACTGTCCGTATCAGTCGATCCCCCGTGCATTAAAAATTCAGGTTCTGGTTAAAAATGTAACAAAGTACGAGTTATGGGTATTGTTGCAACCGTTAGGAAGTGCTCTTTCCGAAGAACAATATGAACCAATATTGTTCCGTTTGAAATTTTTGACTTTACTCAAAAAACTGTTAGATGGATTTTTAGAGGCGCCTAGGATCGAAGCGATAATACACAGTTTTACAGTAACGCCTGGCTGCACAGGAACAGTTTTATACCCGTCATGGCACTCTACACGCAAAACCAAAAAAAGATATGTAAAAATTTTAAGCTTGTCAAAAAAACAATTGAAGTACACAATCCTATGCAGAATTTCATTCCCAATTTAAATATGTAAAAATATACAAAGTGTTGCATTTAAAATCAGGAGATTATGGTAACTTCCGGCGGAACCGGAAGTGTTAAAAAATTGCCAATACCATCAATTACCCATACCAAATTTCATTCGTTTATCTTAATAAATAAGGAAAAACTCGGGGGTGAATCATGTTTTGTTTACCCCAGGTACGAGGGGGTATTGATATCTAGTTAGGCTGGAAAGTTTCTAGCAAAGAAAAGTGAATATGGTTGCTATGGTTACAACTATGATGTTTTATAAATAAGTTGTCAAAGTTTGACATCCATAAGTTGACCGGTGATCAAACTGTGAATTTTTGAAAACAGCATGTCTGAGAAAAAGACAGAATTATAAGAAATCGAGTTTCGGTCAGTTATTAAGTATTTATTTTTGAAAGAGTTATCGGACAAAGAAATTTTTGCTGATATGATAGAAACTTTAGGTGATCAGTGTCCTTCATACGCCACTATTAAAAACTGGGTTGCGGAATGTAAAAGAGGAAGATCAGATGTGAAAGATGAGCACCGCCCTGGAAGACCAATTTCTGTGGCAAAGATGGGATAATTCTGATAGATTATTTGGAACGGGGTAGAACTATCACGGGAGCATATTATACTGAGTTGCTAACTAAATTACGTAAGAAATTTGTGGAAAAAACGCCGCGGAAAACTTGCCAGAGGTGTGCTCTTTTTGCAAGACAACGCTCCTGCTCACAAGTCGTTGATTGCACTGCAAAAAATTGATGAAATTGGTTTTGAATTGGTTGACCACTCGCCCTATTCTCCGGATTTAGCACCGTCAGACTATTATTTGTTCCCAAAACTTAAAACACATTTAAAAGGTAAAAGATTTTCGACAAATGACGAAGCAATATGTGCCGTTCGGAGTGGTTTGCAGACCAAGACAAAGATTTTTTTTAAATGGCTTAGAATTACTTTATGAACGTTCTGCTAAATGTATAAGTCTTAAAAGAGATTATGTTGAATAAATATAATTTTTATTTGAAATATTGTGGCGTTTTATATGGTAGGCTAAGTACTTATTAATACCCCCTCGTATTCTAACAACTTACAACCAGTTTTCATTAAAACAAATACTGGGAATATCGACTTCACATTTGGTATAGATGTGTGATTTGTTTGGAAAAACAACATCTTGTTATAAAATACCTAGTCAATTTCTTAAAACTCACAGCTCGCAGTAGATCATTTAGAGGTAGCCGTGGAAACGTACGACTGCAACAAACCAAACATCAATCACCCGTCAAATACTGTTTGATTTAGATTTCCTAAATATGTTTGCTGTAAGTATACAATATCAACTCGTTATATTAACCTGTTAATGTAGATTTACAAGTTACCAGCTTTAAATCGAATGTTGAACTGCAGAGTGAGTGGGTGGTCAATTATTGCGGCGCATTATATTCCACTTGCTCTCAATACAGGCTGTTTCAAATTCGAACTCCACCATGGGGATCTCGCTTATTTGAAGAGATGGAGAGTTGCTTAAATTGAGGCAAAGTTGCCAAATTTTATGGCTAACAATAATCTGTAAGGAAATTATAAGTAGCCACTCTGTAACTGCTACAGTTGTTCATTTTCGACTGTCAACTTTTTATTTCTTATGGCCGGCATTTTAAATTTTTTCAATTTTTGGATAGAGTTTTTAATTCTGATTTCACAATGTGTCACACTTTGCATTTTGTTTAAGTTTTGAACATTTTATTACAGAAAATAAAAATTTCACAAAAGTGCCATGGAAAGACCACGTCATTTAATTTATTTTGCAAAAATTCTAGTAGGCCATGAACTGATGGAAGTAAAACAAAACACAATTTTTATTTACTCTTACTATTTGATATATTAAGTATGCCAAAATTTCATTGTTTTGAGCGTAGGCAGCAGGTTAAGTTATTTTTTATAAAAACAAATGTATGACAAAGTTTCTAACATACAAAATTTACTAAAAATTCCACTTGCAGCGTTAATATTTGCAACTAACATAACAAATTTGAATAACAGGTTAAATAAATACAACAGATAACACTAGAACTGCGCTTATGGTGGTCTTTCTATGGCACTCTTATGAAATTTTTGTTTTCTGTAATAAAATGCTCAAAACTTAAACAAAATGCAAAGTGTGACACATCGTTGAAATCAGAATTAAAAACTCTATCCAAATATGAAAAAACTTAAAATGCCGACCATAAGAAAAAAAAAGTTGACTGTCGAAAATGAACAATGGTAACAGTTAAATCAAATTTGATAAAAAATTTCAGTTTTTTCAGGTATCTGAAAAACCAGAGTGGCTACTTAAAATTTTTTTGCAGATTATTGTTAGGCATGACATTTGGCAACTTTGCCTAAATCTAACGAACTCTCTATCTCTTCAAATAAGCGAGATCCCCATGGTGAGGCTCGAATTTGAAACAGCCTGTATATTGTTAAAAAATTTGATGTGATGAAGAACTTCAACATAATTCCTTAAACGCATTTCTGTAGTCAACCACCTGAGCAATTCAACACAAACGTCACAAAAACCAAGTCTCATAGAACGCATTGTTAAAGAAGTTTTCAGTTTAGTTAATAATGTAGAAATGCATTTTATTGAAGACGCGAATTACTTTGTTATATTGTTCTCTTTACACGTCATTGTATTAAATTTTATATTATTCCGGAATAAATGTTGCATATAAGAAAGAATGTGTAAAAATGTTTAATTGCTACGCTTGAATCATTAGAATGCGCTGGGGTTGTGCAAATACCCTTAAGGACAAAGAGCGATCGGTTGACAAAATATGAGAGACGGAGGTCAGTCTTAAGTCTGTGAGGTAAGATTAAGGGTGCTTTATGTATTCAAAAGTATTGCCAGTATACAAATAACTATCTTGTGGTTGCGTTTAATTGTTTGATTAAGGTACCTGTGCGTAACTGTGTATAAAATAGTGGTGTTGTGGGACCACTGTTTGATGGTGCTGTGCTAATATCATTGTTTATTGTTGTTGTTGTCTGTTGATGCAAAGAATTTATTTAGCTCGTGAAGACAAGTATTTTTATTCTTGGGATATAGTAGTTAGGCATAATTGCTGAGGTCTCGACCTGATTAATTAAAAGAATGTCAAGCAGTGATTCAGAACGTTAACCCTGATGAGCCCGAAAGGATGGCTAGTATTCTTCTTAGATTCTTTGTAGCTTGCGCGTGCTTTTGTGGTGGGTGGGCTCCCCGACCGGTGAGCACATTGACATGGAAGTAAAATTCCAGTGACCGGTTGAACAACCGGTATCCGGTTTGATATGCGTCCTATTCTACTATTATAGGTTTTTAGGTATGATGATATGGTGCACTGAAGATACTTAAACGGTTAACTACTGCAGAGGTTACGTGGCAGTAACATAAGTAACATAATTTGATCATGCTAATATAGTAATGTATATTTCCTTTGCTTTTCATGGTGATACTGGTGATATTTTGAATGATGAATGTTTGAAGCGTCTGAAAGCACCATATTTACGAGAAGTAAGTAGTTAGACTAGGCTTGCACGGTGTTTTTTGGGAAATTCGACCAGGCTATTTGATGAATACTTTAGAAACTGTGCGGTTAAATTATTATCGGTAATCAACATGCGCGTTTGGCCTAATATTTGATATTTGACTAGATTTAAAAAAGTGGTTTTTCATGTTTCAGTTTCATGTCTTGCACATATGTTTTTGGTTTTTATAACGTTTTAAAAATGAATTCGTGCTTTAACACTTTAAAATTAAACACGATCATTTTGCTTATAATGCATCGAGCAATCACTACGCATTTGACGTTTCGGTAAGCAATAGAAAAGTTTAACCCGATTATTTTTGACGTGCAAAATTGTAGAGCGAATAAACTTAAGAAGACTACTGATTTGTTTTATGCAATTAATTTGTAAATTGGATATTTATTCGAGAAACGATTCAATGGAAAATCGTTGCTACAAAGTTTCATAATTTGTAATATATTTATTTTTAAATTTGCAACTGGTACCACTGTTGGATAAAAAAAATATATATTAAGAAAAATTGAGCAACTGTGAGAAAGTATACGCTTATGAGGAGAAAGAAGCACCTTTAGTTTTTACGAGTACTATTATTTGTACGTTCAGTACTTTTCCGCTGCTAAGTAGCCATCGTCAGTTAACTAAAAACATAATAAACAGAACACTACGCCGAAGTGGGAAACATACAACGAAGCAGACACACTGGCGTAAGTTGCTTTTTGCTTCGTTGTGCTTTTCTTCTTACTTCAGTGTAGTTTCTGTTTCTTATGCTTGTAGTTCACTGAAGAAATATTCATCTGCACGTACAAATAATAGTTCTTGTGGGAACTCAAGAGGTTTGTCCTCAAAATATTTTCAATTAATGATATACTTTTCTCTTAATATTATAATCAATTAATATAATACAGAGTGGCTAGGAAAAGCCCGGCCACTTTTCTTGCGGCGGTCAAGAGATGGCGCTTTAGTAAAGAAAAATTGAATTAAAATACTGGCAACAACGCAGAATCCAAGACGCTTTGATTGTTTTGATTTAATATGGGGCGTATTTAATAACTAAAACGTCTTGGATTCTGCGTTGTTGCCAGTATTTTAATTTAATTTTTCTTTACTAAAGCGCCATCTCTTGACCGCTGCAAGAAAAGTGGCCGGGGTTTTCCTAGCCACTATGTATTTTAAATTTATAATAAGTTATAAAATATAAATTTAAATTTTGCATTCCAGAGTAACGTTTGTACCCATGTCAGAATTTGGAAAAGTTATTTTTTACTTCGTTTATGTAAAAATATCGCTTCAAATTAAATATTAAAATTGGAAAAGTCTTTTTATATTAAAAAAACTGCTAGTGAATTTTAAAAACATTTTTTTTAGTTATTTGTAATTTTATTTGTACAGTAAATGAGCAAACTAATACTCTTTCGGATTATGAAATGTCTTTTCAACCGCTAAAGGGAAGCTTTTGTTAAAAAGCATTCTTCATATTTCTATTCAAAGTTTTGTCCTGCAGATATTGGTCGTCGTCGCTGCTCCATTCCCTCTAGACATTTTCCAAATGCTTCGTTCCTTTGTGGTAGTCATTTTCAACATCGTACCTCATTTGCAACTGCATGTAAATACATAATATATTTAAACAATGCGCCATTTTCTCTTAATTACAGCTTAAATGCGTAGAAAACCCAGTGACGTTACGGTGCTGCAGAACCACTTTTATTTTGTAGTTTTGGAAACAATAAATGTCATTTATTAATTTATTATTAAAACAAAGCCCGAATTTTTATAAGATGTCCAGGAAAGCTGAAATTTGCAGAAGATTAACGACCGAATTGCTAGACGGACAGACGCGAGACGTCTTCGGGCTAGTATGCCACGTTTCTGTTGCAATTTAACTTACAGACGGCTCTGCTGTCTGCATATCTGAATTATCAATTAATTGATACGGAATGTGCCACTTAAGTATTTTGCGATTTTAGCTTACAAGCGGCACTGCGAACTCAGTAATACTTTGCCAGTTGAATAATGCAGACGGCCGGCATCTTTAACTTAAAAAAATTAATATTGTCAAGAAGTTTTGTGTCTTTGCAATTTGAGCACAGAATCTGAAAGAAACACACAAGGCATGTTAAACTGCTACAATTTTTTGAAAATTGCGACTTTAACGCCTGTTTACTCAAAAAGTAGTTATGTGATAGAGATCAACTTGTTTGAGAGCCCTTTGGAGGTAGTATACGATGAAATAAAATTATTTTAGAAAATCTAAAAACGATCGCAATAGCGCTGATTCAAAATTTGAAAATTTTCAAAACATTTTTCGAAAACTGCAACGCGATGTTTTTTAAACTTTGTATGCCGCTAGAACCAAAGATTGGCTACAACTTGGATTTTGCTGAAAGCTATAATTTCACTGTGGCGTTTTCTATGAACTTTTGAAAGCTCGGGTTAATACAAATTTTTTTCTTATACAGAATTACTTAATATTACTAGTAAAACTAAAATCTAATGTTAGTTTTTAGATACTGTTATACTTGGTGCAGCTACTGTAGAAAATGTATTTTCTAAATATTTGAAATTTTTAAAATGATACTAGCTGGGCCCGGTCCACGTTGCTGGTCCTAAGTAAGCCTTTTTTGTTGTATCTGTAGCTGCGGATATTAACTTGAGTGTTTGATTAGAATTCATTGTTTTGAAAATTATTTGTTGGTGTTTTTAATGCATTTATCGCAACGGTTGGTGATAAACCACATTTTTTGTCTTTCCGTCCGGTGAGAAAACGAAAAGTGCCGATGGTTTACCGATTCCCGAGCACGCCAGGTACAACTGCCCATGGGAAAAACACGACAATTCGAGGTTTATTCCACACACTTCCAACGATTGGCCTTGCGATTTCTTAATTGTCATTGCGAATGCAAGTCGAACCGGAAACTGGACACGCTTGAATTGGAACGGCAAGTCGGTTGATGGACTTGACAGAATTGCAGTACTCAACATTGCCATGCGCCTTGAATGTTTTGGAAAGCAGCGGCGAATACGGAACAATCCAGCTGTTGTTGACTACTACGTCCTTATTTTTGACTTTCAACGTTATCCTTCTGCCGTTATCCTCTGCAGAGCGACGACGATACAGGGGTAGAGCTTGTATATAGAGGGGGGCTGACGCAACCGCCATATTTGCTCTTTAGTTGTGTGTAGTGTATTGTTGTAACGGGCTTTTTTTCTTAAAATGGGTGGTTGCGCTGCTCCAAATTGTTCCAACAGCGATAAAAAGGGCTATAAATTGTATTGTTTCCCAAGTGAAACAAAAAGAAGAAAAAAGTGGCTTCTAAATTGTCGTAGAGATAGATGGACACCTACAAAATATTCTAGGTTATGTTCGGTAAGTTTGGATTTTTTATGTTTATAATTATATTTAGAGCTTGTGGATATGCATTGCAACGCTAATTTAATTTTCAGGTGCATTTTGAACAAAATCAGTTTGAACTCGCGCGAGCAGATGGTTGGAAGAAATTGAAACCGAACGCTGTTCCAACACTTTTTAATGTTCCAAATCCTCCTCCAAAATTTGAGCTAAAACGAAAACAGCAATCAAAGGTAAGAATAAAATTCAAGATTATATGAAAAACATCATAAAAATTGAAATTGGGTTGATTCATGAAGTATATTGAGTAAAAAATTAAGTGTTCTCCACGAAATAGTTGTTTATTAAAATTCTAATTGTTATTTAGTTGCAATGCGACATGTTTCGACATGAAAATATCATCATCAGGCCAATAGTCAAGATTAAAACATCTAAGAAGAATAATTTAAAATTAATATGATAATGATATCAGAGCGAACAATCATAATAACCACGTTTTTTATTTTTAGAATAAGATTGCTAGATCAACTGAAGACTGTCCAGTGAAAAATTCAGTTGAAGAAGAAAATGTGGAACAGAACTCGGATAGTATTATTGCTCAAGAAAATAAAAAAATTAAAGAGCTTACTCTACAAAATACAATTTTGAGAAGAATACTGAGAAAATTGAAAGAAAAAAATGATAAATCATTAAAAAATTTACATAAATTTTTATCGCCTGAACAAATTGTAAATTTAGCAGTAGATAAAGGAAGTACTGCGCCGAAATGGAGTAATGAGAACATAATAAAGTGCTTAAAAATAAGGTTTGCTCTTGGCAAAAATGGGTACATGTATTTGCGCAATACAGGCTACCCTGCACCTGCATATAGTACGCTCAATAGAAAAATTGCAAATTTAAATATGGACTTTGGTTTATATACTAAACTTATTCCCGCTTTAGCAGCTAAAGTATCGGCAATGAAGGAATTCGAGAGAGACTGTGTTTTATTCATCGATGAAATGCAAATACAACCAGAGGTAATTCACGTATCTAATTTTGAATATTTCAAATATATAAAATATTTTCGTTCCAGAATTGTTTTGATCCATGTACCAAGAGGTTCTATGGGCATATTACTCTTGGTGACAATAATGAAGTAGGGAATCACATCACCGTTATTATACTTCGTGGGCTCAATACAAATTGGAAACAAATAATGTCTTGTGATGTTACGGGAGCCAGTACAAAGGGAACTGATACAATTGTACGAATTAAAGAAGTCATCAATGCTGCTCATTCAGTAAATTTAAAAGTACGAGGGATTGGCTCGGACATGGGATCCAATAATCGTGCGATGTGGAATATGTTGGGCGTTGAAGTATCACGGAATATACGAGTGCCTTTTTGCCTTTTTAATGGATTAAATGTCCATATATTTGCTGATTTCCAACATCTACTAAAGAACCTTAAATCAGCAATGCTGAATAAATCTATATTAAAAATAGATGAAACTATTGCTGCTGCAGAAGAACTTCCTACAGTTGCCATAAATGGTGATTATGTGCGACAACTATGGGAAAAAGATATACAAAATCCTTCGGGATTAAGATATCTTCATCATCTTAAAGATACAGATGTGTATCCTAACCATTACAACAAAATGAATGTTGGTGCAGCAACCAGGTAATAAATATTAGATTTTTTTAATGTAAACACCTCCTTTCATGCATTTTAAAATTTTTACTAGGTTTTTCTCTGTGACAACTGCAGCAGGACTAGAAACTGCAGTACGGTTACAAATTTTACATAAAGAAGCTTTGACTACCGCATGGTTTATACGTCTCATCTGGACCTGGCATTCTCTTGTTACATCAAGAAGTCGAAAAGCATCTATTACATTAAGAAATATGGATATCAAACTTCAGTTTCTAGAAAAATTTTTAAAAATTGTTCAGTTACTTAAAATAGGAGCAGGTGGTTGGAAACCTTTAAATACTGGTTTAATTATGTCCACATTATCGTTTATAAATTTGTCAAAAGAGTTGTTTCAAAAAAAATATTTGTTTCTATTAGGATCACGATTAACCCAGGATGCTTTAGAAAACATATTTTCGCAAGTTCGAAGAAAGGGTGGAAAAAAGCCTAATGCACTAGAATGCAAAAGGATTATGAAACTTTTAGTTGTTTCCCAATTTGTTTCAGTTATTAACCAATCCAATTATTGCAGTGATGGTGATATTCATCTGATTGATTTCATAAAACATATGTCAAAAGATAAAAACAGTTCTGAAAATAATGGCGTTATTTTAAGTTCTACCGCTGTGCAACAAGAAAGTTCACAAATCTCGGTAACTGACAAAAACAATTTGTATTACATAGCGGGCAGTATAGTTAATCGTTTACTAAAAAAAACAGTGTGTCCAACATGTACAGAATTTCTTTCAAAATCTGATAAAGAAAATGTTGATGAATCCTGTGCATTCTTAACAGAATATTCAAATCTTGGTGGATTGAAATTTGCAAATGACGCAATTTTTTCAATTATTATTGCATGTGAAAATGTATTTTTAAATAAAAAAAATGAATTACTCTATGGTAATATCTCATTAGATAACAATCTAATCGCAGCTGCGATAGCAGAAAAATGTGTGGAAATAGTCATACCAGAGTGTTGTGATCTAAAACAAAGAATTATTAAAGATTTCTTGGTTACAAGATCAATTTCCTATGCTAAATATGTAAACACAAAACCATGTACAGTATCTATGGCAAGAGGTTCTGCTTCATTCCGATAGTTTTTGTATTCAATAAAAATGTGCTACTTAGTATGGTTTTTATTTCTAGCATCCACTTGAAAAACTAAAATATGTATTAGATTCAACCCATGTTGTTTAATGCATGTTAATAGAGATAATTCAAATTTGGCGCTCAAAAAAAGAGCAAAAATGGCCGCCCCATAAGAACCATTAGTGAGCCAGCTCCCCCTTATATACCAGCCCTATACAGGGGGTAACCGTCATTGCCTGTGATTGTGTCAGCCAACAAAGCCGCGGATAACGTTTGGAGCATTTGTTTTCGACCATGCACGGTGATTCCCGGTTGTGATCGCCACATGGTCCATGAATCATATTCGGCGTCACTACTTCGTACAACTCTGGGTCTGTTTCGGGATCAGGAATTTCTGCGCAAATGATGGCGTCAATTTCATCCGGTCTTATTTTCTCGACCATCCACAGGAGAATATGCTCATGAGGCAGTTCTCTTTTCTGCCACTCCACAGAGTACATCCAACAGCGCACGTCTCCGAGAAAGCAATAATGCCAATGGTTCTGGTGGCGGTATCAATTGTGATAATTTGAACTTTCCGCTCGCACAACATAATCCTGGCGTTTCGTGTCGAAACCTCAAAGCATTGCAATGTTGACAAACAGTGCTCATTGTTCCGAAGTCGACCGATTCATCTGCAGCGTAATCGACTGTTGGATCGTATCTGAACGCTAAACGCTTATATCGAATTGTAACGTTTGGCCGTCTGTTTTGTCGACGTTCCAAATTATTTTGTGCGCGAGTTCCAACTGAGCGAGTCGAACTCGACTGTATCCGTTGTTCCGGAGTCATAATGGATCGCGCGAAGGAACTATCGCTTTGAATTCAATTATTTTTCGCAAAATATCAATTTTCAATACGGAACGTGATACACAGCAGAACTGTCAAACTGAACGTCACACAGTGACAGTCATATGTTGATATCGAGACTCAAATGTTTGTGAGGGACGATTTTCGTTCAATTTGATCAAAATGAATTAAAAATCATGAGAATTGTCTGAGTTCAAGTGGGAACATGACTTTTGCATTGTTCCATTCCGGTTGTTCCATCCAAAAAAAAGAAGAAAAAAATTTTGATTTTTCTTAATTTTGAGTTTTCCGAGTTTTCCACTTCGATTTTTTCATTTTTCTCTTAGAAAAGCCATTCAAAAACGAAAACATACGAAATCTCATAGAAAAATACCATACAAAATCATCTTTTGGATTTTCCAAATTTTCCGTTGCATTTTCCCAAAATTTTCTTTCATACAAACCTTGTCCTGACAATCACGAACACAACAAAAAAATATGAGCCAAATCGGTCGAGCCATTCTCAAGTGATGATGTACCAAACATGCGGCAATTGATTTTTATTTATATAGATTTCTCAAAAACGTGTCCCCCTTCTAATGTTTTGGTTGACGACTTTAAGGATTTGGTTGTTGCAAAATAAATTTTAACTAGTGCTAATTTAAATAAAAATTATTCTTACTTCAAAAAGTTTTGTACTTGGAGAAGTTATGATCCGAACATCAGCATCATTACTGCTGACGTCACGAACTGACAGCTGTAATGAAGGTTAAAATATAGATGGAATTTAGGGTTTGTTTTCTTAGAAATCTAACGGACGGTAAATGTACAACGTTATAATTGCAAGATTTACACTTTTGCAAATACAGTAAGTACAGAGCCTTCGTTAATTACTGATACCCACGTGACCTTTGGTCCGCAGTGACTTAGGGAGTTTTAGATTTAGATGTTGAAGTCAGTTCAGGATTGGTACTCGTGGTAACTAAAAATTCCCCGTAAGTGTCATTGTCAACACTCAAAGTGAGGTTATGTATGTAAACAAGCAGGCCTTGATAAGTTAACAAACGGCTTGGGAATTTTTGGATAAAAGGCTTACCAACAGTGTAAGTTGGGTTGCCTATATTTTGCGGTCACGTGGGTATCAGTAATTAATGACGGCTCTGTATTAATATCTATGTATGAGAAAATTTACTCGAATTTTTTTGATTAATGGTTCAAGTAAGTCAAAATTCATTAATCGATTATTTATTATGCGTTTTGCTATTTGCATAGCTCTACGCGTAAGCTTTTAAAATTATTAAAATCGTAACAAAAATAGTGTATAAAAAATAATGCTATACAAATACCACTTTTTAGGTGTATGAAATATGAGTTGAAAGTTTTTCCTTATTTATTCGCTTAACTTTTGTAGAATTTTAAGCAAGTCACTCCCAAGATAATGTTCCATATAAGAAACGTGACTTAATATAGGGGAGGCAAACTTCGTTGCGGTTGGAAATGTGGAAAACTCAATATTTGCAACGAAAGTACTTGCTTTTGACGTTTTTTTCTCATCTATCCTTTTATCCAAGTAGATATTTGAATGTTTCTTGCTATGCGGAGTATAGCTGGAGGCAGTTATTGCATTTATAATAACAATTGTGTTATTGCAATTGTGCTGAGCGTTAAAGTGCTGTTAGGTAATATCAGCCGTTTATATTTATAGTGACGTAATTTAATTTCGCAGTTAATTATTTTCTCCATTAAGTTTTAACAGTAACAGCTTCAGAATTCCAGTGGTTCCGATGTTATTGACAATGAAGTGCTATATCAGCGTTAATAGTGGGAAGCACTCCATTTCCTATTGAATCAATACACCATCAGACAGAATAAAGTCCAATTACTACAGGGGTCGAGCCCCGCGGCACGTTGTGGTTTCCGGAAATTTTATGTGCCTACCTTTCTACGAAATAACGTTCATACTACTCGAAGCCTTTATTGCTATTGCTGTATAGGATTTCCTTGTAGTAGATTTATTGTTAAAGTGGTAGTATATTCTTCTCGTAGGTTTTCCCATTTTTCATTACGTTTTAATATCTGTAATTTACACTTTGTCTTTTTGAAAATTTGTGGTTGCCTTCGGTCGCTGTAAGGACTTAATATCTGAGGTAATATCTTAACCTTTTGATATTATTGATAATAGATAACTCTATAAAAATTCTACTCACCTTTCTTACAAGTAAGAAAAGCAACTTGGGCGACGCCTTTCCTAGCAAACAATATCACATATAACATAGTTCACTTTTCTAAAAGCTATAATACCGTTTAAGTTCTACTACAGGACAGCGATGTTTTTATAAATCATTATACCGTGGCAAAATAGCATATGAGCTCGTTCCAGAAAAACACAGTTGTTTTTGAATGGAGACCGCGGCTATGTAAACAAACGAGATAAAGCATACAAAACTCCCCGACAAGTTAAACGTCTTTATCATAAAATTACAACACAAAATAGTCCTTATGATGGGACGTATAAACATTCTTTGGTATAAACCTTGTATAAATTCGGCATAAAGTGTAATCTTTATGTTACCTATCTTACTTGCATACCGTGTCGACCCTTTAAAGGTATAACAATATACGTATTTCCGTAAATATTATCTGTTGTCACATAATAATAAACACCCCATTTACCCCTGCTGACATGTAGCGGCTAATTTATGAAATAGTTTAAAAAACCTTTTATTAGATCAAACATAGACAAATAATCTACTGCACCGTTAGATGGCAGCATTTTACAACAACACTGAATGGTTTTTTGATGTCAATAAACACATTTTTTCTACTTCTATGTTTGAATATACTAAAATGATACCCATTTCGATACAGATTTTCATTATGAAATGACCCAAACTGACCAATAGCAGCAAAGCATTGTTTAAACTGACCAATAGCAGCAAAGCATTGTTTTTGGCAATCATGGTTACAAGAAGGTTGACAGTTAACATCGCAAAACAGTTTGAGTTTTAGTTTTTGCATAAAAAACTTTTTTTAATAGTGTATGCAACTCTTATTTAAATAATGGCTATTAATACACTCATACACTGACGTAATCTCACTCGTGTATTAATAGCTATCATTATAGATTTGTTGCATAATATACTATTAAACGTCAAAACATTATTTATTGACGCCTGAAAATAATTAATTATGGTTAAAAAACAGCATTTATGTGGATATATTATTTAATTCTAAATTGTATTTAACGGCAGATAATTCAATTTTTAAAGGCAAAAATTATATACTGACAATAAAAATCCGCCTTATTTAATAATAATAAAAATTAAGTAGTTTCTTTAATTTATACTTAAAAATGTAATTTTAAAATGTTGGATATAATTTTAGATAACCGAAAATGATTTTTCGACGTCAAAAAAAGTAATTCTTGAAACTAGAAATTGTTTTTTGACGTTAGAAAATAAATTATGACGTCAAGAAATATGTTTTGACGCAAATAAATAATTTTTGCGTCAAAAAAACACCAAAAATGTATTGCCTAACGTCAAACGATATTTTTTGACGTCAATAAATGTTTAATCAAAATGCAAAACAGCGTTCCATACATTACGGTTACAAAATCCATGAACGGCATAATTGCAATTCGTAAAAAGTGTATATCGCTTCATGTTCAAGTGTGTTTACTTTAATTGACAAAAAGAATCAAACACGTACTAATTAATCAGATTCTTTTTAAATTATAGCAACTTTGTTTTTTTTGTTATTACTGTCTTTATTTTTTGTTGTTGCAGTAAATAAGTAATAAATAAATATTTGAACATTATTTGTACAAGCAAAACTCTATTCTCGATTTAAACTTCTCCTTCGTTATCAGTGTTAATGAGAGGTGTCATTATTTCCGTAAATGCAGTAAGCCATGGGATTAGTGCAATGTAAAATTATGCGACGTTTTCTAACGGCTTAACATTTTTCTTAGGTAACATATATTTTATAATAAATATTTCACGAAGAAAAGACAAAGTTTAATGTCAGTAAATTCCATCAAAATTGATTGGTTTTCAAAACATTTTCACCTCTGCTCGTTTGTCAAGTGGAAAAGATAAAGAAATAAGAAAATTTTGAGGTTTTCAGCTTAACCAGCATAAAGGATTTTGTACGAACTTTTGCTAGGAGACAGGGGTAAGGATGAAAAAGAAAATAGATTGAAAATTCTATTAACACTGAACACAAAACACATTATTATACTTGCGCCTTTTTCTCGAGATCATATTACGTAGTACACTATTTTATGTTTGTTGCCACACTTTTAAAGCAGAAAAATTTCGGCGTGACTTATCGCGCGCCCTCTAGCAGCTTTTCTGTTGTAACTTCATTACTGTTCTTTGTGTTCGTGTAGCCACACGTGCTTTGCTTACCTTTTCAGTTAATTATTGTAGGTTTTTACCAACATGGGAAAGAGCAAAAGATTAAAATATTTCTCGTCTTCGGAGGAAAGTGAAATAGACGGGGAGGAGATTGGGGTTCTTCTACGTAAGCTGAAGAAGAAACGAAAACGCCGTCACCATCATAAAGGGAAAACTCATGCCGTTGTGCATGCTTCTGAGAGTTCCAACAATAAAATGGATGCTGAAACAAGGTGTTGTGTTGATAACGACGGTAGCTTTCTGCAAACAGGCAACAATAGCAATCGTAAGTTTAAGCTAGTATGCCGATCAATCAAACAAAGTTTGTATAGATTTGCTACTACCTGGTCAATCTTATCTCTGACCTGAGATATCCCGGCACCCCACCCCCTACGAGACAGTGGCAGGTTAAAGGGGCATTTACTTACTGCCTAGTACCTACAGGTATTTGCAGGTTGAGCACTCAATTCGAAAAAGTTACTTTATTATTAGCTTCTTTATTTTGAAGTGCATAACAAATTTTTCCCCAAACTGGAAATTTTTGTGTTGCAATTATCGGTTTGTTTTCATTACAGGGTCCCGAGTTGGCGCGATTAGAATAACCATTCGAGTGCGATCAGCAAAGTTAAGCAAAGCTTTGCCTGGTCAGTACTTGGATGGGTGTCCGAAAGCCGAGTCAACGCGTCACCTCGTGCTCTCGGAATGGCACGCAAATAGGCGGTCCCGGATGTCACAATAACAACGCGGCAGTCGTTAGAGGGGTTGGAAGTTCCCTCAAAGTGTAGATGGACAAGTGAATGTAATGCCAAGGGTTTGGCGTAAGCTGAGGGGGCGTAGTGGTTAAATGCCCAAAGGGTCCCACTACCCTCCGGAACATAGCAATAAGCCAAACCTGGAGTGAATGTGACCAAGCCATGGGCCTCAATGGTCTCCGAGTGCTGAGATACATTTCATTTTAGGCACAATTTCCCTTGCTAATGACACTGTTTCGTTGTTATCTTTATTGCCAATAATAACATCATAAAAGTTCTGAGTGAAAAAGTAAAAAAAGTGAGCAGCTTCAGTGCTGCCATCCATGATTATATTGCAAAAATATGGGATAATATTTTGAAAACTGGCCACACAACCGTGGTACCCATTATTTATGTTACTTCTTGTAGACCTATTATATTTTTACCAACAATTAATGTGCTGCTTTTTCCTAGCAGACAACCCCATCCGTTATGCAAGAAGCTTTGCCTGGTGCGCGCTTTCAAACGCACTCAAAATATTATTATCATCAATCTCTTTATCTACACTAAAGCAATATACATCGGCTTTAAAGTCCTGGTGAATCATTTGTCAAGAGCATAATCAAGATGTGTTCAATAATTCAGTTTCTAATTTATTACAATTTTTACGGCTTAATTTAACAAGCGACCCTCTTTTGGAACCCTAAACACTTTAAGATCAGCCATAGCATTAGTAATGATTTCAAATTTTAGCGATGACCCAGGAATTAAGAACCGTTTTAAAAGGATTAATTATATAACCTAAAACCTTCTGCAATGTGAATTGAAATAACCGATTATGATAAAAAATGCACAATATTTAGCAACTTGTTAAGATGGCTTCATATCGTACGTACAATATGCTCCTTTGATCGGGCACGAATTTGCGAACACCTTGTATAAAAAGAATAGTATTGTAATGGATCATCTTAGTATTATACATAAAATTAAAGGTAATAATATTTTCTATTTAATGATGTTAACGAAATCTTCCTAACTGTACAGGGAAAAAAATAATCTAGCAAAACGGGTTCAGATAAATAACACTTATTGATTGTCAATTGTATTTGATTTTCAGTGGATATTTTGGAAGAGTTTTAAATTAGCTGCGAATTGATGCCCAAACTTTCATGCCTTTAAACTTGAAATATGCGCTAAATTTAATAGGCCAAAAGAAAATTTGCCTTTTTAGAGTCTAAAGATGTATTTACGAACAATCAACTTATGTTTAATTGAGAAAAATATGTAAATATAGTACTTGTGAAATCTTTATGTTTGATGTTGTGTAATATGAAAATAGGCTTAATGCTAAAAACTGTGATTTTGATAGTGTTCGCTTATACAGAGTGGCTAGGAAAACCTCGGCCACTTTTCATGTGGCGGTCAAGAGATGGCGCTTTAGTAAAGAAAAATTAAAATAAAATACTGAAAACAACGCAGAATCCAAGACGTTTTAGTTGTTTTGATTTAATATGGGGCGTATTTAATAACTAAAACGTCTTGGATTCTCCGTTGTTGCCAGTATTTTAATTTAGTTTTTCTTTACTAAAGCGCCATCTCTTGACCGCCGCAAGATAAGTGGCCGGGGTTTTCCTAGCCACTCTGTATGTATAGTCTGGATTAGATTATAGTGGCGCATATATTAAATTGTAAAAGAATTTTTTGTACTCCCATGTTTTAATTTACTTATTAAGTGTGCGCTGCCTATACTATATAATGATACCCATTTCGATACAGATTTTCATTATGAAATCACCCAAACTGGCCAATAGCAGCAAAGCATTGTTTTTGGTAACCATGGTTACAAGAGTTGTTGATATTTCTCAGTTAACATCGCAAAACAGTTCGAGTTTTTTTAAGTATAGAGTTTAAACAAATTTTTTAATGAATATTTTTTTTAATTAACTGGTCGTAGAAAAAATAGTGTATGCAACTCTTATACAGGCTGAGTCAAGCTATACGCCTTTTTTTTTAGTGAGTTTATTATTAGGAATATATTAAAAATTTTTGGTGTGCTTATGTTTCGAAGGGTGCTCTACAACCTGGCGCAGTCAGTTTTTTGATTGGACGTCAAATGTCAAAATAGCGATTTTCAACTGTTTATTTTTAAATGGAACGGTGCGACTTTTTTTGGCTTAAACGATGCTGTATGATGTTTACAATATGATCCTTCCTGAATTTTTCCCAACTTTTACGATTCAGCCGTAAAATAAGCATTTATTATGTTAGTCTAGTAGGCCGAGACCTACGAAACTTTGATGTATTTGCACAAAACGATTTAATGGTTGTCAGTATGCATAGTGAAATCATTATTTTAATAAACATAAAAAACACAAACTCAGGTATTTAGATTGCATTAAATAATAGTTACTTAAATATTAGGATAACATCGAATGAAAACTATAGGATTATCAACTAAACAAAATTTAAATAAAAAACTAATTAGTTTTTTATCTAACAAGAAACTCGAAGTGGAAATGTTTACTTACAAGCATCATTACTTTTCATCAAAAGTTTACTTATTTTATGCAAAAACATGGTGACGCGTGCGTAGGTACCGGCCTACTAGATTAACATAATGAATGCTTATTTTACGGCTGAATCGTAAAAATTGTGAAAAATTCCGTAAGGCTCATATTGTAAACATCATACAGCATCGTTTAAGCCAAAAAAAGTCGTACCGTTCCATTTAAAAATAAACAGTTGAAAATCGCTATTTTGACATTTGACGTCCAATCAAAAAACAGACTGCGCCAGGTTGTAGAGCACCCTTCGAAACATATGCACACCAAAAATTTTTAATATATTCCTAATAATAAACTCACTAAAAAAAAAGGCGTATAGCTTGACTCAGCCTGTATAATGGCTATTAACACTCGTTTGAATGGCGACACTCGTTGATGCTCGTGTTGTAATCTCACTCGTTTATTAATAGGTATCATTATAGATTCGTTGCATAATATACTAGTCTACGAGCTTAGCATGCTAACATAACCATACATTTGACCTTATGGTAGCTTGTGTAGATAGTTACTATTTATTTGGTCAGCTGGAATTGATTCTTGAGTGATCGCAAAATAAAATAAAACAGGGTTCATAAGCTCAGAATAGGAATGGCCATGAGTTTTAAAAGTACTTCACGAAACAATTTTATGAAACTGCATAAATATTTTTTTTAATTAAAATGCAAAGTAGGAGCCATGAATTGATGAAAATAGAACGTGCAAATTCATTAATACAACAAGAAAATTTTACGAAAGTGAAGTTTGGACTATCAACATTCATAAAGGGCGGTCAACCACCGTTGAATAAAAAAATTTAAGAATTGCAGTACATAACAACTTTTCCAAACTTTCATCCAAAAATTAGTTTTCTTGTCCAATATGTTTTACGTGTAACTTAATGGATTTAAGTACGCCCATGGTTTTTGTTTACTTATTGAATTTTAACAACACAAAAATTTTCTCTTCTGCGACTAAAAGTCCGATCTTTAGATTGCTCTAATATCTGCTTTATATTGTTCTCTGATGGTAAAAATGTTGTTTAAAAATTAAACTTCAAAATAAACTATTATACTTTAGTTAATTACCTACTGCAATTGCAGTAAGGCTTGAAGAAAAACCATCTCAGCCCAGCTTTAATTTTCCCTGAATAAAGCTCATTTCAGTGAAGAGAAAGCTTTCTTTATCATTAAAAATATAAATTAAGATTAATTAGACCGTGTTTTCTCAATAACAAGAAATTTAAAAATTCAGACAGGAACTTAAAAGAAAATTTTGTTTTCGAAGGATACGTTGCATATCAACCGCAGTTCTCAAATTATAATTTTATACGGTATTAGAGATGTAAAATAAATTAATTTTCTAGAAAAACGTTTTCGTTTATTTAAATTGTTGTGGTCCTTTCTACAATGGCGTAGATTTTCTCTAAAACCCTACTAAGTTTCTTTACAAGAAAAACAAACAGAAAAAAAATTAAGCAAAGAAACTAACATGAAAGGGAGCTAATTTATTTACAAACCTCGCCAGCCAAATTGAAGAATATACAGGATGTATCAAATTGCGTGTTAACTATGGGGATCTCGCTTATTTGAATAGATACGACAATGGCTAAATTAGAGAAAAGTTGTGGAATTTTATGCTCATTAATAATCTAAAAAGATATTAGACCTACCTTGCTTAGTTTCTGAAAAAACTGGAAAAAACTGAAATTTTGGATTTTTTGTATTGGGCTATAACTCGTTTATCATTTATGTTACATATTTCTAGCTTACGCATTATTAGGACACTTTGCTAAACACTTGCCAAATCTAAATTTTTTATCAGATTTGGTATAACTGCCACCATTGCTAATTTTCGACTGTCAACTTTTTTTTTATGGTCGGCATTTTAAATTTTTTCATATTTAAATAGAGTTTTTAATTCTGATTTCAACTATGTGTCACACTTTGCATTTTGTTTAATTTTTGAGCATTTTATTACAGAAAGTAGAAATTTCATAAGAGTGCCATGGAAAGACCACGTCATTTAATTTATTTTGAAAACATTCGCTATTTTTATTTACTTTTACCTTTAGATACATTAGGTACGCAACAATTTCAGGAAACTTTGTTTTGTGCGTAGGCAGCAGGTTAAGTTATTTTTTACAAAAACAAATTAATTACAATTTTCACAACATACACAATTTACTGAAAATTCCACTTGCAGTTTTTATGTTTGCAACTGACATAACAAATTTGAATAACAGGTTAAATAAATACGACAGATAACACTAGAACTACACTAATTCAAACAATTATGAAAAAAATGTTCAAAACATTTGACATCTTTGTTAAATACGCTCCGAAGTTCGTCTAATCTGTGTGTTAGTAACCGTGTCATTCATTTGTTTTTCTAAAAAATTAATTAAACTGCTGCCTACGCTCAAAACAAAGCTTCCTGAAATTTTTGCGTACCTAATGTATCTAAAGGCCAAAGTAAATAAAAGTGGTGTTTTGTTTTACTTCCATCAGTTCATGGCCTACTAGAATGTTTTCAAAATAAATTAAATGACGTGGTCTTTCCATGGCACTCTTATGAAATTTTTATTTTCTGTAATAAAAAGCTCAAAACGTAAACAAAATGCAAAGTGTGACATATCGTTGAAATCCGAATTAAAAACTCTATTCAAATATAAAAAAATTTAAAATGGCGACCATAAGAAAAAAAAGTTGGCAGTCAAAAATGAGCAATGGTAACAGTTATACCAAATTTGATCAAAGATTTAGATTCAGCATCAAAAAGTGTCCTAATAATGCGTTAACTAGAAATATGTAATATAAATGACAAATGAGTTATAGCCGAAAATTCAAAATTTTTCAATTTTTCCAGTTCTTTCAGAAATCAAGCAAGATAACTCCAATTTCTTTTTAGATTATTAATGGACATAAAATTCCACAATATTTCTCTAATTTAAGCATCGTCGTATCTCTTCAAATAAGCGAGATCCCCATAGTTAACACGCAATTTGATACATCCTGTATATTGGTTTACTTTTTATATAATTTATAATGTTGTAATATTTCAAAAATTTAATTTGATTATCCACGCTTTAACTACATCAGGATTGTATACTTTCAACAGAAGGAAGTTTAATAATAGATAGGTCTCTGTTCGGATTTTCGAAAAGAATAGTCAAAGGTTTTAGCTGGTAATATATTTTCAGGGCGAGTGAATAATTTACAACTTCGTTTGAAAATAGGAACTCAAGGTTGTACCCTAAACAAGGGTTGTTTCCGGTCAAATGAGCTGAATGAAATTTCCAAATTTTGTAGCTTTTTATGTTTTAATTTTACGCTTTTCTGAATTTTTTACCTATTCATTTACTCTTAAAGGGGCGTTTCCCCTGTTATGAGTTTAGCATTTTTTTATGTAAAGCAGAAAAAATTATTTTTAATCCATATTCAAAACTCAAGGTACAAAAGCAATTTTTAAAATACTTTTTCTCCTAAAACACATTTCATGATTTGTGTTTATAAATTTCTCTTACCCTTAAGTGATGCTTGAATCGTACAGAAAGTAATGGTTTCGTGCACATTATTTATGAAAGAAGCTGATTGTAGGAACATTTGCGTGTTGCTATTCACAGCTACGTTAGTTGGCGTGATTCGATGCTCCTTTAAGGAACTTCCGTATTACTTCTAAAGCTTTTGATAGGTGCTGAATAGCTTAAAGATATAAATTTTCGTCGGGAAAATTAATTACCCGCGGATAATGCATTTAGAATGAGTTTAATAACTTTGTGAGTAATTGCTTTCATTGATTAAACATGAGAACTTAAAGGGGGATGCACTAGGGATAAATAAGTAATTATTAGATTTTGCACACAAACTTTAAAATTAATTTTGTTATAGTCTATAAAAATGCAAATTCTTGAAACACGTGTGCGTTTCAAAAAAGTTTCATTATACGAAATGCTTTTCAAGACAAAACACCCCACACATGCGCTAAAAAAAACTTTAAAAAGTACTTCCAATAAAATTAAAATAAACAACATTTAAAAAAAATCTACGATAGACCACGTGATATTTTCTATACAAAAATAAAATGCTTCTAAAGAAAACACTAAAATATATACATATTTAATTCTTTAAAATGCTTATTTGGCCAATTAAAATAATTTTTGTATTTTCTCTATTAAAATTTCATTTTTTTACTAAACTTTATTTTTGATCCCCTTACAAAATCATACTTCAAAACTGGCTCAACTAGTTTTTATTGTTAATTGACATAATAATAATAAGCAAAAACCTTTTTAGTTCTCACAAGAACAGTTATTTGTACATTCAGATGTACATTTTGGCTTCTAAGCAGCCATCTTCGGTAAACTAAAAAGCCAAGGAAACAAAAGCCCTACCAAAGTGAACAAAGCAGACAAGTCATAACTTACGCCTGATGATATCAGAGTAAAGAATTTTGATTGTGGGTTTCCAAATTTATACAACACTCTCTCTGTTGTATTAAATTTTAGTAAAGAAAGCCGAATTCCGAATTATGCCAGAATCTTTATTTAATATTTTACTTTTGCATTTTGTATAATAATTTACCACGCCTACTTGCTAATTGTTAAAAATGAGCAATTGCGGTAAAATAGTAAACGGCGCAACTAGCCCCACGATTTGCAAACTAATCATCGACATGACGTGTTTGTTTCAAAGGCGTCTGCGATTAAGTTTTTATTTGCTCGTTTTGTGTATTATAGTTATAATAGGAAGTGTATTTATTATGTCGTCACTGCGCTGCCGCGCTACCACGGAGCAAAGGTCACCAAGAACTTCCAAGCCTACCAGCAACAGACGCTGTTGTTTTACGCTGTGTTATTATCGCTGTTCTAAGAGTATGTACACTATTTTGGTCATGTTCATCGAGTGTGCAACTGCAACTATCCATATCCATCCATACATATATAAAATCTCAAAAGGTATTTTTCTCCGGTTCCTCAAGCTGCTACTGCTTCACCAATTTGGACCTTTTTTTTCCTTAGATGGAACATGAAACATTTTTATATTTTTATTCTACGTCGATTTTTCAATAATAATTATTTTAATTTATATATGAAAGTCTGCTAAACGCGCTTTACTTGAGGCGACATCTACACCAACGCCGCGTCTCCTCATGGAACTAATGCACCACGTAACTTAGCATTTAGCCGGCTCAGTCAACGCTGTCTTTCAGTGCATTGTGCGCTGGGGTAACACTAGTATATATAACTTATAGCCACGGTTTGCGCGTAAAACGTTCATACAAACATACCTTTATCAACTTGAAAATATGAAACAATTTCAAAAGTATAGGAAAGTACCGGTGAAGTGCTTAGCTCATTTTGTTCTTCCCACGCAGCAAAGAAAAAATAAATTTCGGATTCTTCCCTGCGTTAGTACGACGGAGCTGTAGGACGTTAGTGCCTTTTGTGCTTTGCAGTGATTAATGAACAAAACGAATACAGTGATATAAATTCTCGAAGGTGTAACGATGTTTTAAAGTTTATGTTTCTTAATTAATTTTAATCGGTTAGTGCTACCTCGGTATTTTTTAGTGCACTATCTACCAACCAACAGAATTGGCAAACAAAAAATTACAGCGTCATATATTTTCTTCTGACAAATTCCTTCATTTATTCGTTGCCTAGCAACAACGAAAATTTGAGCCAATAGCATTTCGTTTATTTAAAAAAGTACCGCGTTGTTGCGAAAAAGTAGCGGGGCAAGGCTTATGTTTTTGTTGCTAAGAAGATCTGTTTACAACAGTTACGTTGTTTCAGTTAATCTTTTTCTTCTTCTTAAGGCTAGGAGATTCCTCCTGTTTGCTTGTTCTCTTTTAGTCTACTGATGAGAAAATCCAGCTTTGAGCCCATCTCTTGGGCGGTGGTCCAGGTGGTGTGTTGCCTGTTGGTAGTTGATTTTTGCAGATTGCAGCCAGTTTTCCTTCATCCATGTGGGATTACTCCATTATTTATTTCTTCTCTTCATCCATTTCACAACATCCTGTACTTTAGTTTGTTATGGTCTGATTAGTTTGGCGGTCTCTTAGTGCCAAGCCTATTATTGTACGTCACACTCTCATCTCAGCAACTTTTTGTTTTGTTTTCTTTGTATCGGCCCTGGTTTCGCCTGCGTATGTTAAGACTGCTCTTACTGTTGTTTGATAAATACGTACTTTGCTTTCTTTTTTCATATATTTGTTGCTCCATATACTATATCTCAAGCAACCGGCCATTTGTGTCGCTTTGATAACTGTTTTGTTCACCTCACAATTTAAGTACCTACAGCTTGTAATTTCTTCTCCCAAATATCTGAATCGCATGACCTGCTCAGTCATAGCACCATCAATTTTTAATTTGCAGCGGATGGGTTTCTTGGCGATAACCATCAATTTGGTCGTGGTAGCGGAGATTTCCATTTTAAATTGTTTTGCCGTGTGGTTAAACTAATATAACTGTCTTTGCAGATTGTTTTCGTTATCCGCTATCAGTGTAGCGTCGTCAGCATAGCATATAATATTATTTTTTTAAATATTATACATCTTCAACACTACAGGCCATTGAGGCGCTTGGCTTGGTCCCATTTACTCCGGGTTTAGCTTATTCGCTATGTTCCGGAGAGTGGTGGGGCCCTTTGGGCTTTAACCACTACGTTTCCTCAGCTTACGCCACAAACCCTTAGCATTACATTCACTGGTCCATTTGCTCATCTATCTATACTTTGAGGGAACTTTCAACCCCTTTAACGACGGCCAAGGTATTAGCTTAACCGGGACCGACTACTCACGTGCCCATCCGTCAGCACGAGGCGCCGTGTTTTGCGCGGCTTTGGGACACCCATTCAACTACCGACCACGGAAAGCACTACTGCGTTACCGCGATCGCCAGTGAATGGCCATCCTACCCGCGCCAACCTGGGACCTTACCGTATATTATGTTTATAATATTTTGAGAAATCTTTTCTTCTGCTAATATCTGAATAATATCTTTCTTCCTTAGGCCTACAAAGCACATGTATGCTAGTCTATTGTATTTTATAGATTTCTCAGTGATTTTACGGATCATAAATAGTGCATCTATCGCGCTTCTGTTTCTACAAAGTCTTTGTTGTTCTTCTGCAATGATTATCGTCTGTTGTAGTTTATTGTTGAGAATAAATGGGAATAGTTTTAAACTAGTATTAAGCAGAATTATTCCATGATAGTTATTAGGATCTTCTTCCCCTCCCTTTTTGAATATGGGTATGGTATAGTTTTCCTACCGCTGGATTGATATCCTCTTTTCTGTTGTTATCTTATTGAATAGCATATGTAGCTACGCATGTAGGTCTGTTCCGCCATATCTTATCAGTTTATTATGTACTCCGTCTGGTCCGCGTGGTTTGCAGCTTTAAAAATGATGTTTTTTTCTTTGCCAGTTTTTTCAGCCGTTCATCAAACCATGGGATTGATTTTTTTGTTTTATCCATGTTTGTCGTTTGCTTTCTTGGTGCTTTCCCAGCCGCCGTTAAAATGTTTCTACTTATTACTTGCCAGATTTCATCTACTGAATAATTTTCTAGTGTGAGGGTCGTTTTTAATTTATTCTTTAATCTAGCTTGATACAAATGTTTTGTGCTTGGTTGAGATATGCTTTTAATATTGATCTTTTTCATTTTTATGCGGTTTCGTTTCCTAGTTTGTGTAGGTTGAGCTTGCACATTACTAATCCATGGCCCGTTACAATGTTTGCGGATGTTAACGTTTGTACATCTATTATTTGGGTGTATATTTCTGCTTGTTATCACGAAGTCGAACATAGAGTTTTGACCTCTGTTATTCGACCAGGTTTTTTTTGCTGAATGGGATGTTCGAAGTTTGTATTATTAATTCTGAGTGTATTAATTAAACTTAACTAATTAAATTCCTCACCAGTTTTATTAAAAGTGGGTTCTTTTAATCTTTGCTTGACTCCTCCAATTGGTATATTACTTATACGTGCATTAAAGTCCCCTACCTTCTCTAGGTAGCGTGTCAACTAACTCTTAAAGTCTGCCGTAAAAGCCTTCCTTTTCTTCTTCATTTGTATTAATAGCTGGTGCATAAACAGCTGTTATATGTACAGTCATCTTCATTGCAGTAAGGGCAATTAACGTCATCTTTTCACTGATTTATTTATTGTCTGTTATATTGTTCACGTATTTATTGTGTACTAATATTTCCGCTGAAGAATCTTAGAACGTGGTTTGCAACAACAACAACAGGACTATTTAGAGTTGCTGCAGATAAAATAAGGATACCCGCAATGATCGCCAACGTCCGGAACGGATAGGCACCGGAAGAAGAAGAAAAGGAATATTTCCACTCCGGCTTGTGCTCTTCTGTGTTTTTCAACTTCGCTGTAGGCTAGAAAGTAGTTTTTCATTGTCGTTGTTCCATTTTCTTTTTTCCGTCTTACTGAGTGCACATATGTGGATATTGTGTTTCTTCATTTCTGTTTCTATTTCTTGTTCTTTGTTGTTCCATGTGCCTAAATTCCGTTTAACTATCCGTAGCATATTCTTTCTCGTATTCCTTTTTCTTGGTATATTCGTCGTATGTGAATCAGTTCGGTTCCGAGGCCATGTTTGGTTACTTTGAGTAGGTTTCAATTAATAAGGTTTTGCAAATTT
The DNA here is from genome assembly GCA_958336395.1 of Ctenicera cuprea. Lineage (NCBI taxonomy): Eukaryota > Metazoa > Arthropoda > Insecta > Coleoptera > Elateridae > Ctenicera > Ctenicera cuprea. The sequence continues at coordinate 18,738,230 of OY284494.1, forward strand.
GTGTTTGAATTATTCGAGAATTTGTCTTTCCAAGTATAACTTTTTTTAAATTTATTTTACTGCTAATTTACAATCTACTCTTAGATTCACAGAGTAATAGGTAAATATGCTAATGGAATAAACTTGAATAGAGAAGTCATCCATCGATGACACTCTTACAGATGCCAAGGGGGGGGGGGTGATGTCGGTTTTAATTATCTTCCATTTTCTTCTAGATGTGGTAGGTCGGATGGCCACTGTCTGTCGTTTCAGCTTTCTCGGAACATTTGGTAGATTGATCATTTCTTCGACATATCTGTTTTCGTGACCCAGTAACCGTTGATGATATAGTGTAGATAATTTATGAATTTCTTCAGTGACAAATGGAATTTGTAGGTCTTTATGAAGCGTTAGACATACCAGGGTGCATTGGCTATGGAGCGCAGGATCTTCGATTGAATTCGTTGAATGATATTAGTGTTAGAGGGTTTAGTGCATCCCCACAATTGAACTCCTTACGTCCATATAGGTTTTAATATACACTTGTATAGGAGTAGCTTATTTTCTAGAGATAACTTTGATTTTGCTGAAATATGTCATGTTTTAATCAACAATATTGATTATTGGTAAACGCACTCGAACGAGAAGGCATGCAAAATTCCCTCCTGCTCCGCCGTCGGGAATTTTATAGCCATGGTTTGTGCTCCCGTGTGTTGCCAAGCAACAATGTTTCGTATATACAACAAAGTTTCCGATAAAAATGTGAGGTTTTGTTATATTGTATATGATAATAGCTCCAAATATAGCGAGAGAAATGGAAAAACAAAATTATACAACATTTTCTTAAAATATTAGCACTCTTTTCGCCACCAAAAATAAATACCGCTCATATTTTTTTCGTTTGCTAAATACTGCGTCGACCACTGAAACACGAATTAAGCAAAAATAATGTCCAATGAAAATATCACAAATTAGATTTTTTCTTTGTTAGATGGGAAACTGGAAAGAATTTCAATCAATATGAAAACGATGACATGTTGTGTGTGCTCGAAAACGCCAACGACGATCACATTATGCAGTACTACTACGTATTCTCCGTATGCCGGGGAGTTAGGAAAATTGGAAATTGTTAGAACAATGCTACATGATTCAAAGCAGTTTCATTTTATAACCTTCACAGGTGTATCCACAAAGTGATTTGAGAAATTGTAAGCGTGTAAGGTATGGGTGGTGTAACCCACTTCGAGAAAATGAAAAGATCGGAAATCTTACCATTTAAAGTAGTTTTAAATTTTATAGAGTCAAGTACAATTCGCATGTCTTTTCTATGGGGCGCCAAGTGTGAAGTGAAAATTTGCTATGCATTTCACGGTATTTAAGGCAATTTGTCCCAATATTTATTATATATACACACATTTAGCTAAATGCTTTTTATTTTAAATAATCATTTAGATTAAAATAAATTCTTAAACATTTAATGATTATCTGTACATAGAATACTTATAATTACTTTAACAATATTTATTTATTTTAACTTTATACGTATTTCGGCATGTTTTTTTTTTCTTAAACATTTGGTTTAAATACTCCAATATTTAATAAAGCATTAGAGATTTAAATAAATCCTAAAACATTTATTTTAAATTTTCAAATATTTAGAAAACTTCTATGTATTTAGCCAAATCTGCACATATTTATTTTAAATCTTTCAATATTTAATAAATATTCGCATATTTAAGTAAATTTTTACCGATATAAGTAAATCTTTACAGATTTAAATAAATGTTTCAACATTTAATTTTAAGCTGTCACATTTAATGTTAACCTGTCATATTTATTTGACCTTGGTGAGCCCAGCTGACTGAGGACACCAAGACCGTTTACACCGGTAGTAAGGTGCAACGCAGGGTCATGATGGGAGCGTTCGACGCTTAAACAAAACAGGCTAAAAATTACATTCTCAAAGGAATGTTGAGGAAACTTTCATTGTATGAATAACAAATTAGGCAATGTTTATGTTGTTAAATATGTTGTTAACGGTGATTTGAACTAACATTAATTGTACAAATTCTTGAAATACGGAAAACGTGTTCATAATTGTTGAATGTTACCACCAGTGTAAACGGTCTTGGTCTACTATGTAGGCTGGGACTACTAAGGTCAAATAAATATGACAAGTTAACATTAAATATGACTGCTTAAAATTAAATGTTGAAATATTTATTTAAATCTGTAAGGATTTATTTATATCGGTAAAAATTTATTTAAATCTGGCAATATTTATTAAATATTGAAAGATTTAATACAAATATGTACAAATTTATCTAAATATATAAAGATTTACTAAATATTTGAAAATTTGAAGTAAATGTTTTAAGATTTATTTAAATCTCTAATGCTTTATTAAATACTTAAACCAAATGTTTAAAGATTTATTTAAATCTACAACGATTGATTAAAATAAAAGGCATTAGGTAAATGTGTGTATATATAATAAATATTGGGACAAATGGCCTTAAATACCGTGAAATGCACAGCAAATTTTCACTTTACACTTGGCGCCCCATGTTGTTGTTCTTTGCAGAAAGATTTGTTTACCAAAATCTCCATGACGCTACAAATGTCGAAAAGATACTAAAAGTTGTATTTTAGTATAGACTGCATGATAAGCTGGTAATTTCGTATAACTACTTATTAGCCATAACAGACGGTTTATTACAGATGAATTTTTGGGATTTACAACATTGCTATAAATGAGATATAAGCAATCGACTTATATGGCTTGAATAACGGCATTCTTATGGCATAACATGTTTTATAATAGCAACAAAAACATTAATCTAAGCTACAAGTACCAACTCTTCTGCGTCTGTTTTTCGTGAACAAAATAAATTAAAGCTCATTTCACGTTTTAACCATGGTTGCGTTTTTCATTAATTATCGCTGCAGTTTTCGTAAGTATATTTAAATAAAATTTCTCCATTGAAGAAGCAATTCGTGACATTTTCAGATAATGCTCTCCGCAACCAGCAGCGTCGACAGAAACGGGTACACAATTTCTTTCATTGGCAGTTAAATTTAAATTCATGAAACTAAGGATTCCTTCGGGCTTAGACTTTAGACAATAAAATAATGGATAACGGGCACGTAGAATTTAAATGAAGAAGAGAAATAAAGGGCATGGGCTGATAATGAAACGTTTACAAGCTGAACTGTAATTGCATATCGCACGTGGACTCAATATTCATCTCAATTTCAACAAAGCAAAATGCAGTTCTGCAAATGGCGTTCGGGTATTGCATCCATCTCAAAGCAATATGCGACAACGTAGTCTACTGTTAGTTCGTGCACGTTTCGTAACCACATAATGAGAAATGCGTCGGTTGTTTAGAAAGACAAAATCCTGTTTGTATTAAATGTCCTTATGCAAAAACTTTGGAATGTTTTGCAAAGCAGGTTCGCTTAGTATTTCACAGTAAAATGCTTTGGGTAATAATTTACAAAGCGAGCCGCATTATTCGCATAGGAAATAGTAAGATAACATAGAAATTGTCAGTTCTATTTATAATTAAAATGAGTTGGCTGTGTTCTAATCTGCAAACCGAGTATTTAACAAACCATTAATTGTTGTCAAATTTTTTTAATTTATAAATTCCACTGCAAAACAATTACAAGTTTCAAAAGTTCGAAAGTTTTATTAACCGCGCTTACGATTTGTCTAGCACAAATAAGGTGGACAGTCGCTGTTACACGTTCTCGTCCTGCTGCCCTTGTCGCTTCTTAATTTGTTCTACTTTATCTGTAAATAAGTAATACTAGTGAAACCCGTGAGTTATACCTTTCGATGTTTTTATGTCTGTTTTTTTATTAATAAATAATTAAACCGAGGATCGAAGTCTTAGTGTTATGAATTATATAGCGATTGCTGTAATTCTTTCTATATATATTAAATCCGGATCTTTTCTACCTGTCTCAACTCAAGCGGCATAGGGCTGCAGCTGAGATGCAACCCAAGCGGCGCGCGATTGGTATTATTTTATAAAAGTTAGCAAAAACTGAGCGAAGTACTGTAAAAGTGCGCTGCCCGAGAATAAATAATTTGTATCTGATTTTTATTTAATTGTATTGTTTCATGCTTTAAAGTGTAAGCTTCCCGAAGACATAATGCACTTGTCTAATAACTTTGATTTATTTACAGGAATATTATATTTCTTTCAGCAAATACAGATTTTAATTAACAGTGATCACTTGACTTAGCTAAATTGCTGTGATTTAGTTTTAGTTAATCTTAAGCAGGTGGTCGTCTCAAGGCAGCTGCACACATTTTTGTACATAAATGTAAATGAACCATAAGGTAGAACACATGTTGACATGTATCAATGAGTTTGCCGCTTGTTGTGTGGATTATTGAGCCAATCTAATATTTAAAATTTCACGCTCTCACATTTTAGGGATTAGGGTAAATATTGGGTTGTAGTTACTAACATAAACTGGGGAAACTTGACAGCTTTAAGTAGCACAAGTGTTTAAGAAAACTTCAGACTGTTGAGAGTGTGAGACAAAATTTTATTGATACTTCTATCCAATCAAACATTAAAAGAGAGTGGGGCTGTATGTTTATTGGAAAAATAAACAAGTCCAACCTCTTGGAGGATGGGCATGAATTTGAATAAAAGAGTATGTTCTCTAAATGAAGGGATTAATCTTCTGATTCTGAAAGATCACTCAGTTCGCCGAAATCTTAACGTCAGTTTGGAAGCATTATTGCTAACATTCTGTTATAGTATTACAAAGCTGGGACTTGAAACATCAAAACAAAATATCAAAATAGTGGGTTTTGGGCTACTAGGAGCAGTTTGCCAAAATCATATTATGTTATCATAGGCTTAGACGTAGATGCTTATTCCTGTCGGTGTACCTGATTAGGCGTATCAAAAGCGGCGCTATTGTCCTTCAGGAATTAGGCGTAGCAATTGAGGCGCTATTGCAGGGAAGCCGATTGGAGTGAGTGACGGCATTATTTCCAAATTGGTGACGGCTAGACGCTTTTTCCGCGTGTTGTTATTACACATTTGTACGTAATAGATCGCTGTTATTGGGTTTTTCTCAGGCGTATTGTCAAGCGGCGCTATTGTCCTTCGGGAATTAGGCGTAGCGGCCAAGGCGCTGTTAGGATGACACCTAATCAAGATGAGAGTATTTTCCCTTTCAAATGGTATTTATTTGCAATCTGCCACATTAGCAATAAGCAAATCAGATAACTATACTAGAAATACATAGCAGTGTAAGTTACATGGGAGGTAACGCCCTTTGACGTTCCTCAATGAGAGATGAGAGTATTGCGTGCAAATGAGTGATAGCATACGGCGTTCATTTAAAGAGTACCCAGTTACTTGAGTAACCTGTACAACACTCGACATTTATAAGCACTCCCAACAAAAAGTATCAGTGTCAGTCAGACTGGGGTACCAATTTGGATTGGCAACTTTACTCTACACGACTGCCGTGTAAATTCTATATAAATGGTTCCCGCACTCATAACACTAACATTTGCATCACAAAAAGTAATTAATACTTTAAAAGGTTTACTGTTGTTTAAATCAGGTTAACACCGTATCCTTTTTAACCTCGATCAAGACAGGGTAAATCAGACTTGAGCAATAATTAAAACACAACGTGTAGGTTAGACACCGATCATCGCAAATAAATAAGTAATCAAGCAGAAACACTTGGTTAATTTTAAACAATACTATAATAATACACTTTGTTTAATGTAAACTCAAAAACACACGATTTGCTAAAATCAGGCATTTACAAATCAAGTTGTTCGCATTGTAATTCGGTTTATATGGGCCAGACAATAAGAAATTCTGATATTAGGTATAAAGAACACGTACGTTGGAATAAATACAAACACCCACATAAATCCAATTATGTTAAACACTTACTAGAACACAATCATTCAATGACATCTAATAACACTATAAAATGTTTACACTTTTGTGATGATAAACGTAAATTAGATATACTAGAAATTCACAAATATTTAAAAACTGTGCCGTTAATAAATGAGCAAATTGATCTCTTAAATTCTCCTCTGTTGGACATTTTGGAATAAGAAATCAATTCATATGCAGACGATTACAGAGATCAAGTCACTAAGTTCTTTTGCTACAACAACACTAACTGTTTACTTTTTTATATAACCTTTGACAATGGCATGTAAGCATGCCGAAATACGTATAAGGTTAAAATAAATAAATATTGTTAAAGTAATTAAGTATTTTATATACAGATAATCATTAAATACTATTAAAATTTGTAAATGAAAATATCTGCGGCACTGCACTTTCCCATATTTTAGATGGTGTTACTTATTATAAATTCAAAAGTATTGTAATATCAACGTTTTTAACGCCCCAACATTTACTGCAGTAACATCCTATCGTTCTTATTACTGTACCGAACGCTTAGCTGCATAGTAGTTATATTATACGAACATAGTACATAATACTGAAGCTTACATATAAATATAATAGTATTTATTTTTTAAACAAATAATGTTTAAAAAAAAATTGTTGGCGAATTAATGAAAACTAAAATTGAGAGGACAAATTCAACATTTTCTTACTCTCCCAAAAAAAAGAATGTTATAATTTTACGATATTTGGTAGAATGTTATAGTGGATCGTGAACAATAATCTGGCACAGAGCTTGCTTACATATCTCCAACAAGGGCGGTGCTAGTAGTGGGAGGTAAGAAATTTTTTTTCAGAAAACAATGCTGCCTAAAATGTATGAAAAACTAATAAAATATTCTAAAAGAGCCGTAAAAATACACAAGAATGGCACTCTTGTTGCGTATCTCGCCTGACAAAAAAAATAATTTATTTTCAAGTACTTAAATGAACAAAATAACTTATGGATAAATTTCATTTTCATGGTAAGTGTTCAAAATGCCCACCTCAATACATCTGTGAACTCTGCGATGTAATGATGATCGAACCTGTTTCAAAAAACCTGCGGTATTTCCAATCTGATCGCAGCCATTAATAATTCATGATTAAAGTTTATCGACGTCGGGAACTCGAATTGCGTAAAGAATTAATTTCAGGTGTTTCCATAAGTAAAAAGCTAAAGGTTCAAGTCTGGGGAACGGAGTGGCCATGGCTGAGGTCCTCCTCTTCCGATCCATCTTTTCTCAAATGTGGTAGTCAAATGAGATCAATTTGTAGAAACATCACATGGTTTTGATGGCTGCATAAACTCCTGTACATCAAAATTGTATAACATTTCATACAGCGTTCCATAAGGTTTGGTTTTGGGTCCGTTCTTTTTTATAATTTACATTAACGATTTACCATAATTTTAATTTTTTTGGTTTCGATAATGAGGTCATTATGTTTGTCGATGATACAAGCTTCATTATTAGTGGTATTTTACTCGTCAATCTTAAAGAACGTGTTATGTAAATATTGTTCCAGGCACAGCGATGATTTTTTGCAAATTGACTTCAGCTAAACCTGGAAAAAACTAATGTTTTAAGTTTTAACTAGGATAGCATTAAAATTGATAATTGAATATTTGACAATAAAATGATTAAAATAGTTGGTAATAGTAAAATTTTAAGTCTTGAATTTGATTATAATTTAAAATTGTACATTGTTCGGGTCAAAACTAAATAAAGCCATTTTCGCTTTATGTCAGTTAAAATGTTTGTGTCATAAAGAAGCTTTAAAAAGTGTATATCTTTCTTACTTTGAATCACATCTTAGATTTGGCATACTCTTTTGGGGAAATTCGACTTATTTAAATGATACTTTTATACAACATAGTTTTAGCGTTTGAAAACCATTTAAAAAAATAAGAAATTATTCAATTAATTACTTTTTTATATGTTTTTATGGTGAAATGTGTTACAGCAGTACAAGAAATACTTTTAATTGTGTTTAAGTTTTTTGAAGTTTATTAATTTTGAAGTAACCATGAGCATGATAATGGCCTTAATGTGCAAAAACCTTAATTAAAAATGTACAAATCCAAGAGTTTGTATTTACCCAAATTTTAAAGCTTTGTGTAGGTAGAATGAAAAACGTTTACATATGATTATTTAATGCGTTTCATTTTCGAAAACAACAACCAGTACACCTAAACTTTTAATGGGAGTTTACCTAAACCAGAAAATGCAGAATCCGTAAGTTAAAACGGTTATGTCTAGAAACTTCTTCAGGTGCACTACCTACTGATTAACCATCCACAATTTGAAATTTTAAACTTGTGTTTGGATAATTTACGTAGGAAGGAAATTTGAATAAAAGCATTTTGCAACTATAACCCAACTATCGATTTGTTTATTATACAGCATGTAATAATTTATCTCTTTTATTTTATTTACTGCGTTGATTAATTATTACGTCGTTTTTACTGTATTTATCTGCATCCCTACGTTCTCTCTTTTTTTTAAAATTTGTTATTAGAAGGGCTTTATTAATTTTAATAATTCCAATATAATTTTATACCTAATAATGGTCAGTTTAACTAGCACTTCTGGAAGTTTCTGCACACCGTTAAATAATTACCTCAAGCAAACACCCAATTTCAGTTTTTCCAACTCTAGAAGTTAATGATTAACGAAAGTAAGTTACTTGGATACCCTGTTGAGGCTAAAGTTGCTTCATAAATACTTAGTTCAAGTGGTCATTCCGCATCGATTTTCTATTAAAGGTGTAACGTTACTATATCTAAAGCTTGTATTGATACCTAAATAGGAAGCTATGTCAGAAACTTCTACTTAATAAAATATTATATGTATGACAAAATGCATTGTTTCTAACAAAAAAAACATCATTTCGAAAGCCGTTTCCGTTTACAACATTTAATGGGAAAAGTTTGTTCTAAAGCATAATGATTTCAATAAAAAAAATTGTTTTTAAATAGAAACATCATATATTAAGTTCATTCTGATAGAAATTTTTCAAAGGTATAAGTATATCTTTGAATTTGCAATCACTTTCATAGAAAAGAAAGATCATTCAGAAGTTTACCGCCTGCTGTTTAGTTTTTAAACTACCAAGAGTTCATCTTTAATACAGCATCATATTAACAGGAATACCTGTTCCATGTTACAAAGGTAGATTTTTCCATTGTAGAAGTACGGAAATTATTCTGATCTTGAAGGTAGGTCCATAGTAAAAATCAACTGGCTGACATCTCTTTAAGGTGTAATGGAACAACCCCATTATAAAGAGAGTGTCTGTCTATGACATCTTTTTCATGTGTGCTTTTAACAATTCCTTTACTAGAGTATAGATAATATTATCATCATTGTCATCTAAATATTAACAATAATAATAATCATCATCATTATTATTATCATCATCATTATCACCTTCACCATCACAACCATCTTCTTCTTCTTCCCCATTGTTTTAACATTAGTTTGTGGTTGAAAATTTTTTTTGCGTTGCAGTTAAAATGCCAGCAATTCCATATGCCTATCAAGGTTTAGGCCTTTTTGCCTGTTCCGGCTTCTTTCTACTCCCATCTCAACCTAGGTCTGACTCCTTCTGCCGCTGGAGCGGTATTTATAGGCCTTTTATGAATTCTCGTTTCTTTCATTTTACCTAATTGTTTTCATTCTTTTAATTTTATCATTAACTGCAAATAATCTAATTCCTCTCTAAGATTTTCGTTTTTTAATCGGTGTTCTCGTGTGCAACCTCTTATTGATCATAGGAATTTTATTTATATAGCCTGTATTACGGCTTCTCTCACTTTTTTCGGTACTCAAGGTGCGCTCCCCAATATTAGTGCTGGTTTTGTTTTTTAACGTTCTTCTTATTGTTCCACACAATTAGATCACACCTAAAATAATTAAAGTAAGCTACTTGCTCAATTGGTATATTGTAATTTTCGTGTTTCCCCTGCTGTATAATACTGCTCTTGCCGGTCCCAAACTCGGATAAAAGATGCTGGGCAAAAAAAGCAAGTACAAAACCTAAAGGGATCAGTGATGTCGATAGCTAAACCTCAAAAATTCTAGGAAACGCCAACTGAACCACTATTTATCAGCACGCATTTGACGCCCTAAAATAACCACTCGACTAAGGGAGCAAGCAACCCTTACATTAAATCCGAGGCCTCCACATACGGCGTTTTTACGATAGGCCGATCACCTGTCTCGGTAAAACCCATGCATACTCAAAATCTTCTAAATACTGAGCCAAACAGACCATCATGATCATTATTTATGGTAATATGGTAATTAATCAAGCCGTAGATAACAAGTATCGCTTTTTGGTAGTAAAGCAAGTGTAATTTTTTATTATACTTTTATGTGATAAACAAGATTATTGGTTAAAACTTCAAAAACCGCATATATATATAATCACTATGCAAGTTATTCACAAAACGTGCTTGCCACAAATCGTTTTTAGACCCATGTTTATAGAAACGTTTTTACTTAGCAAATAACCCAGTGAATATTATTCTAAATAGTTAGTGATGCATTGCCCACATACATATTTTTACATTTTAAGTTACATAATTATACAAACCAGACTTACATGGAGACCCAAAGTTGACTTTGAGATTTACGTAGCAGCACTCGCCTTCACGACTTCATCTTCCACGGTCCCCACTGTCGAGGGATTAAGAAACGCCAAATCAGCACATTAAGCCAAGACGAGACAAGAACACGCTACCAGTACTCCATCAAGCTGCGAGCCCTAGTCACCACTGATAGGTGAACATTATGTAAATCCCTCCTGCTTAAACGCAGTTTATCCGCCGAGCTGCACCAAGACGACGGTTACCTGTACAGGCTTACCAGTACTATTAACATGATCTTTCTTCGGGAGCGTGCTCCAGCAGAACCACCTTGGCCCCCATGGTAGGAGTCGAAGATAGTGGTTGTAATTTTTGGAATAACACAAACTTTCCCTGGCAATGTAGACTACTCGCACTCGCAGTACTGGTCAACTACGCGTGCCCAGATATGATGATTGCAATATGATCATGTTGACCACAGTACCTAGACGGCATCTAGCAAATGTAAGCCCTTAGCTTGACACTTTGATTATAGGCGTAAGCAGGTAAAACGAAATCACACTTCTAGGGCACAGGTCCTTAGTGCTAGCAGTAACGCCATTTTTCCATGGACATCAAATTCACTTGCCTCAACCACTCAGTATATCTCCCAGAATAATTGATAACCCGTAGCGATTGGGACGTAGACAATTTATAGCACTGGATAGGGAGCTAGGAGTTTTCATTTTCAGAGCGACGCGTTACCGTGCAAGCGTTTGGCACTCATCCAGGGAGCTAATAAACACTCCACTTCGTGAAATCACTCACTCAGTCCTCTTTAATCTCGATTAAAAAAACCTTGAACCTTTTTGAAGAGAGCTGGACGTATCAAGTTGACATAACCAAAGTGAGCGTTACAACGCCGGGGTTGCGAAAGGTGCTTTTGTCTTTGATCATCCCGTCACATAGACAAGGCAGACAAGATACAAGCCACAAATATTAAAATAATGTTCTCCTGTGGTCATCTGCTATTTCAGCACTATGCAACCCACCAAAACGTGCGATTACATCAGGCGAGTAAGCTACTGTAGCCTCAGTCTAAAGCGGTGTCTAAACACCAGTAATTAATCTAAACTAGCAGAACCCGTGACCTGCGCCTCACGCTGTTTTGAAAACAAGATTAATAGGCGCGCTCTACGTGACTGCTAGATAAACATTTGCTCAAAACATTAAATAAGTTGTGTGGAAATGTAAGAGCCCGTCGTCATGTTATCGTGAGACAGTTAGGGATTTAATAAATATATAGAGAGATAGACATAGAAAACATATTTGAAACAAGCGTAACACGACTAGTTCTTTTTTTATTTGAGCATTATATTTACAACAGGTATTTTTAGTGCAAAACAATTTTTTAAATAAAAGTTAGTTTAAATTTTTGTACATTATGTGACCACATTGTTTAATTTATTAAACAACCCGTAAAAACTATAGTTTATGATTCTAATAACTACCATGTCACTAGAGTTTACAAAGCAATAGAAGCTGCCTAACTTGAACACTAAAATTAGTTTGTGTTTATCGTCAAAAAAATTGTTATTTTTGTTTATAAGCGTAGTTAACTTTTTTTCAAACACAAACATGAGTTGATATTGCAATCATCCCTTTAAATTACATTACTTTTTAGTTTTTAATCAGAAATTAAATTTGCAATTCCGATTGCTACCAGGTTTAACATGAGCGACCCAGTTTCACGTAAAAGCAAGCAAAAAGTCTTCAGCGCTGTATCAAACATGCATCGCTATATAAAAGCATCTCATCCCCTGTAGGCCATGCATAGCGTATCCATGTATTCTGACTACCACCTGCATCCTGTTTCCTCAAATCTAGGCTACCGAGATTATGGTAATGTATAAAATAAATTTCCGGCAACACACACAAAAACGTGCAGTTTGTAAGGCTTGAGACTCGATGTTACAGGTACAATTTGCTTAAACTAAATGTTTGTCGTCTTAATTATTTAAGTTAATTTAGTAGGAATTTAGTTGTATTAAGTATTGAGGTGTTCGACTCGATGGACGGCAGTGGGTAATTTGAAAATAAGTAACGCACTTCGCTTGGATTTGCTCATTTTTTAAATTTTGGTTTTCATATTTACAAAATGATTTTTATATCAAAAACCTATGTGCCCGTATGTATTGAGTACAACTTACTACACGCACCGCATAGAAATCAAAAATTGTTTACGCTAGGGGACCGGAGTAGGGCTGCAAATTCGTAAAAAAATTCTAACCTTTGTTTGCATCAGACGGAATCGAATCTAAATCGGAAGGAGAGTGGAGAGAAGAGAAGGTAACATAGTTTTGGTTCGATATCAAAAACCCTATCAAGAGGATTGATTCCAATAATGTGTGATTTTTTGTCGTCCACTGTTCTGTAAGGCCGGTAGAGGACGCTAAATTTTTCCCTTTTCCCTATTTCTCGGTCTCAAATTGTGACCCGCGCCATTCGATGCCCGAAGGGACCAAACATAGCGCCTTATGCTAAGGCTTTGGCCAAAAAACTGTTTGTCTAAAAAATTGTTTTGATAAAGTCGGAAATTTACATTTCTGGACGTAGGAAATAACCCAATAAATGCGAGGATGTAGTACCCATCTATGGCTATAACATATCGAAAGCGGAACCCCATTTTTTTTGCAGGGTCGGACTTAAAAATCGTAGGTTTCGGGCCACCTGCACGTTTTTTTCTCGACCATGCCCAACGAAAAAGTTCTAACACCAGAATGTTTCCCTCCTCTCCTCAACAATAACGAAAAGGCTCACCTTCTTTTCACCAAATACTTACGCATACACGTTCTAATCGTTTCCACCGGCATCCATTTATTTATTAAAGGCAAAAAAATATTTCTGTGATTGCTATGGTTATACAACGCAAATAAAACGGAGCTTCCTAAAAAAAGTATTATCGCTGACAGTCAGGGTGTGATAGGTTAAGAAAATAAACTGCTGTCATTGGTTGTTGTAACATGAGTAGAATATTCACTAAAATACAGTTTTGTCTGGCGTGATTTCAAAAATAAAACCATCGTATTGGCTGATTTACTAAAGCGTTGCATAATCATAGTAACTATATTAATTATGTAAACATTTTGCATGGAGTCTACAACACCGTTGACAAATTTATGCTTTTTTTATTCTTGCGTATAAGGAAATTGGTCTTATATTACTTAAAAACAAATATTGGCACAACATTTTACCTTGATTTTCCTATACTTTAAAAATAATTACTTTTTATGTTTTCAAAAATATTTTGTATTATATAAGTATAAGATAGATTCGAAGAGTTAGCTACAACATACTGCCACTGCATTATTATCCAAGCGACTGTTGTGTGTCTTCGTACAGCGTTGTAGTAAATCTAAAGACAATTCAAATGTTTTTTTTCCAAATGCTGTGTCCTAATTTTTGGAAATTTTGACTTGAATGCCCAATTACTCAGAAACAAATCAATACAAATTGTCATATTATTTAATAGCCCTTAATAAGCATAATTATGTGATATAAAAATATTTTTCAAAATATTAAAATTACAAAAATTTTGAACGTTACAAACAATTATTCCTCGAAACTGCTTTACTATTTTTTTACTTTCTGAGTCGATAGAGCTTGCAGTAAATTACAAATTTATTTTTTATTAACTTCTCAAATTTTACTTTGACGGCTTCCAAGAATTTTTTGAAGAATTTGAAATTGATAAATTATTTATTCAAAAACGCAAACGCCAATCGTTACAAACTTTAAACAGTACAATACAGCATTTAAAGTAATTTATTAGGAATAACAAAAACTTTCAAAATTAAGAAAAAAAGCGATACTTTTCAATATCTACAACGGGTTTTCCGGAAGTTACGTGATTTTAACAACGCCTATTAATTAACTCTAGGTTAAAAATGTTTTTTTATTTTTTAATTTTTTTAATAGCTCTTTAAATAAAGTTGTTATATTCATTTTTGGCCCGAAGTCGTGAGCAATACCTAGCTAGCGCCTTTACGTACCCGTACCGTGCCAACACCTTTGGTTTGGAGTGAGCGGCTTGTACCGGGTGGCTTGGCCCGCGAATATTTAAAACGTAAAAACTATCGGAATGTACCAGCGACCTGTTTCGCCCATTTTTTTGAATAAATGTGAGGGTTGCATGTTGAGATGTTGCAGTCGATGTAGATTTTATGTTGTTACTTATGTTCGGAATCAGTTAAATACTGGCTTTAAGCTCGGTCAGAGCCAGTAGATACACTAAAGTACCGACACGATTTGACTTTTCTTAAATAACAACAATAACAGACTCTGCAATCGCTTTGACATTTGACATTTTGTTGTGTTGTTTTGACTATTTGAACTTCTTTTTTAAACTGAAAAAAAACTATTACTTCCTGTAATTGTAAAAACATTTCGTACAGGATTAATAAACTTGAGAAGAAGAAATATAGTTATGTGTAACAGCTTAGCGCCACCTGCTGGACGATCGATCGTCATTTTTGCCTTTTTACATTCACATCGGTTATATCTACTAGCTTTGGGTTAAATATTAAAGTTGTGGACATTTGAAAACCGTGTTAAAGGGATGATTTCAAGCAGGTATTCTAAGAAACAAATTCAATAATCAATTTTGATTGCAAAGCCATCTGCTATAAAATAAAGTAATAATACAAAATAAACTAACCTAAATTTTTAGAATATTCTACATTTTTTTAATACTATTGATATACTGATGTAGTGCTTCTAGAGAATAACATTCTTTGTATTCAGCATTAATAGAACAACGTTAGAATATATTACTGAGCTTAAATGAATACAAGTATTTAGGAAAGCTATACTGTGGAAGTTTAAACTACATTACAAACATTAATCAGCCATTTATAGGGCTAATTAGGGATTAGGAATGTAACACCTCTACTAATCCTAAATTGATTTATATGAGAATTATCCTTGAACGTCAAGGCCCTAACACTAATCCTCTTGTCTTAAAGCAATTTAAGTATTTCCTTCCTTCCACGTTTTAATCAAAAATTATGGTTTCACACTTTTGACTTTTGTTTATAAAAAGGTTTTATTTAACTGTACAAAGACAATACAATTTAAAATAGAAACCCAACCGAATTGTTTTGCGTAATTCATCTTAAATAAGAAAATCTTTGTGTAACCTTTCAATAAATGAGCAGAAAAATCTGTTTTCTTAGCATGTCCAGAACAATCTAAAATAGAGTTTTCTCGCAGTATACAGCACACTGGAAAATTTAGATTGTTAAAAATATACAGGGTGTTAATGAATTGTAGGGACAAACTTCTAGAGCTTGCAAAACACAACAAAGCAAACAACTTTTGTTAATAAATGTGTGCTCAAAAGTGTTTCCTTTAGAAAATAGGGCCTCTTAAAGATTTTTTAAAAAATACCTGAAAATAGGCAACCCAAATTGGATTTACAATTATTTTGCACAGGTCACACGGAATTTAAAAAAAACGATCTAGACATACATGCATTAAATAACGTCAATTTTGACTCAATTCGATACTTTTGTGATATTTTTTGACTTTTCTTGCATTCGTTTCTTTCTATGCCTTTTATAATTCGTTTTTTTCGTTCTGTGTTTCGTATTTTTGTGTTATGCCGAATTATACTTTTGCCGAACAGCATGACATGATGTTCATATATGGAGTTGCTTGGGGTAACGCACGCGAAGCTGCTCGCCTGTACCAAGAACATTTTCCGAATAGGAATCATCCATCGCACAAGGCCTTTAGTGTAGTTTCACGTCGGTTGCTGGAGCAAGGTACATTAGTTGTCAACAGACACAACTGTGGAGCTACCAGAACAAGGCGAACGGTGGATTTTGAGGAAGAAGTTTTGGAGAGAGTGGCTGAAAATCCTTCTACTAGTTCAAGAGCCATCGCTGATGAAATGGGAGTGAACCATGTTTCAGTATGGGAGGTACTACATGAGCAGCAGCTACATCCGTACCATCCACAGAAGGTACAAGCCATGGTTCAAGCAGATTTTCCCAGAAGGGTAGAATTTTGCCAGCAATTTCTGCGGCGGTGTAATAAGGATCCAGAATTCCAAGTAAACGTTCTGTTTAGTGACGAGGCATCTTTTACGAAAGAAGGAATATTCAACAGTAGAAACAGCCACACTTGGGACGATGAAAATCCCCATGCAGTGGTTCAAAAAGGATACCAGCATAGATTTTCAGTAAACATTTGGCCCGGAATTGTTGGCGATAGACTCATTGGACGATATCTGCTACCCCAAAGGTTAACAGGAGCAATTTATTTAAATTTCTTGCGCCATGTCCTGTCTGAACTTTTGGAAGATGTTTCACTTCAAATGTGGCTGCAGCACGATGGTGCACTTGCTCATTTTTTGGCGGAAGTCATGGAATTTTTAAATAACACTATTCCCAACAGATGGATAGGTCGAGGAGGGCATGTAACGTGGCCTTCACGTTCTCCTGATTTGACCCCACTTGATTTCTTTTTGTGGGGTCATGTTAAAACGTTAGTGTATGCTACCCCAGTTGAAACTGTAGAAGAACTTACAGCGCGTATTCTTGCTGCATGTAAAGAAGTTCAACAGACTCCTGGTATATTTGGAGCTGTGCGCAGGAATTTACTTCGTAGATGTGCTTCGTGTGTAGAAGCTGGGGGGCGACATTTTGAGCATTTACTATAATTTTGGTAGTTTTTGAATTAGTTATTGTAAATTTTTCAAATAGTTGATTTTTGCTTTGTAATTTTGGTATTTTCTATTGCTTAGTTCTGAAACATTTTGTTAATTAATTTAATTTAAATTTAATTTGAATTTGAAAAGTGGGAAAGTGGGATTTATTTATCCTGTATTAATTTCCGTCGTTATGGAAACAAATAGTAGGTAGTAAATTGAGTTGCCTACATTTAGGCGCTTCTTAAAAAATCTTTGAGAAGCTCTGTCCCTGAAAGGAAACACTTTTGACCACACATTTATTAACAAAAGTTGTTTCCTTTGTTGTATTTTGCAAGCCCTAGAAGTTTGTCCCTACAATTCGTTAACACCCTGTATACTGCGAGGGGGTTCTTTGAAGACAGCTTTCCCATTTTAGACTTATCGTGTATCTATTACCCAGTGCTCGATGTATCTCAGATGCAGCAGCAGGACTTTTTTTTAACTTTTACTTTTTCCTTTATTCAGCGCTTACGGTAGTTCAGCTGCGGTCAGGGATGTAAACCGAAATAACGGAAACGGAGCGATAGTTCTGAGGAACGTTAACGGAAACGATAACGCTTTTAAAAATACCGTTGCTACCGGAAAATAAAACGAAAATGATATTTTTGTTCTTAAAATTACGGTTTTTTTTTTGGTATTTTTCGTTACTCTGTGAGAAGTGCAAGTTATGAATGTTTGCTGGAATGTTTTTACTTTCCCATATTTCAACTAAAGCGTGGAAAGTTTCATGCATTTTTTCTAACTTTAGATTTTAACGAAAATACACGTATGGAGCCCAAGGAACCCAAAAAAGTGGGTTTTAGAGATTAACAAAAAGAACGACATTTTTTAATATCAACAACGCGTTTTCCGGAAGTTATGTAATGGTAACTATGCGTATGCCTATAAATTAGTTCTGGGTAAAAATTATAATTATCATGTTTTGCACATTCTTGATAACTCTTTAAATAAAATATTTATAGCGATTTTAGTTAGTCGGAGGAGGAGGTGCTTACCTCGCGTCCATGCGGTTTATTAGTCGAAGTTATCTTAGCTTATTATGCTTACAGGTACGGTACAGCAGCTTATTGCCAGAGGGTATCGTAAGCTCAAATCACCGCTGGGGCGGGCGTTACTTTCTTTAAATTCTTTTATTTAAATTTTTGTAAAATAATGTTATCGATATTTTTGACGATTAATACAATACCGTTGTTTAATTTTTGTATCGAGCCAGCGGGTGGTCTAGTGGTTAAAGTCCCAGGCTTTGAAATTAGACTCCCAACGGCAGTAGGTTCGAATCCTCTGCCCGTCGGAAATTTTTCTGAATAAGTTAAATCCGGCGTGTTTATAGATGGTATGTGTGGTGTGTATGTTGGGTTGCATGTCTTTCAGGGCTGGAGCATGTTAGACCCGTGTTAGTCCGCTGAGCCCGGGTAAGGGGGTGAGATGGGAATCATGGAGTCGTGCTCACGCACGGTCTCATGATTCTTAAAAAAAACGATTTTTGTATCGACACGATACTTAATCAAAATTATTAACACCGATATGACATTTTCATGTTTCATGTTTACATTGTGATTGTACGCTACGGTTCGTGCTCTCGCAGTCACGCTTGTTGCGAGCAGCCTGCAGACCAGACATAGCGCGACAGATGACGAATGAGTCTGGTTTCAGATCTCTTGGTACCGGTGTAGATACAAATTTCAATTATTTGTTGGCGCGGGAAGCGTACAAAGTATGGGTGTGAATCTTGGAAGCAATGTGACTGCTCGAAGATCAAAGTTAGTTTGGGAGTTTGATTTGGAGATGATCCAGTGAGTGCGAAAGCGTCGATGCTGTTTCATGTAGCTTTAATTATTGTGCCAAGTTACAGTAATAAGGGTTGATTTTGACTAATCTAAGAGCTCTTTTGCCAGATTCAACAAAGAATTATGACGTTTGTAGTGTTAATGTCACTCTCAAACAAGTTCTTTATTAAAAACATCACAGCCTACTTATACATTTCTAAACTACTTGTCTAAAAGTAAAGTTTAAAGTCCATAAACAAAAGTTCATTTTCAGTATTGCCCCTTATGAAAACGTAGAAGTTTAAATGTCTACATTGCCGTAGATTTGTAATTACACATCTTCGACTACGTTAATAAAAACATGCAATGTGTAACAAAAACTGCAAACTGACTGTTATGAAATATGACCTACATTGTTAGGTATTACATGTCATTTTTCTAATAGGTAATAACTGTATTTAAGATTAAAATAATAATTTATTAAATATGTTTAAGAAACTTAAGGAATGGGAAACTACCAAGCGACGTGTGTCGTCTGTTTTAATTTGGTTTATACATTCGAGTGTGCTACGTACAAAGTTTTCATCTGTTACTAAAAGAAATTACGTTTTGTTTCTTCAAAAAATACGTAGTAAAAGTACCTCTGGGCTCTAAGCACCGGAAAAGGTCGTTTTTTAAATAAAAATACTTACAAAATTACTGTATTTTTTTACCTGTAACTTGTGACGTTGCCTATAAGGTTTGAAAAATGTTAAAACCATAAAAAAATCGGAAACTACTTTGTTGTGCCGATCAGAGACCACTACGCAGAGATTCATCACGGAAGGAAGTGTATTAGAGTATATAATTTTTAGTTGTATGGCCCATGCCACTAGAAATACGTGCGTTCGCCGGATTTATTGCCTTTACGTTTCTTTTCCCCATACACCACTTACAATTTTTAGCAGTCTCTCCCTACAATGTTTCTCTCCGAAAAGTTATGATTCATGCTTTTCGTATTTATCTGTCGTTTTTTTTGGTGACCTCTCAAGCTGTTCACAATGCAGGAAAACAAAACTAGAGAACAGCGTAAATAATTTCTAATTGGCAATGTAATAAATAAGAAAATAAAAATAAATATTGAGTTTCAGTAGATTTATCGCCGTAATACTTGTATTTTAATAATTGTTTTGTGTGTGGAAGACGTTTTTGGGAGGGGGGCAAACATATCTTGTATCCATGCAAGCTGCAATTTTATTAAAGTATGTTTTACTGCATAAAATTAGGATTTGACAAAGTAAAAGCTAAGTACGTCGCTAAATTTGTTTCCAGAAAATAGTTTAGTGACCAAAATACATATTTGACGAATATTCCTGTTCAGTACGTGCGTGGCGTAAATTCCTTACGGCGTGATATATTGGACGGGCCACATAATTTTGGTAGAATTGGGGTTGAAGTACGCCTTCGGCCTACCGCAAGAGCAACGCAAGTTTATTACGGTAAAGAAAAGAAAGGAGGCGAAACACCAAAACATTGTATTTCATGCATACAAAGAGGTAATTTGCATGCGGTAAGCTTATCATATATTCGCGTCTAGTGAAATCAATATGGACAAAGTTACACCAAAAATCATACTATGGGGGTAGAAACGTCGACCAGTCATAAGCTCATGAAATGTTGATTACTTCAGGTGGTTGCGTAAAATCGAACCTATTAACTTTTGAATCCGTTTTTTTCTTCTTTTGTGTAAAAGGTACAATACATTGATTTTACCGCCCGCCAGTCTGAAAGTCATAATGATTTCATGATTTTTTGATTGCCACCTTTGTTTCTTTGCGTGCAGAATTTAATTGGCTTTAATTATATAATTTATTTGTTGTTCGAAATGTCATGGTTAATTTGTTTTTGTAATTTTTATTTCAAAAAAGACAGAATTAAAAATCATGAAACGGTGATATATTTACGTTATACTATAATACTTTTGCATAAAAAAATTGTATTATACCAGTATAAGATATAATCAAATGCTTAAATTTAGCAATGAAATTTAATGACATTTTGTTTATAAAAGTTAGTTAGTTTGAAACTAACGAACAAAATAAAAAGATTTTCAAAATTTCCGATCTTAAATTAAATAAAATAAATTAGTCCATATTTTTTTACAATATAGAAGTAACGTTCTTAAAATTATATAAAAGCTCAATACCAACATTTTTTAAGATGGAATTCTGTTAATAAAAATGGTTGGTTTTGATTATTTCTCGAACTACTTTTTGATACCTTTTTCATTAAAAGTGCACCCCTTCAATGCTAAAAATATCAGGCAAAGAACATGAATTTATTAAATTAACCTGTTAAATTTAATTGAGACAGAGTGCTTAATTGGTTCGTATGGTACGATTTTCATTACAGATTACGTTTCACATTCAGCGCTTTCTTCTTTTGCTGTATTATGCTCCATACTTAAACGATTACAACACCCATGGCAGTTTTTTTTTCTATATCTATCTCGATCTGGTGCAGCATTTCAAATGTGCTTTTTTGAACGTGGCGGCACTTACGTCTTGGCTTAATCCGCCATAGTAATAAATGGTGGATTGGGATAGGCTCAATTAACGCGCACTTGCCCAAGATAAGAAAACAAGCTACTAGTACGACATCGTCTTCTTCTCCACTGGTAGAATACTGGGGGGACGGCAAAGGGCCCTCACTTATGTGAGAGGCGTGAACAAAGACACCTGCTGCAGGGTCGACGTTGTCACGATCACTTCGATGACTTCAACTTGGTACGTCCACCTCTCTTCGGAGAGGTTCAAAGTTTACCTTAATTGGGACTATAAAGAACTGGGTTAGTGATTTTATGAGAGAAGCAACAGCGCGTCCTCTGTAAAGGGAACCCCGCTTCTTGGCCGTGGCTATAAGTATGCCTGCGTCCCAGTCACCACGTCGAGGTGACCCCTGGGGGTATAAATTTGTCTAGGCGATATACTGGGTGGTTGGAGGCCGCCTGATTTAGGCAGGTGAAGGTGGGCTTCAGAAAGCAATGGCGCCGCTGCTGACATTAGGGACTTGGGCCCTAGGAGTGAGGTGCACTTTTCTTGCTCACACCCACTATTAAATTGTCGGCATAGGGGATTCGTGTTTATGCACACCCCACTCAGTTAAGGTACCGGTTGCTATCAGACCGGCTTCCGACTAATTTGGGCGGTGTGTAGTCCAGTACTAAGAATTGCGAGTAGCCTAAACTGGTAGGGCATCACTGCTTCAGCAGGTGCTTGCTCTAAAAACCCATGACTTTGACTGGTATTACGGAGACCAAACTCGAGTCCACGAGAGAATAGCAGCTCCCATGTTGGTCACGGTGTGGGACTTGTATTGGCAGTGGTAAGCTTATGCAGGCTAGGGCCGTCTCGGTGCAGTTTGACGGGTGAGCTGCGTTTTCAGCTCATGCACTGATCTGTAGAATTAGTAGAGATCTAGGTATTCTCCTCCGACCAGTGGGGACTTACTGCTCGCAGCTTAATGTCAAAACTGGTAACTTGGCCTCGCCACCACGTAAAACTAAAGAGATAAGTTGTAATGACCGCTTCACATTGGATTTGGTAATAAACTACCTAAATCTTTACTGATTCTGCAGGTCAGTACTTGACCAAAAACGTAGTTCTCCAGCCAAGCCGCATCAAAACGAACCCCTACCTCTAAAAGCATATCACCGCCACTACGATGGTCCCCCTCGATGGTCAGCCTAAAATAGTGCTCGCATAGAGCCATCCTGGCACTCGTGGTAACTGATTGGATTTATCGGTGCAAAAAACCTGTCTCTCTCAGTATAGGTTACTTCCAGTCCCAGTGCTGATCCACTTTGAACCGTCCAGATAGGTGTGTAGACGGTCGGAGTATATTTACCGGTACTTGAACGACGCCCGTAGGGAATATAAGTCGCCACTCCTTCCTGGACTTTAGCTTCTCCTGCTTGTCAATAGTTTCTAGCCACGTAGTATAACCTTTAGGTACGTTTAGAACCCACCGAGTCTTGCAAACAAAGTGACTGGGACGTATGCAAATTTATAGCGACAGCTAGAGAGTTCGGAATTTTTATTAACAGAATGACGTGCTACAACTTAGCTTGAGCATAGATTCCGAGAGATAGTGAACATTTCACCTCGTGAACTCACTCATACTCCTTGGCTCCAATTAAACAGATTGCGACCTTCTCCGAGAACAGTACAAAGTTGAAATCACCGAAGTGACTGTCACAACGGCGGATTCACGAAAGTTGTATTTTGGTCCTCCGAGTATGTGATTCTAGTGGTCTACGCTTTACCGACAGTAGCAATTCTCTTTCGTGTCTCATTCCTGCCAATACCTCATCATTTCTCATTGTTCTTGTTCATGGTACTTTATATATTCTATTTTAAGGGAAAAATTAGTGTTTTTAGGGTCGAATATTGTCTTATTACATCAAGGGACACATAAATCATTCATACAGCACACCATCTTCTACCATTTTCTCTTCATTAGCAGTTGCTTACTGTTCTTAGTTGCATTGGAATTGTTTTGGATATACATAGAATATTTTCCTTTTGTACCAAAAACTACAAGAAACGCTTAAATTTTTCATATGGCATTCCCCATTATTGTTTGCTCCCTATTTACCCCTTCCTTTTCTAGTTGCTATACAGTCTGAGTTACAAGTAAATGCTGTGTCAACGCTAAGCACATGAGTGCATTCTGCCAGTGATCAATTAAAAATCGAGTCAGATAATTTTTTTATGATACAACAAACACTTGTATTCGCAAAAAAACGCAATTATTAATAATCGAGAAGTGTCAAGTCGGGAGATTGTGCTGACTAGTGGTCTTCATAAACGTCATTTAAGTATGTTTACACAGTAACTGCATTATGCGCTCTTGTTCCATCTTGATACATCCTCCTGCCTTGACGCAACATAAGTAGTAGTATGAATAAATAAACCAGGAATGTTATGTAAATAAAGTTAGCAGCAGTTCCAGTAGGTAAATTACAACAACGTACGTACCACCATAATTTCTAGCTGTGAAACTCTAAACATGTTCCGATCCCTACCCTACATCAAAGCAGCATGATTCCGATAGTGTTAACCTACATTGTAATACGCAGATCACTACTACGGTATTAAAATTCAACAAATGACAAACGAGAACTCAAACACTAATCAATTATGATTAGTATTACCAGAAGGTATAAAAGGGAGGATCATTTATACCTGTTAGTCGAAAGACAGTTCTTACCTCAAACGACAACTTTTCAAGCGCACAGATGTGTCCCGAACGTCACGCGTACTCCCCCTAATTGGATATTTGGCCACCACTAATGGTGCTGTAACTTTTGTAGAGAGTATTATTTGGTTCTCTCTTCGTTCAGTTCAATATCTCTCAATTGGATGAATTTTCCAACATGTTTTGCAAACTTTTCACGGACGGGACATCTGGTTTCCTGGAAGCGTGCCATTTATTGTGCGACGCTGATATTTTACACAAAATGACCTAAAAAAGTTTAAAACTTAAGTTGCACTATTTTAAATCAAATAGTGCAATAGTTTGTCTTATTGTAAATTATCATGAAACTTCTGTTCTAAAAGAATATTTTGTACTTTTCGGTTATCTTAGTTAATCACCGTACTAGTAAAAAGTTGACAACAAAACCCTTTAGAGTAAACTAGCTGAATCCGTGGCCTTCGCCCCACGTGTTTTCTAACTTTAAACCGTTCCGTTGTCGCCCTATCGGACAGTTACATAAACATTCGCTCAAAATAATAAACAAACTGTGCCGAGATGTAAGCCCGTCGTCGCATAAAGTTCAAACAGTTCCAGATTTAATATATAGTAAATGTTCCAATGTTTATTATACATATATACACAACACGCACGCGCACTCGCAAGCGCACGCGCAAAGGCCCGCGCCCGCGCACTAGCACAAGCACGCACACTTACACGCAACGCACACACGTATACGTATTTACATAAATAAACCTTTGGCCCTCGCATCAGCTGGATCATCAAAGTTACATAAATATGAGAGTTAAAATTTTAAAAAATCATTTTGAGCCGCCGTTTAGAAAATTCGGTTTACTTAAAAAATGTGCCTAGTTTCCGCTTACGGTTTTTGTTTATTTTTTTTTAAAGAATCATGAAGCCTTGCGTGAGCACGACTCCATGATTCCCATCCCACCCCCTCACCCGGGCTCAGCACACTAAGTGCTATTCACCGGTCTAACATGCCCCACCCCTGAAAGACATGCAATCCAACATACACACCACACACACCATCCATGGACACGCCGGATTTAACTTATTCAGGAAAATTTCCGACGGGCAGTGGACTCCAACCTACTGCCATTGGGAGTCTAGTTTCAAAACCTGGGACTTTAACCACTAGACCACCCGCCGGCCCTGTTTGTTATTGAAAGTTTATTTTGTTGCTGAATTTTGGATGTATTTTTCCATGCGTTCGGGTGATATAAACAAAAAAATATTAAAATAAATAAATAAAATAAAATGGTAAGGAAGTGGCTCTGAATTAGTGCCTATTTTTTGAAGTAACGTTGCTGTTCCTACAGCAATAAAGATTGTAGCAATTTTTTCTGTGATTTTGGTTTAATATTATTAGAATTCTTTATTATTAAAAGAAATTATATGAAATTGGTTTATACTTTATACAGTACTCGCCTCATAAATACCCGTAAAAAATAAAAATAAATAAATGATATAAAATTGGCATGGGAAAGGTCCCGTATTAGTGCCTTTTTTCTGACGTTACGCCACTGTTCGTACAGCAATATTCTAATTAGTACTTACGTAAATATTCATTTTGCCAAATTTAGTAGGCAGGTATAATATTATTATTATAACATATTAATCGAGTGTGCATCGCAAGTTAATAAAAAACTGGCGAGCTCTGTCGGCATCAGGTCCGTGTTTTATTTGTTCACTGTAAATTCACTTCGACCATTCTTATTGGAATAATAAGAAGTTATAAACGCTGTTCCTATGAAAATGTTTGCGTATTGAATTTAATATAGTATATAGATTTCTAACTTATCAGTAATTCTTTATTTGTCCAATTATTGCTTTTACTTTTCATATCTCAAGGAATGATGTCAGTTATATGACATGTTGCAAGCACATTTTTGCGCACTTGAAGTGCTTAGTTACTGAGATCTGCAGCATACGTCCGCTCGCTAGACACCACCCACTCACCCAAGCATACCCTGTAAATCCATTGGTTAATCAATATCTGAAACTGTAGTGGGCTAGCAGCCATAAGCACATGCAAATATGCGCCCTATATACATACATATAATCGAACCGTGCAGACCTAGCTTGTTTTTAATACAATATACAGCTAATGCAAGCTATTGAAACTATTGAAAATATAATAGCGTGTCAGAGATTGCCGATTGTAAAAAGTAATATAAGTAAAATACTAGTGTTATTCATGTAAGCATGTTGATTGAATTTAACTAGTATTACTACACCTGCTTTTTCTTCCACAACTCACATTTCAATTAACTTTAATACTTTATTATTGTCTGTTAAAGGAATTTGAGAAGCTAAAACACGAATCACCAACTTTTATAAAGTTTGACAACTTTGTTGTTGTTTGTGTTTGTGCCATATTCGTGGGCAAAATCCACATAAGTTTGGCCTATGTACATTTAATTAGTTTCTGTTTAAAACTATTTATAATATACATTAAAGTACTAGTAAAAAAGTACAACTAAAACTTAATTAAAAGTTAATGAAAGCAAAACGTTGTTTTTGCAGATTTAACTTTGCTTAAGCAGCATTTAATATTGAAAAATTATATAAAATTACAATTTGTTTGATGGAATTTGCTCCTAATTTTGAGTGCAGAACATGCATCTTTGAATCGCTTGGATATACTTAATGCAATTAAATTTAGCCGAACTGGCGTTTTTATCTTTTCTTTTTTATTTTCTGTGCAAACATAGTAGTGAAAACAAAGGTCACAGCTAGAACAAACTTGTGCGAATCGAGTCGGGCTTCTCTAATGAAATTTGTTCATGTTCGAATTTCGTTTGTGAAAAAATGCTTTCGAATACGAAGGCTTTTACTTATGGTCGTATTTGGTGTTTTTCTATTTTACAAAATCTCCATAATACATTTCTTTGCATTTTATAGATAACCAAATCTAGGCAGTAATGAGAAAAGATGAGCGCAATAAAAATTTGGTGCAAGTCCCGTCACTAGCTAAACGCGTAGGCTACTAACTATCCCACGCTATTTTTGTAACTTCTTTTAATTTTTTTTTTATCTACAACTAAAGGACTTATTATGTCATTCATTTGCGTTAGGTAACGCAGTTCATTATCGCACTAATGTAAGATGCATTCATTACCCAACTCATTTTATTTACACATACAAAACTCTAGCTTTGTTTATAATAAAACAGGCTGGTTGCCATAGTATTGCACAAATCGAAACTATCTTGTTCCTTTGACTGTAAAACAAAAGCATTCTGAAAGTGACTTGACATTTGCAAATAACTTAATGTGAAATATCATTTCAAGCAGAAAATTCGATTTTAACAAATTTTAAGCAGTCGTAATTAAAATTTTGTCACACGTGGGATATTGCATTATTATGGCACTCGTTTGTTACTTTCAAACTTGTTTTATAATAACGTCTCTATCCCACTAGTAACGTAAATAACTATTAAACAATTTTATAAGAAAATTAGGTGATTTTAACTACGCCTATCAATGAGCTCTATTTTTCTTCATCTTTCTAATTTTTCAAATAAAGTATTTATAGCGGTTTTTTGCCCGAAGTCCGAAGCGCATTTAATCTGCCGTGGGCGGTTACTGTGCTCCTATGCGGCTCAAGTTACCGTAGCTTACTGCTATTATACGGTATGCGACATTGTATTGCACAGACTGTCGCAAGTTAAAATCACCACTGGGTGTTACCTTTTTTGATTCTTCTTTTCTTGCCTTAATTTTTGTTAAAACAATGTTATTCATTCATTTATTGGCGCGAGAATATTTAAAACGAAAAAAGTTTGAGAAAATACCAGCGACCTGCTTCGTCCATTTTTTGGTATTATATTAGTTTTATGTTATTGAAAGAAATTATATAAAATTGTGTTATATTTTATACCCACCTCATAAATACCTTAGGAAAATTAAGATATAATGAAAAAAAAGGGGGGGATTGTGCCCCTCAGAAGCGATGCCCTTATGCGATATTCTGTAATACGCAAGGCGTCAGCGATAGATGCTGCACTTAATATGAAAGACGAAAAGACGTAAGATAAAAAATAAACCATTAAATAAAAAAAACTATACCAAAGCACATTTAAACAATTATTTAAAGCGAAGCTTAATGCGCAGCATAAATATTTATTTATTGCGAGTATAGATTTAGTTACTACAATATATTGTTCTGTGCTTATGTATAACTAGCTAATACCAGCGTGCGTTGCTACGCCTCAATAAATAAAATAGTGCGTGCCACCTATCGGGTCCATTTTTTGTAAAAATATTTTTTTCTACGTAACTAACATATATCCTGAATTTGAGCGAAATCAGACAATAAACACACATTTTCGTAAATATCGCCAGCGCCACCTAGCGGATCAATTTTTTGTAAAAAAAAAAAGTATTCAAAAACCTTCCTCTCCTCAAAACACACTTTCTGTCAAAGTTTGAGCTCAATCGGCAGAGTAGTTTCGGAATCTATAGGGAACATACACACAAACATTCAATTTTATAGATATAGATATGTAATATTTTAGTCACAAAGTGGAAACCAAAGTTCAAACCAAAACGATACAAAATCAAGCTTGATTTTGTAAAATTTATTTCACATTGTTCAGGAACAGTTTTTGATTATAGAAAGAAATTATATGAATGTGTGTTATATTTTATACCCATCTCATAAATGTCTTTAAAAAATTAAAAATTAAAAATAAAGAAAGGGAAGTAGAGACGGTCAAATTGTGCCCCTCTGTAGCGATATTCGGAAATACGCAAGGCATTAGATCTCTTGATGAATAGATTTAGTTACTACAATATATTATTTTGTGCTTCCCGCTCGATGTTCCGAGCGAGTAAATACATTTTTTTATTGCCACCAAAAACTGCGCTGGCCGACTGCACAGCGATTAATGCGAATATACGCCTTATATAATCGACGCGTATACATGCGGCTTGTAGTAGTGGGGGCCCAGCGCCAGTAAAATGTAAACGAAGCAGGTGGAGGGGATCCGGATTTAATATACAGCGATAGTCACAATATGTGAAACAAAGTTCGAGTCAGAATGATACAACATGAACCTTGATTTTGTTAAATTTATTTCAGTTTTTTCAGGAACACCTTAGCAATGACATGACGTTTTTTTTTTCATTGCTTCTATGTTGATTTTTGTATGCCCTTTAAAAACGCTTTTAGAAACACGGTGTTGAATTACTACAAACATATTTTTTGCTATGAGATAAAAAAGTAAATGACTTTTTAACGACTTTCTTTCCTTCATTTTACTGGCATATCGGTGGGTTAAAATCAGGAAGTATTAAAAATTAACGAATTAAGCTGTTTTTTCAGTAACTTTTCAGTATAACTATCTACAGCGCACAATTATACATATATTCATTTTTAAAATCAAAGTTCAGTTTACTGTTTATTTTTGTGTATGTTGTCATGGTGGCGCACTGGGACTGGTACTCTAGCTTATTAAATGGCGCCGAAAAACCGATTTCCAATCCGACATAAAAAAAAAACAAAAGTCGGACCAAGAGTGCTTATAAGGAGTAGAATGAAATGTATAAAAGTTGCATGCATATCAGCCTCCTACTACGAATCTGTTAAAACGATTCAACCCTATTATAGATTTATGCTGACTAAAGAACGCAACTGGTGACCTAAATTCGTTTTCGTATTAGCTAAATTGTGAGGAAACAAAGTTAAACTAAAGTAACAAAGATTTGATGTCGTCGATCTGATAACCGCGCAGATGGGAGCTTTCTTGTACGTCCTTTTAAAGTAGCAAGTTTTAAAAACCTATCCAACTACTTATATTTTCTGTTTGCAGGAATAAAGAAATTTGTGAATTCTGCGGAGGTTAAAACTTTACGTGGGAAAAAGGCAAAGTTGTCGTTGCTTTTGTATCGGTGTGAACCGAATTCTCAAAGGACACATTCGAACCGACAGCCTTTTATTCCGGATTTTACAAAAGCAATTCTGCGCTGAAAAGCAAACGTAGACCCAGTAGTTTAGCCGTGGCAATGAAAAGGTTTCATGCTATAGCTCAGTATTCGATGTGATATGTAATGTTAAATAATATCTTGATTTATATCAAACAAAAGTTTTAAATTCAATCATTTCAAATACACCTTTATAAACATATATTACACTATCAACATACGCGTGAATAATACTAAAATTATTTAACACCTTAAAAAGTTTCTGCCGATTATTTGTAATAACATTTAAGATTCAAACTCCAACAAATAACAAGATTTACATAAACAAATCATTTCAAAGAACAAAAAGAGTGCTCTCGGGCTAAAGCTTCAAAACAGCTATGGTCCGCGTAGAGACCGGGCCGGGGGCTTGCATGTCCTGGTGGTAGTTCTAGCAGAATGCTGCTTTGTTTGAGAATCAGCTTGCGGTACTGAGGCACTTCGCTAAGGTCTGATGTATCCGTTTTTTGCTCTTGAAAGGGGTGCTGAGTAGCAGATTTAACGGAAACTCGGGGAATTACCTTACATTATATACAGACAAAATACACGGAACAGCTAGACAGGACAAAGGACATGTGGGTTTGGTTGTCGGTTCCTAGTCTAATCATTTGAGTGACAGAAATCGAGTGATCCAAATCGAAGAACTGAGCCGATTTCTCCACCTCTAATGCTCATGCAGTTATGTTGCTTTGGACCGTTTGTTAGTTCGATCCAGAAGCAGATTTGGAGATCTTGGAGGAGCTGCAGGTTGCTTTATTTATTCTCCAGACTTTCGTGCAACTGCATCTTTGAGAATAAACTGATTTTCCTGTGCAAATGCGCGAAACGAAACGACAGCCGTTCTTCTTCTTCTTCTTCTGCTTATGGCGGTGGGGAAAGCCACGGCACGCAGGCCTAATTGGCCCATGTGCATCCACCGCTAGTTTAGGGATTTTTCTTATACTTAAGCTAAAGGCTGGTACCCTACTAATACAGGGTGGCCACTTTTCAGGAAAACAGGGAAAACCGGAAAAAGTCAGGGAATTTAGAATTTTTTACTTTGGTCAGGGAAATCAGGGAATTGTACCAATTTCAACGTAAAGTCAGTGAATTTCACGAAATAGTCAGTGAAAATTCTGTAAAATGCAATTATTAAAATATTTTTAGTTTTGCCTGCAAAACGAAAATTTTATCACCATGTTTATCAAATTTACATTTATTTCATTTAGTTTTTCCTTAAAGTTTAGATGTTGTATTTTGTTATGCTTGTTAAAAATTTTCCAATTGCTATAAAGTAATTTAAGTTAACTTTGCTAATTTTTTTTGGGTTACAAATTTTATTTAAAAAAAACAGTTGAAGTTGGCTTTTGTACCATAAAAATGAGTTAGGGAAAACTGAAGTTTATCAGTCAGGGAAATCAGGGAAAAGTCAAGGAATTTGAAAAGCAGTTTTAAGTGGCCACCCTGTAATAGAGATATCTTGTAATTCCCGTGACTCGAGAAGCGGGATGACTAGGTGTCGGTGCCTCAGTACCATTAGTCTGGGGCACTGGGTGATAAGATGGAGGGAAGATATTTCCTCTTCGCTGCAGAACCTGCACATGGGATCGTTTACTACTCCCATGGTGTTAAGCAACATATAATATAATTACTTCGACAGTTGCTTTAATTTTTAATGAAAATAATTTTATTTGAATATTGAAGCATGCGCAGCGGCGCATCAAGGATCATCGGGGACATAAATCAGTGAACCAAGTCAATTACTGCAAAACTAACGTTTGAACTCTTACGGCAAAGATGATTAAATATTTAATAAGTAGTGGAATAAGACAAACCTAGATTGTACTACTACCTGAAAGCCAATAATCAATTTATAACTTTTCTTACACCTTTGGAAGATAGATCTCCAGGCCCTTTTCCCTATAAAACGCTTTCCGCACTCAAAAATTGAAGAAGGTCATCCCCTGAACATCAAAGAGCCCACTAGCTTTCTCGCTCCGGCTTTATTGTAACTTCGTTTGTAACAATTCCAGAGAACCCGTCAAATACTTTGAATTTTGGATTCATTCCGAAGGTTTGACTTTACCGCTCGCCCGTGAATTACAAACTTTTATACCTTTGTAGTATTTTCCCGACAGACAACCAATCTGTTGTATTTGTATTTAATTCATAAGTTAAAAATTTTACCGTTCATCCGTGGATTACAAACTTTTATACGCTTGCAATATTTTCCTCGAGTTTCGTCAGAAACGTTGAATTTGTATTCAATGCGAAAATTAGAAACTTACCGCCCGTCCGATAATTAAAAGCTTTTATACGCTTGTAATATTTTCCCGAGAACCCGTCAAGCACTTTAAGTTTAGACGTAGACGAGATATTTTAGAAAATGTCACGTTTCAGCTTTGCTAAATACAGTAAATCTTCCTAATCTGGTAATATTGGAAACTGTAATGAGTTAGTAATATTTCCAGGCAATTCGTCACGTGGTTTGGAAGTTATTTAAAAAACTGACGCTACCGACAGGATTTTTATGCTAGTTAAAATATTGCAAAACTCGGAGTTCGCTAGTAATACTACTCAGAAAATGATAATTCTGAGCTTGTTTCAAATTCCGCTTTTGAGGTAATCACTGTTCTCTTAAATAATGCTTAGGGGGTTCACGTGTCTAGCCGTATTAAATTTACTTCCTGCTGTGTGATGAACAAAGCGAATTAAATATTGATAAATCTAATTCGTGTTTATTGTTTTATGGTAATTAGACGAGGAATGAATAAAAAGTGTCTTTACACTTATTTTGAAATAACTGAAATAGAAGACACTTGCATATTTAAAAATAAATTAGTTTTGGCGTCTAACTTGAAAACAAAAGAAGATAGCTAAAGTCCGTCTGGGCGCTATCGACATATACTCAATAAATTGGCCCATGACGTGTCGGTCAGTTTTTTTCTACCCTAAATAATAACCACGGTAGTCTGCAAAACAAATAAATTCAGCCCACCCTATACAACGTTTATGAAAATTAAGGTAATACAGTAACGATTATCTGTATATAAAATACTTAATTACTTTAACAATATTTATTTATTTTAACCTTATACGTATTTCGGCATGTTTACATGCCATTGTCAAAGGTTATATGAAAAAGTAAACAGTTAGTGTTGTTATAGCAATAGAACTTGGTGACTTGATCGCGGTAATCGTCTGCAGATGACTTGATTTCTTATTCGAAAATGTCCAGTAGAGGAGAATTTAAGAGATCAATTTGCTCATTCGAGTTTAAGTAAACCTGTGAACAAGTAGCCCAGGCATATAAAGTTTTTACCTTAAAAAAATTTGTTATGGCTACCTCCACTCTAGTTTTCAAATATTTGTGAATTTCAAAAGCTTCTAGTATACCTAATTTACATTTATCATCACAAAAGTGTAAACATTTTATGATGTTATTAGATGTCATTGAATGATTGTGTTCTAGTAAGTGTTTAGCGTAATTGGATTTATGTGGGTGTTTGTATTTGTAACAACGTACGTGTTGTTTATACCTAATATTAAAATTTCTAATTGTTTGGCCTATATAAACCGAACTACAATGCGAACAATTTAATTTGTAAATGCCTGATTTCAGCAAATCGTCTGTTTTTGATTTTGCATTAAACAAAGTGTTTAAGCTGTTTCTAGTTGTTTTAAAACTTACTTTATATTTATTTGAATTGTTTATAATTTTAGCAATTTTTTCTGATTTGTCACCAAAATATGGGATCGATGCATATTTAATTGTATCTAATGAAGTTAGGGTACTCGGATAAAGTTTTTGAATGGCTAATTTATAATCTTTTTCCTTAATTAATGTATCAATAAGTTTAGTATTATAACCATTACTGTATGCAATTTGTTTAATATTTGAAATTTCTCTATTATAATTAATTTCATCTAAAGGGACCGTTAAAGCACTATGTATCATGGACCTGTATGCTGCTAATTTATGTGTTTTATGATGACAAGAATCGTGTGGTACTGTAATGTCTGTTGGTGTAGGTTTTCTATAAACCGAGTACTCAAATTTATTAGTTGAATTAATTTTTATGTTTAAATCTAAAAAGTTATAAAGTTATACAGTATTTGTTAGACTTAAAATTTATATCAGGTTTTTGTTTAATAAAGGTTATTAACTTACTACCTATTACATTCTCTTCCATATCTATGTTAATTATTACAATGGCTAACGACCGCTTTACAAAACAGACTCTGAAGCTTCTCCATTAGAATTTAGCTCTTGCGGAAGTTCACAGACTATCAACTTAAATCCTTGCTTTGTAACAAATATCATTTTGAATGTCTGACAAATTTCATCAGCACCTCAACAGTTATAAAGCGGCGCTGCATTGTGATTGCGAACACAATTGAAACCATTCTGTTTTATGCCAACAACATTCTATTGTTCACTCGATATAACTTGTATAAAGATATCTGTCGGGCTAAATCGATACCACCGCAGAGTTGGTTGTTTATGGGTGCACCACTAAACACAACCATTGTAATGTCTTGGGTTAAACTCAAATCCAAAATTTATTGCGTTAAGGGAGAATAGAACGGTATAATCGGTTGCTTAAGATGAAATGAAACCCCATAGAACATAAAAGGAAAGGAATTATATAAATTTATCTGTCTATGAATTATACGAGGACGGAATGATAATTGGTTAGCCTCCACATATTATGTGGCGCTAGCATGTAAAATATTTATACATAATTTTAAAGTTCCATCTTTTAGTTAGACAACACTGAAAATATAGAGGCCTCTGTCAAATAGTTTGTTGTTAGCAGCCGTTTAGAGAAAGCGTGTTTTGTGTTTTTGTAACAATGAAATTTATTGAGCATCGTGCTGTTATTAAATTTTTGCATTTAAAAGGCTTAAAAAGTGCAGAAATTTTTGAAGAGATGCAAAGTATATTGGATGGAAGTGGTCCGTCATATGCGACCGTAAAAACTGGGCTGGCTGCGTTCAAACAGGGTCGTACATGCATCCAAGATTAACACCGTTCTGGACACCTAAGAAGTGTCACTACAACAGAAATGGTCAGCAAAATCCAGAATATGGTTTTGAAAGACAGACGACTAAAATTGGCTAATGTTGTGAGCATCTCAAAAGAGCGAGTGTTCAATATTTTAACCCAAGAATTTGGTATGAAAAAGCTGTCCCCGGGATGGGTGCCGCGTTTGCTTACACTCGACCAAAAACGTGTGCGAATGCAGATTTCCCAAGAGTGTCTGGACCGTTTTACGAAGAATACCACTGATTCTGTGCGTCGATTTGTCACCACCGATGAAACCTAGGTCCACTACTATACGCCAGAAACGAAACTGCAATCAAAGCAATGGACAGAACCTGGTGGCTCGGCTCCAAAGAAAGCGAAGACCTTCAAATCAGCTGGCAAGGTCATGGCATCAGTGTTCTGGGATGCAAAAGGGATTTTGATGATTGATTATCTTCTAAAAGGAAAAACGATAAATGGCGAATACTACGCTACCTTTTTGGACAGCTACGCCAAAATATTCATCAAAAAAGGCCTGGTTTATCGCGTAAAAAAATATTTTTCACCAAGATAATGCTCGTCCTCACACTGTGTTACTGCCATGGCTAAAATCAACGAATTGAAGTACAATTTGCTTCTACACGCACCGTATACGCCGGATTTGGCTCCTTCTGACTTCCACTTATTTCCTAAGTTGAAAATGTTCCTACGTGGACAGAGATTTTCATCCGATGAAGAGATCAAGACCGCTGTTGACGTCGATTTTGCAGGTCTTGAGGAAAACACGTTCCGTGATGGGATCAAAGCCTTAGTTAGAGCATCGTTGGACAAAATGTATTCAACTTTCAGGAAATTATGTTGAAAAATAAAAATGATTTTGAAAACATAAAATCGGTCTATTATTGCTAGGCTAAACAATTATCATCCCGCCCTCGTAGTTTTGGTGATTTTTACCATTTTGGCCGTACTGCACGCCTGCTTCTAATCTAAATTTAAAGAAAAACCTTTATAACTTAAGCAGTTAGAAATTGTAATATGTTTAATACTTCAAGAAAACTAAGGTGTGAATTCTTGGGTGAACATCATGATGATTGGTCAAATTGTTTTTGATATTATCCAAAAATGCTTCCCTGGAGAGTTGCAGCCCATCAAAATCGCAGAAAAAAAAAACAGAAATATCGCAATTACTTACAAGATTTAGGTTATTACAGTTATTAAACATGCCAAGCGCTTTTAGACCCACTATAAAGATAATTTGATGCTCTGCAATTAGCTGGAGAGTAGGTCCAAACACTTGTACCAAATTTTTAAAAGTCTAACTCAAACCATTTTGAAGTAATTGCGATTCTTCTGTTTTGCTTCTGCGACTTTGGTGGGTTGTAACTCTGTAGGGAACCATTTTTGAACAACTTCTTCGGTCAATCTGCGTGATTTTCAGCACAGAAGTCCCACCTGTTTCAACTTTTAGTGGTGAAAGGCCCCCGTTATCAGAACCCACATACTGACGGGTCTATTATATAAGCCCCATTTTTGTTTGCACAGGTACCCGACACAGTGTTCAATGCATATAAATAAAGTCAGGTTTACAGCAGGTGTTTGGGTTATGGAAAGCCTGTGCGCTTATGTTTCGTATTTATTTACAAATCAAAATCGGCGCGGGCGGAACATCCGCGGTCCTCGCACTACACCTACCAGCGCTGGCTTAAAAATTATGAAATATGATTTATTGTCTATAGAAGTAATTGGTCGCATGAATGCAAGAAGTTGAACTTCAAGACCAAGGACGGCGCCGGGTTATTCCCACCAGGAACAACAATAAAAAGCTTCTAAGTGAAAATAAATAAATCCAAATTTGTGTCAAATATCAGATTAACGAATTAAGACAGATCAGTTTTGCGACTGTACAGTGTACAATAGTTATGTTCAATATTACAATAAAACTTTGAGCCTGAGTTGTTGAAGGTAGAATAGCCACGTGACTTCAGAAAACTCGGTTCTACTAAACTAATTTAGATAAAAATTACACAACTTGTAGCAACTTATTCGGGATGATTTTATATCAAATTTGAACATATAACTCAAAAGCGATCATCAGTTATTCAAGAAAAGCTTAGAGGTCATCTTCCATCTCTTGTAACTCTCCAAGAAAGCATTTTTAACATGGTTATCGAACTTTTTTGTCCTATTTTTAAACGTACAATATGCTCCTTTCCTAGGGAACAGGAGTTTCCGAACACTTTGTGTACATTATGCTCCTATTTTCTTATACAGAATATAATTCATACAGATCAAAAAGAAACACAGCGTAATATAAACGCGTTTATCATTTTAGGAAACAAAAGAATTTAAGGAAAGCATACCACAGTATACTTATTCATACAGTAGCGAAAGTAAATGTCATTTATGGTAATTATAGCACCAAGCGGCGAACAAGTTACACTAAAGTCTGGCAGCTAACGGTAGTAGTGTTTCTCTGCTTTTTGAACGTTATAAGAACAATTTTCAAGTTGTTTGCCAGTGTTTTTATAAAAATTTGATTAGTGATATACCAATCTTGAGAGTCTCAAAAGGGAGCGCATGTTCCGTCGTAAACTGCGAAAACAAGAAAGGAAAGAATCGTAACCTTAGTTTTTTTACATTTCCCAAAAATCCAAAAAGGTAATAAATTCTGATAAATATTAATACATTAAAGTTTAACTTTCTCGTCGTTTTAGATCAAAACAGGGGGTTGTAAACTGTAGACGTGAAGATTAACGTGAAAAGGAGGTTGGATATTTGAATAAATACTGCACTTTGTGTACGCTGCATTTTGAAGATTCGCAGTTTATAAATGTTAATAAATCATATTACTGGCATTTTCTTTGTATTATTTAAAAACCATTATATAATGTAGCTCG
Organism: Ctenicera cuprea; assembly: GCA_958336395.1. Lineage (NCBI taxonomy): Eukaryota > Metazoa > Arthropoda > Insecta > Coleoptera > Elateridae > Ctenicera > Ctenicera cuprea. The sequence continues at coordinate 18,776,386 of OY284494.1, forward strand.
TAATTTTTCTGTTTTGCTTATTAAAAATATGGTAACAACAACGAACTGGATTGGAATTTAAAACCCGCCATAATTTAAACGATAGTTTAACCTGTCGACCGCTTGGAGCGCCACTAGTTACAGCTTACCAGGCGTTATACTCGTCGCCTCCTAGCGTATTTTAAAATACAAACTACTGCTGAATGAATTAGTAACATGTCTAACATCTCGTAACAGCTATTTATAATTTTTTAAAGTATTTATAAAAACGTGGGGCGTAGTCCACGTGTTCTGCTAAAAATAATTATTGCACAGACAAATAATTCAATAAATTCACGTCGTGATATACAGGTTTATTCAAAAGTAAGTAATAAAATACGCATTTCTGTGGCGCGTTGGATTTTGAAAAAATCAATTTAAGTGTCCGAGCATTTTTTCAAAAACCAACGCGCTTCAGTAATACAAATTTAATTCTTTACTTCTGAAAAACCCTATATATTATTACACTTTCATTAGAAACACATGTTTGCTTTTTTACACCTACCAACTATAAATTGCCAACATGTTATTTATATGTCCTTTATTATTCTCTCTTGCCTTAACAGAATAGCATCATTTTGAGTTTAGTTGAAAAGTACTGGCACAATACTTGAAATTTTAGTTGAAGGACTAAAAAGCTTTTGTGTTCAATGTAAAATGAAGTTCGAGTACACTTGAGATGTAAGTGCACTTTCTACAAGCACTACGTGAACAGTTTCCTGCTAACACGAATATAAGGTAAACATTATTTTTTTAAATGAAACAATTATGTATTCTAGTTGATGTAAGCTTTAAAAGAGATGTATTATTTTACGTAAATTAAAGCTTGTAAACTTTTAATTGTTCTAATATTTTCTGTTTATATTTGCGACTTTACTTATTAGTCGGGTCTGAAATAGGTTTTCGCTTGCACGGTTTGTTAAAATTGAACAACCACTTGTGATCGATAAATAATTAGTTTATAAGAGATACTTTTTTCAGGTGCTTGGACGTTATTAGTCAACTTATAAAAAGGATATGGCAAAAACTCTTATTATAACTAGAGTTGGACAAATATGCTGTAAAGATAGTCCATATGTGCATATGTGTCGCATAAAACCGTCAATATATGCACTAAAATATGCCGCATAAAACCTTCAATATATGCAAGAATATGCAGTAACCTTTTGCGATATGCACTAAAAAAAATTAGTTTGTTTATTTAGTGCCTAATATGAAAATCTGATGTTTATTTGAATCTGCAGTTTAATACTAGTAATTATTATATGAGTTAAAGCACGTTTTGCGTCAAATGTAATTTTTCGTTGAAAGAAAAAGATAAATACAATTAATGATTTTCATTATTTTTAGTTACAAACACTCAACATTCAAAAAATCAAAAGGGCTTACATAATATAGAAACGCATTATTATTTTCAGTTAAAACTGCATTTTTATTTGCATATACAAAAATACAGGTAGAAGTAAAATCAATAAATAACACAACCTATTTATTACAATAAATAATCATGTGCTTTTCAATGGTGTCAACGAGAAAATTGTGCCGCTTATCTTCCAATATATTTTTGTAGCTGGAAAAACTTCTTTCTACATCACAAGAAGTTGCTTAAGAAATCTCTATTTAAAATACCTTTTATGGAATTCAGAGTTGAAAGTCCGCTGTGTTTCTGAATTAAATCGTCTATTTTGCTGCTAACTTTTTTGCATATTTTATTTTTATTTTTATTCAAAATTGAATGAAATTTTTCGATTAATTCTAAAGATTCAGTGAGAAATATCTTGACAATCTGCTATAGACTGAGCAGAAGTTGAATCAAAGGTGTTAACAACATTTTTAAATTCACTGTAATTTTCACAATAAAATAGAGCAGCTTCTATCCACGTTCCCCACCTGGTGAGAATTGGTTGTGGAGGTAAGGCATAGATTATTAATCTATAGGTAAGGGCACATCTTTAAGCAAGTCTTTGTCAACTTCGACGCGAAGTGGTGATTTTAAAAATACCTTTTTTCCGTTATTAATTAATTTATTGACTAAAGGAAACTCAGTTCTAACCACTTCGGCCACCCTATTCGTCGCATGGGCCAAACAAGTTACATGAATTAAATTTGGGAAAAAGATTTTTAAATTTTGACCTGCTTTTACCATGTATGCGGCACCATCAGTCACCATGTATAAAATCCTTTCTGGTGGTATTTGATTTGGCAAATAAAGCAACGAAAGGGTTTCATTGACAAAACCTGAAATTGTCAAATTGTTGGTTTTTTCTAGCTGTTTAACAGCAATTAAATAACTGGAAGAAGGACTGCTGTTTAAAACACCTACAATAAAATTAGCTACTGCTATCTTCTTTTAGCATCGGTGGTTTCGTCAACACTAAATCAAATACAATTATTCGAGACAACGTTACTTATTTTTTGAAGATTTTCTTCGTATCACTTTGGAATGCACGTTCTGGAAGCTGTTCTCCGGGAAACGACGTTTTGTTTTGTATATTTTTCTAAGAAATTTCTAAATTCGGGAACGTCCATGTTATTTAATGGAATATTGCATGAAACCATCATTCTACACAAATCGTCGTTGAAATTGTTGACATTCTTATTTAAGCAGTTCAGCAATAATTGTTGTTTTGGCTCGTTTGTATTATTATTTCTTTTTTGATGCGGACCGGTGGCTACGTGCTGATCAAGTTGAAACTTTTTATTAACGTTTATCTGTAAAAACAATACTTAAGTACAATTTACTACAGCTTACACAAAGGAAAATAATTGAATGTGGCCTGTGCCATATCCTTTGCAATATCACAAAAAAAACTTTCTAATTTTATTCTTGAATTGTTTGCTTAATTACAAAATAAAATAACAAATTAGTATTAAATTTTTAACTCCCTGTTTTGGCTTGTTTGAAGTTTTTTAACTTTAAACAGAGTAAACAGCTTTGTTTAATTCAAAATTAAAATAAACGGATTAATACCTCTTTTTCACAGATGACGCACAACACAACACTTCCATGGTATTTAAAACATGTATACGGCTTCAACCACTTCTTAATTAAATCGTTTTTTGAACTAGCAACTTTAGGACAATTACACTTTGCGGCTCTCTGTCAAGGCAACAAATGAACTAGTCAAGCACTAAAATTATAAATAACTATGTCTAAGAATAAGTATAAGAAAAATTTCCAAATATTATTTTCAAAGAAATTTGTACCTAAGGAATAAGACCTACCCAAATAATACAACCTTTGTCAGTTAATCCTTTATTTCCTCTATCCCTACTTGGAAATTTAGAAAGTGCAAGTCTAGGGTTCATGTGGTTTCACTAGAAGAAATTGTGCAATTTCTTCTAAGAACTACGAATATTTTATTTGATAATTTATTTGAAATTTTATTTTTTTTTGCTAGAATATGCATTTTCATGCCATTAAAAGCTAAAATATGCACTAATATATGCCGTATGCCGTAAAGTTGTAATATATGCCAAATATGCAAAATAAAATTTACTTTTTATGCCTCTAAACATCACGAAACGTGTATATACGAAAAATTAACATTTTATGATCACTAGGAAAAAAGATGCAAATATGCATTTGGCCAGCTCTAATTATAACAGAGCATTATTTGTTTCACGGTAATTTAATGTTGCAATTGCCCCTAAATATTGTGTTTCAATAATACTGCAGTCAGTAGTCATAAAAACATTTCTTTGTGAATTTAAATTTTACCTTTTGTAAGATGAGTGACTTTAAAAAGTATATACAATACCGGGGTACATAGGCCAAGGGTACCACTAGTAGTAAATAAAGCACGTATTAATTCATGAGGATGCTTTATTGAATATCTTCGTGCAATGTTCCATCGTATTTTCCTATTTTATCTCCCAAAAGCTTTACTTAATTTATCTAAAACGTACATGACATGCACTGAATGATTAGCGAATGCAGTTAAGCCATCGCATGCTTGAACTTCAAAAGTGGCATTAGCGAGCTGCACAAGATTATCGAGCAACAGTTTCTGTCGTGAGTAATAAAGTTAAACATCTTTAGGATTTAATTACTTTAATTCTTGTTAACACTATGCGACTAACATTTTCTTTAATTGTCACTGTGTCTTAGAGCAAAATTTAAATTAGCTTTGCTCTTTTACGAAAGTCGACAAAAGTGTGCAGCATAAATACTTTACGTTCTAGACTAATGTAGCTCAATTTATTTCACTATCTCAAGATTATATTATAAAATATAAGTTTAACAAACGCAATTTATAAACGACATGTAATCTTAGAGTTTTAAAAAGTTCGGATGTATTTCATATACCTATTCAATTTTGTTGTTTACGTAATGTTTTTGATAAGAGAGAAAGTTTACAGCACAAAAGGAACAAGAAGAAGATATAAAGGAGAAAGTAGAAAGACAGTAAAAAAGACTAACTACAGCAATGCTGTCTGGCCGTACTAGTGTTTCACGAACTTCTTATTCTTGTTTTGCTTTTTCTTGTTTTTGTCTTGTTCTTGCTGCAAGAACAAGAACAAGAAGTAGGTGTGCAATAAACAAGATAAGACAAGACTAGCTGGAGCAAGAATAAGATTTCTTGTCAAGACGTTTGCAAGAAACAAGATTTCTTGTTTTGCGTAGATACATAAAACAAAAGTTTTAAAACGCGGCTTTTAACACTTCTGGAACTGGGGTGTGTGAAAACAAAATGATACTCTAGTGCAAAATAATAATTTATAAGTTTTGTTGCAATGTAATATGAGCGACAAATGAGCTATTTTCATAATAAACCCATGATTAGGCAATAGGATAGCCCCTGCCAATTAAAAAATGATCAAACACAATTTGTAGGTAGGTTCCAATCTGATCAATAAATTCAAAGCCAGTAAATTGTTCTACATTTAATATAGATAACTTCTATTAAGCAGTGCGTTTCCAATCAAGTGCAAAAATCGGTAATATCAAAACCAAGTTTTTTCGTAAACATTTTAGCTGTCATTTCTGGACAATAAAACCATGGGGAAACCGAAGCAGATGTAAAAGTCCAAAACTGACCGTTCAAAAAATAAATAAATAACGTTTTCTTTTGGTATTTGTTTAATATGTGCTTCATTTAGAACGCACCGATAAAATACAAAAATTAAATTGTTAATGCAAAGAAACCAAATAAAATATATGCAAGTATGGTATGTATGTTAGTCTACTAACTACTAAACGCGCTAACAAAATATAAAAGTTTCTTAGTCAGTACTACGCGGTACAAAGGCGTTTAGGGAGTAGGCGCACGCGACAGGAAGCCGGCGCAGCTTTATCGAGACTCGATAGCTCGGGGAATCCCCCAACTAGCAAGAACAAGAAATAAGCAAGATTCTTGCTAGAAAGACAAGAATTAAACTAACAAAAAATTTGCAAAAGAAGAAATTGTTTTACTTCTTGTTTTGCTGAGCAAGACAAGACAAGAAGTTGCGGAGCAAGACAAGAAATCGTGCTTTGTGCATCACTAGGCGGTACGATCCTAACCCATTACTGGAATTTCTTTGCAGCTATTGGGCATGGGATGGGCCTGGCGTAAACCGGGATTGGCATAAATGCTGGTTCCTTGTCCCCAGGACATGTCTTATTGTATTCAGAAATTGAAATTTTAGCTCATTCCCAGCTCTATGTGCTTACAAAATTAAAAAAATTCGCGTTGCCAATTTTTCTAAAAATTTTGCAATATCTTAAAATTATTTTTCACTTCATAGCTTTTATCTTTTAGAACATTTTTGTTTATAGTAACATTTTATTTCTATGAAACTATTACAATGGAAAATTTGAACCCGAACCCTCAACTTGTTTTTGAGTAATAAGGCGCTGAATTCAAAACCTTCAAAAAATCGTAGCTGTAGCTACTTGAAGCTAGAAAGTTCGAAATAGAAGAGTTAGGTTTGCTTCAAGGTCTTTTTTAAGGTTTTCGTTTCAGATTTAGAAATTTCGTTTTTGGAAAGAAGTGCTATAGGAAGAACATATCGTAGCTTTTGCTTCCGGTTTTGGATTTCTTTCGAAATCTTCTTCCTTCGATGAATTTTTGATATACCTCTACATTACAAAGCGAATTGAAATTGAAGTAGCCTTTTGGGAGTTATGGAGCGCACATACCCACCCACTAACAGACATTTTTTTAAACACGCTATTTTGTGTTCCTGCTAGTCCAAAACATGTATTTCTGTCAAAGTCTTGATTTCGAAAATTTGCTTGAAATCAATACTTCCCTATACTGAAAGTATGGGAGAGTAAAAATTGGAAACTATTAAAAATGGATTAGACATTCTTAAAAAAAAACTTTACTTAAAGTGGTATTGCGAGAACGCTATTAACGTTAATGTTAGTTTAATGAATTTAATTGATACATGCAGTTGTTATTATCTCGAAAGATCTTTCGTTATGTTTTTTAAAATCGATGAAAATGAGTTCCTAATTACTGCTACAACTACAATGCATTATGACATATCACCTGAAATTCAGGTGTAGTTTTCTTAGTAAATTGCTACCTGTGCTGTGATCCAAAAAATATACATTTGGATATTATATTTAGTTTCAGGCAATATGTAGAAATACCTGTAAGAATAACTCTATATCTTATTTGAATTACCGAGCTCAAAGCTATCAACAGTTATTCAAAAAAATCTGCATTGTACAGATAATGTTCAACCGCCTGTAACTCTCCAGGGAAGCATTTTTAGAAACATGTTTATAAAACCTTTTAGTTTTATTGTTGAACGTCCAATATGCATATCCGATAGGGGAGAGGAATTTCCGAAAACCCCGTATAAAGGAAAATGATGTAATTGATCATATAAGTATTTAAAACTGTTAACAAAATCTTCGTCAGTATGCAGGGAAAACATATTCTTAGAAAACAAATTAAGATGAGAAGAACAACTTTTTGACTGTTATTTGTTTTTCGATTTTAAGAGTTTGAAATTACCTAAAATTGTATGCCACACTGGCCATGATACCTCTTTAGATAAAAAAGTTATAGGCCTGGTCAGTTTTAGGTGGCAAACCAAGTGTACTAAATCCAGATCCCTTCCACCTGTCTCAACTTTTTGTAGTAAGGGGTAACCAGTAATACAAACCACATATTTACGCGCACATTACATAAAGCTTGTATTTATTTGTACAGCAAGCCGAAACAGTTTCAGATGAAAATAGGCTCGCATAATTTACAATAGATGTTAGAGTTATTGCGAAGCTGTCTGTTTACATCTCGGATCGCCATATGCAAACGAGCCAGCGATGTAGCAGGTTCTGGAATACAACTTACGTAATGTTTCATTCAGTGGTGCAGTCTAACTTGTTTCTAATGGTGGCTTATAAAATTGACTTTTACAAAATAATAATGTAGAAATGAATTTATTTCTAAAACTTCCGTTACATACGTTATACGACCAATATTTAATAATAAGAAAAATAAAATTTGATTAATATTAAAGCAACACCCATCCGCCCTACTCAAATAAGTAACATAGACAGTGAAGTAATAATCTAATAAACACAAAAAACAGATAGTTTTATTTATAACAGTACACTATGATGACAGCGCAATGGGTGGTAAACTACATGAAGATTGGGAACGAAAAAACATTACAAGCAACTTTTTATACATTCCAATGCGTAGCGTCTAACTTGGCTTTTATTTGTGGGGGCCAATTTTGGTTTACAGCGACAACGCAACGCCCCTAAAAAGTCCTACAACGAATTGAAAGGAAAACAATGATAGAAAAAACAAGGTCGGAAATTTGTTTGCTCATTTTATTTCTAGGTTTCCAGATTTACACGGTTTTTGCAAAATTTAGGCCACTTTAGTAAGCACTTGTGCCTCAGGGAACCAATTAATAATAAAACAGTAGATAATAAAAGTACTATTTAAGTCAAATAATGACGGAAATTGGCCAAAAACATATACGGAAGAGGGATTTAGGCTAATCGCGACGTTTTTATGCAAACTAGATCTAAATTTAAAATTACAAATACAAAATATTTACTGCGTAAGTATTTGTGGAATGTGAAGGCCCGGCGCCCACCTAGGAGGAGGAGGTGGTGGCACCCGCGGCTTGCATAAACTAGGCGCATATGCTTTTGATTTTACAAACTTCCGGATAGCTTACTGATGAGACCTATCGAATTAAAAGTATCGACTTATTCGATAGTATTAGAATGAAACGAATTAATTCAGTACAAAAACGAATTAAGAATAGAATTGTAGCTCTCATTACAAAACAATTTTCGCGGAGATCATTTATTAAGTTGTGCTGTAAATTTCGCTTATATTTAATAATAGTTTAAAATTATTTTGAAAACTTTGTTGTTATCATTAAGTATTGTAGCAAATACTTGTTATATCAACTGGTTCTTTTGTGTAAACTACTTACTTTTGTATTAAAAAATGTTTTAGGGAATAACAAATAGATACATGTCTTACATCTCGATGCAGCTTATTTATTTTTTTTTTAAATAAGTTACCAAAGAAAGAGTGAGGCGTAGGCCACCGGTTCGGCTAATTTAATTTAACTCTTTACCGTTTAAACATTCTTGTTCATATGGTAAAATGCAAATGTTGACTTTAAAAATATTTAAACAGCACCAACATCGATATTGTAAAGTGAGCTAAACAGTTATTTTGGTAATCATTAAATTAAGTTCAAACTGAAATTGGAATGCTTAGCGTAACACTGAAAGACAAAAAGTATTATTAACTGGAAAACTAATTAAACAAGACTTTTGTTTGCAGTTGATCCTGTGAAGCTGAGTATTTCAAATCCTTACGTTTGAGTTCCTTCGCTTTCTGAAAATAAATCGCACTTTGCTGAACTGGTAAGTCAAACTTGATTTATATTTAAGAGGTTTGTTCTCTGCTATAGAATATTTTCTCGCATAGTTGACGTACGTTTAATTTAAATCTAGGGATGCAGGAATTGTTTTTGCATTATTTAATGTGGAATTTACAGTTTCGAAATTTGCCTTAACAGGTTTTAGATTTAACTGCAAAGCAATATACTCTGTAAGACGAACTGAAAGCTTCGCAATCTTACCCAGGAATTAAAAGATATATTTATCAGCTGTCCCAATCTATATATCCAATGCGTACCCTTTGGCCTTCCGTTCGTTGCCGGCTGCACGTCCCGGCGCTCAGTCGCAGAACCGATTTCGCGGAGATATGTAGGTCAGACCAAGACCACATGTATGGTTAAAACAAAAAACAACAAGAATCATACTCCACTACTAAAAATAACTCGTTAATAAATGGTTTTTGTTATAATATAAGTCCATTAGATCAACTCGAGCAAAATTTTACTGCATTGCACAATATTGCGTAATGCTCTGGTCTGGGCTTTTCGCCGCGTCGGCGGGAATTAAAAACGCCAAATATTGTCTTTTCAGAAACACCATTATTTTACTACAAGTCCGGTCTTAGAGTTTATCGCGATCAAAGTGGCACGCTTGCAACGGGATGCTCCTGGTTGACATAATACAGCCCCGCCCAGGCAAAAATTACTGCCATTGATTGCAACGAAAAACGATTTAAACAAATTTTTTTCATTTTACAAAAAATATTTAAAATGTACCAAAACATAAGTTTTCGAAATAGCCAAAAAGGCCGCCAGATTTTCCTAAAAAGAGGTGGCAAACTCATTAGTCGCTTTTTTGGCGGAAAAGTCGATAGAAATAATTGTAATTACTGTTATTATTATTTCTTTGCAATTCCGAACTCGGAAATTCTCATATTACACATAATTCTTTTGATACCAAAATTGTTAGCTTTGCCCTCGCCATTTACATTAAATAGATGTCTCTAGGGACTTCTATCGCCGGTATTGTTGGCACGACTGCACGACTTAAGCGCTTTTAATGCTTGCATTTACAAACAGGAATTATACTTAACTGAGGAGTTCTAATAAGTACGGAACGCGTCTTAGGTTGTTTCTATTTGTAAATGTTAGCTTCTATTTGCTTATTAGTCAGAATTTTTAAACTAATAAAATTTCAAAATTCGGTACAGGTTTGACTTATTACAGAGAAGGGCTGTTACCCCTTTTCACTTCTCTCCAGGGAGTAGCCAAAGATCAAGGCAGGGTAAAGAATGAATAATATCATAAAATTACTTACTAAGAGAAAAATTTTGCACAATTTGGCTTGAGGAACTTTATGTGCCAACCATAACGAAAAATCGCGATGTAGATATTTATAAATATATAATATTAAAATACTTTGGGATCTAAAAATGTATTAATATGTATTATTACAGCAATAACGCGCTTTATCCTAGGGTCGGTTCTGAATTAATATAAGGATTACAAATTTCATTGCAGCTGAGATTTTAATAGGGCAGATATCAGACATTTTGTTTTATTATATACAATTATTTTATTACCCTTAGATATTGGATTCCCGTTTACAAAAAAAACGTGGGGTGTAGTCTACGCATCCGCTGATTTTATACTAAACATGCAAAATTTTCAATAAACGACCTATGAAGTTCATAACAAAAACAGATAGATACACATAATAAGGGAGGTCGAAGCTCTGCAAGAGTAATGTGGTTATCAAAAACAAAGTAAAATATTCCCCATTTACAGCTGTACCTTGTCTCAAAATCTTAAGTTTTATGACTATTACATAAGGTGAAAATTTACCTCCAGCTTTTTATAACATTATGAATTTATAAATAATCTGATCATATGACTATTCATTTAAATTCTTATAATCTAAACTCGGTTTTAATATTACTCAAAATTAGTATGAAATTTCAAAACGTCGTAGCTTTATGATAGGGCTGGGACAAAATTCGATGGCAAAATTTACAAATGATTATAAACGATTATTTTATTATCGATTATATTATAATCGATTCTTGGTTTTCGAAAAATCGAAAAACTGTTTAATTTATCAAATCTATTTTTTAAAATTGATATTTGGTTAGAATCGAACTTTTATTGTTAATCGAAAATTAGTTCCTACTACAATTGATTTTTTTTGTAATTGATGTTTTTCTAATCGTTTTTTTATACTTTATTTTTATTTTAAATTTGGGATATTAAAATGGTTTTTTTGGGAAAAGTGCACTTATGTGACATCATTGCAAAGTGCCATTTCAATCTGTATTTTAAATGCTATAAATATATCGGGTCTTACAATTTAGAAAGTTATTTCTGTAACGCTGTTATTTGATATTCACTTGTTTTTCGCGATTATTGGTTAAATTCATGTTTTTTAAGTTTTTTCTAAATCCGCAAAATAACTTAAATATTATCTGAGGTCTGCTCAGTCAAACACTCTGTATGTATAGGTACTAAATCAATAAAAAAATTAATGATTTTTACAAAATATAGTTAATTCCCATGCTATAATAGATGCTACACGCGTTAAATTTTGTTTGTGATTTGACTGATTTGTAGTCGTTTTTTTTTATAGTCATGTATTGGTATCGATTTTTTATGATCAACTTCTACAATTGATTTTTAAAATCTATTGTTAGAATTGTATTTATAATCAATTTTTGCGATCGATTATTAAATTATATCAATTTTTTTGTATCGAGTTTTAATCTAAATTCGATTTTGATCCATTATCGAAAATCGATTTTGAAATTTGTAGTCCCACTGACACACTATTGACGTACAGTAACAATTTCAAGTTTCGTCTAAATCGGACACGTTGTCAGACCTAAATTTACCAAAAAAATATTCATTTCATTTCCTATACAGGGTGTTGATAAAGTATAGATACAAACTTATATCTCAAGATTTTTACGTTTTTTGAAAAAAAAAACCGTCGGACCCTTATTTTAATCTTGCAGGTGTTTTGGTGTACTTGAAAAATATTGTTTTCTTTCCTTTTAAAGTAGTGACGTCATCAAGGTTTATAAATGACTATATATTTTTAGATCGGTTTTGGGTTTTTAAGTCACCCTAAATGAATTTATACTTTCCAATAAAAATGGCATTAGGTGCTCAAAACAGAAATTGAAAATATATTAGTGTCATTTAAAAAATCGTTGATGACGTCACTACTTGAAAAGTGGAGGGGAATTGTTTTGAGGTACATCAAAACATCCGCACGAGTAAATAATTTTTGACGTGTCTATAGGTTTTTACGAGAAACGTAAAATTATCGAGATATAAACTTATACTTTATTTTATTTATAAATATAATAATTTTGCGTTTATTCGTAAACATACTCATTGAACATAACCTCACACTGTGAGGCATAACCTTTCTCTCTCTATTATTTTCTGTACAGTTGGTTGCCTATAGATTGCACTAAAGCAATGCATTGACATGTTTTTTATAAAAGTATACATAGCTGATATGTATACATAAAAGAAAAACGCACTGTATAAAATACTTAATTACAACAATATTTATTTATTTTAACCTTATACGTATTTCGGCATGTTTACATGCCATTGTCAAAGGTTATATTAGAAAGTAAACAGTTGGTGTTGTTATAGCAATAGAACTTTTTGACTTGACCTCGGTAATCGTCTGCAGATGACTTGATGTTTTATTCCAAAATGTCCAATAGAGAAGAATTTAAGAAATCAATTTGTTCATTAATTAACGGTACAGTTTTTAAATGTTTGTGAATTTCAAAAGCTTCTAGTATATCTAATTTACGTTTATCACCACAAAAGTGTAAGCATTTTATAGTGTTATTAGATGTCATTGAATGATTGTGTTATAGTAAGTGTTTAGCGTAATTGGATTTATGTGGGTGTTTGTATTTGTAACAACGTACGTGTTCTTTATACCTAATATCAAAATTTCTAATTGTCAGGCCTATATAAACCGAATTACAATGGGAACAATTTAATTTGTAAATGCCTGATTTTAGCAAATCGTCTGTTTTTGATTTTGCATTAAACAAAGTGTTTAAGATGTTTCTAGTTGTTTTAAAACTTACTTTATATTTATTTGTTTTGTTTATAATTTTAGCAATTTTTTCTGATTTGTCACCAAAATATGGGATCGAGGCATATTTAATTGGAATAAGAAATCAAGTCGTCTGCAGACGATTACCGAGATCAAGTCACCAAGTTCTATTGCTGTAGCAACACTAACTGTTTGCTTTCTAATATAACCTTTGACAATGGCATGTAAACATTCTGAAATACGCATAAGGTTAAAATAAATAAATATTGTTGAAGTAATTAAGTATTTTATATACCTGTAATCAACTATACTTTATTTATTAACTGCACTTTGTACATGGGAAAGTAGAAATCGTTGAACCACCCTAAAAAAGACGGAGGTATAAATGATAAAATTGAAAAAAATTATACTTTTAGTGTTTTAAGTGAAATATAGCGTGTTCACCGGTAATTACATTTAATTATGCTGCAATAACTGGCAACTGGCGAGACATAAATAAAGTAATTTATGTTTAATTTCACTCGTATATGAGGCTCGAACATTCCCTGTTTAGTTAGAAACTTTTTTTGTATAATTTTTTTATGAATTTTAATTTATCGCTCAAAATGGGAGCAAAAAGGTTAAAACAAGCTCTAATAAATTACAAAGGTAATTGAATTAACTAAACTATAATACACGTTTGTGCAAAATACGGTAGGGTGTTTGTTTAATTTTATGCTTTCGCTCGCTAAACCACTAACATTTCGCGAGAGCAAAGTGAAAGCAAACACACAAGTAGCCAATAATTTCCAGCAACAAAGCAAAAGCAGGCACATTATTTAATCCTTTATTAAGCTTGAATTAAAGCGTAAGTATAGGAGCGCCGGGACGGTGGCAGGGGTGCGTTCTCGCGAGCGACGCTTCCGCACGCAGCGATGTGTTAAGACCTTGCACACACATGCACACGTTTGACCAATAATTTACGCCAGCTTATATTTGCGGCTTAATTTCATTAACAGAAACAATACTTTGATGTTTTGTGAACCAATCTTAATGGGTCTTAGTTCACGTGTGCACAGTTTACAGCCTCGCGTCAATCCGTTGGCTTTGATCGGCCATCCGCGGAATATTGAGGCTTTGTGCTGCTTACATAAGGTAATACCTTTTGAAGATTATTGTAAAATTCTCACAGGACATTGGTTTTAAACAATTTCTTGCTTGGAAGTACACGGGATATGGGCAGTTGACCGTGGTCCGCCTCGCTTGCGTGCGAGATTAGTTATTTTCATGTTTTTCGATGTTAACATGTCGCACCGTTGCCTGTTTACGCTTTTTAGATAATTTATGTGAGACCTCAGACCGCAAAAAGATATGAACTGGACAACAAAGAGGAAAAAAGGATCAAAGCATAGTAAAACACGTTTTTCGTCTTTGCTCAGCTTAGCATTTACTTGAGTGTGAAATCGTGCCTGTTTATTTTTGAAAAGCAAAATTGCGCGTTTCGTTCTGAATGAATACATCATACAGCTGAATGTCCTGCAGAGGTCTTAATATGCATAGAAATGAAACTAATCCGACCTGCCATACACTACACATACATGCATATGCATACGTATTCTAAATCCGCATGAACCCTTATTACCTCCGGATACAACAATTCGTAATTTTTAGCATTTATAGTACGCGGGTGTTCGAGACCCTGAATTTACACTTATACCCAAATTCTGTTGGTGCAGTATTATATGTACCCGATTGGCACACATTTAAAAAAAATTTTTAATACAGACTGTTTCAAATTCAAATTTTGGGTTTTTTATTTTCGGCTCTAACTCATTTATCATTTTTGCTACATATTTCTAGTTAACGCATTATTAGGACACTTTTTTATACTGAATCTAAGTTTTTTATCAGATTTGGTTCATTTTCGACTTTCAACTGTTTTTTCTTATGGTCGGTATTTTAAATTTTTTCATAATTGGATAGAGTTTGTAATTCTGATTTCAACGATGTGTAACACTTTGCAGTTTGTTTAAGTTTTGAGCATTTTATTGCAGAAAATAAAAATTTCATAAGAGTGCCATGGAAAGACCACGTCATTTAATTTATTTTGAAAACATTTTAGTAGGCCAGGAACTGATGGTAGTCAAACAAAACACTTCTCTTATTTATTTTTACTTTTAGATACATTAAGTATGCGAAAATTTCAGGAATCTTTGTTTTGAGCGTAGGCAGCAGGTTAAGTTATTTTTTACAAAAACAAATGAATGACACAGTTACTATCACGCATACTAGAGAATTCATTTTAGAGTAGCTTTTGAGCATGTTTTACAAATGTGTCAAATGTTTTGAACATTTATTTAGTAGTTCTAGTGTTATCTGTTGTGTTTATTTAACCTGTTATTCAAATTTGTTATGTCAGTTGCAAACATAAAAACTGCAAATAGTATTTTTAGTCATTTATTTGTTTTGTAAAAAATAACTTAACCTGCTGCACATGCTCAAAACAAAGTTTCCTGAAATTTTCTCATAGTTAATGTATCTAAAAGTAAAACTAAATAAAAGAAGTGTTTTGTTTTACTTCTATCAGTTTATGGCCTACTTGAATTTTTACAAAATAAATTAAATGACGTGGTCTTTCCATGGCACTCTTACGAAATATTTATTTTCTGTAATAAAATGCTTAAGACTTAAACAAAATGCAAAGTGTGACACATCGTTGAAATCAGAATTAAAAACTCTACCCAAATAAAAAAAATTTAAAATACCGACCATAAGAAAAAAAAAGTTGACAGTCGAAAATGAACAATGGTAACAGTTACATCAAATCTGATAAAAAAATTTAGATTCAGCATAAAAAAGTGTCCTAATAACACGTTAACTAGAATTATGTAGCATAAGTAATAAATGCGTTATAGCCGAAAATAAAAAAATCCGAAATTTAAGTTTTTTTCAGCTATCTGAAAAACCAGAGTGGCTACTTTAAATTTTTTTACAGATTATTGTTACGCATAAAATTTGGCAACTTTGCCTCAATTTAACCAACTCTCTATCTGTTCAAATAAGCGAGATTCCCATGGTAGGGCTCGAATTTGAAACAGCCTGTATACAGGGTGATCCACCTAGCCGTGACGTCACAATGTTATATTTTTTCAAACGAAACACTCGGTATATGACTAAATGTTTGAATTGCCCCTTCAAAAACGATTCCATCGACATTATGTTTTATGGGTTTGCAATGGGTGTATTCCATTCTACGGATCTTTTTGCGCAAAAAACAGGTCATGTTTGCGATGCTATTATGACGTAACCATTTGACATTTTTGAATACGGTTTTTGCCAAAGACCTTCTACAATACTCTACTTTCTGATTCATGTGTCAGGTTGGTAACATTGCAAAATTGTCCCGGCTGATCATGAAACGCAAAACTTGTTTATCTCAATTTTTTTTGGAACACCCTGTATCAGATGGAACAGGGCCATAGCCCTTTAGAGGGGGTTTCAGTGATGTTTTAACAATTTTTTGGGCGTATCATGCACGGAGTTGCGGCAATTTCACGATGAACCGGAAAATAAAGCAGTTTTCGCCAAATTTTGTAACAGTCTTCAATTGTTTTTCGAATTATTGTTCAAATCAAGGTTCAAATAGCTTTTTCGGTCTACTTGTCTAATCCTGTGTTCGTTTTCTAACGCATTAAAATGAATGTTATGACAATTTACGCTCCCATTGCTTCAAATTTTTGATTCATTCGAAGATTTGGGAAATGCAAAATAAACTAAAGCTGTCATTCAAAAAAAGAAGTTTGCAATATTTTGAGAAGTAGTTGGGTAATTGTGTATTATTCGTTTTTTCTTTTTGTAAAAATGAACTATTCTAAGCCAGAATTGTATGATATGGTGTATTGCTTGGGAGAATCTGGAAAAATATCTTATTACCCATAAACAGTTATAAAGCAAATTTTGAGGACAGGCACGTCCAGATCCCGAGTCTTTCAATAAATTAAAAGAAAGATTTGAACCAACGGGAAATGTAGCCTATCTAAAAAAGAAAAAGAATGATTCTGTGGTCAATAATGAAAAAAATCAAATGAAGGCTTTACTTCACGTGCATAAATGGCAATGATTTCCAAAATCTTATAAATTTCTGTGAACTCGTGATACGCAAGAAGAAGGAACCGAATCAATAGCAGCAGCAGCAGCAGAAATACTAAACGCGTCAATAAAAATCCACTACGAAGCAGGTCAACCTCCACACACACTCCGGTAGACAACAATCAACCACCCAGGGCAATAAGAATAGCGTTCAGGATGTCAGGAGACGGTTCCAGAAATCATTACGACAGCATCACAGCCAAAGAAGAAAAGAAATCCACGAGAAGTAGGAATGGAACGCTAAATATGATCATGCTAGATCAAAGAATAGAGGAACAAAGTGTAGCAATACCACCCGGACGATACGTAATACTAAGAAGTTTATTAGCTATTAGGAAATTAAGATATTTGCAATTTGTATTCTTAGAACAATAGATATGTGTAAAACAAGAACAATGTGAAACTTTGATACCAAAGTTTATTAGGTTAGAATACATAATCGCATAACGGTCTTGGTTACGTATTCAAAACCCCCATTGATGCGTAGCTTACTAACTACCCGGTGTTGCAGCAGCGGTGTCTTGCGGTATGCATTGCAGACATGCTAACGCTGTTCAACACCCCACCCGATCCCAACCTATCACATAAATTCCTACCCACCTACTGGCATGGGATGGGCTTGGCGTAATCGAGGATCGACCCTCGAGTCAGCTCCATGCCAAATGATGATGATGATGATGACTCATGATACGCAAGAAGAAGCGCGATGCCGATTTTCTACCAAACGTATTATTTGGCGATGACGCCACCGTCAAGAGCAATGGTACAGTAAATCGTCATAACATGCACTATTATTCATTAGAAAGTCCGCATTGGGTTAGACAAGTAGACCACTAAAATCGTTGGTCATTAAACGGATGGGATGGTATAATAAATGACCACGTGATTGGACCATATTTTTGTTGAGGATGGTCTCTTAAATGTTGCAATGTATCGAGACTTTTTGGAGATGGATTTCACAGATTGGTTGGAAGATGTTGATTTAAAGACTAGGCGGAACATGTGGTAGGTACCAACATGATGGTGCTCCTGCACATTATCACAATACTGTAAAACAATATTTGGGTGCTTGGAGACGATGGAAAAAAAACTTGGTGTTAAATTCGAGTCGACTTTACCATACTGGATAATAATACTTGCCGTATTTGCAAAGGCGCAATTATCTCTCTTATCTCATTTCACCGTATGTTAGATTTCTAAGAAAACGATTTATATAGGCAACCCTACGATGTCGCGTACTGTATAAGAATAGTAAGAACGAAACCGCCCGCCCTACAACGGATATCGGACTAAAAATCGATAAAAATGGTTTATACAATTACGTAACTGCCGGAAAACGCGTTGTTGATATTAAAAAGTTTCGTTTTTTTTTTCTTAATTGTTGAAATAGTTAAAAGTTCTTGCTGATTTTAATAAAATACTTTAACTATCCAATTGATAAAAATTTATAACCATCAACGTTTGCGATTTTGAATAAATAATAATCTCTTCTTCTTCTTCTTTTTATAGTGCCATACCCATTCAGGGCGTTGGCTACCTGTCTCCTATGTCTGTGTTTGGTGCGCGGCGATAGATAATTTGCACAGACAGACATAGGGGACCTACAGTTTAACGTGGGCTCCGAACCACAGGAAGTGCATGCACTTCTTCTCCAGAGAGGTTTTCCTGGGGAAAAATCCACCTCGCTGGTTTCCCGTTGCCTTGCGAGGGAGAACGACCGGGTCGGGAATCGAACCCGGATCCGCTGCATTGGTAGCCCGCGCGCTTACCACTGCGCTACGGCCGCTCTTTCAAATAATCAAAGCGCGTATTTATATTATAAGCTTCTATTTTTTGCAAATACACACTTATAATAAGCTTGATAAATCAGAAACAAAGCATGAAAAATCACAAAATAAACAATATAAAAAAAACAAAATTTTTATTTGTTTTGCGTAAGAATAAGGTATTGCTACAAATATTTCAATACAAAATAAAAACTAGAAAATTTAAAAAAACAGCAAATAAAAATATACTTTGATATAAATTTCCTTGCCGTTCAAACCATGTTTTTGTTAAAAATTTAACCTTATGGGAAAACGGCAGAATTTTTTTTAATTAGCTTATAAAAATGTGAAATATTACAAAGGCGTAACTTACGGTTTTCAAGCAGCTTCGGCAGAATAGTTTATTTTCAATAACCAATTCAGGAAAATCTTTACGCCAAGTAGCCGGTACGGATAGATCTTTATTTTTTTTTAAATTATTATCCACTTTAGGCTTTTTATAATTTCAAATTAAAATTATTCACAAAACAACACAACACAATGGAACACAGAACTTGGTGATTTCCCGAGCGCACTATATGTTTCTCTGAGGGATAACTGTTTGGTCTAGCAGATGGATTTGTAGAATGTGATGTAAACATGTGGTAAATTGTTGGCTGAGTCGTTTAAACCAAAAAATATTAAATTAATTAGTGTTTCAACATTAGATTTTTCAAACTAAAAATTGCAAATGTTAAATTCTTTATTAAAAAAAACACTAACTAGCTGTATAAAAGCTAAAATAAGCGCATATAAGCGGTTTAAGGAGCAAAATAAGCAGCAAAATAGAGAAAATAAGCAAAATAGAGAAAATAAGCAAAATAAAAGTGGTGTGAAATAACTACATTTTTCATGAATTGTGGATATACAAATAGATTTTCATTTGCATAAGCAAAATGCCTGAAATCCGCGTTCTAATAACAAATTATAATTTCAAATTTTTCAAAAATTCCTGGAAGGCGTCAGAGTCAAATTTGGAATATTAATAAAAAAAACAAAGTTGTAGTTTACTGTTTTTGAAAAATATTTTTGAAAATATTCAAAACTTTGAAACAGCTCCATTGCGATTGTTTTCAGATTTCGAAATTAATTTTACTTTACTGTACACTACCCACAAAAAGCTCTCAAACAACTTGTAGCTGATCCCGATCAAACAACTAATTTTGAGTAAATGGGCGTTAAAGTCAAAATTTTCAAAACGTTGTAGCGGTCACCGTTTTGAAGCTAGAGAATTCAGTAAAAAAGTTTTCAATTTGCCTTAAATTCTTCTCTCAATTCCCGTTCTAAAATGTAGACGCTACTAAAAAAAACATGTCTAACTTCCGTTTCCGGTTTTGTTCTACTTTTAAAAAGCTTAACTACATTTACAATTTTTAATATACTTCGTGATTTAATATTTCTTACAAATCGGTCCAGTACTTTTGCCTTTAGAGGCGTTACACGCCCACCCACCCACACACCCATGCACTCACCCACACATCCACCCACAGAAAGACATTTTTAAAAACCGCTTTTGTTTTGGTTCCTTGAGCCCGAAAACGTGTATTTCCGTTAAAATCTAAATTTTAAAAATTTAATGTAAATCAATACTTCCGTATACCGAAGGTATACCTTATATGGGAAAGTAAAAAGGATAGGCAGCTTTCCAAGGCATCAATGCTAAGATGCTGGCAAATGTTAGGTGGTTGTACATAAGAGACCATGGGGATGAACTTGTTGTAGTTGCTGCGTTTTGTTAATAAAAAAAACGATTTGAACAATAATTCGAGAAACAATTAAAGATCGTTATTAAAATTTACAGGAAACTTAAAAATTGCTTTATTTTCCAATTCATCGTCAAATTGCTGCAAGTCCGTGCATAATAAACCCATAAAATTTATCATATTATATATAAATCTTTTTCAAAAGGCTATCGCCCTGTACCATCCGATACGACTATTTCATTTAAAAAAATTGATATAAACAAAATAGACCCATCGCAAACCGCCTTTGAAGGGGCAATCCATTTAAAAAATATAACTTTATGACGTCCCGGCTAGATGGAACACCCTGTATATGTGAAAATATTTATAAAATGTGCGCCAATAGGATAGATATAATACTGCACCAACAGAATTTGAGTATATGTAATAATAAATGCAGGATCTTCCGCCGACGGACGACTCGGACACCCGTGCACATAAAAATGTTACTTCTTGCTAAGTGAAATTAAACTTATCCTTCCAACTGTTCCATGTAAGCATTCGGTTTAAAATGTATGGGTAGAAAATTAAAGCGTAAGTAATATGACTTTCGTTTTATCTTCCTAGCTGTTTATGTAACTTTGTCGTTTGGCAGTAATAAGGAAGCTATTTTCGCGACCATATGAGCAAACTGCTTCCGGACATGAAAAGGCTTTTAAATTCTGAACTTTAGCTAACACCTTAAAAGTTTTGTAACTCCGACGAAAAGTGAAATAAATTGTTACCCCTATCTCATATCAATCAAATTCAGTATAAACTGATAGTGCTGATGATACAGTTAACAATTTGTATAATTATAAATGTAAAAAGATCATTTACTTTAACTGAACCGCGCAATTTAAAAATGTAACTAACAATTTACACACATTAATTAATATTCAAAAACTGAGGTCTTTTGACAGATCGGCTCATGCAACCAGGTCGCATTCTTCAACAACTCCGTACAGAACTACTCGAGGTAAGCATTTTTACTTTCCTAAACTTTCAGTAAAGGGAAGTATTGATTTAATGAAATTGTTCTATTTAAAAATTTTAACGAAAATACATGTTTTGGTTTCTTAGGAAAATAAAAAAATTGTTTTCAAAAATATTTGTAGTGTATAACATTCAAATGAATAGTACAATTTCTATGAACTTTGAAATAGGAGTCTATATTACAAATTTACTTACATTATAAACTTTGAAAAAAAATCCGAAACCGGAAGCGGTAGTTAGACATTTGATTTGGTAAACGTTTTTTCAGAAATGGAATTTTGTAAATATCTACTATCGTAATCGGAATCTGATAGAAAACCTTAGCACAAATCCAACGAGTTCTTCCGAAGCATCTAGCTTTAAAATGACGACCGTTAGGATTTTTTTGAAAATTTTCAATTTACCGCGTTATTGCCAGGGATGTGAACCAAAATAAAATCAGGTTTTGGTTTTCGGCAACGGTTATTACCGGTATTCCTTTAATGCTTTATAGATGTACAACATAAATGGCAAACGTCTGAACCATCTGAGATTTGCAGATGATATTTTATTAATATCTGAAAATCATGAAGATATTCAAAAAATGCCTAATGAGCTCCATTACGTATCAGCCGACAAAAGTCTCAGAATGAATCTAACCAAAACAAAAACCATGAACAACGCAGACGACTACAGACATGTCATCGTAGACGGCACACAATTAGAACTGGTGAACAAATATATATACTTGGGTCAATCAATTAAACTGAATAAAGAAAACCAAACAACCGAAATAAAAAGAAGAATTAGAATGGGGTGGGCATCATTCGGTAAACTCTCTTTTATCCTGAAAGACAAGAAGGTCCCAATCAAATACAAAACCAAAATATTCAACTCATGCATACTCCCTGTAATGACGTATGGAGCGCAGACTTGGACCTTCGCCAAAGCAAACCTTGACAAACTGAAGAAGACACAGAGAGCTATGGAGCGCAGAATGCTGGATATAACTCTACGAGACCACAAAACAAATACGTGGATACGACAAAAGACCAAAGTTATAGACATAGTAGAACATGCTGCCAAACTCAAATGGAAATTTGCAGGACATAACCAAAGGCTCTCAGATAATAGGTGGAATCATATCATCCAAAACTGGCGCCCATATGAAGGTCAAAGAAACAGAGGACGACCACAAATGAGATGGGTGGATGATA
Source organism: Ctenicera cuprea (assembly GCA_958336395.1). NCBI lineage: Eukaryota > Metazoa > Arthropoda > Insecta > Coleoptera > Elateridae > Ctenicera > Ctenicera cuprea. The sequence goes on from OY284494.1 coordinate 18,799,151, forward strand.
TAAAGAGACACGGAGGATTGGCATGGAAAAAAACAGCACAGAACAGACAAAGATGGAAAGAATTGGAAGAGACCTACATTCAGAAATACCTGAATGAATAAGTAGGGAAGAAGAAGAAGAAGATGTAAAAATACATAAATCTCAAAACAAAACTTAAAATTAACTGTCAGATTACGCACGTTTTTCAAAGTTCAAATTTACTTTGAGTAGAAGAATATCTACGCTTAGGATTGTTTATCGATCTTCTTCTTCTTCTTCAACCAGCCGTTACCATCCACTGCTGGATATAGGCCTCTTCTAATTTTCTCCATTGATTTCTGTCCCGAGCGACGTTCATCCAATTTTTCTGCAATTCTTTTAATGTCGTCGCTCCATCTGGTTGGCGGCCGGCCTTCATTTCTTTTGTCTTCTCTGGTCTTCTCCGGTTCTAACAATCTTTTAGTCCATCGGTTGTCAGTCATTCGGGCTACGTGGCCTGCCCATCTCCATTTAGCCTGTGCGATGCGTTCAATAATGTCGTTGACTTTGGTTTTTTGTCTAATTGTTCTATTTGGTATCTTGTCCCGCCTTGAGATACCCAGCATTGCCCTTTCCATCGATCTCTGTGTTACTCTTAATTTGTTTGCCGATTTTCTCGTTAGAGTTAGTGTCTCCGACCCGTAAGTAATTACCGGCAAGACACACTGCTCGTACACTTTCCTTTTGAGGCATATCGGTAAGTCTCCTCTAAAGATATCCCAAAAGCTGCCCATCCTAAACCTATACGGCGGTGTATTTCACAGGTTTGGTTGTCTTTATTAATTCTTATTTCGTGGCCCAGGTATTTATATTCATGAACTTGTTCTATTTTATTTCCATCAAGTTCAATGCTGCTACTTGTAACTAAATTAGTCATGAATTTGGTTTTCTGGAAATTTATGTGTAGTCCAACCTGTGCCGATGCTGCTGTCAGTTCTGTGATCATTTGTCGAGCATCACCTATATTGTCAGCTGCTATGACGATGTCATCAGCAAATCGCAAGTGGTTCAGGTATTCGCCATCGATATTTATCCCTTTACCATCCCAGTTAAGTTTCTTGAAGCTATATTCCAACATCGCTGTAAAAAGTTTAGGTGAGATCGTATCCCCTTGCCTTACCCCTCTTTCTATTCGATATTTATTTGTGTATTCGTGCAGTTTAACACTTGCTGTTGCGTTATTATATATGTGTTGTATCAACTGAGTATATCGATAATCCATTCTACTTTGGTGTAAGGCCGACACTATTGCTGGCAGTTCCACAGTGTCAAAAGCTTTCCGAAAGTCGACAAATAATAATACCAATGGTCTATATAATCTATGGACCTTTCCATAAGGGTTTTTATTGTCTGTAAATGATCCTTTGTACCATAGTTTCTTCTAAAACCAGCCTGTTCTCGTGGCTGGTAAAAATCCAGCTTTCTTTCAAGTCGTAGAGATGAGAGAGCAAGCTTATTGGCCTATAATTTTCGAGATCAGTGATATCTCCTTTTTTGTGGATGAGGACTGTTATCGCGTTGTTCCATTTACTTGGAATTATGCTCCAAGCAAAGATTAAAAAGAGATGTTATGGCTTTCAGTAGTTCTTCGCCACCCATTTTAACGGCTTCTATTATAATCTGATCTTCTCCGGGTGCCCTATTTTTTTTCATTTCCCCTAGAGAGTCCTTCAGTTCTTCAATTGATATTTCTGGAAGTTCTTCTGATCCCTGATTAATTATTTTGTGATCGTTTGTGTCTAGTGTTTCATTACATGTCACTTCTTGTCTGTTTTTATATAGTTGTTTGTTCTGTTATTTCTATGATTTTCAGCCTGTTTGTTGTCTCATTTCCGTTGCTATCTTTAAGTTTGAAAATCTCTTTTTTCCCTTCCGATAACTTCCTTCTTAGTACCTTCATGTTCTTATTTTCCTCAATTGTTTGTTGAGTTTTCTCTGTGTTATATTTTCGTATGTCTTTACGTATCTCTTTTGAAATTGTTCTATTCAAGTTTCTCAACTCTACTGAATCCCCATTTAACTCTTGTATTTTAAGTCTTCTTTCCTCAATTAGCTTTTTAGTATGTCTTCTTAATTTCTCTTCCTTTAGTAACGATTGCTTGCAATGATGTTTTTTGTGCTGTTATTATCTCTGTAATATTCAATGCTTCAATATCGTTTAGTTGGTGGTATTTGATATTCTTAGTTACAGACTTTGCATACTCTACCACGTCTTCTGGATGTTACTATCTTATTTTTTGAAATCATTTTTTCTCTTGATCTTTTTAGGTTTATTCTAACTATTGCTCGTACTGCTCGATGATCACTTCCAAGGCAGAACCTGTTGAGTACGGTGACATCAGTAACGTTTTGTTTCTGTTTTGTTATGAAGAAGTCGATTTCATTCTTGGTTTTGCCATTCGGGCTCACCCAAGTCCATCAGCTGTGTTGTTTTTTCTTGAAGAAGCTGTTCATTATGTATAGATGATGATGATGTAGGAAATTTAAAAGCATTTGTCCTCTGTCGTTTCGTTCATCTAAGCCAAACTTTCCTATGGCAATTTCGGAGTCATCCATCTGAGTCCCCACTTTGGCGTTAAAATCGCCCATAAGGAAGGTATAATAGCATTCTGTGTCTTTTAAGGCTATTTCAATATCTTCATAAAAGTTGTTGATCTCTTCATCGTCGTATGTTGAGGTAGGAGCATAGATCTGTATTATTTTCATTTTATAACGGTTGTTTAGATCCAGTATTAAATATGCTACACGTTCTGATATTGCCTTAATGGAGAATATCATTTGTGTAAGGTTCTTGTTAATAAGGAAACCTATACCGCCTATTGAGGTGTCGAGATTGATTTCTACTATTGTGATACATCATGCGGCCAGATTTTAGGGTAGTAAGTTTTTCTCCCTGCCTTCTTACTTCACAAAGTCCAACTACATCCCATTTTATAGGCTTTAGTTCTTCTTCTATTTGTAGAAGCTTTTCCTTCGGCACATTGTTCTTACGTTATATGTTATAAGTTTGAAAGTTTTTCTATTTCTTTTATGTCTAGGGAATTTTCTGTGTTGTGTCAATTTTCTGCTCCCCCCCCCCAGAATACGCGGGACTGACTGAATGATCAGTGCAAGATTCTGGACTACTTGTCCTACTTGCCTGGGGTACTGTTGTTTTGAAGCTTGACATTTTCATTAGAAGGATTTTGGCATTAAACACCGCGCTTGCCATGCGTGTTGGCAAGTGGGTGTAGGAATTTTGGAGGAGCAGGATATAGATTTTGATAGGTTTTGGGTGGGATCTCGGGTTGGGACATGGCTCTCTCCCGGTATATGGGAAAAAGGGGGGGAGCCAAGGCTCGCGTAGGCAGGATCGCTTTCCTGAAGTAGACCTATCCTTTACCGGGAATCGTAAAAGAGTGTCTACCCGCTACCTGCTGTTTATCGATATATCACTAAAAGTATCGATTTATAGATACCTCGAATAACCATATTTATTTAAAAAAATATAGATTTATCATAATTATCGGTATATCGTCGATTAATTAAATCACGATATTATTTATTTGTAGAAATGATAATCCAATATACCGTTCAGTCGATATATCGTAAAATATCTCGATATATCGGTGTTATCGATAATGTTGCAGTATCAATTTTCGCACCCTTATTTCAGACAAGAAATACCTCTGCATCCAAGCTACGCCGGGAAGTATTTATCGATATATCAACACAAATTTGAATCTATTGATGTATCGAATAATTTATTTAAAAATATTTAATTTTATAAATAAAAATGTTTCGATAAAAATCGATATATCGGTGTTATCGATTAATCTTAATGTAGACATTTGACATTAAATTTTCGAAATAGTGTAGTTGCTAATATTATATTCATTGTGCGTTATTGAAAAAATTATATAAAATGTGCTGCGCGAGATGTCCATGTCAGTAGCGCGATAAATACACATTTCCTACTCGATAGAAATAAACCGTAAATAACCAAATTATATAAACAGAAGTGACAGCAGCGCAAACTTTTACTAAAAACCGTTAATAAACTGAGCCGACATGCAAGCTGCTGCCGTCGTGTTATAGTCATACATTTTTCCTAGATGGAAGATTTAGTCGTCTTGTTGCTGATTTACTATATAGACTAGTGGAACCCGTGTGCTATGCCCCCGATTTTTTGTTTACTATGTTTTGATAATAAATAATCCAATGAAGTAGGTAGCGTTGCATGCTGCAGATCGAAGTCTTAGTCTATATCTTTGTATATCTAGATTATATCCTGATCCCCTCCTCCTGTTTCAAATTTTAGTGACCACACATTCAGGTTTTTATTGGTCTGTATATTAAATTCGGATCCCTTACCCTAGTCACATCTTTTGGTGACCGCGCATTCAGTAAATGCCTTACACCTCGACACAGGTTTTTATTAGTATATACTAAATCCGGACCTCTTCCCTCTGCCACAACTTTTAGAGACCTCGCATTCACATCTCGACGCAAGTTATTTATTATTTTATATCCTATACACTTATTTAATCCAGATTTGTTCCCATTTCTCAAGCATTCAGTAATATACCTTACGTCTTGACACGGGTTATTTATTATATTTGCGGGTTCTAGTACCTGCGGAATATAATAATTATATTATTATATTTCGTTCAATAAATTTTCTATTATTTTTTAGAAGAAAATCGTAGGGCGTTTAGCAAGTTTCATAAATTAATCCGCAATCTCGTCATTTTCCTGTAGTTACATAAAATCCAAATCGCGATTGTTTTTATTTTCTTTATCGGTCCATAATTGCCACACATTAACCTTGTCTGTGTCCTGCACATGCAAGCAAAGGCCCTCTCAGTATTACGTTTTGAAACAGACAGACACAATGCTTCTAGTTTATAAATATCAAGTCATACTTTGAAAACATTCATTGAATTATAGCCATCGGCTCCTCTTAATCTTGTGCGCTTCGATTCTTTATAACTAAATATTTGGAATTGTGCTCGTCGCCATTCCGATATCTTAAGCAATTGAAGTAGTAATAAAAGTAATAACTGTAGCTATCGAATCTCCATTTGCCTAAAAGCGTCGGTTTCAATCCCCTAACAAAAAAATACCGATAAATACCGAAAATAATTAGGATTGCTGTTTTCAACGGAAACTTAGATGAATAAGTGAACAAAAGCTTCTGTAGCGTCAAGATGCCAACTAGAACACGTTTTCAAATTTTGACTTGTTTATCCATTTATTCAAAAATAATACCATAAGAATACCACAAACAAATTTAAAATTAGATTGTTGGAAATGTTTCAAAACATGCTTCTTAAAAACTTCTAATTTCCCAATTCCATCCTTTCCTTTCCTCATTTTGTAGCAGCTAAATTACTTTTGTTTTGTTTTTTTATTTCCGACAATCTTTTTCGGTGCTTTTATTTCTTAGGCCGCATTTCGATTTTTAACTGCACTAACGTTTTTATGGGCAGGGAGTCTTGGCTCGCGTACGTTGAGCTACGGTAGTGAATGAAGCATGTTAGCCGTAGTCCAACTCTCTACGTGTACGTAATAACTGTTGTAGCTCAAATGCGGCAATAAAAATACTTTTGAAAACATAACGTATGTATATCTTTAAATTGTGGGAAGGTCCAGACGAACTGCTTTCTCCATTTTTTAAACCTACGTATAAAGAACGAAAGATTTTTTTTCTGCTATAACCCTTTTACAAGAGCATTAATTTAAGTCTAGACCAATTTATTTCCCGAAAACGGCTTTTGTTGTAATGCAATGGTCATTCCAGAAAACAAAGCGGTGCTTAAAATAAATGAGTTATGCTGTATTCAAAAATCGCCCTTGCTAAACCGAATGCTAAATCGCAAACCCGTATTTCAAGGTTGAGTTTCTAGTGGTTACTTACGTTTGTTTGCTTGAAAACCAAGTTCACAGATAAGTTTATGTAAGGTTATGATTAGTTACAAAATAATTCAACACATACGCTGATTTTACTTCTCACAACTTTATGGCGCGCCGTTTTACTTTTTAAGATATACAGTATACGGCTAAAATATAACATCGAGTAAATAATCACCGGTTGCGTACATTTAGGCGTTACGCCACCTAACAATTAATAGATGCACTACTAAAAATTTTTTAAATTAAAGTAATTTTCATTTGCTAACTTGGTTCTAAATCATTGTCCTGTGCGCTACTCTAACAACACATTTTTTAAAGTAGTTGTAATAGTTATTGTTCTGATTTCAATGAGAAGTGTGTTATTGGATTATTTTAGTGTCATAATCCGCTTTATGCCAATTGTGATTTGGTGCACATTTTAGATTAATTCCATACAATTACTTTACTATTGCCAACTACTAGCTCTCTTATTTTCTGCAAATTATTAATAAGTTGGAGCTTGACTTCGTTGAAGTTCATATTAATATATTATAAATAACATGACATAACAGTGAGTGGTGGTAGCTCAGAGGCTAGGCGCTTAGCCTCTAACACTAAAGGTCTAGGGTTCGATTCCCCGTCTAAGCCCAGCAGCAATAAAAATCTACTCCGCAACCCGCCACTTACATTCCCCAATCCGGTGTAGGCAGCCGTGGGGTCTTAATGCCTGAAACCTTCGCTGGTATTTAGTCGTTTGGATTCGACGTTAAAGTGTAGGTCCCCCGTACTCCACTTTAGCGCTAAGGAGAGTACGTGGCAGAGAAAAGTGCCGATGCCCAGCAGTGGGACGTAAAGGCTGATTGCGAAATAAAATGATTAATAAACAGTAACAAATAAATAATAATAAATACCCGTTGAAGTTAGATTACAATTATTTTATTTATAATAATGATACTAGCATACTCCCTTCTTCACTGCAAATTTGAACACTGTTTCAATTTGATGTGGTGTGCTAAGAACTGCACCACTGGCTTATGGCTGAAAGAAATTTTTGTGAATTTAAAAATGGCATTTTAATTTATTCGAATTTCGATTTAATAAAATATGTAATTTTGATTAAATATAATTTAAAAATATTTTTCACATATCATATTTGTGTGTCCCCCGGTATGAACCTAGGAAAAGGAATTTTTCTATTTCATACATTTTTTCTCAACTAAACTTTCACGGTGCATCAAAACATTTTTAATTACTAACATCTAGGCTTCCGGGTTGGAGCCGCGTCATCGGTGCTTGAACTGCCGACGTCCTCGGTTGCATAGGACATCTTCAGGGCTGTGGTCGTTTTGGGATCTGCGACACAACTGTGTTGTTGTGTTCCAGATCCCAAAGTGACCACAGCCCTGAAGGTGTCCCGTGCAACCGAGGACGTCGGCAGTTCAAGCACCGATGACGCGGCTCCAACCCGGAAGCCTAGATGTTATTAACAACGGCCGCGGAAGCCTGCAACTTAGATTTTTAATCACTTTTGATGTGAAGCTGAAATTGAGATTTTGTGACTAGTTGTCAATAATTTTAATATATCCCAAGCATGTTAGAATTTGAGTATGAATAAAATATTTTATTACTTCAACAATATTTATTTATTTAAACCGTATACGTCTTTCGATATGTTTATATGTCATTACCTTTGATAATGGCGCGTAAACTTATCAAAATACGTATACGTAAGGTTGAAATAAAATAACATTGTTGAAGTAATAAAGTGTTTTATTTATGCTGAATACGAACTTCGACGAAGTAAAGTTTAGAATTTATAAATAATGTTAGAATTTGCTTAATTTACATATGGTTGGATACATTTAAAAAATTTTAAAAAATTGTAAAAAATGTTTATTCTTTCTATCCTGGGATACATTGCTTAAAAATGTCTTTAATAACGTATTACTTTTGTTGAAAATTGAGCGTTATTTTTATACATTTAGCATAATATAAAATTTCTCATGTCCGGTTACAGGATATGTTTTTTATTTTTGCAATGCTAAATAATAATTAATTCAAAATATTTTTTGTTTAATAAGTTTTTAAAAATTAAAATATTTAATTTTTGGCGTTTAAATGTAATGTTTACTTATATTGTATTCTTTATAATAAATATTTACTGGCAAAATCTGTTTTTAATGGTATTTAACCTAACCTTATTTTAATATTTGTGGTCATCTATGTACCGAACCAATAATATTAATTTAAAGGCGTCTTTTAAATTTAACCCTTAGATATCATTTACGTGGTAGGTAAAAATATCCTAAATCGCTGAACTTTTACCACCTTTTATGGTTAATTATCAGTAACAACGAAAATTTTATCTTTTGAGTTCAACCATTATGTAACTTTTTTGGATAAATTAGGCTAGCCGAACAGGTTGGCACAACTTCAGAAAATAATTCACTATTGCACACAAGTAAGTGTCGTTGGTTTCGAAATTGTAGCGCAAATGATATTTTAGGGAGGGGGGCAAAAGCCCTCCCTTGCCCAAACGAGTCGACGCCTATGTGCGTTATCTTTCAAGCATATTTGCGCAGCTCTACTTATATCGTGGAAGCTATGTTGATTACGGGGCATTGTTCACTGCGTACCATCATTACCTCTTACTGTAAGGTGCCATTGTGCCAATGAATAGTTGAAAGCGTTGGTTTTTTTGTTAAGGGGTCCATTGGCGTAATTCCATAAAGATTTGAAAGAAGTTTTCTGTCTGAATTAAGTTCTGTTCTGTAAGAACTGTCGTATGTAAAAGTGTATTTAAAAAACAAAAATGTTTTAAATAAACATCTACGAGAGTCGTTCGAAATGTACGTGGCCGAACACAGAAATGGCGCTAATTCGTGGAATTTGCATTACAATTTTTCAGAACCATCCTTTCTTAGGTTAAATATGACAGTATACAGCCAATGTTCTATGTATACAGCAATCTGTCAATTAGTTTGTGTTTGACAGCGCGCCAAAGTGACCGTCGCGAGTGATTTCGTAAATAATGCAAAAAACTGAGTTGCGAGCAGGGATAAAGTACTTTCATTTGAAAAGCTTAACACTAACCGAAATCAAAGAAGAGTTGGATTCGACATTTTTGAAGTCCGCTCCTTCGTTTTCAACGGTTAAAAACTGGGTTGCCGAGTTTAAGCGTGGTCGTGTGAGCACAAAGGACGAGCCCCGTAGTGAACGCCCAATAACGGCTACTACCCCGGTTATGATCGAAAAAGTCTTCCGTATCGTATTGGATGACCGTCGAGTAAAAGTGCGCGAGATAGCAGACATAGTGGGCATCTCAAATGGCAGTGTGCACAGAAGTTTAACTGAAGAATTGGAAATGAACAAATAGTCCGCGAGTTGGGTGCCGCGTTTGCTCCCACCGGAGCAAAAACGGAATCGTTTGATTGTTTCTCGTGACCCTTTGGCACGTTTTTGCCGCAATCCGAAGGACTTTTTGCGCCGTTTCATAACCGTCGATGAAACCTGGGTTCACCATTACACTCCCGAAACCAAGGAACAGTCCAAACAATGGACACACAAAGGTTCTCCACCACCGTAGAAGGCAAAAACGGTATTGTCAGCAGGAAAGGTTATGGCAACTGTATTTTGGGATTCACATGAAATTATCTTCGGCGACTACTTGGAAAAGCGAAAAACAATAAATGGCAAGTAGTATGCCAATTTGTTGCAGGAATTGAGCGACAAAATCAAAGAGAAACGGCCTCATTTGGCGAAAAACGAAGTGCTTTTCCATCAACATAACGCACCTGTACATACGTCTGCAATCGCCATGGCCAAAATTCATGACTTGGAATTCGAATTAGTGCCTCATTTGCCCTATTCGCCAGATTTGGCTTCCAGCGATTTTTGTCTATTTCCAAACCTAAAAAAATGGCTCGCCGGTAAAAGATTTTCATCCAATTTCGAGGTAATCGCTGCTGTAAATAGCTATTTTAAGAACTTGGGATCGTTGACCTACAAAGACGGCATTGCTGCTTTGGAGCATTGTTGGAATAAGTGCGTTGAGCGAGCAAGAGAGTATATTACAAGAATAAAATTTTTTTTGCCCAAGAAACATTCGTTTTCTGTGTTAGGCCACGTACATTTCGAACGATCCTCGTGTACATCAATCTCAATAAAATATAAAAAGAGAGGGAACATAAGATCAATTTATTAACTGATGTTTTAATTTCATAAGCAAACTTTTCGTTTCTGGGTTTTTTATTTCTAAATTTGTCGCTGCAGTTGACGGTCTTGTAAAGTACGCAGTGTTTGCAGAATTATATCGTTAGTCCGAAGGTGCGGTTTCCCGATTATGTCATGTTACGCTAACTCTATCAGTAAAGCCTGGAAATTGGTAACTGGCAAATAGTCAAGTTCTGTCCCAATGCGTGTATTCTGTATCGATCTCCACTAAATGTCGTGCATGAGGCTTTTCCAGTTACCGTAATTACATTAATAGACATGTAATGGATATGACAGTTTGAATAATAGTTCAGTGCGGGTAATATTTTTTGAATTTTAGTTCTATAATAGCCGGTTCTATACATTTTTCATGCAAATTTTGTGCGCAAAAAAAATAAATTTTATTAAAACGACCAGAACAATGCAAAGTTAATTACAAATAATTCATTTTTGTTTTTGTCCTAAATTTAACCTGAATTGTTCAGTCGGTATAGAATTTTAACGCTTACAGCTGAAAGTCTTGACGAATCTCACCTTTTTTCGCTGTGTAAACTAACGATGTTTCAACAATTTTCGTTTGCAGCCAAAGGCAACACGCAAGCACAAACTGGAAAATCAAACTTACTGAACAAATAGGGCTTCAAGCAAACAAAAAAATTGAAACGTGAATATTGTTTTTTCGTAAAATATTAGTTATCGTTTTAGAAAGTTAAAATTATTTTATTTCATACTGTACGCTATATACCACTTTACGTCATTGATTTGAATCCGGGAAATGCCACATTACAGGCCAAGGTCGGAAAGTGTTGGTTAGCAGCCCTTCCCGGACTGCTTGGAGAAAAATTCATCAAACACATGTATTTGTAGCTAAGCAACGAGAAATACCAACAGCGAATGTTTAATTTGACAGAATATAAATTTTAAAAATGACGTTTTTATAAAAAGAAAATATTCAAATAAAAAATGGTTTTGGCAGTAATGAAATAAAATTTTGTACGATACACGTCCGTGAAGTGATTATTAAAGCATTCGTTTAGAAATTTCGGACTCGGCTCCTTTCGCCGCTTCGTCCGCAAATATCTAAACTCATACTTTAATATGTCACTTCCCGGACTAGTGACGTAAATAACTATTAACGGATTGTCAAAATTCAGTAGTCTATTGAAAATAACAGACTGCTTACAGAATACACGCTCTATTATAATAATTAGGTATAATTTAAATCAACGCAAATAGTGCCAATAATTTCGAGAGTGGCACCGCATGAAGCTAAAATTATAACGAACCTAGAACATGAATTTTCTATGTGAAGACTTGCATAACAATTTTTTATTGAAATTCCTGCGGAAGTGTCAAATGAGTGACACGTATATTTTTAATTAATTATTTATCTTTAACTATAAGAAGTTAATTGAAATTCACAATTTATAACATTTCTACCGATCACATCCCTTATTAATTGACAAAACAGCATTATGTCTACAATTTTCAAGTTTTACTGAAATCAACAAAAACGCATTGGAAAAATAAACTAAACAATAGAAACGAATACACTATAGAAAAATTTACTAGTGACTATTCCGCTCATATAATATCGACTGCAAACAAAAAGTTTAACCCGACTGTTTTTGCCATACGCAATATTATACCGTTTAAATTTAAACAAATTAGTGAACCAATGTGGCAGTGCCATTATTATGCGCCTAGTAATCCAATCATGTACCACTTGCGACTTGAAAAATAATCGGGCTAAATTACTCTGACTTGAAAAATAATCGGCCTAAATTACTCAAACTTCCTGCATAGCAAACGTGTTTTTTCTCATGTCACGCACGTCTTGTGAAATTCTCAAGCAGAACTGTTGTTGCTATGCAACAAGATTTTGTAATTTATTTAGTTGACTATTTTTTAATTCACTCATGATGGGTACTGTTGAATTCTCAATATTACAATTTACTTTCGGCTTAGACCGCGTCGTCATTTGGGGCTTACACCCAGCATAATCAGATAAGGATTGACCTGTAGCTTGTCAGTATTTACAAACATTTGGTCTAAATGTTTCAGCCAAAGTGGTTGCGGGCTTTCCGTGCCTAAATAGTCAGTTGTTAGGTAATTTTACATGGAAATAATTCATGGAGACACCAAATGTGGTTACATTTAGTAGGGTTAGGGGCTCTAAATAGACATATATTTTGCGACCTCGAAATCGGCGAGAAAATATGTAAAATTGTTAAAATGGCGTACTAGAAAGGTTTTTCAAAAAAATCTCGGTGCTAGTGCGTCCTAGGCTTAAAATATTTTTATATCAAATAAAGAGGACTAAATTTGCTACAATTAATGTTGCATTGATTTGTTTGTCAATTTGCTAGTTAACAAACTGTATCATTTTTGCTTTAATTCAACTCCTGTCCACCATTTGTCGATTATTATGAGTGCAAATTCTAAAAAGAACATTGCAATACTACCAATCAAATCCACTAATAAATTGTGTTTGATGGGTACCCGGAAGATGCACTAACCAAGAGTACAAAAACTGCAGAGTGGTTTCGACAAATGCGAAAGTATACTCCAGCTGATGTGATTTTCTACAACTCCATTGTCCCCACTGTTTCGTACAACCTTCGTAATCATTGTTGGGGAAGATGTGGATTTTCTAGTTATGTTGACAGCATGAGTTGCTGCTCATTCGAATGTATACCTACTGAAACCAAGGAAGGGGACAATTGTGCAGAAAATGTAATTTTCTTAAAGTTTACAATCGGAAAAGGCAGTTGCACAAAACTACTTTTTCTTCACGCGTTCAGTGGCTGTGGCTGTAACACCACTTCTGCCATCTCTAAATAAGGCAAGATAAAATACACCAATGCACTCTGGAAAAACAAGCGTTTGGAGCAAACCCTTAGTGTTGAAAGAAATAAATGCTGAACTCGATGCTATCGCGAAAGCAGGTGAACGCTTTCTTCTGTCGTTGTACGGTGCTCGATTTACGGACACTTCGTTAAACATGCATAAGGTATTGCTGTTTTTTTAGTGAAGTCACCAAAAGCAAAGCCAATACTGCCATGTTACCACACACCAAAGCAGCAGCACGGCAACATTCCTTGCGGGCATAGCATCAGGTATAATGCTGGCTTGGCGTTGAAAAATATTGCACAGAAAGAGAATGAAAAAGAAGGGAGAGCGGACTACTTGTTTCAGTCATAACTGTGAAAAATCCCGTTCCTGAGAATTATTTAGATGCAAAAAAGGCTGCAAACCTGCGTGCTGCAGGAAAGCCGGCATAAAATGTTCCACTTGGGTTTCACGAGACTCGATTTTCAAGATTACTTGTCTTGATCTTGTCTCGAATCAAGACAAGATCGAGACAACATTGCTTTACTAAAATTAAGACAAGATCAAGACTTACTTGGTCGAGAATTTTCAAGATCAAGAAATATTATCGATAATTTCTTGATCTTGAAAAGAGAAGGTATAACCATAAAAAACCGCAAATGATACAAAGCAGGTTCTTTATTACTATAAACTACATTACTAACTAACTGATATGGATGCAGTAAATCCTTGAAAACACATAATATTTTTTTTCTATGAAACCGTAGCATTAAAAATAGTGAAAAAATAAATGTATTTAGGAAACGATTAAATACAAAAGTGAAAATTATTTAAGAAATTAAAAAAAAATAAATCAAGACAAGAAATTAACATCGAGAAAATGTACCAGACAAGAAATATTAAAATTCTTGTCTCGATAATCAAGACAAGACAAGAGTTACTCATCGAGACAAGATTTCTTGTCTTGGCGAAACCCTATGGTCCACCATCTGCGGTTAGGTCAACGGTGTCTCTTGCAAAGATGTACTTCTTGAAGAGCCTTTTAATGATAGCAACAAAGTCAACCTCGTCAACCATGGTAGAGGAAATTATTTAAGAGCTAGATGACGACATCGAACTGGAGCCAAATGAAGAAAGCGACTATGACCGTTCAGATGCAGCAGATTCCAATAAACCTGGATCACCGGGAAAAACAATTAAACTCGCTCTGTGAATTAGTCCTACTATGGAAACACGTTAAAAAACGCTTAATCTACCACAAGGTGGCGTGGAAATGAGTAATTTCCTTGCGAAAAAGGTGCACAGTAATAGAAATGTTGTTTTGGAGGATTTGCACTAAATTGACTAAAAGTGGACAGCAGTCAATTAAAAGTGAAAATTATGAATCTGTAAGTGGGCGACGAAAGTACTTACCTTTACGGACTTCAACTTGGCAAAAAAATAAATAGAACATAAATTGTAGAAAATTTAATAGTTTTAATTTTTGTATAGATCTATTATAGGCCGAGCATGCACCAGTACCGACATATTTGGAAAAAAAACATTTTTTTGGCCACCGTTTTAAAAATTTTACAATTGCCGATTTCGAGGTCGCAAATTGGATTTGTTGTTTAAGGCCCTTAACCCTACCAAATCCACTAGACTTCGTATCTCCTTGAATTATATACAGCTAAACTTCTTTTCTCTGACCAGACACGACTGGACTAAAACAGTGCCGAGCGTATCTGCTCTTGCCTTGTGTGTTTGGTCAAGGGCAAGTGATCAAATTGTTTGAACCTTGGAGCGGGCAAGGATTTGACCTTAGTATATACAGTGACCGGCAAAACGTTTGCAATATATGGATAAAATTTGTATTATTGGTTATCGACTAACGTTTCTTGGTATTTCCTCAAGAAGGCGATTTTTCGCCAATTCATTTAATTCTTTTAAATTTCCCGCCAAACCCAAAGTCACGTGACTTATGTCTAAATCAATTTTTTGGTTATCTGAGATGCAAAAGCGATCCCAAAAACACGATTTAGGAAAATTCTAATCATGGAAATTTTCCTCTATATGTTGCAAACAGTTTGCTGGTCACTGTATATTGTGTCAGCACAATTATGCGTAATCGGCTTATGAATGCCTGTTAGCTGTTTGTGAACTCATGTAAACTAACCCTTCGCAAGACATTGCAGCTTGCATCTTCAGAGTGATTGGAGCACTGAATTAAATCCCGAATGCGGAGATATTTAAATCCTTTTGGGCCAGTGGACAAAACGACGGAGCTCCGGTTGACTGTCACCGATAATACGGTGACGGATCCTATGTAGGTAAGTATAGGAGATGGTTTTTGACTACGTAGGTAAAGCTTGGATGCCAGTGCTGCATCCTCTAAGGACTCATCTTAAAACACCATCGATTTTACGCTCACGCTTTACTGGATCCGTTTTCTATCAGTTGTGACAGCCAACCAGAGCTGCGCTGCTCTGCCGACCGTCCCAAAGGGGCTTAGATACCTGCACATCCCGGATTTACATTCAGTGCTTTGATGCCTCTGAAGATAGAAGCTGCAAAGTCTTGCTAAACGGTAGTTTGCCTAGAATTACAAACAGCTAACAGCCATAAGACGATTTAGTATTCTTGTCTTGACACAGCAGATACACTAAGGTCAGATCCTTGCCCGCCCCAAAGTTCAAAAAATGTAATCACTTGCCCTTTTCTAGGCATAGAAGAGAGCAGCAGAAAACACGGTCTTGATTAGGCACGCAGCTTACGAACCACTTTGGCTCAAACGTTCAAAGGAAATGCCTGTAAAACGCGAACAAGACAAATTGGTCTTTACCTGATTGTGCTGGGTGCAATCCCCAAAGACGACGCGGTCTAAGCCAAAAGTATATTTTTAATATTGACAACTCACTACTAATCATAACACTGCGAGTAACTAAACGTTAGCAAAATTAGGCTCTTACGTAGTAACTACTAATCCTAAAACGTTCTTAAACAAAATACTTTTACAAAAATGTAGAAAGTCTCATTACGAAATGAGTGCTAAAAAGCTCTTCAGTAAAATAATATTTCAAAAATATATTTGAAGCTTTGTATTATTTTATTAAAACATCATTCTTTTGCGGTGTGAAGTGATGGTAATTTTACTTATTGCTTCATTCAGTTACAAAAATGGTAAAAGTTTAAAAGGTTGCTGCATCTAAACGCCTAAAGTTACTATTTCATCATCGAGCATTATAGGTTGGAATTCGTTGCGTAAAGCAATAACGTGTTCCTAACTTATTGCTCTAATTGAGATTTGGTGTTTCAGGGTTTAGGTAAGTTCAGTTCATGAATAGTTTGTCGTGGATGGTGGTAATGCTGCAATTAATTAATTTAATTGCTTACTTATTAATTTAATTGCAGTGGTTACATGAATGCATATTGAATATTCTATCTCAAGCATGTTTTAATTTAACAGATTTGAGCTTTAATTAAAACGAAACTGGCTTTATTTCAAAATATCTTCTATAAAATATATTTCTTAATACCCAACTGTTTTATTTGTTCGAAAAGTAAGTCTATGACAAATGCTGATTGTAGGTGTCCTTAAAATTATTGCTAGTGCATTGCAAAACATGAAGTGGTTATACATTTTGGGAGCTTACCAAATCAAAATAGTTATGGCAAAAAATCAGGAGTGATGTGTGCAACATTACGTTGAAAAATATACACTGCGTCTCTAAAAACAATTTGAGCAATGTTGAATACTA
Source organism: Ctenicera cuprea (assembly GCA_958336395.1). Lineage (NCBI taxonomy): Eukaryota > Metazoa > Arthropoda > Insecta > Coleoptera > Elateridae > Ctenicera > Ctenicera cuprea. The sequence continues at coordinate 18,815,824 of OY284494.1, forward strand.
AGGCTGGAATATTTATTGATATATCGATAATATCGAATAGCGATAATTTTAAAACAATTATCGATATATCGATAAAATCGATATTATCGATAATATTTATTAAATTATATATTATTTAAATTTATAAAAAAACAAATATTGTTTTAAACTCTGAAAATAAAAATTAAAATTGTATTATGCCTTTTTTGGCGGTTTTGAATTTGTTTGCCTTTTTTTTGCCTAATGTTTCGTTATTTTGCATTTTTAGTACCAAAACTTATTAATTTTTAATTTAAATTCCTTTTTTTGAAATTTATTTTCCAATTTTAGTACTTTACTTAAATTTTTTGTTGGAAATTTATAAGAAAGCAAATATTGTATCAAACTCTTAAAATATCTTTGTTGAAAAGTTATTTTCCAAACAATTATCCTAACATATCTACTAATAAAAAAAAATTTCGAACTTTCTGGAGAATGCAAGGGTAAATAGAAAGTTGATGACATCATTATTGATGAATGAGTCTGAGAAAAGCTAATCTGCCCGTAACTGGCGCCCTCTAGCAAATTTTATACAATTATCGTTTGGCATACATGTAAATTTACTTGGTTTGTCATTTGTAGTGCCACTGACAAAGCGATGACATTTAAATTCTAAAGCATGCAAAGACAATAATTTTATTTTCCATAGCCAACCCTTATGTATTTTTTATTTGAACACACGGTATAAGTTTCTTGTCTCGCGTCTCTCTGTTGTATTTACTACAACATTAAGACATTTTTAAATCCTAGCAATATTTGCCTTGTACATACTTCTTAATTATATAATAATATATTACTTCGTTGTCTAAATAATTGTTATTCCTATGACATTGTCTGACCTTCAAAATAAGATCAAGCTTATATTCGGATACCTGTAGAGCTGTTCTATGCGCACAGCGATTCCAGTGCAATGACACGTAAAAATCATTTGTTTATGAAGTCCTATTGTCCTATTGGCTATATTAAAAAAACGACAAATAAATACAGCGATCGTGTTACGTTCAGAACTAAAACAACGTTGAATAGGCGTTTCTGGTTCACGTGACTGTTTTGGAATACGAAAAGAATCTACATATTAAATACCTATCTGTCTCATCATAACAAACGACAGGCTCTTGCAGTTCGACGAAATTTATCACCATAACACGACGGCGGTTTCTTACATCTCTACTCAATTTATTGATTGTTTCCGGCAAATGTTTGTGTTGCATTTAGTACTGTTGTTATAATATGGTTAGGGATACAACGGATATTCGGTTTTTATCCGTTATCCGGCCATTTCACCGAATATTCGGTTTGGCCGGATAATATGAAATATCCGGCTCGGGATTTCTTCTCTCTAAAAGAGATTATGCATGCAATTTTATTTGGAAGTATAGACTAAATACAATTGAAACCAAGAGAGCAACAACCTCATAAGTCCAGTATTTTGCAGATCTGCAAAAATTACTAAATTTTTATTATTGAGATCAGCATTTATGAATTATGAGATTTAAAACTTTGAAATGATTTCAAACAACATAAATACGTATTATTTATTAAAACCACGATTAAAACCTAAATTTTACTAAGTTTAAGCTAAAACTACTTCGAAAGTGAAAACTATGCCGGATAATCCGGTATCCGGCTATCCGGCTGAGCAACCGGATACCGAATATCCGTTATCCGGCATTTTCAAAAAGTACTGCTCGCTCCATCCCTAAATTTGGTATACAGGAAACATTTTCCGTTCAGCGTATTTATCGTGCCGACATGAAAATCTCGCACAGCACATTTTATATTATTTCTTTCACCAACAGACCCTTAATATAGAACATTATTACAATTATATTAAAAACAGTTGTTTATCGCGGGTAGTGGTAATACAAATATAAGTATGATTGAAATGATATGACAAGTAAAAGCAACAATTGGTCAAATAATTACTTATGCGGACGAAATAAATAGGCAAATAAATAACCAACAAAGTAACAATTAAACCAAGGAATTTTAGAACTTTTAACGAAAGCAGAGTATTAATTGTTCCTATGAAGTGTGTCTGTCTGCCTGTTTCTAATACTGAAACTAAGCGGGTCGTTACACCTTGCTTTATAATTTGCATATATTGCTTAGAACGTTGTAAACATATCTGGTAGCTGCAAGAATGGATGATTATGTTTAAAAATTCCACACTTTGGCAATAGACACGAAATGACAATGGCAAATGCGTTCAATTGCAGTTCTCTTATTTTTATAGATATATTCTCATTAATTATTATTAATTATGTTATTGCATCGTGTTCAACTCCGTCGCTAGCTATCCAAACATCGAATAAATTTTCCACTTAACGCTTCAATAACTAACACCAAACTGTAACAGTGTTTATTCATTTCAGCACTGTTCCTTTGTTTCATCATTCTGTTTCCGCTCTATTTTTTGATCTTTGCTTTGTGTATAGCTGTGCCTTGTAAATTACACAGTTTTGCTGCTACCTGCCTACCCACAGTCTACCTACGTGCTTATGTTGTTCTTATTCCCCAAACGACTGACCCAACATGCAGGATGGATTCCCCCGACATTAACTTTAAATAATATTTGATTCGCTTATTTACATTTCAAGGTAAAATGAAATTGAGTTTTTGTGTGTTTAATACTTTCATTAATAAATTTTTAAACCCAGTTTGCCTCTTCACATTGAATTCCTATTTTGTAAAAATTTAGCACTGCTAAAAGGCTAATTTCAAGTAAATTGTCACTATCAAACACGAAAATTGCTAAATTATTCATTTCCTATTGTTAATTATTTTGACATTATCCTCTTGGACCCGATTCATGTAGTTTTTTTATAAACAGCCGTGCTTTAAATAACTTTTCGTTGCAGTAAGCACTCGATTCAGTTAGTCAAAATTATCAGTAACACAATTACAATCTCTAAGGGCATTACTGTTGATTATTGCACTCGCCTGTCATCAGACCAATCACAATGCTTTAGCTTTCAACCAACCAAATCAGTATTATAGCGATGATTAGTACTACTGCTATCTTTGTAATTATTTTATTTATTACGTTGCCATATTAATTGCTTTTGAGTAGTGTTATAATTTTGCGATTTACATTTAAAAACTTGTACAGGCTCTAATTGCAATAATCTACACAATGTTCCTCCTGCTTAAAATTTTCCCAATTTATTTTACCTACGTGCAATTTAAGAAGGTGATCTTGTGCTTCGAGGTTGAGCACATTTTATTGCAACAGGCATTCGTTGTGAACATAGTCAAAAACTGAGTGAAGCACTTCGCCTGTACTTTCCTATACTTTAGATATTATTACTTAACATTAGAGCCTGAAAGTTCAGGCACTAAAAATTTCTAAAGTAGGCAGGCATTAGGGTACTATGAAAATTGAAAAAAGGCAGGCATTTAGGCACTATGAAAATTAAAAATAGGCAGTCATTTAGGCACTATAAAAATTAAAAATAGGTAAACATTTAGGCACTATGAAAATTTAAAAAAGGCAGGCATTTAGGCATTATAAAAATTTAAATAGGCGAGCATTTAGGCACTATAAAAAATAAAAATAGGCCAACATTTAGGCACTATGAAAATTTAAAAAGGCAGGCATTTAGGCATTATAAAAATTTAAATAGGCAAGCATTTAGGCACTACAAAAAATAAAAATAGGTAAACATTTAGGCACTATGAAAATTTAAAAAAGGCAGGCATTTAGGCATTATAAAAATTTAAATAGGCAAGCATTTAGGCACTATAAAAAATAAAAATAGGCCAACATTTAGGCACTATGAAAATTTAAAAAGGCAGGCATTTAGGCATTATAAAAATTTAAATAGGCAAGCATTTAGGCACTACAAAAAATAAAAATAGGCAAAAATTTAGGCACTATGAAAATTTAAAAAGGCAGGCATCTAGGCATTATAAAAATTTAAATAGGCAAGCATTTAGGCACCATAAAAATTAAAAATAGGCAGGCATTTAGGCACTATAAAAAATTAAGATAGGCCCCAAGAGTTTACAAACATGAATATAAAACTGGAATTAAAAATTGACTTTAATTTTTTTGTAATTTACTGTTTAGCGCAACAAGTACTGTTGGCATTAAACGGCGATGTGAACAGGAATAATTTGAAAATAAAACTGGAATATTACTCTAAGTTATAATCTGAATATCTAAATTTCTGTTAACTACCTGCGAAAAAGTGAAAGATAAGGGAATTCCTGGATAGATTGTAAATAAAAATGACGCCAAAAATTTTTTTTACTATAATGCTGTAAATTAAAAAAACAAAAGGATGTCGTCTGATAAGACGAAATAGGTATTTACATGTAAAATAAGCATTTATCAAAAGAATTAGCGAAAATAGACATAATTAAGCATTTTGCCTAAACTTCCGGTCTCTGCTTATCATATATATTCAAAAGTACCTTATTATTAATATGTTACGCCCCAACATTGACTACAATAACACTCCCTCTACTATTACCACTGTACCGAGAGCTTAGCTGCATAATAGTAATAATATAAGAACATATTGCATATCAAGAGATCAAAAAAAAACTGATCCTCAGCGGGCTGTGGAATAAAAAGTCACGCCTTTGCTAGACTAAGGAAATGTTTATAATGTCAGATAATAGTTTTTTTATTTTGGTTCTTTACTGACTACTTTATGAAACGCATTTGGGTTTCATAAAACAACTCCTTAAAGAATTTGAAATTTTATTTTGCTAGGTTGGTGACAACCATGTGACAACAAAACCTTCACGCGTTATAAACATAACCTTCAAATTGTAAGTTCTAAAAATTAAGATTATTTAGCGTATTTTCCGCTACTTTGCGTAGCTCGGGTAGGGTGCACGATAATTCTTCTTCCATCTTATCTTCAAATCTTAGGTATTTTAAAAATTAAATTACTTTCAAATACAGTTTGTCTCAATTTTAATTTGACAGTAGTTTGAATTGTTTGAAATTGTTTTAAATGTCACCAACAGCCACAAAACCAAAACAAAATACAAAAAATTTTCCTAATCGATTATATTTTTAAATTAAAATATAAAATAAGGTAATTTTTAACTTTTTTGGACCAAAATAGAAAAAATAATATAAAATACACGTTTCATAAGACATTTAAGCGCACTTGTCCATTAGAAAACTCGCCGCAAGCGGCTCGTTTTCTAACTTGAACGTGTGCTCTAAAATCATGTCTTATGAAACTTGTTTTTTATATACTATAAAACCTAACCTGAAATTGACATTATAAACATTCCCTTAGTCTAGTAAAGACGTGACTTTTCATTCCACAGCCCGCTGACGATCAGTTTTTTTTGGATCTCTTGATAAATTGTACTAAAGCTTTCATATTAAAATAATAGTATAAGCTTAGTGTGAATCTTTTCACTTATTTAATTACTGACTACAAAGAAAGAATAGTGAAGCGAAGGTCGACAGGCAGTGCTTTGGTCACGCGCCGAAAGACTTTGGTCAACGCATGGGAGTCAGATCCAGGGAGAGCGAGCGATATTGTAAGGTAAACTAGTAGTGCGCTACATTTTTCCCAAGTTTTTTGTAAAGAAAATCCTTTTTTTGTTTTAATTTTTTAGAAAAATATTTTTGCAATTAAAGAAGCCTCAAAAACGGAATGTGTACCAAAAAGTTGGGTGGAAGGGGGAAAATTATCTCCCCCCCCCCTAATATTTCCGTAATTAAAAAACTTAGTTGGGAAGTTTATTCTACTGTCACTCTTGAGCAATTTAGCCTTAACAGAAGGTTTTTATCGCCCCCGTTTATCAAATAAAGAGATTAGAATAGACGATAAAAAATTCATAGGTTTCACACTGGGACACGAATCAAAATGTAGCTGGTCGATAGCTCTAAGAGGCTAGAAGTCTAGAAATTAAGAAAAACTAATTACACAGTTTTAATCGTTCCAAAGTTTTAGTAGCTTGTAATATTGTATACCCTTAGAGCATTTTCCATATCAAGTTTCATCCCGGTTTAACAACTCGTTTTTCAGTAAGTATAGGCGGTAATACTCAAATTTTCAAAAATTCATAGAAGGCTTTAGAGAGAAATTTGCCAGCTGGGACACGATCCAAATTGTAGTTCATTGTCAGCTCTATCAGCTTACAAAATCTCATTAGCAGTTTTTGGCAATATTTGTTTTAACATCCAAAATTTTCGAATTTTTTCAGTAACATTGTGTTTAGATAAAATGTTTGAACTCGATCTGACAACCTGTTTTTGAGTAATAATGCGGCAAATCAAAATTTTCAAAAAAAAACCTAGCGGCCGCAATTTTGCAGATAGAAAGTTTTGAAAAAAGCATTGAATTTGCCCTAAGGTCTTCTATCGGATTCTGTTTTAAAAGAGAAAAATGCAGGCAAAGAAACGTGTCTAACTTCCGCCTCCGGTTTCGGATTATTTTGAAAATCTTTTTCTCCGACGAATTTTTGATATACTCTCACATTCCAAAGCCCATCAAATACGGACCATCCGTTTGCGAGATATGGAGTGCACACACCCATACACACACTCACTGACCCACCCACCCACCCACAGACAGACATTTTTTAAAAACACTAAATTGGGGTTTTGGAGGTCTAAAACATGTATTTCTGTCAAAATCTCAATTTCGAAAATTTTCATGAAATTAATATTTCTAATTCTACTACCGAAAATATAGGAAAGTAAAAATCGATGAACTTGCTAAGCGGTTCAGATATTACCACAGGTTATTTAAAAACAGTTTTTGAATAAAAATTTAGTATTTTGAAATGAGTAATTGTTTTGACGGTAGTACGACACAGTATGTAATAATTACACACAAATAAACTATCTCTGTTGAACTGTCTGCCGAAAAAACGAATCACTTTGTTAATGCTAATCTTTGTCTTTCATCGGAGTAGTTAATTCAGTGAATTCACTTCAAGTCGTGTAAATGGTGCGATACTATCGTACCCTTACAAAAACAGAACTTAATTATTACATCTAGAACACGATATCTTTAGATTTAAACTTCATTAAAAAGAGGTGCCTTGCGTAGGTTATTTGAACCTTTTCCATTTACGTGTCCGTGAAGCAACGCGAATAGCTTTTTAATACCAAACCTTAATCATTATTAAACAAATTGGACTGAAATTAAACTCCCACGTTAGTCCTGAAATTGATATAAGTTTGTTAGCGCATTAATTATCGCAGCATTAATATTTTGGTTAAAAATGTATGGAACGGGTTTTATCTTGTTACAAAGTAATTCGCGCAATTCCAAACACGATAAATGCGCTGCCTTATTTTTAAAACGTAACATGTATGCCTTAAGAATCTAATACTTTTAACATCTGAGTAAGAACAATTGATTTTTACACTGACGAATAAATCTTTCCCCTCTTAAGAGATTTTAAATTCTTTTTCTGTACAACAGAAAACGGAAAAACGCATTGTTTTGATCCGCGGATTATTATCGTCAATATTTTATTTAAATATCGATAAAAACCATATAATGTTAGGTTATGTCAGTTGATTTCTTGATGGTGTTTGATTTATCAGTACAGAACATGTTTTAGTTTTAACAATTGTTAAAAGTTATAAATTCTTGTAACAATCAAATTTCTTGACAGATTTCCAATATTAATTGTGAACAAAAAACAATATTATAGCTAATTAGCACATCCTTGAAATAGTACATTTAGTAGTTTCCTTGTCTCGGTGCTCCCTCTAAAACACTACAGAATAAGGCTATAGGGTTCGTGCATACTCTTTAAGTTAGGGTATGCAGGTAGTGACTCATCATCGCTTAGATTTATGATACTTTTAAGCAGGGCCGGTTTCCGATTTTGATAACGACGCGGAGGAAAGCTACACGAAATAGCGCCGCAACGAAAGTTTTCTCAAACTGGGCGAGATCAATTTAAATGCGTTTTAAGAACATCTGACAATGTTAGAGTCAAACAAAAAAAACTTAAAATATTACAATTTATGTTGTAAATAATAATCCGCACTCAACCGCACCGACAAGTAAAATCAATAATTAAGCACAATCGGCTTTTCACAGGAAACTGACAAAAATTAATAAAACTGCTATTCTCAAGCGCATCGGTTTTATCTGTTATGAGCACGACGTATTGAAAATTGGGAAAAAAGAAGCCGACAATTTAAGATGTTTTCGTTGTTGAGTTAGAATCCTATGAAATGTGACACGAAAAAACGTCAGTATATTTCTAATTCAAGCAGAATTACAAGGTGTGTTAACAGTTAGCTGAGTAGGATAACCCTTAAAGCTAAAACTGTGTCTATAAAAACTATTTTCAAGAATCTGCCTAACAAAAAAAACACATTTTTGTCTTGTCATTGTATAAGTCGAATTTCACGTCTTTTACCTAATATATTTATGGAAAATTTAGAATTAATAAATTTTTATATATGAGACGGCATTAATATTTGGATAACAAAATTAAATTTTTTTAAATAAAAGTAGCAATTTTTCCCCTTCTTTCGACGGTTTATTTTTAAAAACTAAATTTACTATTTTATTTTTAAAACTTACGCTATATAATATTATTCTTCCCTTCACTCAAGCCGAACACTTAATAAGGTGATAAGTGTGGTTTTGACACTAACCGTCTAATATTTAAAAATTCAGAAGCTGAAAAACTATTTAGAAATATAACCCCTAAAACCACAGTTTACAAATTTGTCTCTATTGATCTTAACCTTAACTTCTGCATTTATATAAAACCCTCTAGAACACGTGCAAAGTTTCTACCTGAAAACCAACAAAATTTATTAGGTGTTAAGTGTTATTTTGACACTAATGATTGTAAAATTTCAAGTTGAGTGCATAAAAACTGCAACCGCAAAGCGGCCGGTATCGGTCTGCTTATCGCCAAATGCAGGTACAAAGAAACGTTTAACTTTACGATCGTGTTATTAGCTAACCACTCGAGTTTTTGCACTTTTTTTTGCCTGGGGTGCATGCAAGTTATATTTTGGTGGAGTTCATGGTTTAGAATTACCCTTTTAATTACAGAAACTTATACCTAATTTTAACAAAAAAAAACATAGTGACTTGGACGCTATTTCGCTTGGCAAAAAAGTGACCTTTTAGTGACCTTGCTTAGGCCTACAAATTAATTGTACTGCATAATGTTCAGCATTATAATCGAAGTAATAAACAAAAAGGTATAAAGCGGTACATCTTTTTAAGAAAATAAATTGCATAAAAAACGTTTATTTACAAAGATTTTATTTAATTTGCAAAGAAAATTTTATATAAAATGTATTATAAAAAAAATGTAAAAATGCGAACAAGAAATAAACAACGTTCGTATAAAAATATAAAAATACAATATTCACACGAAAGAACACAAGTAATACTGGATATTATAAAATTTACTAGATTAAAATACATCTTTTATTAAAAAAAACTGAACAATAATTCAACTAGAAACAAATTTTCAGTAAGGAATCATGGACGTAATTATACGCAACTATAATAAAAAATATAACTTTACTAAAAACCAAAGTATTAAATTTATTTAGTAATTAATTTTTGGCCAGTTTTAATTTGGGAGTCATAATTACAAAATCATCTAAACTGCTTTCCTTTTTTTTCGAAAGCTTGTTTTTTGTAGTTCCTCAACTACCTAGTTTTATCATTCTTCTGCTCCTTTTTTTGTGTTTTTAAACTCTTATAGACTCTGGCAATGCCGTTACAACAACCACATTGGCATGGTTGGTTTTTAATGATGATAATTTTTTTAGCATATACTATTAAACTTCTTGTTACAGTATGGCCTACCTTTTTTGCTTTTATGCAATTCATTTAATCGGTTTTTAATTTCTAATACTTCTTGTTTCTGTGCTTCACTATTTTTTATGTTTTCGTTTCTTTTTTCGGTTTGTTCTTCTTATAGCCTTTTTTGCGTTATATCTCCGACATTGTTTACACGTTTTAAAATTTGTAATTGAGGATGGAAGGCTACAGCCATCTCAGCCACTTCTTAAACCCACGCCTGCTTTAAGAATACAAGTATGATATGTAATGTGCCATAAAATAAATAAAACCAATAATAATTTTTCGATGTTTTTCAGAAAAAATAAAGCCATGAACTAGAAAATAAAATCTGTTAGCCAAAACATGTAAGGACGATAAGTACTAACCTCTCCCCCCCCCCCCCCAAATTATTACCGACAAAAACATGTTTACAATATTTGATTCTACTATTCAGATAAGCAATTGTACTTAAACATGAATTTTAGTCACTTAACCCCCTGTTACCATTAATTTCCAAGTTTCAAAAATTCGTAGAGGACTTCACAGTAAAATTAGAGCCTTGGCCCCTTGACCCTTGAATTTTCTAAAAGAATTTTTGGATATCGTCGTCTTAAAACCTAAATTTTACTGCATCTAAGCTGAAACAACTTCGAAAGTAAAAACTATGCCGGATAATCCGGTATCCGGCTATCCGGCTGAGCAACCGAATACCGAATATCCGTTATCCGGCATTTTGAAAAAGTACTGCTCGCTGCATCCCTATGAATTAGCTCTAGTTAAAAAACATATTTTTTATTCTTGGCATATTATTGATAGCTCTTAAAATAAACTATTCAAAATCCAAAGCGCATCTAATTAGCTGTAGGGGGGGGCGGTTTCGTTCTTACTATTCTTATACGGTATGCGAACCCGTAGCGTTGCCTTAGTTTGTTAGAAATCTAACATACAGTGAAATGAGAGAAAAGCTTAAGGCAAATCGAAAACGATTTTACCGAACTCTCTAGCTTCAAAATCGCGACCGCTACAACTTTTAGAAAATGAAAATTCCAATTATTTGTATTTAAAATAAATTCTTGGACGTGGACAAGTTACGATTCGAGCACGATTGCTAAGCCCCACCTTCATTATTGCTGACGTCATGAAGTGACAGCTGTAATAAAGGTTGAAATATGGATAGAATGGAGGGTTGCCTATATAATTTGTTTGCTTAGAAATCTAACAGTCGGTGAAATGTACAACGTTATAATTATCATATTTACAGTTTTGCAAATAAGGTGAGTATTATTATTTAGTATGGGAAAGTCCACTCAAAGTCAATACTTCAGCTTTTTGCAGCTCGCGTTGACGACGAAATTTATTGTCTTCAAGAACTATCAGAGGGTTACCTCGTTCGCTCAACATTTGTGTAAACTCCACGGCTTTCAAAGTATACAACAGAACTAAAAAGTTCTCTAATTTTATCTAACTTATAGAAAAAATAATACCCCCTATTGACCAATGGGCAATTGTTTTTAATTATCTGCTGTTTATTATGCTACCTGCCAATATTTTGATTATCTGGAATGCTGGTACGCTCTTTAAAAATTCGTCCGCAGTTTAGTACATGGATTAACGATCCCTTTAGGTATTTAGCCACCTGATTAAATTTCGTCCGCAATTCGAGTGCACCTCTCTACAAATTTTTTAAAATCAAAAATTTATGCCCCTTAATTTAATCAACGGGGCACGATAAAAAATTTTTGTATAGGCTTAATTGCTCATGAGGAATAGTAGCATAAAGTTCACACCTTAATTGTTAGGTGTCGCAAAAATAATGGTAATTTTTTCTTCCCACCCAATTTTTGTCAAACGAATAGTTTCTCTCATTTTTAGTTTTCTTTTAATTTCAACGAAGTTTTTACCGGAAAACTACGATAAGCAACAATATCTAAAGTATTGTAAAGTCCAGGAAAAGTACCTCGCTCAGTTTTTGCGAGCCTTTTAAAAAATTGTCATCGCGCGTCGCTTGAGTTGGATAACCTCAGCTGCAGCCGCATTCCTCTCGAATTAAGACAGGTCGAAGAGATCCGGATTTATGATATAGAAAGAATTACAGCCATCGCTATATAATTCAGAAAACTAGGACTTCTATTACTTATTTATTAATAAAAAACAAAAACGTAAACATCATGGGGCATAGCTTACGGGTTTTGTTAGTATAATATATTTAAAAATATATGAGAAGTTAGAAGAGAAAACAGTAGACTAACACATTTGGCAATGAATTTGATGCCGTCTGCATAACTGAAGCAGCCTAATTTAATGGAACAGATTATGTTTAAGTCAAATTTAATTTTAATTATGTACTCAGTTTAAGCAAACGGAAATTCAAAACTATTTCACTTTATGGTCCGTTTTAGATTTTATGTTATCGCTAAGTAGCGCCAGAACGTTACGGTTCAGAATTTTAATAAAGCTCTACGGTGCGGAACTATAACTGCAGGACTTTCAGTCATAACGTTATACAGCGGATGCTTTTTAGTAATAATTTAATTTAAAGTTTTTGTTGAATATAGCGGAGATTAAATGCATTATTAAAACTATTAATCAATATAACTGTTACCTACCAAATTTGTAGACAGGGCCACGTTGTAGTAAGTTTCATTACTTATAATTCTAAAAAAAGGTTTTAATATACAGGGTTGAGCAAAAGTACGGACTTCCGGTTTAGCCGGAAATGATATCAACTTTTTTACTTTAAATGAAACACCCTGTATATTCTTTGATATATCGATAGAACTTTTTTTTGCGAGTTTAGTGATATAAGGTTTTATGCTTTTACTTTTAACAATTCTAGAGATATTGAACAATAATATTGCGTAATTGTTATCTAGCAGCTTATGAAAACCAGATAATGTGAGAAGCTTAAACAGTTGTAATGTAATGTTGTCAAATATGCTTGGTTCGTGTTGTGTTGTTTTGATGTTCGGTAGATTAAGCGGTGTGGTTGCAGTCATCAATTAATTAAAACTGCTGAATTTAACATCAGAAATGGTTTAAAATTGTTAAATAAAGTACAAATTTTTTGCTGAGTTCTACGGCGTTCACCAAAACCAACCATAATTAAAAATTTGAATTCGTTCTCCTTCTGTTAATTGAACCATTTCTGATGTTAAATTCAGCAGTTTTAATTAATTTTCGTTAATTAATTGAGTTCTATCGATATATTAAAAAAAATACAGGGTGGTGCATTTAAAATAAAATAGTTGATATCATTTCCGGCTAAACTGGATCTCCTTTTAAACCGCCAATACCTTCATTGTATCCGTCGCATATCGGAATTTTCATGTCAAAAATTTTGTCAAAATCGTGGTTGTCGTATTAAAGATATTTGCATTGTTCCCTACTTTTGCCCAACCCTATAGATGCTCAGTTATAAGCATTCCAAAGGAACTTATCTTTATGCTGATTTTTAACGAAAAGAATTGTTTCGCTGTTCCTTTTGTATCGCGCATAAATAAAATATGAAAAGCTACAAGAGCCCTTTGATGTCATGATTTGTATGCTAATAGTACTCGAGCGTTGCAGTTTTATAAGTTAAATGTAATCGGTTTAAAAATCTTAAGGGAAGTACCTTTTGATATTTTAGTTTTGCGTTTTATCTTACGAGTTTCGCAATCCGTTTTGAATTTGCGCCGTAAGCACCTACTTGACTTAAAAATTAATATTCAGTAATAGGAAATTCGTTTAAAGGTAGAAAATTATTTAATAATTAAAATTTGTTACGGCACTATGTTATAATTAGGTTTATTTACAAGTTGTGTATTTTGCTTAAAAATATTTATGTTGGTCTATTTTCAAAGTAAAATAATTTACCTACGGTTGCAACTTAAAACCTTTGTTTTAATAAAATGACCTTTTATAGCATGTCGCATGAAAAGACTTTTAATTTGCATTAAATAATACAAACAAAGACCGGAGTTCTAGTCCCAGAATAGCAAAAATTTCGTTAAAATTCAATAAGTTAACAAAAAGAATGGTCGTACTCAAATCCATTAAGTTATACGGGAAACATGTTGCACGATGTTGCAAGGTTGCTACAACTACAACTGCAATACTTGAGATACATCGTTTCGTTCAGTGTTACTTTATTGTTAAGCTAAGCCAGAGATTCTGCACTCGAAAATATTTTAGCAGAATTTCATGAAATTTTTTCGTGTATTACTTTTAAAACCCTCGACTATGCATATTCTACGCTTACCAACTCCGTTATCAAATAGCTCGAGATAATAAAACAGTTGGCCAGATCAATAATACGTATCTAAACAAGCTCCGCAAGGCCAAATATGTGGATGTGTTGCTTCTTTATGCCCGTAAATAATTCGTTTAAAATTTATTATTCCAGAATTTATTATTAATTTTTTAAAATCTAATACTGAATAAATACTAGACTAGAAATCCGTACACTGAATACAAACATAGTCTCATAAAATATTGACCAGATTTTGCCGCCGTTGTACGTAGCAGGTGTATGAAAACTATCGAATCTTGTAATTGTGTAATTTTCTGTTGCAGATTATATAAAATGTTTTGCCTGCTGTTAAATACATGTTGATTACTGGTAGTTTATTTACAGCTTTAAAAATTAATTTCTGTTACGTTGATTTTATTTAAAATTTAACTAAAATGAAACATCAAATTGAAATAGGGCCGGCGGGTGGTATAGTGGTTAAAGTCTCAGGCTTTGAAACTAGACTCCCAATGGCAGTTGGTTCGAGTCCACTGCTCGTCAGTAATTTTTCTGAACAAGTTAAATCCGACGGGTCCATGGATGGTGTATGTAGGTGTGTATGTTGGGTTGCATGTCTTTCAGGGGTGGGGCATGTTAGACCGGTGAAGAGCACTTAGTGTGCTGAGCCCGGGTAAGGGGGTGGGATGGGAATCATGGGGTCGTGCTCACGCACGGCTTCATGATTCCTTTAAAAAAAAATTGAAATAGTATTTTAAATATGCTCCGACTCACATAATTGACAGTACCGAATAAGAAATATTGATAATTATGTAATGTGGGATAATTAAACCATAAAATTCCTCTTACTGCCAATTTCAAAAGATTATACTTAGGAAAACGATATCTTTGTAAGGGAGAAAAATATTAATCTTATAGGTATGCTTCAAAACCTACGAAAATTCCTTCATTTTCTCATAGATATCACGTTCACAACAACGTAAATACTTTTATCATCTACCAAAAGCAAAATATAGAAGAATTTCTTAATCATTACTGTATATACCGTATGTTCAAGTGAAAAATACATAAAGGTTGGCCATGAAACTAAAATTACTGTCCTTGTGTGCTTTAAAATTTAAACAATCAAAACATAATGTCACTTAAAATTGTTAGGTTAAATTTGTCATTTGTAGTGACACTGATATAGATATAGAAAACCAAGATCAAGTTATGAAGATTTATTGTTCTTGAAATACGTCTGAAATATGTATAAGGCTAAAATTAAAAAAAAACTGTTGAAGTTAAAAATTGTTTTATTCACAATAAATGAATAGTAGTGGAGCTAGCCCATGGGCCAAGCTCGCCGGTTTTTGTTTATTTTGTTTATAGCGTAGCTACGTGCATAACTATAATCTATGTAAAATTCGGATTGCTTCTTCCTTTCTCAACATGCAGTGACCGCGCATTCAGTAAAATGTCTAATACCTCGACGCAGGTTCAATATTATTCCATTTACTACATCCGTATCTCCTCCCTCAGTCTCAACTTTTAGTAACCGCTTATTCAGTAACATGCCTTCCATCGCGACACGGGTTATATCATTATACAGTGACCGGCAAAATGTTTGCAACATATAGGGAAAATTTTTATTAATAGAATTTTCCAAAAGCTTATTATTGGAATTGCTTCTGCATCTCAGATAAGCTAAAAATTGATTTATACATAGGTTACGTGATTTTAGGTTTGGCGGAAAATTAAAAATAAAATTAATTAATTGGCAAAAATTGCATTCTTCGAAAAAATATCAAACAGCGTTGTGAGAAAAAAGTGTTCAAAAATCAATTGTAATGCTATGCGCAGAGTTTGGAGCAAAAATATTAATAAAATAGAAATAGCGTTTTTTTTATACCGGTTGTTCGAGATATCCGTCGGCGGAAGTTCCTGCGTTCATTATTACACATACCTAAATTGTGTGGCTGCAGTATTATATCTACCCTATTGGCGCACATTTTAAAATATTTTCAGATGCACAGGGTGTTCCATCTAGGCGTGACGTCACAAAGTTATATTTTTTCAAATAAAATAGCCCTTTTCCCTTTTAAGACGATCCATCAATGCCATATTTCGTGGGTCTGTAATGAGTCTATCCCATTCTACGGGCCTTTCTGTGTAAAAAACAAGTCATGTTTGCGACGCTATTATGACGTACCCGTTCAACATTTTTGAGTGCGGTTTTTGCCAAAGACCTTCTAGAATACTCTACCTTCTGATTGATGTGTCAGGTTAATAGAATTATTTTATTTATAAGTTCGAGCTTTACTTTGTTGAAGTTCATTTTAATTTATTGCAAATAAAACAATTCTTAACTTCCTCCAACAGGTTTTTTATTTTAGTTTTATACGTATTTCAACGAGTTTGCACGTCATTATCAAAAGCAAGATTAAAAGTAAACGAATGGTGTTTTTAAAGAAAAAACAGACAATTTACTAAAATCAGGCATCTACAAATTAAATTGCTCGTGCTGTAATCCGGTTTATATAGGACAAACAATTAGAAATTTTAATATTAGGTACAAGGAACACGTACGTTGTTACAAGTATAAACACCCCCATAAATCCAATTACGCTAAACACGTATTAGAACACAATAATTCAATGACATTTGATAACACTATAAAATTTTTACACTTTTGTGATTACAAACATAAGCTGGATATACTAGAAGCATTTAAAATTCATAAACGTTTAAAATCTCTACTTTTACTGAATGAACAAATTGATTTCTTAAATTCACCGTTATTAAACGTTTTGGCATGAGAAATCAAGTCATCTGGACGCAGATATAGAAAACCAAGATCAAGTTATGAAGATTTATTGTTCCTATAGCAACACCAACTGTTTACTTTTAATCTTGCTTTTGATAATGACGTGTAAACACGTTGAAATACGTATAAAGCTAAAATAAGAAACCCGTTGAAGTTAAGAATTATTTTATCTACAATAAATTAGTAGAATTATACCAGGTGATCATGAAACGCAACATTTTGTTTAACTCAATGTTTTCTAATGGAACACCCTGTATCGGATGGTACAGGGAGATAGCCCTTTACAAGAAGTTTCTAGTGATATAAACTTTTATAGGCGTATTATGCACGGATTTGTGGCAAATTGACGATGAATTGAAAAATAACTCATTTTTCAAGTTTCCGGTAGATTTCAATAACGATCTTCAATTGTTTTTCGAATTATTGTTTGAATAGAGGAGGTTCAAATTGCCTTTTTAAGCGGATATGATAAGAAAATAACAGTAACAAAGTGAGGTATTTTATTTATTAACAATAAATTGACAATAACAAAACGTAGCAACTACAACAAGTGCTCAAAAATAACTCCATTTTATATCATGCACAACCTCATCCTCTGAACAAAAGACTTCCTAACATTTGCCAGCATCTCCGTTTTGATGCCTTAGAAAGCTGCTTTTATTCTGTCTTTCATATCGTCCCTTGTAGGGCACATCCTGTGAACCTCCTGTTTAACATAGCCCCAACAAAAGAAGTCAATAGGCGTTAAATTAGGAAACTGTGCCGGCCATAAGATTGGTCTCCCATGACCGATGCATTGATGTGGTCTCCAAGCATCGAAATATTGTTTTACTATACTGTGATAATAAGCAGGAGCACCATCATGTTGGTACCACATGCTCCGTCTAGTTTCCAAATCAACATCTTCCAACAAATCTGTCAAATCCAACTCCAAAATGTCTTGATACATTGCACCATTTAAGGCGCAATTTTCTTAAAAATATGGACCAATCACGTGGTCATTTATTATATCACCCCATACGTTTAATGACCAACGATTTTGGTGGTCTACTTGTCTAACCCAATGTGGACTTTCTAATGCATGTTATGACGATTTACTGTACCATAATGGCACAAATATCTGGTGAACGAATCATGGTTTTTGAATTTCCTAGAAATCTAAAAATTAGAAAGCAATGAATTTGAAAATGTCAGAAAAAAAATTTAATCCAGAAAATAAAATAATTTGTAAAAAACATTATGTTTGTGATGATTTTAAGCGTAGTATGCAAGCGAAATTACTGAATATGGTACCTAGGAAGTTGAAAGCTACTGGTAACAAAAAATATTATTAATTTTTCTAACAAATAATTAAAAATTACTGTTATTTTTAGCAGTCCCACCGTTGCGCTTATTACCTATCGAAACGAACCTTATAAAAGCCAAAAGAATAAAAAAAATACAACTAATTCTAATTAATGCTATTTGGCAATAAAACTCAAGTTATACATCTCATTTATAAATCTGATTTTCTATAAGAAACTTGCAGAAATAAATACCTAGTTATTATTTATTCTTCTTCTTCTTCCTGTAGCTCCAGCGGAGCGAAGGGCGCCCGAAGGGCGTTTCTAAAGCGAGGTGAATGGCAGGGTTGCTAGGCCTGCGCATCGTTGATTTGGTCCGTTGTTGTTGATATTTTCTGTACCAGGTTCTTCCACTCCTTTTTGTCCTGTGCTACAAATTTAGCTTGTCCCCATGACTTGTTCTGTAGTTGAAGGTCTTTAGCAACATTTCTTTTCCATGTGTCCTTTGGTCTACCTCTCTTCCGTTTTCCTTGTGTATTAAAATCCGGTGCTTGCTTTGTGATGTTACTGGTTGGTTTCCGCAGTGTATGGCCGATCCATTTCCATCGCCTTTTCTTAATTGTTATTTCAATCCTTTCTTCTTTTGAGATTTGCCACAGCTGCTGGTTTGTTATTTTTACCGGCCAAAATATGCGATGTATATGCCTAAGGCATTTGTTTTATTTATTCACCACTTGTTTATTAATCGACCACGTTTCCGCACCATACTACAGCACACTTTTAACATTTGTGTTAAAAACGCGTAGCTTGGTTGTTGTTTTGATGTTTTTCGTGCTCCAAATTTTCCCTAGCATGTTGAATGCCGATTGTGCCAAGGCTATTCTTCTCTTGATGTCTTTCTGTATGTCCCTGTTGGCGTCCAGCATGCTACCTAGGTAGCAGAATTCGTGGACTTTTTCTATATTAGATTCCCCGAGTGTGATATTAGTTTCGTCTTGGTTACTTATTGTGAGTATTTTTGTTTTCTTATCATTTATTTTAAGACCGACCTTCTCTGCTTCGGATTTTAGTTTGTCGAGTTTCTTTTGTATTGCTTTTCCATTTGTTGTTAGAAGGCAGATGTCATCTGCGAATTCTAGGTCTTCCATTTTAGTGAACATGTCCCAGTGAATCCCGTTCTTTTTGTCTTCTGTGTGTCTCATAACTCAGTCCACTATGATAAGGAAAAGTGTTGGGGATAATATGCACCCTTGTCGTACTCCTGCCTTTATGTTGATTTTTTCCGACAGTTTGCCATGATGCTCGACTCTTGCTGCGAAATTGTGTATAGCAATTTGATTATTCTTACGAATTTATTCGGTAACCCATAGTATCTCAGTATCTTCCACATCACCTCCCTTGAGACTGAATCGAACGCTTTTTCGAAGTCGATAAAATTTACCCATATGTTCTGATCGTTCTCTGATGTTTGCTCCAGGATAATCCTTAGAGTGCAGATGTGTGTTTCACAGCGAGTGAGGTCGCCTTTTTTCGTCCCACACTTTGTTTATTAGGATATGCATTACCTCAAATGTATGCTCTTTGTCTGCTTTTAATAGTTCCGTAGGAATCTCATCTATGCCTGGTGCTTTACCACTTTTCATTTCGCTCAGTGCTTGTTCAATTTCTCCCTTGCTGAACTTTACTTCGCTTATCTCTAGTTGTTCAATTGCCATGTTGCTATTTACTTCCTGTGTGTTTCCTGTGTCTTGTAGATCTCGGTGAAATGTCTCGTCCATCTTTCCATCATTTCTTTGTCTGTTCTGTAGATTTCTCCGTTTTCTCCCCTGAGTTTCGTTATTGGTTTGTTTTTCCTTCCATTGAAGTGCTTTGTGATATTGTATAGGGCTTTCATATCTTTGTTATGAGTTGCTATTTCCGCTTTTTCCGCCAGGTTTTTTATGTATGCTCTTTTGTCTTGTCTTGCTCTTCTTTTTATTTCTTTGTTCTTGTCCCTGTATTTTCTTTCGAGTTCCTTTCTTACTTCTTCGTTTTTTATGTTTAGTATTCTCATTCTTTCCTCGATTGCGTTTATTGTGTCTGGGTTTATCCAGGGTTTGTTTATTCTTGTTGCGTATCCGAGGGTATCTAAGGCTGTCTTTTGGATTGCCTTTTTGTACTTTAACCATAGATTTTCAACTGACAGATCTTTTAGATCGTCAATCCTCCCTGTATCTTCTCTCAGTTTCTCCTGGAATTTTTTGTTCTCTTCTACTACTTTTAGTTTCTTTTAGTTATATTTGGGTCTCGCTGCTATGTATTTATTGTTTTTTAAGCTTATTTTTATCTTTGCTCTGACGAGGTAGTGGTCAGACGCTATGTCCGCACTTCTCTTCGCTCTTTCATCTCGTAGTGCGTTTTTCCATTTTTGGTCTATTATTATACGGTCTATTTGGTTTTTAGATCTTCCATTTGGGGATACCCATGACGCCTTGTGGATATCTGTGTGTTTAAACAGAGTAGCGCCAATTATTAATCCATTTATCTTGCAGAATTCGATAAGTTTCTCTCCATTTTCGTTCATAGTTCCCAACCCTTGTTTTCCCATGACATCTTCATTTCCTCCATTGTTGCTACCCACCTTGGCATTCAGGTTCCCTATTAGGATTTTTGTGTCCCTGGGGAAGTTACTTTGTATACTCTCCCATGTAGCTTGATTTGTTCATAGAATTCTCTTTTGGTATCTTCGTCTTTGTCGTTTGTAGGGCTGTACACGTTTGTAATAACACAGTTTCTAATTTTACCTCTAAATCTTGCCCATATTATCCTTTCCGATATGCCTTCCCATTCCATTAAGCTATTTTCGTTGTTTTGTCAATCATTATTGCCACTCCTTTCTCTGTTCGATTGGACTCTTCTAAGCCAGAGTACAGTAACATGTGTCCGTTTGTTAACGTTGTCCTTCCGTTTCCCTTCCATCTAATTTCGCTTAGCCTAAGATTTTTATGGTGTATTTTGACATTTCTCTTGCTGCCTGTTCTGCTTTGCTAATTTCGTACATGGTTTGATCATTCCAGCATCCAATATAAAATATTTTATTATTTTCTATCTTGTTTATTTCGTTTGTTGTATTCGTGTCCGTTGCCGTTTTTGTCATTTCTTCTTCTACTGTGTGTGGGGGGGGGGGGGGGGGGCTAGTTGTTTGCTGCTCTACTTGATGTTCTCGTGATTTTGACTAGTTCATCACTTACCTCTTAGCAATAAAACTCAAATTATACATCTCATTTATAAATCTCATTTTCCATAAGAAACTTGCAGAAATAAATACCTAGTTATTATTTATTAACCAATTTAATTTTTATAATGCACTTTAAATTCTGGTATTAATAATAAATAATTATTATTGCAATATAACTGATAAACATTTGTTTGACGAAAATACGCGATGTACATTTCACATATATTATAATACACTCAAATTTCCTATTATTGATATAATTAACTAGCACAAGTTTGGGCTCATCTGTATTCATAACATGTTGCGTTGCGTAAAACTGACGTTTATGAATAACTTAATATTCTACATGATTTAAATTAATTGGCTGTTAGTTTGGCGATATAGATTTTTATAACTTGTAACTGGATTATCTTTATTTTTTTTTAAACATAACTGAATTTCCTTAGAAAAAATACATTTTTAAAATACGTAGTCTGTTTTAATAAAGTAACCTATTTAGTTAATACCAAATATTCTACGAAACCTTTTACGATGCAACAACAGCAAATGCAACACTCAATTTGTGTTAAATAAGACGAATAGTGTCATAAAATATTTATGAGATTTGGCCGTTGTTGTGTATAATGTAACAGGTGTATGGAAACTACCGGAACTTGAAATTGTGTAATTTTCTGCAGCAGGTTATAGAGATCTTGTTTGCACGTTGTTATACAAATGTGCATTTGTACATGATTTTAAACTTGAAATTGCGTAAACTTTTGTTGCTTCATCTATGCAGCTGAAGATTGCCGAACAAATCTTTGTAGTATCTAAACTTGTGTATGCAGAAGAAATCTGCCAAAATTCAACGGTACATTCCTGAACTACTTTTAAGTAGAAAAGTCATATTATCATAGGTCCGATTTGAAAAGTTACGGCCATTTAAAGAAAACGATAGACATTTCACAAATAACGCTTTCAAATTCACTTTCGGTAAATGTGCGGTGTGGCATCAATGTTTCGATTGTATCTTCTCCTACCTTCGGTATAGAGGTGTATTGGGTTGGGGGTCAAAATAGCGCCTTAACAATAGCGCCGGTCAAAAGCGTCGCCGGCAAAATGAGCACCCTCAAAGATGTTGCCGGCAAAAAAGGCGCCCTCAAAAATAGCGCCGAAAAAAATAGCACCGGTCAAAAATATCCACGACAAAAAAAGCGCCGTTTAAAAGTAGCGCCGTGATAACTGTCGCGGTCAAAAATAGCGCCGGCAAAAATAACGCCGCCAACAATGTCGTCGGCAAAAATATCGCCACAAAATGGATGCCATAGGAAACATCGCCATACAAATACATTGCATTTTAATAAAATTTTGATTTAAAGGTTTACATAAATTAAGTCAAACTTCTATCCCAATGCAAAGTCTTTCTACGGCGACGTTTCTTATCATTTGATCAGCGCTATTTTTGTCGTCGACATGTTTAACCGGCGCTATCTTTACCGGCGACATTATCGACCGGTGCTATTTTCGTCGGCAACATTTTTGACCGTCGCTATTTTTCACGGCGCTATTTTTCCCGGCTAAATTATTGACCGGCGCTATTTCTGACGGCGACATTTTTAACGGCGCTATTTTTGCCGGCGCTATTTTTGCCGGCGCTATTTTTTTACAACGCTGTTTTCGGCGACATTTTTGAGAGAGATGTTTTTGACCAACCTTATTTTTGCTGGGGCTATTTTTGTCGGCGCTGTTTTTGAGGAGCTATTATTGAGGCGGCTATTATTGGCTTATGCAGAAGTAGTGATTTCATGCAAATTTAAGAAATCTGTATTGTAACGAAAATACAGGCCAAGGACCCTCACCTAGCTGAGAGGCGTGAACAAAGACACCTTGTGCGGGGTCGGCCTTGTAACGGTCACTTTGGTACGCCCACCCCTCTTCGGAGAGGTTCAAGGTTTCCTTAATTGGGACCACGGAGACTGGGTGAGTGACTTCACGAGGTGAAGTGTAGCCCTTGAGATGAGTCCTAACATCTCGGCAGTAGCCCGCTCTCTGGAATGGAACCCTGCTACCTGACCGGGGTACCCGGAGCGTACCAGCCCGTCATCTCCCCGACGTGATCTGGATGGCAAATGGTCCGGCAGGTAAAATGGGGTCCCCGCTCTCTGACCGAGTAGCCTCGCATCAATTAGGTGGATGGGGGTCCGGCGGATGAAGGTGTACCCCAGGATGGAGAAGCGCTGTTGCTATGAGAGCCTTGAGCTGTAGGGGTGTAAACAAGCTAGCCCCCAATATGGGTCTTAACACCTGAGCGGAGTGCTCTGAGGGATGGAAACCCTGCTCCCTGACCGGAAAATAGGTGACCGGCAGGTGATGGTGCTTTCCAGGATGGAGTGGCTGCTGCTGCAAAGGGACCTGGGCCCTTAGGGGTGTCACTTGCAGCAAGCCCTCAGTATGGGTCCTAACGCCTCAGGTACGATCGCTGAAGTTAAAACCCCGCTCCTTGTCCGGATAAATAGGTGTTCCGGCAAGTGATGGTGCTTTGTAACGAACGATGGAGCGGTGTGCAGCACGATCGCTGAAGTGGAAACCCCGCTCCTTGACCGGAAAGTAGGTGGCCGGCAAGTGATGGTGCTTTCCACGATGGAGCGGTGTGCAGCTGGCACTGGGGACTAGGACTCTAGTGCAGGCTAGGGCCGTCTTAGTGCGGTTCGACGGGTGAGCTGCGTTTCAGCTCGGGCACTGATCTGCAGAATCAGTAGAGATTTAGGTAGTCTCCCTCCACCAGTAGGGGCTTAGGGCTCGCAGCCTGATTTGTAGTTTTATAAAGCCAAACATGGGCTACAATTTGATTTTTTGGTGAATACCATATTCCACTGTGGCACCTTCTAAGAATTTTTAAAAATAAAAAATTACTACCTACCCTTTTATTTATTAAACGGTAAACAATAAATAACTTCTGCTTAAGAAGAATTACTCATCTTGACTAGTATAATCGAAATCTAGTGTTATTTTTTTTAAATTTTATATTTATATTATATATTATTACACGTACTCTCTTTAATTTTTAGGCAACGAATTTAAAATTTGGTTACTACTGCAGAAAATGTAAATCTATATTTGTAATTGTAAAAAATTGCTCTTTGACAATATACGATACGAGCAAGTATGATTACTAATCCAGTATCGTTTTTGCTGCATTCAAAATTGACTGAGCTGTAATAACGATTGAAATATGGATGGAACAGAGGAAAAATTTATGTAATTTTTCCTGCTAACGTTTTGGAGCTTTTCGCCATAAATTCTGGTGTAGAATTTAATTATAAAAACAGGTATACCTGTTAAAAGTTTATAATATGAACTATTATAGCAAGATAAATTAAACAAATAAAAATTTAAAGCCCCTTACTTAACCTTACTGTCACACACGATAACAAAAATTAATTTATTAACCTCATTTTTCATAAACTGAGTTGTATTTTTATATTATCCACGGCTGATAAAGCCCACAAAAAACAAAATTTCAGTAACATATAAATAATTCAAATTTATTAAACAAGGTAGGGTACGTTCTTTTGAACCTAGACAGTTCGGAAAAAAAGCGTTGGGTATGCCCTAAGGTCTTCTACCAGATTCCGCTTGTGGATGTACAAAAGTTAATTTCTGAAAAACTCTATAAATAACATATTTTTGAATTTTTTAAAAGCTTATTTTGATGATACATTCAACAACTCATCGTATTTTACCTATCTGCCTGGGAAGTTATTTATGAGCTGCTCTCATCAGAAGACAGATCTTTAAAAACCGTAAAAATCTGGAAATAGAGAATTTTTGTGACGTTAATACTTTCACATTCTGAAAGAACAAGAAAGTAACAAATCTCAAAAGCACTGTGTAGTATAATAAATAAAAAATATAAAAACCTAACTAAAATAATATTCGTTGAATCTATTCTATAAATACTGCAAAACAAACTCTTTAAGAAAGACAAGAAATTGAGAGAAACTTAGTAATAGTAGTAGTAATTGGCGGCCAACGTGGGGCCTTCATCGGGGAATGTAAAATTTAGTGTTAATCGCTTCTCTTTAAAATGCTCTATAACATCAATTTGAGCAACTTATTAAAGAAAAATATTTTCTCGTTTTCCATTGCAATGATTTTATCGAATTTCGACAAAAACTATTTAAATGATATCTTTACAGAAATGCGTATTACAAAATTTCATACAAAATTGATAAAAATACACAAACTCCACTAGTTTCTTATCACATAATATCGCAAGCATTTTAATAACAATTCTATGGGAACTTTATAATAAGCATGCATAAGTAACACAAATATTTTTTAGCTTAAACATTTTCATTTCCTCATTTCGCAGTAAAGCATTGATGTAAAAAATATATTTCCGCAGAATCGTAGCATTTTTAAAATCATTAGTAAATGCGCAAACGTTCCATTTTGTAGGTTTTCAAGTTAAAGTTAAAATTTACAATCATAAAGTCTTTTCCGAGTTGGGTAATTTAATTTTTGTACGGGTACATCTCTCGGTTACGAAACAATTTTACTACAGATAAATATATAGCTTTGACAAAGATGAAGAGGAAGAAAAATAAAAGTTAATTAGCAAGAAAGCAAAGTTTGTGCGCATTTTTATCGGCACTTTAAAATACAAAGAATCGAGATATTTTTAATATTGTAAATCAAAGAAAATTAAGTACGTGAAACCTTTTGATAGATCGACTTTATAACGCAAAGTATAGCTTAAAATTAACCATATTCTGATTAATTATGCTTGATGTATATTTAATGCACCTCAAACTTTGCCAAAGAAACCTCACCTGTCGAAAAGCGGGAAGCTCGTACAAAACATAAGAGCGTCCCCAAGTTAAATTTACAGCGTCCTAAAATGGAAAAGTTATTGTTTTAATTCACCTCTAAAACTTGCAAGTACGACTTTAATCTTTATAAATTTTTCCGTCCGCTGTGGCAAATTTTTTTATTTTGAGGCAAGAAAACAACGCGTATGTATATGGAGCGCCAAGTGTAAAGTGAAAATTTGTTATACATTTCACGATATTTAAGGCAACTTGTCCCAATATTTATTATATAGACACAACTTTAGCTAAATGCTTTTTATTTTAATAAATCGTTGTAGATTTAAATAAATCCTTAAATATTTGGTTTAAATATTCTAACATTTAATAAAGCATTAGAGATTTAAATAAATCTTAAAACATTTAATTTAAATTTTCAATTATTTAGTTAAACTTTATGTATTTAGATAAATCTGCACATATTTGTTTTAAATCTTTCAATATTTTATAAATATTCGCAGATTTAAATAAATCTTTACCGATGTAAATAAATCCTTACAGATTTAAATAAACATTTCAATATTTAATTTTAAGCTGTCATATTTAATGTTAACTTGTCATATTTATTTAACCTTGGTAGACCCAGCCTACATAGTAGACCAAGACCGTTTACATTGGTGGTAACGTTCAACAATTCTGAACACGTTTTCCGTATTTCAAGAATTTGTACAATTAATGTTAGTTCAATCATCAATAACAACATATTTAACAACATAAACAATGCTTAATTTATTATTCATGCAATGAAAGTTTCCTCAACATTCCCTTGAGAATGTAATTTTTAGTCTGTTTTGTTTAAGCGTCGAACGCTCCCACCATGACCCTGCCTTGCGCCTTACTACCGGTGTAAACGGTCTTGGTGTCCTAGGTCGGCTAGGCTCACCAAGGTCAAATAAATATGACAGGTTAACATTAAATGTGACAGCTAATGTTGAAACATTTATTTTAATCTGTTAAGGATTTATTTATATCGATAAAGATTTATTTAAATCTGTGAATATTTATTAAATATTGAAAGATTTAAAACAAATATGTGCTGATTTATCTGCATACATAAAGATATACTAAATATTTGAAAATTTAAAGTAAATGTTTTAAGATTTATTTAAATCTCTAATGCTTTATTAAATGTTGGAATATTTAAACCAAATGTTTAAGAATTTATTTAAATCTAGAATGATTTATTAAAATAAGAAGCATTTAGCTAAATGTGAGTATATATAATAAATATTGGGACAAATTGCCTTAAATACCGTGAAATGCACAGCAAATTTTCATTTTACACTTGGCGCCCCATATATGTATACGTAATAAAGCTACCAACACTAATTGTTGCCGTATTTACGAGGTGTTTTTTATGTTCACGCATTTTAGGTAACGCAAGTTATGTTTTACGATTTTATCCGCCGCGCTGAAGTGAAACGCAAGGTTATTACAACGTGCGTTATAACCAGATGTGCCCATTATTCTCTTCTTCACCGTTATTCTGAACATTTAAATATGTTTTGTGGAACAATGAACCACGTTGGCGTAAATTTTCAATTTAAAATGTAGAATATTTAATTTACCACGAAACATTCGTAATTTATATTTATTATAATTTTCTTTTTTTTTTCTGTTGAGCAAAATAAATGTGTAGCATGTCTGCAGAATGATTCTTCTAACCTTGTACGTCGTGACCTAAATTACTATTATATTTTGTATGTTATGAAGACTAATCTCTCCAGCAGCTAACAGATGACAGGATGGGAGCTGATAGATGTTTCTCATTAAATTTCCAACAACGTGAGGCCAATTCTCTGAAACAGGTTAAATCAAAGACATTCAAGTAACTGCCAAACCTAATTTGCAATTGATGTCATCATTTCGGTCAAGTGAACAGTAAATGCTCCATTTAATTAAGGGTATGTAATTTCTAGTAGGTACATAACATAAACGCTTGTTATGCATTGTATATATTAATCTAGTAGGTTGCATTTACCGCTTATACGTACTTATAGTACGTCTTTTCATCAAAATAAACAACTTTCGTTCCTTTGTATGTATATATCTTTGGCAATCGTAAACCATTTAGTGGAACTTCTTTCCCTTTCGACGGGTAAGGTTAGCCTCCTGCCCGGCATACGTGCAAAGAGGGCTCACAGAACCCACACTAGTTGCGGGTATTAAACAGGCTAATGGCTTACATCAAGAGGAAGAAGAAAGAAGAGGAAGTATGTAATGTTTGTATGTCTAAAACATTCCCTTGCATTTAGCAATGCTTTGAAATTATGTCTTCTTATCTCTTACAATGGTTGTTTTAAGCTTCTTCTACTCTGTTTAAAATAGTGTAAAATTGTAATGTATATTTTATTAATTGAAAAAAATAATAAAGTTATGCAAGCGTCCACAGAACACAAGTATTATAAATATAGGTAGAAGTAGAAGTAGAACGGTCATATTTTACAAGAAATGTTTTCCTATTTAAACTCTTCAGCATTGTTAGGTCGGAAGATCGTGGTGGCCGTTAAATTTGCGCTTGTATACACTGATTTTTTGCAGCAATGATGATTTGTTTGGAATTTAATTTTAGTTATTTTAAATAACTCCTTACTCTGAGAATTAACTACAATACATTCATCACCATCTGCCTATTCCTATCCGTTGCTGCATGTAGATCTCTCCAAGTATTATCCATTGGTCCCTGTTTTCCGCTTTCTGTTTCTACTTATGCTGCTCTTTTTATATAGTTGGTTCATGTAACTGTTTTTTTAAATTTTTTTTATATGTACTATGTAAAATAAGAATAAACTATGTGACGTAGTGATAATTTTTTTAAATGGTTAAGTGGGTTGATTGACGTAGTGATAACTTTTTTAAATGGCTAAGTGGGTTGATTAGACAAAGATGTATGAATAATTTTAATACTTATTATGCTTTTGTTAACACATTTTCACGTAATCAGTCTTTTTCTTCCTTTTCTATGTGTTAAAGTAACTGCCAAAGCTATTTGAATGCAAACATTTTTTTGTGCGAGGATAGCAAAATTTTATACATAATAAAATAAAATACAAGTTGTCAATATTACAATTTACTTTCTGCTTAGACCGCGTCGTCATTTGGGAACTACACCCAGCATAATCAGGTAAGGACCGACTTGTAACTTGTCTGCCTTTACAAGCATTTGCTCTAGAAGTCTGAGCAATATTTGTTCGTAGGCCCTGCCTGCCTAAACAGGGCCGTGTGCTTAGTTTATTTAAACCTTGGGGCGGACAAGGATTTGATCTTAATGTATTTTGTTTGCCAAGAAATTAATACTTAATCGGCTTATGCCTGTTAGCTGTTTGTGAACCCATACAAACTAACGTTTCGCAAGACATTGCAGCTTGAATCTTCAGAGTGAATAGAACACTAAATTCAAATCCGGGAAGCGGAGGTATTTAAACCTATTTGAGCCAGTCGAGCAGAACGGCGGAGTTCTGGTTGGCTGTCGCCGTTGGGCAAAGACGGATCCGGTGGAGCGTGATCGTGAGATCGATGATGCTTAGGAGTCCTGAGAGAATAAACTACCGGAGTCCAAGCTTTACTGAGTCTAAAACCATCCTCCCTGTTTATGTTGTCAGGTTGTTTCTCAATTTCAATTGCTTCACGTATGATACGAGGGAAGTAATGAGGTACTCTGGCGAGTACCCGAGCATTGTCAAAGTCCATCGTATGCCCAGTTAAACCAGTATGTTCAGCCACCGCAGATTTTGTGATGCGTTTGTGTTTGCAATCATCTTTGTGCTCTCGCAATCTTAACTCAATGGAACGACCAGTTTGTCGGATGTAGTTTGAGCCACATGAGCAAGGGATGTTGTAGATCCCGGCTGATTTTAAATTTGATATGTGGTCCTTTGCGGATCTGAAACCGTTTCCCAAAGTCAATTCATAATAATATCCAATTCACAATGAAAGTAGAGGAAAATGGCAGTATTCCATTGTTAGACGTACATGTCACACATAAACCAGATGGTAGCTTAGAGCACGCAGTTTACAGGAAGAAAACACATACAGACAGGTATCTAAATGCAAATTCGCATCATCACCCGATGCAGAAAGCAACTGTGCTAAAAACTCTAACAACCAGAGCAGTCCGAATATCAGATGCAGACCACCTACAACAAGAGAAAACTCACCTCTTGATGTCGTTACAACAAAACGGTTATACAGCCACAGAAATTCACAGAGCAATCCGGAACAGCCCAAGGCTAAGGAGGAACGGGAACCTCCGGAAGGCTTAGCTTTTTTACCTTACAGTAAAGGCATTACTGATAAGATTGGGCATGTTCTTAGAAGGTACAGCATAAAGACAGTCTTTAGGACTAATGAAACTTTGGGAAACGGTTTCAGATCCGCAAAGGATCACATATCAAATTTAAAATCAGCCGGGATCTACAACATCCCTTGCTCATGTGGCTCAAACTACATCCGACAAACTGGTCGTTCCATTGAGTTAAGATTGCGAGAGCACAAAGATGATTGCAAACACAAACGCATCACAAAATCTGCGGTGGCTGAACATACTGGTTTAACTGGGCATACGATGGACTTTGACAATGCTCGGGTACTCGCCAGAGTACCTCATTACTTCCCTCGTATCATACGTGAAGCAATTGTAATTGAGAAACAACATGACAACATAAACAGGGAGGATGGTTTTAGACTCAGTAAAGCTTGGACTCCGGTAGTTTATCCTCTGAGGATTCCTAAGCATCATCGATCTCACGATCACGATCCACCGGATCCGTCTTTGCCCAACGGTGACAGCCAACCAGAAGTCCGCCGTTCTGCACGACTGGCTCAAAGAGGTTTAAATACCTCCGCTTCCCGGATTTGAATTTAGTGTTCTATTCACTCTGAAGATGCAAGCTGCAATGTCTTTCTTAACGTTAGTTTGTATGGGTTCACAAACAGCTAACAGGCATAAGCCGATTAAGTATTATTGACTTGGCAAACAAAATACATAAGATCAAATCCTTGTCCGCCCCAAGGTTTAAATAAACTAAGCACACGGCCCTGTTTAGGCAGGCAGGGCCTACGAACAAATATTGCTCAGACTTCTAGAGCAAATGCTTGTAAAGGCAGACAAGTTACAAGTCGGTCCTTACCTGATTATGCTGGGTGTAGTTCCCAAATGACGACGCGGTCTAAGCCGAAAGTAAATTGTAATATTGACAGTTCGAGAAACCGCGAAAGCCTCAAAGAATATAAAAATACAAGTTGCCAATTAAAGAAAGATATCAGACGTCACACCATTTTCGCTATTAAGAATAAGAACAACAGCACAACAACTTTTGTTTAAAACATTTCTTTTCTAAACTGAATAATAACGTCTGCAGAAGACTCTTCATATACTTCCATTACTAACTCGGTATATAGCTGTGCACATAGTTTTATACTGCAATACCTAACGGAATGCAACATTGTATTTCTTGAGACTACATCGCGGATGCAAAAATAATTTTGAAAATATAATAAATTACTATTTTTAAAGTAGGGGAAAGTCCAGGGGTAAGTATTAATTGTTTCTTTTGTTTCTGATTGTTGTCATCTATCCTTTCTCAGTTATTTTTTCTAAATCGTATTTCCATCGGTCTACAAATTTTAAAGCCAAAAATACTGCTTTCATACTTTCAGAACAGTTCATTATATTTATAAAAAATATGTCAAAATGAAACACAGTTTTCCAGCAAAAAAATTGTTTAATGTAACATTAAATTTATATACCAATTTTGTACCTAAAACAACAAGAATTTAATACCGTTTACCAGTCAACGTCTTAAGTTTTTCTAAATATGAAATACAAAAAAGTGTCTCTTATTATTTCAACCTATGTTACAAAAAAAATCCGGTGCATTAAATGCAACATTTTAAAACGAACAAAAATTTCATCGGCATCACTGAAAATTGCCTTGAACATATTCAAGATTTGGAGAGTGTTTTTACGGGTTATTTTAAATGTTACTTCATTTGGGAGACACATTCAATCCGGATCTCTACCACCTGTCTCAAATTGTAGTCGCAAGTGACACCCCGCTACTAGAATCCACATATTTGAGCGTCTGTTATATAAGGCGCATATTCTTTTGTACAGTTGACCGTTTTCGATACAAATGAGCAAATTTGAGCTGATGCTGTTTGTTTGTATTAGTGAAATATACCATGCTGCTGGTTTATCACTTACAAATAAAAAAAAACAAATTCAGATAAGACTAACCTAAACGAACGTAGCAAACGCGATCGCCATTAATAGGTTTCAAAGACTGACAATTACTAAACTAGAATTTATTTGTCAAAGTCGGTATTCTGACATGAACATTTTATACGTACCATTTGCTGCAGTTACAACAGTGGCGACACTAGAAATTTGTGATTGTGGGGTCCAGAGGGGTTCAAGTTAAAGTTAGGGGGTCTTCTAAAGCACGTGTATTGTCAATTATATAACTACTTAATTCAATAACACAAATTTTAGTATATTTAGAGATTATTATTGTTATTTTATCTACATATGTATATATATATGTATCAAATCAGATTACATAGCAGACCATTTTTTTTCACTTGACAATTTAGAATACAAAATGTTTTTCTACTGAATAACTTAAAATGAGGACCCCCACCCCCGTAGTGCCGTCGCTGAATTACAAGAGTTTTAAATGTGAAAATTAAAAATAGAAACACTAATCAACGGAGTTCATTTAAAAGAAACGTGGGTACATTTGTTTTAATGATTGTTTGATGTCAACCTCACTAGGTCGTAACTCCAAACGAATAAACATTGACGTAATCAGTTAGAACTTACCCTTACTAAAGTTTAGTATTTATTTTATGATCGCCGACTCCTTGCATATTTATAGTATATACAATACTGCTGGATGAATTAAGTACATGTCTTACATCTCGCACAGCTTATACAATATTTATCAAAAAGAAGTTGAAAAACAAAAGCGTAGGGCGTATCCCACGGGTTCAGCTTGTACATTATAAAATCTTTAAACTTTTAAATTTAAATAGGTCGACTCAAATTTTTTGTTGAAAATCTGATTTTAATCATTGAATAACAACATTGTTAAGCAAACAATTTTTCACGGCAAGCCCATTAAACAAAACCTACTTTCAAGTGTCTAAAAGCACTTTACTGTAAACGAATAGGGAAAATTTGATTAGCCCCGACGAAAATACGTACGAGTACAAAACACTAAAATTGTCACTTTTTCCTTTTTAATCTCTTCAAGTTTATTCTTAGTTCGTATTATTATGCAATTTCTAAAAATGTCTTTTTATAGTTTATAAAATCCATAAAAAATGTTAAAGATGCAGCGTTTTTGTTTAAATGTATGTTTTGAATGTACTTTTACATGGTTTAAAACATCAAAGCAAATTCAATTATTTGTAAACCTCGACTTGTGACTACTGAGTTTACTGTAATGTTTATTGAAGATTAGTTATGCAATGCATAATAATAACTAGCTGAACCCGTGGTCTACGCCCTCGTTTTTAATGATAACTTCGTTTAAAATATCTAGGCTTTCGAAGTTAAGTTAAGTTAACATAAACATTCACTCCAAATACTGCTACCAAAATTGTAAATAAACTCCGTCGAGATGTAAGAGAATAGCCTCTCGTCACTAAAAGCTGAGACAGTTCCGGATTTATTATATACACTAATGGAACTCGTGGGCTACGCCTCCCGTTTTTAAATAAGCGAACGAAGCAGCGTTATAAGCTGAAGATGGATGTTCTAGTTTTATAATTTGCGATTAAACTGTTGTTATGTTAGTCCTAAATGCGTTTGTTATTGTAACTTGAGCTCCCTATATTTGGGTCAACAAAGTGTAGTGTGAAATCGTAGTATTTATTGACTGCTACTTTTACCTGTATATATCTGAAGGAGTGTCCTATTTTTCAGTAATATTGTATGACATTCTGTAGCACAATTCTATAATAACGCGCCGCGCCAATGTTCTCGATGCTGTTCGGATTGGGAATGAATGCTCAGCTCCTCGCGACCCAATCAGTTAAGCAAATGTTGTATGCCCAAAGTGGCTTATTGGCATTGCACAATGTACCGGTTTGCTACCCAAAGAAATATAACTCCTTTAATCTGAAAATTTCTAAAATTTTGAAAATGTATTAATAAGTTTTTTTCAATTTGAGAATTCAAAAATTTAGGGAAATATGATATTTTTGGAAAATTTTTAAAAATATTTAAACTGAAACATTTCGTATATTTCAAAAATAACGAAAATTTAGAAACTATTGAAGTTTACAAAATTTACAAAATTAAGTTTAAAGAACAATTAAAGAACAAGAGTTATTTGTGTAAAAATAGTAGATTAGGGAACAAGACAAAAAAAAGGGGAATGTTAGTTGGTTACGGCTGGCCCTGTAAACAAAGAAACGGGATTTTTTATTCTCTGAAAAGAAAAGAGAAAGAAAACGAGTTAGGATGGAATACAAATAGTAGATTTCATTGAATAAAAGCTATAACAAAACGAGTAGGAGTATTTTTAATTATTTTGTATTGTAAATACTCAAAAGTAACTTTGTATGAAAGCTATCCAGTACATTTTGCAGTTATAGTGGAGGAAGATGCGAATTATAAGATAGTATAAAAGCAGTCTAGTACGTGTTTGAGGCTATAGTGGAGGAAGCCGAGTGGTGTGTTTTGGAAACAATCTAACCAAAGAAGAGAGAGTATATCATTCAGTTATCGAGTTAAGGATACCAACAGTAATTGTGAAGAAACAGATACTTGTCTGGTTAAAAAAGTGGAATGTTAATATTTCTTGATCCCCTCAAACTAATATAATTTGAAATTGAGATTTAATCAATACCCTTGTAAGGTGATATTTGGTTGTGTTTCTTGTTTTATTTATTTTATCCCATTTTTCCTAAAGCTTTATAACAACCCTGAAATTAAAAGAATTCATTAAAAGTAAAGTTCGACATTTTAGATCATATTATAAATAAAGGTAATTGTAAGACACAAGCATTCTAAAATTGTCTTCAGGTACGTGCTTTGGGGCTGTATTTTGTAGGCTCAGAGCATAGCAATATATAGATTGAAACTATGACTTTCGAAATTGGAAGCTTTTGCAGCGCCTTTTCTCAAAGCTTCCAATTTACAAGGCCATGATTGAAACATGAAAATTCATGTAAATATAAAATTGCAGCTCATAGATAAAGCATTTTTTTATACAAATATGCAAATTTAAGTTCTTTTTTTATTTATTAATTTTTATGAATTTAGCGTTTAAATAGATTTCTAGGAAAACTGTAATTAGTATAATGTCAAACGTTTATATTACATAATTTATCATGTTTTGCTATGTAAATCCTTCTTGATACTAGACTGTTTTGCAAGAATAACTAAAATGGTTAAATTTCTCTTAAAAAAAATAAACTTCAATAAAATTAGTCGTAGTTCAATTCAACTTCTTATCTATTCTAATTTGATAAAGCAGCTTACATTGTCTTGATTCAGCTATTTTTAGTCCAGTATAATAACATTAGCAACTGTTCCGGCTCATCGTTAATCTAGATTGTGTCCCTCTGCTCTCTCTGACTAGCAGTGACCCGATTTTAAGATTACCACTACCCTATCTCAATACTGCCCTTATTCGCAAGGTTGCAGATAATGTCAGTAGGCTAAATTGAGGTTTCGAGTTTATATGGCATAAATTGGTAATTATTTCTTACGATAAGGGTGGCTGGCCACAAAGTAAATCACCGGACAGGATGTGAGATTACTTTCATAAAAATTTTATGAAGGGTTTCACGAGGGCGCAGAACACAGGTTTTATTAGATTTTCTTACTCGCAGCTTCTAACCGGAGCTACAATGTTTGTAACCGAGTAATTACGAGAAGAGTTTGTATACTAAAATTTTAATGTTAACTGTAACGACTCATCTAAGACAAGCAGAATGACTAAAATCTGACTTAAGTGGCTTGTAACTTTGTACCTACTAGCCTACTTGCTGCACATTTTGAGGATTATTAAAATTTAGCTTTAACTTTGGGAATTATAAGACGCAAAACTGTGTAGGTAGTTTAAAGTAAATGTGTTTTCACGGTGGTAACGGTTTAATTTTAAGGAACGGTTCGTTAGCGTTTCAACAGTGGACGTTCTAATTAAAGTTTAATCAGCTTGTATTAATTTCCTTTCTGCAGCTAAACACAACATTAAAATCAAGGGAAAATAAATAGAAACTTGCGTTTCCCGTATTACAAAATGGCAGAAATATGATATCTCTTAATACTACAGGGTTGGGCAAAAGTACGAAACATTGAAAATATCTTTAATACGACAACCGCGATTTTGACAATTTTTTTTACATGAAGGTTCCGATATACGGCGAATACAATGAAAGTATCGGCGGTTTAAAAGGACTTCCGGTTTAGTCTAAAATAATATCAACTTTTTTATTTTAAATGGAACACCTTGTATATTTTTTGATATATCGAAAGAACTTTTTTTTGCGACTTCAGTGATATAAGGTTTCATGCATTTATTTTCAATAATTTTAGAGATATTGTACAATAATGTTTCGTAATTGTTATCTAGCAGCTCATGAAAACAAAAGAATGTGAGAAGCCTAAACAGTTTTGTAATGTTGTCAATTATGCTTGGTTCGTGTTGTGTTGTTTTGATGTTCGATAGATTAAGCAGTGTGGTTGCAGTCATCAATTAATTAACCAAAATTAATTAAAACTGCTGAATTTAACATCAGAAATGGTCCAATTAACAGAAATATTGCAAATTGTTAAATAAAGTACAAACTCTTGCTGAGTTCTACGATGCTCACCAAAACCAACCATAATTAAAATTTGAATTCGTTCTCTTTCTGTTAATTGAACCATTTCTGATGTTAAATTCAGCAGTTTTAATTAATTTGGTTATTTTATTAATTACTGCAACCACACTGCTCAATCTATCAAACATTAAAACAACACAACACGAACCAAGCATATTTGACAACTTTACAAAACTGTTTAGGCTTGTCACGTTTTTTTTGTGTTTATGAGCTGCTAGATAACAATTACGAAACATTATTGTACAATATCTCTAAAATTATTGAAAATAAAAACCTTATATCACTGAACTCGCAAAAAAGAGTTGTATCGATATATCAAAAAATATACAGGGTGTTCCATTTAAAATAAAAAAATTGATATCATTTCCGGCTAAACCGGAAGTCTTTGTAAACCGCCTATACTTTCATTGTAACCGCGGTATATCGGAACCTTTCATGTAAAATATTTTGTCAAAATCGCGGTTGCCGTATTAAAGATATTTGCATTGTTCCGTACTTTTGCCCAACCCTGTATATAAAATTGTAATAATTATTTAACCGTATAATAATTTTATTTACGCTGCCAACGTTCTCGATTATTAATTGTCTCACTAACACTTTCTAAAACTTGATAAATAACCAAATAATTAACTTTCGCGTTTCTTTGCAAATGCTTATACCCAAAATTTTAAACTTTGATTACGCAGTTCGAGTTGCATAATTTATAACTCTGCATTAATAATAATTAAAGCATAGTATTAGGAAAATTAGCGCAATATCCCGACACAACTGGGACGACATTGAGAAGGGTTGCCATTAATATTAATGATATCTGCTGTTTCGCTTGAAACAATTCAGGTATCAACTCAATATTGGTAATTAATACTGCGGCTTAGAAGTAAAGCGCATATAAACTTTCATTTAGGAAACGCGTAGTTCCTAGGTTAACAAAACTATTAAATAATAATGTCAACATTTTTATTTTTAGTTAAATTTATTAGATATTTAGTTCTGTCTCTGTGTGGAATTGTCTGTTTTTGTAACAGCAATTTCTTTGTGTTTTCTTATAAAACTGTGGTCAAAAGCTTTGGTTTTGTGATAGGTTTAACATTAAAGGGTCTAGAGACGCACAGGAATTTTTTTTCACAGACAACAACATAACGTTGGCTACAAAACGCAACATCGAATATCAACAAAACGAAAATCCTTTAAACTACGTATTAAAGAATTTTAAAAACAATCAAAACAATTTTAAAACCACCGTATTATAAGAGTTTTCTGTAGGAAGAAAGTT
This sequence comes from Ctenicera cuprea, assembly GCA_958336395.1. Classification (NCBI taxonomy): domain Eukaryota; kingdom Metazoa; phylum Arthropoda; class Insecta; order Coleoptera; family Elateridae; genus Ctenicera; species Ctenicera cuprea. Next base: position 18,854,102 of record OY284494.1, read on the forward strand.
TTGGTGACTTTCGAGCAAATTATGGCTGCAAATGCACGTTTTCAGAAAAACGGAACCAAATTCTAAGAATTGTTATTGTAAAAAAATTTAAGAATCTTAAATAAACAAAAATTGCTATTATTGCTGTTATATTTTTAAATAAATATATTAGTAACAGATTGTTTTATTTTGTAATATTCTAACGCCTTCATTAGTTTAAAAAATTTTTACTTAAACAAAATTTTATTCTAAATGAATCAACAGATCAAAGCAAATATATTAATTTAGCAATATTTAGAAATAATGAAGATCAAAACAAACAATTAATTAATTTGATCGAACAACAAGTATTACACAAACGAAGTAATTCAAAAAACAAAGAAATTTTGAAACTTATAAATAGAAAAATGTTTAAAAACTTTAAATTTTTTGAAAAGTTTTAAAATTTTGGGATAATGAAAAAAATTTAAAAATTTGAGTTGTTTGAACTGCAAATATCGATAACCAAGATCAAGTCGCCAAGTTCTATTGTTCCTGCAACAACAACAACTGTTTACTTTTAATTTTGTCTCTGACAATGACATGTCAACATGTCGTAAGACAATTCGTAAGAGTATCTATTAAATTTTTCTTTCAAACGCTAGTCAACGCGAATTTCCATATTTACTGCAAATTTGCAAACTACGTATGAAATAAATAAACACACAATAGCTGCACGCTGCAACTAACCGCCGCCGATCAGCACAGAGGCCGTGTCTTTGCCGTGCTTATTACGTTCTTAATTCCCTACTATTTCTTTGCATCTGTCCATCTGTCCATTGCATTATTTGTATCAATGTGCATGCAAACGTAATAAGTATAAAATAATACGTCAAAATAAGTATAAAGCTAAAATAAAAAAAAACGTTAATGTTAAGAATTATTTTATTTACAATAACTTAAAATTATTTAAACGCAATTTTGTTCTAAATGAATCAACAAATCAAAGCAAATATATTAATTTAGGGATATTTAGAAAGAATGAAGATCAAAACAATCAATTTATTAATTTTATCGAACAACAAGTATCACACAAACGAAGTAATTCAAAGAACAACGAAATTTTAAAACTTATAAATAGGAAAAAGTTTGAAAACTTTAAAAATTTTGAAAAGTTGTAATTTTGGGAAATTGTAAAAAATTAAAAAATTTGAGTTGTTGTTGTTTACTTTTAATTTTGTCTCTGAAAATGACATGTAAACATGTCGTAAGACATTTCGTAAGAGTATCCATTACATTTTTCTTTCAAAAGCGAAGTTTCATATTTACTGGAAATTTGCAAACTATGTATGAAATAAATAAACACACCATAGCTGCACTTTGCAACTAACCGCCGCCGCCGATCAGCACTAAGGCGGTGCCTTTGCCGTGCTTATTACGTTCTGAAATTCCTACTATTTCTCTGCATCTGTCCATTGCATTATTTGTATCAATGTGCCTGCAAACATATTAAGTATAAAATAATAAGTCGAAATAAGTATAAAGCTAAAGTAAAAAACCTGTTAAAGTTCAGAATTGTTTTATTTACAATAAATTAACATTGTTTCTAACCGTTTGCTGCTTCTATCTAACAAGTGTTTGCCATCCCCTCTGGTTTGGTCACAATCAAGCCCAAATCGTCTTCATATGTTAGTTTTCTAATATTTATTATTTCTTTTTCTTTTTTCACTCTGTTTATTTCCTTGCCATAGTATGAATTTGGTAAATCGTGTTCAACACACTAACAATAATGTTAGCATGCAACTAGTATTTACTTCTGTTTTTTTTGTATTATATTATTTTGTATTTATTTTTCATTTCGACATTGTTAGAATGCTTCCTTATTAGATTTGATTCCACAAATATTCCAGTTGTTGACCTATAATCCTTCTGAGGAGTATTGTTTAAGATATCATGTGTTTGCCTTTTTAAAAGTGTTTCTCATTTTTTATAGTAAATTTTCCGTAGCTCTTTTTTAAATACAGTTTGTCTTTTGGTTTTGAATTTTTTTAGTATTTTTTGTCTACTTTCTAACAGACTAAAAAATAATATTCAGGTTTCTCCTGTAAAGCTTTATAGCGGTTGGGTTTTGTCTATTTGGTTTGAATATCTTTTTTATAATAATTATTTAGTCGGTCTATTTCTGCTGCTAAGGCTAATCACCCGCGTCAGAAGATAGACAATGACACTTCCAAATTTAGCCAAACATCTCTGTTTTCGTTTGGTGCTGTGAATATATTGCTGCTTTTGCTACGGACAAATTCTTTTATTTGTCCCAGCACTTACATAATATTTAGTGTATATTATGCTGCATTATTTATTTTAAAACACATAAACATGTTCTAATTATTTAGCATGTTGTATATTTAAAACGGAAACTGAAAATTGTTAAGAAAAAATTGCTGCAACATGCAGGACAAAAACAAATTATATGACCACCATGGGAAATGTGCTGAAAGGTAAATAAATGTTTCAGTACTCAACGCATTCGGTTTTAGGACTTCCTTACTCGATGCCAGATAAAAATTACAGAACTGTGTCGTTTTCTTATATGTGACGTCATTATTTATATTTTAAGGAACGTGTATATTTGCTTACAGCATTTGATAGAGAACTGTGTAGTGTCTATGCAACTGTACATTTTTTTCATTCTCTATTTATAAAAATATATGAGAAAAATTAAATATTAATTATTTTATTCTATGGATATTTGAGACAGATATGAACATAACTGTTAATATTGACCTAACAGCAATCCGTACTGGATGAATGAAGCCCATACTCAAAAACTAGAAATGTTTTGGACTTAGACTTTTTTGTTTATAGAAAGCACTTTAACTTCCCAAGGTTATTTTATTAAATTTGCTTCAAAACCATCCAAAGCGCTAAAAATCCGAACAAGTTGTGCGAACTTGTTTCGTTCCAACAGGAAGAGGCAACTCTCTAGTTTTGATTGAAGATGAGGCAATGACGCGTGGCCAGCAGGGTTATCCGACTTATCGTTCTTCGTTCCTTGATCCGGGTCACCTAAAAAGTCTTGTCTAGCACTTTTCTCTCTTAGATTTGCACATTGTCAAGTAATTAGTAGTCAGTAGTTAACTTTACTCTACAATATATTTGGCGTATTTTATTTACGAATAACTGTAAAACGGAAAATTTGTTTTTCGATTAAATAACAAATTTAGATTTGTTTATTACAACATTCTGAATTGAGGCAAGCATCTTGTAAAATGCAAAATCATGCGTCTTGCTAGATATTTAACAAAAATAAAAGACTCGGTTTCATGCTTTCATGAAATGTTTATAAGAACCACAGCATGTAATCATCGTGGTGAGTATTAGTTAATAGTAATTGTTATCGTAATAAGTACAGTGACAACATATTATGGGAACCTATACCACCTGAAATAACTTCAAAATAAAAATATGATATTGCACCGCAGTAAAAGCAAACTAACAAGGTGCAAAGACGGTCACAATATGACAATAGAGTTGTAGAGCGCCTACTCACGCCATCACCCCCAGCCACCCAACTTAAAACCAATAAATGTAACCTATCCCTTGTGATACATCAAATTAAAGAGCTTAAAAACATACCATCTAACAGAAAAAAGAAAATTAAAACGGACAAGCTGTTCCCCAGTTGTGGCTTGAAAGGACCATGGTCATGCTTCAAACACTGCGGCGTACCGTTTTAGGGCAAACTAAAACTTTGCTTTAGGGTGTGGACAGTAGTGTAACTTTAATCAAGTCAGCTTTAATTTGACGTTTTACTTTTCGCCTCCAGCTACCCGAACTGAAAAATATTAAATGGAAACGTACCTCTTGTGGTGCATTAAATTAAAGTTTTAAACTAAAAATTAAAAAATAAAACCGTTTCTATTCTAAAAATATTATTGCATAAAAAAACTGAACAAAAGAATCAAACAACCTACAATCTAACTCAACACATTTTCGAAATATGCTCCGTAAACTTCTAAACAGCAGTGAAATCTATTTTCAAATTATCTTCTTACTTTAGTAAATGTTTCTCTTCTTAGTGATCTACATTTCGGGATTATTCGATATCACAAGGAATATGTTGCCGTTCAACATTTTTAGGTTAGCGTGACTAAGGTTGAAAGCCAAAGGCATACAGACCAATTAGCTTTATGTCTTTTTGTCTAAAGACTATGGAAACACTGGTTGACAGACATATACGAGACACGGATATAAAAAGCAACCCCCTTCATCGCAATCAACATGCATACCAATCAGGTAAATCATGCGAATCAGCACTTCACAACCTAATCAGTAGGGTAGAAGTGTCAATAACCAACAAGGAAATAGCTCTGGCTGTTTTCTTGGACATAAAGGGGGCCTTTGACAACACCTCCTTTGAATCTATAACAACTGCTACCCGCAAACATGGGGTTGACGACATCACTAATGGATGGATAAAAACCATGTTAGAGGGCAGACAGATACAAGCTGACCTGGGAAGTTAAACTCTTAAGGTACTCGCTGCCAGAGGTTGTCCACAAGGAGGCGTTCTATCCCCTCTTCTGTGCAACCTGGTAGTGAACGATCTTTTAAAGACACTCAATGATAAGGGACTCTACGCCCAAGGATATGCGGATGACATCGTTATCCTCATAAAGGGCAAACACCCTATAATCATTGCAGCCCTCATGCAAAGGGCGCTAAATATCCCTCAAAGGTGGTGTGAAAGGGAAAACTTTAAGATAGACCTGAGCAAAACTGCGCTAAGACGTTTCACCAAGAAAAGAAACGTAGAGGCATTTCAAAACCTCACAATCTTTGGAGAAAGAATTCAGGTCGGCCAAGAAGTTAAATATCTGGGCATTACCATAGATGCTAAACTAAACTAGAACGTACACCCGGAAAACATTACAAACACAGCGAAAATGGCCCTGATGAAGGGCAGACGCATGTTTGCAAAAACATGGGGACTAAAACCAAAGATGGTTCATTGGTACTACATCGCGGTAGTTAGACCCATGATAGCCTATGGCACTCTATTGTGGTGGCCAAAAGTCGAACAAAAAACAGCCATAACCAAACTAACCAGGATACAGAGACTGGCCTGTTTGTGCATATGTGGAGTCATGAAAAGCACTCCAACTATATCTATGGAAGCTCTTCTAGGACTAATCCCTCTAGATATTTATCTAAAGGGGGAGGCCTGGATTGGCGCACATAGAATGAAATCCATTGGTAACTGGGACACCAACCATGAACGATGTGGACACAAACGAATACAGGAGGCAGTCAAAGGCCAACCCATTCTAAAAATGGCCCCGACTACACCCTCCCCCAATACTCGTTTGATAAACTATTCCTGTCAAAAGGGCTAGTTTGGTACACAGACGGATCCCGCACATCAGAAGGCACAGGGGCAGGAATATATGGCGTAAGACCAAAAGAGAACATCAGTGTACCTCTAGGTACTAAAGCCACTGTATTTCAAGCTGAAATCTTTGCCATAATGCAATGTGTTGAGGAAAATGCAAAACGTGGGTACCCTAAACAACACATAAGCATCCTGTCAGATAGTCAAGCAGCCTTAAAAGCACTTGAATCACCTCGTACTAGTTCCAAACCAACGAGGGAATGTTTAAACCACCTGACACTTCTTTCAGAGAAGAACACAGTTCAACTCACCTGGGTGCCAGGGCAGACAGGTGTAGAGGGAAACGAAAACGCGGACGCCCTCGCGAAAACTGGTGCATCTACCCCGTTTATAGGACCGGAGCCTGTATTCGGTATACCCAAAAAAAAGCATCCGAACAGCAATAGAAAAGTGGACCGTCACACAACACATTTCTCGCTGGGAGGATACACAGGGACAAACACTGGGAAAGGCAATAATTCGAACACCTTCCTCCAGACTAACAACTGAGGTACTCCACTTAGGACGAACTCAGATCAGAAGGTTGGTGGGACTTGTTACAGGACACTGCCACCTGAAAAAACACCTCCAAAAAATAGGTGTACGCAGAGGAGACACACTCTGTAAACTATGTGAAAAAGAGGAGGAAGCAGTCTCACACTTAATCTTTGACTGTCCAGCGGTCTACCGCAAGAGACAGCAGCTTTTCGGGGGAGCTCCGCCTGAACCAACCTTCGTACACGAGCACCTTGTAAGATACATCCTGCAACTCGTTGAGGGTACAGGTCTACTTTAAACAGAGGATCAGGGGTGCACAAAAGACCACAGAGTCGAAGTACAAATGGGTCTCATTAACCTGACTATAACCCTGCTTAAAATCAATCAATCAATCAATCAAGGTTGAAAAATAACGTGAAATTAAATTTAACTACATAAAAGTTACACTACGGTAACGTAAAACTCAAAAACAAACGCAAATTTAACTTTTCCTTTCATGGTACACTTTCTTCTATAACCATTTTTAAACTTGTTCAAGCTATAAGTGGGAAACGGATTTTCCGATTTTTTTACCGTTAGATAATATTTTTTGAGTGCTTTATCTTAAGTCACACACGGGGTATGTTGTCATTTAATATTTTAAAGTTGGGGTGCCTGAGGGCGGAGAAGTGAGTAGACACTCAAAATTTATAATGCCATATTGTGGCCTCCTTTGCACCTTGCAACTTCGCTTTTACCGCGATTTAATATCTTGTTTTATTCTAAAGTTATTTAAGATGGATCGTTTTAAAGAAGTTTCTTCAAAATATTAACTAAATTTTATGAATTCCCTGTCTTTATGCTTAATTTACAAATAAACGCTGTAATGTAATACCCTTTAAGTATAGGTATACTGATTTTACTTCAGGGATGAATAATTTATTTCTCCAGTTTTACACCTGAAAACCCTCTAGAAGATAAAACAGTTTTATGTGTCGCAACAACCATGACAAATTCCCAAAGTTTACTTGTATAATATTGCAGCTTATGGGTGACCTTTAAAAAGCGCGAAAAGCCCACGTTCTATTTTCCCTACGTGGCTGCATAAGCAAACCATAGCGGTTAATAAACTCACAAATTTTGAATTACAGCTTACTATAACGTAGATGCCTTGGGTAGTTAATAATCATCTATAATAAATAGTAAGTAGGCGTTGAAAAAGTAAATTCAAGTTACAAATTACGCGATGTTTGCAAGGGAACTTGTGTTTTTACGTAGAATTTTTTTTTACCTAGTGTGTCAACAATAAATGTAAATATACGTAAATATATGTAGTATGTAGGCGGGCCGGATATTTGGCATAAAAATATTATATTCACACGTAACATGACCCTATTCGAATCTATAGAACTGCTTAATTACCGGACGTTATGCTCAAAGGGATTTTCTAGGATACGTTCGGTATTAAATGATATCCAGGTTGCGATTGATTTACTGTAAAGCATAATTAGACAGATTTGAAATTGTATCAAACGGAAATATTTAATTAATAAAATTTATATGCACGTTTCAAAACTAGCCAGCCTCAATAACTATCGATTTTAAGTAAATTTGATTTAAACAAAAAACACGTCGATTTAGATATGGAGGGGAAGTTTAAACCAGTATTGATTAAACTGTAGGTTCACTCCCTCACCCTCAGTTACCCCTACTTTGAAATTTCAAATAGCACCTCCTACCTTGTGATACAGCATTTTAAAAGTGGAAAAAATCCTCGTCTACTCACGTTAAAAAAAACTGGATTCAGTCGATCCGTTTACCAGCTAGAGTTGAAAATATTTTATTTCAAAAAGTACTCCATAGCACATCCAATCTTGTGATACATCATTTTTAAGGTGGGAAAAATCCTCATCTACCCACCTGAAAAAAATTTGTGATGGTAAACGTAAATTACATATACTGGAGGCATTTGAAATTGACAAACATTTAAAAACTGTACCTTCAATGAATAAAAAAATTGATCTTTTATATTCACCATTATTGGAGGTTTTGGAATGAGATATCATGTTGTCTGCAAACATAGATAACCAAGATCAAGTCGCCAAGTTCTATATTTCCTGCAACAACAACAACTTTTAATTCTTACCTTTTATAATGGCATGTAAACGTGTCGAAATACGTATAAGGTGTAAATAAACAAATAGTGAAATCCATGATGACCTAAAAGTGCCCACCGTTAAGCAGAGAAATTGCTGAGTGTAGTGAACAATATTTACGCCGAATTAGAAGAACTAGACAGTAGCAACCAAATGCAAAGTCTTAAAAGACACAATCCGTTTGATTTGCCGTTTAAATTTTAGTGATATTCTCGAATGTATGTCATAATATTTAATTAAGTAAACGCTGGAGGATCGTTACTGTACGATGTCTCCCACGAACTCAAATCGATCAACAAAATTACTTATTGTCATTATTATTGACAGATTGCGAATAAGGATACAATGTTATAAAAAGTTAACAAAATTATTGAGGACGTCACTGCTTAGTCACGTAACATTACAGAAAATTTTGGAGTATGGCATAAAGCAACTTATTAGGCCCCAAACAACTATTATTAAAACAAATTTAATATTCTCAATAGTTTAGGAATAACAGGGCAGTACAGGGGTTGGGCTTAAATGACTCACCCGGTATACCTTTAACCACAGATAAGGTTAACACTACAGATATACGACACTTTATACAAAATGTCCGCTCATATTTGGAGACGAAATTAGCGTTAGTTTGGCTACAATAAACCAAACCAATTTTAGGGCGCTGCTATCGCTATTTGATTATTACTGTTTGTGAAATGTGTTGGAAACTGTTTTATCGGGGATTTGAGTGCATCTGTCACATAATGAATATAATTTAAGTAGAATTGGCTTCAATATTAATTATTTACGAAAAATTGCGATTTGACAATTAAACATGGCAGATGGCTGTCTAACTTTTGGTTTGAATATGTGCTAAGTAATCTGCTCAATTACAGTCATCTGTGACTTAATTATAAATAGTTATTGTAGCGCCATCTTTTTGCAGATTATTAATCATATAAAACAAGCTGCCGATAGCTCACATATTTACCGTATATCTGTAGTGTTAACCTTATCTGTGCTTTAACCTAACTCCTAACAAGGGTTAAAAACTGAGGCTGTTTGCTCTTATTTATTTCACACTTCAATTGACGTACGATTGCCTAGGTGCTGTGTTACAGCAACGTAGATGTATCTTGAGAAGGATTGTAAAGTTTACGAGGATCGTTCAAAATGTACGTGGCGTAACACAGAGATGGCGCTAATTCGGCGGAATTTGCATTACCATTTTTCAGAACCATCCTTTCTTAGGTTAAATATTACAGTATAGAGCGATCTGTCAATTAGTTTGTGTTTGACAGTGAGCCAAAGTGACCATCTCGAGTGATTTTGTAAATAATAATAAAAACTGAATTGCGAGCAGTGATAAAGTACTTTTATTTGAAAGGCTTAACACCAACCGAAATCAAAGCAGAGTTGGATTAGACAGTTTTTAAAGTCCGGTCCTTCGTTTTCAAAGGTTAAAAACTGGGTCGCCGAGTTTAAGCGTGGTCCTGTGAGCACCAAAGGACAAACCCCGCAGTGGAGGCCTAAAAACTGCTACTACCCCGGATATGATTGAAAAAGTCCTCCGTATCGTATTGGATGACCGTCGTGTAAAAGTGCGCGACATAGCAGACATAGTGGGCACCTCATATGACAGTGTGCTCAGAATTTTAACTGAAAAATTGGAAATGAAAAAATACTCCAGGCGTTGGGTGCCGCGTTTGATCACACCGAGGCAAAAACTGAATCGTTTGATTGTTTTTCGCAACCTTCTAGCACGTTTTCGCCGCAATACGAAGGACTTTTTGCGCCGTTTCATAACCGCCGATGAAACCTGGGTCCACTATTACACTTCCAAAACCGAGAAACAGTACAAACCACAGACACACAAAAGTTCTCCGCCACTGAAGAAGGCAAAAACGGTTTTGTCAGCAGGAAAGGTTATGGTAAAGGCAACTGTATTTTGGGATTTTCATGGAATTATCTTCGTCGATTACTTGGAAAAGGGAAAAACAATAAATGGCGAGTATTATGCCAATTTCTTGCAGCAATTGAGCCACAATATAAAAGAGAAACGGCTTCATTTGGCGAAACAGAAAGTGCTTTTCCATCAAGATAACGCACCTGCACACGTCTGCAATCGCCATGGTCAAAATTCATGAATTGGGATTCGAATTAGTGCCTCATTCGCTTTATTCGCCAGATTTGGCTCCCAACGATTTTTATCTATTTCCAAACCTGAAAAAATGGCTTGGCGGTAAAAGATTTTCATCCAATTCCGAGGTAATCGCTACTGTAAATAGCTATTTTAAGGAACTTGGGTTCATCGATCTACAAAAACGGCATTGCTGCTTTGGAGCATCGTTGGAATAAGTGCGTTGAGCGAGCAGGAGACTATATTGAAAAATAAAATGATATTTTGCCCAGAAAACTTGCGTTTTCTTTGTTAGGCCACGTACATTTCGAACGATCCTCGTAAGTAATAATAAATTTACATTAGACATAAATTCGGGGCTTGATACGTTTTCATACTAATTAAATATGCCTTGTTGTGTATCTCGCACGTTCATTTCTGTTTGTCAATAAATGAGTCGGCCTTTTTCAGGGATTATGTACACGTTGGCATAGTTCAAAGGGTATCATCAAATGCAGAAGTTCCAAACTTTCAATTCTTCAATACCTAGGTCTAGACGATGTAATCGCCGATATATATTTCACTGCAAGCTGTGCCGGACTGGACTGGACGAAAGCTGTCAAATAGTAGCGGTAACAAGGTTCCAAGTATATAGTCATAAGAAGTGAAATAACTACCACTTATCATAATACAGCGCATCCGTGCACCTGGCATTTTGAAATATCTCGTGTCTGTGCAAAAAAAGGCAAATGGATTGTTTGGGTTATCATTTTATGATGTATTTCGGGATTTTGGAGAAACACAGTTCTACTGTTGCAGTCGATGCAGCTTTTAAAAGTTATTTTCTTTTAAAATATATTTATCAATATAAATAATTGTAAATACTAGACAAGATTAACCAAGTTATTTCGCTAAAAAAAATTGCATGCTATTTCTACGTGTATACATATTTAGCGTTTTCACAGCTGGCACGTCATTTTCTTTAGTCCGTCTCTGGCTTTGATGTAGTTTGTCTGTAACAGTATTATTCTAAATGCAGAGGACGTGCAGCTTATAGTTTGTTGTGAATTCCGGCACTTTTATTATTCCCAGAAGCGTTTCTGTTTTTAGAGAACTTTTGTAGCAACAATACTTTCAAATGGCTTCGTAGCGACGCGTTTAAGGGTGCTAGTTAATAACTAAAAGTGCCTGGTTTTAATCCTGAGGAACAAATTTTTTTATTATTTTTTGTTTGTTATTTATTTAATTTTCACACCAGTTGTACAATCAAATAGTAAAAAAAACACGAATTGTACAGTAAATTGTAATTTTAATACTTCGGATAATGAATCAATTAAGTTGATACCTATTTCATTATTATAACATAATTAAACATTAAAACTTCCGTTATGAGACGATGAAAACAAAAAATTTCTTAAATAACTAGAAAAATAAACAAAAGTTTGTCCTACTTGGGATTCGAACCTGGGACTGTTACTTACAAACCAGCACCTACCAGCACCCTTAGGCGCGTTGCCACTAAGTTGTTAAAACTACTGTTTTTCTCTCGGATTAACAGAACACGTTTTGAATTTTTTAATATTTATTTAGATTTTGGTTAATTTTAAATGTAATAATTTTAAAGTTTAAATTCTTGGCTAAAATATTCTGGGGACACAAAATCAGGAAAAAATAATTTCCTGTGCATTTTGCATATAGTTCAACTTTCCTGAAAAACTCTGTATATCGTTCTCGTTTAACATCAAAGCTGTTTTCCCTTTTGGAGCTTTTACGTTTTATGTGTAGGTAATAGTCCATGCATACTTAGGTTCAAAAAAGAACACTCTTAGTTGATTTTTATTGATGCGTGAAAAAGTAAAGACAATCAACTACAACTCAATAACGTTGGTTTAGAAATTGGATTGGGCATTTTCTTAAGTAGGTCAGTTTCCTCTTTCTTTATAGCGTAATATATCAAAGGAAAGCACGACACGGTCGCGCAGAGAAAGAAAAGAGCCGTGAGCTGAGTTTTATTGCATAAAACGTGACAAACGCGACGGGAATCCGAGCATTTCACGGTATTAAGAAACGAAAAAAGCTAGATAATAATGCAGTTTTGCTGCCAACATAACACCCCTTAAAGGACTTAAAGGACTACCCCAGACTTCCGGTAATTTGTTTGGAAAAGGTCTAGTGTTTGTTTAGTTTAGTTTCATGAAAAGGTTATCTTTACACTAAATTATTGTTAAATTAATCTCCTGTTTGCAGGGAAGCAATTAATTTTAATTTTAAACGTATGCTTTGAGAACGTATTAGTAATAACTTGTAGAGTTACTCTGTTGAAGTTAATATTATTGTAAAAATAAAATAATTAATAACTTCAACAATATTTATTGATTTTTACGTTATACGTATTTAGACATCTTTACATGTTATTCGTGAGAATTTTGAAAGAAGGAAAAGATATAAATAAATAATTATTGATTTTATAATACTAATGGAAATTATTGGGTATTTAATAGCAAAAGGTCTTCTTATAAACAAACGTATTTTAAATATTTAGAAAAGATTTGAAGAACATGTTTGATAAACCCACAAAAAACCTTTTACAAGTAAATGTGTAGCAGCGAATGGATAAATTGATTTTTCGATCAGGTAATCGTCAGAAGGGTCTCTTTGAAAAAACTGCGAACACGTTGTGACTGGATGAAACATTCGTTAAGTAGGTACATAATGATTTTCTTACAAAAAGAATCATTTAGTGGCAGTTATCCCCCTAGACCTGTTTTCTTAAGGCATCGGCAGTATGAAGCAGTAAAAGTGAGTCAGATTAATGTCATTAACGTAAATATGTAAAAAATTATTACAAAGAAGTTCTAAAGGCTTTCATATTTTAATAACATTTGAGAGATTTATTTAACTGTATTAATATTGTGGCAAGCAAGGGTTGTAGAGGGCCTGAATTTATCCAATCACTAGTGATGTAAGCTGACGGTAATTTAAATATAGTAGCTTGGAACAGTGATGTAAGGAAGAGTATGGTGTTGCAACTCCTACTATTTGTCTATATAAAAAATTCATCCTAAAATTTCGACAATCTCGGGACTCTTTATAAGGTTTGCGCATAGATGGCGCTCTCAGAACTTCAAATTTAAGGTATATTTCAAATTTGGCGCGGTTTGATAATGATTGAATAATTACTTGACCATTTTTGACACCTACCCTGTATACAACACTTATTTGCTAAGGTTAGGTTAATAAGTTACTTTCGTTTTAACTTTTATTAATGAAATATGCAAATAAGTGAAACATTCATTCTGCATTTTTATGTAATGTTTATAGTTTATTGTAGTTATTTTTGTGGTGGATTTTAGTTGGAAAAAAGGTATAATGATACTAAAATCCAAATAATACCAACAACCAGCAACACAACGACAAACAAGTCGCCACAATAAGCTGGTTTTATAGTGCAAAAGCAAACTGTATTCATAACAGAAGTAGTCACTAGAATAATAGAACTCGTTACTACTACAAAATGTAAGCCTTCCAGTCACTACAAAACTTAACTTGGTACAAAGCATAATTTTAATACAAACCATTTATTTACTCGTTATATAATTAGCAATTATAGGTAAGAAAAATAGGTACATTCACTGTGGGAACAGCAAATAATGATAAATCTTTGTTTTCGTCTTTTAATAAGCCGCGCAAACAACAGTATTTTGGCATTTTTGCCTAGAATATTAACGTGATAACAAATAAATATAAACACTTCTTACTTTTCTAGTTTATTTTAAAATAAAACTGACGTTTACAGTTGCGCCATCTGTTGATAAAATCTACAAGGAACCCTGACATTGTCAAAGTTTGGAGATTCTAGGACTATATGGGGCCTGGTGAACCGTTAGGCTGCTTCTTTTAATTAACGTGGCGGTCGGCACCTACGTTACTTTAGAGCTTAAAACGGCACACCGCCATCTCCTAACTCGGACTGAGTTACGCTCAATAAGCCCGCTTGTTTAAAGTGAAACAACAAAAAGTTACCAATACAACATTAACCTGCAGGCCCTAGCGCCCAGTGCTTAAGATACATTACCTAAATCTCATTCTGCAGACCAGTGCCCGAAGTGAAATGCAGCTTACTTGTGGAGTCGCATCAAAACCACTCTTGTTTGCGCAGGGCTGCCAGTCCCGTCACGAGTCCTAAACCAATAACCAGAACGAGTGCTGCAACCTCTTCGCTGGTCCTCCTGAGCCGCTTGGTAGCAGACAAAGTCGCGGGTTGTACTTTTCGAAACAGTCAAAACTGCCTTTCCACTATAGGCTAGTCTCAATACAGTTAGTGTACTACGCACCGCCCAAATAGGTTGGTAGGCAGTTGGGAATGTTAGCTCGCTGTTTCGATATTTTGATTATGGGCGTGAGCAGGCAAAGCCACACCACTTCTGGGGCTCAAGTCTCGAATGCCAGAAGAAACACCAATTTTTCCTGGCGTGTTCACTTTTACCTTTTAGCACTCAGTGTATTGCCTACGCCAGATTATAACCCACGCACTACCGTTCAGGCGTTTAACACTGATTCTAGGAACTATTAAACGCTCCAGTTCGTGAAAACTCTCACCCGGCCAGTCCAGTCCTTCTTGGTCCCAATTAAGACCTTGAACCTCTACGAAGTAATGTTCCTTGGCTATCTCGCTGACCATTAATATGGTATTTATTGTAATATACTGTCATTTTCGCTTTTTTTGCAACTTTCATGTAAATTGTGTGACTGTTTGACGTTTACAGTTGCGCCATCTGTTGATAAAATCTACAAGGAAGCCTGACATTGTCAAAGTTTGAAGATGAAAACAATTGAATATAGTGCAAACACCAGTCTTCATTACATCACTCTTGTAACCATCATATTCAAGGACTATATAGGGCCTGGGGAACCGTTAGGCTATTTCTTTTAATTAACGTGGCGGTCAGCACCTACGTTACTTTAGAGCTTGAAACGGCACACCGCCATCTTCTGGCTCGGACTGAGTTACGCTCAATAAGCCCGCTTGTTTAAAGTGAAACAAAAAAAGCTACTAATACAACATTAAGCTGCAGGCCCTAGCGGACCAGTGCTTAAAAGACATTACCTAAATCTCATTCTGCAGACCAGTGCCCGAAGTGAAACGCAGCTTACTTGTCGAGTCGCATCAAAACCACTCTTGTTTGCGCAGGGCTGCCAGCCCCATCACGAGTCCTAAACCAATAACCAGGACGAGTGCTGCAACCTCTTCGCTGGTCCTCCTGAGCCGCTTGGTAGCAGACAAAGTCACGGGTTGTACTTTTCGGAACAGTCAAAACTGCCTTTCCACTATAGGCTAGTCCCAGTACAGTTAGTGTACTACGCACCGCCCAAATAAGTTGGTAGGCAGTTGGGAATGTTAGCTCGCTGTTTCGATATTTTGATTATGGGCGTGAGCAGGCAAAGCCACACCACTTCTAGGGCTCAAGTCTCGAATGCCAGAAGAAACACCAATTTTTCCTGACTTGTTCACTTTTACCTTTTAGCACTCAGTGTATTGCCTACGCAAGTTTATAACCCACGCACTACCGTTCAGGCGTTTGACACTGATTCTAGGAACTATTAAACGCTCCACTTCGTGAAATCTCTCACCCGGGCAGTCCAGTCCTTCTTGGTCCCAATTAAGACCTTGAACCTCCACTAAGTATTGTTCCTTGGCTATCTCGCTGACCATTAATATGGTATTTATTGTAATATACTGTTATTTTCGCTTTTTTTTTTTGCAATTTTCATGTAAATTGTGCGACTGTTTGACCACAACACTAATAACACTAATTGTTTACAATTTTTTATATTGCACAAAAACGTTGACATAAGACACAACTCATATAATCAACAATATACAAACATACATAATCCAGAGCCTTTCTAGCGTTAATTGTAAGGTTTAATGGGTTGCCAGGTGTCGTGACGTGGAGTTTTTGACACCAAATTGTCTATTCTTGGCGATCTTCCACCATTATTCTCACTGTCTTCTATTCTAGCCCTCTGTGGGTGCTGATGTTTTTATCTTTTCTGTCCTAATGTCCTAATTAGTCTTCCTACTCTGCTTTTTCTTTCTGGATTTGCTTTGAAGGTTTGCGTAACAATACTGCGAATGGGTCCTAACTATACCAAATGTCTCTCTTGCACCACTGCTTCAATTGACTTCGTATCGTTTCCGTATATGTTGTGTTCCTAATCTGTGGCGGTCCGCCCTATTAAGCAGGATAGGCAGTGCCTACCCAAACTTCTTCTTTCTTCCAGCTGCGAATCTCTGCGATATTTGTTGTTGCTCCGTATTTGTTATTGATCGTATATACCTTCTTTATTTCCACATCTACTTCAATATTTCTTTCCAAAATTGTTTCACTACCTGTTCTTTGTTTTGGCTATCATATTTTAATTAATTAATTAATTACAATATTGCTATATTGCCTTCTTTTTTTATATTTTAATCATTCTTCAAGATTTTCAATCCTTTCAATTATTGGGTTTTTTCTGTTTCAAATTTCTTTTTTCTTTTTTTTGTTTCTACTCTGGGCTCTCTATTTTCGCTTGTATTGATGTATTGATAACAAAATTAGTGAAAACTAGGAAGAAGAAAAAAACAATGCGAATAGAACTTTAAAATTTAATTCTGCACATGAATTTTTATTAGAACATTTCGTGTTCTCTCCTTCTCAGAGGATCGGTAGATGTGAGTATAAATGTGCGACATTCAGAATGACAGTTGTAGTCACACGATTTTGACAAAGTGGCAATATGTGACATACATTATTCTTATTATGACCCTGTCATACGAATATCACCAAACACTACCAACCACTAGTCTGATGTTGAACATAAATTGTTTTAGCAACCATTTATTTCTTATTTTGCTTCTTCGGAGTTTTTATAAAACTTGAAATGTTAGGGTGTATCGAATATATAGAATGTTTTAAAAACGGTGGATAAATGTTAAAAAAACAGGATAAAAAAAGATTACTAGTAAAACTTCATTTGCGGTAATTTTAAAGTTATAACTAAAGATGTACCGAATAGTCATTTTGCCCACTGGTCGAATACCGAATATTCGGCCGGCCTCTCAAATATCGAATATTCAACTATTCGGCGATTATTCAGCAAAAGTGTTCTTCCAAGTATTTGTCCAACGATTCGGCTAAGTACCGAATGTTACCTAACTTTATTAATTTGGAAACTAAAATATTAAAAAAATGGTTTTGTTTCAACCTTATACGACCTGGAAAGCATCCGATATAGCTAACTCGTTCCATCATATTTCAAAATAAACGATATATAACATGCCGCTTTTGGTCCCCGCAAATTTTTTTAACCGGGTCCCATATTAAATACTTTCTTCGTATTTCATATTTAGAGTTTATACGCACTTAATGAATCAGCCTGTATTACTTATTAAATAATAATCCATTAACTTTTATATTACAGAAATTATAAAGGGCGTCACAGTTAAATTAGGGAATTAGTGAAAATGGGCAGTTTAAAAAAAATGTATTTTTTACAAAAATTTAAATATATGGAAAACACGGACATTGTTTGAGAACTACTGTTTTGATTTCCTAGAAATCTAAAACATGTATAACCGTTTAATTTTTGGAAATAATCATTGTTGTTTAAAGCAATTTCTGAAAGGACTTCTCTGTTGGTTTTCCTTCAGCGTACTCTCATGTTCTGAATCACTATTAGCATGGGGGAAATTGTTCCGCAAATGTTTTGTAGCGGCATGTAACATAAAACTGCGTAGAATTATTATTTTTGTATGGGAAGTGAAATTGTGTATTTCTACATGGGAAATATTTTTAGTTAACTAATACATTTTTAACAATAATCTTTTCTATTCAGTTTATTAGATATGCCTCGATCCTATATTTTGGTGACAAATCAGAAAAAATTGTTAAAATTATAAACCAAACAAATAAATATAAAGTAAGCTTTAAAACAACTAGAAACATCTTAAACACTTTGTTTTATTCAAAATCAAAAACAGATGATTTTCTAAAATCAGGCAGTTACAAATTAAATTGTTCGCATTGTAATTCGGTTTATATAGGCCAGACAATTAGAAGTTTTGATATTAGGTATAAAGAACACGTACGTGGTTACAAATACAAACACCCACATAAATCCAATTACGATAAACACTTACGAGAACACAATCATTTAATGACATCTAATAATACTATAAAATGCTTACACTTTTGTGATGATAAACGTAAATTAGATATACTAGAAGCTTTTGAAATTCACAAACATTTAAAAACTGTACAGTTAATGAATGAGCAAATTGATCTCTTAAATTCACCTCTATTGGACATTTTGGAATAAGAAATCAAGTCATCTGCAGACGATTACCGAGATCAGGTCACCAAGTTCAATTGCTATAACAACACTAACTGTTTACTTTTTCATATAACCTTTGACAATGGCATGTAAACATGCCGAAATACGTATAAGGTTAAAATAAATAAATATTGTTGAAGTAATTAAGTATTTTATATACCTATAATCAACTAATTATTCAGGACTATTTCGAAAATGCGTTTTGGTAGAGTTTTACAAATGACATTTCAGCCGCCATACAATTTTCTTTACATGGGTTGTAATTGAATTTTGCTAAACCCTAAATAATTTTATTATTTATCAATAATTTTAAGAAAATTTTGTACTGTGAACATATTAATAAATATTTGAAAATGTGCACCTTAGTTTCCGTGGTCACCAAGCTTTTTATTTCGAGTATGGGTACAATCTAAAGCAGCAATTGCACAAGGAAAGTCATAAAGCTGTAACCAGTCACACTGTGCTCCGTGTATTTAATTAGTTGCTGTGTAGAAGCAAAGTTTACCCAACGTGACGCTTTACTTACAATAGTTTCAGCAGCAAAACCGTACAAATCTCAACAGTGCATTTGTAAACAGTAATTTCCTCCCCAATATATCGGACTGCAAGACCAAATTGGCTGATTACCTCAAAATAATCTAGATTTTGATCAAGTGAGTTTCAAACAACAATTTCGATTCTTGAATTCATTTTTTAAGTTCTATTTCTTGCGATAAAAATCTGTCAGCAGTATAAGTGTATAAAATTCGAAGCAATTAGAAGACTTATTAGTTTTTACTGTTTTGCATCGTGATAGGATAAAGCATTTACTTGAAAGCCCTAGTAAACCCTAAAAGAATATTTCAGCATTTAAGTAGTCTGTCTATAATAAGTTATAAACTAAAAAAGAACAGTGATAACAAAACACCCTTTGCAAATACACTTGTGCAATTATCATGTATAATATCACGAGTGGCATTAATTTTTCCGGCTAACTTTGCTATCGAAATCGCAACCGCTTGTTGCGGCGAAAATATATGTCTAGCATGAAAACCGATTTCCTTAGGCAACGCGTAGGAGTGTGGTCAAGCAAAGATTGCCGAAATAAACGAGTGATATTCAGCAAAACAATAGATGGAACATAAATCATTAAAAAAAATTATATATATTATATACAGAATGAGTATCTAGTAATCAATTGGTAGTTGCGGTTAATACATTTTAATTATCTTTTTCAATCTACCAAGAATCTAATGTGGTTGATTACACGGATAATCGACCTGCAAGTGTAATTGTCAGTATAATCAGACTTTGGTTGCTTTACGTGACTAACATACAGTGATTTTGTTGGCTCAAAACTTGCGAAGTCAGTTGTCTTTGATAAAACACCTGCGTTGCATTGTATGTTAGTAGAATATAGGATGTATCGATCGACCCACCATATTTTAAGATTTTTGCTCCAGTGGGAATCGCTACAATCATCACTTACTCTTAGATTTGTCCAGTGATGTGATTTTACCGGTAAAATAAAAAACGGTAAGTAAAATCATTATTTTACCGGTAAAATACCGGTAAAATTAATTTCACGTCAAAAATGATGTCATTGGATTCCTTATGAAAAACCATTTAGTTTGATACTAGATACTCGACAGGTCTACTTAATACTTGATACGAAAACACAAAAATACAATTATTTATAGTTTATAAAAATATAACGGTTATGTAACTTACAGTTACAGTTATAACTATTAAAGTATACCTAAATTCAATACAAAGCAAAATGTGATAACATAAATTAAAAATACGAAGATATAAATCGAAATAAACATTTTCACGCTACAGGCAAGGTAAATAGGCGATACATCCATAGGTACAAAGGATGAAAATGGCTAATAGCATTCGTTTACTTTTTGCCCTTGACTAAGGAACTTAATAGTGTCATTGACATTCCTAAGATAATAATTAAAGCAACAAGGTACAGATTCCAATATTTTATTTCAAACAGATTACAAAAATGTTGATTTTAACTGTTCGTTGATATGGTAACAAGCACAGGCAACTTAAAATAATGGGGCTTTTAAAAAATAATTCCGATGACAGCAGTCAAAACGGACTTTTAAAAATATGATTAAATTTCTACCTGTAGCGTGAAAAATTTAATAAGTAACACGGAATGTATCGACTATTAATATTCTCGGCAGGCCACAAGCCTCGGCTTCGCCTCGGCTCGTATTTACCTACCTCGAATGCTATTACGTCTTTACATTTCTTGTTACTTAAATAACTATTAGATAAAATAAACTTATACATATAAACATAAAGTTAAACCAACTTAATAAATGTAATTGATGTAACTTTTAATAACAAAAATAAAAAATATTTAATATATATTATTATATTATAATATGATTGGTTTAAAGAAATTAATCTTTATTTAGGTTTCCTACCACAAAACATTTCTGACCCTTTCCAAGAAAAATAATGTTTTGTTTTGGAGTAGGACGAATATCCGCGCGCGGAATTCGAAATGATTTTACCATTTTACCGGTAAAATGTGATTTTACTTTACCGGTAAAATACCATTTTACCATTTTACCGATTGGTAAAATACTGAGACTCACATCACTGGATTTGTCCAAAATAAATTTGCAGTAAATGCAACTTAATGTGCAAAAAAAATTTATTATTTATTGATCGATCATCAAGAATCAAAATTTTTCTCAGGCGAACTTTTAATGTTGTACGAATACGAACTCGTTAAATTTAAATGCAACTGTCTTTATAATAACATTCTGTACTTTTCTTGATCTGTTAAAATATATAACTTGCAATAATTCCCTGCTTGCAACATTGTTGTCAAAATAGCTTTCTGATGACCAATGATTTGAGCCCGGACGTGCTGCCACTAAAACTTTCAAAAAAATGCAGGTATTTAGGCACTATAAAAATTAAAAATAGGCACCAAAAAAACGAATATTGGCATTTATTCTTTTTAATGATTTAAACATGAAAATAAAACTAGAATTAAAAATTGACAAATAGATATACGCGTCCTAAACTTACAGGTTTTAGGTGCTTCGCTTTTTGCTTTCGCTGTTTTTTAAGGTGCAACGCCTGTACGTGTTGCGTCACAAAATACTTTTTTTCGGAATTTACAGTTTGTCACACATCTTACACAATAATACCACTCCACCACTGCCAAATTCTTTAACTAATTTTTGTAATTTGCTGTTTAGCAATACGTACTTTCGGCATTATAAAGCGATGTGAACAGGAATAAGTTCAAAATAAAACTGCAATATTACTATATTACTAAATTATAATCTGAATATCTATATTTTTGTTACCTACTGCCAGGAAGTAAAAGATTGGGAAACTCTTAAAATGCAAAATTCAAATTTACCATGAACCTTCTCAGAAAACAGGCCTACTAAAATGACCGGTGTCTTAAACAAATTTTGTTTCTGCCAAGAAAACTCCGACAATGTTTCAAATAATTTACTCTTCGGACAGATAACAAACTAAATTTATAAATTCAATATTAATTAAATATTTTTTATTGCAACAATACTTATTTATTTTAACTTTATACGTCTTTAGACAATGTTATTATATCATATTTTATTATGTAAACCTGTCGAAATATTGTTAAAATGTTAAAATAAATAAATATTGTTGAAGTAAAAATATTTTACGCATTTATTAAAATCAATAAATATGAACTTCAACAAAGTAAAGCTAGAACTTATAAATAAATTTATAAAACTTATAATTATATGCTTGAAAATGGTGGTAATGAGCTAAAAGCCGGATTTATATGTACTGTACTTCCTTATTTTATTTAAATGCACAGAGTTGCTAGATATATTTTTCCTAGTGGAGGAGAAAAACGTATCTGACCACACTGTTAGTGCTTAGAAATCCGGCCTTTAGACTAATGGCATACCAGAAAGACATAGTTTTTAAAATTTTCAATCTATACAAAGTGCCTCTGAAAGATCTGACATAAACTTTACTACAAAATCTTCACACCAAATTATGTCGATTTAACCCAAGTTACTTATACAGGGTGAGTTATTTAAGATTTTCTAAACT
This sequence comes from Ctenicera cuprea, assembly GCA_958336395.1. Classification (NCBI taxonomy): domain Eukaryota; kingdom Metazoa; phylum Arthropoda; class Insecta; order Coleoptera; family Elateridae; genus Ctenicera; species Ctenicera cuprea. The sequence goes on from OY284494.1 coordinate 18,876,675, forward strand.
ATTGAGAGCATCACATATGTTTCTTAATAAAAGTTGTTTGAGGCCTAATGAACTACTTTATGCCATAACCCAAAATTTTCTATACTATCACGAGACTCTGACGTTACTTATAATTTTGTTACATGACAATATACATATTTTCTTAAACAGTATAATAAAGAGGTTTCGTTGCGTTTCAATGATATTACACTTCCATACTCCTACATTACAAAATTTTCGAGTAAAATGTAAAAAAAAAACTGATTGAAATAAGCAGGTTATAGATTATAAAAGTTTTATATATTGTTTTGATTTGCAGAACTTACTCTCAAAGTTTATATAGGTTATTTGCGCATCTTACGACAATACTCAGATCTTCATTGCAACTTTATTTTCCACAAACATGAAACTATATCCAATACCGTTGGATTTGAGGACTTTCAACAAGAACAAGGCGTTTTGTTTATTTCCGTATGAAAAATAATATTTTTGATTAAAATATTTAAATAGTAAAGATTGACAAAATTTAGGTCCATAGGATACACCTTTAATAGACTTATTTAAAACAAAAATAAATAGAAATACTTACACTAAATGGATAGTACTGGCATATAAAGTAACAAAATTTTTAAGCAACCTCAATAAAAAAAGGAATTACATTGTTTCATCTTCAAGAGGCGTTTTAGTACACGCGCAAGTAAAGTATAGGAACGTCTAGGCGAAGTGCTTCGCTCATTTTAACTTTGTAGTGTTATTTAAGGGATTACTTGAAAAATGTATATAATCATATCAAGTAATTCGTACTAAGGGCGTTGAAGAATAATGTTTATAATTAGAGCTAACCTACTTTGCATCAAAAAACAAGAGTGTGGTTTCCACTATTGCAATGTTATTTTTCAAATACGAAATTTGAGAAAAATTACTTAACCTATAATAGGTTTCTGAGAAAAAAATATTTTTACAACGTTTTGCAAGATACGTACTGATAAAACTACGAGTTTTAATGAGATTTGTTATTAGTTTACTTTTTTTTTCTCTTTTTTTATTTATAAATTCTAGCTCTACTTCGTTAAAGTCCATATTTAATGATTATCTGTATATAAAATACTTAACTACTTCAACAATATTTATTTATTTTAACCTTATACGTATTTCGCAAGAATCGTGTGGTATTGTAATGTCTGTTTGTGTAGGTTTTCTATAAACCGATTACTCAAATTTATTAGTTGAATTAATGTTTATGTTTAAATCTAAAAAGTTAATGAACTTATTTTGTTCAGTTCCTAGTGTAAATTTTATGTTTGGATGCAAGCTGTTAATAAAAATTAAAACTTCATTAATTAAATCAAATGAACAATTAAAACATGCTACAATGTCATCAATATAACGAAACCAAAATATAACTTTCTCAGAATGGTTTGATTCAAATAATTGATCTTTTAGATTTTCCATAAATATATTAGCTAAAAGAGGTAAAATTGGACTTCCCATGGGTAAACCATCTTTTTGGAAATAAATATTATTATTGAAAGTAAAATAATTTTGATTTGTGCAAAGTTCAAATAATTGAATAAACTCAGTCCGTTTTATTAACTCAACATTTTTGTTAATAATAATACTATTTACCAAAGGAATACACTCTTGAGGAGGTATTTGGGAAAACATATTAGTAACATCAAAACTAACTAGCTTGCTTTGTGGTAGTATATGTAAGTTAGACAACTTTTTGATTAATTCGGAAGAATTTTTAACTGAATATTTTGGTTTATAATTAAAACTGGTAACATTATAATACCACACGATTCTTGTCATCATAAAACACATAAATTAGCAGCATACAGGTCCCTGATACATAGAGCTTCGACGTTTCCCTTTAGATGAAAATAATTATAATAGAGAAATTCAAATTATTTATTAAACAAATTGCATATAGTAATTGTTATAATACTAAACTTATTGCTACGTTAATTATATAAAAAGATTATGAATTAGCCGTTCAAAAATTTATCCGAATGCCCTACCTTTATTCGATACTATTAAATATGCCTCGATCCCATATTTTGGTTACAAATCAGAAAAAATTGCTAAAATTATAAACAAAACAAATAAATATAAAGTAAGTTTTAAAACAACTTAAAACATCTTAAACACTTTGTTTAATGCAAAATAAAAAACAGACGATTTGCTAAAATCAGGCATTTACAAATTAAATTGTTCGCATTGTAATTCGGTTTATATAGGCCAGACAATTAGAAATTTTGATATAAGGTATGAAGAACACGTACGTTGTTACAAATACAAACACCCACATAAATCCAATTACGCTAAACACTTACTAGAACACAATCATTCAATGACATCTAATAACACCATAAAATGTTTACACTGTTGTGATGATAAACGTAAATTACATATACTAGAAGCTTTTGAAATTCATTTAAAAACTGTACCGTTAATGAATGAGCAAATTGGTCTCTTAAATTCTCCTCTATTGGACATTAAGGAATAAAAAATCAAGTCATCTGCAGACGATTACCGAGATCAAGTCACCAAGTTCTATTGCTATAACAACACTAACTGTTTACTTTTTCATATAACCTTTGACAATGACATGTAAACATGCCGAAATACATGTAAGGTTAAAATAAATAGATATTGTTAAAGTAATTAAGTATTTTATATACAGATAATCATTAGTTTTCTTTTACTTGTCGGTTGAACCGTCGCACAAAACTTATACATATTTTTTGTATGGAGCTGCACAATTTTATCCGATACTGAAGAACTGTAAATAAACAAAAGTTAATGAGTTGTGAGGTGACTATTTCTTTTAAAACATTCGGTAACCTATTATACCTCACTACATCGAACACAGTATCTCGAACTTTAAATTGAAATTTAAAAGTCATTCGACAACCATTACACCATTAAACTTTAAAAGCTCATATTTCTACTTTTATCTAGTTCGTGAACAATTTTCTCTATCCCCATTTAACTAGTTTAAACAAACTGCAACTGATTTTAACAGACTGCAAACCGAAAAGTTTTTATCCAAACATGCAACGCTGCTCATTCTCCAACTTCGCAGGCTGGTTCATTTCCTGTTCTATTACCGCCTAGTTCTTAGGAGATCTTAATCGGTTTGAATGCTGGCAAACCTTCCTTAGTAGGGCTATTTTCAGGACATTATACGTACCGAGAACTTCTCTAACTTGCGTAGTTAGCTACTGTGCTCAATAACATTCATAGCGGGCAAAGTGATGAGTTGTTTGATACGAAACTACAGAAGCTACTAACGCCCAGTTTAGCATATTAACAATATTCAAGTGGGAGTAGGTAATAATAACTTTTGTTAAACCATATGATGCAAATCAAGATGACTGGAAGGGTATGGTGTTGTCACTCGAGTTTGATATGGACGTCACGAAATGTTTGGCGGAGAGATGGCGCAGCAGATCATAGTTACTAAAAAAATGACGTTTGCGCGTAAAATTTGAAATCCGCACGCAATTACTTACTACTAACCTTACTTTGCTTATACTGTCATAACTCAAGAATTATAAGAACATTATAGTGACAACTATTCTCGATCATATTTTCCTATAATTCATTATTTATTGCAATATTGAAAAGGTTAATTTTTAATATAGCCTGAAAATTTATATCTCCACACTAATTATCACTGTAGCGAGCACTGTAGTTTTGGAATTCAACTTCGGGAAAACGATCGATAATGCGACGAAGCGGTAAAACTTGGTTTTGATTTTCTTGGGAAATTCTAAAAAAAAGCAGATTTCAATGCACTCAGTTTTGACATCGATAAGGCCCCCAAAAGGCTTATTGCAAAGCAAAAACACGAAAAAAAAAAAGAAAACACAAAATTGGTTCTGTAAAGCAATTTGATGCGCCCGATTTGATGTTTGTTATGTGCATGGGTCACGGTGGAATGCTACAGTTTATGTAGTTATGGAATAGAATGACTGTAAGGCATTATAATTAAAAAAAAACATGAAAAAATTAATAATTCGCCCATATGAATTCATACTTTATTGCTTACTCTAACTATTTCCTTAATTACTATAGAGTACTAATTTTTATTGCAATTATTTAGTGAAAGTAGGCAATAGCAGTAGTAAAGTATAAAGATGTAATCGAATTAGACGACAACGAAGTAACTGCGCAATTTTATCGTAGAATTAATGCAGTGCTGTAATGTCGTTTCAGTTAACAGTTGCCTACGAGGGTACCATCTACCTGCACATATTATAATTGTGTAACATACAAACCACATAAGCACAAAATGATAAACATAACTTAAAACGTTAAAAATAGAATCGAAACAAAAATCAGTACATAATAATACATTAAAATTGTACTGTATTGACAAAATCTATGCGAACAGTCACTCTAGACATAACAAGTATTTTAAGTGCTTCAAAAGTTTATTATTTACTTGTGTGCGGATAGCGATTATCTTACAAAATTTCAGAAGGACTCCTGCCTATTATACAGATCACAATAAACATTGTATAATATTCATCTCTAACGTAAGATTTAAATATGTAAGGGTAGGTTGTATAAACCAGGAGTAAAACACATGAAATACGTAAAAAAACATGAAAACATTAAAATCTACGTTAACTAATTTAGTAGGTACTTTTTTAGCATGTTAACTTGAGCATGAGACAAGCATTCCAATAACATATACTCGATATAAACATAAATTCATTAAGAAAATCTTTTACATTATAAAACAATTGATGCGTTTTGCAAGTCTGAAAAAAATTATAATTAAACCATAAAGTCTCATTAAACAAAATTTTTACAAATTCCATATTCACAAAAACTACATTACTGTATGTCTGTACGTTTTGAATAAATACAAATGCAGCTTTCACTGAACAAGTAGTCGCTATTATATTTGTCGTTGTCCTACTATGATGGCACGTCGACAAGGAAATCATAACACGGGTTCCTCGACCTGGTAAATCTGCCACTGGGATGGTGACATACAAGTTGCAGTTGAGGAATCACCACATATTTTTGAGGTTATATGTGGCGATGCACACAGGATGATTGATAACATGTTGGGATGCACTTTCGGTACAGATAAAGAATCTGAAAATAATAAAAAGTTCCTATAAATATTTGCCCAAAAACGCCTCGTTACCGGGCAAGTTGCAGTCTACAGAAGTGGGAACAGTATTACCTCTTCCATAGGTTTAATTTCATAAGCAGCTTTTATGGACGCATAGTTATAGAATTTACTCTCAAAGCTTTGTGGAAACTATTCTATTCTATCGTATTAAGAAAACACTTATTAGACCTTAAAAAATGCTAAAATCTAAAATATGTAGAAGAAAATATTACGTGATCCCCCCCCCCCCCCCGTATCAGACACCTCTAGTGTTCTTATTCAAACCAAAATTATTACAAATACATGAATAACTAATTACGTGAATAATGCTCACATATGAAATTTCAAAAGTTGAGTGCAATTACTGCAAAAGTTATCTACAAAAAGTGATTAGCCTGGTTCATCTTCAAGAAGCTGTAACCCTATAATGAAGGGTTTTCAGGCCCATGTTTATGAGAATTTTTTCGATTATATTTAGATTCTGAATCTATCCTGAAAATTCGTTCCACATGTTATGAATCACACTGTATACCACTGGTTTGGGAAACGAAAATTGTGCAGACTTCATTCAAATGAAGTAAAGGGGCTCTTTTAACTTTTCTTCATTCGTGTTGTTATGAATCCTAAAAATATTGCAATAATTATAAGAGACATAGTTAAATATGATCTGAAAAGAAATAATACCTATTTAGAAATCGTAGAGTATGCTAAATTGTAGTTATTTTAGCATTTGTGCGAGGGTGACAAAAACCGCACAGAATGCTAAAATATCGAAAATAATGAAACAAACTGTTTGATTTTAGATTTCCAAAATTTTAAAATTTATGGAATCCGTAGATGTCCAATGTTGGAATTGAAAAATCAAAATCTTTACCACTTTACCATTTTGGTATAAATGATTTTTTAATTAAACCGGATGGTACAGGTACTTAAAAAAACATGCTTTGCTCGTTGCACCAACAACATCCCAGCAACTTTAACATTGCCCACACTGTATAAAACTTCTTTTTAATTTACCTCATCTTGTTTATTTATAAGTACCTACCATTGACGGCCACTGTACTCGTGAAAATATATATTTTTGTCCTTTACTACCACGTACTTCTCTTTTTAGCACAAATCTTGAAAAATAAGTATAGATACAGTCCCCACTCCTAAACAGTGTACCTAAAAAGCAGCATGTTACGAGGCTCGCGAGTCTCATTTATTATCATTTTATCATCTTTTGGTTACAAAAATTAGTGGAGGTACTGCAGCAGCCTTGGTTTTATCAATTGTATTTTGTAACTTAGCGACTTGGTTGCTATTTATGTAACTAAAAACATTCATCAAGTTTATTCTGTAAAAGCTAAACACATTAAAAAGTTCTTCCGCAAACTAGTGTTTTATTTACAACTCTGAACTTAACATTACATAACATTACAGTACAAACCATAGTTCATACATCAAATTATCAAACATGCTTATGTGATCAGCGTCGGTGCCCATTTTGCAGTCACACATTGCCCAGTTCAGCATTATCATGCAATGTTTTTCTTACACTTCTTATATGTGCGTGCAAAACGTTGGGTTAAAGAGTAAGGAATTGACATGCAGTAAAGATACAAACTATTTTGTTTGATTTAAGGGGAAATACGTTTCGGGCCCAATAAGTGATTTAAATGTCATCTAGTCATCTACACCAGGTACAAGCCGCTCGTTTTAAGCCCAAGGCGATTGCACGGCGCAGGACTGGAGATTACCTACTCACGACAGGCGCTGGCTAGATATTACGCTCCCAAGTTCGGACTAGAAATGCTTGAAAATATTTTATTTACAGAGTTATGAAAAATATGCAAAGAATAAAAAATATGTTTTTTAACCAGAGCTAATTGATAGGCATAGTTCAAACATCGTAACTTCGGTAAAACGCGTTATTGATACTTAAAAGTTTTAATATGGTTGAAATGGCGTCAGAGTAAAATTTGGGAGATTAGAAAAAAACATATTTGTAGTTCACTACAAGCTCTATCGGTTTAGAAAGTTCTAAAAAATGGTGTGGGCACATTTTAAGGCTTATTTTTTTTGAAAATATCAAATTTTTAAGCAGCTAGAATTTTTACAATTTTTATTTGTCCAAAATAGTTATTTACGTAAGAAGTACTAAAAGTAATACTTTCCAGTACGGACTTGGAAGCCTAAGAGTTCTGTAAAGACACTTTCAGTACGTGCTGCGTACAATATTTATTGTTAAATCGTGAGAAAATGTACAATTTTACTTCAAGCAAGTTTACAATAATTCAGGGTTATTCAATAACGTACAGTTATCAATCTACCATATCTAAGGAGACAACTGAACTGACAATTAAAAAATTGTGAAGTGACAAATATGTATATTTTAAGTAAAATCTTCAATAACATCATGGAAGAAATTACCAGTGATTCTGATGAATTTGGTACCCCGCCTGCGATTAGGGAGGTTAATTAAAAAAAGAGTTTCGATTGTGTTTTCTAAACAGGTTCGTTTTATAATACTAATACCATAAAATAATTCTTTACGGTACTGATGTATATTCTGTTGATGCCTTGGTTACCATAATATTAATATTATTGTATGATTTAACAATAGTTATTTAAGTATCAAGGAATGTAAGGACGTAATAACATCCGAGGTAGGCGAATACGAGCTGAGGCGGAGCCGAAGCTTGTCGCCTGCCGAGGATGTTATTAGTCGATACATTCCGTGTTACTTATTAAATTTTTCACGCTACCGGCAATGTAAGTAGGCCTACAGGTAGAAATTTAATCATATTTTTAAAAGTTCGTTTTGACAGCTGTCATCGGAATTATTTTTTAAAAGCTCCATTATTCTAAGTTGTCTGTGTTTGTTACCATATCAACGAACAGTTAAAATCAACATTATTTTCCTAGGAACGTAAGTGACACTATTAAGTTCCGTCGTCAAGGGTAACTAGTACACGAATATTATCAGCCACTTACGATCCCTGTAGCTATGGATGTAAGGCCTACTTACACTGCCGGTAGCATGAAAAAAATATTATTATAAATACTATTTAGTTTTTGAATGTCTGTTCTGTCGTTAATTGTTTTCTTTTCTTTTTTTTGGGTGCGTAATTTCTAATAAAGTACGTGCTTTCAATCAAGGCTCTTTTGCATATATTTTGAAATAATCATAATCGAAGTTGTGGTTGTTATTTTACAACTGTATGTGTTTTATTCTATTGCTAATGTACTGTTTTGACTGACCGATATATAAAGCAGGGCGGGCGCACTAGCATTGCGGACCAAATTTAATCAGCTAGCTAAATACTTAAGGAGCCGTTAATCCATGTACTGAACTGCGGACGAATTGTGTCAGCTTTTATTTAGCAGTGCTTACTAGCATTCCATATAAACAAAATATTAACAGGCAGCATAATTAGGAGACTCATATATCAAAATAAATACAATAGTTAATAATGAAAAAAGGCATATACGAAAGAAAATGTTAGATAAACAAACATTTATACATTCAAAAATTAGACAACCGGAAATTAACGAAATAACTAGATATAAGTTTGTAAAGGGCCAGCGGGTGGTCTAATGGTTATAGTCTCGGTCTGCATGTTTTTTTGGGGTGGAGCATGTTGACCGGTGAATAGCGCTAAGTGCGCTCAGCCCAAGGAAAGGGGTGGAACGGGACTCATGCAGTTGAGCTCACGCACATACCCACGATTCTTTTTAAATAAGAAAAAACTTTGCAAACTGTGATTTTAAAGAAGTAATAAATGAACAACTCGTTATACAGGGTGTCCAAGATAAGGAGTGCATGCATGGGAATCTCGTAAACGGTAAGAGATAGAGATTTGGTTAAATGAGGAGAATTATTTAGCATCTCAAGTACTACTATGATCACATTTAAATCCTAGAAATTTTGCTTAATTTTCAGTACAGACTGAAAAAACTACAACTTTTGTTTTTTATGTATAATTTGGTTATTATCAAAGATAGCGCAAAGCGGTTTTGACATTATTAAGACACTTTTTTACACAGATATCGAATCTGAAATTAAAATTTTTATAGGTCCTTAAATTTTCAAGATATTGACATGAACTTTGCTTTTTTAAATATGCGTCAAACGCGGCTATGTCATCATTGGATAGAACTCTTTTTCCTCTTTTCACTAATATAAGGTTTAGTTGGTTTATTTTTACAAATAACAGAGTTACAAGCAAAAACCTATTTTTAATAGTAGGCTGTAAAACACTGTTTGCTTGAGTAGGCTGAACATTAACAAAAAAAACAAGGAAACAAAAAACAAAAGGCTGCATTTGTTTCCATTAAGGTTTGATCAGTTTATCTTCCCAAATAATAAAGTTATAAGCGAGAAATTATTTGCTCATGGTAGGCTGTAATAAATGAAAAAGAAAACACTTGAATGTTTCAGGGAATAAAACTATGAAAAATGTATGACCGTATAATTATCAGAGATGAGTACTATTTAATTTGTTTTGGCAATATCTGCATCTTAACAAGAGTTTATTGTCATTCTAAATTTATCTTCCTTTTCGTGTTTTATTACTTAGCAGGAGTATTTATAAGTTAAACGTCTTTTCATTGTTATACAAACATACACTTTTAATAGTTTTATTCCCTGAAACATTCAGGTGTTTTCTTTTTAATTTTTTTACAGCTTACCATGAGAAAACAATTTCTCACGTATAACTTATAACTTCATTATTTGGAAAGATAAACTGATCAAACCTCAATGGAAACAAATGCAGTCTTTTGTTTTTTGTTTTCTTTATTTTTGTTAATTTTCAGCCTACTATAAAGAAATCAGTTTTTTGCTTATAACTCCGTTATTTGTGAAAATAAACCTATCAAACCTTTGTTCAGTGATTACATGGCCGCCTTTAACGCGTATTTAAAAAAAGCGAAGTTAATGTCAATATCTTGAAAATTGAACGACCTACACAAATTTTAATCTGAGATTTGAAATCTGTGTGAAAAAGTGTCTTAATAATGTTAAAACCGCTTTGCGCTATCTTTGATAATAACCAAATTATACACAAAAAATGAAAACTGAAAATTTTACTTTTTTCAGTCTGTACTGCAAATTAAACCAAAATTGTAGGATTTAAATGTGCATCATAGTAGTACTTGAGATGTTGAATAATTCTTCTCATTTAACCGAATCTCTCTCTTACCGTTTACGAGATCCCCATGCATGGACTTCTTATCTAAGACACCCTGTATTTTAATCCTCTAAGCTGATGCGCAGTTCAGGTGGCAATTAGGACTAGGAATTTATCTTAAATTTTTGGTCCGCAATTTGGATGTGGGATTACAGTAGTGGAATATTCCGTCCGCAATTGGTATTTTAAAAATTGTAGTTATTTGTTTGTCTTTTGTCGTAAGTGCTTTTAGTTATTATTTTTTGTGGTCCACTTTTATATTATAATGCGTTAAACTTTTAGATAAATTTTCAAGGCAGATGTTTTATATAGGCTTTCCTAAGTACGTGTAGAAAATTCACTGGCATTTCCCTTGGCTTATTTTTTAGACAAAAAGTTTTCATCAACATGTGTCCGCAAGTCCTTCGTCTTTTAAATACAGGGTGATGAAGTTGAGAGAAAAACTTCGTAAATTTTGAAAACCCGCTGGAATATTAATTTCTAATTTGGTGTGAGCACATGCAGCGCCAACAACTGTTTTTCTGTGTTGGTGAAACATTTTTCAATGGTCCTTGGCGGAGGACGTGAGGACACATGTTTATATACGTTTTGTCTTAAAATAAGCCAAGGAAAATGCCAGTGAATTTTCTACACGTACTTAGGAAACATTCTGTATATGAAAGTGAAATGTATGTTTTCTATGTTTTCATTTTTTGTGGTGTATTATTTTGTGTATTAGTTTCTTTTTAATTTTTTTTATTGTGTCTGCAGGCTAATTATTATTTTTTAGTCGATTTTTATGAAAGCTAATATAAATTACACAAAAATAATAACTTATAAGAAAACATTTTAATTACCTACCGTAAGAAAGTACATTTCTAGTATAATAAAATTAAAACAATAAATAACATCAAACTATTGTGAAAAAACATTTTTGATTTAAAAATAATTATATCAGATTAATTTCGATGGCTTCATGGCAGATCCAGTCATCGTGGAATATCTATCCAAGAGAAGCAATGCTAAATTTAATAATCATTATTGAAAACAAATTATCAGAAACCAATTTGGAATAGAATTAAAAATAGTTTAATATGTAGATAGAATAACAATAGAAGAAAAGGTGTTTTAAATTTCAATACAGATTATAAAGGGCCTTGAATGTTTAACTCATACCACGTTTTCTAAGTTTTTGATAAAATAATAATTACAAGGAAGTAACGGAAAGAAAAGTAAAAAAAATGAAAATTGTAACGAACAAGGAAATAGAAATAATAGACAAGCACATTAAAACTGAAGTTTAAAATTTGTAAACTACAACAAAAAAAAAAGAAATCTTATCATTAATGCATTACATTGAACTTACCAATTATTTAAAAAAAAGTTTTCTAAAAATCCAAATTGACGGTTTTTAGCAGCTGGTTTGCAAATTCAGCAGTTCATCGAATGTGTCAGATAGTCGTGTCTTTTCACCCCATTTATTTGCAACCCTATTTAAATTTCTAATTCCCTTAATCATTTTTGTATGCAAAGAAACAGAAAATGCTTCATTTTTCATCATAATCTAACAAATAAGTTGACAACCCCTCAAGAAATTAAATTATATTTCTTACTATGGACTCTTAGTATTTCTTATTTGCATGGTTAAACAAAAGTTTTCATTTAATTTAGCCATAAAAGCTCTACTCCTCATCCTAGTACAAAATAATCCCTGTAATTCATTATTAAATCGCCGTCAAACAAAAATTCACAGCCTGTTGTTGTAAAAATACTATTTATTTATTAATTAAAAATAGTGACATCTATGGAAACCTAATCACAAAACTATCCAAATCTGGATTTTACGGTTTGATTAAGAATAACAATTTTTTCACGCTACCGGCAATGTAAGTAGGCCTTATATCCATAGCTACAGGGATCGTAAATGGCTGATAACATTCGTGTACTAATTACCCTTGACGACGGAACTTAATAGTGTCACTTACATCCCTAGGAAAATAATGTTGATTTTAACTGTTCGTTGATATGGTAACAAGCACAGACAACTTAGAATAATGGGGCTTATAAAAAATAATTCCGATGACAGCTGTCAAAACGAACTTTTAAAAATATGATTAAATTTCTACCTGTAGGCCTACTTACATTGCCGGTAGCGTGAAAAATTTAATAAGTAACACGAAATGTATCGACTAATAACATCCTCGGCAGGCGACAAGCTTCGGCTCCGCCTCAGCTCGTATTCGCCTACCTCGGATGTTATTACGTCCTTACATTCCTTGATATTTAAATAACTATTAAATTAATTTTAACAATGAAGGGATTACTACAACTTTTATCACACAAAAGAAATGCATACTTACTAAAGCAACCTGAGTATTCAATGCGCGCTTTTAAATACTTAGATTATATTTAGTGTACGGCTCCTTATGCATGCTGAAAGTGCTATTTCAAAAATTTAAAAATTAAGTTTTATGCATACGTTTCTATTCTACTTAAATCATGTACAGAACTTAGGACTTGCTGCGCTATGTTTGAATAGCAATATATACGGAACGTATACTTAAAATGACAATCTATCCCTTTTTACAAATCATCTCTGACAAGCAACAACGAAACAAAAATACTGTTCAATAAAAATCCATGAAAAAACTAAAATTACCTATTTTAATTATATTACTTCCAATAACTACTCTACCCGACCAACTCCAAAAGCTTAACTACTAGTAAAGCACTGCTACACCCACTTTACATTTCCCAACCCTTTGTTATGAATAGTAAAATGATTTTTATTTGGAACCTGCAATAAAATTAAAATATTACTTTGATGACCTAGGAAATGTCATAAATCCTAATCGTAACATTTCGTAACAACAATATTATAAGATTAAAGTAAAACAATGCCTTTTTTCAGAAATTGATTGGTTGAGACATCATAATAACTAAATATCGCATTTCTAAATTATTTAAATATATAAATATAAGTAAAACATTCTTACCTAGACTGCCCGCCTTGAAAAATAATTGCAATGTTAGGGTCCAGTCAGATTCCTCAATGAGCTGAGAGCATAGGGGCTGCAGTAGAAGCAGAGAACATAGGGGCGCCACGGCAGCGGAAGCAGAGAACATAGGGGCGACACGGCAGCAGAAGCAGAGAACATAGGGGCGGCAGCAGAAGCACCCAAAACATTCAACTGTAAGTAAGTGATTTAACTGTATTGCAAACATTGAAAACGTGAAAATAAAAGTAGAGGTTGGAGATTAATGAATATTTTAAGAATTAGTTACATTATTAATTATTACTTTATTTTTCCAGATAGTAAGTAAACATTTTTTATTTTACCTAAACGTAGAATCAAAATTATTACTTTATGTTAGATAGCAGAATTTGGTATTCTAGATCTTTTTATGTAACACGCGGGAATTGGACAATATTTTTGCTTCGTGTGAAACTAGAAATTTTGTTACTCAAAAAAGAAAATGTCAAGATCAAGTACTAAGTAAAAATTTAAGTAAGGTTTCAAACCTGTATCCAATGGCCTGTGTAAATATTACAGTTTTATAAAATACACGAGTGTTAGAAAAATCAAAAATCACATTAAATTTCTGAAGCAAATATAGCCAAACAACCGAAAATTGTAATGTAAAAACATCAGTATTAAGCACCTAAAGTATCAATTTGCTTACATATAAAAAAAAATAAACTGAAAAGAAATCGGTATTAAGTACTCACCTAATGTGAAATTTGAAAAACAATCAGTATTAATAAGTACTTAACCTAAATAAGTAGTAAAAAACAGTATTGCGTAATTAACATATTTTAGAAAATTAGTATTAAGTTACCCACCTAAAAGAGTAAAGTAAAAAAATCACTATGAAGCACCTAAAGTATTAATTTGAAAAGAAATCGGTATTAAGTACTCACCTAATGTGAAATTGAAAAAAAGATCAGTATTAATAAGTACTTAACCTAAATAAGTAGTAAAAACAGTATTACATAATTAACATATTTTAGAAACTTAGTATTAACTTACCCACCTAAAAGAGTAAAGTAAAAAAAATCAGTATTAAGCATCTAAAGTATCAATTTGAAAAGAAATCGGTATTTAGTACTCACCTAATATAAAATCTGAAAAAAAATCAGTATTAATAAGTACTTAACCTAAATAAGTAAAAAAACAATATTACGTAACTAACATCTTTTAGAAAATTAGCATTAACTTACCCACCTAAAATAGTAATGTAAAAAATATCAGTATTAACACCTAAAGTACCAATTTGAAAAAAAAAATGTATTAAGTACTCACCCAATCTGGAAAAAAATCAGTATTGATAAAGTATTTAACCTAAAGAAGTTAAGAAAACAGTATTACGTAACTAACATATTTTTGAAAATTAGCATTCACTTACCCACCTAAAATAGTAATGTAAAAAAAATAGTATTAACACCTAAAGTACCAATTTGAAAAGAAATCAGTATTAAGTACTCACCTAATCTGAAAAAGAATCAGTATTGATAAAGTATTTAACCTAAATAATAAATTTTAAAAAAACGTTCAACAAATGGGTATGTAGTAGTACCCACCAATTATAAAATGTAATATTCAATTAATACTTACCATAAAAACAAAAATATTTTATATTTGTTAACAGCCTGTAACACCACTGATAAGTCATAACCACACTACCGCCAAACGAATAAAATACGACCGTGACGAACAAAAAATGGTAAAGAAGTAAAAAATAGTATTACGTAAATAACATATTTTAGAAAATTAGTATTAACTTACCCACCTGAAAGAGTAAAGTAAAAAAAATCAATATTAAGCACCTAAAGTATCAATTTGAAAAGAAATCGGTATTAAGTACTCACCTAATATAAAATCTGAAAAAAGATCAGTATTAATAAGTACTTAACCTAAATAAGTAAAAAAACAATATTACGTAACTAACATCTTTTAGAAAATTAGCATTAACTTACCCACCTAAAATAGTAATGTAAAAAAAATCAGTATTAACACCTAAAGTACCAATTTGAAAAGAAATCAGTATTAAGTACTCACCCAATCTGAAAAAAATCGGTATTGATAAAGTATTTAACCTAAATAAGTAAAGAAAACAGTATTACGTAACTAACATATTTTTGAAAATTAGCATTAACTTACCCACCTAAAATAGTAATGTAAAAAAATTAGTATTAACACCTAAAGTACCAATTTGAAAAGAAATCAGTATTAAGTACTAACCTAATCTGAAAAAGAATCAGTATTGATAAAATATTTAACCTAAATAATAAATTTTAAAAAATCATTCAACGTATGGGTATCTAATAGTACCCACCAATTATAAAATGTAATATTCAAATAATACTTACCATAAAAACAAAAATATTTTATATTTGTTAACAGCCTGTAACACCACTCATAAGTCATAACTACACTACCGTCAAACGAATAAAATACGACCGTGGCGAACAAAAAATGGTAAAGTAGTAAAAAAATAGTATTACGTAAATAACATATTTTAGTAAATTAGTATTAACTTACCCACCTAAAATCGTAAAATAAAAAAATCAGTATTAAGCACCTAAAGTATCAATTTGAAAAGAAATCGGTATTAAGTACTCACCTAATATAAAATCTGAAAACAAATCAGTATTAATAAGTACTTACCCTGAATAAGTAAAAAAACGGTATTACGTAACTAACATATTTTTCAAAATTAGCATTAACTTACCCACCTAAAATAGTAATGTAAAAAAATCAGTATTAACACCTAAAGTACCAATTTGAAAAGAAATCAGTATTAAGTACTAACCTAATCTGAAAAAGAATCAGTATTGATAAAATATTTAACCTAAATAATAAATTTTAAAAAATCGTTCAACGTATGGGTATCTAATAGTACCCACCAATTATAAAATGTAATATTCAAATAATACTTACCATAAAAACAAAAATATTTTATATTTGTTAACATAACAGCCTGTAACACCACTCATAAGTCAACTACACTACCGTCAAACGAATAAAATACGACCGTGACGAACAAAAAATGGTAAAGTAGTAAAAAAATAGTATTACGTAAATAACATATTTTAGTAAATTAGTATTAACTTACCCACCTAAAATCGTAAAATAAAAAAATCAGTATTAAGCACCTAAAGTATCAATTTGAAAAGAAATCGGTATTAAGTACTCACCTAATATAAAATCTGAAAACAAATCAGTATTAATAAGTACTTACCCTGAATAAGTAAAAAAACGGTATTACGTAACATATTTTTCAAAATTAGCATTAACTTACCCACCTAAAATAGTAACGTAAAAAAATCAGTATTAACACCTAAAGTACCAATTTGAAAAGAAATCAGTATTAAGTACTCACCTAATCTGAAAAAAAATCAGTATTGAGAAAGTATTTAAACTAAATAATAAATTTTAAAAAATATTCAACAAATGGGTATGTAATAGTACCCACCAATTATAAAATGTAATATTCAATTAATACTTACCATAAAAACAAAAATTTTTAAATTTGTTAACCTGTAACACCACTCATAAGTCATAACTACACTACCGCTAAACGAATAAAATACGACCGTGACGAACAAAAAATGGTAAAGTAGTAAAAAAATAGTATTACGTAAATAACATATTTTAGTAAATTAGTATTAACTTACCCACCTAAAATCGTAAAATAAAAAAATCAGTATTAAGCACCTAAAGTATCAATTTGAAAAGAAATCGGTATTAAGTACTCACCTAATATAAAATCTGAAAACAAATCAGTATTAATAAGTACTTACCCTGAATAAGTAAAAAAACGGTATTACGTAACTAACATATTTTTCAAAATTAGCATTAACTTACCCACCTAAAATAGTAATGTAAAAAAATCAGTATTAACACCTAAAGTACCAATTTGAAAAGAAATCAGTATTAAGTACTCGCCTAATCTGAAAAAAATCAGTATTGATAAAGTATTTAACCTAAATAATAAATTGCAAAAAATCGTTCAACAAATGGGTATGTAATAGTACCCACCAATTATAAAATGTAATATTCAATTAATACTTACCATAAAAACAAAAATTTTTATATTTGTTAACAACCTGTAACATCACTCATAAGTCATAACTACACTACCGCCAAACGAATAAAATACGACCGTGACGAACAAAAAATGGTAAAGTAGTAAAAAAAATAGTATTACGTAAATAACATATTTTAGAAAATTAGTATTAACTTAGCCACCTAAAATAGTAAAGTAAAAAAAATCAGTATTAAGCATCTAAACTATCATTTTGAAAAGAAATTGGTATTGATTACTCACCTAATGTGATAATTTAAAAAAATAAGTATTAATAAGTACTTAATCTAAACAATAAATTTTAAAAAATCGTTCAACAAATGGATATGGAATAGTACTCACCAATTGTAAAATGTAATATTCAATTAATACTTACCATAACAAACAAAAGTATTTCAAATTTTGTTAACAGTAACACCACTCATAACCACACTACGTTCAGACGAATAAAATACGACCGCGACGAACAAGAAATGGTAAAGTAAAAAACAGTATTCCGCATTTAACATATTCGCAAAAAAATAATTATTTTACCTATCTAAAATAGTAATGTGAAACAAGTAAGTATTCGATAATACGGCTGAATGTTAAAATGTGAGACAAAACTGCGCAACAAATATCCGGAAACTATTAAAAAAAAACACCTTTTAAAGAACTGAAAGAATAATACTTCTCAAACAGAATATTATAAAATAGAAGTACATAATATATAGCTGCAAAATATTTTCGCCCCCCCCCCCTTGTCACTCCAGATGAAACAAAAGTACGAAAATTTTATGGCGTGTCATTTGTTTAACACGATGTAACTACATCAATCAAAAGTAAGGAATGCATTTTTCTTCCAAGAGAAAAATATCATTTCTTGCTTTATGATGTAATGTTGTACCACCGACATGTTTCTTCTAAAGCAACAGTTAACAATTAAGAAAGGTGCACTAATGTCTCGACAGCGGAAACACAGCGCCATAAACATGATTAGTAAACAATAATTATTATACAGGATTTAAAGGATTAATTTAGTTTAAAAGAACTATTTGAATATTAATGCAATAATCTGACTTTAAATGGCCAAATTGACAGGTATAGCGTTCCAAGCATAAATACCAAAATTGATTTAATTTAACATGATAGAAAAATACCTATATAGTAGTAAAATTCTACTATGTTGCTTAACATGAAATAGTTCACGGCAAATCTATTGACAAAAATTGATTGTTTAAGTAATTAATCCTTTAATACTGTATAAGCTAAACTCGATAATCGGAAATGTGCATTCTTCCGAGGTTTCATACAAAGCTAGAATTAGTAACTACTGAAGAGGGGGGGGGGACAAACCTATCATAAGCGTAAAAAATAATGAAAACTCCGGAAGATGAACAAATTCCGATTGCAAAAATCATGCCTTCCAATGTTCAGGCATTTTTGCGGCTTATCGAATTCAACACAGCACATTCAAAAATGTTTATAAAGAACAGACCATTTTAAACTTATATTAAAATATGAAAATGTTTGAATTCAAATTCTAAAAGTTTAGAATATTTAAAAAAGGGAAGCAGAACTCTTTTCAGAAAAGTACCCGTAGGAAAATTTGAGTAGCCATAGAATACCGTGGCTTAACTCGTCCTCCCCTTCCGCAACAAACTTACAGAGCCAAAGAGAAATCTCAAAATCGCCAAGCACATTCAACACACCATGAACGGTTAGAGCAGTGATAGGTATAGTATCGCAGGTAGTCGCAAGCCAATCAGTAGTAACCCGCGTAGACCACCCCATAGCAAAGATATGTAATAATTATATTAATTATCGTTGCCAGCGGGCCATTTTCGGGAGTCCCGCACGTCACAGTTCCAATATTGGAAAGATCTACTATTACCGACCCAATCGAGGCTAATCAGTCACCCTTGACTTATCAGGCTCTGTGCATCCTGTACTTGTACAAATTTGAGAACGAAGCACCCATACACGTTCTGAACTGAAAATTGTGTCAGAAAATTTTGAAAACCATATAACGTTGAAACCTAAAAAAAGTTCCTTTTCCTAATGTTTAACTTCTTAAAATGGTCCTATTACAGCGCACAGCAGCAAAGCCAAGTTTTGTAGTTCAAGGATAGGTAAAATACAAAACAAAAACGTCAAACTCCGAAAACGCATTTCTGAATTTTCGATTTGTTTTGTATTTTTGAATTTTTTAAATAATTCAACAAAAGCAACAAATTATAAAAGTTTTACAACAAATTTGGAATGCCTTGAAACTATTTAGTTAAAACTCATTTGCAGTTCATTGTATTTATTTTGTAAAAACAAAACTAGTAGATTATGATTAACGATTTTTATAATTTCGAATGTTTTGGTACTTCAACCAAACAACAAAAATGATTTAGAACTATTATATTACATATCAATTTAAAAGGGGGAATTATCTTGATAATGAAACAATTATTTAAGCATAAAATTTTATGTTGATATAAATATTTAACAATAAATATCATATATTAATACAAGAACTGCGATCATGCTCTTTTAGACTCGTAATACATACAAAATTTTCCGATTTTCACGAAAATTCAAACGGTAAACCGCAGAAGCTACCCTATATACTGTTCCATATGGGATTATTCAAAATAAATTCAAAAATGTGATTAATAAATTTTTAGGTAATGATCAATACCACAGTTATTACAAATGACCGCTCCTAAATGCTCAGTATAACTACTCCGCATCCGCAATATAGCCGCTATTAAAATATAGATACCTACCTGCATACTACATCTAAATAAAACAGTTAATAAATTGATGTGTGTAGTTGTATATATATTTTTTTTTAATAAAAACGAAATTCTGCCGTCATTATACGTATACACTTGCACTCCCGGAATCGAAACGAGCATAATATTACGAGCGTAAAAGAAGCATTACAATTTACAAAATAAAATCTGCTACTGGTTATGTGGGTTAGAATTTTGAATACATTGAAAACAATAACAAGCATTTTCAAAAATTATACGGTTCTATATGGCATTATGGCATATGGCAACCATCTAGAAACCTGTTATGCAAGGGGGGTAGAAATTTCAGAATGTTTATTATGGCAATCCGATAAGTCCGATCAAATGTTTATTAACTATCTACCTAGTTCGCTACCACAGTAATAATGACGTTTTTTAAATTTCTCATAGCAGCCGCATTAACATCACCTACTTAACGTTAATTGGAAGACAAGACGCAGGGGGTGGGGGCGTGAAAAAATAATTAAAACAAATTTGACTTTTGACATCTACTATCTTGTTTTAGTCTAATTACTGTGCAGAATAACCTAATATCTGGACTAGGGCCTTGTTGATCGTATTGTATATATTCTCAAATTTAACAGTTTTATATTTTGTAAATTGTTAATGTGAGTTTCAACACTACTGGCTATACTGCTGTGGAAAATTAAAAAAAAACTTACATTACGATGTCTTGGGTCCTTGGAACGCCTTCCACCGATGTGGAACCTACCTTTAATAAGTCGGCGTTGTCAATCTCCAAATTCCACTCCTACGCTGGTGCAGCCTTAGTTGTCCAGTCCATTACTGCGGATCTTTCCTCCAGCTCCTCGAACCTCGGCCATCCAGCTTCTTGGTAATCCAAATTTGGTGGTCCAGCAGCTCAGCACAGGGATGTACACCGACTTCATTAACATCTGAAAATTTGAATATATAATTAAAATTTGAAATTACATCAAATTATGTCTATAAAATGTAGAAGAAAAATCTAAATCAACTACTTTTTAATCTCATATTTAAAAATGAATATTTAAGATGCAGTGTTAAACTTGTAAAAAGGTAATAATAGTTTGATTAGGAAAAAGCGTTGTTAAAAAATACTGTTATAGGAATCTGTTAAAATACGATTTGCACAGCTAGACAAGAATAATTTCAAAATTGAGACTGATTGTTGCTCCTTCGATAATAACTGGTGTTTATAATAACTAAATTAGAATTTAGCAGAATTAAAATTTCTTAACAAAGCAGTTTTAATTCTCTCAAAGTCTTGCTAACTTAAAGTTAGTTTTAGTTTTTGTATTATGTACATTGACTGCTCGCATCTGGCAGGATAACTCTCCAAAAGAAATTTATTTGCCAGCCCGCTGTTTATAACCCCTCATCAAGGTATGCCACCGACGTCTAATAATTTGAGTTTTTTATTAAAATACATTTATTAAGAGGTAATTAAAATCAGGTAAAAGTTGCATAGCCAATACTGTTTCTAGATGATAAAGTAAAAGTTCAACTAATCTATAATCTATCATAAAATATCTTGTTATAATTATAATAAACAGCAGAAAACAAAACACGATTTAAAATCATCAAATTGCTGAACTCTCAAATATCTATGAAGTTTGAAAGTTTGATGTTTATTTACTTTATTTTATGTTGATAAATAGTTCCTTGAAAGTTGAAACAAAACGAAAGCAAAAATTATGAAACCGACAAAAATTCCTTTTAATGTTATAGGGAAGGAACAGACTAGCGGTAAGACACGGATTCTGGAAACGTTACAAGCAGCCCACACTAGAAAAAGCGCTATAGGTAGTGACTCATCGTAGATTAGGTTTAGGTCGCCTTTAAGAATACATATGTAGTTCAAAGCGAAAAACGTTATAATGGAAATATTTATTATTAATTTCCCAAACAAAAGCTTGCAATTAATGTAAGCAAACCGACTTTAACGAAATTTGGAATACTCAGCGCTAATGACTAGGTATCAAAGAAAACATTTGAAATAATTCCAGAAATTAGAAACGGCATTTTAACATATTTTTTGGTAAATGTTTTCATATAAAGATTATTTATTTATTGAAAATAAGGCAGCTATATTGCCAAAGGACGTCTGGAGGACTCTCAGTTTCAAAGAGGTATTTACTCCAAAATTAGTTGAATGTTCAACATTAAACGTTTTATAATTATAACTCTTTAGAGTGGTATAATGTATGTTCAAATAAACAAAAAAAATTATCACATTACCTCTTACACGGCATTTTTCAGTTTCAAGAAATTAAATTGTGTTTTCTTATTAGAAAGTTTCAATTTTCAGTACGTTCAAAGTTTTCGATATTTTAGAAATAAACAAAATTTTCAGTACCCAAATATTTCAATATTTATAAAAATATCTAAATATTTAAACTTCCACATTTTAAAAATTTTCAAAAGCAGCATAGTATTGAACAATTTCACAATTTTCAAAACTCGGTTAAAATTTTTTATTCACAATTTTTTAAATTACTAAACTTTCGAGTTCTAAAATTAAAAAAATCTTTTAAATAGCCAAAATTCTTGAAACGTTCAACATGTATGAAAGTAATATAAAACTTTGATGCAACAAAAATGAAATAATTATTAAATGATAATAGGAACAATTGTTCATTGAGAAAAAAACGGTGCTTTTTTGATATTTACCTGCACTGGCAATTCGAATTCAAAATTTATAAAAATAACAAAAGCGGGTTTATACGACTTCTACAACGGAAAGAGGTCTAATAGTTTTAATTGGAGAATAGGAAAAGAGGCAGCTTTTTTTTGGTAATTGCTTTCATATAACAAAAAATTATTGAAAATAAGAGGGCAGCTATAGCTAAAGGACGTATGGACAAACTAAAGGTTTTTTCCGGATTCCCTAAATTTAAAATGGTATTTACTCAAAATTAGTTTCTAGAATCAACATTACATGTTTTATAATCATAGCGGTTTACGATGTATAACGTAATGATGTAAAAATGAAGGCGTAACGATGGTGAAGCATATCCTTGGCTTTAACGAGGCTTTAAGAAAACACAAAATCGTGTGCCCTACAAAAGAACGTAAAATTGATGAAAAAATTCCTTTAATTAATTTGTCGAAGAAATAAATTAAAAATTACGTAAGCGCAACATTCAAAAGATACTTCAATGTAGCATCGCTAAATATGCAAGCATACAATCGATAATTTTTTTATAATTTTATGTATTTAGAATATAAAATTTGTAAATGTGATGATGCAAAATTTAATTCCTACTTTCAATATAGTGAAATGTGAATATAAATATTTTTACTTATGATATCAATAATTTAAAGAATTTTTCACAGTTTTTGGGTTCATATCGTGTAATTATGTAACAGAAAATAGATCAAAAGTGCTATATTTTGTCGATTTCTAAAACGTAACAGAAAAATTTATATTGCTTTTGCCTTGGGGCCCCATAGTTGAAACTACTACGCCTCTGTAAAGTTTTTTTTGATAACCTTACACTCGACAAATTAAAAATCTTACCTTAAAATAAGTCATGTTTGAGATCATCAATTCCTTCTTCTGCACAAATGAATGGATGGAGAAATTCTCGTAGCATTTAGAATAGAAGGAACAGCTTCTCGATTACAGCTATAAGAAAATAAATAAAAATTAGAGAAAATTCAATAAAATAGGTATTTTCACAATCTATAATAATTGAAAGACGTAAAAGTCCTTATGTGATCCTTTATACATCAGTTTGCCATTAAAAATCTTCAGAGTTGAACAATTGTTTAAAGAAAACTTGCCGAAATGAATGAACATAAATATGTTGTTTTTTTTATATTTACCTGCTTATAAGTCTTCAACAAGTATTTGCAGAACTGTTTACAATTTAACTAGTAAACCTTTCCTCAACACTATACAAAGAACAATGAAACATTGGAAGTCTCGTAGAACAACCAAATTCATCGATTACTTTATACTAACTGATATCAAATCAAATAATAAATGTTATTTACTGTTACATGTGTTAATATAATCTTAGAACTAACCAATCACATGTGGCAAAAGTGTTCCCGTCATGTTCACAAAAACGCCAAGAATGCACCTGTTAGCTTGTATTTGAAAAACAAAAAGCTCACCTCAAGTTTTATCTCACTTATGCAATAACTGATAAGTTTTAACATGTTTAACAAATTTATGTGTAATAAGAAAAATGTTCTGCGCTCCAGTCGAAAGCAAATTACAATGTATGGGATTTTTTATTCTAGCTTCAATTTGAGAGACCAGGGCCGCATTAATTTAATTTAAACACGGGGGTTTTCCAAAATGTTAATTTTAGAGGTATGTATGTATCAAAATTATGAGAACCACCCAATGTAACCTAATTTTCTGAGCAAATTAAGTGTAGTTTAGCATAAGTAAGTAATAAAACCCAAAATCTTAAACTTATAGTCTAATCCACTGAGATTTGGCCTCATTTTAATGTCTACATTAAAATATTTAAATGTTTGTCAACATTAACGCAAAGATGCGCGAAGGCCCTCTGGGGTCACTAGTTTTTATTTTTTTTTTCAATATATTGAGAAAAAATTCAAGATATCGAGAAAAAACTCAATATATTGAGAACAAACTCAACAAATTGAGAAAAAACTTAATATATTCAGAAAAAAACTTAATATATTGAGAACAAACTCAACAAATTGAGAAAAAACTCAATATATTCAGAAAAAAACTTAATATATTGAGAAAAAAGATTATGCAAGAATGTTTCACTAATGATTTTATGCACATACTGAGTTGTTTATAATGATTTGTTTTATGTATGAAAAATTTGCTTATGTAAAACTGTTTCAGTTATTGAAATCAATAAAAAAGAATTTACTTTTACTTTGATTTACTTTATAAAATCGATTTTCACCTTTCAGCGGATAAACTTTGTTTGCAAGTAGAAAATACTAGATATAAAATAAATATTTCTGTCAAAAAATTAAGGGGCTGGGGAGGGGTGCTCTGCTTCAATATAAGCACACAAAAACAGACTAAGGCACAGAAAAGAAGCTTAGATTCGTATTCTACGTATGTCGAATAGCCGCTCTGTGCAAGTGCGATTTTCCTACCTGCTATAAGTTGACGTTGTCCATTTCCAAATTCCAGTCCCTCAGTTGTCCAGCCCATTAATAAGCCGGCGCTTTTATCCAGCTCCCCGTTAATCCCGTTCCTTGAACTTCGACCATCCAGCTTCTTGATAATCCAATCCTGAATTCGGTGGTCCAGCATCTCAACACAGCAAAGTACCTCTTAGTCTCCGACTTCATGAACATCTGAAAATTCAAAATTATAAATTAACAAAACTAAATTATTAAAAAACTATCGGAGAAAAAATTTAAATTACCACTTTTTAACGTCATATTTGAAAATGAATATTTGAGATAAAAAGTGTTAAATTTGAAAAATGCTAAAGAGCTATATTAAATCTGAAAGTTTGTGAAATTATTTTAACAGTTTAGCTGGTCTTTCTAAAGAGTATCTAAAGCAAAAGATATATTTTTAAATAATAAAAAAGTATTGGTACAGATCTTTAAAAATATGAATTAAGAACAATTTCAAAATTTAGGCTGATTGATGTTCCTTCGATATTAATTGGTGCTTAGGATGAGTTAATTAACTTGTTTATTAAAGTTTTTTTAATAAAACAGTTTTATTTGTATCATAGTGCTATTAATGGAATATAGTTTTAGTTTTTGTAATATTTTGAATATTAATATCTAGCAGGACAGTCAGTCCACCAAAACAATTTTAACTGATACGCCATTGTTTGTAACACTCGCTTAGGCACGATTATTATTACTTATTAAATTACATACAGGATTATTCATATATTCAAGAGTAAGGAATAAAATTCGTAATTCTGCAGCGCGTTGGTTGTTGGAAAAATGCTCAAACACTTAAATTGATTTAAATAAAACTGCATCTTTATGTGATATCTTTTGTTTTTCAACGTCAACCTCCGCACGTCCAGCCACCTTAACTTAATTTATTTAAAAAGCGACCTATACTTTGTGTGGGCTCGTTGGAAAGCTTGCAGCAAACTGCATTCAAATCTACCATCATAATTGAACTAAGATGGTTGGTTTTTAAGTTATAGCGATTAAAAGAAAAAAAGTACGTTTTTCATATTTTTTTTAAGACCGTAATATCAAGTAACCAAAGTCATAACATCAATTTATAAGGTGGCTCATGTCATGTTGTTTCTAACTTATTATTCAATTGTTTTTAATGCCACTTAGTTTGCCAAACATGACGTGTTGTAGCTTATCAATTTAGCAAAGTTTAACAGAAAAAAAATTGCCTCAATTATTAGAAAGACAGAGAATTGCAATTTTGATGATGCTGTAATGTGGTGACAAAACTAGCAGTCATGCTAAAAGAAAACACTTATAACATTTGTTATAAATTGTTATGTCTTTGGTTACTTGATATTAACGTCTTTGAAAATTTGAAAAAAGTGCATTTTGTCTTTCATTCGCTAAAACTCAAAAACCAACGATCTCAGTTCATTTACGATAATAGATTTAAATGGCGTTTTTTGCAAGCTTTCCAACGAGCCCACACAGAGTATAGGACGCTTTTTAAATAAAATTAAGTTAAGGTGGCTGGGTGTGCGGAGGTTGACGTTGGAAAACAAAAATATCACAAAAAGATGCAGTTATATTTAATAGTTACTAGTGTTACCCCAGCACACAATGCACTGACAGACAGCGTTGACAGAACCGGCGAAATGTCAAGTCACGTGATGCATTAGTTCCAATAATGACACGCGACGTTATTATAGATGGCGCCCCAAGTGACGCGCGTCTAGCCGACCTTCACATATATTATAAATTAAAATAATTATTATTAAAAAATCGACGCAGAATAAAAATATAAAAATGTTTCAGTTCCATCTGTGGATAGAGACCTTTCATTTAAAAAAAAATTGTCCAAATTGGTGAAGCGGTAGCCGCTGGAGGAAGGGGAGAAAAAAAACCCTTTGTGCTTTTATATATGTATGGATTTAAGTAACTAGTTGTTAATATAATGTTAATAGTCGATACATTCCGTGTTACTTATTAAATTTTTCACGCTACAGGTAGAAAATTAATCATATTTTTAAAAGTTTTAACTGCTGTCATCGGAATTATTTTTTAAAAGCCCCATTATTCTACGTTGCCTGTGCTTGTTACCATATCAACGAACAGTTAAAAATCAACATTTTAGTATTCTGTTTGAAATAAAATATTGGAATCTGTACCTTGTTGCTTTAATTATTATCCTATAGGAATGTAAATGATACTATTAAGTTCCGTAGTAAAGGGCAAAAAGTAAACGAATGTTATTGGCCATTTTCATCTTTTGTAGCTATGGATGTATCGTCTATTTACCTTGCCTGTAGCGTGAAAATAAAATTAAGTAAGTATCCGAGCATTTTTTCAAAAACCAACGCGCTACAGAAACACGAAGTTTATTCTTCACTTTTGAATAACCCTGTATATTCAATACGGCGTTGTAAAAAGGTAAAACCTATACAATCCACATTTAATCTCTATTTCCAAATGATAAAAAAATTATTATTGAATTTATATTAAAATATCTTATTTATAAACAACAGAAAATAAAAAAAAATTATTATCAAATTGCTGAAATTTGAAATACCTGTGAATGAAGTTTCAACCTCTGTTGTTTATTTATTTTATATTGATGAATAGGAATAATTGTTTGGAAGTTGAAACAAAGCAAAAACACAAATTAATAAATTGTCGGAAATTTTTTTATTATTTTACAAAATATAAAATACCAGGGACGGACTGTCGACAAGACATTGATTCTTACACAAGCAAGCTACACTATTAAAGTCGCGGTATAAGTAGCTTTGTGTAGGTTTGGGTTTTAATGTAGTTAGAAGCGAATAACATTATAATGGAAATATTGTTTTTTAATTTCCCAAACAATATCTTGGAATTAATGAAAGGAAATAGAAAATAATTATGCCAATGTTGAGAAAGGGGAGAGAATTTAGCCACTTCAATATTTTTTTATCTGGAAAATAAGCTTAGTTTCTACTAAACTATCTTTAATGAACAATTTGGCTTAAAGACGAATTTTCTTATTGTTCCAAGTGTATTGACAGTTGCAAAACTACCATGGGGCAGAGGGGGCAACGGCCCCCGGACCCGATGCCTTAGGGGGGCCACGAGCCACGAGTTTTTATTGTTTTTTTCTCTATTACGAAGTTTTTTCAATAAAAATTATTGATTTTCGACAGTCTTTATTTTTATATTCAACAAAAAACATTTAAAATTCCATGTAAGTATGTACTTATACAATAAAAAATACTGAAGTGAGCTATATTACTAAAGAACGTCTGAGCAAACTGAATGCTTTTCTTCCAGACTCTCTGGTTTCAAAATGGTATTTACTCAAAAATTAGTTGGCATAATCATAACTTTTTAGAATGGTAAAGAGTTATTTTCTAAAAGTGGATGCGGATAACATTGACTATTGGCATTTTTTGCCCTAAGAGGCTTCATAAAAAAGCAAACAATTTTGTACCTACCAAAAAAGAAAACAGCAAATTGTTATAGAAACTTCTATTGATTTTCGAAGTTAAAAAAAATTTAAAATTACTTAGGAAGTTGCATGATAAAGCAACTTTTCAGGAAATATTTCAATGCAGTTATCGACAAATTTGCAAGCATAAAATCAAAGAACGTTTTTTAAAATTTTATATAGAGGGTGAGTCACTCAACAGCTCCACGGTGTTCGATATCGTCTTTACTATTTAAAATACAGAATAATGTTTCGAATAAATGTTTTAGGAGACTAAGAGAATTACGTTTTAAAATTATTTTCTATTATACATATACGAGTGGCATACAAAACTTACGTTTTTTAAAATAGAACACCCTGTATATTTTTGCACATTCATATTTGACTTTTAATTGCATTTTTAAATATATTTCGTTTTTAAAATTACATTTTGGAATTGCCAGGTTAACCACTTTTTTTTAAACATTTGCCATTTGCAGAACTCGCTAATAAAATCTACACGAGCCGTATTTTCTACGATTAAACAAACGATTTCTGTTAAACCTTAGTCAAGACCATATGTGCCATCATCCAGATATTTTGAAGTTGAATTTCGCTATACACGCTGTTTGTTGCAGCATAGTGCAAAAATTTATAAGTTTAGTAGATCCTAACTTGATTTTATTAAATATCACATTCTGTATATTTTTAGACAGTTGGATAAATTTCTCTGCGTTCTATAAATTTTTTTTAATAATGTTTATACCTAAATCCAACGTTTTTTGAGAAAATTAGAATCTAAGCTAAAAATCAGGTAATTTTTAAAAATCCAGAGATCATAGAAGGCATTGACTCCAGTTTGGTTTTTGTTTTTGCAAGAAACAACTGTGAAAATTGTTTTAATTCACGTAAGAAATTTGTTGTTTAAAAATTTTGTAATTATTGCCTAATTTACCATTCCATATTTCTTTAAATTTGAACTAGGTGGTTGGATTAACCTTTGTTATTATTTCAAACAAATTTCAGACACTTTTAATAAGTAGTCATACTGGGTTTTTACGCAAAACACAGGTATCAATATGCTACGTACTTTACCTATGATACCTGGGTTTCTAGAAATTACCTGATCCTAAGAGACATTGATTCCTGTGTTTTGCTTCAAAGAACTTATTTTACTATGAATAGAAACGCGTATTACAATGAAGTTAACAAATTGAAAATGATAACAATTTGTTCCAAATAATTTTTAAAAGAAATGTCAACCAAACCCATATGGTTCAAGATTTACTGTATGGAATGGGAAATTAGACACTTCAACGTCGCAAAATTTATAAAAAACAAATTTTTTATATGACTTAAAACAATCTTTACAGTTGTTTCTTTTTAGAAATTACCTGATTTTTAGCTTACTTATTTTCTAGAAAAACGTTGGATTTAGGTATACATCATTTAATAAAATTTATAGAGCAAAGAGATCTCTATCTAACTATTAAAAAATATAAAAGGTAATCCATTTAAAAAAATCGCGTTGTGGCCCATTAAAGTTAGAAATGTTTGCACTGCTGCAACAAACACCATGTATAACAAAATTCAACTTTAAAATGTCTGAATGATAGCACATGGTCTTAACTAAAGTTTAATAGAAATAGTTTGTTTAATCTTGGGAATCACAGCTCGTCCAGGTTTTATTAGTCAGGTCTAAATATCAAATTTTTCAAAAAAAAAGTGGAATAACTTGGCAACGCCGCAACGAAATTTAAAAAACAAAAAAATTCAGAAAGACCATTAAAAGACCAATAATAATATACAAAAATATACAAAATGTTCTATTTAAAAAAACGTAAGTTTTGTATGCCACTCTTATATTGGAACCCCTTGTATAATTTCAAATAATTTTAAAATGTTGTCCTTTTAGTCCTCTAAAACATTAATTCGAAACATTTTTCTGTATTTTAAGTAGTAAAGAAGATAGCGACCACCGTCGCGCTATTGACTGACTCACCCTGTATTTACAACATTTAACTTTCAAATGTGATTATATAAATTTATAATTCCTGCTTTTAATATACTGAAATGGAAATGGAAGTATTTTATTTTTAACTTCATTAATTTATGAATAAATCGTTATTTTTGTGTATGTATCCTATAATTGCGTAATTTAAAATCAATCAAAATGCTATTGTGTTAATTTCTAAAATAGAAAAAGAAAAAATTTGCTTTGGGACGCCAGAACTGAAACTGTGCATCTATAAAAGTATTTTAAAAAACCTTACAACCAACCAATCAAACACATTACCTTAAAAGAAGTCATGTTTGCCAAACGATCATCACTTCCTTCTTCCCAGAAGTATAATGGATTGCACTTCTTGTGGCATTTGCAGAAAACAAGGAATGCCCTCCGTTTCGATTGAAGCTTTTATAAAAGAGATTTCAATTAGTGAAAGTCAACAAAATATGTATTTTCACAATCACACTAATACAAATAAAGACAAAGTCCTTAATAAAGACTCCTTATTTGATACTTTCACACATCAGTATAGTGTTATATTAAAAACCATGTAATTAAAAAAAATTGGTTAAAGAAATCTCGCCGATATTAATAATTAATAAAAATAAACATATTTTTTATCTTTACCTGTTTCTAAGTTCAAAAAGTATTTGCGGAAATGTTAAAATTTAACCAAGCCTTCCTCAACACTTTACAAAGAACAACGGAATATGTCTAATAAATATGTGGCTGTTACATGGAACAACCGCATTCTTCAACCACCTTAATACTAACTGATAAGTAGTGGCGATATCAAGTAAAATTAATTTCAAGTACCAACATGTCTGTAACACTGTCAAAATTATCCAATCAAATGCGGTAAAAGCGAGGTAATAAAAGTTGTTTACGCAAAAAGGCTGTGAGCAGCTGCTAAATTTAAGGAACAAAAAGCTACTTTCAATTTTTATCTAATTTATTACCTACGTGGTACGTTTTAAAATAACATGTTTACATGTGCATAGCAAATTTATATGTATTTTAATTTAAACGCCCTTTTTACTTATTGTGGTCTAAAAATCCAGTTTTGAGACTCGAATGTGTTTTACCTAATTTCGCCAATCGAATTTGGTAGGTATCTTATATAAAGCCTACTTTCGAAATATTTCGAATTATTTATTAAAGCTTTAACTGTAGAAATCAGGTCCGTCTCAGATTATTAATAGGCATAAAATTCCACAACTTTCCTCTAATTTAATCATCGTCGTATCTCTTCAAATAAGCGAGAACCCCATAGTTAACACGCAATTTGATACATCCTGTATACTAAATTCAGAACTCTCTCAACTTTGCGTGACGACGAGCTATGCTACTACATCTCGACACAGCTTAGTTATTTTTTATTTTGTTTGCAGTATTTGGAGTAAATGCGACGCGGCACCTAATTTTAAAAGCTTGCGTGAGGCGTAGTAGACGGGTTCAGTTAGTTGTCATTTAGATCTTCATAGAATATGCTTTGATAAAGATTCTAGTTTTTGGTTCTTTATTTTCTCGTATCTGGTATTATCTTTATGCCATATTTACGTGATTACATACATCATTTGTATTTTTTTTGAACTTTATATTTTCGATAGGTTTTAAATTTTGTTTTTTGCTAGCTCATTACTTTTACTATATTTTATTGGATCAATTGAGAATTAACAGAAAAATTACAAAAAAAAGTGTGCAGGACTTTTTCCGACTTTTACCTTTCATATGTATTTTATTTTTCAAAAGTATTTTTGTATAACGTTATATGTCTATTTTCAACAGCAATGGCGTGTTTTAGTTCGTAAGCGCACTAGACTAACGCCTAGGGCGCCCAATGTTTAGCGGGGCCAACAAGTCAAAATAAATAATCTTTTGCAGTGTTTTTAATTAATATTTTATTAGTACATCTTAATAGTAAACCAAAGCAATTTGCTAAGTAAAATTTGCTACTTGGTGATGTGCGTTAGAATAGTGATGTAATGAAGACTGGTGTTTGCACTCTATTCAATTGTTTTCATCTCCAAACTTTGACAATCTCAGGGCTCCTTGTAAATTTCATCAACAGATGGCGCAACTGTAAATATCAATTTTATTTTAAAATAAATTTGAAAATTAAGAAGTGTTTTTATTTATTTATTACCACGGTAATATTCTAGGCAAAAATGGCAAAATACTGCTGTTTGCGCGGCTTATCAAAAGACGAAAACAAAGATTTATCATTATTTGCTGTTCCCAAGGTGAATTTACCTATTTTGCTTACCTATAATTGCTAATTATATAATCAGTAAATAAATAGTTTGTATTGAAAACTATGCTTTGTACCAAGTTAAGTTTATGCAGTGACTGGAAGAACGCTTACATTTCGTAGTAGTAAGTAACGAGTTCCATTATTCTACTGACTCCTTCTGTTATGAATACAGTTTGCTTTTGCACTATAAAACCAGCTTGTTGTGGCGACTTGTTTGTTCACTGTTGTTGGTTGTTGGTATTATTCGGATTTTAGTATCGTTACACCTTTTTTCCAACTAAAAACCATCACAAAAATAACTACAATAAAACATAAACATTATGTAAAAATGTGGTATAAGTGCTTCACTTACTTGCGTATTTCTTTATTAAAAGTGAAAACTAAATTAACTAATTAACCTAACCTTAGTGTTGTGAATAAGTGTCGTTGTACACAGAATAAGATTTAAAAAGTGTCAAGTAGTGATTAAAGACTCATCAAATGGCGCCAAATCTGAAATATTGCTTAAATTTGAAGTTTTAAGAGCGCCATCTATACGCAAATCTTATAAAAAGTTCCGAGATTGTCAACCGCTTAGGATGAATTTTTTATATTGATAAATGGTGGGAGTTGCAACACCATACTCTTTCTTACATCACTGTTAGAATTTTGAATACATTGAAAACAATAACGAGTATTTTCATTTTCGTTTGGGGGGGGGGGGGGGGGGGGTTGATAATATTCATCATCGGAAAACACAGAGGTTAGAGTAAATGATTACTACAACATGACTGGAAGGTATAGTGTTTTCACTCGAGTTTGATATGGGCGTCACGAAATGTTTTGCGGAGAGATGGCGCAGCAGATCATAGTTACTAAAAAAATGACGTTTGCGCGTCAAATTTAAAATCCGCACGCAATGCTATTCTAACCTGACTTTGTGTATACTGTGATATTATACTGTCATAACTCAAGAATTATAAGAACATTATAGTGACAACTATCCTCGATCATATTTTCCTATAATTCATTATTTATTGCAATATTGAAAAGGTTAATATTTAATATAGCCTGAAAATTTATATCTTCACACTGATTATCACTGTAGCGAGCACTGGAAAAACGACCGTTAATGCGAGGAAGCGGTAAAACTTGGTTTTGATTTTCTTGGGAAATTCGAAAAAAAAAACAGATTTCAATGCACTCAGTTTTAACATCGATAAGGGCCCCAAAAGGCTTATTGCAAAATTGAAAATATTGAGTCATACTTTATTGCTTACTCTAAATATTTCGTTAAATACTATAGAGTACTAATTTTTATTGTAATCGAATTAGAAGACAACGAAGGAACTGCGCAATTTTATCGTAGAATTAATGCAGTGCTTTAATGTCGTTTCGGTTAACAGTTGCCTATGAGGGTACCATCTACCTGCACATATTATAATTGTGTAACATACAAACCGCATAAGCACAAAATGATAAACGTAATGTAAAACATTAAAAATAGAATAGAAACAAAAACCAGTACATAATAATACATTAAAATTGTATTGTACTGACAAAATCTATGCAGACAGTCACTCTAGATGTAGTGCATCTCTTTAACATTATAATTAGTAATAAAAACAAGTATTTTAAGTACTTCAAAAGTTTATTATTTACTTGTGTGCGGATAGCGATTATCTTACAAAATTTCAGAAGGGCTCCTGCCTATTATGCAGATCACAATAAACATTGTAAAATATTCATCTCTAACCTAAGATTTAAATATCTAATCGTAGCTTGTATAAACCAGGATTGAAGCACATGAAATACCTAAAAAACATAAAAACATTAAAATCTACCTTAACTAATTTAGTACTTTTTTAACATGTTAACTTAAGCATTAGACAAGCATTTCAATAAAATATACTTGATATAAACATAAATTCATTAAAAAAATCTTTTACATTATAAATCAATTAATGTGTTTTGCAAGTCTTATAATTAAACCATAAACCATACATTACTGCATGTCTGTACGCTTTGAATAAATACAAATGCAGCTTTCATTGAACAAGTAGTCACTATTATATTTGTTGTTGTCCTACTATGATGGCACGTCGACAAGGAAATCATAACACGGGTTCCTCGACCTGGTAAATCTGCCACTGGGATGGTGACATACAAGTTGCAGTTGAGGAATCACCGCCTATTTCTGTGGTTATATGTGGCGATGCACACAGGATGATTGATAACATGTTGGGATGCAGTTTCAGTACAGATTAAGAATCTGAAAATAATAAAAAGTTCCTATAAATATTTGCCCAAAAACGCTTTATTACCAGGCAAGTTGCAGTCTACGGAAGTGGGAACAGTATTACCTCTTCCATAGATTTAATTTCATAAGCAGCTTTTATGGACGCATGTTTACAGCATTTACGCTCACAGTTTTGTATAAACTATTCTATTCTATCGTATTAAGAAAACACTTATTAGACCTTCATGGCAATTTAATTTTAGAAAAGCATGGTATTATCTCGAAAACTGTTAGATTTAGAAATTTTCAACAGGAGTACATTTTGTTGTGCAATTTTGTATAGAGAATAAGATTTTATATCCAAAAGTTTAAAAAAATGCTAAAATCTAAAATATACAGAAGAAAATATTACGCGACCTCCCCCCCCCCCCCCATATGAGACACCTCTAGTGTTCTTATTCAAACCAAAATTATTACAAATACATGAATAACTAATTACGTGAATAATGCTCACATATGAAATTTTAAAATTTGAGTGCAATTACTGCAAAAGTTATCTACAAAAAGTGATTAGCCTGGTTCATCTTCAAGAAGCTGTAACCCTATAATGAAGGGTCTTCACGACCATGTTTATGAGAATTTTTTTGATTATATTTAGATTCTGAATCTATCTTGAAAATTCGTTCCACATGTTATGAATCACACTGTATTCCACTGGTTTGAGAAAATTGTGCAGACTTCATTCAAATGAAGTAAAGGGGCTCTTTTAACTTTTCCTTCATTCGTGTTGTTATAAATCCTAAACAATATTGCAATAATTATAAGAGACACAGTTAAATATGATCTGAAAAGAAATACCTATTTAGAAATCGTAGAGTATGCTAAATTGTAGTTAATTTAGCATTAGTGTAATTTTAAATTAAACCATCTTTTTCCATTGTAACATGTAGTTGCCTACTAAAATACAAACGATGTTGATTGTTTAAATTACAGCAAAGGGAAACTTTTATATGTTGTGATTATTATCAACAGTGATCGAAAGTACAATTCTTTTAATTGCCTGAAAATAATTCATATAAGTATTTCTCAGCTTCTTAACTGTGTTTTTACTAGTTAATTGTTATCTACATACATATTTGATTAAAATTAAAACAGTACTTACTCGTCTTTAATCTTCTGCTGGTAGTCTTGTCTTTTTACTAAGCTGAAGCAATTGAGTTTTATGAATTACATTGGTGTGTTAATTAATAAATCACCGAAGTATGCTTTTATTCGTTATTATTTTACTTTTTGAACGAATCGAATTGTCTCGTCAACTGTCAGAACATTTCAGGAGGATTAGGTTAAAATTCACGGACGCTGTCAAAGAGATGTACCTTCACTGCTGCCCTCTCGCGGCAATACATTTGTGGGTCCCTCCCAAAACAATGTAAATATTAAAAAGTGAAAACACCAATATACAGAGAAAGTTAAAAGTATGGAGACACCGATTTATTGTCGTTAGTATTCACTTTATAAGAAAATGTTCAATACAAAAGTTTTTTATGAAATTTTTATCTACATATTGATATACACGAAAAATTTTATTATTCAATTGTTTTTGAGTTATCACTTTACGCAATATTTTTTTAAATGGCAACCTATTAATGTTATACTACTATTCGATAGAGAATTCTTTTCTCTTTACAATGGTATAAAATTTTTTGGGTTTGCATAACATTTCTTCGAGAAAATGCCCGTTAAAGTTGAAGTATTTACAATTAATTAAGTTCCCAATTAGTAAACGATGCAGCCATGATAAACAAAAGTTAAGCGATAAACAAAGGCGAGCGAGTTTAATATTTTTATTTTATGAAAAATTATTTGCAACAAAGTTGTCGGTCAAAATCTTATTGTTAGAAAGAAATTAATAACTAAATTAAACAACGACAAAAAAAAATACAATGATGTTACAAACTACAAAAACATTAACATAAACAAGTAAAGCATAAATAAATACGAAACTTAATTCTAGTGAATTAAATGTTCAAACTGTCCTCCATTTACAATTTGACAATGACCCAATCGATTTACAAAACCCCGAAGAGAATTTTCTAAGAATTCACGGGGAATTTCTTCCATCGTTCTGGTAATTCGGATTCTTAAATCTTCTATGTTTTTGGGCCTATCTTTATAAACTTTGTTTTTTACGTATCCCCAAAGAAAAAAATCTAAAGGGCCTAAATCCGGCGAACGGGCTGGCCACTCAATGTTTCCTCGTCTCCCAATCCATCTATTTGGAAACACGTTATTCAGATGTTGACGAACATTTGCACCATAATGTGGTGGGGCGCCATCTCGCTGGAACCAGATACTGTTATTGGGGAGGTGTCCATTGTTTTCATGGGGATAGAGAGTAGCACAAGCAGGTAGAATTTGATTTCGCAATAACTGCAAATACAGAGCCAAAGTTAAATTGCCATCGATGAAAATAGGACCGATAATATGACCCCCTAGAATGCCCGCCCAAACATTAACCTTTTGAGGATACTGCGTATGGTGTTCCAAAACCCAATGAGGATTTTCCGATGACCAGTATCTGCAGTTAAGTCTGTTTATTTCACCATTAAGGCAAAACGTAGCTTCGTCAGAGAAAACAATATTGTTGACAAAATTTTCATTATTATTGCAAATATTTGACATTTCCTCACAAAATTGGAGTCTCCTATCAAAATCATCCTCCATCAACTTGTGTATAAAGTGTACCTTATAGGGTTTATACTTTTCACTTTTTAAAATTGAAACGACCGAAGACTGTGAAATATTGAGATTGGCCGCTAATTGCCTGGTTGGTAAATTGGGATCTTCAGATACAGCCAATAAAACATCCAGTTATTTATCATCACTTGTCGATGTTCTAGGTCTACCACTCTTTGGTACATTTTTAACGCTACCCGTTTGTTCAAAACCTTGTAAAGTTTTACCAACAACAGATTTAGAAATTGGATTTCTATTTGGATGCGTATCATTAAATAAATTACAAACGTCTTGTAAACTTCTACGTCTATCTCCATAACCCAGCATCATAAGTATTTCAATTATTTCACGTTCACTTAAACTCGCCATTGCTAATGCTAACAGCAATAAATTACACAAAATTGAAAAATGTTGTAAACAAACAAATTCAGCCTTAATGATATCGCCTTTGTTTATCGCTTCGCTTTTGTTTATCATGGCTGCATCGTTTACTAATTGGGAAGTTAATTAATTGTAAATACTTCAACTTTAACGGGCATTTTCTCGAAGAAATGTTATGCAAACTCAAAAATTTTTTATCCCATTGTAAAGAGAAAAGAATTCTCTATCGAATAGTAGTATAACATTAATAGGTTGCCGTTTAAAAAAATATCGCGTAAAGTGATAACTGAAAAACAATTGAATAATAAAATTTTTCGTGTATATCAATGTGTAGATAAAAATTTCATAAAAAACTTTTGTATTAAACATTTTCTTATAAAATGAATATTAACGACAGCAAATCGGTGTCTCCATACTTTTAACTCTCTCTGTATATATATTAGCTATCCATGCATCTTGATGCAAATTTTATTGTACTTCATTCAGGTTCTGGTTCTATTTCTTATTCAAAAACTGATCTAGTAATTTAGGTACTTTTCTAATAAAGCTGCTCCTGTACGGAAAGTTTCGGCCCTGGACAAGAAATTAAGTAACTCCACAGGAAGATAATTAACCCCGAATTAAATACGTGTTGTGTATAAATTGCGTCGGAAAAGTGATGATGTTAAAGTAAAGCGTACGTTTAACGTCTAAACCTAGTCTAACATATTAATTTAACGAACAACTTAATCACTTCACTAGTGTAGTAGGTTTATCGAGACACTTAAACAAATATAAATATATTATAGCTTCAATTCATTTTAAAGGGGAGAAAATTGTAGCTGTCCATAGATTTCAATACACAATGCGAGATTTGCTGCTAGTTTATTAGGAAAATAAAACTAGAAGTTTATTATAAGTACCATTCTGGGCGCATTATCGTATATTTAATAGAGTTACTAAAAGGATTGATAGAAGCAGGAAGTAACTAAACTTGAGCAAAGGCACTTAATGGGAGCGTCAGGTTATTGAAACTTAAAATCAGTTAATTACAGTATGGGCTAAAGTCGAATGGGGTGCCATCTTTCTGCAAGTTGGAAATAAAACTGTTTATCTGATCCTTCTTATCTTCGAATTGAAATGAAGTTCATAAATGCAATAAAAGTTATTTTCTTCTATAAAAGCTTAAGTTAAACAAATTGTGGCGTTTTTTTAGTTATTTATATATTAAATCTGGATCCCTTCCACCTGTCTCAACTTTTAGTGGTGAGGGGCCCCCACTACTATAACCCACACATTTACGCGTGCGTTACATACGGCTTAGATTTGTATGAACAGCGAACCAAGATACTATTCGATCGAGATAAGTAAATTAGAGTGTATACTATTTGTTTCTATAATTGCAGCACAATCTGCTGACAACTCATTATCAAAACAAACTCATAGAAGGACGCATAGCATCACGACCAGAGCTGCATCTGTTGGTAAGCGGGCTAGCTTTACTGCTCCGCGGCCAAGACGATACGCACTTATAAAAATGTGTAACAAAATGTCATAATATCACTGAAACATAAGATAATCCTTGAGATATGAACAGGTAAAATAGTAATTGGATATACAAATAATAACTAAACATTACAAATACTCTTTGCTTATGAATGAATACAGTAAATACAGTCAGCTTGTGTTGACATGCGGCTATGAGAAAGGGTTGAACCGTTTTGATGTTTTTTGTCGTGTTTTTACGATGTTTACAAATAAAGAAACTGCACTTCACTGAGACAAAGATTGGGAGCAATAATAAATGTTTGCATTTAAGAATACTAGTACAAGAAATACAGCAATCGCAGCTTGATTTATAACACCAACACAACCGTGGACTACGGTCCCATGCTTTACTTTTCCAAACTGTTGTTAACAAATTTATTACAATAGATATAATGCTGTAATTAATTCACTTCTGCGTTACAAAACCCGCAAACATACAATCTATATATTCCATCTGAATCCCTTCAACCTGTCTCCACTTTTAGTGGCCAGAGCCCT
The DNA here is from genome assembly GCA_958336395.1 of Ctenicera cuprea. Classification (NCBI taxonomy): domain Eukaryota; kingdom Metazoa; phylum Arthropoda; class Insecta; order Coleoptera; family Elateridae; genus Ctenicera; species Ctenicera cuprea. The sequence goes on from OY284494.1 coordinate 18,916,974, forward strand.
CCGCTACTAGAAGCCACATATTCACGCGTCTATTATATAATCTAATATATTAAATATATTTCACATTCTTACATCAGACTCCGGGTGTGCACATATGTTGGCCTTGGGGATCCCTACCATCGGGCTAGACGTTTACGGTAGGAATCCGGACAGCTTAGTATACAGTACCGAAAACGACTTTGGAGAGAGATATAGGTCAGATTATGGAACCAAAGCAGCGCGTGAAGATAATCATGTTTTACTAAAATCAGGTTTAGAAATTGCATTGCAGCTGAGATTTCAAGAGGTCGGATATCTGGAAATGTTTGATTCATTACCTGCACGTACTTTAACATTCTTAGGTACTGAGTCATCATTTACAGTTTAAAATACAATTTATGATGAGACTAACCTTATCCAACTAAACCTACCACACACAATTACCTTTAATAGAACAGACATTTATTTCTTCAGTTAGAATATGAAAATTAAAATTACAAACACTAATACACGGGACCAACTTACAGAAAAAATGGTACATTTATTTGCAAGATTATATGATGATATAAATTTTCACCCATTCCAAATGCACACAATTTACGTTTTGCTATACCTAACAAAAACTCAGTTTTGTGATGTATAGAATAAAACTAATTTACTACAAAATTACTTTCACATTAATTTCGTATTATTTCTAGTGAATGTATTAAAATACCGTTAATTGCAATTTATGTTTAAACTAAATTTTCATGTTATTATGCATTAAAAAAATATACACAGCGACAAGTGTTATAAAATAAAGACTAACAAATAACCCAATTTATGTGTAGATGCGGCATACGCCACTCAATTTGGTCGTTAGACGTACGCAGCACGGCACGCATATTCTAGTACCTTGCAAATATGCCCTGATCTGGTAGCCACACCAAAAGTTTTGACATTTATTCCCAAACTTCTACTAAGCCGATTTTTGTTTTTTTTTATAAACGCTGTTACTGTGTAGATGTGCACAAAAACCGCAAATCCTTAAAAACTTAAAAAATCGTAGCAAATCCCCAATTTAAACGAACACATATGACCTTACGCTTGCCACTTGCAGCGCCATCTGTATCTTCCCGGTGTCGGTTTTCGGAACTATATATCCTCTCTTCGCCCAGTCGCCAGTAAATAAAATATAACTTAACCGCTGACCACCAAACGTAATTGCAATAGTGTTACTGTGTGTACAATAAAGTAGTTACTTAAAACTCAACTTTTTGTGTTTATGTTTATTATGACTTGTACGAAGGTTATAACAGTACCGTTATGAATGAGCAATAATTCTGAACCTCATAGTGAATTGTTACGTTACGTTACCCCAAAATGCTTAAATATGTACCAAATCTTAGATTCGAATTTTAGGGAAAATATTATTTTTAGACGCGAAGAGAATCGGAATCAAATTGAGATCCGCGGCTAACGTATGGTTTTATTTACTAACAACAGAATTACTAAAACGAGAAATAAAAAGCTGAAGTATGGACTTTCCCATACTAGATATTAGTACTTGCTGTATTTGCAAAATTGTAATTTTTTATAATTATAACGTTGTACAGTTCACAGAATATTAGATTTCTAAGGAAACAAGCAGCTGGAATTGGAATTTGTGATAGCCTACTCAATTGGTTTCCGTACCTTAACTGTACCCATAGAAGCAGCGATTAACTGCACGAAAGCAAGGTAAGCTTCGGCGAATTACGAATTCAGTGTCGGATGTCGGACAAAAATGGCTATAATTGCTTTATTTGGGAAGTTATCAAAAATATGCAAAAAATGAAAAATATATTTTTTACGTAAAGCTAATTGATAGGCGTATTTAAAATTACGCAAATAGCAGAAAACGCGTTGTTGATATTAAAAAGTTTAATTTTTAGAATAGTTGAAAATTCTTAGGGATTCTAATACAGTACTTTAAACAGTCTATCGAATCGATAAAAGTTTATAACCATCGGCGTTTGCGTTTTTAAATAAATAAATAATCAATTTCAAATTCTTTAAAAATTACTGGAAGGTGTTGGAGTAAAATTTGGGAGATTTGTAATAAATAAATTTGTAGTTCAATGCAAGCTCTATCAATTTTGAAAGTTTAAAAAAATTGTGAAGGCAGTTTTTGAAAAATATATTTTTTTTAATTTACAAAATTTTAAAGCAGCGCCATTGCGATCGTTTTCGGATTTTCGGAATTAATTTTATTTTATCGTCTACTACCCACGAAGGGCTCTACAATAGGTCGTAGCTGATCCCGATCAGACAACTGTGTTTTAAGTAAATGGGCGTTAAATTCGAGATTTTCAAAAAATTGAAGCGGCTGCCATTTTAAAGCTAGAAAATTCGATAAAAAAGTTTTCGATTTGTCTTAAGTTCTTCTCTCAGATTCCGTGCTCAAATTTTAAAAATTTAGTTTTGGAAAACACGCTACCAAAAAAACATGTCTAACTTCCGTTTCTGGTTTAGGATTGTTTTGAAAAGCTTAACTAGAACGGCAATTTTCAACATACCTCTTGATTTAAAATTTCATCAAAATCGGTCTAGTGCTTTCGCCTGTACAGGCGTCACACACCCACGCACCCATAGACGGGCATTTTTTTTAAATCAGTTTTTTGGGTTCAATGAGCCCCAAAACGTGTATTTTCGTATAAATCTAGATTTCGGAAAACTTTCATAAAATCAATACTTCCCTATATCGAAGGTATGGGAAAGTAAAACTAATCAGTAAATTAAATTTTAACTTAGAGCTCGTTTCGAATCAACGTTTTACGAAGCAAATTGGTTTTATTGAAACTTTTGTAATAGCGAGTTATTAAATCACCTTTTGACTAATTTATAGTATCAATTAGACGACATTTAAATTAATCTAAGGCAATTACTTCAGACACGCCTGATAAAAACGTGGATTATTGATAAAAGTGTTGTTTTATTTTAAATTAAACTGCTTTTAATCACATCATATTTTAATAAACTAAAGTGAAGGATTTTTCTGCACAGAAATAAAATAACGTTCATTACTAAGAGATAAAGAAGAAGAAGTCATAAAACAATGTTTGGGGCATGGGTTAAAGCAACATTAAGGAAAGGCATGTCCATACACCCACACAGTCGCGGATAAGTTAATAATATTATTATTACTTAACTATAAAGCTTTATTGAAAAGAAACTGTATTTGATCTAAATTCGAATCGATTTACTTGGTTCTGAATGAAACTCTGATTCCCAAATCAAACGCCTTTGAAATTACATAAGCTTGATCCAATTTAGCTAACTTAATTCAATGGAATGTAAGCCGAATCTATAACGTGATTTTTGCCCTTACCCATTCCTAAATATGTTAGCAGGATAATTGGGTTTCTGTAAGAAATTAGAGTACAACGCTATATTAAGAATAGACCATCCGTTCAAAAAAAAATCACACGAGCTTATATCTCTTCTGTTCTGTTTTCCGAAGTATAGTTTAGGACCATATTCTATACCAAATCCACGTATCAATCACGTACTTCCAAAAATAACCGGAAGTGACACCAACATTGCTTTTTTTAAATTCATTTACATTGTTAAATATAACGGCTAACAAATGAAGATTTTTAATATTGTTTATGTTAAAATCTATAGCCTGCTTACTGTCAGTTTTTACTTTCCCATACCTTCGGTATGGAAGTATTTTGACATCATTTTTGAAATCTAGACTTTAACAGCAATACAGGTTTTGGGGACCAAAGAACCCCAAAAAGTAGTTCATAAAAATGTCTGTCTGTGGATGGGTGGATGGGCGTGTGTGTGGGGGGCGCCCCTAAAGGCGAAAGTACTGGACCGATTTTAATGAAATTTTAATCAAGAGGTATATCGAAAATTGTAGTTCTAGTTAAGCTTTTTAAAAAACATCCGAAACCGGAAGCGGAAGTTAGACATGTTTTTTATTGTAGCGTTGTTTCCTAAACTAAATTTTGGAAATTTGAGCACAGGGCCTGTGAGCAGTGCCGGATGTACCAATAGGCTGACTAGGTTGCAGCCTAGGGCGTTAGAATTTTGGGGCCTTATTTTTTCTTCTTAATTTTTGGACTAGATAAATTTTGCGTCTCATAATTTTTGGGCATCGTGTAAAATTGGGAGGCCCCAAAATATGTTTTGCCTATTTTTTAGCCTTTAAATGCACATATCATTATCTTGCATAGCTAAATTGTTATTAAAAACGTAGTAACGTAATGTTACAGCCGGTAATCTACGAAGCGTCACGTCCCCGCGTACTACTTGAAGCTAGTTAACTGCAACAGTGCAACTGTTGGCGAGTGTTCTGTTTACTGTTCTACTGGCAGGTCTAATTATGGTGAGGTGGGAGCCTTTACAGTTTGCGTTCTTTAAAAAATAAGTTTTTGTGTGTATTCTTTTAAAGTAGAAAAAGTGCAACTTATTAACAATAATTAGTAATATAGAGTGAAGAATAGGACATTTTAGTATTTTCACTAAAATATTAACAATTTCGCTGCTAGCGACGCGGATCTGAGGCGCTAAAATAGGCAGTTTCTATGCTTTTGTACTACCTTAGCACTGGAACTGTAAGTTGAACTATAAATGCAAAATGCATAGGAATTTCTATTCTTCAGATTTCATGTCGCCAGGATACTTCGGCTAATAATTTTAAATGTGGCCTTAAATCAAAAAACTAATTTTTTACATTTAAAGTTAAGCAAAAACTTAAATAAAAATTTATAAATTCAACAGGTCTTTTTAATCCCAGAGTAACAACTACGTATTCTAATGTCTTTGTAAGGAAGCAGTTGCGTCTGATGTCTTTGAATCAGAAGTCCCGAGTTACAATCCTAGGTTATTTTTATATTACTTCATTACCTGGAGTATTAAATTTACAATTTACTGCACAAATCGCATTTTTTACTACTTGATTATAGAACTGGTAAGAAAATTAACTAAATAACAAGAAAATACAGTTGTCTCACCAAGAATTGGAACCAGGGACTTCAGTTTAGAAGCCGCATCCGCAACCACTTCTCCTACAAAGAGGGAGAGATTAAAAAGACACGTCTTGGATTTATTAATATTTGTTTAGATTTATGCTTAATTTCAAATCTACAAATTATTGGTTTTGACTAAACGGCAATAACAACAGCTATAACAATAATATAGTGTAAATTCGTAGCCAAAATATCCCGGGGAAATAAAATCTGGCAAAATATAATTTTGCCTGAATTTTGCATAATGCAGTTCTACTTTTGTCGGTACCTTAGTAAAGCATTATAATATCATATTTTAATTATTTTTTCTCAATTTAAGCTCAGCTTAATTTTGTCCAACGAAAATAGTATTATGCGGGTAATCGCATAGCATAAAGGGTTGAGCTTACTGTTAGTTATTACCAGCTAGCAGCGAACGTGTTTTGGTAGGACATGGACTCCCCTCCCCTATAACTACCTAAATGCAAATAGTAGGTAAGTTACTTTTGAAAAACCAATCCTCATAATTAATTATAGCCTAAGGCTACATAAAATGTAAATTCGGCGCTGCCTGAGAGAAGAACTTAAGGCAAATGGAAAAATTGTTTGCCGATTTTCTAGCTTAAAAATGACGGTCACATTATACGAAAATCTTGACTTCAACGCCAATTTACTCAAAAAGGAATTGTCTGATCGGGATCAGCTACAACTTGTTGGAGAGCTCTTTGTGGGTGAAACTGGCCATGTGTTTTTTAAACTTTGTGATCTAACGCAGCCGAAGATGGGCTGAAATTTGTTTTTTTTTTCGGAATATTATAATTTCACTGCGGCGCCCTCTATGAATAGTTGAAAATTCAAAATTGGTATCCCTTTATTTATTCAACGTGGAACATCTTGACTAGAGAACTAAAATCTAATTATCTTCTAGTTTTTAGAAACTTTTATATTTGGTGGGGCTACACTCCCCCCACCTTTAATGTTTTGGCTGACGAATTTACAATTTGGTTGGCTACCGTAGAAAATGTAAGTTCCAAATATTTTAAATTTAAAAAAAAAATTCTAACTCACAAAAATTTTTGGACTTGGATGAGAAGCATTTCTATGACAGCTCATTGAGGGTAGTATACCATGAAACAAAATTAATTTAGAAAATCTAAAAATGACGCAATGGCACCTCGCCAAACATTTTGAAAATATTTAAAAAACAATGTGTCATAAACTGGCCTCACATTTTGTCTTAAGTTTGTATGTCGATAGAGCTGAAGACGGGCTACAATTTGTTTTTTTACACAACTGTTAAATTTTACTGTGACGCATTTTGAATTTTTGAAAATAAGAATTCGCTACCTTTTTATTTATTAAACAGGGAGCGATAAACATTTCGACTTTGGCAGTATTGCTCGTTAGAATGTAATTTAGCGTACGAATCTGTTGAAGGGCTCGACTCGGACTAAAACAAGTGAAGATGCGAGCAGGTTTAAGTACCAGTGGCGGCTTGTGGTGTGGTGTACTGGGAGGCATTTTAAAGTATTTTTTTTGGAAAAAATTTGTTCTTACCCAAGTTTTAGGTGGCGTTATATTTCAAACCCATCCTTTACGTTGTCAAAATGATCAATTTTTACCAACATTTTCATTGAAGTCTTTAATAGGCTTTCGATAAGCACTCTCTAATAAAATTATTGTAAATTGATACACACATTGCCAGGCGTCTCAAAATGCACAAAATTTTTAATGTGGTTTACGATTAAAAAATGTGTTTGAATTTTAGTTTTTAAATGTTTGCAGTCAATATCAGACAATCAATTATCACAAAATAGCAGACAGTGGAAACAAGGGAAAGCATTTTCTTACATGGCATTCACAATTTAAAATTATTTTGCACGGACATCGTACAACACCACTAAATTATGATCACACAACCAACAACTGTTTTCACACTACTACGTCGTGTACCTGCGAATCCCGCAAATTAGGCGGCTATTGGCATGCGCTTATCACTGACATCTGACAGCTTAATTCTCGGAAGTTGTGGGTCCGTGACCCTGAAGTTTTTAATACGCAGATACTTCTATCCTCCTTTAGCTTGTGTAATATGAATTTTACCGCAATGAGCTTTCTGTTACACTAGTATTCATTTGAAGGCCTTTTAAGCCGGCGGGTTTATTCGGTGGGGCGTATAGCTGAATTGGGGACTGACAGCCAAATGACCCTCGCATAGATTTGTTTAATGCGCGCGAAACACTCAAACATTCAAACGTTTTCGGATCCTGCGGCTGCTCTTTAATAAACGTTCTTGCATAGAAATCTCATACAATAGTTAACTATAAAGTAGTTTTTAAATATTAGATTTATGTATTCAAACAAAAAGTAATTATTTATTTTTTTCTATTTCATTGGAAGGTCAATGACCATTTGACCCAATGGAGAAACCGCCACTGATAAGTACTAAAATCTGGCATCACCTTTGCTGACGTCACGATAAATGACTGAATGAGCTGTAATAAAGATTGAAGTATGGATGCAGTAGAGGATTGTCTATATATCTAGTATGGGAAACGGAAAGTTTACTCGAAGTGAATACTTTTTTTACATTTTTCTCGAAATGTTTGTATTGTGAAAATATTGAAGTTTTATATCACTGAAACGAGAAAAATTTATACTTAACCTAACCGCTTAAGACAATAGAACAGATACCGTGGCTACGTTGTGAAAGTTCACATTACAAAATAAAATAACACTAAAATTTACTTTACCGCTAGGACATTGTCAACATGTTGTGAAATATTTATTTTATAAAGTGGAGTAGTGACAAGTAAAATTTAGTGTTATTTTATTTTTTGCCTAAGACAAATGTTTATATTATTATTTGAAAAACTGTTACTAAGAAAAAATTTAATATTCTCCATAGTCTAGGAAATAGTACCGCGGTAAGACTTAATGACTTACCCTGTATAAAAAGCATATATTGGAGTTTTCAGTTGTTTGTAATACAATTCGCATTTTGTTATAATACTGCAGGGGTTCTCAAAGTGCCAAGCGAATTTTAACACAAGAGTTCTGAGCAAACTAAACTTCCTGAACTCAAGAATCCGTGAACCAATGAACGGCGTTCAAAATTTGTGTTTGCAGCAACGGAAATTTTCTCTGCGGAGAAAACTTAGTTAACTCGCGATTAATGTTAAATATTTATGAATTCCTTAGCTTTTAAATTCACCCGACGAGGAGCGTTTGTTTTTGTTTAAACTTGCAGCGCGAGTTCAAACGCCTTGAGAATGACTATTGTTCGTTAAGTCTACTATTAATAAATTGAGGAATATTTATGGTGGACAAATAAGTAAAATTAAACTTGTTTTATGTTTATAAATTTATGAAAAACCAACAATACACTTCTATGCAAAATTAAGGGAATAGAGCGCACAGGCAGTAGCCTATCTAATTTTTACCTTCCTCGCTATACGAAGTATAGCAATAATGGAACGTATTGTGATCGTCATTTTAGTTTTTTTCGCTTTGGGTTTATTGGCTGATATACGAGTTATGTTTAAAAAAAAGTAGTTTTATGCCAAAAATTGTAACCTAAACATTTTGACTAATAAGGAAATTTTAGGGCCTTGGGAGACCGATAAAGTGTACGCTGCAGTCTGTGTGTGCTGTGGATATCTTCGTGTATCCGTATGTGTGGATATCTGTCTGTCTGTCTGTATACACCTTACAGTCCAGACGCCTTTACGTAGAAAAGCCAAATTTGGCTCAAAGAATAGTAATTCTACTGGGATAAAACCACAACCAGTTGAGGTTGGTTCGCCAAAAAGGGGGGGAAAGGGAATCTCCATCAGAATTTACGAATTTTGCCTTGAAAATAAGTATGAACATGTTAAATGACAATGAGAATAACTTTCAGTTGGGAAAACACTACTAGGAGGTTTAGTTTTGGTCGTTTACCTAATATGATTAATTAGTAATCGCCAAATTATGAAACCAATTTTGAGATTTTAAAGGATAAACATTGGTTGCAACTATAAAACACAAAATAACATAAAACCACTCTACTTCTTTAAAAAATACGGAGGGTGGGGAGGTTCCTACTAGAACATAGATGCGTTCGGTAAAGAACCCTGGATTCGTATTCTACACATGCCGACTAGCCTATCTGCGCAAGCCTGATTTTCCTACCTCCCTCCAGTGTCCACCACCCCCATCGAATTTTGGATTTAAAAAAAGTAAAAAGGATTTCTGCTTCAAAATCGGTTTTCCAAACATTATTTAAAAATATTCAAAATCCCAAAACATTTTCAACTCAAATGTTTAAATATTTTTACAATTTCCCGCACTACAATTTTAAAATGTTTGAACATTTAAAATTTTTGCAAAAATTTTCAAGGTAATCAAAAATTTTCAAACTTTTAAAATTTTTTTACAATATTTAAGTTTAAAATTTCCTGCAATTATGGAAATTTAAACATTTTTATAATTTCAAAATTTCTTAACATTTTCAAAACTTGTCAAATTTTCAAACAATTTCTTAATTTTAAAAATTTTGTATAGATCTAAAAAATGCCAAATCTCAAAATATTTTTTTCACAAATTTCCTAATTACTGTCTGTCTAGGCATTTTAAACATTGCTATTATTAATAACGGAAACCGTGCGATGTCAATACGATTAATTTACTTCCAGCTGTAGACATTTGACAGCGAATTTCATTTCCGCACTTTAAATTGCGGGACACAAAGAGAGAAAGTGGGAAATATTCTGAATCAGCTGGCGGGCGTCGAATAATTACTCTTGTACACCCCCGTTTCTAAATTAGAACACAACCTACCCGAACGTCAATAAAATTGGAGGCTGGCAATTCTGTACGTGTACACTGTACACCCACAAACTGAAATTATTTGCATACTTCCTGTTGCATAATGAAAACTTCCTCTAAAACTGCCATGTTTAAAGGGTAAATCCATGAAAGCTTTAAAAGCGCAGTTTTGAAATAAGGTTCGGGGATTTTATGAAACACGCATTTAACCCAAGTTGAGTAAGTATAAAAACAACAATTTTTGTTATTGGCTTCTTTTATAAAAAATAATACAAAGAAGTTGTCTGCCCCGTTTTTCAAATGTACTAACTGCGATGAACGTAAATACTAAACGAGAGAAAAAAAAACAATTTTCACTTGAATTTCAGAGAAAAAGGAAATACAATACCGTGTTGACTTTTTAGTACTGGCAAATAGTGTGGGTGCTTATGTAATTTTATTTGCTTTGTTGAAATAAATATGCGTTTTTTTGCGTTTTTTTAAACAACTGTGTTTAAATTGAGTGTAGTGCCGTTTTAAGTTTTCAATGCCTCTAGTAGGGGTTTGTTAAATTATCATGAGAAGATATATTTTGATATTTAGACAGAAAAATATATGTTTTGAATCTTTAAAAACCAAGACAAAAATGTCTTTGAAAAAGAAAAATTAGACAAAGTTTATTTATTGAATGAATTATAATTTAAACATAGTCCCCATATTAAATAAATGTAAGTGGATGAACTCAATATGAAACAATGTTTGAACGCGTTTTCTTTTAGTTCCACCAAAAGAAAGTTGTCTTACAGTAATAAAAAAACAGACTTTTGGGAAGGTTTGAACTCGTAACCTCTCGTTTATACACAACAGATTTCTAATGTGCGCACCACACAGACAACTTAAGGCTGACTTCGCAACCAAGCATATAACTAAACAACAGGTTATTTTAATTTTTTATAATGGTACGCTGCTATGTCTTAATCCGATTAATGTTTTATTAAACTGGGGCTCGTTAGAAACGTAGTTATGTTGCATTAAAAAGTTATAATAATTTATTTTAAATAAAGTAATGTGAAGCGTATTATCCTTAAACAATAATTTAAAAAAAACAGATCTCTTTAAAGGTTTGAACCCATAACCCGTAGCCTGCAAAACATGCTCAACTTCTGCGCTATAGAGACAATTGGGAGTTGGCTTTGCACCAGATTATATCAATGCACCATTGGCGTAATTATTCATAAATAGGTTATTTAAAGCATTATTGTATTAAAATTTTAAATAAATTGCTGTCAAATAGTGTAAAAAATGTTATTTTCTATTTAGAGTTTCTATATCTGTTTTTACCATTGAATGTGTATTGAAAAATTGATTTTTGTATGGAGAACAAGATTTTCTATACAAAACTTCAAAAATTGTAAACGTATAAAATGTACAACTCGCCCTCTGTTTGTGTTGTTTGTAGAAACTATTTGAACATCTTGAGAAAACATTTAGACCTTCATGGTAACTTATTTTTACAAATACATTGAATTATCTTGAAAACTGTTAGGTATAGCGACTGTCAACAACAGCATTGAATAGAGAATAAGATTTTCTAGACAAAACTTGTAAAGATTTAACATGTTTGGAAGGAAATATTACGTGAAATCCATATGAGGAACCTCTGGTACACTTATTTAAACAAAAATCAGTAGAAATACTAACTCAAATCAGTAGTTAGAGTAGAAAAATCATATAGTCTCACCGCTATATTGTCACGTTAGGGGGTCGTAGCTTGTGACATAATGTCTGTATAAGAACAGCAAAAATTCAACAGATATATTTAGTTAAAAGTTTACAATATCTTTTAAAACTGAAATAAAACTACTTACAGGAATTATAATACAGTCTGGTAATCTGGGGCTCAAGGCCCCCAATATGCGAGAGGTATTTGAGTCGTAGCTGTGGTAGATGGCAGAGACAAATGTAGACTCTAGACTAGGCTGCACTAGACTAGTTAGACTGACTAGCCTGAGCTAGGCTCGACTGTAGACTGTCTGTTGTATGGCCAAGCATTAGCCTTTTATACTCTGTGAAGCAGGTTGGGGTTTTATTAATATTCAATACAAAGCATGGCCTACGTGCACGTTTTCATGTATGCATTTGCAACCCAGATTTATTTATAAATACACCAATCAATATTATATGCAATTATCTCACAAAAGTGCAACAAGGAAAGGTTGCATCCAACCCCTGGATTCTAAAAATAGACATGAGGTGACCGGACCAATACTATGTATTGCAACACATTTTAAAAGCACTAATTATTTTGATAATTAGTTGTGATAATATCAAATATTCTAAATAAAACTAAGTTCGTGACAATATATCTGTTGTGAAATTGTCTGGTTGTTTAGCTACATGTTGGGCCCTAAGGCCATCTGGGGGCTCCAAATTATAAAAGTAAGCACAGCATGAAGGGTGGTATAAATAATAAATATCTTAATTTGAATTAGCCAATTACAACATCTGGTTGAGATTAAAAAAAGGTTTAACTTTCAAATAAAATAATAATAGCTAAAAAAACACAAACCATCTCCAAAATAAGATGATAAAACTAAAAAAAAAAAACGCTAAATTAGCAGAACTTTGGGAGGTGATTCCTTAGGTCACCTTACGAGAAAAAAAACCCATGGAACTTGAGTAAGCAGAGATCTCTTTTTGTGTGCACGATTTCTTTGTCTAATTGTAATACTCCCTTGCTGCCGAGAAGTTCCTCTCCTGGGAAACCATAAATATAAAGAGCACTAAATTATCCCAAATATAAATGTTAACCAACTGCAGCATAAACAAAGTTTTGCCATGTTTGGATTTGTTGACTGGACAACTCTCATAAAGTAAACATCTTAAACACGTGCCTGGCCCAATAACTTTACGAAAAAAAACAATAGAAAAGTTGTTCAAAAAAAACTTTCGCTCAAAAACTGGCCACAAGATGGCCACTACGTTAGCTTATCGTGCTGGGCATGGGCTACTTTTTGTTACGCATCCCAGTACATTAATTTCTCTGTAACGCCTACTATGAATTTTTGAAAAACGTAAATTTATGCCCCCTTTCTTTAGTAAGTAGGGGACGTTTAAAGATGTTTGTTGCGGCTAAAGGGCTCATGAGTCATGACTGATAGCAAAATAAGATTTAGAACTTAATTTTTAGGGGCACCAATATTTAGGGGAGTTAACTTTCTACCGCTCTCCCTAATTTTAGCAAAAAAATTTGTCAAATAGATTTATATAAAATTAAACCAATCTCAATAAAATTCATAAAACTAGGACTACGATTCACGGTCCGCTACACTTGCAACTTCAGTAGTTAATATATTATTTTTAAAAAACGTGAGGCACAGCCCATGTGTTCTGCTAGTATTTATTAAGTATAATTTGAATCTTAACATTTTGCTTCTAAAGTGACAAACGGCATGATTAAAGACAACAAATTTTTTAGCCCCGCAAATTTTCTTCATAAGTACATTCTCGAAGAAAACTAAATATCTATTCTACTGTGTTTTTGTTTATTGTTCATTCGTTATAGCAGTAAAATGGTGGTTACTCGCAAATCCTCTTCATTTATCCAAGTAAATCATATTCAGCATATTCGCCAGAGGTCAACATACCTTTAACAATATAATAAATAAAACAAAAACTGTGTAAAATTCAAGAAGCGTCTACTTTATTGTTATAATTTAAACTAAATAGTTAGAGTAAATTACCCAACGAATAATTAAGCTTGCCGTATATTTATACAGACTGGTAATCCGAATCCGAGTAATACAGAAGCAAAAAATTACTAAATTAGTGAGTGAAACGGAATTTTATGCAAATGCACGACGAATTTTCCGAATCGTCAGCGAATTAGAATTGGATCAGTGGGAAAACTTCCTCTATTTTTCAGCAGCCGCAGCAACTTTATATTCCGTCCACCATGTGAGTTGTATATCGTCAGCATCCTTGATGTTGCACGTTTCAAATATTGTATTTGTAAATGTTTCGAGCCTTTAGATAGCAGGTGGAGATGTTTTCGGAATACAAAATTAAATTTCCGTCATTAAACATATTTCTCCCTGAATGTTCTTGCTTCCCTTTACTAACGTCAAAAGATGGCAGATAGAGAGAAATATTTGCCGCTGCAGCAACTTCAGATCGAATCTTTTAGACTGCTGCGCTTGGAATCGGCATTTATAAAAGGTACTTATAAATTTCGGCTTGTTCTATTTTTGAAGAAATATATTTCCCACTACAGCCATTTCAGATGGAATCTTGTACCGGTGCTGCACCTGAAACAACAGTCAGTTCAGGCGTGTATACATTCCATTTCGTTTGTGCTCTGCTACACTTCTGTAAGCGCAAGGTGTTGTTATACATTGCTTTAATTAAAATTGTACAAAATCCCCATACTCTTTTCAACCATTTGTTGGAAATTAGAGAATACAATATTGAACGCAAATACTGTTAGATTAAAAACTGTGTGTAAGGTTTACTACGCCCAAATTAGTTTGAAAATTGTAAATTATAAATAAACTTAGTTTCCGTCTTGTGGTAAAAATTTTCAACACATCATTCTAATTTTGTAAATGTATAATGTTATTAAAAAACGAATTAATATTACTACCTGGAATTTAACCATCGCAAATAATATTTACTAGGAAGAACAAATAAATTAAAGTCGTTACATTTAGAACGCTCAAGTAGATATCACAACAGTGGCGGTTTCTCCATTGGGTCAAATGGTCATTGACCTCCCAATGAAATAAGAAGAAACAAATAATTACTCTTTATTTGAGTACATAACATATTATACACTATAATATTTAAAAAATACTTTATAGTTAACTTTTGTATGAGATTTCTATGCGATAACGTTTATTAAAGAGCTGCTGCAGGATCCGAAAACGTTTGAATGTTTGAGTATTTCGCGCGCATTAAATGAATCTATGCGAGGGTCATTTGGCTGTCAGTCCCCAATTCAGCTATACGCCACCGAATAAAGCCGCCGCGCCGGCTTAAAAGGCCTTTAAATGAATAAGAGAGATAGAAATCTCATTGCAGTAAAATTTATATTACACAAGCTAAAAGAGGATTGAAGTATCTGCGTATTAAAGACTTTAGGGTCGTGGACCCACAATTTCCGAGAATTATGCTGTCAGCTGTCCGTGATAAGCGCATGCCAATAGCCTCCTAATTTGCGGGATCCGCACGTACACGACACAGTAGTGTGAAAACAGTTGTTGGTTGTGTAATCATAATTTAGTGGTGTTGTACGATGTCCGTGCAAAATAATGTTGGATTGTGAATGCCATGTAAGAAAATGCTTTCACTTGTTTCCACTGTCTGCTACTTTGTGATAATTCATTGTGTGATATTGACTGCAAACATTTAAAATCTAAAATTCAAACACATTTTTTATCGGTAACCACATGAAAAATTTTGTGCATTTTGACACACTGGCAATGTGGGTATCAATTTACAATAATTTTATTAGAGAGTGCTTACCGAAAGTCTATTAAAGATTTCAATGAGAATGTTGGTAAAAATAGATCATTTTGCCAAAGGATGGGTTTGAAATATAAGGCTACCTAATACTTGGGCAAGAACAATTTTTTTCCAAAAAAATACTTTATAATGGCTCCCAGTACACCACACCACGAGCCGCCACTGTATCACAATTATAAACAGTTCACTTATCGAGATTTAAATAAATCAAAGTGCAGTTTTTAACAAACATATTCCTCAACACCGTTGTAGTTAAAATCATGATTTTATGATGTATTGAAGATTTAATTAATGTATTCGTAATATACGAATTGACGAAAACTTTCTATTTATCTACTAGAATTTATATCAGCATGTTATTTCAGAAAAAAAAATGACAACACTTCCGATAATACCGGAAGTGCGATATCACCAGTACTGTAAATCGTATTGAAAGTATTCCACCCTGTGAGCAGCGCTACAATAATCTTAAATACATATTTATTTATGTATAACTTTTTTTTTGGAGGGTTATCACAATTTTTACAAAATGTTTAATTTGCAAAATCATAAGACTAACAGATATTGGGATCGGCGGTAGAGTAGTGGTCAGAGCATCTCGCTTTGGAGCAACTCTGCCATCGATGCCGACGAGTGGGTTCAAATCTTACTCGCTGCAATTTCCAGGGTGGTTGCAAGTATTTATCTAAATTAAAAGTTGTTAGATAGAGGCAGAGAATAAATAAATAAGTAATTTATTTTTATTATAAGTCTATTATCTATGCTATATACAGGGTTTCCCAGACAAGTGAACTAATGCAAAATGCATATGAAATTATATTTTTCCTGATTTTATGTTCGCAGGATACTTTGGCTAAGGATTTAAACTGTATTATTGTTATTAGCTGTTAGGAGTGCCATTTAGTAGAAAAATAAAATAATAATTACCTTTACAGTTAAGCAAAAATTAAGTAAAATCGGCCTCACCCGTTTCGCTACAAAGACATTGAAACATGTTGCTGTTTTTCTGAGTTTAAAGATTTTTGCATAATTAATTAATTATATATGTAAAAATTAATTTCTTTTCGGCTAAACGGCGCTAATAACAATAATACAGTTTAACTTCGTAACAAAAGTATCCTGCGAACATAAAATCAGGAAAAATATAATTATTTATGCATTTGGCATGTAGATCAATTTTTCTAGAAAACGGTTGTGCCAGAAATTACAAAAAAAAGAAATGTGTGCCGAGGACACCAGTTCTAAGTAATATAAATTTAAAAAATTGTCTTTTAGTTAAAACTTTTCTACATTGAATAATAAAAGTCGAATTCGTAATTTCTTTAGGCAAAAATAGAGGTTGTTTTGGAAATTAAAAACGATATCATAGACAGCACTGATGCATCTGCTTTCAAACAAAAAAAAAATAAAGTCGATATGCCAAGTACTTCTTGAGGTATTACGTTATATTTGTTGAAAAACGCTTAATTTGAAAATTGGCTATTTGGGCATTTTGTCATTAATAAAAAGGTTTAGTACTAGTCAAAAAGGTCGTAGATGGCCATTTTATGTAGCAAATAAACTACTTAACAAGAATATGTCAGTATGATCCAGTTTGACGCAGAAAAAAAAATTGTATAAAGGAAGCGGCTTTTACTGTTTACCTAATTTACATGGAAATGTCATCAGTTTTTAATTAATTTGTATATAGAAATGATTCAAATGTTGTTAATGTTTCAAATGTCAATATTTAAATTGTAAATGATGTATTCCTGGTTTTTGTAGAACGAAAATATAATTCGAAAGTAATTCAATCAAAGCAACAAAATACACTCGTTTAGAGTTGTGTGTTTGTGATGGCGCAACTTAACACTGATTGCTTTGGTTTGCATCTAGATGACTTACATATCCGTTCCATCGCTTCCGTTTCATCACTTCCTTGACGCATTCGCGTGGCTACTCCTGTTGGCAAAGAACTTTCACTTTACAACTATTTTCTAATATATCACAAATAAATATCATATTTTGCAGTCAACTTTTTTCTTCTACTTTGTTTTTGCGTTTTTTTCGCCTTTTTTTCGCGGTTTTTTTGAATCTTAGATTCTGTATTAGAGGTACAGTAAATTGTTTCTTCTCCATTTTGAATGACAGTAAAGATGATAAATTCTTCACTTTTACTTTTAGTATTGATTTCATGATAACTTTCGATTTCGAGATATCAATGAAACAGCACATTTTGAGTTCTAAGAAGCCCAACAATAGTTTTTGGAATAAGTGTCTGAGGCCCTGAGGGTGTGTCAGTTTGTTTGTGGCTTCTTAACAAACGGCTCAATTTCGGTAAAATTTGGAATGTGAGGTTTTGAGGTTTACGCATGTTTACTTAAAACAAAACTGCCAATTCGGTTAAAATTTGATATCGTAATAGCTTTAGGGAACATAATGATATTATGAACCATAAAATTTACATGAAAATTAGAAGTATCCCCAGTAGCACAAAATATTATTTAAATATTTCAAAACTACATTGTAGAAATATTAAATGTAACACTTCTTTATATTACGTTAATATTCAAAAGAAACATTTCTAAAACGTTAATTTAAAGATGTTTACAATATTTGACCTAAATGTTGGCTAAATATTTGAAAAATATATTTATATGATATTTGTCATAAATATTTGTTTAATGGTGTTTGAAAATATTATTTTAATATTTCAAAGCTACATTGTAGAAATATTAAATGTAACACTTCTTTATATTACGTTAATATTCAAAAGAAACATTTCTAAAACATTAATTTAAAGATGCTTACAATATTTGACCTAAATGTTGGCTAAATATTTGAAAAATATATTTATATGATATTTGTCAAAAATATTTGTTTAATGGTGTTTGAAAATATTATTTTAATATTTCAAAACTACATTGTAGAAATATTAAATGTAACACTTCTTTATATTACGTTAATATTCAAAAGAAACATTTCTAAAACATTAATTTAAAGATGTTTACAATATTTGACCTAAATGTTGGCTAAATATTTGAAAAATATATTTATATGATATTTGTCAAAAATATTTGTTTAATGATGTTTGAAAATATTATTTTAATATTTTAAAACTACATTGTGGAAATATTGTATGTAACATTTTTTTATATTACGTTAATATTAGAAGAAAACATTTCTATAATATTTATTTAAAGATGTATACAATATTTGTTCAAAATATTTTCTTAATATTTTTTTTAAATATTTATATGATATTGGTCAAAAATATTTGTTTAATGGTGTTTGAAAATAAAGTACACACAATGTTAAAAAAACAAAAACGTCCTTCCTGGTAGTTTATTATACATACATTTTTTACATTATATATACATTTACAATTAATTGACATATATCTCCCCGTGCCTCTGTCCGTAACCGTGGTGTCACTGAAAATTAAAATATAATATAGTTAACTGTGTACGCGAGTATTAACTATTAATTAGTTTATTTTCGGGCATGGTTTCACAAAGTTACGTGACACATTCTTCTTACATTCCGACATTCATAGTAAAAAAATGAACTTGGGTAGGGAATTGTACATGTAAGTGAAGAAATTCTGAATAACTTATGAATAAATGAGACCAACCTTTTTGGAAGTGACCAGGAATGCCTACACTGACTTTTTCATTTTCGTGTCGGATGTGCTTACGAAACGTCTGCGTGTAACAGCTAAAACTACAAGCTGTTTTAGTTAACAGATTAAGAAAATCTAGCAAAATACTTACAAACAATAGCTTTAAAAATGTGCAAATGGCAAAATGGCAATTTCCCGTATTGCAAATTCTGGAATATCGCAAAGTCATTTCGTTGGCCAATAACTTGGTCATTTGTAGGAATATGTGCGCTTTCACCGCCTGCCAAATGGAGAATCTCGACCTATAAATATAAAAATAAATAAATAGGTACACCAAAACTACTAAAAAATGTAAACTTAACTTACCTTATTTAAAGATGTAACGCTAACGAGAAAACAAATTATCACTTATGGGAAGGAACTCTGCTCGCTAGTTACCTATTCGCAGCACTAGCTCACTTGTAAGTTATTCGCAAAAACATAGCCCCGTAGATTAAATCACCACCCGCAAAGGTAGGGAGTAAACAGGTACTTTGTGACCAAAACTGAAATTTCCTAGAAACATTTCCAAAAGTAAAAGCCTTTTTTCTGCTCAGGTAAGCGGCACGTTGCCAGGGATATTGCTAGGCGATTGTATTTGAATCATACATTACCTTAAATATTTACAGAAGGTTATTTTTTGTTCTATTATTAAAAAGCATCCTAGCATCTACATGATATCAAAATCGTGTAATAAAATACGCCCAGCAATAATATTATATCTCGTTTCTTAATAGACTAACTCCACTACACTAAAAAGAATATTATAATAAATAATCATGCCTACGTTTCCAGTTGCAAACTTCTTCACGCACTCCATTGTATTTTATAAAAATTATTTTCCTTAAAACTAACTTTCTCAAATTGCATTTGTAAATATTGATTTAATTATAAATAAGAATATAAAGCTATTTAGTTTCATCTCTTTATTTAGCCAATTATAAATTTTGGTTTTAAAAATTTAAATAAAATAATTTTAAAGAAAATCAATTTTTGTTTAGCAAGATAAAAAAAACTTTTTTTATTTATGTGGGTTTTCCGTTCCTTATTGTATTAGAACTTTTCGCTCTACTACTGTTTCTCTGTACGCATATAACAGCCTAATATACAACTAATATTTCTTTGTAATATTTAACAAAAATAAGCTAAATATTTCAACAAATATTAACCTTATCTTTTCTAAAACCAAGCCATCCAGTAGACAAAGATGGCCATTGGCAGAAAAGTAAATACACCAGGTACTAGAATTACATAAAACAGACATCGATGCTTCGAAACATAGCCGACCAATATCTCTTTTAACTACCTTTCGTATTACCAGTACATAAACAGATTTTTTATAAAATTACTACCACCCAGTAGTATTCCTGAAATAAATTTCCTCAAAATGACAAAACTATGAAATTAATACGGTAGAATAAACGGGACGGCTTTAAATTTTTAGAATCAAGTTTAAATAATCAAAGAAAAACATCTACGAAAAATTTAAGCAAAACAGTTCAAGGCAAAAAATAAAGAGGAAAAATTAGCCATGGGAAAAAATCCAAAATATAAAATGTATTTGTTTTATTTTTATTTTTAAATCAAGATTCTAAAACCAGTACACCAAGTACTGCAAGCAAGAAATGATACATTAACATGAGGAACTGACCCTTGTGTCTTTTAATTCATCAGTAAACATCCTCATTCCAATATTTAAAATGTTACCTGCAAATATGGGTTAAATTTTATGTATTAATATTTAAAAAAAACAATTTGTATATTCTCAACAGCGTCATATTATCTGAAAATGTCAAAGTTATGTTTTTTTTAATATTACCTGCAAATATCGGTTAAATATTATGCAACAATATTTAAATAACATTTTGCAAATCTGAACTGAGTAATATTATCTGAACATGTAAAAGTTATGTTTTTTCAATATTACCTGCAAATATTGGTCAAATATTATGTAATAATATTTAAATAACATTTTGTAAATCTCAACAGCGTGATATTATCTGAAAATGTCAACGATATGTTTTTTCCATATTACCTACAAATATTGGTTAAATATTATCTAATAATACTTAAATAACATTTTGTAAATCTTGACGGCGTAATATTATCTGAAAATGTCAAAGTTATGTTTTTTCAATATTACCTGCAAATATTGGTTAAATATTATGTAATAATATATAAATAATATTTTGTAAATATCAACAGCCTAATATTATCTGAAAATGTCAACGATATGTTTTTTCCATATTACCTACAAATATTGATTAAATATTATCTAATAATATTTAAATAACATTCTGTAAATCTTGACAGCGTAATATTATCTGAAAATGTCAAAGTTATGTTTTTTCAATATTACCTGCAAATATTGGTTAAATATTGTGTTATAATATTTAAATAACATTGTGTAAATCTCAACAGCCTAATATTATCTGAAAATGTCAATGATATGTTTTTTCAATATTACCTGCAAATATTGGTTAAATATTATGTAATAATATTTAAATAACATTATGTAAATCTCAACACCGTAATATTATACAAAAATGTCTGAGTGATGTTGCTTAAATATTACCTTTTAATATTAATTTCATATTGGTTATTAATATTTAAATAATATTTGGTTTACCTTATCATAGTAATATTTTGAAGAAAGATGTAAGTAATATTTTTCTGATATTTGAAACTAATATTTGTCATACAGCAGCGCGTAATATTTAGATAATATTTTCTACAACTTTGGTTGATAATATTGTGGAAAAATATTCTATTAACGATGACTTAATATTACTAACAAATATTTGCTATACAGCAAGTTTAAATATTAGTTTAATATATGTTATATTATAATAATATTTAAAGTTCACAAATATTATAATGATATTTGATTCATATAATAGCAATATTTTGTGCTACTTGGGTAAAACATAGTAGTATTATAATGACAAAGTTAGCTTATTATATATGCTGTAAACTGATTGGCATCCACCTCCTACCTGAATTGTATTGGCAAATACTTAATTTAATTATTAAAATTTAAAATATAGCATCTTTAATTTAAAATATTGACATATCTTATTGTTTATTTAAAAAAATATTTTGGTTGTAACTTGTAAGAATAATAGGTATATAAAAATAAAGAAAGTTTTTGTAAAAAATATCAAAGTTGCACTTTAATTTTAAATAAGTAAATTATTTCAAGGTTCGTACCCTGAAACCGGAGCCTTCCACAATCCTAAATGGTCTGATATCCTGGCATATAAATTGAATAGCCTTTCTATTAATACGAATTTTGTCAGCATTATTTAGTTTCCTTTTTGTAAATGCTGCAATATTCGGCTGATGACCAGCGTCGTCCTTTTTCAAGCAATTATTTTCGTGCCTCATTAAATGTGATGTGCCACTTTTGCGCTTGATACGAACACTTTTGTACATTTATAACATGCCACATATTCAGAAATCGGGGACTTTTCGTAGAAAATTGCACACTATGATTTCCAAATGATACTCACACCATCTTTTGTGTTTTAACTCAATTTTTTCACTACTCTCTTGAATTAATTGTTTCAATGTAGTAGAATTTAATTTAACCATTTTAACAATTTATTTGACCCCGTTTAAAGTAGATACAAACTAATACTAAGTAAAACTTGTTAACGTGTAAAATTACTGACGAATGACGACAGGGGAATACCCGAATTCTGTAAACGTTCAGTCGACTGAAAGAGTAAGGCAGCGAGAGCGAGGGCCAAATTTGCTGCACCAAATTTTCTGGGCCAAATTTGCTGGACCAAATTTGCTGGTCTAAATTTTCTAGGTCAAATTTATAATCATAAAACGTTTTTGAGTTTGTCGGGCCGGGCCGGGCCTCAAATCATAAACCTAAAGAAAAGGCCGGGCAGGGCTAACCCATCTTCTAAATTTGTCAAGCTGTGTCTAAAAATTTTTCATTTGCCCACCTCTAGACGTGACCTTGAAATAAACAGTTCTACGAAACCAATTAAGATAAAACTACACAGTACGTAGCAACCCCCAAAGTGATCAACAGTTATTCAAGAAAAGCTTCATCTTACAGGTCATATTTAACAGCCTGTAACACTTTAGGGTGGCATTTTTGGAAACATGTTTATAGAATCTCTTTTCTTATTTTTAAACGCACAATATGCTTCTTTAATGGGGGACAGGAATTCCTGAACACCCTGTATATGAAAAAAAAACAATTTAATCATTCCTATTAGTATAATATTATACATCAAATTGAAGGTAATAAAATTCTCTATTTAGAGATGTTAAAACTTTCATAAGTGTGCAGGGAAAAAACAGTTTCAGATAAATAACAACTTTTTGAATGTCAATTTTGTTGCGATTATCAGTGGCTATTTTGGGAGAATTTTAAATTTACTACAATTTGATGATGATGTCTTGATACCTTTTTAAATAAAAAAGTTATGGATTTCAGAAGTTTAAGGCGGCAGATCCTGTATATTACATCCGGAACTGTCTCAACTTTACGCGCCGACGAACTTTTACATCTCGACGTAGTTTATTTATTATTTTGAACTAACGTTTATGTAACTGTCAGGTAGGGTGCCGCGACTGTTACAAGTTATCAAAAATTGTGTGGGGCGAAGGTCACGGGTTCAGCTAGTATTTATTATTTTTGATATCAAAAATTTGCATACGCTTTATACTAACATAGCTCTACTTAATATTTTTTGTTTAAAGAATTTATATTTCAACTTGCAGTCGATTTTGCAAACAACTAGATTCCAGACAGAATTTTAAAGTGCTTTTCTTTCCATTGCTTCGCCTTTTCAGCGGTTTTCAATTTTCTCTTAACAGAAGAATTTAATTGCTTGGAGCTCATCTATATTTTCAATTTCCTAGAGATAAACACTTTTGAAATCGTTGGTTTGTCTAGACTTTATAGGATAAAGAGTACTAAAGGCTTAGACTTGAAATGAATTAACCGTGTGGTGAAGCGGCAAGACGCAAAACGGAGAATGTTTAGTGTACTGTGTAATCGAGATATTTTTCCACTCAGTGAGCCTCATGTGCAACTAAATCATATTAATGTCTTTATGAGTTCGTTATGATAGACACCACCCATCACGGAAGATACCCTTCCTTGGTAATTTGCCCTCTTATTATATTAGAACTTCATTGCGTAATCCAGATTACGTAGATAGGGCTTAAAATCAAAGAGGATGTTACGTAACACATCTTCATTATACTATTTCTCGTGAGGTACTGAGGTAGTAAACGTTAATGGCTCAGAAGAGGCAGGGAAGTAGAAAGGATGCTATGAAATTTTAATAACGGTGGCTAACCTAAGCTAGCCAAGTTAATTCCACCAATTATTTACTTCACTTTATTTAAATTGTATAGCACTATTTTTATCTATGACATAAAGAAAATTTGTTTTCCTTTAGACACTTTTACAGTCTGCAATTTATAATCTTAGGAAATTGAGGTAGCGAAGGTTGATGTCAAAGTGAAATATCAATTTTACTTGAAAGGTCGGGTCGCCGATTTCGAAAATGGGCATCTCTTCAAACCTGACATGGGACAGATGTGTATAATTAATAATGCCTAAAGCCAGTGTTTTCCAAAGCACAGTCATACTTTATTTTAAACTCAATAGCTCTGCATGTTTTACACATAATAAAAATAGTAAATATCAAAATGAAAAAGTATGTAAAATAATTAGAACTTATACAAAATGTAAAATCAATTATATTTTTTTATAAACGATTAAAATTTTTTTTTGAATCATGGGGCCGTGCGTGAGTACGACTCCATAATTCCCATCCCACCCCCTTACCCGGGCTCAGAGGACTTGCGCTATACACCGGTCTAACATGCTCCACCCCTCAAAGACATGCAACCCAACATACACACCACACACACCGTCCATGAACACGCCGGATTTAACTTATTCAGAAAAATTTTCGACGGGCAGAGGAACCTACTCGAACCTACTGCCGTTGGGAGTCTAGTTCTAGAGGTTAAGACTCTAACCACTAGACCACCCGCTGGCCCTTATTAGGAATTAGAGGGTCGCAAAATCAGGAAATATATATTTAGGAAAACAAAATTAATTGAATTCTGGAGATCCATTTATTATGCACTTTTCTGCATATACATTATACAAAATGAGCAGATGGAACGAAATATTTACTTCACTGAAAAACAAATAAGTGAAGCACTTCCTACAATTTAGAAACTTGCTTTCCTATTTTCAAAAGTATTTATGCACGACGTTGCAGCCCCAACAGCAGTGACACTACAAAACAAACTGCCGGTACGTTGATTGCTCCGCAAAGGGCAAATGCAACCAATCATACCAATTTATCTCATTACTTTGCTGCAGTATACAAGGATGACAAGACAACGGTCGTTCAACGAAAAAGAGGTATTACAGGCAGTCAAAACCAGCCAAACCATAACCATGACCGTTTCAGTATTATTTCGTTGATCTGGGTTCGCATTTCCTAAAGTTAGGAACCAAAAATTCTACAATTTACTTATGACAAAAAATTTGGGAAAAGGGTTTCTAGAGATTAAAGAAAACCAAAAACCAATGAATAATATTCTTAGCTAAAAATTGAGTGGGAGGGGAAAAAGTAACCCCCTCAAAACTTATGCACTTAAAAATTAACTTGTGAATCTTATCACGGCGTGTAAGACACTCCAAGTGTATACGCGTAAGGGAAACATCTACAGAACGATTAAGATCGCACTAAGTGATCAACTGGGTAGTTCCTGTTAAAATATTCTAGAAAAAAAATTACTAACAATGACCTTGTTACCGCAAAAGTTCCAGGGGGAAGCAGTTGCCTTACGTCCGAATGTCTTGCAGACAACCTCAAAATAGATATTAACTCCCGCGGAACTAGTTTTCTTATTTTTTTTGTGAGCTCATATAAACACTACAGTTTAGGGAAAAAAGTAACGGGTCTTTCGGACTTTGCACCAAACATATTTAAGATGAGTTAGCCAAAGGAATACAATACATTATGAGGAATGTACTTGAGAACTGGGATAGCGGTATAACAGTTGGCGGTGAAAAAATAACAAATCTCAGATATGCTGACGACACTGCCCTGATAACAAGAACTGATATAGAAATGATTAATCTAATCGAGAAACTTGAAAGAGAAAGTGAGAACGCTGGGTTAAAATTAAACCGTAATAAAACTAAAATAATGATAATCGACGGATCGGGGACTCAGCAACATCAAAATACCATTGGGGACATAGAAGTAGTCGACCATATAATCTACTTAGGAACTCTTATCAGTAATGTCGGCGGCTGCACAGAAGAAATAAAAAGACGTACGGCCATAGCCAAAACAGCCGTTACAAAGCTAACGAAAATCTGGAAAGACAGAAACATACGAATCCCGACTAAAGTAAGATTAATGCATACACTAGTTTTTCCAATAGCTCTTTACGGAGCAGAAGCCTGGCACTAAAGGAAATAGATAAACGGAAAGTTAATCCCTTCGAAATGTGGTGCTGGAGGAGAATGCTGCGGATACCCTGGACAGCACACAGGACCAACCACTCTATCTTGGAAGAAATCGGTATAACAACAAGGCTGATAACAACTGTCCAACGACGCATACTCCAATATTTTGTACACATAACTAGGAGCAGTGATAACAACTTGGGAAAGCTGGTAGTTCAAGGCAAGATGGACGGAAAAAGGTTACGAGGACGCTCACCAAAACGATGGCTAGATCAAATAAGCGACCTGAACGGTACAAATCTCCAAAACAACATTAAATCAGCGAAAGATCGTAACGCATGGAAAGACATTACGAAAAATCTCAACTAATTGAAGAAATCCTCATATATTCACGCACAAATCACGACTCTTCACTTCTGAAGATTAACGACAAGAGAGAGAGCCAAAGGAATTTAAATATTTTCCATAGATAGCACAGCATTCATCTTGCGCCCTACAAAACCCACTGAAAACACTGGGCCAGCACACATGGCCCGGGGATTTTAAAACCAGACCGACAGGCGGACATGCTTAACATGTAGCATCTATTAATAAAAATCCAACGATTGGTAATACTCGACATATGTCATATAGTGCGACGGTCTATAGGTTTCACTCTTAAATCTGCAGTCTCCGCTTTGCAAGACTTCCGTCTCGAAAACGAGTTAAAAAAAATTAATGAAAATAATAATCACCAGGGTTTGGGAAAGCTAGATAAATTGTTCGAAATTCTGAAAAATATAGGCTGGAGATAACCTCTATTGAAATAAAACAGCAACTATTAAGATCAACGAAGAGGCAACAGAACAAATCAAAATCTCAAGGGGAGTCCGTCAAGGATGTGTATTGTTTCCAATCTTGTTTAATATACACTGTGCACCCCCCCCCCCCCCCCCCCCAACTAACTTTTGAACGACTTGATATTTTTCTACAAAATTTGGTGATATTAGGAGAAGAACAAGGACGGAAGATGTGGTTAAATGGTGCAAAAAAATGATATGAAACTGGGCAGGTCGTGTGGGAAGGATGATGGCAGGTAGAGGGACCAGATGGACACCAAGAGATGGAGAAAAGAGGAAGGGACGCCCACGAAGGAAATGGGCAGAAGAAATCTAACAAAAGGTAGGAAAACAATGGTGGGAAAAAACAAGGGGTAACAAGAAATGAAAAGAAGAGGGGGAAGCCTTTGCTCAACAATGGAATTAAATAGGCTAATATTAAATTAAAAATAAATAAATAAATGAAAGCGTCTCGCTGGAAACATAACAAAGTTCAATAAACGCAAATCTATGTAGATACATTAAAGACATATTATTCGTTCTCGTAATGCTTTATACGTGCGTTTTTTCTGTGATATCTGATATACCTATACATCTTGATAGTAATGCACTAACATTAATAATCCATTTTCTTTGCCCCTTAATCACTTTTTCATTATTTTAAAGTGCAACTTGGCAATACAAACATAGTTGATTCTTTCCGGTAACTGTACTATTACTACAAATCAATGTTTTTATTTGAAGTGTTTCCGGTCTAATTAATAACAAATGCATTTTTTTTTTGAAACACAAACTTGAATATCTAATTAAGTTCGAGTTCTTGTATTGTTAGGCCAACTAACCTGTAACTGCAAGTTTCACATTAAAGTAAATATTCAAGAAATAAAGTTATTTATTAATTGTGCTAAATTTCCTATTTAAATTATAAAAACGCGATTAAACTTTATATTTCAGATTGTCCACCACAAAAGCAATCGCGTAAAATATGTTTTTGAGATTTAGATATTAAAATTAAGATGCACATAAATTTTGCACTACTTAGTACAAGCTTCCACAATTCCTTCCAGTTGAATAATGTAATCAAAACAGCATGCTCTTGCATAATATCTTGTAGTAAATGCAATTGGAACGATGAAGGGGTTGCGTGAATGCCGCAGAATAAGATACCTAACGTAGTTACCATGTCGTAAATGAGGCCGTGCGCTAGGGGAGTTTTTAGAAGGGTTTGCTCTACTGCAACGCCTGTTTATATAAGTTGTTGGTGGATTCATGATAAGTTGTCTGTGATTACTTGCTGATGTAATTTCTCCTAGAATGGAGCAGAGAGGATGAAGTGCAGTGCCGGTATACGTTTGACAAATCATTAACTTGAAGTTCCGCTTCCGTTAATGTGCTAGTATATTACAGAGGTGGCATTTTAGAAAAAATTGTATCCAATTCCACATAATTTATTTATATTCCGATCCGATCCAATAACCGATTACTTATTACATATCCTGTTCAAAAAAATCCGATATTAGTTTAAAAACCGAAATCAAACTGGCATCCGATTCGATCTAACATTGAACTCGATACTAAATCCGTTACTGAATTTGATCTGACCCTTTATTGAATTCGTAACGATATTCAATCCGAATCGAAGATGTATCCGATCCAGTCCGATGCCACTTCTATATTCTAGTATTCTACTTGATTTCGTGCTCGACCTGAATTCTCAAATTCTGCATAATACACGCGGGCACAGGCTGTATCACTGAACATAGTAACGTAAGCTATATTCGCATTAAATTAATATGTGTGCTGTTTAATAAGCTTGAATTAATTAATCAAGCGGAAATACAGCCCTAGCTGAACTCGGCTTTTAATTAAGGACTTTTATTACTATTATCATTACATTATTGCTGTCGACTTTTTGCGAGTACCTTCCTTGGTGACCCCAGGGATGGGTCGTTACCTACATTCAGGTCCTGGTCACTCCCTCGGAAGCTTCAGAACTTTCTGCAGGGTTAACGCAACTTCGGTGTTGAACGCACATCATAAACGGGCAACCCTACAAAGAAGTGTGGTCACACGGTCGCGTCCTCAACTTTCTTCTACTTCTTCTTCTTGGTGGTTTCTCCTACCGGAAATTAGTGTCCATCAATACTATATCCACTTTGAAATTACTGCTCGGAACAACGTACTCGTACTTTTGCCATACCACTGACGTAGGTTTTTAAGCCAGAATGTCCGTCTTCTACTAACAATTCTCTTACCATTGATTTTGCCTTCAATAATTAACTGTGGAAACTGTCCATATGGAAAAAGGAATAAAACAAGGCAACAGCCTAAACCCCTATTGTTCGTAATATACATGAACAATATGCATAAACTATGCAAAAGAGAAACAAGAAGTATGGTATTGAGATATCACAACCTGAGTCCAGTGAAGCCAGAAGATCTGCTATATGCGGATGATATATACTGCTAATAGGAAGAAATCCGGAACAACTACAGAGGAACATCAACATATGGAAGAAACACCTAGAAGAAAAGGGGATGGAATTAAATTAACAAAAAAGCAAAGTCATGTGCATCTCAAAAACAGCAGCTAATAGAGCGTAGATACAAATAAATCAGAAAATAATGGAGAATGTGGTTACATACGAATACCTCGGAACCATAATCAGTAAAGATGGGAGAATAAGTCAAGAAATAAACCTATACAAAACGATCTATACACCCACCCTGCTATACGCATCTGAAACTTGGACAATGCTGGACAAAGACAGATCAAGTGTAACAGCTGCAAAAATAAAATACTTAAGACGAGTGATAGGTAAAACAAGACGGGATAGGGTTAGAAACAGAAGTGTAAGAGAAAAATTAGAACTAAGACCGATAGTAGAAGAGACCACAAACAACTACAATGGTATGGATATCTGAACCGAATGAACGACTCCCGATACCCAAAGAAAATATTTGAGACGAGAAACGATGGAAAGGAACAAAAGGAAGGCCAAAGAAGGGATGGGAAGATAACATCAAAAAAATAGCAGAAAAAAGAGGAGAAACCATAGACCAAATCAGAATACTCTCCAGGAACAGAAGAGAATATAGGAAGTGGCTCAATACCCCGACACCATAAGGGTATAACGGTAGAAGAGGAAGTAAAGTAAAGTAATTAATATTTTTGATTTCGCATGACGAAAATTACTCCAATTTTCTTTTCTTGGTAGTATTTATAACTTCTAAGTCCTTGTTTATTCTTTGTAGTACCGTCTCGTTTCTTACTCTATCAACCCATGAAATCTTAGCAGTCGTCTGTAGATCCCCGTTTAGAAAGCTTGAATTTTATCAGTTGTTGTCTGGTCAACGTCCATGCTTTGGCTCCATACAAAAGATCAGGTAATACGTAACAAAGTACGATACGCATGCGTAATTCTAGGCCAAGACCCCACCAGCTAATAAGCTTTTTCATTTTTTCAAAAAATGTTCTTGCCTGTTCTATTTTACATTTGATGTCAACGCTATGGCCACATTTGCCGTTTCAGGTGCAACCCAGATATTTATTTTACTTTACTTGCTCAAGTTGATTGCCTTCAATAGCAAAATTAGTTTGAATATTTTGGTTTCTACTGATTACCATAATTTTAGTTTTTTTTAGTTAATATTTAATCCAAAAATTTTACTTTTCTGATGTACATGATCAACTAAAACTTGTAACCTTTTTTCGCTTTCGGCCATTGATACCGAATCGTTCGCATAACGTAAAATGTTTATTTATCATTATCAGTATGCCATTTACGTTTATACCTGCCTGTTAGGCCAAAAGTAAATTCGAAAGTTTTAAGATTTGGCGTTGGTATGAATTTACTGTTAAACGTGTAATAACTCCTGAAAAAGTGAGGGTGGGGAAAAGCCGTCAAAAAAAGGAACGTGTGCACTATTACCTTTTTCTTTGCGTATATTGTGTAAATTATCGATTTTATCAAAAAAGGGTTACAACAAAAATGAAAGACTATTAAATTTTCTACAGAAAAAGTTTTATTTATTTTTTCTGTTAGTTTTATAGTTACTTAGTAAATGGGCGGTCGCTGTTACGTAGTTTAGTTAATGCCTCCAAAAATCTTTTTTTACGGTCACTGCCCTAACGAGTTACGAGAGGTAGGAAGAAACATCATCGTCCTCTGTTATTGACACACTATACTTACCATTGGTAGCTACTAAGGCAGTTTGCAGAAAAGAGCTCCCGAAGAAAATGATTTTTATGTGAACGACAGCATAGAGATTGTGATTGCCAAATAAACGACTCCAAAGTGTTTTAAAACTACTATGTGCATATTCTTTGTTTTATCGTTTCCCTGCAAAATTCATAGTAGGGCAGACGGAAATACGGGCGTAAAGGGTTTTGCTGCCTAGGTTGTTGAAAAGTCGAGTCCGCGGTGCGGCAAAACATATTTTGACACTGCTATTTTCAAAACAATGTTGTTTGTCTAAGCGGTTTACCCAAGGTTACGGTTACGTAGAGGTATTTATAAAAATGCTCACTAATAAATTAGTTCTATTCAATTGCGCATGCGTAGAAATGAGTTTTTACCTTGAACTGAGCAACGACGCTTAGAACCAAGGTGGAATGACACTGTACTTCCAACGATTCTACAGTCTACAATAATTGATCCCGGCATGTTAAGTTAAAATAATAGTGACAAACGAGAAATGCTTCACTCGTGAGGAGACAATATTTCAAGTGATGGTGTCGTGGAAGTGGAGGAACAAACAATAGCATTGTTTTAAAAATAGCAGTGTAAAAAAATTCACAGCGCCGAGATTCGACTTCACAGGCAACTTGGCAGAAAAACGCAGTACATTCGCATTTCCGCTTGTGTTACCATACATTTTGTAGGAAAACCCTAAGACGTATAATTTTAACGCGTTGGAGTCCTTTGATTGGCTATCACAATTCCCATTCTGTTGTTAGCGTGGAAGTGAATTTCATCCGATTCTGGTGCCCCCTCTTCTCTTCCAGCTGCCTTAATAGGTATAATGCGTATATAATTATTGGTATAGGTTTAGTGGGTCTATAACGGAAGACTAGATGCAGTGGCGGATTACCGCACAGGCGCATGAGGCGCGTGCCTGCGGCCTCAGCAAAGCGGGGGCCTCACAATCGTTGGGTGCCCTATCCTCAAAAACCAAAATTAAATTTCTTTACCTGAGAATCTGATTTTTTCTTTTAAATGGGAATGTGATTTTTTTTTCTAGTATCTGAGAATATTTTTTTATTTCCGTATCTTATTTTTATGTGTTTATGTTTTTAATGATTCCAAAATTAAACAACGTTATGATTTTCTGCATTGTTCATTTTAGTGAACCATCCCATTCTTAGTAGGGTCAGTAGGGGGCCCTCCAGATCAGGTTGCGCCTGGGGCCCCACAAAATCAAGATCCGCCACTGACTATATGATATTTCTTCCTACCTCTTGCAATTCGTTAGGGCAGTGTCCATAAAGCAAGTTTTCCATTTTTGTTATGACCCTTTTATTGATTAAATTAATAATTTACAACATATGCGCAAAGCACCGTAATAGTGCACACTGTTTTCAAGATGGCGGCTTTTCCTTACCTTGAATTTGTCAGGACATTTCACACGTTCAGTAATAAACCCATACAAACGTCTTTGCCAAATTTCAAAACTTTCAGAATGTTTTCTTTTTATATTTGCTAATTTGACTGGCCTATGTATGTTTTCCAAGGCTTCGCTGAAAATTGCGCCAAAATACATACACTGTGTCCATAAAGTAACCCCCCCCCCCCCCCCAAACTAACTTTTGAACGACTTGATATTTTTCTACATAACTTGGTGTGCTGTAATGAATGGGAAATTAAATACTATTTTTCAGACCATATTAAAATTTTGTATCATCCAAAAGGTCCCACGTCCCGAGACAGTAGGTCCCTTTATCTTGTCTTCTTTTTCTAGTCTGAAATGTTCGCCTTCTCTTTACATTCTGATCTTTGCTTTCCCTTTCTTGAAAATTTCCTCAATGATCTTGGTGTAGTAAATGAGTATCTGTATATAAAATACTTATTTATTTATTTTAACCTTATACGTATTTCGGCATGTTTACATGCCATTGTCAAAGGTTATATGAAAAAGTAAACAGTTAGTGTTGTTATAGCAATAGAACTTGGTGACTTGATCTCGGTAAGCGTCTGCAAACGACTTGATTTTTTATTCCAAAATATCCAATAGAGAAGAATTTAAGAGATCAATTTGCTCATTCATTAACGGTACAGTTTTTAAATGTTTATGAATTTCAAAACCTTCTAGTATATCTAATTTACATTTATCATCACAAAAGTGTAAACATTTTATAGTGTTATTAAATTCCATTGAATGATTGTGTTCTAATAAGTGTTTAGCGTAATTGGATTTATGTGGGTGTTTGTATTTGTAACAAAGTACGTGTTCTTTATACCTAATATCAAAATTTCTAATTGTCTGGCCTATATAAAACAATTAGAAATTTTGATATCGTATAAAATTTTTTAAAATTTTATATATTTGAATGAATATTTTGAAAAACTTAAAATTTTTGAAAATTTTTTAAATTTTTGCAGCTTGATTATTTTGGAAAACAGAAAATTTTGAGAAATGTTTTAAACATTTTATTTTGATAATTGGTAAAAAATTTTAAATTATTTGAAATGTTTTGAAAATTTTGAGACAATTTTTTTAAATTTGCTTGTTTTTAGTATTTGATAATTGTAAATAATCTGACATCTATTTTTCGAGCACTGCTATTTTGACATAGAGCAGCCCACCCTTACGCCTTTTTTTTGGCAGATTAACCTCATTTTCTTTCGGCGCGGCGTCATCCTGTTGCAATTAGTAATCTTTAGGCCATATTTGGTCATTGAAGCGTCTGGACTGTAAAGTGTATACAGACAGACAGACAGACAGACACGCGCACGTACACGTGCAATACATATAAGTATGTTAACAAAATGGTAATAAAATAATAATTTGTAGATTTACTAAAAGGTGTAATTCTTAATTTGATAGTTAGAAAATTGATAATAAATCTGCATTTGACGTGCCCCCATAACTTAAACTTGACCCTTTCTTGGCCACATTCAAAATTTTCGAGTGCCACCACTGTCGCGCTTAATTATTTGCTTAAAATTTCCTCGCGGAATCATTTAAGGTCATGTTTCAAAACTTTTGAAACTTACTAAAAGTCATTTTCATGCTAATTTAACTTGCGGGGTGAATTATGTAACCATTTAGTGCAATTCATGTGAGGTTGTACTTAACACAGAAGCTGAAAATGCCCGAAGCAACCGTTCTTGGTGCTTGTAAAGTTTAACGTTTACATTGTTTGCAAAGTTATTGTACAAGCAACTGATCAGCAAAGCACTCATGAGGCATTCGCTGCAGAAACAAAACAACTTAAGTGCACAAATGCATTTACAGCTTTCTAGTTAGATATTCCCGCATTGTTGTGTGATGTTGATGAAAAACACCTACCCTGACTAGCCCCTATGTTAAACAGAAGCCCAGCGGATTTTCCGCATCAATCAGGAATCCTCTTACCACTACTGATTTCGACGGACATTGATAAGCGGACAACTGGCATCGATTCAGATCATATCTAAAGGGCCTATTTCCTGCTGGAAACAGGAAAATAGCAGGAAATTTCGTTGATGTGGGTCACGTTTTATTGCCTACTCATTATTATCTTCATCGTTGTTTTACCAAGTGCAATTACAGTTCGGAATGAAATGCCACATATTACAATTTGTTTGATTTTATTTGCAAATCAAATAATAGCACAATCGCAATTGTATGGATTGATGTTTGACGCTAAAAGTATTATTTTGTGTGAGGTTATATGGGTATTTCACAGAAGACGGCCCACGACATTTGAGCGATGTTATTAATTACTCAGCATTTTAGGGTGGGTTGTTTACAGAATTTTATCACGTTATGTGGGCAACCCAGTGATGCAGAGTACAATTACTAGATAAGTAATTCTGTATTTTTTTAAATTATTTTATATCTTCTATTATGTTGCTCTTCATCCTCTTCATCTCTTCAGATGAAGACATTATGGGACGTTTTGGGTATGAAACCAGAAACGATAGAGGAAGAATGCTAATTAACTTTGCGATAGAACATAAGATGTACATAACAAATACCTTCTTCAAAACAAGAATGGAAAGACATGGAAATCCCCAAACGGACATTTTATAAAAACGAAATAGATTTCATATTATCCAAAGATAGAAAACTCATTACAAAAACGGGGATAGTAAGGCAGTTTGAATATAAAAGTGATCATAGAATGGTGAGATCGACTATGTCAATAAGTAAGGAAAAAGACGCTATAGAAAGAATGAACAAGATCAAGAAAAAAATGGAAGGGGAAAGTTACAGAGACGAGAAAGGTTCAGCAACGAGTTGAAGGAAAAAATTGCTTACCCACAGAATAACCTAAAAAAGAAGACAAATATACAGGAATTATGTAATGTTTAAACTGTTTCCCCTTTTTTAAATTTACAAAATTTCATAAAACTTCAATAATCCAAAAAAGATGTTTAACAAGTTTTCTAAAATTTCATCACTAAACTAACTAAACATTTAAAAAGTTTCAAAATTATTAAATTTTCTAAAAGTTGACCAAATTTTTGAAAAATTTTATATCAACATTTTCTAAATTTTAAAACGTTTTGAACTCGAATTTTTACAATTTTTCGCAATTTTCCAAAAATTGTGACAAGAAGAATTTTTAAATTTTTAAAAAACATTTGGTACAAAATACATCTGAAATGTTTATTAAATTTAAAAAAAACACAAGAAGCGCATTGCGATCGTTTTCAGATTTTCGAAATTAATTTTATTTTATCGTATACCACCCACAAAAGGCTCTCAAACAAGTTGTAGCTGATGCCGGTCAGACGAATACTTTTTGAGTAAGTGGGCGTTAAATTCGAGATTTTCATAAAGTTGTACCAGCCACCATTTTGAAGCTAGAGAGTTCGGTAAAAACGTTTTCGATTTGCCTTGAGCACTTCTCTCATTTCACTATATGTTAGATTGTTTTTTAAGAAAACAATTTATGAGGCAATCCTACGACGTCGCATATCGTACAAGAACAATAAAAACGGCTATCGGACTAAAAATCGATATAAATGGTTTATTTAAAGAGTTATCAAAAATATGCAAAGAATAAAAAACATTTTTTTTATTAGAGCTAAATGATAAGCGTAGTTAAAATCACGTAACTGCCGGGAAACGCCTTGTTGTTATAAAAAAGTATCATTTATTCCTTAATTTTTAGAATAGTTGTAAATTCTTGCTGATCCTTATAATGTAGTTAAAATAATCTATCGAACTAATAAAAGTATATAACGATGGGCATTTGCGTTTTTGAATAAATAATAATTAATAAATTTCTAATTTTTCAAAATTCCCTGGAAGGCGTCAGAGTACGATTAACAAAAAGTAAATTTGTAGTTCACTGCAAACTCTATCGGCCCAGGAAGTTTAAAAGAATCGCGTGGACAGTTTTTGAAAAATATTTATTTGAAAATTTTTAAAATTTTAAATAAGCAATCTTTTAATTAATTAATTTTACTTTATCGTATACTGCCCACGAAGGTCTTTTAAACAAATTATAGCTGATCCCGATCAGACAACTACTTTTTAAGTACATGGGTGTTAAAGTCGAGATTTTCAAAAAGTTGTAGAAGCCGCTATTTTGAAGCTACAGAGTTCTGTAAAAAGGTTTTCGATTTGCCCTAAGTTTTCCTATCAAATTCCGTTCTCTAATTTCTATAATTTAGTTTTAGAAAACAACGCTACCACAAAACATGTCTAACTTCTGTTTCGGCTTTCGGATGTTTTTGCAAAGCTTAACTAGAACTTCAATTGTCGATATATCTCTTGATTTAAAATTTCATCAAAATCTGTCCAGTACTTTCGCCGTTAGAGGTGTCACACTCCCAACCACACACATACCCACACACAGACAGTTTTAAAAACCACTTTTTTGGGTTCTTTGAGCCCCAAAACGTGCATTTTCGTTAAAAATCTAGATTTCGAAAATTTGCATGAATCAATACTGTGAAAAATAAGTGATCAGGATGTAATTCATTTCGATTCACCAATTTGGTTCACGACATGATGTGTTGTCGTTCCAAAAAAATATGAGTACGCCTCTGCTTTTTGGGTTATTTTTATCGATTAAGTGAGTGTATTCATTTGTTTGGTCAAAATTACGTATAAACCCGTAATATGGCATTTTTACCACGACAATACGTAGATATTTTAAAAAATGTCCGCCGCTTTGGATCTTAAGGGCTAAATAACAAAGTACGGCGGCGGGTCAAGTTCGTTTAAATGTGTTTTTTACAACTGTGCTAAATGGCTTGCTTCTATCATTAAAAGCGGTTTTATTCTGCGTACCTGTTCCATTATATCATATTTTTTATTTTATTATGTTATCATTATCATAATTTCAACATTCTGTTCGACGCAGGTGTTCCGTTGTTGCATCAAAGAAAATTTGTTTCGTATTTATACGAAACAATTATTTACGTATCACAGCATCAAATAGTATAATAGTTTTACTAACATAATTTATATCCTAGAATTCGCAGTCTGTGATGCAAATTATCTCGTCACATTACGATTTCCTGCATTTCCCCAGACACACGTTTTGCATGAGGTAAATGCACCCGCACGCCCTGTACGGAACAACGAAAGCAAGTACTCCAGACATACCGGAATAATGTAATCAAGTCTATTTACATCAAAAATAGATTGTTTTCTTCAAGGCGAAGCAGAGCGCATTTCAGTTATTTCGTTGCCGCTCCAAATTGACTTCTATCTTTTTCACACGAACAGATGTCAAACAATTTTAAACTTGAGTAAGGTGCAGTTGAAAATTCGATGACAGTAACGATTATTGACGGGGAAAACGGAAATGATATTTTGTAAGTTACAAAATACTTCAGCAACGGACATCTCCGACATTACAGTTTGCAAAATGGTTCACGTACGAACAAAACTTCCTAAAACACGTAAAGTTAAATGGTTGTTTTATGTTTACTATATACAAGGGATGAATTTTGCATTTGCATTTTGCCTAAGAGCTTCTAAAAGCTTGCACAAATAAGTTGCTTGAAATGCATCACAAATTTTCAAAATTTCACAGCTATACAGAGTGCCCATTTTAAAACTCCGAGCCTAATTTTTTTTAAATAGGCAACACACAATACAAGTCACTGCCGACTATTATTTTAAAACAAAACATTTCTATAATTAAGATCAGGGCAATCATGTTTGCATTACCTTGACAGTTTACTAATCAAATTCGTTAAGCCACATTACTTGAACGGTGCCAAACAAAGATTATCGATCACTAATCTTTGGTGCAAAATGTATTCCAACGCTGACAAAGTGGACATGCTTCTAATTCTGAGTGAATGTCGAAAAAATGCGAGTGCTGCCAGTACTTTGTATGCGCAACGCTTTCCAGGTAGACGAATTCCAACAGACAAATCATTTAGAATGCTTCTTCTGAATTTACAAGAGTATGGGCAATTTTCAAAACCAAAAGTAAGGGCACGGCAAGTTACGGTTGAACATAACGAAGTAGCTTAAGTAACTTAAACATTAGCAAAGGTTCTTATTTCAATATTCTTAAGGCGAACAAATTTCACCTCGTTTATACCATACACCATCTTGAAGATAGGGATTATGACCATCGTGTTCAGTATTGTCAACTTCTTAGTCGGCAATTAAACGGCAATGCAGAATTTCTAAGTATGGTATTATTCTGTGATGAAGCGAGGTTTTCAAACAACGGCATGGTTAATCGACATAACTGCCACTATTACGCCCAAGACAATCCCCGCTGGATCAGGATAACTCATTTTCAGAGAATTTTTTCTCTTAATGTGTGGTGCGGTATTATTGGCGATTTTGTAATAGGTCCACATTTCTTTAATGGAAATTTAGATGGTGAAATGTATTTAAATTTCTTAATTAATGAACTACCGGCTCTTCTCCAAACAGTTCCACAAAATGTACGGAATAGCATGTGGTTTTTAAATGATGGTGCACCTCCGCATTTTCATAGGGATGTGAGAAATTATCTTAACCAAGGGACGCGTAATTGTACGAGGTGCATTGCATCCTTGGCCTGCCCGTAGTCCCGATTTGACTCCGCTAGACTTCTTTTTGTGGGGCAAAGTAAAAAATGATGTCTATAAAGTGCCCATTCGAAATGAAGAACATCTACGCGAAAGGATAATTCAATGTTGTCGCTCTATCACACCGGAAATGTTAGCTCGTGTTAGAGGTTCGATGCGTAGAAGAATTATACTCTGCGAAAACGAAGGGGGAAGGCAATTTGAACACCTGATTTGTTAGTTTTTGTACTATGTTCCTATTAAATTATTGTAGTTATTGTTGTCCAATATTAAATTTGAGTTATTAAAGTAACCTTAAATTTGTATTTAATCATTAGTAGATACATGTACTGTAAAACAACTCTGACTCAATTTTAAAAAAAATGGTAGAAATGCATAGGGGTTGCATTGTGTGTTGCCTATTTAAAAAAATTTAGGCTTGGAGTTTTAAAATGGGTATTAAGTTTTACGATTTTACGCTCTCCAATTTATTTGTTATTTATACATATTCCCAGCAGGCTATGAAGCACGTTTAAGTGCAGACACAAAGTGAAAATTGTTGTAAGTTCAAGGAATAATAAGTTTTTAAAAACTGTAAGTAATATTGAAAAACGATCACCGAATTTATGTAAAATTACTATCACTAACAAGTGATTGGGTTTCCATTTTCTTTGCTACAATGCCTGATATGCAAATTATTACTATTTTACTGGAAACAGGCAACTAATATGCCCGCCAAGGAATAAATAGGTAACTAATGAGAGTGCGAAAAAGAAGAGAGATAATGGACTGGCCAGGTGAGAATACACGTATCCATGCATACTTTTGAATTTAATTTAAAAAACTCACACAAACATGGATAGTTACATCTCCACTTAGCCCGCCCTTTATCTCCCTTCCTTGTCGCTCTCATTAGTTTTCCGTAAAGTAGTGGCAAGCTGCGTAATACATGTTATTGATTTCTGTTAATAAATATAGAATGTAAAACTTTTGGATATTTAATAATTATGCCCAAGATAAAATTATAAATTATTTAACATATCCTTTCGTCTCTAGTTTTAGTGCCAGCAGATCTGTCTGACGAACGGATTATTAAATAATAAAATGTAGTATTTCTTTGTTTGAAATATTATTTAACGTGTTACAATTATAACTACTTTTGTAAATACGATGAAAAAACAAAAATAAACATTGTCATTTTTTTAAGGGAGATTTTTTTTCAAAAAGAATGGGTTGCAACATTTTTGGTAATAATAGTTATTTACGTAATGCAGATAATTTTTATTTAAAAAAAATTATGAGCGGTGGGGGGGGGGGGTAACTGTAGAATGGTAGGGTGCTAGGAAGCTTGCGCTGATATGCGTGGAATACGAAGTTAAGTTGCTTCTCGGAGCGCGTCTATATGCACAAGCACATATATAGCACCCCTATCCCTCCCTTTTTTTGTAAAAGTAATCTCGCTGCTTTGCGGTTTGTCTTAGTGGGAGTACCAAAGTTGTATATCTAAATTCACCCAATGACAATAGGAACAACTTTCAACTGCGAAAACATCACTGAGAGGTTTCCTTTTGGTCGTTTGCCTGAACAGTTTAATTGAGTGACTGCAAAAATACAGCTATCAGCCAAATGTCTATAGGACGTGAAAAATCAATTTTGATTTTAACGGATAAACGTTGGTAGCAACTAGAAAACACAAAAATCATAAAATCTGGCAACTGATTTAAAAAATAGGGGGGGGGGGGCTCTACTTCAATATAGATGTACTCGGAAAACAACTTGAGATTATTCTACACACGTCAAATTGAGCGATCTGCGACAACGCGATTTCCCGATCACTCTCCACCATTAATTTTTTTGTTTTTTCAAATAATTATATTATGAATTTCGGCTTCAAAATCGGTATGAACATGTTAAATGACAGTAAGAACAATTTTCCGTAAAGAAAACACCACTAGGTGGTTGCATTTCTGTTGTTTACCTGACCAGATTAATTGAGTAATCGCTAAAAAACGACTATCGCCAAATTATGAAATCGATTTTAAGATTTTAACCATAGTTGCAACTGGAAGACACGAAATATCATAAAAACATTCGACTGTGCCTACTTGAAAATAGGTACGCTCGTGGTAGGTGGAGGTGTGTATACTTCAAAATAGATGCGCTCGGAAAAGAACTTTAGATTCGTATTCTACACATGTCAAATGGCCGAACTGCGCAAGCCCGATCTTCCTACCACCCCAGTGTCCCTCACAACAAATAAAAAATGTACGAATTTCGGCTTTAAACTCGACTTGAACATGTTAAATGACAATAGGAACAATCTTCCATTGAGAAAGCACCTCTTAGAGGTTTTCTTTTGGTAGTTTACCTGAACAGCTTAATTGGATAATCACAAGAAAAAACGGTCACTAAATTATGAAATCGATTTTAGATTTTAACGAAAAAATATCGTTTACAATTAACAAATACAAAAAACAAAAGAATTTTCAAATTTAAAAAAAAATTGCTTTAGGTAAATTTTAAAAAAATTTTTAATATTTTGAATATTTCTCAAAATTTTCAAGAATTCAAACTATTCTAAAATTTTAAAATTTAATTATCAAAACTGCAAAATTTTTAAAAGTTTTTAATTTTAAAATATCCAAAACACTTAAAAATTAAAAAATAAATGAATTTCAATACAATTTTTA
This sequence comes from Ctenicera cuprea, assembly GCA_958336395.1. Classification (NCBI taxonomy): domain Eukaryota; kingdom Metazoa; phylum Arthropoda; class Insecta; order Coleoptera; family Elateridae; genus Ctenicera; species Ctenicera cuprea. The sequence goes on from OY284494.1 coordinate 18,959,047, forward strand.
ATTACATCTTAGAAATTTTCCATACTTTTCAATATGTCTAAAAATTTTTAAATTTTCGAATATTTCCGAAACCCAAAATATTTTACATTTTCATAAGTTTTCATAATTTCTAAATATCTTCAAAATTTCAAAATTTTTGTAATTTTCAACAGTTTTCAATATTTTCAATTTTTAATTTGTAAAACAATTTTATAGTAATCAAACTTTTCAAAGCATTACAAAAAAGGAACATTTTTTAATTTTTTTTCTGTGACGGGAAAAAAGTTCAACATTTTGTCTCTCTTGACAGGTACTAAAGTATCACTTTTTATGAAATTGCTTTTTTCCTTTTACCCGTTCCCGCTACAACAGCTTACTAGTTTAAATTCCACGTTGACCAATTTTCCGACTTTATTATATATGTTTTTCAATATATTACATTTTTTCCCGTCACAGAAAAAAATAGTGTATTATACACAGGAAAAAGTAAGATTTTAGCTCTCGGTGTGACAAACAGACACCTCGAGCTAAAATCTATTACTTTTTTCCCTTGTATAATAAATATCTATTAAAATACATTTGGTAGAAAATATATTCGAAATTTTTTTTGAGATTTTTAAAAATATTCCAAATTTCCATATAATTGCCAAATTTTGGAAATTCTTTTTTAAATTTTCATTAACTTCCATAAATGTGAGGACGGTCTCGTGGCGGTTGCCCAACAGCCTATTACCTATGTCCTACAGAACGATTTTATTCTGAAATGAATGAATTAAAAAAATCAAATTAAAATTATGAAAACGTGTTGCGTAACAACGAGTGTTAGTTTTGCTTACAAAACAAATATGAAATAACGAATAATAAATTTTTTAGTGTACTTCACTAATCTTAGAAGTGGCGTCTCATAACACATATCAGATTGAGATACAGTGGTGCGTAGAATCGAATTTCGTACGTTACTTGACAATGGCGAGGAATGCGAGTAGAATTTCTTATAGTTATTTAGATACTACTGGGAGGGATACGAGCGTCCCTCGGGACTTTAATTCAGGACCAAAACTCGGCTAGTCAATGTACTCCAGAGATTTCCTGCCTGAATTTTGCTACTCTGCACTCCATTTTTCGTTGGTTTTCCTTGTAACACTATAGTGGAAAGTGGTCATTTGATAAGGAAAAGCGTTCAATACGATAATGCATTTGCAGCAAATTATTCTCACGAAAGAAACAAAAAACTGATTTGATTGTAATTAGTTTTTTTAATAAGTATCTGTATATAAAATACTTGAAAAATATTTATTTATTTTAACTTTATACGTATTTCGACATGTTTACATGCCATTGTCAGAGATTATATTAGGAAGTAAACAGTTAGTGTTGTTATAGCAATAGAACTTGGTGACTTGATCTCGGTAATCGTCTGCGGATGACTTGATTTCTTATTCCAAAATGTCCAATAGAGGAGAATTTAAGAGATCAATTTGCTCATTCATTAACGATAGAGTTTTTAAATGTTTGTGAATTTCAAAAGCTTCTAGTATGTCTAATTTACCTTTTTCATCACAAAAGTGTAAACATTTTATGGTGTTATTAGATGTCATTAAATGATTGCGTTCTAGTAAGTGTTTAACGTAATTGGATTTATGTGAGTGTTTGTAGTTGTAACAACGTACGTGTTCTTTATACCTAATATCAAAATTTCTAATTGTCTGGCCTATATGAACCGAATGACAATGCGAACAAGTTAGTTTTTTTTCGATTTAGTAGAGGGGAAAAATTAAACTGAAGTTTTAAATTATTGTTCATACCGGGAGATCGAGAAAGGTTGTCCGAAAAAAACTACTTTCTACAGAGAGTATATCAATCTTTACATCCTCCACCTGTCATGGTGCTGTCGTGTATGAAATGAAGTTAGCAATTTCTGGTAGATTCAAAAGAGGAAAATAATTATGAAAATAAGAAGTTATTTGCAATCAGTTTTAATTACGGTTAATAATGGAATTAATTAGAACATTATTTGTTTTATTAACTAATTAGAATATTAAATTTTACAAAAATAAATTAACAAAATTAGTAATTAGTAATTACAGTTCATGTTCGAAATGAGCCCCATTATTGTTGATACAGCACCCTACTCTTCTTTTCATGCTGTTAAAAACATTTTGTAGCTATTGCACAGTTATATTTGCAGTAGCGGCACTAATAGCATCCTTCAGTTGCTCAAGTGTGTGCATGGGGGTCTGATATATCGTGTTCTTTAAATGCCCAAAAAGAAAATAATCCAGGGGTGTCAAATCGGGTGACCATGGGGGAAATGCAATGATGCGATCGTCATAAAATTGTTGTATATATTGATTTGTTCGAAGGACTGTATGTGCAGGTGCATTATCCTGCTGAAAATATCCCTGACGTAATTCATCATCGTGAAGCTGATTTATAAATGTGTTTAGAATTCCGACGTAGCGGTCAGCTGTTACGGTATCTTCAAAAAAAATGGGACCAATTATGCGTCTTCTGGAGATGGCAATCCACACGCCAATCTTTATCGGATGCAGTGGAGTTTGTAAAAATTCACCAGGGGCCTCTGCAGACCACATCCTGTAATTTTGTTTATTTACGTAACCGGTGAGATAGAACCAGGCTTCGTCTGAAAAGAAACTTGAATCCAGCATTTCATCGTTATTTAAATTTTGGTTAAACCAATTGCAGAACTGCACACGTTTTTCATAATCGGGACGAAGTAATTCTTGCTTTACTGAAATTTTATATGGGTGTAAATGCAGTTTTCGTCTTACTGCCTTTTGACACGTTCCATAGCTTAACCCTCCAATTACAAATTATAATAAATTTTATATGCAAAATTTATAGTTTACAAAATACACACTTGTTTGTTGCGCTAACTATCGTAATGGTTTTTTAGGGCTGCGTTCGATACGCGTCTGTATATCCTCTAATGTGTCCTGAGTTAAAAGGGTTGGCCTTCCAGGAGATTTTTGTGTATCTACACTACCCGTTGTTTGGAAACGATGTACGATGCGCTTTACATGCCTGCTTAGATTATCGTAATCAAAGTCGACGTCGGGGAAACGATTAACGAATTCATCTACACACAAATTTACTGAATATTTCCATTCACCATCATTTTCATTGCGTTGGCCATTGCGGAAATAAGATTCAATAATAAACTTGTTGTGTTAACGGAATACATAACCTTAAATTTACAAACAATTATTACTGTTTTCAATTAATTGGAAACACTGTACTTACTGTAAACTTCGTTTAACAATCCCTAATTAGTATTGAAAAATACTATTTGTATAATAATAACAGCGTCCAAGAAAATAAAGTGAAATTAAGAAACGTAAACACACGGAACAAGCATAAACAAACGACGGAACAAACGTATTGCGCAGTATGGCTAATATCACACTAGAAAGAAACATTGATAACTACTTAGAAGGTAGTTTCTTTTGGACAACCTTTCTCGATCTCCCGGTATACTACAATTAAGTTTGTTTATCTTTGTTCAGCTGTTATTAAAGTAGAAAAATTCATGAATTTAACTGCAAGTTTTCTTTAGGTTGCTAATTTGAATTTTATGACTACAGTTTTGCAATAAATAACTAGTCTTCTGGGAAAGCTCGTTTAAGAGTAAACTAATTTGTTATTAGTTTTCAGTAAACTTCAACTGAAAAAGCAAGAAAACTGCTCTAACCTCCAGGGCATCAGTTGTAAAGTGAGTATTTAAACAGAACTACGTACTTCACTATGAGCAAACCGCGAGCTTCCGGTTCAATGCAGCCAATAATCAAAGATGTTTCTAAAATTGTGAATTTAAAATTTATAGGGTCTACGATATAAATTGTTTTGACTGTTAAACAGACGCAATGTAATGTTAGGTAGTGCTAACTGAAATTCTTTTTCTTTGGTTTTATATGTCGTTGTAATTTAGTTTTTTCTAACTACAAAACCAAATGCCCAAATTTTAAAGTAAATAAAGTTGAACTAAGTACTCCATCAAATTTTTAAAGGGTTGACTATGAAAGGGTATATTCTACGGATAGTTTTGGTATCTAAAGGAATAATAAACGTCAAGAACGCCCTGTATATTATCTTATAATTGGTTAATAATTAAATTCACTTTTGAAAGATTACTCGTGGTTTATTAACAAGAATAAACAAAAAATTATATTTTAAAAATAAGCTTAGCCAGCGTTAAAGTAATAAAAAGAAAACAAACAAAACAAAGTTATTCACAACTAATTATACGAAAAGATAAAGAAAGTTTTAAACGAGAATTTAGTGAACGTGCTAAACGGATGTCAGCAAATATAGAAAAGTGAATTTTCCTTAAAAACCTGTTTATATTCAAGGTACACGAAGAATGAGTTGAAAAATATATCATTTTTTAAAATTACGAATACTTGATGCATAGCAATGAGTGTCGTAAATGAATGATTATCATATGAGCACAAAAAGCTGTCGGGAAACCGTCCAGAAACCTTCCTTACTTCGAAAATTCAAAAATTATTTTACAACTGCGGCCATTTTGAACATTTTAAAATTTTTAAATATCTTATTGAAAGTTTAGAAAATTATAGATTTTTGATTTTTAACAACTGTTTATATTTCGATAATTTCAAAAATGTTTTAAAAACTTATAAGTGATGAAAATGGATTAAAAATGGATTGAAAATCTTGAAACTTTTTGGATTTTTTTTGTAATTTTGAAAATTTGTAGTTTCTAGTTTTAAAAATTTTCAAAATTTAATAATCTCTAACGCGTTTTTAAAAAATTTTAAAAGGTGGAAATATTTAAACCACTTTCAAAATGTTTATACCAAATTATAAAACATCTTTTAAACTTCTAAAGTTTAAATCTCAAAAATGTTCCATAATTTTAACAATTTTTAATAATTTAATATTTATTAAACATTTTCAAAAATTTCATATCTCTAAATTTGAAAAAAGTTTTCAAATTTACAAAATTTTTAAAATTTCTAAAACGTCTTCAGTAATTCAATGAATGCGAGGAAGGTTCCGTGACGGTTTCCCGACAACTTATACGATACTTAATGCTATCACAAAGCGTTTCTGAATGGAATTGTCATTTACCATGTTTATACCGATTGTGAAGTCGAAATTCCTAAATTTTTGAAAACAAATTGTTGGGGTGGGTGTGACTGGTGAGGGTAGGAAAATCTCGCTTGCGCAGATCGGTTATTCAACTTGCGTAGAATATGAATTTAAGCTTCTTTTTCGAGCGTGTCTATATTGAAGTATAACACCACCCTTTGTTTTGGCCGCTACTTTGGGGCTCATCCTTTCTTTTAAACCTAAATTGCGTTTTTTGGGTAAAGGCGTCTGGGCTGTAAAGTCTATACAGGCACACACACAGATGCCATGGAGAAATCTGTTTTTTTTTCATATTTTCGGACCCAAAAACATGCATATCCGTCAAAATCTCAAGGGCCAAACTTTTTACAATTTCAGTAACACTCCTCTAGCTGTACTTCGTATTGCGAGGAAGGTGGAAAGCTCATCAGGTCTGGCTGCGGAAGTTTAATCGAGTGTAGTGACACTAATTTCAGAATAACGGCATTTACAGGCAATTTACAGAGCCTGGCCGTTTTTTTATGCTCATACAATATAATTTTTGAAACATAACATACACGAGTTATTTATTTTTTTAACTCGCAAGAGGTTCATTATTGGATTATTTTACAAAGGAAACTGTAAAATTAACTTCATTTGTAAAACTAACAAATAAATCAAATAAATGGTTGCAAACATTTATTCGCAATGATTTCATTTCTATGGCATGCCAATGCCTTGTTTTCTCAAACGATTTAAAAAAACACCAAGCGATTTTAAAACTTAGGTGATGTACCTAAATATTACAACGCACTTTTATTTAAAATCATAAAACTAGATCGTCGAAATTTTATGTTTTCTGATTCAAATTTCATTTTAACAAATCAAACGTGGTTGCCTCCAAGGAATTTGACTGAACAAACTGTCATTTTATTATGACGGTATGTCTCATCAAATTACTAGGAAACCAGTTTTCATGTGAAATGGAATTTTATGCGACAATATAAAGAGCTCTTGTGTAATTACTACAGATAAAAATTATGTATTTAACTAAAATATTCTGAAGTAAAATAAACGCGACTTAGCACGAGGAAAGTTATGCAGGAAGAGTAATTTATCCCAAAATTTTTCAGGTTCACTAGTTATTTCACCTATCAGAAATCAAATTGTCAACTTCATTGTATTATTACAACTTTTAAATAAAACACAGAGGTTAAACTTCTCTATCGGTTACTGAAACGGCTAATCCGAGGTAATATTGTTCGATATGTTATGAGTGGAATAATTTTATTTAAATGCGTAATAATATGCAGTATTTCGTTTAGATAACAAACAATTGCGCACTCTTGTATAAAAAAAGCTTGAACGTTCTTGTTTTAGGTGCACTAATAATTATAGTCCAGATTTCTAGTCTAGTATTTAGTCAGTATTTAATTTATGAGGCACTCAATTAAAAATAATTTCTGGCAAAATTTCTTTAAATATGTATATATACAGGGTGTTAATGAATTGTAGGGACAAACTTTTCGGGCTTGCAAAACACAACAAAGCAAACAACTTTTGTTGATAAATGTGTGGTCAAAAGTGTTTCCTTACAGGGATAGCTTCTCAAAGATTCTTTAAGAAGCGCCTAAATGTAGGCAACTCAATTTACTACGTACTATTTGTTTCCATAACGACGGAAATTAATACAGGATAAATAAAGCCCTCTTTTCCCACTTTTCAAATTTAAATTAAATTTAAAATAAATTAGTTAACAATATGTTTCGAAACTAAGCAATAGAAAAAACCAAAATTACAAAGCAAAAATCAACTATTTGAAAAATTTACAATTACTAATTCAAAAATTAACAAAATTATAGTAAATTATCAAAATGTCGCCCCTCAGCTTCTACACACGAAGCACATTTACGAAGTAAATTCCTGCGCACCGCTTTGTTATTGTTTGCTTTGTTGTGTTTTGCAAGCCCTAGAAGTTTATCGCTACAATTCATTAACACCCTGTATATATATAGTTGGCGCATATATTAGACTGTAGACGAATCATCTACGCGCTTATAATGGTAACATCTATATGTGGGACCTTATGTAGCATGTTGTTATTTATTTGGTAAACAGGAATTGATGCTTGTGTAATAGTAAAATAAATCAGGGTTCGTAAGCGTAGAATATGAATGGTCGAGTTTTAAAAGAACTTCACGAAACAATTTTATGAAACTACTAAAATATTGTTTTAATTGAAATGTAAAAGAGCAACCACAAATTGATGAAAATAGAACGTGTAAATTCATTAATACAACCACAAAGTTTTACGAAAGAAAACTTTGAAATATAAGGAACAGAAAACCACCGTTGAATAAAAAACTTAAGAATTGCAGTACAAAACAACAACTTTTTCTAAATTTTGATCCGAAAAATTATTTGTCTTTTGCAATACGTTTCACGTATAACTTAATGGATTTGAGTACGCCCATGGTTTTTGTTTACTTATTGAATTATAAAGAAATTTTTTACTCTTCTGCGACTAAAAGTCCGGTCAAAGTCCGGTCTTTGCTAATAATAAATTAAATTTAATTCCAAATTAGAATAATATTGTTTCTGCTTTTTTATTTACTTTTGAAAGTTAAAAGAAACTCGATTTTAATCGATCAAAAAAGTGTATTTCTGTTCTATGGTTATAATATTCGAGTGTGTGTTTCTCAAACTGCAATGTTGTTAAATATCTTATACGTCGACTTGCATATCTGCTTTTCTCTTGAAAAATGCAAGTCAGACTCATCTTATTTCAAAAGCTCATAAATTATGTAAATACCTTTTACAAGCAAACATTTATTCCGCAATACCCAGTCATATATATGTACATGATGTCTTCTTAAATTTTACACCGAAAATAATAATACCATGCTCTATACTCTTATGGAACAGCTACGGTGTGCCTAACTCGATTTGTTCCTGCTTCTAAGCGCGCTAGCGGTTCAGTTTCCTGTGTGCTGAAAATTTTATTCTGAGTCTACCGAAGCTTCTGCGGTAAAAGCTCACACTTTCGTATATCTTTTTGATGCTTTGACTTCGCTAGATAAGAAAATCAACTTACGAAAATATTGAACAGCGCACTAAATTGAAAGAGTTTTCAGGAAGAACAGCGATTTTTATTGTTAATACTAAATAAGTAAGTTGAACGAACACATGCAGTAAACGAGAGTTGTGTAATGTAATTAAGTTTATTACAATTTAATTAAAAACATAACGCATTACTTAACTGTAACAAATTACACGGCGCACACAATATAATAATTAAAATTTAATGGGCATTTCACCTTACAGGAAGTTGAATTCATGAATTTATAATGATAAAACGGTTAATTACTAAAACTAAAATTATAATTTTGTTATGTATGCTTCCACGTCTAGAAATCTATTAAAGTATATACATATATGACAATGCTACCATCCAGGTCAAAATTACAGAAGGCTCATGACAAACAAAATACCTGTGAAAAGGGGAGTACGACAGGGAGCCACCATCCCACCAAAACTTTTTACCCTCGCCATGGAAGTATCTTCAACAAATTAAATTGGTGTAAAAAGGCTATAACATCCACGGCCGGTATCTTAACCACCTTTGCTTTTCGGACGATACTGTTCTCATCAGCAACGAAACAGAAGAACTCAAAGAGATGTTGGCCGAATTCTAAACAATATCAGAAAAAATGGGCCTTACAATATATATCAGGCAACCGAAGGTCATGACTTCGAAGGATACTAGAAGTTCTTAAAAAAGTCAAAAAATACATCTGTTTAGGGCTCACTTGGAAAGAATGGCGGATAAATAAACAAACACGTCCCAATTGTCCAAGCAGTATTCCGTTCTGGACGCAACTGTACAGACCAGATGCTAAACCTGACAACCTTCATCGAAGCTGGGTTTCAGGAAGGACATCGGCCGTCTTTATTGATCTTGCAGCGGCTTACAATACAGTGTGGAGGCACGGACTAGTAAACAATTTTCTACGAGTGATTCCCAACAAAAGCCTAGCTCGGCTCGCAAACAACATGCTAAGTGATAGATCATTCCAGGTGGTCATGGGTGACCGAACCAGCAAGTCGATGAAACTGCAGAACGGCCTACCACAAGGTTCAGTGTTGGCCCCGATGCTATTTAACCTGTACATAGCAGACATGCCAAAAACAACATCATTAAAGTTTGCGTGTGCAGACGACCTGGCATTAGCAGTCAGACAGAAGACCCTGGTAAATACAAAACAAATCTTAACCAATGACCTGAAAACCCTCGGGGAATAATATCGTAAATGGAGACTAACTTCCAACTCGAGCAAAACTGAATGTGCCTGTTTCCACCTAAATAACAAGCTCGCCAACCAACAACTTTAACGGTACTCAACTCAAACATAACCACAGGCCAAAATATTTAGGCATTCCCTATACAGAACCCTAACATATAAGCAACGCCCAGTCAACACGGCAGCCAAAGTCCGAACGAGGAATAATATTATACAGAAACTTACCTGTACCACGTGGGGTGCATCAGCAACAACGCTCCGATGTTCAGCCTTGGGCCTCCTCTACAGTATGGCACAGTACGGAGCACCTGTATTTCTTAATAGCAACTATGTTTATAGGCTGGATACCCAACTGAATAGTACAATGCGCACCATCACGGGATGCATTAAATCCACACCAATGTATTGGTTCCCAATACTAAGCCACATCGCCCCGCCACATTTCAGAAGACAAGAGTCCCTAGTGCGCCAATTCAAAAAGATCACCGCAAACCAACAACCGCCTATGCACGAGGACATTGCTAGCACGTCCTCCCTCGACGACCTGCAATTAGAACGGCACAAGAACTCTGTTCGGGAAACTTGGACTTGCAACAGAAATGGACGGAACTATGGACAGAATGTACACCACCAGACATCCACCTGAACTTGACTGCTAACCAAAAGCCTAACGGACACGACCTCCCTCGACAAATCTGGAAAACCGCAAACAGAATTCGGACTGGCCATGGCGGATCAACTGACCTATTACACAAGTGGAGAAAGCTACCTTCCGCACAATGCGACTGCGGTCATCTTCGTCAAATTATTTCCCACAAAACAGATCATGCAATGGAGACCAAGATCGTACAGAAAGAGCGTTGGCAGACCACAACGAAGGTGGATTGACGACACCCCAAAAAAGTAGGGAAAAGATGGCAGCAGGTGGCCCAAAACAGAGCAGAGTGGAAGAGGAATGGGGAGGCCTATACTCAGGAGTTGACTGTTACGGGCTTTGATGAAGAAGAAGGTTTTATGTCTATCTGCCATTGTAGCAGCCTTCCAGATTTGACTCTTCGCTAAGGAAATGATAGTTTAAACGTGCAGGTTTACCAAGATAATGGAAGGTTTTTAAGAAATTCGGGGTTCCAAATTAGCAGGAACATCAGACTTGGCACAAGTGTTAATTAAGCCCTGCTGGTGAAATTATTAAAAGTCCCTAAAAATCCAAACTGTGCTCCAGCCGCCATCTTGGAAAATGGCTGTCAATTTTTAGTTATTGAACAGTAACTGCAAAACCGCCACAGTTATCAAAAAATACTAAAAGACAAAAATTATTCTTTATAAAATAACAAATGTTTTCTGCAATAATTTTTTTATGTTTGATCAAAAATGTTTTATAGGTAGAAAAATAAATACTGTGCTGTGATAGGTCACTTTGAGCTCTAATTTATATTAATTTCCATGCTCGACTATACATTTTCTGGTCTTATGTTGATTCTCATATTGTTTAGTGAGCTTGGTCCTCAGAGTCATCTAGTAACATTCGACTGGTGATTTCTCGCAGTTTCTTGGCTTCACACATCGTTGTGCACAGCAAACTAGACTGTACACACTATTGCATCTCTTGGTGCATCCTAGCTTGTAGTTACACGGAATGACGTTGAGAAGTTGTGATGGAGCTGCTTCCTTGGTAGTTTGGACAGGTTTCAGTAATTTCCCTGTCATGGACCTACCCCACTCCATCAAATCCAAAGAATTTCCTACACCTGCAAGTACACTCTGTACGAGTGTTGCTCCGCAGCTGTACTTGTTGGATGTAGAAATGCCAGTTGAAAAAAAAACTAAAGTGTCTACTTCGGGTGGACTTTCCCATACCAAAAACCCTTATAGTCTTTGCCCGTACTAGATATTAATTCATGCCGTATTTGCAAAAGTGTAACTTTTAATAATTATAACGTTGTACGGTTCATCGAGTATTAGATTTGCAAGAAAGCAAGCAGCTGGAATTTGAATTTGCGATAGCCTGTCCAATTGGTAAGCGCCTGCCGCGCTTCGGCGAGTTACAAATTCCGCCTCGGATGTCGGACAAAAATAGCTATAGTAGCTTTATTTGGGAAGTTATCAAAAATAGGCAAAGAATGAAAATTGTATTTTTTAACTAAAGCTAATTGATAGGCGTAGTTAAAATCAGTTAAATGCCGAAAAACGCGTTGTTGATATTACAAGGTATAGTTGTTCTTCCTAATTTTTAAAATAGTTGAAAATAGTGAATTTACTGATATAAAGCACTGTTTTTGTAAAATCAGAAAAAATACTACATTGGCACTATTTATACTTAATGCGCATACAACAGGTTATAACTAGTTTGTGTGAATATAAGATATGCTCATAATAAAAAAAAATACCTTTTAGTCTAGAGTGCCGCTCTTTGACGCCTTAGTTTTATTAATTATTTTGCGGCTGTTTTAATTTTTTTTACGTATGTTCAGTTCAGAGATTCAGTTTTATTTCCCTATTGCTTTTTGTTTGCTGGTTAGAGCTGCTTATTTTTAAGTATTAATTCTCAGATAATTTAATTTGTCTGCATAGCCGTTTGCCTTTGTAATTTGATTGTTCATTGGTGTTTTATTCCACAATTACTTTTTATTCGTGCATCTCTTAAGAATTTCTTATTTTTAAGTAGTATTGTATAATATTTTGTACTATTTTTGTACGTGCACACGTGTTCTAAATGCTTGGTTGACAAGTTCCTCTGGCACGTGGTTAGAAATTATGTTTGTGTTTTCCAAATTAAGTCAGCTTACAGTTATTTGTTTTTGATTTTACGGACATCGAATTGGCGTCCCTACTTACAACAAATTTTGCTGATTCATTGTTGAGACTGGTTTCTTTGCTTCTGAGCCACGTGCAGGAATTTATGTAAACTTCCGTCATAGCTTTCCTAAAATTTTGCCTTATAAAAGCAGATGTAGTCTTCGGAGAGCACTATTCTTAATCTAATGGAGTCACTCCTGAACCCCATTCCCGTGCTGGTTTGCGCCTCGAGGTATCTCGGTAGCAACAGCAGGATCCCCTTTCCTTTACCTTGCCCAGCGCTTCGAGGTATCTCGGCAGCTCACGGGATTTCCCTGCTGGTTTGCGCCACTAGCGTCTAGTCGGTCAACTACAACAACCGTTCCTGCACGGTCGGACATGCGCAGTTAGTATGCCACAAAACAGTGAGTGACACGAAATATAAAACTCATTTTTTTTAATGATGCGGTTTGGATCTTATTCTGCGTTTTATTTTCTTGCACTGGCGATAAATGCAGTGGCGGCTTGAGGTGTGATGTACTGGGAGGCATTTTAAAGTATTTTTTTGAAAAAAAAAGTTCTTACCCAAGTTTTAGGTAGCCTTATATTTTCAAACCCATCCTTTACGTTAGCAAAATGATCTATTTTTACTCACATTTTCATTGATGCCTTTAATAGACTTTCGATAAGCACTCTCTAATAAAATTATTGTAAATTGATACCCACATTGCCAGTGTGTCAAAATGCACATGCTTCATGTGGTTTACCGATAAAAAATGTGTTTGAATTTTAGTTTTTAAATGTTTGCAGTTTGCAAAATGAATTATCACAAAACAGCAGACAGTGGAAACAAGTGAAAGCATTTTCTTACATGGCATTCACAATCCAAAATTATTTTGCACGGACATCGTACAACACCACTAAATTATGATTACACAACTACTACTGTATCGTGCACGTGCGAATCCCGCAAATTAGGCGGCTATTGGCATGCGCTTATCACGGACAGCTGACAGCATAATTCTCGGAAGTTGTGGGTTCGTGACCCCGAAGTCTTTAATACGCAGATACTTCTATCCTCTTTTAGCTTGTGTAATATGAATTTTACCGCAATGAGCTTTCTATTTCACTCTTATTCATTTGAAGGCCTGTTAAGCCGGCGGCTTTATTCGGTGGCGTATAACTGAATTTGGGACTGACAGCCAAATGACCCTCGCATAGATTCGTTTAATGCGCGCAAAATACTCAAACATTCAAAGGTTTTCGGATCCTGCGGCAGCTCTTTAATAAACGTTTTCGCATAGAAATCTTGTACAAACGTTAACTATATAAAGTAGTTTTTAAATATTATAATGTATAATATGTTATGGACTCAAACAAAAAGTAATTATTTATTTTTTCTTATTCTTAGGTCAATGACCATTTGACCCAATGGACAAACCGCCACTAGATAAATGTAACGTCTATCAACTTTGATAGCAGATATTGTCTTTGCCTTAAATTGACGGATATGTTGCAATCAGTGTTGGAAGTACTGATGCACCACATACTCGACAATTTGAATTGAGTGAGTCCATTTGCTTAAAATCCGCCATTTTGTTATGGTTGCATATTTTTGCTTGAAACTCTAGGATCAGACGCAGAACTAAAAGACCTTTCAAATGAGGGGTAACTCGACCCTGTAAAAAAATCAAAACAATGTTGAATTGAGTGCGTCCATTTGTTTAAAATCTGCCATTTTGTTCTGACTAAATATTTTTCCTTGAAACTCTAGGATCAAACGCAGAACTAAAAGACCTTTCAAATGAGGTGTTACTTGACCCCCTTTCTATTTAAAAAAAAGTTTCAAAATTGCGCCCAGTCGCCATTTTGAATGATACAAAATTTAATTTTTGGCTAAGAAATAGTATTTCATTTTCCATTAAAGCACACCAAATGTTGCGGTAAAATATTAAGTCGTTCAAAAGTTTGTTACGGGGAGGGGTTACTTTATAGACAGACGGTATACAGGCGCGGACTGGGCAGGGACGCTGGGAGCTATGCCGCCCCGGGCCTTCAGCTACTGTTTGACCCCGGCCTCCAAATGGGTAACTCATGTTTTTTACCGAATTGTAGCAATTATTCCGTACTAATGCCTAACCTTGTATAAAATAATTTTCATTCTACGGCATAAACAAACGTATGCAGGGTGTCCCAACGATGCGAAATTCTTTGATAACTCGTTTGTTAATGAAGTGAACAAAAAGATATTGTACAACTGCGCTACTTAACAATTTGTGCACATTCTAAAATTATTGTCGTTAATACAAGGTGTTATAAGTGAGAAAGGCATTCCAAACTTATGCGTTTTAATATTAAACACACTGCATATTTTTGCATATTTATATTTGCAGTTTAATTGCCTCTATGAATATTTTTTATTTTCTGAAATTTCGCTGTGACGTCGACAAGTTACTGCGCTATTTTTTAAACATTTGACTACTTTAATGCGGAACACCCTAAATAATTGAAAATAATTTTACATTAGCTCATATGTACAATACCTTTTGGATAAATTAGTTAACAAAGAATTTCGCATCGTTTTTTTTTTCGCAAATTTATTAGAAATATTGTATATTACAACAAAGTACAGAGTAGCTAGGAAAACCCCGGCCACTTTTCTTGCGGTGGTCAAAAGATGGCGCTTTAGTAAAGAAAATTAAATTAAAATACCGGCAACAACGCAGAATCCAAGACGTTTTGATTGTTTTGATTTAATATGGGGCGTGTTTAATAACTAAAACGTCTTGGATTCTGCGCTGTTACCAGTATTATAATTTAATTTTTCTTTACTAAAGCGCCATCTCTTGACCGCCGCAAGAAAAGTGGCCGGAGTTTTCGTAGCCACTCTGTAGTATTCAAATTAACGGAACATTATAAGTAATAGTTAAGATTTTCTACCAAACGCTACATTTCGTTATTGGGTTCATTGGACTTCCAAGCGGACACTTATATACTTCGGCAAATTCAACAGAATTACTCAAAGTTCCAATAACACGAAATCGGCCAGGAGCATGTACATCGCTTTTTAATTTATTTTCCATCCCCTCTACGCGAGAAGATCCGCACCAAACTTGAGCAAAATTTAAAAAGAATAACTGCTTATTTGACAGGTTTACTCCAGGCAATGTTTCATCTACTTGTGGATTTTTCTTCAGCCATTTCAAGTAAGCTTTATAAGCTTCTTTTAATCCCCCATTGTCTGCTATGTTTTCCCCTTGTGTGCTGGTTCCGTCTACTTGTAAATTAACTTCAGAAATAATGTACTTATTATATTGATCGATAAGACATTGTGCTTTATCATGAAAAGCTTCAACTGCAAAGTCTCTCCACCAGCGGTGCAAATTTCCTTCTTTATCAAATAACCTTCCCTTATCGTCAAATCCATGAGTTAACTCGTGTCCGATTACAACGCCTATACCACCGTAGTTGAGAGCTCGCGGAAAATGTCTTTGGTAAAATGGGGGTTGCAATATTCCTGCAGGAAACATTATTTGATTTTTATTTCTACTATAATACGCGTTGACAACGGCAGGAGGTGCTGTCCACATTAGCTTGTCTACTTTAGTTCCTAACCTTAAATGCTCTGTTCGAGTCAAATGCCGTAGTATACTGAGTGAATTTTCAAAATAAAGATCAGAATGTATGGTCACATCTTCATATCTCTTTGCTAACTCTTTCTTATCTATTATGAAGCTTGGATAGCCAATGCGAAGTCGCATTGCATCAATTTTTACACGTGCCAAAATTTTGGTATCTTCATCCAACCACGATGTATGAGACAACAGTTCACGAAACGTTTGTTGAATTTCTTTGGTCATTTTCAAGGTATCATTTTTACTTTCTTCGTCAAAATAGTGCTGGACAAATAGACTGCCAAGAGCCATTCCCATGTTCGAATTCACTTGAGTCACGCAAGTCTGCCACCGAGGTGGGGATTTTTCTCGTCCAAATAAAACGTAATAAAACCTTTGTTTTGCAGCTTCAAAACGTTTATCTAAGTTATTAATTCTGTTTCGAACAAATCTCCACAACAAATAGTTGGCAATGGTTCTTTGAGGAGTTTGACTCAATAAAATCACTAAATCTTGGAAGTATTCCGTACAAAAGGAAACCACACGTTCAGTTGCTTGAATTTCGGTATCCATAAAAATATTTAAATATCTTATCCACTGTATTTGGGGAACCAAAGAATGGAGTTCTCCAAGAGTAACTCTCACGTATTCGTCTGATATGTTCTTCCTTTGATCGGGAGCTTCTACGATCATTGCCAGTTCTGTTTCGAAGTTGATCATATCATCAGCGTCTTGAGTTGCATTAACAACAGGAGCCCCAAGCAACGTTGCAACTGTAATCATGTATATGCGGTAAGCGTCCAGATATTTTGAATTTGAATCTTCTAGAAAATATTGTTTTGATGGTAAACCCAACGTAGTTTGGTCAAACTGTATAATGTATTCGTTGGCGTTTCTAATATCAGGTCCAACCCATTCAGAAATCAAAATATCGTTGTTGTACCTACGTAATTTCCCCAGTAGCCATATCAAGTCAAATTGCGATTCGTCCCAGTTTGGATCAATAACAGGCCAACCACCTAATTCGCGCAGTAATTCCAACAAAGGATCCCCAGCTCTTTTCTTCAATAGCTCTTCATTCATGCATGACTTGTAAAAATTCCTAGCTTTAGTAATAGGATCGTTTGGATCAACTTCTTTGGGATACTTTGTTGGTAAGTTTTCTAAATCGTCTTCTGACAGTAAATGGTTTAAACTTTTATCGAGTCGTTCTCTAAGAACTTCAAAAGTATCATATCCAATTTTATCTGCAGGAATGGGATTGTACTTCATCCAATTTCCACAAGCATACTGGTGGAAATCGTAGCATGGATCAACAGTCTTGTCCATGTATTGTTGCATCATGTCGGCTTGTACTGTACGTACTTCTTTTTGCGTAGTTTTGATTTTGCGCAAATGTTTAGAAAAATCTTGCTCATCAGAATCCGCAATTATGTCAACCTCAATTCCACCACCCTTATTGGGATTGGGTTGTATTTTGAAGGCAGTAATTGAATCATCTGTAGGTACCTTCACATATAATACTTTGCCATTGTAGGTTTGAAGATCTTGGTCATTTTTAAGCGTGTCAGGAGGGTGCAAATGATCAGAGATCCCAGATTTGGGTTTTCTTTGAAGAGGGAGTTTCATTAATTGAATTTCTCGTAATTGTCGACTGTTTGGAAAAGAAACGTTAAAAGATTTAGTTGGAGTGTCATTGTTTCCTTCATTGTATGCTTCATAATTTTGCAAAGGTTTGATAATTAGGGTTACTTGAGTTTCCTCTGTCCTGTTTACATGAAAAACAACCTTAGCTATGCAGATTATGACTAGAAAAAATGTGGACACGAATATCAGGTACTTGAGCAATTGTTGCACTGCATTATGTTTAATTTCCCGGTTCGCATTTTTAGAATCTGCGTGAGAAGCCAATTTGAATGACGCTACGTTTTCGGGCACAAACTAAAAAACGTCAAAAATGATACAACGTTAAACGAAACTTGTCCAAGTGTCAGTATAAAAATGTTAAAAGTTAGGCTGTGGCTATATTTACCACCGACGTGGATTTACTTTATTTTACGTTCTGCGTTTTCAATGATCAAGTTATGTCAGGTGGCCATTCATAGACGTACATTGTACTATACACATCCATATCATGACAGCGTCTTTTCCCTGATTGCAGAACTATATAATTACCAGTTTTTCCACCATGTGCACTTAGCTGCGCCTAGGCGCTGCCATTATTGTTAAAAACATCATAAGGACCATAAACTGTAGCATTTCACCATGTACACAATACACAACAAATCAATGAAAAAAAACATGTACACCATTAAATTCAAAATAATTTAAAAAAATTAAAATTACATACAATTAACCCTCCGGGTGATGAACCCCAAGACCAACTGTGCTCAAAACGCCGTAGGCATTCATGTATTGCGACACCGCATCTGTTGCAAGCTGGATGCTTATATCTGATATGAAAACATTTAGTAAAGTACATCCTCGACAAACGTGTATATACAAGGTGTCCTAGCCAAAGGAATTAATTTCAAAAAAAACAAATAAACGGCGGGAGTGACCGGAGGGTGGTAGGAAGATCGCATTTGCTCTGATCCCCTTAATTTTTTGCTAGAACTGTCAAGTTGTATGGAATCTGTTATTTTGTAACTGTAAACAATGTTTTCGCTTAAAGTCGAAAAGCGATTTTCAACTTCTTATACACCTTTGGCTAATAGTCGCTTTTTGTTTCAAACTGTTCAGATAAACAACCAAAATCAAATACCTTCTTAGTGGCTTCTTAATGGGGGATTGTTTCTATGAACATTTGACATGTCAATGCCGATTTTAAGGTCGAATTGAATAAATGTTTGAAAACAAAATTCGATGGCGGGAGTGACCGGAGTGTTGTAGGAAGATCGCGCTTGCGCAGTTTGGCTAATCGACATGCGTAGAATACAAATCGAAAGTTTATTATTGAGCGCGTTATGTTGAAGTATAACACCCTTCCCCACCGCACCATTTTTTGGGCAGATCAATCTCGCTAGGTTGCGGTTTCATCCCTGTATGATTACTAAACTTTTAAACCTAAATTGAATTATCTTGGTTAAGGCATCTGGGCTGTAAAGTGTATACAGACATACACACACACAAGCGCGCACACACAAGCAAGCGCACCAACACGCACACGAGCACGTTTACGCGCACTTTCATGCGCATGCGCATTTGCACGCACACCCGCACCCGTACCCGCACCCGCGCCCGCACCCGTACCCGCACCCACACGCGAACCCGCTCCTGCAATCGCACCCACACCCGCACCCTCACCCGCACCCGCACCTGCACCCGCACTCGCACTTGCATCCGTAACCGCACCCGCACCGGTGCGGCGCCCGCACGCGCGGTTTATCTATATACATATCAATGTATGACAAGTTCTCCTGCTTAACTATAACACGACGACGGGCTTTTACATCTCTGCTGAGTTTATTGATTGTTTTTGGCCAACGATTATGTTGCTGTTACTAATGTTGCTACAATTTGGTTATTTATAACTTATTCTATTCTGGCGGGTCAGGAATCTCGCACAGCACATTTCATATAATTTCTTTCAATAACAGATAATTAATATAATAAAAACATTGCACACAAAACATTATCACAATTTTATTAGGAACAGCATTTGTTTATTGCAAGTTGTGTGAATACAAATACGAATATGATTGAAATATGACAAGTAAGGGCAATAATTGGACAAATAATTAATTATTTATTCGGTTATAATAAATATGCAATTAAGTAAGCTACAAAATAACAATAAAACCAAAGAATTTTAATAGCTTTAACGGAAACAGAATGTTAGTTGTTCCTTTAGAACGTGTAAACATGTCTGGCAAGTGGCAGCTACAAAAGTGGACAATCATGTCTATAAATTCGACACTTCATTGACCTAAATATTGGGAGCTTCAGTAAAATAACAAAGCAATCGCAAATTAATTTATAACACTAGCTGAACCTCATGCCTCATGCTTTTTTCTTACACACAATGGTAACAAATTAATTGTAAGACATATAATGATTTAACTTGTCTCGAAATGTAAGGCATGTTACTGAATGCTCGGTCACTAACAGTCGTGACAGCGGGAAGGGATCCGGATGTATTATCAAATAGAGACTAGCACTTCAAGCCGCGGCCCGCTACGATATGAACGAAATAAGCAAAAAAAGCAGCTGGCGTAGCTCACGGGTTCCAATTGTTTATACATCGTTAATGTCTCAAAATATCTCAACATATCTTATACGTGTTAGCTGAAACCTGAAGACATTTGAGAACATCTGTTAAGCTATTCTTTCGGCAACAGCGGAATCACAGTTCGGTGAATCTTTCACTCTGTCATCTTCGTTTCACAGATTTCATTTTCGAGAAACTCCATTCCTGCTATGTTTGTTGAGAGAGAAATGCTACATTTGATTGTGAATGTTTGAATAGACAGCATGCATAATTAAGATCTGCAGATACATTAATGAATAATGACGCGTTTGTCTAAACCAATTGCTATTGATTTATTGGTACGGTACATAGCAATATTTTAAGCGCAATATTATTTGGTAGAAATTGAAATTAAATTGCATGGATTTGCTAATATGAAATATTCTTGGTAAGCACAGCACAAATTTTAAAACAATAAAATAAGAATTGAGGTTTCAAGTTGAGACAATTAAATGAGTGATTTACAAAAATGAAAATCAATTTTATCACTAAAGTATGATTTTGAAAAAAGTAATGAAACGGTAGCTGGAAATCCTAAAAATTATATATTATTAGAACGTTTGTCCCTGAATTTAATTTTAAGCAGATATGAAAGTTAGGGTGATCCTTATTTATGAAAGTCTGAATTTTTTCAAATACGCCCCTCAGTTTTGTTCCTTTATGTATAGAAATAATCCTGTAAAAATTTCAGCAAAAAAAAAAAAATAAACACGTGCCTCGTTTAGCTCAAACATTGAAATAATTTTGATTTTACTATTTTTCGTTTATATTACTTTTTTATGAATCCTTAAAAGTAAAAATAACTATTTAATTAACATTTTGTTATTTTCGAAACAATTATAAATATTTTAATTCATATTTCATCACAAGCGATCGAACGTATCAAAACTTATTGTATTTTGAATGTAAAAGCACATTATCGATGTGACATAGGTACAATTTGTAGATAATGGAGAAAATACAGATCCGGATGCAATTCATTTTAAATAAAAATACTGTTTATTGCTTTAAATTTTAAAAATAATTCAATTTACTACTTAATGCAAAAAGTAAGGAACATTAGTCAAACTAACAAATAAACTTAATATAAAAAAATTGTTTTTCTTTTTGATACGTTTTTTATTCGAAAGATTGTGATATCGTTTCGAAGCTATGTCCCGGATATCTTTTTCTATAGTCTTGAATAACCTGCTTTGCAAAAATCAGAAGGTTTATTAACATTAATTAGTTGAAAATATAGATAAATAAATACTAAATGTAATAGATTAATGCTGAAATGTTCGTGGGTTGTGGGGATCAATAAAACAGATTCACAGTCTAAAGTTTTAATTGCATAACGTTCTCCTTCATCAGATACCTATAATTGATTGTTATTACATTAAAGATAAAATACATTAAAAATTACTTACTAAAACAAAATTGTGAACAGCTGAAACTTGTGTATATAACATTAGACAAAGTACATGAATTGAAGTTAGGTTCAAATGTCAAAAAATACAGTTGTAAGGATTACTTAAATTTTGGATATCTCGACGATCGTTCACAGCTTTTGATTCTTTCTTTATATGTATCACTTCTTTTATCAAGCGTTTTTTTCCGTTATTGTTCCGTTCCAGTATTGTAAAGTTCTTATAGTCAAATTGATGGTTTTTTTCCTCAGCGTGTTTTTTTAGAGCGGTGTTTTCTCGGTTTTTACCTTCGGTGCTATTTTTGTGGGCCTTAATACGGTTTTCAATGTATTGTTCTGTCTGTCCTATGTATTTACCATCACAGTTTTTGCATGGAATGCTGTATATTACATGTGTTTGTTTTTTCTTTTCTGGTTTTTTCTTTAGTTTGGTGTACAGGAAGCTAAGGTTGTTATGGTTTTTACTGGCTGTTGTTAGGTTGTATGGTTTCAGTATATGTTCAATTTTTTCTGTAAGTCCTCTAATATACGGCATTGGGATTCGCTTTATTTGAGGTTTTTCTTTTGTTATTTTTGTGTGGTATGCCTGATGGATTTGTTTTTTTATAATGTTATTAACAAAATTGGTTGGGTAATTGTTGTTACTTAACGTCTCTTTGACTTTTTTATTTGGTTAGGCCGATTATCGGCGTTCGTAAGTCGGATGGCTCTATCGTTTCTAAGTTTCCCAAAACAAATGTATTTAAATCTTCTTGTTTCATTAATAGCCTTTTTTCAAGCTCTTCGTTTTTAATATTTTCTTTATCACGCTGCTAATTAATCTTTGCGGCCATATGAATTTTAGTTTCCAGTAGCAGGTTTTCATCAAAAATGAAAATGCTGCTGTTTCTGTATTTAGGTACCACAAATGATTTGTAAACTTATTGGCAGTAACAGTTGCAGGATTTTTTAGATTTTGTTTTTAAATCCGCAACGTAGATAAAAAAATAAAATAAAAAACAAAGAAAAATTTATATCTTATACTTATAATATTAATTAATTAGTTGTCGATGACGTCTCTTCACTATGTTTTTGTCTTCGTTGTATTTCTTTGTCTTCCCTCTTCATTCTTCGCCCTTCAATTCCTTCTAAAATTTTGTCCGCGCCGAACATTTAGCTTGGTCGTCCTTTTTTCTCTGTTAAAGTAAGAATTCCCTGTCTTTATTTATTGTATTCATATTTAGAGCGTTTTCATGTGAAATATCGAAAAAATTGTCCAACTCATGAAAAAATCTTTCTCATTCGTTCGCTGTCGTTCTGCTGTATTTTTCCTAACTTTCTCCAGTCGTTGTATAATTTTTCTAATAATTGAAAACATGGTTGTTGTAATCTTGTTGGTATTTGGGCTGTTTTCCAAAATATAGTATTTTCTTGTACAGTAAAAGTAGCACTCTCTCAAACACTTAGTTTTATCACCCGCAAGTTAAAAAAAAACTTGAAGAACGTCTTTATTAGAAGACAATTTAGATCCTGTAATTTGACTTTTCGTATTTCCAATTAAATAGATTTTTTTTTCATTCCATACTACTTGAAGAAGACATTTTCAGCGTATATAAATAAGCCAAAAACCAGAAATTAAATATTAAATTAACTGGATATTAAAATTACCGAGGTATTCTTAAAGTCGTTGTTCTGGTCACGATTTCAAAATGAGAACTGCCAAATTTTACCCTGCACAGTACTGCCAACAACTGCAAAATAGATGACCTAAACGTAATATTAGTAATCTTGAATAACTAAATGATAACTATATAGTTATTTTTCACTTTAAAAATTAATAAGAAATGAAAAAAAAAACAAAAATTGTAAAATTTAGATTTTTTCGATTTTTAAGCTCGAAGAGGCACGTGTTAATATTATTTTTTGGAGCTGAAATTTTTACAGGTTTATTTTCTCATATAAAGGAACAAAACTAGGGGGCGTATGTAGAACGAATCAAAAATTTTTTTTCATAGATATATAAAAAATAAGGACTACCCTAAAAAGTGTTGGGTTCGAAACGAAAATTAATATGTTACCATAAAACGTTGCATTATATTACATTATATCGTTGTTTATAATTTTCTCGGATTATACAGCTGCTGGTAAACTTTTTATTTGACCCAAAAAGTCATTGTTTATAGAGAGGTTTACTTGATTCATAAATACCTAAAATGCAGTTTTAATTTACTTTTTACATGGTAATTCTTGCTAAACAATTTTTTTAATGAATTGGTAAAATTATTATTTGTAGAAATATAAAAAATAGGCGAAACCTGTCGCTGGAACTTTCTCATATTTTTACTTTTTAAATATTCCCGCACCAATAAATGACTTAATAACAATCAAAAACAATTAAACCAACCATATCCGACCACAATCACAATTCCAATTTTTTCTTTTTCATTTAAACGCATCATGGTAATGAGATTGATTTGATTTTTTAAGTATGTTTAACTTGTATTAATGGACTTTGTTGCCAGCGCTATTATTATGTCTTCTTCAATTTTTTTTATTGTCAAGAGATTACAAATGAATTTCAAAGCACACTACTGCGATTATGGTAGGTTTTTGTTTGAATTCACGGCGGTTAATATGAAGAAGTTTTTCTAGAAAATATGGTCTGCTATTGAAAAGAGAAATAGGTATACTTAACTTATTGCTGTTTAAATAGAATCGCGATCGCGTTATAGCGCTTTAAGCATAATTGTTTCTAATTTTCAAAACTGTACTAAATTTTCAAAAAATTTTTAAATTTAAAAGTTAAATTATCAAACTTTAAAAAAAATTGCAAACTATTGAATTTTTCAACAATTTTTCTAAAATTTCTAAAATTTTTCAATAAATAAAAAAAAATAGAATGTCCAATATCATCAGAATTCAAGAATTCCAAAAATTACAAAAAATTTCATAATTTATAGTCACAATTTTTAAAATTTTAGTCTTAATTTTTCACAATGTTTGATAATTTCGAAAATTTGATACATTATCATAAATTATGTTTTTAACGATTTCAAAAGTTTTAAAAATTTTTTGTAAATCTTAAACTGTCCTAAATTTTGAAAGTTCAAAAAAAATGAAAAACTTTCTAAATTTTATAAAATTGTAAAAACGAAATAAAAACTTTTAATATTTCGAAAAATTTTAAATAGTTTCGAAATATTATAAATGTTCATAACTTAA
Source organism: Ctenicera cuprea (assembly GCA_958336395.1). Lineage (NCBI taxonomy): Eukaryota > Metazoa > Arthropoda > Insecta > Coleoptera > Elateridae > Ctenicera > Ctenicera cuprea. The sequence continues at coordinate 18,983,665 of OY284494.1, forward strand.
TATTTTCAAATTTTTAAAGATTTTAAAAACTTTTCATAATTTTCATAAAATCGTCAAAAACGTAAAAAATTACAAAATTTTAAGTTTTCAAAACATTTTGAAAGTTTTCGAAATATTAAAAACTCTAAGAAAATCCCGCGGCAGCTACCTGGTAGGTTTTTTCCTCATGTTATGTGTCTCAGCCGCTTTACTTGGTTTTGAACATGCCTACCACAAGTCCATAACAGATTTTGGTGCTTATTGCTGTTTAAAATGAATCACGATCGCGTCTTAGTGCTTACAGCATAATTTTCAGTTTCAAAAAAAATACAAACATTTTCTAAATTTTCAAAACTTTTTGAAGTTTTCAAAATACTTCAAAATTTCGAAACAATTACCAAATTAGCAAACTATTGAATTTTCCACTATTCTTAAAATTTCTTAAAATTTTTAAATTTTTCAAATCAATTCCCAAAATTTTTTAAATTTCTAAAAAAATTCTTTTTTGAATTTTCATAAATTTGAAAATTGTCAAATTATCAAAGATTATCAAAATTTTAAAAATTTTCAAGATTTCCAAAAGTTACGACAATTTTCAAACATTCTTACAATTTTTAAAATTAACAATCTTATAATTTTTCAGAATTTTGTAAACCCTTCGAAAATTTGAACAAATTTTATAAATTTTAAATATTCAAAAAAGTTTCGATTTAAAACCATCTTGAAAATTTAATACTGTTCTAAATTTTCTAAATGTAAAGTTATCAAACATTGTCTAAATTTTATAAAAGTCAAAAACGTAAAGTAATATCAAATTTTTTATATTTATATTTATATTTTCTAAGTATTAGATAGAAATGTTCAAAACGCAATATTTTAAATTTTTAAATCAAGATAGACTTTTTTGGATTTTCATAATAAGATACAATTTTAAATATAGTAATTCAAACAAAACTTTCACTATCAAATTTAAAAAAAAGAGGTAAAATATAAATGCATAAAGTATAGGAATGATTTGACAAACGAATTTTTTTATTTAACGTTAAATTTTGAATAAACTAGCAATTTGTTTTTTTAAAATTCGTTATTCTGTCTTACCTGTAATGATACTTATCACATTTTTTTAGATCAGAAAAGAAATACTCTGTCTTGTACAACATGTACCATTACAGGTAAGACAGAATAACGAATTTAAAAAAAACAAATTGCTAGTTTATTTCAAATTTAACGTTAAATAAAAGAATTTAATTCAAAAGTATTGTTGCCAATATTCTATATGTTTCAGCTTCATGCAAATTTTAATTTGCAGCGGATTTAATGTTTATAGTCCGGATTTCTAGTCTAGTAGTTAAGTCAGTTTTTAAATTATGAGGCAATCAATTAATAATAATTTCTGGCATAATTTCTTTAAATGTATGGTTGGCGCTTATTTAAAATTTTAAACGAATTATTTACAAGCTTAGAATGGTAACACATCCATATGTTTGACCTTATGCTAGCTAGTGTAGATAAGTTATTATTTATTTGGTCAACTGGAATTGATACTTGTGTAATAGTAAAATAAACTAAAACCGGGTTCATAAACGTAGAATATGAGTGGTCATGAGTTCTAAGAGCTTAACGAAACATTTTGTATGAAACTGCAAAAAATAACTCTAAAACTGCAGTACACAACAACAACTTTTTCTAAATTCTCATCCGAAAAATTAGTTCTCTTGTCCAATATGTTTCACGTATAACTTAATGGATTTGAGTATGTATGCCCATGGTTTTTGTTTACTTATTGAATTTTAACGAAACCTTTTGCTCTTCTGCGACTAAAAGTCCGGTTTTTCTAATGTTATAATTACTCCAAGAAGTTATATCTCCAGGCGTAACAATCAAGAAAACACCCCTTTGTCACGCCATTTCAGGCACAACGAATGTGTATGTATGGGTATGTGTTGAGTCTCAACACTGTTAAATTATGAACTTCCGTTGCGAGATAAATAGCTTGACAGACAACCATGAAATTTTTTATTAGCCAAGCACATTTTACACAAATAACCCCTTATTTTTCATTAAGCTTTCCACGATACAAGGACGATTTGGCGTTTTTATCCCATTTTCTATGACTAATTTCAGTCAACGACAGGTATGGTATATGCGGGTAAAATTCCAACGGCTTTGGCAACTAATTTTTGAAGCAGAAAAGACGCGTTACGAAATCATCAAGAATATTTGCTAGCCATTACGAATAATATGTACAGCAAAAACTTGTTAAGTTGACGTAAACACAATAGGTTGCTTAATTTTTTTGCAAAAATTGTAGCGATGCGTAGTGGAATAGTCCAACAACACGTCTAGGAAAACGGATTCATTGATTTTTTACGCAAATAATTGAAAATCCCATGGACTTAGAAAGAAGACATGAAGCGAACTACCAAAACTTCTAATTATTATAAAGAAATAATGTTTATTTTTTATTTAAAACAAGAAATGTGTGAGATAGCCTAATTAATAGTGTGCCATACGACACCATTGGAAGCAGTCCTTCTAAACTTCCAATTTTCCTAACTGTGCTTCCAACAAAACCTAGACCGATTTACAAAAAACTGTACCTAGTCTAATGACTATGTTAATGAATGTGGCACCGACAATAAACTTGCGCGAGTGAAAAGGAAACATATATTCCTGTAGGGAGGAAGGAACCGCCGGAAACATTTATTGTTCGTTACACGTTTTCAAAATCTATCACGCCAACAGCTTGCAAGTTTTTTTAGAGCCCAGAAACGGCCGTATAAGGTAAAGTTAAATTTATCTATGGCCGAAAAGTCTGCGTGAATTCCTGACCCAGAACTTCCTCAAAACGGAAAGTTTGGAGGCCACTTTGCATACGGTCGTGTTGCGGAGTGGCATAAAAAGCAGCGGCTTACGTGCGGCGGCGCGTCGATGAGAGCGTCGCGATGGAAACGACGCCTGGTGGGAGCGGCGTCGAGGTGGGGACCGTATGTCAAGTGTGTCCACTTGTCAGTCAGTGTTAGTCGACACGTGCTTTTCGCGGCGTGGCTAGTGGCACTCCACCACTTCCGGTGATTTCAGCCTTTGGGCTTTTTGTGCACCATGTGAATCTAAATTAATATTTAAGTAATTTGAAATATAACTTATACGTTTTTTCTGCAACAGAAATGTAAGTTCAGTGGTCAATATATTAATTTTTAAATTTACAAAAAAAGAAGAAAGAAAACTAGTTTAAATAATTTTATTTTACATTCTTATAAGTTCAAACTTTATTTAAAAAAAATTTATAATTTTGCAGCCTTTTGCTGCAAATATCTTGATAAAAGAATTTAAAAACGGAAACAAACTCTGATAATAAAGCTTATAAATGTATCGACATATGTTAATTTTTTCCAAAGTGAAAATTATTTAAATTTTGTCTAGGTGAACAATTAGCAGGTTTAAAAATATCAGATTATTTTTTCTTTAATTAAAAAAAAGTATAACAGAACACAGAGACCTTAAAAGTTCAAGTACTTTTAAAAATATCGCTATTTATGAACGTCACTACTAATTTTCCTTTAATCTTTTGTAATATACTAAAAAGGGCTCATAATAAATGCATGTGCGAGCAACAGCTTGTATCAAGGTGGGGGTAGTTCGAACACTTCTTGATGTTGGGGGAAGTGCGCCATTAAATCGAAGAACAATGGGGGATAAAATTGTAATTGAAATATAAACTGCCAGGCGGATTTTTTTCTAAAAATTAGGGTATTGTTACCGTAAATTTTGTTTCTGTTTAGTTGATATCCTAGTTATCGAGTAGAAAAGAGACAGAATTTGGTATTTATGTTGCAGATGTTTTGATACATTTCAAGAGATTAATTAATTGTATCAAAACGTTTTAGCGTTCCTGATTTGTCCTATAATTATTGTTAAAAGGTGAAATTGATTATATAACTCAATTGTTCTTTATTATCTTGGATATTCTAAAACAAATGAGTCTTCGAGTTACATAAAACCTACCCATTCTTGTTCTTGATGTTTTAATGTTCAAATGTGTTAGTAAGCTTAATAAAGTTTTATTGCTCGGAAATATTTGCATGTTGTTTAAACGAAGATTTATTATTTTTTACAGTATCTATAAGTACATAATTACAAAAAGATAAAAAAATTGTAATCAGATTTTGTGTCTATCTTTAACATTTAATTCGGGCTGTTGTATAATTTTTTCACAATATGTGGATTTTTAGGCGTGGCTATAATTTTCCGTCTAACGAAATAAAAAAATACTTTTTCGATATAAATCGCATTTTATTTGTATACAAATTTTTGAAGTTAAGCTTTTTGAGATTAAATTAACACATTGTCTTTTATAGGAGTATTTATATGACTACTACCAAACGGTCCGGGTTCGTTTGATTTATGCATATTAGGTGGTGGCTAATAAAGCTGATAATTGACGTCCCAGTAATGCATGTGTTCAAAAATAATTCTCCCTTGTTCTTGGTAAGCGTGACACTAATTATTTTGTGTGAAAGTAAACGTTTTGTTCAAAATATAATCTTTAATTTAACCAGGTGATTCAGCATAGATGTCTCAAACTAAAATGTAATTATTTTTCAACAGTCAAAATTAACTATTGCATGTGTTTATGGTACGTAAGTACGTGTAAATTTGCTTTATACGCTACTGATTGCAGCGGAAATGAAACCATTTTTTTATTCTTAAATAGCACCATATAATTTTTTTGATATTTTCTAATAGAGCATTAAATTCTCTATGCATTTATAAAAGTTACTCAAAAAGGTAAGCGTTTAATTGATAGAGGGCGTCGAACTAAAAATTTAACTTGCTCATGAAGACTTTTTCGAAGTGGTAAGTGTGATTGTGAAATTAAATATTTAATCAAAAATTGCCTGTATCTTGTTTAATTGTGTTGTAACACGTCAACTAATTATTGTTTTGTTTCTGTTGCTTTACAGTTGATGCAGAAATAGCCAATTTCAAATAGCAATATATGTTATTACGATTTAAATTAAAATTTTATTTCTTTCTCGTTCTCTTAATTAGAAAAACAAAACAGCTGAAGTGCTCACCTCGAGTAGACTTTCTCATACTAGATATTAATATGTACCGTATTTGCAAAAGTGTAAATTTTATAATTATAACGTTGTACAGTTTTAAATTTCTAATAAAACAAGAGATATAGGGAATCCTCCATTCCATCCATATTTCAACCTTCATTACAAGTCAGCAAAAATGATGTCCCAGTAATCATACTTGTTGGGATCCTAACTATCCAAGTCCGAAAATTATTGTAAGAATCTTACATCTCGTCTCACCTCATTTGTTATTTTTTTTTAGTTGCCAAAAACCCGTAGGACCATGAACAATTTAATTTTTTGCTAAATACTATAACTCCACTCTATGAACTTTTGAAAATCAAAAATTGCTACCTCTTTATTTATTAAACGGGTCCGATATTTTTTTCTTCCTAAAATTGTTCATTATGACTAGTAGAACCAAAATCTGATGTTAGTTTTTAGATGTTTTTATACCTAGTGAAGAAAATGTTAATTCCAAATATTTGAAATTTTCAAAAAAATATATCTCAAAAACTGGCCATACGTTTTTTTTAAACTATGTAGTCTTATAGAGCCGAACATGGGCTACAATTTGATTTTTTTGTAAATATTATAATTTCACTGTGACGCCCTCTAAGAGTTTTTGAAAATCAAAAATTGGTACCCCTATTATTTATTAAACGGGAAACAATAAATAACTTCAGTTTAAACCCATATTGGCTAGTAGAACTAAGATTTAATGTTAGTCCCCCCTCTCTAATGTTTTGACTGACGAATTCAGGATTTAGTTGGCTACTGTAAAAAATGTAATTGTAAATAATTGTAATTTAAAAAAAAATTCGGGTATTAATGGCTCCTATTTTTTGGTTTATGCTAGTTTTGGTACTATTTTGTTAATGTTTTCATGAAAGAAAAAAATTAAATTTGCTTCCATCTACGTAAAAATCAACTAAATTTTTGCGTATAATCCCGGGCTCTCGAGGTCGGTAAAGTAGGTCTTTGTTTTTTGGAACAACATTTTTGTTAGAAACTAGACTAATCTGTCACTATAACTGTGATAGATTAATCTATCACATAAATGGTAAAGTATCAAATTTGAAAGTTATGTTCTATTTACATTTCTTTCTTATCCCATTATGCCAAGGATAAATTAGAAAACTAAAAAGAAATAATGTTTAAATAGAATTTTATATATTACTGTTTGGATACGGACTTATGATCTCATTCATTTGCATTAGGTAATCAAGTTCATTATTGCACTAGTGTAAAATGAGTTGGGTACTGAATTGATTACTCAACTCATTTTATTTCTACAAACAAAACTGAACCTTTGTTTATAAAAAAAAAACTGGCTGGTTGCCATAGTATTAAACAAAAATCAAATCTATCTCGTTCCTTTGATTTTAAAACAAAAGTATTTTAAAAGTGACTTGACATTTGCAAATAAATTGATGCGAAATGTCAAATATCATAAAAATTTTATTTTAAATAAATTTTGAACAGTCGTAGATAAAATTTTGTATGTCACACGTGGGATATAGCACTATTATGGCACTTGTTAGATTACACGACTCGGTCTACGACCTTGTTGTGCAACTTCTAAACTCGTGTTATAATAACGCTTTTATTACACTAATAACGTAAATATCTATTATGTGTAATTAACATTCATTATCATCCATCCATACATATATAAAATATTAAAGGGTTTTCTTCTCCAGTTCCTCCAGCGCCTACCACTTCACCAATTTGGACCATTTTTTTTCAATGAAAGGTATCTATCCTCAGATGGAACATGAAACATTTTTATATTTTTATTCTGCGTCGATTTTTTAATAATAATTATTTTAATTTATAATATATATGATAGTTGCTAGACGCGCTTCACTTGAGGCGACATCTACATTAACCCCGCGTATTATTATTGGAACTAATGCATCACGTGACTTAGCATTTCGCCGGTTCTGCCAACGCTCAGTCTGTCAGTGCATTGTGCGCTGGGGTAACACTAGTACTTCATTAAATTTAAATTTAAAAATATGCACTGACATAAATGGGGATTAATGTTAATCCAAAACGTCGTCAAATGTTTCTTTTATAAATTTTATCCTTTATTAATCAGCAGATGTTTTTATTCGACTGTACAGTCTAAGAATTTCAATATTTTTAACAATTGACTCAGCTTAACATAGAGAAACTAATGGTTTACTATTATAGTAACAGCAAATATTATTAATTTGCTAAAGAACTGACGTCATTTTGCGTAAAATATAACTTTTGGTTCCTAATATGTATTTTTCCAATGTTTTTTCTTCCTATTTAATAATAAAAATTCACAAAAATTAGTGATGGCCTTCATTTATTTTTTTTATAATCAAATGATTACCATTTGATTGGATTTAATAATTGAATTATTCATTCGGACAAAACTCGGATGTTTCTATGTAGCAAGAATAGTTAAATCATTCTCCGCTGGATTTTCGTATGCTCTTATGAAGCACTTCTCATTCCCATCGTCTTTTCTTGAGCTGCTCGGCAAAACGGCGTAAATCATAGGATTTGCATAGCATTTTTATTAATTTCATCATATTTTATCGCTAATTCCGGCCTGTTTTTTGAGTAATATTTGTATAAACTGCAAAAGTGGATACATTTTTCTCATCACTAATACAAATCCCAGCCCTCGTTATAAATTCTATTTTTGATATAATTATAATAATGTTTACAGAGTACATAAATAATATTTTCGCACATGACAAAATGGTATTTGTTTTAGAGAACCAGATAGCCTTTTTGATTTCGAATATAAAAGTATAGGAGCAATACAGCGAGAAAACTGACCGTTTTCAAGCTATTCGCAATTAATGGTCAGATGCTTTCGTAAGCCATGGTCAAACGATTCTATTACATACGTATTCAAACTGAAGTTCCAGTTGATTTTTACACCAATGTGGACGATTCCTGATGTTGGTGTTCCTGATTTTGCATGTTACATTTTATTCTAATTAATTTACATAATTAGGAGCTTTAACATAAGTAGTAATAGAGTGGCCATCGACGTCGTCTGATCTCGCCCTAATAGATTTATTTTTATGAAATTTTTGGCAAACTGAAGTTTATAGTAATACACCTGCGTCGCTAGTAGAACTACAAGAAAATGTAAGAAAGAAAATCAAAAACACATCCCAAATGTTACGAAATGCGAATCAAAATGATATTAATCGTGTGCATTGGTGTTAAAATCAATAGCGACGTGCATTTAAACACGTAATGTAAGGAAATGTTATATAATCGTTTGTATGTTGTTTGTTATCGTTTTCAGCGTTGTTTAATTGTTTTAAATAATTTTTTTCTGTTTCTTGATTGTTGGCTTACCCAACTTTTAATTAGGACAATTTTCAATAACCATTCATGGCTGACAAAACATCCGACAATTAACTTCGAATAACTCTGTTAGTTTTTTTTGCTATATTGCCCCTATACTTTTATATTCAGTATCAAAAGATTTAAAAAAAATGCAATGTTGCCATTTAAGAAAATATCGTTTTTTTGTGGCGGCCATCTTGAAAACAAATTCAAATTTTGTTATTATTTTTTTTAGTTAAGAAGAGCTTTACAAATTTGCTTTGAAAACTACATTTATATACAAAACATGGCTCCTTTCGAAAGAATGGATGCGTGCAGACCTAGCCTGTTGCAGCGGGGGTCCGGCGGCAGTCAATAATGAGACGGGTGGTAAGAATCTGGATGTAATATATAAAAACAAGATAGATAGGTAGATGAATTGTAATAATTGTAATTCTTAAATGGCTTAATTCATCCATAAATTTTATATATTACAATTATTTTAATTTATTTAAATTCTTAGTTGTATTACACAGTTTCTTTTTTTACAAATTTACTGTTTCTTCAGTTTGATAATATTTTACCCGTCTATTCAAAAAACCTCAAAAGCTCAAAAAAAATTTAATGCATTTATTTAAATGTTAAAGCAAGAGGATTGGGACGTAGTCTAAATATTTTTTAGATTAATCAGAAGTTAAGTTGACTCTTCTCGATTTAAGTAATTGCTTACGCCTGGGAATTTGTGTTTAAACTATATAAACGAAATAAATGGTAATTTTAATGATTATTTACAATTTTATTAATGCACAGTGTAAGCATAAAAGACGTATTTGGGCAATTGTCATGTTATCGAATGTCTCGTAGAATTTGCATCGATTACCTTAACTTTCTGCGAATCATTTCTCAATTACATACTGATTATGTTTTTTGCGTTAATTTAAATGACTACGCATTTTTCATTATTACCATTATAAATTATACTCTGATTTCGTTTTCCAGTAAAATAAATTGTTTCGATTGATAGACTTAACTAATTATAACGAGGTACCCATAGTTTAAATATTGATATTTTTTATTTTTTATTGATATTGTTGGTATTTAAATTTTTTTAATAGTATTAAAAAATCAGTTTTGATTATAATCATAATTTGTAAGTAACAAAGACAATAAGATTGAAATAGTCCCAATGAAAGGTGTAATAATCATAAAATTGTGTAAACTTCGTATTTCTGTATACATTTTGAATAGTAAACTAAGGTGGGCAAATGATAAATAATGTATATGTTACAAAAATCGATAAGGGGTAATAATAACATACAGCTTTTATAAAACTGGGATGGGCACGACGTAAACGACACGTAGTTAATTCCATTATCATTTATTCAGTTGCTTAAAAACGAAAACGAAAAAATATAAATGCATAATTTAATTACCCCTAAAAGCCACTGCAGTAATATAATTAATATTTAAAGCTACATTTTTCCGTCCATGTACGTAGAAGCATTTTTAAGAAAGGAAATTAATTTAGATAATTTAGCAATTTAAAATTTCAACGTTACAATTTTCATAACAAATTAAATGGAAGCACTTTTTTCGGTGAATACTTGCAGGATAAAAAAACGCATTTACCCATGTGCTAAATAAATATTTTGTAAATTTTCAGGTATGAATAAATATCTAAGGAATAATTTTTATCTAAAATCTTTAGGGATGCAACGGATATTCGGTTTTTATCCGTTATCCTGCCCTTTCACCGAATAATCGGTTTGGCCGGACAATATGAAATATCCGGCCGGAGTATTTTTTTCATGCAAAAGAGATTATGCATGCAATTTAATTTGGAAGTATAGACTAAAATAATTGAAAGTAAGAGAGCATAAACCGCATAAGTTTAGTATTTTGCAGATCTGTATAAAATTACTAAATTTATATTATTGAGATCAGCATTTATGCCAGTTAAAAATTTGAAATGATTTCAAACAACATAAATAAGTATTACTTATTAAAACCACGAAGTAATATATAAGATAAGGGAGGATGCATGAACCGCTTGTTGCTATGATATGCAGGTCTCAATTTTGCAGTACATGTGACAAAGAGATCCGAGACAAGGAACCTATAAAAAGCACTCGATCGTCAATCCTCAATATTTTATTTAAATGTCGATAAAAACCATATATGTTAGGTTATGTTAGTTGATTTCTTGATGGTGTCGGATCTATCGGGACAGAACACGTTTTAGTTTTAACAATTGTTGAAACTTATTAATTCTTGTAATTAAAATCAATTTCGTTGACAGATTTCCAATTTTAATTGTGAACAAAAAACAATATTAGAGCGAATCAGCACATCCTTGAAATATTACATATAGTAGTTTCCTTGTCTGAGTGCTCTCTCTCTAAAACACTACAGAATAAGACCATAGGGTTCGTGCATTGCACACTCTTTAGATTTATATTATGGTCTGTGATTAAAACCTAAATTTTACTGCATTTAAGCTGAAACTACTTCGAAAGTAAAAACTATGCCGGATAATCCGGTATCCGGCTATCCGGCTGAGTAACCGGATACCGAATATCCGTTATCCGGCATTTAAAAAAAGTACTGCTCGCTGCATCGCTAAAAATCTGATCCATTTATTAATTCTATCCCAAAAAAGAAATTGTGTTTATCGAATTGAACTAAAAAGCTTCCTGAGTTGTATGCATTCCACGATTGCACTAGTCGCTGCTGATTACTAATGAAGCTTCTTGATCTTTTCATCTTTGCCTTTACCTTGCTCGTGTTTCTCAGGTCAGGAACTTTGCGAGATTGATAAAATGCACTGCGGAGGTGCATTTGTCCATTTTTCAAGAGAGGTATAAAACTCAGGGTTTTGGCAAAATTTTCAATTGTAGCGCTGTAACGTCAGACGTCGGTGATAAGCCTCAACAATACAAACAAACTAACAATAAACATAAAAGGGTGTCTCCGAACTGTATGTTCCAAGGACCAACCACGGGGTCTTGGGCCCAAAATAAGTCGAATAAAGCCAACTTACCTACACAAAAAGACGCGTTTATATTTCATAAAACGGAAACGCCTTAACCGATTTTGATGAAACTTGGTGTATAAACATTGATAAGTAAAAGACACGTTTTGAAGCAGTTGGTTTTATTATCGGCATATTTAAAGCAGCCCCAATCGAGTGCCTCTGTCAAACAATGCAATGTATTTTTTGTATGAATTGTGCCATTGCCACGAAAAGATTTGTAACGAAAACTGATATTTTTACAAACAATTTTGATATCTGTTACCGTTTAGTTGTGAAAAATAAAATTTGATTTATTGTGGGGACTCGTCTCTGCAAATGTGCGTCTATGAAGTCACCCCCCCTACTTGCTTTTTATAGGGTTGGTTTATAGAAACAAAAATAAGGTTACGTAACCAACAGCTAAAATACGTATCACATTTAATGATCCAAATTTTATTTTTTACGTCTAAATGATAAGAGATATCAAAATTGTTTAAGAGACAAAAATTGAACGTAAAAATTTCAGCTTTTGTTACAAGTGTCTTCGTGGCAATTGGACAATTTATACAATAAATACAATACATTGTTTTGACAGGGGTGCCCGATTGGGGCTACTTGAAATATGCCGATAACAAAACTTCCTACATCAAAAAGTATATTTTAATTATCTTTTTCTTCTTAAGCCATTCCTTAAGTCGTCGGGTTAAACATGGCTAGGGATTGTTTTCATCGCTATGTTCCAGGAGGTGATGGAGTCCTTCGACTTTTTAACCATCACGCTTCATCAGCTTATGCCAAGCTCCTATCAGCTATGTATTTGAGGGAACTTCCAACCCCTCTAACGACTGCCGCGTTGTTAATGCGACAGTAGGGACCACCTATTCGCGTGCCATTCCGAGAGCACGAGGCGCTGTGTTGACTCCGTTTTCCGGACACCCATCCAAGTGTTGACCAGGCAGAGCTACGCTTAACTTTGCTGATCGCACTCGAATGGGTATTCTAGCCGCACCAACTCAGGACGTACTTATCAATGGCCATAAACCAAATTTCATCTAAATCGATTGAGGCGTTTCTGTTTTATAAAAGATAAACGATTTTTTTTAATTTTGAAGCGTTTTAACAAGTGTTTGTATATCGGCTTTAATCGACCTATTTTGACCGCAAGAACCCGTGGTTGCTGGCTGATGCATACATTTCGGAGACACCTTCTGGTTGTAATTAGGTGTGAGTCTTTGAAGAGCGAACCAGAAATATCAAGCAGTGGGTGGATTGCGTGATCTTTGAGTTTACCGTAGCTTTGAAATTTATGTGTGGCTGCAAACGGACGTTTAATTTTTATGAGTTTTGAACATGATTTTTTGAAAAGTACAAAATCATTTATATGAAAATTAAAAAAATTGAATTTTTGTTGTATTTTTTATTTATTGCAATAAACAATGATTATTATTAACAAATATAATAATTCAAAAAATGAATTACCATGTTATTTATTATACATAATATTAATACAAAATATAATCTTATAAAAAAAGATCCACGTAAAAAAATATAATTATTATTTATTGCGTCTATTTTTTTTAAATAGAGGAATTAGTATTTAGGGCCCTCATAATGGCCACAAGTTTGGAATTGGTGCTTTTTCTGTTCCTAATCTACTGCGAAGTTAACTGTGCATGTCCAAATGATCAAAATAATCGCTTAATTCCAGCAGAATGTAACTGAATTGCTAAATTATACATTTCTTCATTTACACTCTTTTCACAAGAAGATTAATTTAAAAAAACCATTGCTTCTGCTTGTAACAGTATGTATTTCCCTAAATGTCTGTAAACGCCACTTCGATAATCTAAATCTAGGGATTCCCCTAACCTCAACGAAAATAAAAAATAATACTTTAAAAAGTCTGGGGTTTTTGTTGTTTGTTAGATTAAATTATAAGCTATAGCGTAATAAACGTCAAACGTGTATTTTGGTATTTCCCCGAAATTTCTGCAAAGGCAGAGTTTCCCTTCGATAATCAGAATCCAGGGATTCCCCTAAACTAATTAGGGGAATATCCCTAGTAGTAGATCCTGTAGTAAAACTTAAATTTGTAGGTAATAAATATAATTTAATTAATTACTATATTAGTATATTTAAAAATTGATTAAACAATAGGATTATCATTAGGGTTGCTTTCAAGTCTGCTATTTTATGAACCATAATAATAAAATTTATTAGTTTATGCGTTTTAAACATTCAATTAATTAACATTTTTTTTGTAATAATCTTACTTTTCCATGCCTTATATATTGATTTTTGTTCTTAGTTTTAAACACTAGGATTGTGATTTAAAACATGTTTTTTAAACGCAATAAAAAACCATTTTAAACATAAACAACTATCAAAACATAAAAAACACGTATTTTTGTTTTAATGTACAAAACGTGCTTTTTTCCAACCCTGGCTTCAGCTGCTTTAAAATTCACCATTGTTTATAGATCCCCCTATGTATAGATACCAGTGGCGTTCTGTGGGTTTAAAATTTGGGTAGAGAATGGCAAAAATTATTTAACATTAAGATTAAAAAGTAAGAAAAACGGCAACTCTAATTTACCAAGACCTGCTGTTAAATGAATTATTAATGTGCGCCTAAAATCTCTATTAATCTCTCTTAAAACAGGGCAACCTGTTAGTAGAAGGGGGTCAGACTATATTATCTATATCTAGATGAAAACAGTAACCATAATTCCAGCGAAATAGTTAATTTTTAATATCGCAAGTACATCGCCCATGATTTGTTATTTCTATTAGTTTTTCGTATCTGGTCAACGAGGTTTTCCATATTTGCTGTAAATTTGCACACTACAAATGAAATAAATAATTACTCAATAGCCTCAGGCTGGACGTGAATGCCGCTGACCGACGCTAGTAATTTGAAGACTACCGAACCGAGCGAGGCCGTGCTTTTTGGATGATTAAATTGTTCTGAAATTCCTACTATTCATTTTCATCTGATCATTGCATTATTTTATAAATGTACATGCAAAACGTATTAACAATAATTGACTGGCTGATTGTATCTGAGCTGGAATCATTCGGCCCGATAAGCTCGGCCTCGCGTAAACAAAAGGGTGTTTAAAGCCAACGCTTATTTGCAGTTGCTGTGTTTCACTTTTCTGCTATTCTTGCTTTAACTGTAAGTGAAATTTGATTACATGCTGGTTAATACATTTACTCCCACTTTTTGTGTGGCGCCCAATTTTTAACATTGCGCGGTGGTGTTAAAAAGTAAAGATAGAAACTGTATGTACCAGTAGCTTTTTTTCATTGAAATTTAGAACTCGACTTTTGTTTGAAAAATTATTGGTAGGCACTGCCTACGCTGCCTAATAGGACGGATCGCCACTGATAAATACAAATGTTTTACACAAACAAAATAGAAATAAAAAAAATTCCTATGCAGCACTAGCTGTGGAAGGACATACTTAAAGGATACAGACAAAAGCGAATTTAATATTAAAGCTGAACGGTTGGAAATGAACTTGAAATCTTGTCAACTTTCAATTTTCATTACAAACGACAGCATAAAGCTTACAAACCATATAGCAAATTCAAAAAGTTTTATCTTTCTTATTTTATTGGTAATCAATACAAGCTCATACGAGCGTCGAAAATACATTTATATTAATAATTTTTCTAGAACTCCAAATATAACTGAACCTGCGTGTTGTTATAATTATTGACGACGCTTCTATTCCGCTGAACATTTTGCTCATTAATTTTCATTGCCCACTTCCTCTTTTGGTAAATAGCAAAACGGAAGAATCGAATTTCCAATCATCTCTCGGCCTATACAACTTCACGAATGTATGAAGTTTGTACGTTTTAATGTTTTATCGGATTTATGCTTCCTACACGTTCTGATATTTATAGACTTTTACGATACCTATATTATATTATGTAACTGCCTACGACTTTAGATGTGTATTGGAAGTTTCTAAACAATGGTCACGTTAATGTCCAGGTTGAAATGTCTGCCATTAGTAAAGCATATTGGTTGATATAAACCTTGTACAAAAATAGCTACGTTCAGTTCATATTAAGAGCATTTTGGACTAGGGTTTTTGTACGGCTGGATGATGGATGTGAGTACTTACGGAAATTCTGTAACCTACACCTCAAAACATTGGCCGGAACTTTTCCATAGCTTAAAATAATTATCTTTTTGTTTCCAAAAATACGCATAAATATCATATAAATATGCAGGGTGATTTACACAGGGTGTCGGTCACACTTCTAGGGTAGATTTAGAATCTGAAAATATTGGATGAAGTTTCTATAAACATGGATAGGAAAAACGCTTCGTTACAGCCCCATAAGAATGGACTAGTCTAATCACTTTTTCGTCGATAACTTTCGCAATAGTTGCACTAAAGTTTTAAAATTTTATATGTGAGCATTACTCACTTAGCTTAGCATTCATACTAATGTTTGTTTGGATAACTGCACCAGAGGTCTCTCATATGGGTTAGTCACGCAGTATTTTTTTCCAAATATTTCAGATCTTTACAGTTATTGAAGTTTCTGTTAGAAAATCTTATTCTTTATACAAAAATACACATAAATTGTACTCTTGTTGAAAGTTGCTAAATCCAACTGTGAAACTGAGTTGCCCTGAAGGCCTTAAAGCCGCAGAAGACAGCGAGTATTCTCATTCACGGCGTATAGATGTCGACGTTTGAAATCGTGATTACTACGCTTGCATAAACACCAATTTAAACATGGAGTTGAAAAATGCTCTTGCATAATAGATGGCGCTTGTAAAAATGCGGCTATAAGCAAATACCCTACAAATTTGTTTTGGCTAGCAATTAAATAAACATACACAGCATAGGCAAATATTTATTTTTAATTTGCGATAATGAATCACGTAGCTCTAAGACAAAGACGTAACAAACTGATAATGAAATGTAAGAGAAATTGGTAGACCGTCAAATTGATATAAAACACATTTCTATGCCGATAAGCTGTGTTCAGCTAAATTTTTAAATTATATCTACAACTAAAGTAAACGTATGTAGTTAAAAAAAGTAATCTTTTTAGAGAAAAAAAAACAGAAGCACAGATAATTGTAAAAAACAGGATTTGGAGGCCGAGAAGCCCAAAAGTTGGCAGATAGTGGCGGTTTTGATTAAATTTTATACATTCATGGAGAATATTAGATTTAAAAAACCGCAACACAATCCGGGAATTATACATGTTAGCAGACTTTTTAGTTTTTTTGTTTGCATAAGGAAGTAGAATATAGTAGAGACTTTCAAAACCAATGGAATGCTTATATTCCCTAATGTCATAGCTTTAAATGGCGAGCCATGCGATTTTTTGGTAATTTTGACATACACACTTGTTTACTCAAAAATCAGTGGTCAGATCGACATCGGTGCTTCCACAGCGCAGATTTAAATTGTACCAACATTTAACAACAAAAAACGTACAAAATTTAAATTTTCGGGAGAAAATAGGACATTTAATTTTTGAACTTTGTAAAAAAATTATTTATACATTACTTAACATAAATAAATTTTACCATTTCTTAGCCATACACATTCTGAACATAAGAATTTTACTTAGATAGTAAATCTATTAAACATTGTATCCTATTTCAGAAAATAGTAAAGCTTTGGAAAATTTAAAAAAGGTACTAATAAACTAAGGTGTTAAAAAAGTAGTACAAATGTACAAATTGCATAATTTGAGAAAATACTTAAACAAAGTTACTAATAAAAGTTGTGCGTACTATAAACTGACGTATGAAAATCTGATACAGGGTGTCCCATACAAAAATTATTAATAAGATGTTTTTCTTAAATAAAGTGTCCCATATTTTTTATCTTAATGGTAAGACCATATAATTCCTAAAAAAAGTCTAAACAATTTAATTTCATAGTGTTCGTGAAAAAAAAAATTGATTTCATACGTATTGTCACAGCTCGCGCGCTCACGGTCACGCGCAAATATGGGAACAGTGGCGCGCGATGAAAAAAATGAAGCTGATAGGTGTGTTACTTAGTTTTATTACACAAATCTCATATTTTACTTATTTTTAGTACGGCATTTCAATGAACTAGCAACTGCTATTAATATTTCACATAACAAAAACAAAATGTACGAACAAATAAAGTGAAAATATGACATTTATGTAATAGAACTGAATAACGCACCTGCCAACGCGTGCTGCGATATCCAAAATTTGCGTGTAAGATCAAGTTGAAAACATATGGAACATTTTATTTAAGAAAAGTTATATCTTATGAATATTTTTTTATCGGACACCCTGGATAAGATTTTCATACTTCATAGACATGGATTTTGGTAGAGTGGCGTATATAGTAACATTGTTCCCCCTAGGATTATTACGTTGCCAAATTTTTGCAGACTTATTTTTGAGTTGTACAGAGTGGCTAGAAAAACCCCGGCCACTTTTCTTGCGGCGGTCACGAGATGGCGCTTTAGTAAAGAAAAAACTTAAAATACTGGCAACAACGCAGAATCCAAGACGTTTGGTTAATAAATACGCCCCATATTAAATCAAAACAACTAAAACGTCTTGGATTCTGCATTGTTGCCAGTATTTTAATTTAATTTTTCTTTACTAAAGCGCCATCTCTTGAACGCCGCAAGAAAAGTGACCTGGGTTTTTCTAGCCACTCTGTATAACTCATGACATAATTTTGAAAACATCGTTTCAACCGCTATTTTGTAGTTAGAGATGTTTAAAGAAAATCAGTCGATTTGTCTCAACGCCTTCCACAAATTCTATTTTTTTTTAGATTTTATCAGTAAAACATTCATTATCTAAGATCTGTGGCCAGTGATGCAAGAAAAAAATTATAATACCTATTAATACTTTTTAATGTGATCTTTAGGCTTCCCTCCGCCTATTTCAATAAAATTCTCTTTGCATGTTTGCTATAATTATTTAAAAAAAAATTTTTGTTAGAAAACAAATGACGGAGGAAAAGTTTCGAAAATGCAAAACAAAAAAAAGACAATACACTTTTGTTTTAGTTTTGATATTAATATTTCCCTATTTATTTGCAACATTATTTGCATACACTTGCAACAGTATAAGTGCCTATTTAAAAACCGAGTTTTTACTCTAAACGCATTTTCGTTGTCGAAATAGTATTGACAAAACTTCTGAGCGACCGACAGTCAAATATTTTATACAATGTAGGAAGTTATCACTTAGTTTCGCTTTATTTTGCATCGTTGATTTTTCGTAACATAAACCCACGTTTAATATACAAACACTAGTGCTATTACTTATCATTCGTAATACTAATAATATAAATATTACGGTGTTGTTTACAATTATGAAGCCTCTACACCTGCACGGTATTCTAAACATCTCAGTTCAAATTGTTTTCAAACATTGATTTTATGGCAAGGGACGACTATACAATAATTTACTCTAATACTCAAAATGTTTCCAGTAAACCATGTAGCAATAACAATTAAATCACAAAATGAAATACCTCAGGTCATCCAAACATGACGTAAAAAAAGATGGTTGCATAAAACTCAATATTGTTCAAGATTATTGTATAGTTGTCGGAAGCAGCGTTTTTGTATGAGGCTTCTGTCACCTTAAGATGCTGTAATAGTTTCCACCGACATGACATGACGTCGAGAGTAAGTTATACCCCTTAACTTACAGTTTTTAAATATAACACTTTATATATTTTTAAGCATTTCTAAAGTAAGTTTAATTGGTTGTCTTATTATCTATTAACATTGTGTTTTTAACAAAATACACAAAATTTTTTTTGGTAATACTAATGTCGTCACCAACTCTACCACTATACAGATTAAGTCGTATAAATTGACAAATACTCGAGAATTTAATATTGGTAACCACTATTTCCGACTCTAACGTCAACTCAGTTTTACCGATTCTACAAATTCTCGTGTTTTTAAAGGAATTGCTATTTTAAATTATTTCAGTTGTTCTGACCTAATCTGGAACACTACCTAAATCGCACAAACTTCTGTTAAGTTACCCCTGGAGACCCATAATGGGTTTAAGAAACTTAGTTTGGTTTAGGGGTTGTTTTTATTACACTAAAAATAAACCATATTGCCGTAATCTACTTATAACATACTTATTTGAAGTGCAACTACGGAGAAAAATATAAAAATTAAGACAAAGCTTTTAAAAGTTCAAACTCCATGAATATTGCAGATTTTTAAATAAATGAAGCTGATTAAAACAGAAGTTTATATTGTTAGGATCAAGAATTCATCTAAAGTTCATGACAATTCAGCAAAGAATTTATAAATGACATAGTTTATGGAACTGGAACACTAAATTATACAGAACATTGTGATATTTTGTTTTAAAATACTCGATAAAGGCGACGTTTATCTATAGGTAAATTCCGAACTATTTTCATTGGGTCTAGGACACAACAGCCATCTTGGACACAACAACCATTTTGGACACAACGGCCATCTTGGACACAACGGACATCTTGGACACAACGGCCATCTTGGACACAACGGCCATCTTGGACACAACGGCCATTTTGGCCACATCGGTCACATATGTTGCGTGGACACAACGACCTTGGGCACAGCAACTGCAATGGTCACCTTGGACACAACGGCCGCAGACGTTGGTCTCAACCGCCACTGTTGTGTCCAAAGTGGCCGTTGTGCCTAACGTGGCTGTCGGGTCTAAGGTGGCCGTTGTATCTACCTGTAGAAGTGTGCGGTCCTGTCCACCTGAAGATGTGACCGCTGTGTCCAAGACGACCGTTATGTCTTATGTCTGATATGAGCACACGAAATACTAGAAATTTCATTGTTGCGAGTAGCGCTTCGAGTGTTTCTGGAACGCTTAAAATTTCATTATCTGTTGATTATTTCCGCTGTTATAAATACATACCTGTTTTAAAGTAGTTCGAGTATAGCTGATGATTTTATTACAACAGTGGAATTAAATTAATTTTGTTTGAATTACCCCGTTAATTACCGGTTAAAATTTAAACGTCAGATACCCAAAGCTTAATCACACGATGCTTCTATAGTTAAACATGATTGTAAATGGCAACGAAATTTCGAAACAAATTACCAACGCGAGTTAATTGTAGTTAAATGTACTGAACTGATTGCTAGTGATATTGTTTCGAGCTGAAAATTACGCTAGTAAATGCCACTATTTATACGGAAATAACTCAATAACGTTGTGGAAGTTAGTAAAGGTTACACTTGCAAATTCACTGGATGTTCCAAGCTAATATTTCAATTATTTTTTAAGTTACCAATACTTTTGCAAGCGTCTATGGTACTTAAGTACTTTTAAGTAGTATTTATTTTGTCTGATAAATTCTGATGGAGCAATACATCTCTTATTCTAACTAAAGCTGAAATTTTACAATTTTTGACATGTAAGTTTTCTGAATGTAATCTTAGCAATGAAATTGGTGTGTTAAGCATTTTTACTTTAATTAATCGTTGTAAAACATACCCTCGTGGCTTTATTGAATGTTCACTCTGTATCTGCTTTCTGCAGACGATTGTAATGAAGCAAAGATCGTCCGCGCACGCAGGCACCCGAAAGCTGAGAGCCGGCGATCAGCCTTTAATATATAGATAGATCTGCTAAAAATGTTTCAAAGCGGTCACTGTTATTACACAATTGAATATTTAATGGAACATTGTTTTTATTTAAACTTTTTAGATTGTCTATTGGCCAGTTTTGTCAAAAAAAAACTAGTTTCAAGTAATTTTCGGAAGTTTACTTAAGTATTTTCAGAACCAATGTACTTTCAACAAAATCAAGGTTTTTTTATCATTAAGGGAAAGAAAAAGAGATAACGTCTTATTCCAAACTGTCAAAGTTGGTTTTTTGTTTCAACACATCAACTATTTGTTTTGTTTTTCTCGCTGTAAGTTCGATGCATGGATAATGGATTTTTTTAGGACAATTTAAAATAACAAACATTTTGTTTGTAATTCTGAGTTGTAAATTTAATTTTTTGGGCGTACGTAAATTGATTAGAATTGAGGTGAGTCAAAGCTCGCTTAATACTAAACAAGTATTACAAAAACATATTTTTGGGATGTAAGAACTTTTACTTTAATAGTATAGGCAAACTCAGAATTCTATCCTAATTCCAATATGCAAAAATATACAGGGTGTTTCCTTAAAAATAAGAGAGTTGGTGTCATTTCCAGTGAAATCGGAAGTGAAAGTGTTTCAATTTTTACTCGTATATTGCGTTTTTATTTTTATAAAATATACTGAAATTTAATTTGTGTATCTTAGTAAATAATGAAAACAGAGGGTGAGCCATGTTTCATCAACACTCGGTATAATTTAGAATAAGCTGAAGTGTTAACTTTGATTGGGCCCTCCCATACTAGATATTCATACTTGCCGTAATTGCAAATGTGTAATTTTTTATAATTATAACGTTGTACAGTTCACACTATTGGATTTCTAAGAAAACAAACAGCGAGAATTTGAACTTGCGATAGCCTGTGCAATTGGTTTCCGTACCGTAACTGTACGCACAGTAGCAGCGACTAAACTGCTCTAAAGCAAAGTAAGCGCCGCGCCCTACCGCTAATTACAAATTGCTGCTCGAATGTCGGACAAAAATTGCTATAATAGTTCTATTTGAGGACTTATCAACAATATGCAAAAAATGAAAAATACGTTTTTAACAAGCGCTAATTGATACTTAAAATCACGCAACTGCCGGAAAAGGCGTTGTCGATATTAAAATGTTTAAAAATTTAGTTTTGGAAAAAAAAACGCTACCAGAAAAACTTGTCAAGCTTCCGTTTCCGGTTTCGGATTTTTCGATATCCTCCTTAATTAAAAATTTCATTAAAATCGGTCGAGTCCCTTCGCCTATAGAGGCGTCACACACCCACCCACACAAAATTTTCATGAAATCAATACTTTCCTATACCGAAGGTATGGGAAATTAAAAATTAATTTGTTAAGTGTGGATTTGTTATATTTTTAGTGTACATGCTTATTCTAATTAGTGAGTTTATAAATACGAAACCAAAACCACTATACGCGTATAATTTTATTATTACATACTTTCTGTTTGTAGTAGATGTACAACACGGTTTTGTAAGCCTTATTCATATTCAGTGCTTCAACATTGTGAGATTTTATTTTATTATTAAAAAGATCTTTTAAAGAGCGCTTTAATAAATTTAATAATCACAGATTTTTACCCTTTTTGGTTTTTGTAATTAAAATTGTTATTGAAAATCTCTGTTCTACGGGGACAAAATAACAAAAAATTTGCCCTTCCGATATCTTCGAAAAATGTATGCTAAATAATGCACATAAATTCGACCTTATTTACCATCAAAAAAGCGTTTAAATGTGATTACCTTCAAGTAAGGTCCTTTATTAACGCTGCATTTGGAATTAAGGGTAAAATTTCTTTTGTTTTTAATTTTATCTTTTGTTTCAGCGTAAATTGGAGCAAAGCACTCTCTGTTTCGTCGATGTGGGTGGATTTCATTACGTATTGTGGCAGCTTTGCAGTTTTGAAACCCACGTAAGTATTCTGTGTTGTTATTTCCCACAGGCATGCCTTTGATCTGTATTTTTTAGTTTTAGTTTAGGTTATTATTATCCAGTACTAGGAATTTACCTATTTGAAATTCGTTATTGACAGCCATTTCCTTTTTCACATACATCACAGGTTAATGTTTAGCGTTTGTTAATTAAGTAAACAAAGCTTTTAAAATCTTCAAGTTATTGGCAGGTTTCCTCCTCTTGGTATAAATATTCAAATATTTACATTTGTTACCTGTTTGCAATTGCACCAGCCTTTAGATCATTTATTTAATGCACCATCTTCACGTTAATTGCATTTGCTGTCAAAATATTATAGTCGATAGTAACAACAACGTTTAATCTGGTTTAATTAAATAAATTAACGTTTTATTCTTTGATTTACAATTTATATGAAATTAAAACAATCAAAAATGCATGAAGTTATTACTGAATCCGAATTAAAACTGTATTATCAGCTTGGATTTTGCAGACGTTTCGTTAAGTATTATTATACAGGGTGTTCGCAATTATTCGTTATTATTGGAGCTACGAAGTTAAGGTTAAACTAGCAAACTGTTACAGTTTTTTTGCGCTAATTACGATGCTGTATTCAAAAAAAGAAATGCACGTCGCGTTATTCATAACACTCTGTATATTTTTGAATACTCTGAAAGAAAATTAAAATCTGAATATAAAAGTTTGTATGCAGTAGTAACCTAAAATGGATAATAAAACGTTATTGACGATTATTTATGGCGTTTATCAACAAATTATTTTTATGTATGAAGCAATTTGATGCTGACCATAAATTTTACGAATAGCTTTTTACTTTCTCATACTTTCAGTGAAATAAGGAAAGTTATGATATCATGCAAATTTTCGAATTTCCAAGAAAAATGATTTTTAAATTGTTTGGCTGTGGGTGGGTGCGTGGGTGTGTGAGTAAGTGCGTAGGTGCGTTTGTTTTCCTATATCTCCGAAACTGTTTGACGATTTTTATATAATTTGGTGTAAAAAAGTTTTTTAGTTGCAGGTAGTCCTTTGTAAGGTCGTTAATTGCAACCGGAACTGGAAACGGAAATTAAACCTGTTTTTTTTGTATGCATTATTTTCTAAGCACTTTTTTGAAATTTTGCTAAAGACACATCAAATGCTGTATCTTCAAAATGAAGGGCCGCTACAAATTTTTAAAAATTCTAACTTTAATGCCCGTTTACTCAAAAACAAAATATCCAATTAATACAAATTTTTATACTTTTTTACATCCCTTAATATGCGTAATTAAATAATCTAAAACTATCTTTGGAAATATGAAAATTGCAAATATACTAACGGCTCATCATTTTGGAGATATTCAAAAAATTATTCCCCAAAAACTGCCTACACCATTTTTTTTACTTTCTGAGCCGATAAAACTTGCAATGAACTACAAATTTGTTTTTTACTAATCTCCCAAATTTTCAGGAATTTTTTTAAACGTTTAAATTGAATAAATATTTATTCAAAAACGCATACACGAATTATTATAAACTTTAAACAGCTTGACAGCTTATTTGAAATAGTTTATTAGGATTAGTACGAATTTTCAACCATTTTAACAATTAGGGGAAAAGAGACATTTTAATTTTAACAACGCATTTTCGGGAAGTTACGTGTTTTTAACTTCGACTATCAATTAACTCTAGTTAAAAAATATATTTCTCATCCTTGGAATATTTTTCATAACTCTTAAAAATAAAGCTTTATAGCGATTTTGGTCCGAAGTGCAAAGAGCATCTAATCAGCTGGAAGGCGCGGTCGGTCTTATGCGGTTAGCCGAAGTTATCATAGCACCATTCTTATACGGTACACGATATCGTGTTGCACAGGCTGTCGCAAGTTCAAATCACTTGGGGCGTTACTATTGTCAACAGAAGTTATTACCTATCACTTTACTCTTCAAATTTTAAATTTTACTACGAATGAAATGCAAAACTTGGCAAGTTTTTAAGGGTGACTACCCTAAAATTTCGTGTGCTCTTAAAACACGCTCAAATAGGCTACGCCCACGTTTGAAAAGTTTTCTCTCTGGCGCATTTTTCACATGCTTTCATAAATTGCCCCCCCCCCACACTATGCCATACTACGAGCTGCCACTGAAATTTAGGCAATATTTAAAATATACGTCAAATTGTATGAAAACTAACGTTTTTATGCACCATAAATTCAATGCAGAAGTTGTATGCTAAGCATTTTTAATTACTAAAAAGGTTTGTATCGAATAAATGCAATACAAAGATTTCCTGTATTCTATAAAATGCAGTAGTGAAAATATTACACGAAACAACTCGCGCAGACGCAGTCCTTATACGATTTTTTTATTGCGCAAGTACTTCATTAGCGCATGTATTGCATAATGTATTTTATTCGCGCTTTTATTACATTCATTCTTGTGAACTGTTCGCGTTGTTCCGCAAATGCTCAAAGATTAAGTGAATTTATTTGAGGTAATTCGCTAAATTCAATAGTCGCTGGCCGCGTAAATAGCGACGTTCACAGTTGTCGGGAAATACGTCTTCTTCTGGTTTGCTAATAACATTTTATAAGTTTAAATAGAGTTTTGTCAAGGATACATTTTATGCAATACACGAATTTTTTGTATCGCATTTATTCGAGACACAAACATTTTTGGTATTGCATTCTAGGTAAAATTTTGCGTTACATACAATTTTTGCATTGCATTTTGGTGCGTGTAAATATTAGTTATTAGAGATTTTATTTAAAGAATTATGAGGCCGTGCGTGAGCACGACTCCATGATTCCCATCCCACCTCCTTACCCGGGCTCAGCGGACTTGCGCTATACACCGGTCTAACATACCCGACCCCTGAAAGACATGCAACCCAACATGCACACCACACACACCGTCCATGGACACGCCGGATTTAACTTGTTCAACAAATTTCCGACATGCAGAGGATTCGAACCTACTACCGTTGGGAGTCTAGTTTTAGAGGTTGGGACTCTAACCACTAGACCACCCGCTGCTGGCCTGAATGGGTTATTTAAGAGATTTTAAGTAGAAAATCTATAACACAATATATCTCTATTTTCCTTCCTAAGAACGTTACAGGGTGTTGAAGTTAAATATTTAATTTCTAATTTTGACGATATTTTCCGTAAGAATAATGGAACTGACCTAAAAAGTTGAATGATTTTCGTATATTGATTATTTTCCCCATTTTTATTCAAAAATAAATGTACACCACCGAATTTTTTTAAAAACTGATCAAATTTTAAAATTTCTGGTTTAAATTTGAACAAAAAATTACTTTTTCAATTTTTTGATTTAGGGCGTTGTTTTCGAGATATTTCCGATTTAATAGAATTTTGACATAAATCACCAGTCATATGTTTCGAAAATACATAAAACTCACAAAATCATTAAATAAGTTGTTCAACTTCCAACATCGATACATTTGCGACACCGCCGAATAAGTGAGTTAATCGCGGTCGTTGTTTGCAATAGGTTTTGCCGTCATTACAGGCTTCTTGAATTCTTAAAATTAATTTAATTTGCGCGTTTGAACTGGCGTATTATAAACTTTTTCTTCTATACATCCCCAAACGATATAATCCAGAGGGTTCAGATCTGGCGATCGGGGTGGCCAACGTATTGGACCTACACCGGGAATCCATTCTTGATGGTTAGCGTTGCCAATCTAACCCAGTGAACAATTCATGGTTCACTGAAATTGTTTTCTTTATTAAAATTCACTACCTAGCAGTGTTGCGTCACTCTATTAAATCAAAAGTATCTCAAGAACAAGTCTCTAAATCAAAAAATTAAGAAAGTACCTTTTATATTCAAATTTAAACGAGAAATTTAAATATCTTATCAGTTAGTTTTTAAAAAAGTTAGTGCCGTCCATTTATTTTTTATAAAAAGTGGCGACATAACCGGATTCCACGCGACTGGCTGGTCAGATTTTGCTGAAAATGATAGCTGTTAATGCAAAAGTAAGATGTGCAATATCTTATGTTGATTATGAAATCGACATGAGATGTTGCAGAGAGTAACGATACTCTTGTGGAAAATATTGTCAAAATTATAATTTAGTATTTAACTTGAAAACCCTGTAAGGAAGGAAATAGAGATATGTTGTATTATAAGTTTTGTTCTTAAAATCACCTAAGTAAGCTATTCCCGAAGTTATCAAGATAAAAACTGAAACATCCTGTATATGAAACAAGTTTGAATGAATATTATCATTGTAAAAAAATTTCTTGGTTACATACAAATTGGAGCTTCAATATTCATATTCAACAATAAGTTCTAGTGGGAAATTGATGTCCAAAAATTTAGTGATTGTTTCCTAATGTTAATAATCAAATGCTTTTTGTCAAAATAGGTTTTTACTTTCGGATTTAATTTAAAAAAATTTCATTCCACTAAATGCACAGAAAAAATAAAATAATTTATACTCGACTGCATAAAACAATTTGTTACCGCTAAATTATCTGCAAGAAATTTCCACTAAATCTAAATTTAAATACATGCTTAAAATTTAAACATTAAAATTGTAGGCTTGGTGTAGTCTTACAGTGTGAGCAGAAAGGTTAACAATGAGAGGTAAACCGCAAGGTTGTGAAAGTACGGTGGAAGTACGTGGAAGTACATGGAAGTATGTGGATGTATGTGGAAGTAAAAGTGAAGTATGTGAAAGCAAATAGAAGTAAGTAGTAGTGGAAGTACGTGGAAGTATATCGAAGTAAATGGAAGTACGTGGAAGTACGTAAAAGTACGTGGAATTAAGTGGAAGTATGTGAAAGTATGTGAAAGTAAGTGGAAGTGGAAGTACGTGGAAGTAAGTAGAAGTACGATGGAAGTATTTGAAAGTTAGTGGAAGTATATGGAAGTACATGGAAGTATGGTAGAAGTATGTGTATCTGTGTTAGTGGAAGTAGGTGTACAAAATCTTTAAGCGCGGTTTACGCCTCGGTTAACAATTATTTTCATATGCCATTCAAGATAATCTCATTTTCTACTAAAGTCAGTAGAATTAAATGACTATAGCAAATTTGTATTCGTCAACTATTGACAGTGTTCAATAATTGCATTTTGAACAATATTCTTTGTACGAAAAATGAGTTTTACAAGAATATTTTTGCAATGCATTTAGTACTATAAAGAATTTGAACTTATTTTATTTGGAATACACCTGAATATTAAAAAGTCAACGGCGTTCCATAATTCTCTAACATTAGAAAAGTATACGGGTGGCCGCGAGAACAGTTAACAACCGGTCATTTTCTCAATTTTTAAAATAATAATTTCAAATTTTTTCTGGATCGTATACACATAAAAATGCATATTACGACATAAAACGGTCTTAATTTTGACTTCCGGTTTAACCGGAAGTGATAGCAATTTATTTATTTTTATTGGAGCACCCTGTATATTTTTGCATAGTTGGATAGACCTTTAAGTTTTCTTTACAGCTATGTATAATGCCCATTACCTTTTAATTTTGGCCGACAGAAAGCGTTTTTTAAAAACCTTAAATGCCTAATAATGATATTCATAAATAATTCTTTTTTTAAGTTGGCTTTAAAAACAAAAAAATAATGAACTTTAAGTGTTTTTTTGTATCAATTTGTTTAAACATTTTATTGTGGCAAGAAGATGCTAAAAAAATTAAAGAAAAAAAAATCTCAATTTTTAAACGGTCATTACATTTTTTTTAATACCCCTACTTGAGTTTTAAAAGATATAACCATTTCGAATTAAGAATTTTTTTTCTTAGTTTCTTGCCAAAATAAAATGTTTAAACAAATTAATACAAAAAAACACTTAAAGTATATTATTCTTTAGTTTTCAAAGCCAACTTAATAAAAATTAATTATAAATATCATTATTAGGCATTTAAGGTTTTTTAAAAACGCCCTCTGGCGGCCAAAACTAAAAGTTAATGGTAAGTATTATACATAGCTGTAAAGAAATTAAAAGGTCTATCTAAATATTCAAACATATGCAGGGTGTTCCATTAAAAATAAAAAAAAGTCCGGATCAACCGGTCAAAATTAACACCATTTTGCGTCATAATATGCATTTTTATGTGTATACTACCCATAAAAAATTTGAAATAAATAGTTTAAAAATTAAGAAAACGGCTTGTTGTTACCTGTTTTCGCGGCCACCCGGTATTCACAATAGTATAGATGCTATATTTTGCTAATTACAACAATCATATTCTATTACATATTTTACAAAAACCCGCTTCCTCCGCACTAGCCGCCAACAATTTATTCTTGTACCTTTGTCAGAGCATGAACAACCCTGAAAATGACGCCCGTAACAGCGAATAAAACGTCTACGAGCCCCAAACCGAAGTTTCTAATCGTTTCAATCTCAAAGCCAAGACTGTAAGACTACAAAGTTAATATTTATATTGAATTGCGGTGTCACGTTCTCCGATTACTTCGCCCCAGCTATTAATCATTGTCGATGCATTTAAAAGTACAACAAAACCCCTAAGTGGTATAGAGTTTCTTAAAACAGTCTCGAAATCCAATGTAATCGGATACTGATTCAACCCGAAAGACAATCGTCTTTGTGGAGTTCTTAGTTAATTGAAGAGATCCGATCTTGAAGTAGTACGTATCATGTCAACGTCAACGTTAATACGGTGCTCGGTTTATTACAAATTCGCGTAAAATTGCTTTATAAATGCTATTGCGTCCAGACGTTTGATTTCTGATGCGACAGAGCATCGAGCGCTAATTAATTGCCTTTCCAAGCACAAGGCGAAAATCACGAAATTGAGATGTTGATGGGAAATAATTAAACGTGAGTTATGATGCCTAGAACAATACTTTTGTTAAGAGGATGCTAATTGCAGAGAAATTTAGTGCACTTTGCGGTTTCCCGCATACAAACACTTCATATCGAGTTACCGTGTTGCTCGCTCCGTAGTATAATGCAATTAACTTAGTGTACCTACTGACTGCATTAGGGTAATAATCAACGTAAATTAATTAGGGATGCTTTTAAAATTAATTGACCCACGTCGACACTGTCTTCAAGAATTATTATTTATGTGTAAGAATATTCTGGTATTTTGATTTATTATGCTATATTTTTGTTATATTGTCTACCTCTACAACAATTAATAATAAAATTAATTTAGCTCTTAAAGGAAATTGTGATGATGCATTTAAGGAAATACTGCTTTCCTATCTAAAACTGTCTTAAGAAAATATCCAAGAGAGTCGCGAACAGTTTTGTCTGACCTTTTACTTCCCCATGTCTATAACTCTGTTCACATTTGGTATCAATTTTCAATGTCAAAATATATATTAAAACCATCCTTTAACTTGTCACTAATATTTTTATAACAGCTTTAGGTAGCTAGAAAACTACTACTGTTATAATTTTTATATATCTTCATCGGGGGTGCTCAAATATTATCCTGCAAAGTATCTAAACCCATTTTGATTGTGCAGTGTCGTATATATTTTTATTTGCAAATTTTAATAGTATTATTTAAAGTTAATCAAGTGCTTATTCTTGATTGTTTATTTATTTGCGATGATCGGTGTCGAACCTACGCTGTGTTTTAATTATTGCTCATGTCTGATTTACTTTGTCTTTGTCAAGGTTAAAGAGGATAAGATTTTAAGCTGATTTAAACAACATTAAACCTTTAAAAGTATTTATTTATTTTTGTGGTGCCAATGTTGGTGTTATATGTGCCGGAACCATTTATCTAGAGTTTGCAGGTCAGTTACGTCGAGTAAAGTTGCCAATCTTAATTTTCACCCCAGCGTTACTTATATTAATACTTCATTTTGGGACTGCTTATAAATGTCGAGAGTTGTTACGCAAATAACTGAGTACTCTTCGCAGGAACGCCGTGTGCTATCACTCTTTTGTATGCAATACTCTCGGCCTGATTAGGTCTCATCCTAACAACGGCCGTTACGCCTAATTCCTGGAGGACAATAGTGCCGCTTGCCAATACGCCTGAGAATTTAACCCAATAACACCGATTGATTACGTACACACGCAAAAAGAGCGTATTGCCGCCACCAAAGTAGAAATAGCGCCGTCACTCACTCCAATCGGCTTTCCTGCAATAGCGCCTCAATTGTTGGGCCTAATTCTTCCCTGAAAGAGATAATAGCGCCACGCTTGATACGCCTAATTAGGTACACTGACAAGAGTAAGCATCTACGCCTAAGCCTCTTTCGTTTTATCAAAGTACTTCTCGTAGCCATAAACCCACAAATATGATATCTTGGTTTAAAGTTTCAAGTCCCAGACTTGTAATACTGTGACAGAAAAGTGCATTAGAAGCAAAAGCCCACAACCAGTTCTTAAGCACAGTATGTACTTGTTGTTATTTGCTGTAATAAATAAATATCAATTCATTATGCCTCGTAGCAATAAAAAGCGGTAAATCCCGAAAACAATTAGGGCTGCGGTTTCCAGTGACGCCGGTTAAGGAAATTATTAATTTCGGTTTCCGTTTTGATTGCTATGCAAAAAAAATTGCAGTATTTTTTGGTTTTTACTTAAATTTCGTTGCACGTCCCTTGCTTTAGATGGATGGGTGGATGATCTGAAAATTTTGACTTTTAACGTCTCTAGTTAAAATTAAAGGGGCAGATCGGCGTACATTTGGTATCGTAAAAGCCCTAAGAAGGTGAAAAATCAAAGATTATTATCCTCAAAATAGTTTCTTCGAATACTGGTAATACGTTTTATATTAATTTTCTTAAGTAGAGCTATGAGGGTTGTGTAGTCTGCTTCTGAAGCCATCTATAATTTTTTTTAATTTTTTTTGAAATATCTAATAATGTCTTCTGAGGAACTGATTTACACCTGCCTCACTCATCTTAAATATTTTAAAGTCATCCATAATACCTACCAAATGCTTTTGAAATGCCGGAAGTTATTTTTATAGTAAATCCCTAACTGTCTCACCATAACAACACGACTAAATATTGCATGTCGGAACTATTTATCACTATAACACGCTGGCGGACTTATGCATGTCGGGTCAGTTTACTAATTGTTTTACTGTTACTGTCACTTACGTTGGTATTGTTTGGTTATGTATGGCTTGCTTTAATTCTAGCTGTTTGGGAATGTGTATTTATCCCACTGACAATAAACAAATGCATCCCATTCATTATTTTGCAAATCGCGGGCCGGAAACTGTTTACTACAAACTATAAATGCTTTTCTAGGAACTCCGCTTTTTGTGACATATTCATTTACACATCTTACATTATTCAGACAGCTTAGATGTTTAGAGGTTACGTTAACTAAGTAGTTTCCTGTGTTATGACAATCAGTTTTAGAAACATTTACAAGGACGATAAAGCACGAATACAGGCAAGCTCAATTCAAAACAACAAGTTGTAACACTTTCGACGGGAACAAAAAAATCCCTTATACTTTCATGTTGGTAGATTACTGTACAAATAAAAAAGAGCTTTCCCTGAAAAAGATACGTGTTTTTTTTCCTTTATGGTCGATTTATATGAATACGGGTGAAGTTCATTCTGGAATTATACGAAAATGTCTAAAAAATGTTTTGGGCGTGAGCGTATTTATTAGATTAAAATCATTTTAAAAATCTCTGTAAGACGCTTCCCTGAAAATGAAGAATAATGATAAGTTTAACAATAATTTGCCCCGCTGTTTTTTAAAGGAATTTTTTATGCGTATATGTACGTTTTTTTTTGGGGGATGTTTAAAGTGATGATTTTACATGGCGTTTTCTTTCTTACAATTTGTTTAGGGGGCTGTTTTTTAACAGAATTTTTAGAGTTTTTTTCCGGGGCTGTTTTTTTTTCGTATTTTTCACGCGATTCTCTTTCCGGGAGCACATCCCATTTCCAAGACCGACTCAACGGAGGAAACATTTGAGGTTACAAACAATAAGCGGGGGGCGTACCCTACGGGCTCTGCTAGTCTTATATTAATTGTATTGAATAGATCACTTAATCTTAATCAAAATTACATTATAGTTTGCTTTTCAAGTTATTTTTAATCATAACTTCAACTTAAAATTAATTTGAAATCATTTATGGGTTATTGCTTCGTTTTCTATTTTTTCCACAATTTCACTGTTACTAAACTACAGAACCTTCATTAATTTCTGTACCCACATAACCTCACTTTGAGTGTTGACAGTGACACTTACAGGGAATTTTTAGTTACCACGAGTACCAATCCTGAACTGACTTCAACATCTAAATCTAAAACTCCCTAAGTCACTGAGGGTATCAGTAATTAACGAAGACTCTGTATTTAATTGTTTAGCACCATTTTCGAAACCATTAAACAATAAAAAAGTAACAATAATTCGTGTAAACAGTAGATAAGTTTCACTGGAATTGAATTAATGTTCTTCCAAAATCCGATACCCATTTATTATGCAGCATTGGTTCGTTCTTGTAATTGGTTCGTATTTTGGTCTATTCAATCGTTTGCTACAACCTATAGACTTACAGTTGAGTATTTTCATTAAATCAATCGACCACAACCAAATATACACGACTGTGGAGTTCAATTAATTCTGCCCTTACATTGTAGTACTCGCACTAAATTACAAGTTTCATTTTGATAAATGTTATTACGCTTGTACAAGACAATTAATGTTGTCGCTATTTAATATTTACAGCTTTGAAAACAGAAAAGTAATTAGGATGTTACTTTCACATACAAAAGCGGTTGGGTGGTCAAAAAGAAATACATTAGTGTTATTTTTGTTAAATAGGTGCTTATAATAGTATAGCGGCGTAAATCATAACATGAAATGGCGGCATAAATAAAATGAGGTTTATAGCGGCTATTTTTGTATAATCACTAGTTAGCAATTTGATGTTATAGTTAAGCGTAGCTACTTTTTGTTATTTTGTTTTCTTGAAGGTAAATTGCTGGTTAGAATCCTATTTGCATTACAAAGTTAACTTTTATTTTTATACCATTTCACTAAAGAACATTCAATATTCATACGTTTTGTACAGCTGATTCTTTTTCACTTTTCCCGAAGCGAAATCAATAGTCAAAGTGTTTTCTAGCAGCTTAAACCTGATTCGGTCTGCGATCGGTCATTTGATAAACTTTTAGATTAAACTTACCCTTTTGTTGTTTGATATGGACATAAAGTTTCACAAAGCAAAAAGCCGAAGGAAAACTGCTCCCGTTTACTTAACATAAACATATCGAAACCTTATCTCGGGTGTGTATTAATTTAGCTAAATTGGGGAAAAAAGTATAAATGGATAAACATTTATGGGAAATGAACCGTTCTTAATTGGTTTTACATACATTTGAGTCGTGATTTAGATCAGCAATCAAATACAAAACAATAGTATTATGTACAATAAAACTAAATGTTGGTTATATATTTCCGGAATTTAATTAAAAAATCTCTACGAGTATATAAGTGCTATTTGGCACATTTTCTTGCCAAAAAACATGGTTTTGCAAAAGTTTTGTTGAGCTTGCAATGTACTTTTATTAGTAACTAACAACGCATATGCTACATCGTATGCTTTTGTTGATAACTTAATAATCGTGCACAGTGGCGTAATTACTGAACCATATATGTTTGGACTTAAATTGTTTTTGCCTACTTCTATGTTCTTTGACTAGAACTTAAATTGTCAATATTACAATTTACTTTCGCCTTAGACCGCGTCGTCATTTAGTGATTACACGCTGCATAATCAAGTAAGGACCAACCTGTAGCTTGTCTGCCTTTACAAGCATTTGCTCTAAAAGTTTGAGCAATATTTGTTCGTGAGCCCTGCCTGCCTAAACAGGGCCGTGCCCTGAGATTGTTAGGACCTTAGGGCGGACAAAGATTTGATCTTAATGTATTTTGTTTGCCAGAACAAGAATCTTAATCGGCTTATGCCTGTTAGCTGTTTGTGAACCCATACAAACTCACGTTTTGCCACAAATTGCAGCTAGCATCTTCAGAGTGCTTAAAGCACTTAATTAAAATCCGGGATGCCGAGGTATTTAAACCCTTTTGAGTCGGTCGAGTTCATGTCTCCGCCGATGAGCGGAGACATCCAGTGGAGCGTGATCGTGAGATAGATTATGCTTATGAGTCTTTAGAGGATGAACTACTGGAGTCCAAGTTTTACTGAGTCTAAAAGCATCCTCTCTGTTTATGTTGTTAAGCTGTTTCTCAATTTCAATTGCTTCACGTACTTTGACGAGTACTCGAGTCTATCAGTGCTCTAACCACTCAGAAGATGCAAGCTGCAATATCTTGCGAAACGTTAGTTTGTACGGGTTCACAAACAACTAACAAGAATAAGCCGGTTAAGTATTCTTGTCCTGACAAACAAGATACATTAAGATCAAATCCTTGTCCGCCACAAGGTTCTAACAATCTCAGCACACACGGCCTTGTTTAGGCAGGCAGGGCCTACGAACAACTATAGCTCACTCTCAGAGCAAATTATTGTAAAAACCTGATTATGCTGGCTATAATCCCCAAATGAGAAAGCGATCTAAGTCGAAAGTAAATTGTAATTTGACAGGTCGAGAAAACGCGAAAGCCTTAAAAAATATATTAAAACCTAGGTTACCACGCCTAAATTTACATTTTATACCTGCCTTGATACTGTTTTTATTTACTGTTTTATCATAGTAAAAAATTGAATTCGCTGCCATCTATCTACATAAGAATTAACTAAATATTTGCGTATAAACCCGTATTCTCGAGGTCGGTAAAGTAGGTCTTTATTTTATTAGAATACCCAATTTTTTTATTACAAGTTTATCATATAAAATATACCTTATTTTTACATTACGCCTACTTGATTATCAAAGTTTAAATCACTTATTTTTAACTAGAAAGAAGTTTTCTTTTTTATAATGATATATTAACCGACAAGACTCACAGCCTACCCTCGGACAATTTAATATGTGTAACTAATTAATCATGTTAGTGTGTATTTAATCCCAAGTCAGCAACTTGATTCAGGATCACTAAAAGATAACGTAAGATGAAAAGCAAACCATCAAATAAACAAAATTATACCAACTTATTTGAACAATTATTAATTTAAGCGAAGCTTATTACACCATTAAATATTTTCAAATCTAGTGTAACATTAAGTAGGCTCATATGCGCGCGTGATACGAAGATTGGATTGTTAACGAGCTAAAGGTTGTCGCTTCATGCCTAACTATTCAAACGTAGCCTGTAAACACAATTTTGTTCTTAGCGTTGAAAACTGTACTAGCCGGATGGACAGCGGTACACGCGAATATGCGCCTTTTATAATTGACGTGTAGAGATGCGGCTTCTAGGCCCAGCTGCAGTAAATGGTGAGACAGGTGGAGGATATCGGGATTTAGTATGTAGATAGCCAGCTGATTAGAATCCATACATATATAAAAGCTCAAAGGTTGTTTTTTCTCCGGTTCCTCCAGCGGTTACCGCTTCGCCAATTTGGACCATTTTTTTTTCAATGAAAGGTCTCTATCCTCAGATGGAACATGAAACATTTTTATATTTTTATTCTACGTCGTTTTTTCAATAAAAATTATTTTAATTTATAATATATATGAAGGTCGGCTAGACGCGCGTCACTTGGGGCGCCATCTACAAAACCGCCGCGTTTCATTATTGGAACTAATGCATCACGTGACGCATTTAGACGGGTCGGCCAACGCGAGTCTGTCAGTGCATTGTGTGCTGGGGTCTCACTAGTATAATATAATATACCTCTGATAATGCATATCCAGAATTTTGAGTTTCTATCATTTACTTGTTTGGAAATATTTGACTTTCAAAAGGGATGCGTTTTGCTTAACCCACCTGGGGTGTAATTGTTGTTAATTAAAGTAGCAGTATACAGGGTGAGTCAGGAAGACTGCAGTGGATGATATCTCCTTTACGATTTAAAACAGAGAAACCAGTTCGAAGTAAAAGTTGTAGGGGACCAACATTATACAATTCCATATAAGAGTGAATTATGATACTTTTTTTATAGAACATCATGTATAACTTTTGATGGTTGGGTAGAGCTTTTTGCATTCCATGAGTTTTATTCACTAATTGTTACACCTAAAACCAACGGATTTCGAGAAAATGAAATTATTGAGGAAAAACAGGCAATTTCTAGAAATCCTGATATCTGAGGAGGCATTAACACCAGTGTTTTGGGTAAAAAAGTCCATTTTAAATGTTTATCGAGTAGAAACGAATGTCACAGTCAAGTTTATAACTTTAAAATGTTGCAAAATTCTTCTATAAATAATTTTAAAATAAATAATATTTAATTCACATCTTGTTCAAGAAACTAAAAATGAAACGGGAAATAAGACAATTTAACATTTCATTTCAAAATTTTCAAAAAAATAATTTGATACATAAATTGAAACAATGTTTGTAATTGTTTCTTGGGAAAACACAAAAAAAGCAGTTGTCAGTGACATTTAGGTATATCTTTAGAAATGACTGATTTTTTCCTCAAAATCTAATTTTCCCAAAAAAACCCTGGTTTAAGTATAACCATTGTTGAATAAAATTTATAACACGCAAAAATTTCTCGCCAACTATCTACAAATATACAGAGTGTCTATTATTTTAATAAAATATTAAAAAAGGGTTGTGACTCATTAAAGTTAGAAATTTTTATACTATGCTGTAACATAACGTACACCTGCCTACATTCAACTTTATAATGTCTGAAGGATAGCGCATGGTCTTGACTAACATTTAACAGAAAAATTTTGTTTAATCTGTGGAAATACGACTCACGCAGATTTTACAGAAAAAATTTGAATAACTTGTCAACGCCGCAATGTAATTTCAAAAACAAAACATGTTAGGAACGGCAATTAAAAGTCGTATATGCATACTCAATAATGTACAGGGTGTTCTGTTACAAAAGCAGAAAGTTTGGTATACCACTTGTACATAGAACTCCCTGTATAATTGAAAATCATTTTGAGATCTGGCCCTCTTAGTCTCCAATAACTATCATTAAGAAATTTTGTCTCTATTTGAAATAATAAAGGAGATATCGACTACCGCGGCCTTGTAGACCCGCCCGTCGTGTATAATTTGTTGTATAATTATTTTATATTTTTCACCACTTCTGCTTTTCAGAAAAGCAATTCGTTTTTTGCGATGTTAGCATAATTTGACCGCTCAACAAAATGCTACTATACGAATTGTAAAGATTTATACAAAATTTAAATCTCTGTAAATTGGACAAAAACTTTTGTAATGGTATCCGCTGAAAATTTTTATACTATTTCCCCTTTGATTTTTTTACTGGAAATTTTAGCCCATTTATCATAACTGTCAGTGCCAGGCGACAGTAATGAAATTTTAATTATCTTGCGGTGTTTTTGAAGCGATTCTGGACTTTTACAGGTATAAATTTTGGTAAAGTTAATAATTAAAATTTTCTTTTTTATTATTAATTTTTAAACAAAATTCGCTTTCAACATTTATCTCCAATTCCTTATTGATGAAATAATTATTATGTAGTACATCAAGTATTTACCTTGAAACAAAATCGGGTTAGGGCTTTGGTGGGTGCTTTTGGGAGAAACTTTCTTTCTTTCACATTTAATTTTGCTCAGACCACAGAGATTTGGAAGGGCACGACTGATCCTACTTCGATTTTCTTCTTTGTTCGTAAATTACTTTCATCGTTAGGTTTCATTTTGTTTTCTGAATCTGAACGTAATAATTGCTAATAAATTATTAGTGCGTTTTGGATTTGATTGAGCAACGTAAAAATTTAATTTTCCTGCTTCTGATAACGCTGAGGAAATTTTTCGATAATTGAATACTAGGAACGGTAGCGGTAGATAAGTTATCTATACCTCATTCACTGTGAATTATATGAAGTTATATGAAGTAGCTGTTTGGTGTATTTTTTGCTTATTCTTATCTCGACTAAGTTAATTAATATAAATATAATAGAAAACCAAGCCAGGAAAACGTATGCAGGTGTAATGGTTACTAAAAAACATCTACAAGGCGGAGAGGGACACAACAATGAATAATGTCATGTTTAAAAATTGGTTTACTTAAGAATGCTGTACTCAATACTGTAGTTACATATTATTTGGAAACAATTGTCTCTATTTTACAGAAAACATAGGCAACTAATGAGTGCGACAAGGAAGGTAGATAATGCCAAGCCAAGCGGGGATTCACGTATTCTCGGATAATTTAAAATTTTATTAAAATATCCACATATGAATTGTAAATTAAAAGTATCTATGGATACGTGAATCCCCACTTGATGTATTATCTTCCATCCTTGTGGCACTCCTTATAGTTGCCTATGTTTCAAAGTAAAATAGTGCCAATCTTATTATTTACCAATTTAACTTAACATGCGTACTACAACTTAAACACATGAGGCTTATTAATTTTTCTGGCCTAGCAATATCGACATCAATAATCTTCAAAATAAATGTACCCACTTTGCCTTTAAATTGATTCCATTCCAAACTCTTCTAAATGTTGAAATGAATTGTTTGTCCTTGTTTCCTATTAATGGTGATTGCGTTTGATCGGTTTGGTTAGGTTAGTCTTAACTGATCATTTTGTTTTTTGAAAATGTAAATGATAATCCAGTACCTGAGGGTGATAAAATAATTGTAGATAATAATAAATATAATTATTGGCGCAGGTGGTGTCGTTTGCTGATGTGATCTACATCTCTCTCCGGAGCTGGTTTTGTTACTGAGCTGTACTCAATGTATGGATTATGAAAAAACTCTAGCCTTGCAAATTTCCCGTTTTTGGTTTAAATACATGATTATGCGTACAATCTACAAAAAATAAACATTCTAGGCAAGCCTTCAGAAAAAAATCATATTTGAGATACCTTTTTTTACATGCCATGTTACAAGTGACAAATGGGTTATGCTAGTTATTTACTTTTTGTTTTCCTTCGTGTTTTTTCTTTAATCTATAAAGGGTTATGTTACAACAAGTGCATTTTTCTTTTACCTAAAATTTCAAAACCGCAACAAAATAGTGCAAGAACCAACAAATTTAATCTACAAAGGAAACTGTAATTTGCTTAACATAAGCACAAATCCCGCCATATCGAAACAATCTCTCTAAAGTTGTTACCAAATTGAGCACAGAAATAGTTTACAGAAATACGGCGTGTTAAACACAAATAATTTTTTTATGTAATACCTATATAAAGGAAAATAATTTTAAAAAATCTTGGAAAAAAGCTACTTTTTCCCACCACTTTCGATCGATCCCTTTTCCGGCCCAAGGCTAAATTTCCTTCTAAAACAGGAATTTCTGACCCATCTTGCAACACTGGATGTACTGGTATGAGTAGTGAAAGGTCCTGCCGTAAGTAAAAGTCGGATGCCATTGCAGTTAGAAATGTAAATAGCGGAAATAAATTTTTTTATTTCCGCCGGAAACTGCACTGGCCGACTGCACCGCGTTACATGCGAATATGCGTATTATTTATTTGACGCGTTTAGATGCGGCTTCTATAAGTACGGGCCTGGTGGCAGTAAATGGTGAGACATGTGGAAGGGATCCGGATTTAATATAAAGAAAATACTACTGAGTGCATGCATATTAGTGTTAGCAAACCACTTGTACTGAAGCGCGTGAATTTTAAATTTTTTTGTAAGCTTTTAAAACAAGTTGATAGTAACCGCCTTAAGTATTGCAAATTGTGTCAAAACCGTTTAAATACACCTTTTTTGGGCAAGTTAAGAGAAGTATTTTGTAATTATTGCAGAAGTATCTATCAATCAGAAAATATTTCGTAAATTAGACGACAAGTGGTGAAATATTATAAAATAAAAGGGTACATTTTTAACTAAAAAAACTAAACATTGTTCCTAAATTTTGCAGCGTTGAGGTAACTATGCAACCGTTTTACGTCTTTTACGAATATAGGTGGCAACGCTTTTCAATTACATAGTTGCAATCATTTGCATGCTGTAATTTGGATGCACTTTAACTATTATAAGAAGGCCGTGCGTAAGTAAGCACAACGCCATGATGCCCATCCCACCCCCTTACCCGGGCTCAGTGCACTTCAGCGCTATTCAGCGGTCTAACATGCCCCACCCCTGAAAGACATGCAACCCAATATACACACCACACACACCATCCATGGACACGCCGAATTTAACTTATTCAGAAAAATTTCCGACGGACAGAGGACTCGAATCTACTGCCGTTGGGAGTCTAGTTTCAAAGCCTGGGACTGTAACCACTACACCACCCGCCGCTGGCCCTAAGAAACTTCTTGAATTACTTACATTTTGAATAATTCTGTACTGTTGTCAAAGAAATTAACCGATTTAAATTTCTTTTATGTTGGTAATAGCTTCAGTGCAATGTGATTTAGAATTACGGTGCAAAATCACACCTGTGTGTAAAACATTAAAAATTATGCGACCTCTATTTTTTCGTTTTTCATTGTATCAATTTATAATGTAGCAAATTTCAGTGGATCCCATTTGAGCACCTCTAGCTACCTTAAAAACGGGCACAAAAACAAATTAGAGTTTATTTTCGAGTTCTACTTCGTTGAAGTTTATTTTAATTTATTGTAAATAAACGTGTTACAACGTGTTTACACGTCATTATCAAAGGCAAGATTGAAAGTAAACAGTTGGTGTTGCTGTGGGAACAATAAATCTTCATAACTTGATCTTGGTTGTCTATATCTGCGTCCAGATGACTTGTTTTCTCATTCCAATAACTCTCAATTTAAGAGATCAATTTGTTCATTCATTAAAGATACAAATTTTAAATATTTGTGAATTTCAAACGCTTCTAGTATCCAACTTAAGTTTATCATCCCAAAAGTGTAAACATTTTAAAGTTATATTAGACGTAATTGAATGATTGTGTTCTAATAAGTGTTTAGCGTAATTGGATTTAGGGGGATGTCTATACTTGTAACAACGTACGTGTTTCTTGTACCTAATATCAAAATTTTGAATTGTTTGTAATATATAAACCGATTTGCAGAGCGAGCAATTTAATCTGTAGATGCCTGATTGTAGTAAATTGTCTGTTCTTTCTTTAGCATTGAACAAAGTGTTAAAAATGTACTTTGTTGTTTCAAACGTTATTTTACATTTATTTGTTTTGTTGATAATTTTGGCAATTTTTTTTGATTTATTGCCAAAATATGGAACTGACGCGTATTTCATTTTATCCAATGAAGTAGTTGGATAAGTTTTCTCAATAACTAATTTATAGTTTTTTTCTTTAATGATTGTATCAATAAGTTAAATATTGCAACCATTATTGCATGCAATTTGTTTAATAATCGAAATTTTTCTATTATAACTAATTTCAACTTAAGGAATCGTTAAAGCTCTACAAATTAAATTGCTCGCACTGTAATTCGGTTTATATAGGACAAACAATTAGAAATTTTGATATTAAAACGTAAGTTGGATATACTAGAAGCATTTGAACTTCACAAAAATTTTAAATCTGTACCTGTAATGAATGAACAAATTGATCTCTTAAACTCACCGTTATTGGACGTTTTGGAATGAGAAATTAAGTCATCTGGACGCAGATATAGAAAATCAAGATCAAGTTATGAAGATTTATTGTTCCTATAGCAACATCAACTGTTTACTTTTAATCTTGCCTCTGAAAATGACACGTCAACATGTCGGAATACGTATAAGGCTAAAATAAAAAACCTGTTGAAGTTAAGAATTGTTTTATTTACAATAAATTCAAATTAGAGTTGCTTAATGTTTAATGTTCTACACAAAGGTAAATTTTTTTACATGAATTTTAATCACCGTATGTGATGGGTAAGCATAAAAAATTGAATTACAACAAAATTCGTTTATGGTTGAATTTTATTTACGTAACGCATGAAATGTTGATAATTAGGTTATGAAATGCAGAACTATGAATTGCCACTGTCAAACCGCCAGCAATGTGTAATAAACTAAAACCACGTTCTCAAAGTTCACCGCGTATCTTAACTCATTTTTTATGCTTAAATGGCTTAAAAATCGAGAATTTCTACACTCGTTCTATGCAATACAGACATTTATCTCCAAAGAAATATATTTCTGTAATGTTGTAAATGTACAGAAAATTTACTGCAAATTAGAACTACTAAAAATAAAACAAATGAAAGGGATTTAAGTTATAGCCGGGTTCGATTCAAATCAGCGAGAAAAATTCTTTTAAAGAGCGTAGGTACACAGTTACCGCTCCAGTGTTTGCGTTTTTAGAAATAAACGAGCGCCCTCGCTGCAATAAATCAACTAAGTATGTTCTGCAATCCGTAATGGCGAACTTTTATACGGAAAAATGTGTATTTCAAGCAAGTTGCCAAGTTAGTGCTTGAAATTAAACACTTTATAAATTTTAAAGTCTGGTGTTTCAGTGGCAAAATAACGGCGGTAGTTCTAGACAGCCGCCGTTGTACATAATAGCCGTATATAACAACACATTTTTAAAACATTTCCCCGTCCGCTACACCTGAAACATAACGTCGGAACTTTGAAATTAACCATTTAGTTCCTGGGGATAGTAAAGCTACTCCCCTGGAATGCAATTAAGAGGACGGTGCGAGTTTACTCTTTGCCCCTTTTATACTTCAGCTTTTATTTTCTTCAGTTTTCCTTGTTTGTCTTGCACGCATTTGATTTCCCGTTTCCGTTGCAGCAAGGATTCAGAGAACACAATCACGAAAATGTTCTGAAGTGTCAGGAACATTATTACATCTTGTTGTATCTTCCACCTTTGTACTTTCTGCGTTGTTGCCATTTTGAAACTATTGGACCGATAAAATTTCAAAAATGTTCCAGAACGTTTCCTTGGGAATAAATTCAACTTGACACTGACAACCCACAACTTCGGGAAATTCTGGAAACGCGGAAAATTATTTGTGACAAGTTTGTTGGTGTTTGCATATTGCGAAAAATTGAGTGGTTTCTTCCGTATAAACAAGATAAATGTTATCAATATTTTTTCTGCTATAACACTATTTTTTATTTATAAAAACGGCATGGCATTTATTTGCCGATTTTTTTTTATAAATCAATAATTCAATTTGCATTTTTGATAAAAACGTAGCTGATATTGTTCAACATAATTATTAATTATATGAGTTTTATGCTTCGCCTTTAGTAATAATTTTCAGCTTCAGGTAGTTATGCTTCAAACAGAATTGAATATTGTATAACTAACGTGCAGGTCAAGGATATTACATTTGTTTAATTTCCGAGTCGGCTACTTGAAATTGATAAACTTGCTTAATAATTCCGTTAAAGAAAGTAATCGATTTTCATCTATCAATTGCCTGTTAATGTTTTCAATAAATATGTAAGTTTAGAAATTTACCGAGAAACATTACCTCATAAGTAATAATCAATAAATTGTGAAAAAAAAGGTGGTCGTCGTAAAAATAAAATTAAAAAAGAAGCTGAAGTCGGAAGTGGAAGTAAGACATATTTTTTTATAATACTGTTTTCTAGAAACCGAGCTATTTAAAACAGTAAAAT
Source organism: Ctenicera cuprea (assembly GCA_958336395.1). Classification (NCBI taxonomy): domain Eukaryota; kingdom Metazoa; phylum Arthropoda; class Insecta; order Coleoptera; family Elateridae; genus Ctenicera; species Ctenicera cuprea. The sequence continues at coordinate 19,028,181 of OY284494.1, forward strand.
TTTGATTTTAATGCCGCATATGCGAAATTTCCAGAAAACATGGTCACAACGTCTATTTTAGTTTTTTAAGCAAATTGTTGGTGCAAATTATGCCAAAATGGTTGTGAAAGCATAATTCAGAATAAATTGAGCGCGATGAATAAAAAAAAGTAAAGTAGCATACAATTAGGACAAATATCAAACTATGTACTAACTTAGCTTACATGCGAAAATCGAAAAAAATCTGTTGGACAACCGCCACGTGACCTTCCTTGCATTTATTAAAATTTTATAAATTTTTAATATATATTTAAAAAATTTTAACAATTTTATTAAACATTTTCAAATATATTTTATACCGACGTTTTTTAAAAATTTCAAGAAATTAGTTTTATAAAAATGTTTGTGTACCTCTTAATTATTTTTGTCAATTCTAAATATTAATAGACATGGGTGGGGCATTGTACCTATCTGGATTATGGGCCACTTAATGGTATATTGTGCAACGAATCTATAATGATAGCTTCAAACATTTTTTTATGCAAAAAACTGTTTTGCGATGGTAACTGTCAACAACTCTTGTAACCATGGTTACCAAAAACAATGCTTTGCTGCTATTGGTCAGTTTAAACAATGCTTTGCTGTCATTGATCAGTTTGGGTCATTTCATAATGAAAATTAGAATCGAAATGTGTATCAATTTAGTATAGGCAGCGAACACTTAATAAGTAAATTAAAACATGAGAGTAGAAAAAATTAGTTTTATTTTTTTTATTTAATTAAACAATTAAAAAATTAGTTGTTTTACATGAATTTTTATGCGTTGACGTTGAATAGCAATAATTTTAAAACAATTATTGATATTATCGATAATATCCATATTATCGATATATCGATAATTGTTTTAAAGTTATCGCTATTCGATATTATCGATAACATTGATATTATCGATAATATTGATATTATCGATATATCGATAAATATTCCCAGCCTTAGCGTTGATTCCTGAAAACTGATGGTGTCAGTTTTCACAAATTAACGCAGGCGATGGAGAATACTTTTGGTATCTTTTGGACATTTTTTCGATGCAGTCACTTTCACTCTTACTGTAAATTATAGAGGCAATCATTTTAATTTGTAAAACTATTTTTTTTCTTCGAGTTGGAATTATAGAGAATCTAACGGTAATAATTATAGTCTGGATTTCTAGTCTAGTATTTATGAGGCAATCAATTAATAATAATTCCTGGAAATTTTTTTTATATATATAATTGGCGCATCTATTAAATTGTAAACGAATTATCTGCAAGTTTAGAATGGTAACACATCCATACGTTTGACCTTATGTAGCATGTGTAGATAAGTTATTATTTATTTGGTCAACTGGAATTGATGCTTGTGTAATAGTAAAATAAATCAGAGTTCATAAGCGTAGAATACGAATGGTCATGAGTTTTAAAAGTGCTTCACAAAACAATTTTATGAAACTGCAAAAATATGTTTTTAATTAAAACGTAAAATGGCAACCATGAATTTATAAAAATAGAACGTGTAAATTCATTAATACAACGACAAAGTTCTACGAGTTTTTGTTTACTTATTGAATTCTAAAAAAACATTTGCTCTTCTGCGACTAGAAGTCCGGTCTTTGATGGTAATTTATATCTGGGTTAAGGGTTAATAAAATTTTCATTTCTTTTCTGTTAATGTTGGTTTCATTCTTTTATGTACCTGGTACACATAATCATTACATTAAATTAAACCACGTTTTCAATAAGCATTTTGAGTAATCAATACTTTCTTGGTTATTTATGAAATTAATCTTTCATTCAAGGTTCACTAATAAGACCAATTGGGAATTACTATAATTTGCTTATGTCACAACATGAAACTAAAAATACTGTATTTTTATTTGTCATACCGATAATAACCTATTATCTTGATATAAATTTTGCTTGTAACTTATTCCGTAAAATATTCTCCAACGTGTATTTAAATTTTCAACAATTACATAATTTTATTTAAATCAAAAATATATAAAGTAAATGATGTCTTTGTTTTCAAATAGTTATATTGTCTTAATGCGTTACCTACTGTAGCTTTGCTCGGCTTTAAAATGCACAAGCAGGAAATGAATGAATGAATAAGTAAATTCGATTTAATCTCCTAAATCCTTCCGAATAGAGCAACGTCTTATTCCTGTTCTGTTTCTCCTAATCCTTGTATTGTCAACACAAATTCTATACCTCGAAAACACATAATGTTCTGCAATCCGCAGCTTTCAAAGCATTACTTGGCTCTGGGCATTTTAAAAATTAAATTTTACTGTCTAATTAAAAACACGTTAATGTAGCTACTGTAGAAAATAATAATGAATCATCAGCACTTTAAAGTTTACAATCTACCAACGTCAGTGGCGTAACTAGAAGTTGTGGGCACTGGGTTCCAGAAGCCGGTCAGGCCCCTATAGCCCCCCCCCCTCTCAGTAGGAGAAAAACAACTTTCGTCACAGAAACGCTTGAATAACGCAAACGAAATATGTAACAAAAATATTAAAAATAAAATTAAACAGAACTTATTTTTCTGGCCTTTGCACTTGCAAATTTTAGTATTAACTTATTCAAATTCAGATTTGGCGCAGTGCTATTTTCAATCGAAATTATTGCTAGAGATGACAATTTGCCTTGAAGCATTGTATTTTGTTAAATATATCTAAAATGTTGACATCATCACCTAAAGTAAAGGATATGTAATACTTACACTGCATTTAATACTGTAATCAATAGAGTTTACACTTTTTAGTGTCTCAATATTATTTATTCAATGCAAAGTTTTTCGTAAGATAGAATTTTTTTCGACGAAAAATAAAAAAATATTTATGTAGGAATTTTTTTTAAAGAAATATTATTACTTCCTTCCTGAAAAAATTTCCTTATAAAAATATTTTCCTTGAAAAAGTTTTCTCAAAAAATATTTCCCTTGAAAAAATATTTCCCTCTTTACCTTTACTGTGTCCGCCTTGATCTAAGGTGGGCGTTCCAGCTTTACATTGAATTGATTATTTTTCGCTGTTCCAAAGTACCGGCCGGCAGAGCCAGTATATTTACAATATGTAAATATGTAAATACAAAGATTGCTTATAAAAAGATCCTCATAGATGGAGAGGAATATGTCTGGAACGAAAATACAAACGGTATAATTCATTCAAAAAACTGAAGTTACACGAGGACGGAAACAAAAAGGAGACGAAAATAGCAACGAAAAAGGACAATGGAACGGAAAAAGAGAGGGAGATATTTCTAGCTACATGGAACGTACATTTGAAGAAGGGGCAATTAAAAAGCTAACAAGTGAACTAAAAAAATGCAAAGTGGACATAATTGCCATACAAGAAACTAAACAAAAAGGTAGTGAAATTTATGATGTAGATGGCTACACCTTTTTCAAAAGTGGTGGAGCAGACAGAAAATTAGGCACGGGATTTATGGTGTGTAAAAGGCTCATATCTGAAGATAGGGAGGGAGCCGATATACCACCCGACAACTGGGAAGTATAGTATACACGCGGAGTCCAACGAAAATGGTAAGCTCTTAATAGATTTCGCGATAGACAAGAAGATGAAAATCAAAAGCACGTACTACCAAAATAAGACAATACACAAAGGAACATGGATGTCACCTGATGGCAACACAGTAAACCAAATTGACCATGTGCTAATCGAAGAAAAAAATGAAGGTCGCATTAAAAATGTGAGAAGCTATAGCGGGCCAGACTTGGACTCAGATCACTATTTTGTAGGAGTAATGCTGAAACAGATAGTACCAACAAATAACACAAAAGCGAAAAGAAAACAACAGAGACTAGCAAGAATAAATCTATAAGATGACGATGTAAGAGATAAGTATGAGAAGGCAATAGAAGAATTGTTAATGCAAGAAGGAGAAAACCAAGACATTGAAGAAAGAATCGCATCAATTGAGAAAACCATAAAAAATGCAGTGAAAAAACAGCCAATGAGAAAAGAAAGGAACAAACAGGAATGGTACGATGAAGAATGTGAAAAAGTGGTAAAAGAAAAGGAAAAAGCAAGGAAAAATATGTTACAAGTGAAAACTGTTGCAAATAAGCTGAAATACGAAGAATTAAGAAGGAAGTGTAAGGCAACATGTAGAGAAAAGAAAAGAAGACACAAAATTAAATGGTTAGAAGCGATAGAAGAGAATTATAGAAATAAAGAAATTAGAAACTTTTATCAGGGAACAAAAAAAATGAAACAAGGGTATCAAACAAAGACAATATTATGCAAAGATAAAGAAGGAAATTTGATAAGAGATCAGAAAGAAGTGACCGAAAGATGGGCAGAATATTTTGAAAAACTGCTTAATAACCAACAAAATATGGAAAGGTTGACGGATGAAAGGCCCGTGATACAAGATAATGATTACAATGAGGAAGCTCCTGAGGACGATGAAATAATAAAAATAATAAAACAACTAAAGAACAATAGAAGTCCGGGTGCCGATGAAGTACAAGCTGAAATGATTAAATATGGAGGTACCAAACTACAGAAACTGATATGTGAGCTAATTTAGGAAATATGGAACAAAGAGGAAATGCCTAAAGCATGGGATGAAGCAATAATATGTCCGTTATACAAGAAGGGGGACAAACAAACCTGCGACAACTATAGGGGAATCGCGCTGTTGAATGTTGCATATAAAATCCTAGCCACTTGTATCAAAAACAAGATGTCTAAATATGTTGAGAACGAACTGGGAGAATATCATTGCGGGTTCAGAAAGGGAAGATCGGTAGTGGATCAAATATTTGTACTTAAAGAAATACAAGACAAAAGTTACCAGCATAAACTCCAGACACACATATTATATATCGATTTTAAGCAAGCGTAGGATAACATCATAAGAGACCAGCTCTACCTGGCACTGAACGAGCTTGGAAAACCTAGTAAGTTGATTAGGCTGATTAAATGACCCTGCAAGATACAACAAACATGGTAAGAGTGAATGGAGAGGTGACAAGAAAATTTAAAGTGAAGAACGGATTAAGGCAGGGGGACCCTCTCTCAGCGATGTTGTTCAACGTACCTCTCGAAAAAATTGTAAGACCAAGTGGCATAAATGGCCGAGGAATCCTATATCGTAACCGACATCAATGCCTCGCCTTTGCAGACGACTTAACAGTACTAGCGAGAACAAAAGAAGAATTAAAGAATGCAGCAAAGAAAATAATAATAGCGGCACAAAACATGGGACTTGAAGTTAATGAAACTAAAACTAAATATATGGTATGGAATGACATGCCTTACGATAACAACAGTACCCTAAAGATAAAAGTAGACAACAACAAGGAATACAGTTTCACAGAAACGTTTACATATCTGGGAACAATAGTGACAAGGAAACCGGGTAGCAGCGAAGAGATCGAAGCAAGAATAACAGCAGGAGCAAAAAGTGCACATGCAATGAAAAATATAATTTCGGGGCATATGTTTTCCAGATCAGTGAAACTGCGGGTGTACAAATCAATTATAAGACCAACTGTTACCTACGCGAGAGAAGTGTGGACTCTAAGAAAACAGGAACAAGTAAGGTTGAGCGTGTGGGAAAGGAAAATGTTGAGAAAGATCTATGGTGGAAAAAGTGTAGAGGGGGGATGGGAGAAGAGAACGAACAGAGAAATCAGGGAACTTTATGATGATGCAAATATTGTGGGAGTTGTGAAAGCACAAAGAATTAGATGGTTGGGCCATCTAACAAGAATGAGCGAGGAGAGAACAACCAAAAAAATATGGTCCGCGGAGGTGGGTGGAAGACGAAGACGTGGAAGGCCCAGAACGCAATGGAGGAATGAGGTGCAAGAAGACCTGACCTACCTAAATATCCGAGAGTGGGAAGCAAAAGCCAAGGATAGAAAAGAATGGGCATCAATCGTGCAACAAGCCAAGGGCCTACAAGGACCATAGTGCTAACATCTATATAAATATGTAAATATACTGGCTCTGCCGGCCGGAATGTAGTAGTGCCATCTATTTGGGTCATACGCAAACCACGATTCTGAGAGGAACTTTTAGCAGCGAGAGGAATGTTTTATGAGAGAACATTTTTTAAGAGAAATATTTTTAAGGAGAGAACTGTTTTAAAGAAAAAGTTTTTAAGAGAACATTTATCCACAGAGAAATTTTTGTCGGGAGACTATTTTTGAAAAGAAAAATATTTTTTGCAAAATTTTTTTCAAGAATTTTTTGTTTCAGGCGAGAAATATTTTTATTTTTTTCCAGAATAAAATATCTAAAAACATTTCATATTGAAATGTCTTTTTTTTCGTTGCAAAAAGTTTCCTTAAAAGAAGTTCTCATTTAATAAATAATATTGAGACATATTTGCGCCCCCGATTTTCAATATTTTTTAACAGTTTAGTTGCTTCTTCTGCAGTTTCTAATTTTTACACACTTAACTTCAAATGTTGTTGTTATTGAAGCGATTTTAACGGTCTTGCACACCGTATATGACAGCAAGGCGGTTGCCATGGTAACGTACCCCCACGCTCGCCCGGGTGTTCGGAAGGAAAAACTGTCATATTACTAATTCGCTTAGTTAAAATATAAAGAGAAGTGCGGGACTAATTTATTGCTTGCCAGTACCCTAACATAACTGTTGAAGAAAAAATAGTTTGGCTTGAAACAAAAAAAATTGTATATTTGCTTATTTTTATATGAATGAAATCTGTAAAAGGACGCGCCGTTGGCGGGCCCCACCACTCACGGGCCTTAGTTCCGTGGAACCCCGGTTGCTACGCCACTGGCCCACGTTAAAAAGTAGCAAAGATTAGGAACGTTGCAGAAATTTGCAAGAAAACAGAAATTTGTGAGGTTATTATTTCAGTCATTACGTTTCTTGGTACATTAAATCCATTTACCTTAAGGCAACATAACGAAAAGTAAATACTGTAAAGCTAACCTTCTAGTTAGTAAGAATTATTAAGAATTCTGAACGGAAGAAATTCGAATCCAGCAAATCAACTTCTGTTGATTTTATCAATAAATTATTTATATTGAGCAGTTTTAATTATGGCAGAATTTATATCTTTAGATTTCTACTTACTATTTTGCTAAAATACTTTGCTACAGTTTTATTTGTTTATTAGATCTTTTATGACAAAATTATTATCTACTACAAAGCACTTTGCATTTTCTAACATATTTACACCCTCGCTTATCAGAACGTTTCGCTCGAAACGATGGAAATATTTGCCTACACCCTTAGCATTTACTTTGTGTGCTCAGTCTTGACGCACAGCAAGTTCTCCATCCATTTCCAGTACGAAAAATTACAGCAATTTGATTGTAAATGTTCTAGATTCCAATTTCTTCGCTCACATATTTTCTAGTGGAAAATAACACTAACTAACCCGACAGATTGCAAATGGAAGTTGTTTCTTGTCTTCAATATTTCATCAGACGTTAGATTCGAAAAAAGGTCTGCTTGTTTGACACATTTCTTCAAAAAATTCTGATTCATGAACAGAACACACACCTTTGAAATGACAGGACTTTTAATTATGTGATAACGTTACAGATCATTAAATATATCGATTTTTTTGTAAGAATTGGAGATTTATTTAGTGGAAATTCTTGATAAGCTTTTCCCTATAATAAATTATTGATGACATTTTATATTTTGGTATTTCCTGTGGATAACTTTAACACCTTTATGACTAAAGTGTATTTTATTTAAACCACATTTATAATTAATATTATTAACAAAATTAAACAAACCATTTTAATACAAAGAATAAAAAACGAAACAAACAATTAATTAGTTTGAACGAAAAACAAGGTTGATATAAACAAACTATTTTAAAGAACAGGGGGCTCGAGAAGGTTATGGTCCGCGTAGAGACTAGTTTAGGGATAATTCGAATGAAAATAATCCAACCATTGGATTATCAAAACGTTTCGAGATATCTCGAGAGGTTACAAAACATTATACGAATGACTTTACAATTTAAAAATTTTCGTTTTTTTCTTTTTGTACCTTAAGATTATGCGAATGCATTTATGCAGACAAAATTCTTGGAATGTTAAGCATAAAGATGACCGACGCCCCACGCCGTTTTGATTTGAACATTCAAATATTGATTTTGCTCCTGGTATCATTTTTGAAAAATAATTCAATTACCAAACAGAAAAATGTGTTCACTTCTGCGGTTCATAGAAATATTACTTACTGTAAAAAATAAATGTTTTCTTTTAAACGAGGCTGCGGAAGTTGAACTTGCATACGAAAATAAACAAGAGAAGGTGGTAAGCCACTGAACTTATGTATGCTACTGAAACATAAACCCATAGGCCACATAACATAACCGGAGAAGCCGAAGACTGTTTACGGTTGTTTTTGGCGAGCAGCCCGAGTAAAGACGATGAGAAGAGGAATTCAATCATCAGAGAAGCAAGCGGAGAGCGTGTTTACTGCTTTTTACCGCATAGCTACATTCAAATGACTAATTCGATTATTAAAACCATGCGAATGGCATGGCCTGGACCGGGCTGGCGGCTTGCATGTCTTGTGATGGTCCTTGCTGGGCGCGGCTTCGTTTGAGAAGAAGCTCATGGTGCTGAGGAAACTTCGCCGAGACCTGTGTAGGCACATGCTTCACTGTTGAGGCGGTTCTTAGTCCTGAGGGGCTTCTCCGACGTTTGCTGTAGCTGCTGCTTCTGCCTTGAATGATTTCGTGATACTAGATGGCTTCGAACCGTTGGTCAATTTTATCCGGAAGCAAGTTAGAGATCGTTTTATTCTTCAGACACACTTTCGCGTGCAAATGCCGTTCATAGCAATAAAAACAAACCTTTACATATGAGGGGGGGAGATTAAATATAAAACAGTAGTCGGCGTTGCGTGTATACGCTTGTACATTACAAACAAGCATTTACAAAACTTAAGTGGCCGTCGTATAATATAATTAATTCTGCATAATTGCAGCTATTTTTATAGTAAATATTCCTATTTGAACATCGTAGAATACAGATGGTCGGGGGCATAAAATTAGTGAATCATGCCAACTCGCTTTGAAATATTCCTAAATAAATAATTTGTCAAACAATTTGTTTGCCAATTTGCTATCGGAATCCTATAAATGAAAACCATTTGATGATTTGATTTAATTTCGCGTATTTCGGAATAGATAATTTATCAACGTAATGCGTTTACTGCGATTACAAAAGCCTAAAACACGTATTATCAATTGCGCTTGAAAATATATTAAATTCCAGTTTGCTTTCGAAGCGTTCTAGCAAATTCGAAATAAATTAACGTACATTTATATTTGGGGTTACGTACTTATTTTGAATTACACTGAAATAAGCAGAGTGGAATATTCGTAAACGTAAGGTGCACATTAGTAACAACTTTTGTTGTTAGGTGTTAAATGCGTTTTAACGCCGCGAAAGTTCTATGTTAAATCTAAAACTATTGCAGTTTGCAGTAATTTACGATGCATGCTTTGCCAAATGTTGTGTTGTATGAAATTAAGTAGATTAATCTTGCGTTAAATTTGTGTTAGCATGAAAATAGTCAATTTGTCGCGGAAAATTTAATTTTGCATAAAATATTATAATTTAGGTCAATAAATAGTAGCTCTGCAATCTGGGTTTATCAGATTAAAGTTCTATCATGAAATAAATTCCACAAAATGCACTCCAACAGTTTCTGTTATCTTACATTTAGCTATAGCTTAAAACTTTCCAAACTTAATAATTCCATTTTCAATTAGATAACTTCTATCTATATTTGAGTATCTAAGTTTAAAACAATTTAGATAGGAAAATTATACAGAGTGTTTCATAACATGTGAAACATACTTTTCAGGATGAATTCAGAATCTCGGACAATGAAAATGTTCATAGGTCCGGAAACACTTCCTTACGGAGGTACAACATCCTGCCGATAGAAAACAGACTAATAAATTTTTTGTTGATAACTTTCTAAGCAATCGCACTAAAATTTTAAAATTTCATATTTGAGTATTGCTGTATTGTTTAGTATGTCTAATAATGTTTGTACAAAGACGTGCACCGAATATGTCTCGATTTAGGCGGGGCTCCAATTTTTGAAGTTTTGTGTTTAAAATCCTATTGTCCACATAAAAATGCAGAAAAAATGTACTCTTGTTGAAAGTCGCTAAATCTAACAGTTTTCAAGATAATTCATTTTTTGGAAAAAAATCAAGTTTCCATGAATGATTAAGTGTTTCCTGAAGATGGAACAATAGTTGTTACAAACTTTGAGAATAAATTCTATGCATGCAATCAAAATAGTGTCTATAAAACTAGATCTGGAAGAGGCAACAGTCAGAGTTGTGAAGACTAGCTTCGTAACGAAGTGTTTACGTACCCGTATTTATTTTTACTTTATCATGGTTATGATGTGTAGAACTTAATCTTGAGTAGTGATGGGAATAATCGTATAATTGTCATTCGAATGACAATCGAATGACAATTAATAATTGAATGATTCGTTCGGGTCAAATTATTCGGATATTACTATGCGGTAAAAAGTGGTAAAAGCGCTCTCCTCCTGCTTCTCGAATGCTCCTATAAAGGAATTCTCGTTCACATCGTCTTTCCTCGGACCGTTCGACAAAACAGCGTAAACCTTTGGTGGTTGGACAGAACGATAGTCAAACAGAATCCGAAGTCACTCGAAACAAGTTCGTATTCGGAAAACGATTGCGCTTGATTAACGAACAAAATATTTGAGGAAAAGAATTTCAATAAATAAAACTAATTTATATTCAGATAACTTCGATTTAAATCAGTATACCCAACATCAAGAAAAACAGTTCAACTGTTTAAATTATAGATGTATCATCGAAATATTGCGCAAAGATTGATAATTATGCTAATAAAACTGTGTAACGCATACTCATATTATTGAAGATTACAAATAGTGTATTTACAGAAATAATTCAAAATCAATAAAATGATATTCTGTACTACCAGGGCTATTTTAATAGTAAATTTCATCTTGATCTTTGATTAGTTTTTGAGTAATGAGGCGTTAAAATGAAAATGATCAAACAATCGTAGCCTTTCGCGCCTTTCTAAAGCTAGACAGTTAGGAAAAAATTCCTAAAAAGTACTAAAACCGAAAACACACGAATAAAGTAACATGTTTTAATATTTTGTTTAATTTCATTCTGTTAAACACAATTTCGATTAAATGCTACTTTGCGTTCGCACGTCGTCATCGGCTTACGGCTTCGGGTATTCTCATAGAACTTAATTTGGTATTCTGTTCGTTAGTGGTTCTGTTCTTTGCATGACCGTCAAAATTTTCTTAATTATATCACATTTCATCGCTAATCCCGGCCTGTTTTTTGAGTAATATTTCTACAAACCGCAAAAGTGGATACGTTTTAGTGTTTTTAAAACAATTTTTTTTTAAATGAGTCCAGAGACAAAAACAATATCCGAATGTTTAAATCAAATCATTCTTATCCCGTCGTCCTGCATTAAAACGCTTTTAAATCTTCGGCTTCTTTGGAATTCAGGATCGGATAATTCAAAATTGGAATGTTCTGAATCTTGACGCAGATGCACATTCATGCAGTGATGCACAGCTAGTCCTGAAGTGGGCCAAAGGCTACGCTTATGTGACCTCGGGATTAATACTTAGTAGCTTAATCACAGCATTTTTTATCGGTGTTTTCTTTAAGACAATATTAATTTTTTACAGTATTTTTAATTTTAATACATTCCACTGCTAAATGCGGCCCATTTTTTCTGCAATCTTTCTTAGACCGCGAAAGTGGATATCTTTTCCTGTTCTATATAATAAATCGACTATTTTCTTAAAATTAGACTAATGTTAAAAACATTGTTTGGAACTGTTACACAAAATTTTCAGTAATAACTTTGCAACATGCAATTTATATATAAAAGGTTGTTTTTTAAAAGACAATCAATTTACTTCGTTTGCATCTCACCCAAATTTCCAAATGCGAGAAATAAACCACCAAAACAAAACGAAAACGTTGAAGTAGGTGACCTTCCTTAGTATATTTGCGTCATAATACCACGACTGGTAGTGTCATTGTATCATGTATTTGTATTAGGCGTTTGCAGTTGGCTACTGCATGGGGTATCGCTTCAACGCCCCTTCCGAAATAGACAAAACTGAACATTTTAAAATTGTAAATCATTCAAATGATATTCTGTAGCCTTTTAAGATATCTCGAGATATTTCCATAATCGAATGGTTTGATTATTTTCATTCGAAATATCTTATAGCTAATCTTAAGCAAACATTTACAATTACATGACAACTCGATTTTACAAAAACATTGAATTATATCGAAAACTGTTGGATTTAGCGATTTTCAACAAAAGAACCTTTTTCGGTATTTATCTGTGAAGCATTTGATTTTTTAACAAAAATTTAAAAAAAAGTATTCAGAAGAAAATAGTACGCGACACCTCCTACACCCCCTTTGGTGCACTTATTTAAAAAAAAAATAGTAGAAATACCAAACTAGATATGAGTAATGCTCACATATAAAATTTTAAAACTTTAGCACAACTTCTGCTAAAGTTATCAACAAAATATTCATTTGTATAACAAGTGCAGAAAATCATACTTTGCCGCACGAGGGCGGCAAAGGGCCTTTTTGCATGAGATCTACATACTATTTGTTTAACTGCTGCAAGTTAAGAAAATTTGAAAAAAATAAACTAAAAGTGTAATTTAAACTAAGTTTACTTCTTGCACTTATCACTGGCGCCCGTTGCTGTGGAAAGAGAAACATGTGTAGAAGGTAAATAAAGTTTATAAATGTTAGTTGCCATTGTTGTTTATGTCGTATTTTTATTTAAATTATAAATTTGCATTAAAAGTGGTTTAATGGACAAAACCGACAAACAAACCAGATTTTCATGTAAGTGAAAAAAAGTGGGCTGCAAAATGCCGAAAAACGGCGGCTTTTCACATTGAAAGCAGTTAAAAACTATGCATTTTCGTATTGGACTGTTACAACTTGGGAAAGCTGTAATTCCGTATGGAAGCGTTTCCGGATTCATGCTTATAGGAACTTTTTTTATTGTTTTCAGATTCTGAATCCAACCTAATGCGTACCATATGTTATAAAACACGCTGTTTTTCTTAGATAAAACAAGTTAAATGCAGGGAATATTTCTTAAAAATGTTGTTTTATTTTAAATTTCTTAACAATGCTGCCTAATTTGACAAAAACAAATAAAATTCTTTAATACTTTATTTTAAAGCATTAAAAATACAAAGAAACAGAGCTTGGATTCGGCCTAATTCAACGATACTAAAAATAACAAACAAAGCAAGGTTTTTTGAAGGCGTCTGTTTCAGACAGAATCCTGTGAAGCCCAGTGAGTTGAATTAATGATCCATGAGTAATCAGAAAAACAGACATTGTTTTAAGAAAAGCTGAAACCAGTTTTAAATGTAGGGCAACAGTTAATGAAGAGGAACTTCTAAACGACTGTTGAGTTTCACACGAAAATTGGGCCTACTATCTTAGAGAAAATGTCGAGTTATTGAAAGATATTGAAAATGTGCAGTTTGCTAGTGCTTGTAAGCTTAGAAATTAAAAAAAAATATTGGAAAGGATAAGAGATTTTTAATTAATCTAATTGCTGTCTCATAGAAAATAATTAAACAAATTTTCTGAATTAGTTAGGAGAAATAAAATTTTATTTTACTACGCTATCAAACTTTAAATATTATTAAATAATAAATATTCTGTTTTTTACAATTTAATATACATTTTAAATGTTAGGTTGGTATAATTCGTTTTTAGTTTCTCACACTTTCAGTATTGGATAGCCAATTGCTTTAGAAGCCAAACAAAATGGGGCGCTTAAAATTCCTTTAATCTTAAAAACATTATTTATTTCTTATCCATCAGTAAATTCTAAATGCACTACCTATAAAGATCAGTCTGCTTTGTACTCCTACTTACTACTATTCATAGTATTACAAGTCAGTTCTACTGCCGACCGCTATACACTCTGTATGTTTGTTTGCCCGAGGTGGACGTCTTGATACAACCTTTATATCTCAAAATCTTGATGGACACCTTCTAGATTAAATCAATGTTATTTTAAATAAAATAGTATTTGCATTAATTATATTATTTTTACATTATACATTTCCTCAATATAAATCTTTTTTCCCAGTTACAGTTAATAAGTTTTACATAATTTTATATTTTTTTACGGAAGGAGGGGTATGGAACGCCATTTCACGTTTTACTCTAAATTGTGGAAAACAAAATTGCTATTTTTTCAAGTAGCTTATTAATTTCTGATATCAAAAATTGCTTATTAGACGTCGGAAATTTCCGACGTCAAAAATTATTTTTTTGACATCAAAAATCATCAAATTTTGGATATAATTATTTTTCTATTTATTCTATTTTGTTCTATTTATCTGTAATCGAATTATAGACCACTGAAATTCATTTATAGACGTAAATATTTTATTTTTTGGTGTTAAAAAGTAATTTTTCATTTTGACTTTAAAAAACAGTTCAAGTAATTTAAAATAGCATAACAGAGAATGAAACATATATTGGTAAACTACGAAATTTGACGACAATAAATAAATTTTTGACATTAATTATTAATTGTTTTGCTTCAACAAATGAATTGTTTTGACGTTAATTAATACGTTTTTCTGTTAAATATTTATTGGCGTCCAAAAACCGTGTTATGTATTGTTAGTTAAATAGTTTCTCAAATTCCTACATTAAACAAATAATTTCTAACGACAAAAACATTAAGTTTTGAAGTCAAGAAATCACTGAATGTCGTCGGAAAAACACCTTTTGACGTCAAAAATCAATTTCCTGTCGTCAAAACAGATTTTTTTAAACTGTGTAGGCGCGTAAAGCTGGGAATGATCTACAATTTGGTTGGTGTCTCAGTTCGGAAACAGCAATTGTAAAATAAGATTCTAAACTGCATTACTAGGTACAGCAATATTTCGTGGGGCTCGCCCCTCCTCCAATTTTTGACTGATGAATTTGTTATGTGGTTTTGTTCTTTAATCCCAAAAAATCAAAGAATTGATATTTTGGAAGATACCATGGAAGATTCTAGAGCAGTATGCTAGTTAAAAAACAGTTTTTCTCTGCAACTTGTGAGAGATATTTCGTAAAACGAAGCAGTTAAATCGAAACTGTCTTTATTTACAGTGCCGTCGTGTTAGGATAAAAAGCGCAGTTTTTTCTCACAAAATGCTACCAAATTATAATGCGCGCTTTGTTGGAACAGTGAGATAGTGTGCGGCACGCCGCAAGCCCATAGAATGTTATTTTAGTACTCCCTTAGGCGCTATGCTTACATGATGTAAAATACTTTTAGGAACAAAAAAAGTTGATTACGGGAAAGTCAATTTTTTATATCTAAAATAATAATATCAATTAGTTTTTATCTAGTAAGCGGTGGATTGTTCAACACTTTCTACAAATCATTGAAACAATTCTACAAAATAAAATTAATACTTTAGTAATAATAGTTTGTATAGCCAAAACATAAAATGAATATGGTGTAATACTGTCTCATAAAACGGACACGTCTACCGATTATTTAGATTTTTGCACAAAAATGTGAGATTCATTATTTCCAACGGGATTTCATTAATTTCTCGATACAATTTGAATATGCAGACATAGCCGTGCAGTGATCCGTTGATATTGAACTCTTGTTACCTCATATTTATGAGTCAGGCATAGAATTTTAGATTATTGCTTTAATTTTAAATTCCTACGGAATATGCAACGTACATTTACTATTTCCGTAAGCATTGCTTCATAAAAATCTTCATCCTGTAAATACCTAATTTACTATCTAGTATATTACATTTAATTTGCCCCTAATACTCGCCGGCAAACGAGTATACTTGAAAGCAAGCGATTGTATTATACAGAGTGAATAAAAAGTAACAAATAATGTTCAATTTCGTAAATAATAATTCTATAAAAAAAACTAAATTAAAGTTGTTTGTGGAATTTCAGCGCTATTATTTTATGGAATCTATATTTACAAAGTCACATACATTATGCGTTACTTTTTAATCGCCTTGTATAATGCTTTGGCAAAAATCGGCAGTTTAAATAACTAAGAAATAAGTATTAACACTGAAAGTTAGTATGATTCAAATATAAATTTTTATCTTTTTTGAACACCGAAAATCTGAATCCACCAAAAAAACACCTACGCGACGTCACCGAATCAATTCTTAAACGACCCTTTAGCCCTCACTCAAGCTCGTTTTGTGCCAAATTAAGTCTCCAAGCTCTCCAAGGCGATCAGCAAAGATGTCAGTTTCACGTGGCGTTTTTTACCCCAATTTTTCTTCTACTGTCTGATTTTATATTGATTGCTGTACGTTTGGTATAGGTTGCGTTTAACCTGAATAGATTTTATCTTTAAGCTGCCATAAAATAGCAACTTTTGTGAAACTTGTTGAGTTGTAACGACGCTATAAGGGCCAATCTGCTAGGCATCTAACAGTTAGTATTACAGAGGTTGGAGGAAACCGGAAAACTTTAATACCCCATCTAACAGCCAGTGAGTGGGTATAGTTTCGTGTTACATAAGCAAGGGCTTTATGAGCATATTGGTTTTTGCTTTGACGCTTCTTGGTGTAATTTTTCAAACAAAGTTCAGAAAACGCAAGCTTCCGCAAGCACATTGATTTAATATTTTTTTTTTAATTGCTGTTTGTTCTTTGGTGAAAGAATCTTATACGGTATAGCCCAGTCGGCAAAGCTTTTTTTGCGAAAACAAATCCAGGCAACTTGGAATTATTTTTAAATCTCTTTATTTAGACGTTAAGAAACACGTAATTTTGCACGGTCTATCAGGCCCGGATTTAGACGCCATCTTGGAAAAACTGGATAATAATGACAGTTTTTAGAATATTTGTCAATATCTCGGTTAAAATTATGTTTAGACCAAAATATGTGGTAATCTAAATTAAAGAAGATTAAATTTCCTACCAAAATGTTGTACTTATTTGGTCGTGCGACTATTTGTTTTAAAGTTACAGGCGTCGGAAAATGGACCTTTTTCAAGTTTGTTATTTTTTTCATTACTGACATTTTGCGGCTAATGAATTATTTTTAAGAAATGATAACCGATTTCTATCAATTCTAGTAAGAAAACACCTCCCAACAACTTATTTTCATATCATACTGTCTACTGTATAACCTTTTCCACCTTCCATTTTAATGTTTTTGATGTTGATGGTTCAGTCAATTTTTTTAAACATAAACGGTTGTTCAGTGAATGTTTTGGTATCATTTTGTTCCTCTTTGTCTTGTGTATTATATTCCGAATCCAGTTGGAAATTGTCGGAGTTAGCCAGAAAGTTTTCTATTTCAATATCAATATCCACATTGGCATCTAATTTGTCTACCTCCTCTAGATTTGAGCATAATTTGCCTTGGCACAAGCCACACACCAAAGAGCACGAAAAACCTACTTTTCGACAACCACTACTACGTTGCAGCCTTTTGCGCATTTACAAGAAATGAGTTTTAACAATTGCCGAGGAGCGGCTTCTTGTAAGGTGGGGATCAGCATTATCCCATTTTTGAGTTTTTACATCCCCAATCCAGAGGCAATTTCTTATTTCCGTACCGCTACTGGATTTGGTGGTAAGTACGAAACGAGTGCATCCGATCTGCATCTTCTGTTGAAGGCAAGAATGCTAGGTTTGGTAAACTTTTAGTTGTGGATTGAACAAAGCACCGGGTTCTGTATTTTTGTAAAGATTCTTTGCTGGTTTTTGCTCTGTAAAGAAAAAGAACGAATTGTTCCAAAGAGCACCAAAAACCTGCTTTTCGACAACCACAAGCTACGTTGCAGCCTTTTGCGCATTTACAAGAAATGAGTTTTAATAATTTCCGAGGAGCGGCTTCCTGTAAGGTGGGGATCGGAATTATCTCATTTTTTGAGTTTTTGCATCCCCAATCCAGAGGCGATTTCTTATTTCCGTGCCACTTCTGGATTTGGTGGTAAGTACGAAACGAGCGCAATCGAGCTGCATCTTCTGTTAGAGGCAAGATTGCTAGGTTTGGTAAACTTTTAGTTATGGGTTGTACAAAGCACCGGTTTCTGTATTTTGTAAAGATTCTTTGCTGGTTTTTGCTCCGTAAAGAAAAAGAAGAACGAATTGTTCCAAAGAGCACCAAAAACCTGCTTTTCGACAACCACAAGCTACGTTGCAGCCTTTTGCGCATTTACAAGAAATGAGTTTTAATAATTCCTGAGGAGCGGCTTCTTGTAAGGTGGGGATCAGCATTAACCAATTTTTGAGTTTTTACGTCCCCAATCCAGAGGCAATTTCTTATTTCCGTACCGCTACTGGATTTGGTGGTAAGTACGAAACGAGTGCATCCGATCTGCATCTTCTGTTGAAGGCAAGAATGCTAGGTTTGGTAAACTTTTAGTTGTGGATTGAACAAAGCACCGGGTTCTGTATTTTTGTAAAGATTCTTTGCTGGTTTTTGCTCTGTAAAGAAAAAGAACGAATTGTTCCAAAGAGCACCAAAAACCTGCTTTTCGACAACCACAAGCTACGTTGCAGCCTTTTGCGCATTTACAAGAAATGAGTTTTAATAATTTCCGAGGAGCGGCTTCCTGTAAGGTGGGGATCGGAATTATCTCATTTTTTGAGTTTTTGCATCCCCAATCCAGAGGCGATTTCTTATTTCCGTACCACTTCTGGATTTGGTGGTAAGTACGAAACGAGCGCAATCGAGCTGCATCTTCTGTTAGAGGCAAGATTGCTAGGTTTGGTAAACTTTTAGTTATGGGTTGTACAAAGCACCGGTTTCTGTATTTTGTAAAGATTCTTTGCTGGTTTTTGCTCCGTAAAGAAAAAGAAGAACGAATTGTTCCAAAGAGCACCAAAAACCTGCTTTTCGACAACCACAAGCTACGTTGCAGCCTTTTGCGCATTTACAAGAAATGAGTTTTAATAATTCCTGAGGAGCGGCTTCTTGTAAGGTGGGGATCAGCATTAACCAATTTTTGAGTTTTTACGTCCCCAATCCAGAGGCAATTTCTTATTTCCGTACCGCTGCTGGATTTGGTGGTAAGTACGAAACGAGTGCAGCCGAGCTGCATCTTCTGTTGAAGGCAAGGTTGCTAGGTTTGGTAAACTTTTAGTTATGGGTTGTACAAAGCACCGGTTTCTTTATTTTTGTAAAGATTCTTTGCTAGTTTTTGCTCCGTAAATAAACAGAACGAATTGTTCCAAAGAGCACCAAAAACCTGCTTTTCGACAACCACAACTACGTTGCAGCCTTTTGCGCATTTACAAGAAATGACTTTTAATAATTCCTGAGGAGCGGCTTCTTGTAAGGTGGGGATCAGCATCAACCCATTTTTGAGTTTTTACATCCCCAATCCAGAGGCAATTTCTTATTTCCGTACCGCTGCTGGATTTGGTGTAAGTACGAAACGAGTGCATCCGAGCTGCATCTTTTGTGGATGCTAGGTTTGGTAAACTTTTAGTTATGGGTTGTACAAAGCACCGGTTTCTGTATTTTTGTAAAGATTCTTTGCTGGTTTTTGCTCCGTAAAGAAGAAGAAGGAATTGTTCTCCTGTTTTTGCCATGGGCTTTGGAGAAGCATTTGGAAAAATTTGAACAACCTTTTGTAGACCTTCCTCCTTAAGCAGCTTACCAATTTTATTTTGCCCTGCCTGTATAATGTGCGACTAGAAACAAAATGTTGCCCAGAATTACCACATCCAAACCCGCGCCGTGGGGAGAATACAACTTGCTTTGTGACTTTCCCTTGCCTGGCTTCAAAAATAAATGCTATAGCGAGATTCACACAAGGTTGTAAGAATAACCATTAAATCGGTGTTCTCACCTACTACGATTACCGTCTTAAAGTTACTCAATACTTCAATTGAAGTATTGAGGATTAAAGTATCGGCATCTTTGTCAGCTTGCTTAACGGCAAGTGCTTCAGTCAATAATCGGGTACGCAGCATCGAAATCATTACACTCTTGTTTCTCTCGTTCGATAGGAATTTCTCTTGGGATGCAGTGGCTCCTATTTTTTCATCAAAAAGAACCTCCGTGGATGATGAAATATTTAATCGGCGAACACGCTCAACAGCTTTAGTGCTTTTTGCAACAGCATCTTCCGGGTATCTATCGAACATTCTCTGAGAAATGTCTTCTTACGACGTATTTGTGCAAAATTTCAGAGTAAACTTCCTGTGGTTAAAAAATCGACCGTCTATTACATGTACAGTGTTTTCCTTCAGTTTCGTATAAACGCATCACACAAGGTCAATTTTTTACGCATTCCTACCTTGCCAAAGAGTCAAAGTGGATAAGGCGCTCCTGTTGAAAGTATTCCTCGAACTGTTTTTCGGATTTCTTGAGAAATGAAGTTCTTTGGAATAACAAAGTGGGGTTAATGGAAATTGTTTTATTTTCTATACTTTTACCCCTGAATGCATTGGCGTCACTCGTTTTTGGCGCTTAAACTTGCTATCGCCAAAGCTGCCGTCAGCAATATATGCTATCGCAGATAAACCAGCATCGTAAGCATTTTGAAAATTAATTTTTTTATGTTCTATAATTCTTGTACTTATGGACATGATGTCATTAGTAGCAGGGAATGGTGGATGACCGGAGAACCACTCAACAAATTTCCTCTCTACGTGTTGCTTCGTGGTATGGGAAAAGTATTGCAATGTTTTTCAATTTCTTCTGAAATATTTGATAGATTGCGCATTTACGAAACGATCTGCATCACCCCTTCCAAATTATCACGCGATAGACAATGAAGTACCTATAAGTTTAGGGACCGGTGGTGGGGATGGGGTTGGAGGTTAGGTAATCCTTTCCACCCAACGCGACTAAATGTCCTCGAACACATTGAAAGCTACGTACAAGAATATAAAATTATTTGTAAATTTGGGATTTCTGGAGATACCACTTACAAAAAAGGGCCAAATACTCTAGCTCTAGGTGGTGTGGAAACGAGTACAGAGTAAACAATATGGTACAAAAATAAGTACTCGAGTAGGCTTTTCGTTACTAGAATCGATAGAAATCAGTTTAGCATGTATTTTTCGATGCCTGTAACTCTAAAAAGTCGCAGTAAAAAACGAATAGAACATGTTCTGTATGAAATTTCCTCCTCTTCAATTTTTATTACTGCCCTATTTTGCTCTAAAATTAATTCTAACCGTGATATTGACGAATGTTCCAAAAAATGTCTATGTTTATTCAGTTTTTTCAAGATGGCCAAATCCGGGCCTGATAGACTTCCAGTTTTCCCGGATTTGCTTCCGCAATAGCCCTTTTAAAACGACCTGCCGACTGGCCTAGTAAGACATTTTAGCTGAATAATTTAATCAGGAGCGTAACGTGCACATAAATCAAGCTTCATTGATTTTCTGATTGTATTTCAAAATCTTTGTTTACATTTCATTTTCATCGAATATGTCAATAGGTTTATGCTCTTATATCGATAAGCTGATCAAGATCTTGCACGCATTGGCCTATATTATAAAAGCTTTATTTACTTATGAAAGCGGAAATGTATCCTCCAAATTTATGATACAGAATGGAGTAGATAGAAGTATAACTCCCCTAGGATTTGTTTAAGCTATTTGCGGTGTCTGAAGACGGGGCTCACAGTAAAAGAACGTTTTTTTTCAGACGGCTTTTTTGTCTGACTTTCTGATTGCAAGGAAATCTCTAAAATCTTTTTTTATTGTATGTTTAAAATTGAATGTACGTATAAAATCTTAAATTTGTTAGAGATCAACATTATTAATAAGATCACATTACATCAGAGTTAAAATAAAACAAATTCTAGGAAAATAGTATTGAGAATTTTACTGGCTGTTAGTGACGTAAACGGCAAACTTTTCCAATAATTCATCAAGCTGTAAATAAGAAATAGGGGAACCGATTTTAGCAAAGCTTATTTACTATTTTTGAATTTTTAAATAGAAACACATTACATACATCTTTGAGGTGTTTTACAGTTTTCTGAAAATCAATTACGATTTACTGCCGACTCTCAATTCTCTGACATTAAAGAAACCTTGCGGTTTATTACTAAACTTTAAAAATCCTAAAACTAAATATAATTCTATGAGATTATTTGCTAAACATAAATTTATCATCCAAGGTCATACTAAATTAACTCGAATATTATTTTAAAACTGGCTCGTGGAGAGTCAATATTTTATGATTTAAGTTCGTTAATAAATGAAATATAAATCTGCGCGAAGTTCAAGTAAAAGTTAATATTAGAGAGGTCTCATTTAATTTTTGAATACCTTTCAGTTCTTGGAATATCTTTGTATTGAAATTCAATATATTTTTCTACTTAAATTTTTGGCTTTGTGACAGATATATAGCAAACACACAAACGATTCTTATTAAAAACACATTATGGGCTGCAAATACTTTTACTGAAATGTTTGTTTTTTTGGCATTACTGCCATATTACCGTAGTTGTGTAAGTACATACTTCTTAAAATGCATATCTTAATGGTGTTTTTGTTTGTTTTAGGTAAGTCTGTTGTTGAACTACAATACAGTAATAAAGCAAGGTGTATTGGTGAGTATGGCAGATGTCTATACAACTCTAATATTACTGCTATTGCATTTACCTTAGCACACCTATTTATTAAATTATATGAACACTCTTGAATTAGATTCTTATGTTACAAACTGTACCACAAGTGCTAACACAACCTCAAATTACTCTCATTAGTACAAAACTTGTTTTATTTAAATAAACATCAAAATTCTGACCAAAAACCTGTGGCAAATGAGTCCTTTAAAAGCACTTTACAGGGTACTTCACGATGACCGCTCAAGAAGAATAACTTTTGTATTTGCACAGCAATTAAAACACAATATTAACATTATTTATATAACGGGGTGCATGATTTTTGTGGACACCACTAATATATTTATAGCACTGCAGGTTTAACCGGAAATTGCACAACTTTAATTTTTTAAATAGCACCAAATATGTTTGATATTGGAAGTCGATAACATGTTTTCTCCTCGTTTTAATCATACAAAGCTAATATGCGTACATTAGAAACTTTTTGAAGAGAATGCAGTTTTTTAGGAGGGGTGAAAACATAACGTTCATCAAGACTACTTAAACTGTCTAAAACGTATATTAAAAAAAACGTATGTAAAAAAGAAACTTTTCTTTTTAATGATAGCTCTCTTTTCTAAGACAATACTTTATGAATTTGGGATTTAATTCAGCAGCTACAAAATCGAGTGTTTTAGATAAAGTAAAATTTCGTTTTTATACTAGCTGGCCAATATCGTACGATATGGCAAGACGCCTTAAATTACGGTGTTTTGCATTAACCTTATAGGATTTTTCTAGTCTATTTTTGACCTGAGAATATATATTTTGAAGAGATTTTAACTGGCCTGTCAGTATAATACAAAAAAAAATTAAGAAGAGGATTATCATTATCAGAAACATCTCTAAATACTCTCCGAGATCAGTGTATATTCGTACCAAAATTTAAGTGAAAGGGGCCGAAACCTGCCGCCTCATTCGGATTTAACGATCTTGCATTTGTCAGCATTAATGGTAAAATCGGCGATCTCCAAATCTAAAGCAAAATTTAGTGTGGCCACAATAATATTATCTTGATAAACTTAAGCGAAATGTTCTAGATCGGGACCTAAATCAAAATCTACCAAGCGCAGGAATGTCGCAGGCGCATTATTTAGACCAAACGGCATTTCCGCAATTAAAAAAATATGGCAAACTATTTGTTTTGGATAACTGGTTTTATTACACTATTTAAAAGAACTTATCAGACTTTCTACATAGAAACATGTCACAGCATTAGTTTTTGTTATTTGAAATGAAGTCGGTGGAATGCCAATTTCACTCTTTTGGATCACTGCTTAGGTGGTAATTATTCGCTATTAAAAATTTTATTATTGCTTTATGTATGTGAATTTTGTTTGCAACCAAACTAATATTGGTACCATGATTATTTTTTGTTTCTCCTTTTAATTTTTTAATTGTTTTCCGCAATTGCGCTAACAAATCACTTACCTAACCTCAGATATCGCCTTTTTGATGCACTGGTTAGAAGTGTCGCTGCAGCAAGCGGAATTTGTTGGAAAACGCCTGATGCGACAGGCTGTATAGAGACTTTAGTCGATATTAATCTAGGAGACCATATTCATGTTAATATACTATTAAATTAAGGGTTTTAATTTTTTTTGGCTGTTAAAACAATTGCTTTTGGATATACGTCTAGAAACATCTAAGTTATCCTGATGGATGTTTTCCTCTTTGAAAACTACGTTTTTACAGAAATTTTTTATTGTTAGCATATTAAAGCTTTATATGACTGAAAAGAAGAGAGAAAATGCTATAGATTTCTAACATCAAAAGTATATGGTCGTATAAAATATTATTAATTTTAATTTAATAATTATTAAAATGTGCAATTTTTTATTAAATCAAAGCTGCTATAAAAATATTAGTGGTGGCTACATAAAGCACCCACTCTATCATACAAATTAAGTTCACAATGTTTTTGCATATATCTTTACATGTATAATAGATATTCTTCGTGAGCGGTAATCGTGAAACCTTCACACGAATTTCCAAATTAA
Organism: Ctenicera cuprea; assembly: GCA_958336395.1. Classification (NCBI taxonomy): domain Eukaryota; kingdom Metazoa; phylum Arthropoda; class Insecta; order Coleoptera; family Elateridae; genus Ctenicera; species Ctenicera cuprea. The sequence goes on from OY284494.1 coordinate 19,052,880, forward strand.
TTTTACAGAAGTAATGCCTTTTCTAACTCTCTCTGCCGCTCTCACTGTTGATTTCACTCATCTTCTCTTTCTCCTTTCGTCCACACCTATCCTCTGCTTCTACCCACTTTTTCCTGTACCCATTCCTTTTACCTTTTTCCATTTTCCCTTCTCTTTCTCTACCCTCCTTCCTCCCCTCCCTGTTTTTTCTCCCGTTTCCCTATTTACTCCTACCCCTCTCTTATCCCTCCTCATCTCTTTTTAGCGCAACAGTAACTTTATTAAGTTATAAATAGATTTATTATAGTTTTCATCGTAAGGTCTGGAGTAGTGGTCCTACTGACGTTAATATACATTTTAACAAAAAAATACCTTAAATAAAAGTTGTTTGGTCATAGTCAGGCTATATTTTGGCTGTATTAGTTTATTTTTTTCTTGCTACTGTGACCTCACCGACATTTTAATTTAATTGAACCCTATATTTTTGTTTTTATATTTTAATAGTTCTATTGTTTCTGTCAGTAACATTAACTACGGCCCATATTAAATCAAAACAACTAAAACGTCTTGGATTCTGCGTTGTTGCCAGTATTTTAATTTAATTTTTCTTTACTAAAGCGCCATCTCTTGACCGCCGCAACAAAAGTGGCCGGGGTTTTCCTAGCCACTCTGTATATTGTTAATTTTTTTTTACAATACAAACTCGTGCTTTTATGACATTTTTGTTTTCCTCACAACATAATGCGAGAGATCGATGTTTGTTTCAAAATATACTTCTCTAACAAGTCTGTTTTTTTATAATTTTCTTAATTTTAATTTGACATTAGTTGATTACTAAGGAATTTTCGGCTATTAGTGCATGACAACATGTTTTAAAATCTTGCTTTTCGTGGTTACAACTAAATAACACGCATAGGTACGTTGCGTGATCTATCTATAGTCGAAAGATTTGGAAGTCAAAATGTTTTTCTCTTTCGATACGCTTTCCTAGCATAATATTTCCATACCCATTCTAGCAGGCGAGGGTTTTACACCAACCTTGACCCAAATAAAAACAGGTGGTGTTTTCTAAGAATTTCATTACAAAAATTCCGTTTTAATTAGTCGCAGAAATCGTATTTAAAAGCTCTCTAAAACCGGAAAATTGTATAAATTTTAATAGAAGACAGAATAAATTTTAGACATGCAACACACCTACACGTTCTCCAGCTATCAACGAAAATGTGAAATAAGGAAAAGTATAAAAAATTGAAAGGAAGGGATTTGTACGAATCCGAATTGTAAATCGATGCGCTTTGACGCAAGCAATTGGATTTTATGTTTTATTATGAATTCCAATTTATTTTTCTCTTATTGAAATTTCTTTGTATAAAAGAAATTGAAGAATCTCTGGATATTCATTCATTCGAATATTATCCTAATCTAAATTAAGGATTTTGTTTTAAAAAATGATCTATAAATTTTCTATAAATAAGCGTTCTTACATAATTTAAATTAAAACTTGTAAATTGTACTTAAAGCCGTGCACTTATTCAGATGTTCTCCACATTTGAGAACAAACTCGGGTTAACTGCAACACCCCGATTAATTAGTCGAGTGTTTAGCATGCACTTTACATTAGCGTAATATTAACAGGTAATTTAGCCTCGCTGCAATAGTTTTCGCTGACACGATTTATGGGAACTAGCTTACTAATCTCGTTGAACTGTTTTTTTTTCTATTTTATATTCAAATTTGTGTTAAAGTGAATGTACAGGGTGTTTCCTAAGTACAGACTTCAGGGGGAAATTCCTTGAGTTATTTTATGAAGAAAAGCTTATCAGTATACAGAATATTAATTAAGCACGAAGACAAACTTTTCAGGGTGATTTCTTGATTGATTCTAAGACAAAAAGTTTATATGAGCAGGAGACCTAAACGGCTTCGTTTTCAAGATCAAGATGTTTAAGTTCAGAAAGAAAAATGTTTTTTTTTTCAAAAATCTGGAAAACGCCTACAGGTGTAGGTTAGTATTGCGTAAAGTGGCATTTTTTGGTCAAAATGAATTTAATTTATTCTACCAGTGGCGTGTACCAATGTCACCTCAGTTACGTCATTGTATAAAAATCAGGTACGCCACTGTTTCTCAGCCAATATGACACGTTTTTTAGCTTTATTCACTGAAACGACGGCCAAGCTGTTTAGGTCCCATGCTTATATAAACTTTTTGTCTTGGAATTAATCAAAGAATCACCCTATAAAGTTTGTCTACGTACTTAATTAACACCCTGTATATCCGAAGATGTTTTCTTACGGAGTTACAGACAGACGTCTCAAGAAAGAACAGTGTAATCACTTTTTTGTCGATTACTTTCGTAGTAGTTGCACTATAATTTTTGATATTGTATATGTAAGCACCACTGATTTAGCTTTGTATTTCTACTGTTTGAATAAGTTCACCAGAGGTGTCTCGTATGGGAGGTCACATAATAGTTTGTTATAAATATTTTAGATCTTTAAAGGTGTTTTAGTTTTGTCAAGAAAATCTTATTCTCAATTTTAAAATACACAAAAAAGCACTTTTGTTGAAAGTCGCTATATCTAGCAGTTTTTAAGATAATTTAATATTTTCGTAAAATCGAGTTGCCATGAAGGTCTAAGTGTCTTCTCAAGATGTACAAACAGTCAATATTACAATTTACTTTCGGCTTAGACCGCGTCGTCATTTGGGAACTACACCCAGCATAATCAGGTAAGGACCAACCTGTAGCTTGTCTGCCTTTACAAGCCTTTGCTCTAGAAGTCTGAGCAATATTTGTTCGTAGGCCCTGCCTGCCTAAACAGGGCCGTGTGCTTAGTTTATTTAAACCTTGGGGCGGACAAGGATTTGATCTTAATGTATTTTGTTTGCCAAGACAATAATACTTAATCGGCTTATGCCTGTTAGCTGTTTGTGAACCCATACAAACTAACGTTTCGCAAGACATTGCAGCTTGCATCTTCAGAGTGAATAGAACACAGTGTTCTATTCACTCTGAAGAGAAACGCGAGAAACGCGAGAAACCGCGAAAGCCTCAAAGAATATATGTACAAACAGTTTCCACAAACTCTGAGAGTGAGTTTTTTACATGAAAACGGTGAAAATATTCCTATAAAAATTTGTGTGAAAACGCTTCGTTACAGAGGTACTGTTTCCTGAAGCGGGAAATTTCAACAATTCAAACTACTGATTTTTTGGGATGCTGTAACTCCGCAAGGAAGCATGTCCGGCCCCATACTTATTTTATTATTTCGATGTGTAGCACGTATCGTCAATGTTTGGGCCAACTATTTTCGCATCTGAGGGAAATATTCGGATCTTCATGGCAACTTCGTTTTTCAGAAAACTTGAATTGTTCCGAAAATTGTTAGGTATAACGACTTTCAAAAAGTGTAGCATTTTTGTGTATTTTGAATAGATAATAAGATTTTATAGACAAAACTTCAGTAATTGTAATATCTACAATATTTACAAAACAATATTACGTGACCCTTTAAATGAGACTTCTCCGGTGCACTTATTCAAACAAAAACCAGTAGAAATACTAAGCCAAATCAGCAGTGCTCACAGATAACCTTGCAAAATTTTAGTGCAATTACTGCGAAAGTTACCAACAAAAAAATGACTGTAACTCCATAAAGAAGCACTGGCAATAATGGAAATAGAAAAATAACATTCAGACTAAAATATTGGCAGAACGAGTTGTGATGGCCATGTTTATTTTCACATAAAACCAAAGGTATTTTTAGCACAAAACTACTTTAGCAATATTTTCAAAAACCTTTACCGTAAAGTGAAACAGATAAGTAGGTGAGTGAACCTTGAATAAACAAACAAACCTATTTTAAACAGAATTAATAATCTCTATGATCCATAAGTAATTTCTTAGGAGATATTTTGTTCTACTTCCAATATTGCAAATTGGTCTGGCTACTTGGGTCAATAACTTAAGTATTTCTGGTAGAAGGTTATGTATGTGCATACCCATCTAAAAATAGACTTCTCAAATCCAAACAATGCAAGAGGGTGCTGTTAAAAATTTAAAATAATTAATTAATGATTAATTGTATATAAAATAGGTACTTAATTACTTTAACAATATTTATTTATTTTAACCTTATACGTATTTCGGCATGTTTACATGCCATTGCCAGAAGTTACATTCTTGTCATCAAAAAACACATAAATTAGCAGCATACAGGTCCCTGATACATAGAACTTTGACGGTCTCTTTAGATGAAATAATTATAATAGAGAAATTTCAATTAATAAACAAATTGCATACAGTAATGGTTATAATACTAAACTTATTCATACATTAATTAAAGAAAAAGAATATAAAAAGCCATTCAAAAAATTTATCTATTTTGGTGACAAATCAGAAAAAAATGCTAGATACAATTATAAAAAAAAACAAATAAATATAAAATAAGTTTTAAAACAACTAGAAACATCTTAAACACTTTCTTTAATGCAAAATCGAAAACAGACGATTTGCTAAAATCAGGCATTTACAAATTAAATTGTTCGCATCGTAATTCGGTTTATATAGGCCAGACAATTAGAAATTTTGATATTAGGTATAAAGAACACGTACGTTGTTACAAATACAAACACCCACATAAATCCAATTACGCTAAACACTTACTAGAACACAATCATTCAATGACATCTAATAACACCATAAAATGTTTACACTTTTGTGATGATAAACGTAAATTAGATATACTAGAAGCTTTTGAAATTCACAAACATTTAAAAACTGTACCGTTAATGAATGTGCAAATTGATGTCTTAAATTCACTTCTATTGAACATTTTGGAATAAGAAATCAAGTCATCTGCAGACGATTATCGAGATCAAGTCACCAAGTTCTATTGCTATAACAATACTAACTGTTTACTTTCTAATATACCCTTTGATAACGGCATGTAAACATGCCGAAATACGTATAAGGTTAAAATAAATAAATATTGTTGAAGTAATTAAGTATTTTATATACAGATAATCATTAAATATGGACTTTAACGAAGTAAAGCTAGAATTTATAAATAAATTAATAAATGATTTTATTTTTGCTATATGCACTATGACATTGACTCAGGTAATGTGCTCGTATGAATCCTTTCAGAATGATGTAGACACGTGCAGGAAATATGAGGGAAATTGTAAGGACGTTAATTTTACTGTCCTAATTAGTAAAACAACAGGACAACTATGTTTGTTATAGGGGAACGTAATTACGTCCCTTTATTACACACTTGACCAACATTTATAAAATTATTTTACACTAGTTAGTTTGTTGTCAAATTATCAAACAATCATACAGATTTATTCATCTGGGAAAAAGTTTAATATTTAATGCATGATGGGTTTAGTAAAATGTATCTATTTTAGGGTATTTGCCAACTAACATCATTCTGTTGTTCCTAAATTAACGTAACCTTCGTTTATTACTGTTTCAACAAAATTTTAAATAATTTTTCAGGAAACCGGTAATTATCAGTTTAAGCACCTACCATTAGCAATATCATTTCTTGTGTTGCAAAACATAGCACACCTTTTTAGGGGTGTTTTTAACCGCTCATTAGCTCCGCGGCCTACCTTGTTTTCATTCACCCCAAATCTCTTTGACAGTAACAACTGCTGGTTGTTTACAAGTTATTTTATAAGGTTGACTTACTTTCGGTCTCTTAAAGTACATTCCAGCCTTACGCCTTAAAAACTCGCAACGATAATGGTAATAAAGGTAAATGTAATGCCGTTCAATTTTGGTTGTTAATTTTCTTAGATTATGCAGTTTCTTCCAAATACAGCTAGCGTTTAATTTGATAAAATTGTATTAAGCTGTTAAACTGAAAATTGATGATAAAATGTAGGTCGTAATTAATTCAGTTTAATCCGTAAACAAATTAATTACTCTAGCAGGTCTGGTTATTGATCATTCACAGGATATCGGTTTAATTAAAACAGAATTGTTATTATATTTCAGTACGTTAATAATGCAATAGAAAAATTCTAATTTAAAAATGTTATACAATTTGTCACACACCAATTCAAAAATGTAAAAGGTTAGGAAAGCGAATTCCGAAAATGTTTCTCGGCTATGCTAGGAAATATTTATGTGCTGTTATAAAGTATCTTCAGTCCGGAATTTAATAAAGCCGTATATTACTGAACACTTCTTGTTATTTATGTTTTTTCGGCTATTTAAATCTCATTAAATATGTTTTTGTATCTTCCCGTGTAAAATTTATAATAATTAATGATATTACTCGGATATTTTTGTTATTGGTCGGAGTTATCTGAGCTTCATGGCACAATTCCAAGATTTTATTCTTATGAAACAGTTATTGATATAACGGAAATAAATAACAAATAGAAAATGCAAAAATAGCCAACTTTATGGGATCGGCTTATTAACAAATCCGGGAAAATGTCGTAATATAACACACACACCGAGTTGTTTTCTTATTGTATTTAAAAAAGAGAAATAAATTAATACTCAGAGCTATATATATTTAAAACGTGTAGCTATTTCTTTCGACATCTCTTCTCAGAGTTCTACTAAGCCGATTTTGATCATTTTTTTACATAAAAGCTATTACTGTGTAGATGTGTACAAAAATCCCAATTAAAAAGAAATTAGAGCAAAGTCCTAGTTTGAACGGACACTTGAATTTACGCTTGCCACTTGCAGCGCCATCTATTTCTTCACGGTGTCGGTTTTTAAAACTACATATCCTCTCTTCACCCATTCATAACTAAACGCGCAAATGGTCTTTGAGTTTAACATTGTTTACAAAGAAGTGTTGTAAATTGCAAATTATTTTGCAATAGGTCCCACTAGTATCTCATGATTTTTATAGTTTGTTGTATTTTCAAATATCTGTCGAACAAGCTCCTTAGAAGAAATTCTGTGTATCATTATTAGTTATGGTTTTCGCGCAGTTTTGCTAGAATAGCATATTTTATTTCAAATATATAACGATTTCTGTGAGGAATGAATCCTTCTTATTTCAAAGTATTGAGGTTGTCTCTGCATAAGTCTTTCGTGTTCACAGCAATTTGTCTGTAATTATCTTTTCTTTCCGTCAATTCTGTCTTATCTGCTATAATTTAACCCCACCATCATTAATTTTCTTTTTTAATTTTTTGTAGCTGTTCGTTTCTGTAATTTTTAAAATTTTGTTAATTTTTTCAATTGTATAAACAATGGGTACGTGCACAAAACATTCGTTTGTCTTAACTTTATCAACACATTTTCTGCAACAGTTAAATACCATAAATATCGAGCCTTACTAAATTGTTCTAGAACGATCTAGAATATTTGCACGCAGCCGTCAAAACGTGCCCTTTAGAATGCTGCTGTTTGCACGCGGCCATTAGACGCGGCTGTTAAAACGCGGCTTCTAGAATGTTGCGTAAGAAAGTGGCCGTTATAACGGACCGTTATAACGCGGCCATTAAAGAGCGGTCGTTAGAACGGAATCGTTAAAACACGACCATTAAAGGATGGTCGTTAGAACAGGACCTCCAGATCGCGGCCGTTTAAACGCGACTGTTAGAACGTGGCCATGAGAAAGCGGCCGTTATAACGCGGCATCTAGTACGCGCCCGTTAAAATACGGCCGTTAGAACGCGGCCGTTAGAACTAAGCCAATTAAAAGCGGTGATTAAAACGCGGCAGTTAGAACGCGTCTATTACAATGGTGCTGTTTGAACGCGGCCTTCTGAACGCGGTCGTTCGAACGCGGCAGCTACTACGCGACCACTAGAACGCGGCCAATAAAAAGCGGTCGTTAGAACGGGATCGTTAAAACACGGCCATTAGAGGGCGGTCGCTAGAACAGGGCCTCCATATCGCGGTCGTTTGAACGCGACCGTTAGAACGTGGCTATGAGAAAGCGGGCGTTAGAACGCGGCATCTAGTACGCGGCCGTTAAAATACGGCCGTTAGAACTAAACCGTTAAAAAGCGGTCATTAGAACGCGGCAGTTAGAACGCGTCTATTACAACGGTGCTGTTTGAACGCGGTATTTAGAACGCGTCCGTCTGAACGCGGTCGTTAGAACGCGTATTATTTTTGTTAAAAAACAACATGGTCACATTAAAGCAATTTTAGAAACTTCTCCGGTCCCGTTTCTCTAACCTAATTTGGGCAGAGCCGCGAATTCAAGAAAAACATTTCATAAAATCTCTGATTTCTTTGCAATTTCTATTAATTTTTCTCTGTTTGCTTCTATTTCTTTCTAAATTCTTCGTAATAACTAAATTTTTTTAACGTATTTTACTTTTTTTTCGTGAATATCTCCTTGTTTTGTATTATACATAATGGTTTAATTAAGTATTATTATATAATAATAATAATAATAATAATAATAATAATAGCATTTATTTCCAAAAAGAAAAACAAAGAAAATACAATTATTTTTACAGAAAAAAAATGAAATGGAAAATAGGCGCAGTTCAGCTTGACCCGACGTAATGGTAGGTCAGCTGGTCTTCCACTGCGCCCGTATATTAATTTGTAGGTACATTCTATTTTTCCCTCATCTTTTTTTTACTGATAAACAACTAAACAGACTCCAAGAATGATCAATTCATTGCTAAAGACTAATTACTAAAAGTTAATGACAAACAAATCACACTTTACTTTGCTAAATGCTGTAGTTGAAACAGATTCGGTTTGAAATTTATGATGATAAAAATATTTTTTCCGCATTATGCATTTGTTTAGTCTGATGTGTATTAATTTACATTTTACAGCGAACAGTAGAACTCGTTAGTGAAATACTAGTAATTAATTCATTAGCAGCCCTAGTTAGTAGCAGGTATGGCAGATAAAAAATCTTTTGATCTCTTTTTCAAATCACCCGGAGGCTATATAATATATAATCCAGCTGCATTTGAAGTTTTAAATCATTTGAACGTACATCAAATATGAAAACTGTTTTTGTGGTTGATGCAAACTCGCAGTAGATATCAATATGTTAATGTTAGAAACGTTATATTAATACACATGGCACTGACATTGATACACAAAAACAAATAGTAATAGAATAATAATAATATTTTGCAGCTAGGAGTACTGATTTCAATTATTGGATACTACCCACTGAAAATAAGTAAAAATAACACGAATAAATAACTGTATTTTCAATTTATTTATATACATATAGCACATCTTACCAAAAAAATTGTTTGTTTAGTTGCCAAGGATATTTGAACAAATTTAGGGTATTGTGGGGTTGCTGCATTCAAAAACCAGTTTTTTCGATTTGAATCTAGTTCATGAGATAATGGATACCTGCCCTCAATTAATAGAGCACTTAAGCATAACGTGTGCATATGGCAATCTACCGGAACATTCTAGAAGGTGGGTAGTACAAGCAAATATTCATGTTCACTTCTAGAATATTATATTCCCTATCCGTATATAAGTGATCGGCTAGCAGAACCAAGAAAGATGGCTCCGCGGTTAACGCCTTTCATTCGGTTCGATTCCTGGCCCGACCGACTGTCCTGGCTCAGGTTTTTCCGTGGTTGTCCTGTGCCAAAAAAATGAATACAGTATTTTTCACGGAAATCTTCATTTATCCAAATTCCTTGTTCTAATCCATCCTTGCCATCCTGTCTTGGCTGAAGAAGGGCAATGCCCGAAAGACTGCTTAGCGGCCCGTCTCTCTACGAGGAATAAACCGACATCGATTTAACTTTTTTCCAACTAACAGTCGGTTGACAGTGTGACAGCTCACATGTCATATATTCTTTGAGGCTTTCACGGTTTCTCGAACTGTCAATATTGCAATTTACTTTCGGCTTAGACCGCGTCGTCATTTGGGAACTACACCAAGCATGATCAGGTAAAAGACTGTCTGTAGCTTGTCTGGCTTTGCAAGCATTTGCTCTAAAAGTTTAAGCAATATTTGTTTGTAGGCCATGCCTGCCTCAACAGGGCCGTGTGCTTAGATTATTTAAACCTTAGGGCGGACAAGGATTTGTTTGCCAGGACAATAATACTTAATCGGCTTATGCCTGTTTGTGAACCCATACAAACTAACGTCAAACGGTACAACTAACGGTAAAAAGAGATTTTTTTGACATTTATTTAGTTAAAATGTTCAGGTAAACGACCAAAAGGAATAGTTTTTTTAATGGGAGATTTTTCTACCCACTTAACTTGTCCATACCGATTTTGAAGTCAAAATTCTCAAATTCTAAGAAAACAAAAAACCTATCGGCTATTTGACATGCGTAGAATACGAATCTAAGCTTATTTTTCGGACGCGTCAATATTGAAGTAGAGCACCCTTCCCCTTCACCCTTTTTTTTGGGCTCTCCAATCTCGCTACTGTAGATTCATCACAGTGTTTGAAGTTTCTAGGTTACAGCGTCTGGGCTACAGACACATAGACACGTACCATGGCAAAAACTACTTTTTCTGTATTCTCGGACCCTAAAAATGTATATCCGTCAAAATCTCGCCGTCCGAAATTTTGACGACAACAATAACTTCCTCAGGAAGGTAAAAATGCGATGAGTCCTTTTTTAAATATATTTCCTCGTAGTCATATTTCAATTTTATGGAAAAGATGGAAGTCCAAACATTGAATGTTTTTTATTTAATCTGGTTATTTTGAGATATAAAGGTTGTATTTGGACGTCCACCTCGGGAATACAAACATACATAGTGTATACCGGCCAGCAGTAGAACTGACTTCTACTAATACTCTAATCGTAGTAAGTAGGAGTTTAAATACCGGGTGATCGTAAAAAAATGATTCAGAGCAGGCCATGACCGAAGTGTTAAAGTTGGCAATACTTAATATAAGCCATATGTCAAATGTTGACAGCTCTAAAAATTTTTGGTTAGATACATTTAACTTAATGTATTTAACCAAAAATTTTTAAAACTGTCAACATTTGACAATTGGCTTATATTAAGTATTGCCAACTTTAACACTTCCGTCATGGCCTGCTCTGAATCATTTTTTTTATGATCACCCGGTAGAATTGTCTTTTGTTCTCGTGCATTTTGAGTTTGATGATGGATAAGAAACATAAATAAATAATATTTTCACGATTTAGGGAATTTTAAGCGCCCCGTTTTGTTTGGCGCCCCTAGGCAATTGCCTAGGTTGGCCTGTTCACATATCCGGCATTTTATGTTTGGAATTTAAATTTTTTATTTAATTTATTGCGTAACTAACGAAACAAAGCGGAAACATGGAAAAATTAAATGCACGGTAGTGATTGTTGAAAATCACCATGGCGAAATGAATTTCCGTGAAATCAACATCAGATTGGCAGATAAGTTAAACACATTTAAATTGAATTAATAAAACGGACTGAGTTGATTAAATAATTTGAATTTTGCATTAATCAAAATTATTTTACTATTAATAAGTCCAATTTTACCTCTTTTAGCTTAATATATTTACGGAAAATCTGGAAGATTTGAATCAAACCATTCTGAGAAAGTTATATTTTGGTTTCGTTATGTTGATGACATTTTAGCATGCTTTGATAGTCCATTTGAGTTAATCGATGTTATTTTTGATTTTAATTACCAGCTTGCACCCAAAAATAACATTTACACTAGAAACTGAACAAAATAGTTCTATTAACTTTCTAGATTTAAACATAAAAATTAATTCAAATAATAAACTTGAATATTATGTTTATAGAAAACCTACACAAACAGACATTACAATAAATACCACACGATTCTTGTTATCACAAAACACACAAATTAGCAGCATACAGGTCCATGATACATAGGGCTTTAACGGTTCCTTTAGGTAAAATTAGTTATGATAGAGAAATTTCGATTATTAAACAAATTCCATACAATAATGGTTATAATACTCAACTTATTGATACATTAATTAAAGAGAAAAATTATAAATTAGCTACTTCATCAGATAATATGAAATACGCGTCAATTCCATATTTTGCCAATAAATCAGAAAAAATTGTCAAAATTATAAACAAAAGACATAAATGTAATATAACTTTTAAAACAACAAAAAAAGTTTTAAAAACGTTGTTTAATGCTAAAGTAAAAACAGACAATTTACTAAAATCAGGCATCTACAAATTAAATTGCTCGCACTGCAATTCGGTTTATATAGGACAAACAATTAAAAATTTTGATATTAGGTACAAGGAACACGTACGTTGTTACAAGTATAAACACCCACATAAATCCAATTACGCTAAGCATTTATTAGAACACAATCATTCAATCAATAACACTATAAAATGTTCACACTTTTGTGATGATGTACTAGAAACATTTGAACTTCACAAACATTTAAAATCTGCACCTTTAATGAACAAATTGATCTCTTAAATTCACCGTTATTGGACGTCTTGCAATGAGAAATCAAGTCATCTGGACGCAGATATAGAAAACCAAGATCAAGTTATGAAGATTTATTGTTCCTATAGCAACACCAACTGCTTACTTTTAAGCTTGCCTTTGATAATGACGTGTAAACACGTTGGAATACGTATAAGGCTAAAATAAAAATCCTGTTGAAGTTAACAATTGTTTGATTTACAATGAATAAAATGAACTTCAACGAAGTAAAGCTTGAATTAATAAATAAAATATTTAAATTCGATTGGTTGAAAAATATAACACGTGATTTTCAATAAAACTTTAATAGCATTCATAATTAAACACTTTTTTGAGCTAGCGATATTACAATTTGTTATTAATATCTTCAGCATACATTCTAGAATTTATAGTTACATGCAAAATTAAGCAAGTCTCTAGGTTGATGGGGGCATTCCTTCAGTTCGTGCAGTAAGTGCTTCAGAAACTTCAAAAAATATTTCTCAACATTCAACTTGAGCACGATACTTTAAGCTGAATAACGTTTCGCTCCTTGCACATGTAGTTTACATAATTTCAAACTGAGAGTACATTTCCTGTTAGTATTTCAATGATTTATCGTAAAACGACACAGCTCGTAATAGATATATTAATCTTTCAGGGATTTTAAACAGTTTGCGGGAAGTTTGTATTATTCTCCTGGCAATTTTAAGGCCGGAAGTACGTGGTCTCGTACTGGAAGTCTAAATTGGTAAAGGAGCTAAGCTTTGGTCTTGTTAAATATGCAATGCTTGCATATTCGGTGCACCTGGTAGCTGCAAAGTGTATTAAACGTAAAATTGTCATATGATTCTCTTTAAGTGGGAGGAATACATAGCCTAGCTCTGCTCTGCGTTCAATAAATATTTGATTACGTTTACAGTCCAAGAAAATTACAGTTTTTCTTTGGAGAAAATAATAACAGGCTATATTTTTGATATGACCTTTAGTTTGGCATAAGCAACGACTCCAAAAATATCCCCGTTTGGTGCTTAACTCGCCATTTTGGGCCAAACACGGTTTTTGCGAATAACTTGATGACCGTTTCTCCTACGAAAAATAGTTGAAGTGCACTAAATTTTTCAATACTTAGGCAATTGCCTAGGGGCGCCAATCAAAATGGGGCGCTTAAAATTCCCTAAATCGTAATAATTGAATTAATTTATTTTTTCTCACTCATCAGTAAATTCAAATTGCAAGAAATACAAAAGTCAAATCTATTTATACTCCTACTTACTACTATTCTGAGTGTTGGTACAAGTTAGGCCGGTATACACTGTAAATGTTTGTATTTCCGCGGTGAACGTCCAAATACAACCTTAATATCTCAAAATTGTAAAAGACAACCTCGGACCTCGAGATTTTGATTAATATGCACGTTTTAGGCCTAGAGAATATTGATATTGTTTGTGTCTGTATACGCTGTACAGCCTAGGCACCTTAACCCATCAATTTAGGTTTAAAAAATTGGTAATCACACTGGGACGAATCCGCCAAGTGGCAAGACTGGTCCGCCCAAAATGAAGGGTGGTGGGGAGAGGTGTTGCGCTTCAATATAGACGCGCTCAAAAAAGAAGCTCAGATTCGTATTCTACGCATGTCGAATAGCCGATCTGCGTAAGCGCGATATTCCTACCACCTCCGGTCACCTCTACTATCGATTTTTTGTTTTTTCAGAAATTTTGGAATTTTGACTTCAAAAATGAGATATTTACAAAACAATTATTTGAAAATGTAACGTTTCAATCACTATGGACAAGTTAAATGGGTATATGAACAACCTCCCATAAAAAAGAAATCTATAAGGAATCGTTTTGATCGTTTACCTGAACATGTTAATTCAAGAATTGTCAAAAAAAACATAATTTTTGCACAATCAATATTTGGCTTTCGGCGAATTAAAAAATGAAAATTTTAAAATTTAATAAAATATCAAAATTTTCTGAAATTTTGATAATTTTGAAAATTTCCAAAATAATTAGAAATTTTTATTAACTGTTAATTTTTAAAATTTTTAAAATTTCCAAATTAATTAAAATATTCAAATACTTTCCAATATTTGTATAATTTTTAAAAACTTTTAGATATATTAAAAATTTTCAAATTTTTCAATGTTTTTAAAAATTCTCAAAATTTGTAGTATTTTTAAAAATGTATAGCATTGTAATTTAAATTATTTCAGAATAGTCAACATAATCCAAAAAATTTTAAATTTATATACATCCGGTATAATTTCGAAATAATTTAAACATTTTCAAAAATTTACATAAATGCGAGGAAGGTTCCGTGGCGGTTATCCGACAGTTTTTGTTTACAAGTTTTGAGACCCGCTTTCAGTACACCACTAAGTGGAAAGAATAAAATAATAAATGTATTATTATTTATATTACTTTAAACACTATGTTTTCTATATAAATCTTCTTTTCTGGTCGCTGATAATAATTTTTACATAATTTTGTATTTTTTACGGTAAGAGGAGTATGGAACACCACTTTACTTTTATTCCCAATTGTGGAAAACAAAGTGACATTTTTCAAGTGAATTCCTGACGTCAAAAATTGAATATTAGACATCGGAACCTAATCTATTTTGAGGGTCACAAAGCCATTTCTTGACGCCTGAAAACCGTTCAAGCAATTTAAAATAAATAAAATATTCGTAAACTACATATTTATTTTGAAACATCAATAAATAAACTGTTGACGTCAATAAACGATCTTCTGACGTCAATAAATAATTTTTTCACGTCAATAATAGCATTTTTGGACGTAATAAATACATTTTTGTGTCAATTATTTATTAACGTGAAAAAATCGTTTATGTGGTAATTATTAAATAGTTTTTTTAATTCCTACATGAAACAAATAATGTTCCGAATTGATCTTTTGAGGTCACAAAATCATATTTTGTGAAACAATCTTTTTATAGCGTCAAAAAACCTTTTTTGACGTCAAAAATCTCTGTTCTGATATAAAAAATGTTTTCGGCCTTAATAGATGTTTAATAAAAATTAAAACGGCTTTGCGTAAGGGGGCGCAGAAATATGCCTAAGGGCCCCAATAGTACAAATCCGGTTCGGTCAGAGGTCCAACAGTAAGCGATTATTGAAAGAGCCCTGAGCCACGCACTTTGGCTACATTCGTGTATTTCGGAATAGCTCCACACTGGTAGCGCCTAACGGAACTACCTTTATCGCTAAAAACAACCCGGGGCGGGGCGGGGGGGTCGAACAGTAGCAGGTTACCATGTACGCAATAAAAATATAAGGTGATCCGCAAAATTAAGGAGAAAAATCGCCGGTGCCCGGAATCGAACCAAGAACTCTTCACGCGGGAGGCATGCTTTTCCGCTCGGTTCCCGACTGTACAAGTCTACACCACTGAGGTTTGTTGCAGGAAGGCGTTTGAATTCGCCACACATGCCATTAATCTGTATAAGGATGTCACTGCAAGAATAATATCCTCAATCCCCGAATGTAGCCGAAACGACTGCGTATGCGTGGCTCAGGCTTCTTTCAATACTCACCAACAGTAAAGGACGTTTTTAATGGCAATGGTATAGGTAGTTAGTATACCTCAAACCTCATTAAAATTTTCATTATTGTAGGTAACAATGACCGTTTGTCTTTCCAAATTGTCGAAAACCTGCCAAATATAACTTTAGCGCCTCATTTTCTCTCCAGATTCCTACCAACTATGGCTTATGGACTCTATTCGTCACAAAAACGTTGACGTGCTTTTTTTCGAAAACGGTTGCATTGACGAAAAAATATTGTAAAACCTTTTTTATAGATAATTTAGCGTTCATTAACTTTTGTCTGAAATGTTTTTTTGTACGTGCAACCCTTATCAAGTTATTTCTGAAAAACTGAAGGTCTCCTCAAAAAATCAGGGTGTTTTTAGGTTTTCTTAGATTTGACAAATTTGAAGCTATTGCGACTCTGACTGAGTGTTACTAAAACGTTAATAACTGTAAAAATTCAAATTTTACACTATTATTGTAAAAAATGGCAAAAACTAACTGTTTGATTTATTTTTAATTTGGTAATTGCGGGATGTATCTCTGTTGGTTTTTCCTAGTGTTTTAATTTTTCTGTGGCTTATTGTCAACGAACTATTTGTGTTTAAAAATTAACGTTTGTGTGTTCAACACATAAAAGATTATCCAAAATGCGTGTTTGAGCTGAATTGGCTTTCAGCAACAGTAGAATAAAATTATAAACGTATGCGTACTGTATCATATAAGGGATAATCAACGCCTCCTCCTTATATCACAGTTGCTGTTAGAGCTAGAACGTTGATTTCAATTTTTTTGCAAATATGTGGCGTTTTGAATTATGGAAAAGTCCAGCCAAAGTGCTTTCACGTTTTGAATGACAAAACAATGCCAGTTTCTTATGCCTAATAAGTAATAATAATAACCTCGAAGTATTCAAGTTTGAAAAATTGTGATAGGTGCTTATCTAGCTCAACGGCTTAAACTGCACGTGTGAATTTTTAATGTTCAAGATTGTGAATATCGGCCAGACGATCGATATATCATGTAAACAAGTTGTTAGCGTTTAATCCCGAGGTCCAATTAAGGATGAGAGTATTGTAAATATTGATCTAGTTATAACAGATACATTTCTAGTATATTAATTTCAGATGAAAAATACTTCAACTTGCTTAAACCTGAAACATAATTTTATGTAATTCGTAACCCGAAATTTAAATTATTGAATAAATGTTTTTTATTAACCAGCGAAGCCGCATCAGCACAACTTCAATTTAGCATTTATATATCTAAAGTTGTTACAACTTTTGGGTAAAAATTAAATATTTCTCACGTTTTGTACATTTAAGTACTTTTGTGGACGAAACCATTTAAATTATTTAACGAATTATAGAAATGAACTTTTCTAATCAATTCTTTGCATGGAATTAATTTTTCCAGTTTTACTTTTATTGTGGATTTTAATTTTTTTAGCCTATTAATATTGCATTTGCTTAAATTCAGTTTGAAATTTATTGCTTGGTTGTGCGGCATCTTAAAGCAAATTGCGGGATTCTATCCGATATGTGCCTTCATATGTCATGATAAGGGAGGTTTACTTACTCTGATCCTTCTCCATATTGTACTGGAAAGCTTATTCGTCTGTATGACATTAATACGTTTCCTTGTGTCAAAGTTGTTGCTACTACAATCTTAATATGGAGATTCATAACATATTTGTCTATAGATATATGCGAAAATATCCCTTAACCGCTTCTTAAATTCAAAAACATTTTATTGGCATAGTAGTAACATTTAAATTATTTTAGTTGGTAAATTTTCTTAACTACTCTTAAATCCATTAAAACTGTAGGATCTACAAAGTCTGCTGCTTTTAAACTGAAAAAATAAACAATTTACAGAAGTGTATACGTGCAATATGACCAGGGCCGGATTCAGACCTTGATAGGTCCTTAGCAGGGAATAGATTATGGTGTCTCCCGTTTATAATTTAAAATAAAGAAACAACAATATTACTACACTTCTGTCATTAGCAGTGTTCTTATAATCTCACAACTAACGTTATGTAATAAGCAAAAGAGCATTCAAAGTGATACAAATGTAACATACGAGTAGTTGGTACGTTTGCTACCGTAAGCACTACGTAACTTAAATAATTTTATTTACGACTGCTTGGATAAGGACTTACTATGTCATTCATTTGCGTTAGCTAATGAAGTTCATTATCTCACTAGTGAGGTAATGGATTTATTACCTAACTCATTTTATTTATACTAACAAAACTAAATCTTTGTTTATAAGAAAACGGGCTGGTTGCCATAGTATTGAACAAATCGAATCTATCTCTTTCTTTTGATTTTCCAACAAAAGTATTTTAAACGCGTTTCGAGCATTTTGACCCTGAAGATGACGTTTTATCAACTTTGTTTTTATTACGAAAATTGTCGAACACAAAATGCTCTATCACACTGTTTTTTTTTTTTTCGATAAACGTTTATTAGGCAAAAATTTTAGTAATAGTGCGCCAAACCTAGTGAATTTTAGCCCTTGTTTTTGGCGAAGATTTACGGCATTGAAAAATTAATTAAGCCAATTTAAATAGTAATAGGCATTTAGATTGTTCTTTTGGCTTTCAAATGGAAAAAAATTGATCGCCGTAACTCAACGTAGAGCTGAGATGTAACCGCGTAAATGTTCGGTTTTGCGACTGTTTTTGAAGCAGTGGCGTTCGTGAACGGCTTGACCGATCGAGTAGTGATTTTGATATGTTATAGCCCTACGGCAGATCTAATTGTTCCTATGACTAAAATTAGTTGCATCGATAAATAATAATTTTCCAACTTTGTCAAATTTTTTCTATCCCAAAAATTTTGTTTTTG
Source organism: Ctenicera cuprea (assembly GCA_958336395.1). Classification (NCBI taxonomy): domain Eukaryota; kingdom Metazoa; phylum Arthropoda; class Insecta; order Coleoptera; family Elateridae; genus Ctenicera; species Ctenicera cuprea. Next base: position 19,071,637 of record OY284494.1, read on the forward strand.
GCCGTAAACCTCCAAGATCGTTTATGACTTTGACTTGTCGCATAAGAGGTTGTGTCCGGTCCTTTTGCGCGTCGATTGGCGCCTGTCTCGTTTTAAATGTTTAACACCCGCTCTCCTACGAGATTATTACGAGAACGGCCTCCTGAATTAGACGCATGAACTGCTCCGGTGGATTTGCGTAGAGATCGGGCAGGGGACTGGTATCTATAAGGGTGCTGCAGGACTTTAGAAGGAACAAAATGCTACGGTGCTCTAAAAGAAGCGGGATGTGGGGCATAGGTGGGCAAATGAAGAAATTTTTAGGCCCAGCCCGACAAGATCTGAAGATGCGCTAGTCTGGCGCGGCCTATGCTTTAGGTACATGATTTGAGCCCCGGCCTTGTCCGGCCCGACAAATTCAAAAGCAAGCTAGGCCGGCCCGGTCCGTTTTATAATTATATACATTTCCCAGGCAAATATCTCCCAGCTAATTTTAACAGACCAATTTGGCCCGGAAAATTAAACCCGGCCAATTTGGCACCGCTACTTAAATTTTGAATACCTCGGCCCTTGCTTCCGCTGCCTGTGGCTAAAGTATTTAGTGAGTTATCTGTTTTTTTTTTATTTTTGTCTGTATAACGTATAAGTAGGTACTTTCATAAGTTGTTTTGTAACATATTTTGACATATTAGTCACATCAGCTGTGTTTTGCCTTGGCAGGCTGGCTAGACCCGGTTAGAGCTTTAAATAGGCCCAGCCCGATAATAAATAAATTGTAATTTTAATGGGCCGGCCTGATCGCGCCGGGATTTTCATCTTTAGTGCGGGGTTCTAGAAGAGATGCAGGGATGTACGAGAAGCTTGCTGTGTTGGTTTGTTTTGGATCGGAAGCTTATATTCGATGTGGAAGCAGGGCTCTAGGACGTGCTTGCTATGTTTATTTGTTGTGCAGCGAAAGCATACGCTTATCTGGTAACGCCCTTCGTCGCTGATTGGTTACAGGTGGGGCGAGTTTCATTTGGATGCCGTACGGTCGTGGGCATAAAATTTGTGAATCATGTCATGTGCTGAAGTAGTTTTATTTTTATAATATAAGTTTTTTTGAAATATTGCAAAAAGAAAATGTAATTTAAAAAAAATAAAATTCGGTATCAAATCCAAATCCATTAAGTTATACGTGAAACATATTGCACGATTTTGCGAGGTTTCTACAACTGCGGTATTTACTAATAGGTAATGTTGTAAAGTACCTGGCCCCGCGAGAAATAAGCGTTGCCAAAAGAAAAGAATAAGCAGGGTTTTATAAACTTCACCATGTATGTGCTTGTTATGAAAGAAAATGGCACTATTTAAAATCGTTTCGGTAAAATTTTGGAAGTTATAAAATTATCGGAAGGCAAAAATTTGTTGCTATTAGAATCAATTGACCACTTTTATTCTATTATTGGCAATTTGGAATTCGGCGTAGAATTTGGCATCAGGTTGTCGCAATATATTGAACAAGTATAGCATCGCAATCCTGGTTACTCTTTATACGAAAGTCGACAAATAATCCAGTCAGTTGTTCACCGGGCAACTTTTACAGTTTTGCTCCATTAACGAGTTGCGATGTTGAAAGGTACCTAATTTTCAATGTTTAAAGGTATTTTGTCGGACAAGAGAACTCATTTTTCGGATGAGAATTTAGAAAATTTTTTGTATACTGGAATTCTTAAGTTTTTAATTCAACGGTGGTTTTTCGTTCCTTATTTGTTGATAGTCCATCAAACTTTTCTTTCGTGGAATTTTCTCGTTGTATTAATGAATTTACACGTTCTATTTTCATTAATTCGGGGTTGCTATTTTACGTTTTAGTTTAAAAAAAAATGTTTATGACCATTCATATTCTACGCTTATGAACCCTGTTTTATTTTATTTAACTATTACACAAGCATCAACTCCAGCTGACCAAATGAATAAAAACTATCTACACAAGCTAGCATTAGGAATGTGTACCATTCTAAGCTTGTGGCTAATTTGTTTACAATTTTACATATGCGCCAACTTTATCTTTATCTTTAAGTATGTTACCCATAAGAATTTGCAAAAAAGTAGATAAAGATAAAGCTACTACGTAACTTACCGTTGTAATATTTCATTATAATCAAAGATACTACCACAACGTAATTGAATTAGTAACTACTCTTAGTTCAGCATTTTTTTAGATTTTTGCAGATTAAAAATACACGTTCACTAATATTACCTTTCAGCAAAGTTTTAATATCATCATAAAGCTCATATCATAGAAAGGCGGTTCTATGGCAGAACAAAAAACTTTTAACTACAATGCGCGTATGCTGTTCTATTATCTCTTTTATAATTATCGAATTTTAACTTGTTGGTGTCGGCTCTCGTAATTTTCCTGGCAATTTTCCTTTAGTTGAACCCAAAACTTATTTTCATTATAAATAAATTTTGTTATTTAATCTAATGATTTTCCATTCTTATTAGACAACGAAGCTGTCTAAATGAGTTGTTGTTTTAATTTCGCAAGCAAATTCATGACGGAAACTTCAAGCTCAATTTAATTTATTTAATCTAACTTTCTGATATATTAATTAATGTTTTGGAATTCAAATTTAAAACGGATTTTAGCCTAAGATGGCGAAATGAAGCGTCTCAATTCATTCATATTTCTTGAACCGATTAAAATTTAATCTTGTTTACGTAATATTACATAAGAAGTACAACCCGATTAAAAAATTACGTAAGAAAAATATTTTTGTATTGTGTTAGTGCCCATTTGCGGCTTCCGCAAAAAGTTTTATGAATTTGCACTAACCCCGAGTGTACTTTATTTGTATACTTTCAAAGTTATTATAGGGTAGGCAGTCTCTTCCACAAGTACTTGGGAACTTAATAAGACTCTGCGGTGTCTTTTCACAGACCTCGAATTTATATTCATCTGGTTAATGCCCAATTTAATATTCCGCTCTATAATTCTTAAGAAAGTTCCCTAATCTAAAATACTGCTAACTTAATCACATTTCAATTTCTTCCCACTTAATTTTGCAGCAGTGCCGGTTTTAGGTGTATTTCGCCCCTAGGCACAGCCACCTTTTGCGCCCTTATAACGAAGGTTAGGGGCCCGACCGAGGGGTCCGGGGTTCTCTCCCGGAAAATTTTTATTTTTTTTTAGCAAAACTGACAGTTTTACGCATCAAATTGGCTATTATTGTGATACACAACATATCCAAGTTTTGTATTAAAACGAAAGGATTAGTTTACCGAAAATATTTTGGCATTCATTAATATTCACAGAAAATTTTTTTGCTGAACCTTGGGCGCCCTCTTAAAACCTGCGCCTCTAGGCACGGGTCTATGAGGCCCAGTCGGAAAACCGGCCCTGTTTGCAGTAATAAAGAGGTTATGTAAAACATTGTATCCCCATTTGTAATTTCGGTAAATAACGAACAATTATTTATCACGTGATAGTATAATCGCGGAAACATTTCATAAAAGAGATATCTTGCACATATATTGCCATTGTGCCAACATAAGTTTAAATGTAATGTATTGCGCATAAACTCGAAGTAAATGGGAATCAATAAACGGATTTTTATATCCGATATCATTGTTATAAGAATACTCGCAGTGAAAACGGCGTTAGTTTTGAAACTTTTTTATAGTCACATGTTATTATAAAAAGTTCAAATAATGCCCAGGGGCATACTGCTTTCAAAATAGTGCGATGTGCTTACTAATTTTATTTTTCCATTACAATGAAAGGATATTGTAGTACCAGGCCGCTAATGAGGAAATATTTCTATATAAATTAAGCCAAGAACAAAAAAATATCCCTGCGGATTTTCTCCAAACTCAACAATTTAATGTTTACACCGTGTGTCTACGAAACCGCAGAAGGCGAAACATCGAAAAAATTATTATGTTAAATTTTGCAAACTATTATAATGCAGGTTGCGACGTATTTACGGCCTCAAAAATAAACGGTTGCAAATGGCAGGGTCGTTACTGAATTTTTGTTGTTTGCATAAAACTAAACTCCACAAGAAAATTAACACTTAGTATTTCTACCTAATTTAAATTGCACTGGTTTCTCATTTTTTTAAAGCCCTTTTTTGGGGTTTCTTGGTCCCCAAAACGTGTATTTCCGTTAAAATCTGAAATTCAAACATTTGCATAAAATCATATCTTTTCTTACTTTAGGCATAATATTTTTAGTAACTATACAAAAACAAAATTCAATTCTGGTTCCAGACGATACAAAAAGAAAGTAATAATGTCAATTCAACGATAAGGCTGGCACGTGCTGAAAATGCGGTGTAACAATTAAGCTAAATTACAAACAGATGCTAGTGCAATTATATAAACAGGTTTTTCAAAAAAACGAGTTTTAGGAATTTGAAATAACCTAAAATGGATTTTAAAGTAAGTACAGAGCAAATTTAAATTGAATTAAATAGGTGCAATAACCTGACAGCTGTGAATTGATAACATAATTTATTTGTGAGATTCCGGTACGTATCTTGAGTGCCAGTGTTAAACACCCAAAATAACGCTCTAAGCATTGTTTTAAGAAGCAGTGATCAACTTAAAAGCTCAATTTAAAACAATGTCAGAATTCCGAACTTTTTGAATATTATTACTAGCGTTTGTCTTTGTAGACATTATTATTCAGAGATCTGCTTTACCGACGAGCATAAGAAGAGCGCGGAGATTTACTATTTAGGTATTCTTGTAAACTGTAGACCCAAAACAATTTTTTTCAAAATATCGAAAAAGTGTGAAAGGCTTTAATTTCATCAGTTTTTAAGTTTCTCTTTCATATTTTCATATTATTATCTACAGATTACTCTCCTATTCACCAGAAGCAGTCAGTAGATGTAGACAAACATTAGCGCGTATTCACCTTGTATCCGTTGCCTGCTTGCAATCGATTAATTTAATTTTTGTTAGGTTTATGCTTCGTTCAAAAGCTAGCGGGTTTACGGTTTAAAAACCATAAGAATAGTGAGCTAAGCATTTGAACCTTGTTTTTTTTGATTATTGTATTCTACGAAAGTGAAAAGTTTAACGGCTTTGCTGACTCCTGGACTATGTAATTTCTCTCTCCCTTAAAGGAAACTTCCGCACAATACGTGATCGTGCAAACAACCTTTCGACGTGTTCGCGTGCATTTGTTAACTTCTACTGTCTCGTCTTAGTGAACAGACTTTAGGAGTGTTGCATTACAAAATACTGTGCCATTTTACTAACTCATTTTTTGATTATACAGACATTAAATTTAAAATTTTCAACAATTTGTGGCAGCCGCTATATTGCAGCTAGGAAGTTTGGAATGCCATTCTAACAATTATTAAAATTGTATATTAGTTCAGGCAATACAATGCCTTTACCCGGATACAAATCGACATATTTGTTAGCTTGGGATTTTTGTCAATTTGGCCGTCCTTATTAAACACTCCGTTTGCCATATTGAAGTTTTACCACTCTCGCAGCTATATTGGAAAAATTGCTCTTAAAACTAGTTTTTCCAAAATATATGATTTCCAGTACCTTCTATTGCAAAACTAGGTACTATCAAAATGAAAGAAAATTACATTTTTTACAAATGTTACCTTATACGTTTTTTTTAATAAAATCGATGGTTTTGATACAGTCAAGCTCATCATCGAGGAAGGGCACAACCCTCTCTTATTTTGAATGCCGAACTGCAAGATTTAAAATCAGTAGAAGTCAATGCCACTGGTTAGTGTCCGCAGACTTGTATTTTACATTTGAGTATCGGCATTTACAATTTGGCGTACTTTAAACAAACAGGGTTTGCAACCTTTATAAGTACCATTAGTTCAGGCACTACAGCCAGGATATCCTCTACTCGTGAAGTTTTTTGAGGAAAGTCGAGAAGCAGCCAAATTTTTTAAATTGTTAGCTGTCTAACGACAAAGCGGAATTTTTACGAAAAGGAGTTTTCAATGTTTACAACACCCACATCTGCTTATATGAAAATTCTAATGCATTTTGGGAACAGCACCATTAACTGAAATGTTGTGTAAACGTGTGGGTTGGCATTGTGGGTGACTGGTTTATTCGAACCGTTTATCTTACCACCTTGTCTAAACATCCTTGACTATTTGAGATCTCTTGTCGAAAATTTAAAAGAATTTTTAGTGCCTTTAATTATAGTAGGCAGGGATTAGATTGGATTTTGGATTGGTCGAAATTGGACGGTGTTATGGCCCGCGCAATCACCGGAGTTGAATTCCTGCAACTTTTTTGTGGAGGTATACGTAACAATTGCTATATACCACCTCTGTTGGATTATACTCTGAACACTTGTTATAAAAATGTTTTTTTACCATGTCAATTAAAAAACTGATAATCATAAGTAAACATTTGTGCAAGACAAGAAACTGTGTTTGCAAAATATCTTTTTCTCTTTTCACTTAATCTACTTACTGAATGGCTTTTTAAATTCGGGGTGGGGGGGGGATGCTAAAAATATGCAGTTTAAAAAAAATGGTAAATAGCAAAGTAAATTGACATTTATTTAAAAAATTTGTCGTATGCCTTTAATAAAGCCTGATGAGGCATGATACGTCTCGAAACGTTGCAAATTAAATTTATATTTCGTTTATGTTGGATTTTATTTCTAAAATCTCACGAACATCATTGAAAAAAAAAATCAGTAAAAGACAAATTATTAAAAGTAAGTTTAGTTTTGTACAATAAAGCACAAAAACGTTATTCAAAGCTTCTTAGCTGTGAGGTGGTACCATAAAATCTAGCAAAGTGATACTCTAGATAATTAAAATAGAAACGCTGGCAAAATTCCTGAGTTCGTTAAGTAAGCAAGGTACAATTTAACATAGTTTTTACCAAACTACGCCTCCTACTTTCAGTTTTACTATTCAAAATGTATTTTATAGGGTTGGTTATGTTTAAATTTTTGTGTTAAATTCATGCAAAACGACAAAAATCGTTCTGATTAAATTCATTTATCTTTCTTTCGGTGAATATTCAATTTTGCATAAATCTTTGTGTTTGACGAAAACTTAAATTGAAATCCCCAAAGTGTAGGATGAAATTACAGCTTGAACTTAGAGGAAACTTGAATTCATTGTCGACAAACAAAAGAAAATGTCACCACTGAAACAAAGAAAACTTCTGCCCTTTTAACCCTTATCCCTTCGTTGTTGACCTGAAAAAACGTTAACCCAAGCGTGTACGCAACTTGAAGTATTAAAGAGGACACTTCAGGACCTTTTTAAATATAAAATTCAAAGAAGAAAGTTATTGATTTTGTTGAACAAAACAAAAACTATTTACCGAACTGTTATCTGAATAAAATTTTCGCATAATCTTTTCTAAATTTGACATATTGATAGTTTACACGATTAGTTTTTTAAAAAAACAACCACTAATAATAATAGAACTGTTTTTATCACAAGTTTTGTTGAAGCTGCTCAGAGAAATTTGTCGTTCAGTCGAAAAACATTGTCGACATTTTAAAAATTTAATTTTTATTCAGTTTCTTACGACATTTTGAATGGTAATTTTCTTCCTTGTTAATTACATTTGCGTCTTGAAAGGTACATAGCAGATTTAGGCAACAAATTACATGAAAAATGTGATAAATTGCGTTATGTCCAGAATAATTTACTCGAGGAAAACGCCCAACTCAACTTCTCTTTATCACGCAATAAACGTAACGGAAAGAAGAATGTCTTAAAAATGAGCTAATTTAAAAGGAGGACATTATTATCATCTTTAACCCACATTTAGAATTTTATGATAGCATAAAAATCTGTCCTCATAAAAGAAATTAAACTGCCTCATAAAAGTAAAAAGCTTTTTATCTCCAAGGCGAGTTAAATATTTTACTTTTTTTTATCTGCTCCCCCAACTACACCAAATCCGTTAATTTTTAAAGTTGTCTTAATAAATTTTGAATTTTTTTAATAGTTAAATAAAGGACTAAAAATATTATCAACATTAACATACAAATAAAACACATGTGCGTATGGCTTGAATGAATGTGCATGAAGGGTGGCATAAGCTTCAGGAGCGTGGTGGTTTCAAAGCTAAAAGCTCCACTACCTCCTACTACACAAGCGAAGAGCCTACCCGGAGTGAAAGACCTCGACACCTTCAAGTATATGAGGATAGATTATGAATAAATAAATAAAGGAGTAAAAATATATTGTTTTTTTTTCATTTGATAAGAATTTAATTAAAAACTCTGCCAACAACCAAATTGCAAATTATCTTTTAATATTCGCATATAAAAGAAAAAGTTAAAAAATAATTTTGTTTTTCCTAATTCAATGAATGTTAGATTTACCGTTGCACGAGTTAAATTTCTTAATGTAAAATATCTAAAAGCAATGATCAATTTCCGTTCGAATTAGTTTAGTGAATACCTGCACTACCCTTGTCCAAATTAAACCTCAGTAATTCAATTTATCTACAGTCCTTGAACAAACTGATGGAATTTTCTCCCCAAGCTATAACAGAAATTCTCCAGCGATATTTCCGTGTTCCTGCGGTTTGTTTCTTTATTTTGTTGCATCACTACAGCGATAAATTTTTACCTCTAAGCCTTCTGTATAGTTGAGCTGATAAACCTTAAAACGAAATAAAATAAAGAGAGATTTCAAATAAAATAAACTTTCCAATTTTCGAGCTATTTCAAAACGGATCAATGAGGCTCGGTCGTTAGGTATAAGTATTATAGCTGCGAGTTGTGCGTGAATATTTGATTGATTTATTTCGTGTTCAAAAAAGTAAACTAGGACGAGTTTTCAGCTTCGTTTGCTGTAAATGTCTTTTATCAGACAGTTAAATGAATGAGTATAAATTTCAGTTAATTTTAGTTAAAACTGAACTATTCGAGCAAAAAAGCTCGAGATAACTGACTCATGACGTCTGATGGATATTAATTCTTTTATCTGTATACTAATACCAATTCCTTTCACCTGTCTCACCATTTACTGCCCTCACACCTTCCGCTGCAATAATCCAGGTCTGCACGCGTCTATTGTATAGGGCGGATATTCGCATGTACTGATGTACAGTCCGCCAGTACACTTTTTGCCACATGTATTCGTACGAACCAACCGCAGATTTCAGTTCATTTGCAATCCAAATTCCGTGCTGCATGCGCGCATGGAATAAGCAGTCGACTTGATTATTAATATTAGTACTAGTACTCGCGTTAAATAAATCATTTTAGTGTGTAACAAGCGTTGTTCAAATATTTTGGTATAATTTGCTTATTTAATTGGTTTATTTTTCATCTTAAGTTATTTCTAAGTGACCCTGAAGTCTCGCAACTCGGCAATAATAAACACTAAACATATTAGGTTCGCTATATATTGCTGACGACTTGCGTAATAGAATAACGCACAGCGTGTTCGCTTCAGAAGAACACCATGTGAAGGTCTCTCGCTTCTTTTTTTTATTATCTACTTTTTATTTTTTTCAAGATATCTATGAGGCGAGTATGAAACATAACATTGTGTATAATTTATTTCAATAGCAGAGATTTATTATAATAGAATAGCACAAAGAACAATATTACAATTTTATTAGAAACAGCATTTATAACTAGGGCTGCAATCGCCAGGCACTCTTATTATTAAAATAGAAAAGCAAAAAGGTAGGAACAAGCTAGAAAACACAATACAAAATTATTGCAGTGCCAACAATTCTGTATTAAATCAATAGTATTTAATGTTGCCATAGCAAACAATGATTTCTATATATTGTATTAGGTTAAACTGAACTAATGTATTTGTACAACGTCGAAAAAATATATACACTTCAAAGGAAGGGACTGGAATGTATTTAACAGTGATGGAGATTTACTAGTAGTAACGTTAAATAAAATATATTTTATGTTCTAAGCTTCTAACAAAAATGTCGTTCTAATAAAATAAAGACTTACTTTTCCGACCTCGCGAATACGAATTTATACGCAAACCTTTTGTTAATTCTTATATAGATGGCGACCAATTTGATTTTTTACTTTGATAAAAACATTGGTGAAAATAGTGCAACAATTAGGCGCGACGATTTAAATTGTAGTCATAAGAACCTAGACATAGGCAAAATAATTCAGAAATACTTACAATAAAGAAGTTTTTCCAGAACGTATAATAATATAATTCACTGTTAGGAGCCTGTACGCTACAAAAATAGTTATTTGCCTAACAATAAGGCTCGAATACAACTGCATTAGCTGCATTGGCCTAGATACGCCACTATGGATGCATTCAGTACATGTCTTACATCGCGACACAGCTTATTTGTTATATTGTTAAAAGGATGTGACCAAAAAGCGTGTCGCGTAGCTTACGGGTTCAGCTAGTTATAATTATAAATTATTATTGCTGTTGAAGTAGGCAATGAAGGTAAAACTGCGACGACTTCTAGACTCTCCTTGGTTTTCTAGAAACCTTGTAATATCTAAAGAATTTCTCGGTCGATGATTTATTGTGCCCTTGCTCAGTAACGGCAAGCGTAGAAACCCTACAAAAATGTTTCTCCCTGCAGCCTTATATTCTAATAAAATAAAAATATGGAGAATGAAGATTGAATTATAATTTTACACGTGTAGGTGTAATTTTCGATTTTCTTTATTTATTATGTTCTGGGAATTTTTTATTGTTATTGGATTTAGACTACATAAAATAAACTTATTGCGTACACTTATGATACCCTATATTATTGATTGAATTTACCTTTTGGTATCTGCTTTTCCTTCTGAACTTTAATGCAACTAGATATGACATAAAGTTAAAAACTTCGCTTTTTTATCTCATTATCTCATGTTTTTTTTTCTTTCAAAAAGTTGCATATTTAGATACCGAATTGTATTACATTTAATCATAAATAAATATATATGTTAATAAAAAATAATGCTCTTAACATAACATTTACGCAAAGTGATTTAATTTTATTATTTTTTTTTTATTTTCAGTAATTTGCTTTAAAGATAAAATAAAACCCAAGTTAATCCGAAACTGCGACTTAAGTTCAAAGTAAAAAACCTTTCATTGAAACATAATAATTTCCACTTGCCAGTTTTCTGAAACCCACTTTTGAGCTGTTAACAAGCTCTGTAACTGTATTAAACGAAAAGTGAAGTGTTTCTGTGAAATGTATTTTAAAGCCGACAACATTCACTTACCAACAGACCAGAATAAAAAAGCACCAACAGAAAACTTCCAAATCAAAGTTATACTAATGAGTGGTTTTTCATTAGACAACTAACAACCGACGGGAAAAGGAAATTATAAACATATTCGGTAAATATAGAAGCAACTACAGAGGCTCCCGCTCATTAACCCGCAACTCTCGTTACTCGGCTCATTAATATCACTTTACGGGGTTCTGGGGTACATATCCCGGTTGCTACCCTTTGAGGCAATCGTCCTAATGTCCGGCAGCGCGTGCTTCCGTCTCGTTAGTCGACTATGTGCCTCACGTGTCACCACTCATTATTTCCTTCTTCATTTGGTACCCTTTTTTACTTTTTTAGAAATGATTAGACTAATATTCAGTTTTTATGCAAATTAGCGGTTTTAAGCTACGTGAAAAATGCCGAAAAGGAACACCAAAAAACCGTAAATTCGTTACAATTTACTATTTTCTTTGTGTTTATTTGTTGTAGTAAAAATGCATAATAGCAGCAGTTGGTGTGTCCCAGTTGGGGTCAGTAAGCCCCTTAAGCCGTCAGTAATTAGAAGCGCGTTTTGTGTTAATTGTAAAAAGTTTTAAATATCTTTTTTCGGCGTTTCCAAATTGAGGTCACTAAACCCCTTAAGCCTTCAATAACTTGAAGCGCGTCGTGTTAATTGTAAAAAAATTTAATTATTTCTTTGTTATAAAAATTTACCAAAAAATGTGGATATGCTTAGAAATTATTTTTCATGAAAAAACAAACACACAGCTTTTGGTTCTAAACATTTTTCTGTTGTTTTGGAAACAATTTCGAACATCACGTTTTCTGCACCCTCCCATGTTCCATTAAATATTTTATCATAACTAAGCTTATGTTTGGAGTAGTGGTGAGGGGCCTCCGCTACTAGAACCCTGATATAAACCCGCCCATTACATAAGGTGCATATTCGTTTGTACAGCGGACCGCTACAGTTTTCGATACAGAAAAGCAAAGTTGTGTACAAATTGAGGTCATTAAGCCCCTTAAGCCTTCAATGACTTGTAGTGCGCGGTGTTAATTGTAAAAAAAATTGTTTCTTTTATAAAAATTTACTAAACAATGTGGATATGCTTGATATTATTTCTCTTGAAAAAACAAACACAGTTTTTGGTTCTAACCATTTTTGTTTATTTGGAAACACTTTAGAACATTACGTTTCCTACACGCTCCTATGTTCCATTAAATATTTTATCATAACTAAGCTTATGTTTGGAGTGGTGAAACACCCTGGAAGTTCTAAATATATTCAGTTCTTTATTTTTATCCTTTTGCTGGCTTGAAGTAGCTGTCTGTATATTAAACCGGGATCGTTTCCATCTGTCTCAACATTTAGTAGTGAGGGGCCTCCGCTACTAGAACCCTCGTATTTACCCGCCCATTACATAAGGTGCATATTCGTTTGTACAGCGGACCGCTACAGTTTTCGCTACAGAAAAGCAAATTTGGATTTATAAAATCTGCTACACTGGAGTGGCAAAACAATGGCAGCCAAAGCCCACTTGACGTTATTTTTTAGCACGTGTAAGAAGGTATACAAATTTAATTGTAGCTGAGATATTAACAAAACAGATATCTGGAATGGTTGTTTTATAACCTACAATTATTTTTTCGTCTTCGGGTACTCGATTACGATGTACAATTCAAATAAAACAATTTCAGATAAGACTTACATAGCAAACGCAATCACCATTAGTATTTTAAATGTAAATAAAAAACACTAATTTAAAGAAAAATTGGTACATTTACTTAAATAATTATTTTACATCAGTCTCGCTGGAATATTACTCTAAAAGAATAAACTTTACCGTAATTAATTCGTAATTACGCATATTACGTTCAGTATTTATTTTATAATAGCTGACTTTTTGCGTATTTGAATATATATACAATACCGATGTGTGCATGAAAACCATGTCGTACAGCTCGATATAGCTTATTTGTTATTTTTAAAACAGAAGTGTACGAAAAGAGCGTGGAAGTTACGTGTTCCGCTAGTAGCTATTAATAATCAAAGACAAATTTGATATAACGGATAAACTCAATTAAGATTAACACGGTTTGACTTTGATGAAGCAAAAAAAAAATTGATAAGCTTCAAAATTAACGTTAAATAGCGTCCCCGCATTATCAAGTAACTTTCTGTTACTAGAAGTAACAAAATTTGTTCTGTGCAATTTTAAATAGTATGTTTAAGTGCACATCTTAAGTCCTTCAAATATTTTGATAATGTACAACTATATTGTTATCAAAATTGATGATTGCATGAATTCTTGAAGCTTATAAAGGTCAAGGATTCAAATTATAGGTTATTATTGGAAAATTTATTGTCACAAACAGTAAAGGTCAAGCCGATTTAGCCTTGAAAACTTAATGGAACCTAGAATACAATAAAGGTATGTAAATGTGCTCTTGAAAATTAAATGAAGGTAATTTACAAAAAATGCTTGCTGCATAATAACTTCTCACAATCAGCTAATAATTTACGCAGCTACTAGATTAGTTACTATGTTGTTGAGGATGTGGGTAATGAGATTTTCCTTCGCAGTTGCTGCTCATCATTCAGACATCTCGAAAGAGCTACCAGCTTAGCCTCTATAACCCAAGCGGAAGTAATTGAAACTTACAATTTATGAAAGTAATCCTAAAGTCGATTGTTTGAACCCAACAATTGCGTTTTCGCTATAAATCATAACCTGCAATACCCAAACGACCTGTAATCTAGCTCTGTTTGGGATTCAAATGGAGATTTATAAACAACCAATGTCCAATGGTAGCTTGAAAGCTCCAGCTTAACCGATGGACTTTCAAAAGATCATTGACCTATGAAACTTGAACCACAGTCTACCTAAATGAATTCATTTAGGTAGACTGTGCTTGAACTAGCCTAAAGAACTAACAATTTTAAGATTAAAATGGCACTATAAAACAGTCAAAAAGAAAAAAAGTTTGACGTGAAAGCAAAATGTTTAAAAACGAAGCCTTAAATATTTTATGTTCAAAATTTGAGATGGTAGAAGAGTAAACTATTATTACCCTTATGGCAGGGTTATATAGGATTGTAGTAGATTAACTTGGTGTCACAACGGGATTTACAACTTATCCAGGTTCATAGGGGAGGCCTAAACAATAATCCATGCCCTGACGGATGTATAGGGTTGCTTACAAAGCATTATTTGGCTTGATTCTATTCTGATTTGTACAAAAAAAAATTGTATATTTCCAGCTAGCTGTATCAGTCTGCTACGGCCACTTTGTAATTTTAAAGTTACCCTTTATAAGACAGTAAAGATGTCTCCTTTAAATTATAGTTGTTTTTAAAATAAAATTTAAGTAGGCAGACGTCAACGCTTTTAGGATACACAAACAAGATTACTTTTGAATGGTACATTTACCGATATAAATAAATCCTTACAGATTTAAATAAATACTAGTGAGACCCCAGCGCACAATGCACTGACAGACTCGCGTTACCCGACCCGTCTAAATGCGTCACGTGATGCATTAGTTCCAATAATGAGACGCGGCGGATTTGTAGATGGCGCCCCAAGTGACGCGCGTCTAGCCGACCTTCATATATATTATAAATTAAAATAATTATTATTGAAAAATCGACGTAGAATAAAAATATAAAAATGTTTCATGTTCCATCTGAGGATAGAGACCTTTCATTTAAAAAAAAATGGTCCAAATTGGTGGAGTGGTAGCCGCTGGAGGAACCGGAGAAAAAACCCTTTGAGCTTTTATATATGTATATGAATTTTAACATTTAATTTTAAGCTGTCATATTTAATGTTAACTTGTCATATTTATTTGACCTTGGTAGACCCAGCCTGCATAGAAGACCAAGACCGTTTAAACTGGTGGTAACGTTCAACAATTATAAGCACGTTTTCCGTATTTCAAGAATTTGTACAATTAATGTTAGTTTAATCATTAATAACAACATATTTAACAACATAAACATTGCATAATTTATTATTCATACAATAAAATTTCCTTAACATTCCCGTGAGAAAGTAATTTTTAGTCTGTTTTGTTTAAGCGTTGAACGCTCCCACCATGACCCTGCCTTGCGCTTTACTACCGGTGCAAACGGTCTTGTCGTCCTAAGTCGGCTAGGCTCACCAAGGTTAAATAAATATGACAGGTTTTTAAATTAAATGCGACAGCTTAAAATTAAATCTTGAAACATTTATTTAAATCTTTAAAGATTTATTTATATCGGTAAAAATTTATTTAAATCTGCGAATATTTATTAAATATTGAAAGATTTAAAACAAATATGTGCAGATTTATCTCAATACATAAAGATTTACTAAAAATGTAAAGTAAATGTTTTAAGATTTATTTAAATCTCTAATGCTTTATTAAATGTTGCTATATTTAAACCAAATGTTTAAGGATTTATTTAAACCTACAACGATTTATTAAAATAAAAAGCATTTAGCTAAATGTGTGTATATATGTATAATAAATTTTCACTTTACACTTGGCGCCCCATACGTACGCGTTGTGTGTATTTTCCATTCGAAAACGTCGTTATCATTTTTGTATAAAAAGAATAAATTAAATTCTCGTAATTAGTTATCAACTGAGAAATACAAATTTATTGTTTTCACATTCTTAAGCAATGTAGCATTTCGCTTCTTTATGTATATGAGTACGGTAAGTTTCCAAATGCACATGGTTAATATGGTCATTAAGTAAGAAAGCACGATCAGGGCACCTATTATTGACTCGTGCAACAAATGTTTCGAATGCGTATATGACGTCATTGCATTTAGAATTAAATACAATGACGTTACATACGTATACGAAAATTTTGACGCACAAGTTGAGAATAGGTACCCAGGTATGCAGTTATGTGTATGCGTCATAGGCGTCGACTTCGCAAATTTTCGGGGGTTGCTAACCTATTTTTCCACTCGAGAGAAACAAACGTATTTTTCTTTTCTTACGCCCTAGCAGTCAACTTGACCCTAGACGTTAAACTAAACTAAACAAAAACAATAGGGACAGAGGCCATCTATCGCGCGTGCGCGTGTGGTACACATCTGATTGTGTTTGCTCGTCTACACACTGTGTTGATGCGTCACTCACCCCCTTGCCTTCACCGTTCCCAAGTAAATCGCAAAAATAAATTAACTTAAAATTATGAGGCCTCTACTTATTAATTCCCTAACTTTTGACTCGATCTATAAATTCTGTTCGCGACCCTCTTTAAATTACATTTAACCATAACCAAATAAAAAAAAGTTGATATTAAAGTGATACTAAACATGCAGGACTGTCTACCCTGTACGTCACTAATCAACAGACAATTTTCGTTTCCTGCTACAAATGCTGCATCTGCAAATATTTATTTGCTAAGCAACGATGACTTTCCCACTTTGGAAAATATTAATATCACCCCGCCTGAAAACGTTTGTTTCGATTAACATGGAAAACTAAATAAGAGGGGACTTCCGTTTTTTGCTGCGGCTACTACGCTTGCAAATATTTGTTATTCTGCTAATCCACAATAGTCAAAAGAGGTATAAAACGGTTCTACTTTTGAAGGCGAGTTCACTTCGTGTTCAGAATCGAAAGGAGCCTAACCTCCAAATGCGATCGAAAAACTAAACCCGTACAGCCGTCGATTGCTGGATTGCTAACGCATCCTACAAAGACTTAGTTCAGTTCGTTTTGAGGATTGAAAAGAGCCTAACCTTCAAATTTGGTCCAAAAACTAAAACTCCTACAGTCATCTGCTGATGGATCACTCAAACGGTTCTACACAGACTCAGTTCAGTTTGTTTTCACAATCTAACGGAGCCTAACCTCCAAATAAGTTTTAAAAACTACAAAATCAAGGCCATCTATTGCTGGATCACTCAAACGCAACTCAAACGGCCCCTACACCTATTCAGTTTGTTTTCTAGATATGGTCCAGAAACTAAAGTCCTACAGCCATCTGCACACAGACTCCTATTTTAACCAGCTCGTTCCATAGCTGCGAAATAAATAACCTCACTCTTGTTCCGAACCCTGCAACACCTCTAGCTCTTACCAGAACACCGCAGCCTATAAGCTCACTTTTTCTCCGGCCCCGCAGCTACCCCAGCTCTGCCAGAGCACCGCAGCTCCAGGTAGAACCCAAAGAAGCTGCCCCCTTTAACTGTCCGAGGCCTCATAGACATAGGACGTAGAAAGCCGCTACGTAGTGTAGGTGTGTTGATCCCTTCGAAGAAGTGTGTTTCCCTTGTGAAAATTAGAAATTCCTTTTGTGGTCTATTAACTGTACTTAATAATTAATCCACGCATAATTCTCCGTTCGTTCAGTTTCTGTTTATTATAATGTTGTCTTATATGCCGTACTACAACAATTATAATATATGTTTTCGTGATTTTTATATTCATTTATTATTTTCCAAGAACTTATAAGAATTTAAGTATTTCAGCAGGACATTAGTATGTTCGAGAGTTGCTCCCCACCCCTAACAATTTTCACCCGAGCAGCCCCGTAGTCGGCGCCTATTATATACGTTTATTGTTACATTTCATGTTAATGCGTTCAGCAGCAATTCATCTTGGC
Organism: Ctenicera cuprea; assembly: GCA_958336395.1. Classification (NCBI taxonomy): domain Eukaryota; kingdom Metazoa; phylum Arthropoda; class Insecta; order Coleoptera; family Elateridae; genus Ctenicera; species Ctenicera cuprea. The sequence continues at coordinate 19,089,417 of OY284494.1, forward strand.
TGCATTAGCGGCAGTATGAAAATATTCCTTGAGAACCAGTGACCTAGATGATGCGAAATTATTCAAGAACAGTAGTCAGTTGAATCCGCGGGGAAGCCCCGACTGCTTGATGCCTGTCGACGCGTTATTAACGTCTAGTTATCAAAGAATTTGCTAAAGAACCAAGGTCAGTGGCCTCGCTAACAGCGGAGCCTAAGCGACACTGAACCTTCCTAAAATAAACAATGCCTCCCTGAATTTTTAGCCCGAAAACCAAAGATAGCTAAATTTATTTAATTTTGAGTTTGATGATGTAAATTCTCCAACCCGCATATGGCGTAGTTATTGTTTAGCGCGTATGTATTCTACAGAATGGAATAATAATTAGTTCTATTATTTAACAACCTCAAGATGGCCGATCAAAATTTCCTGGATATATTCCAGTTAAGCACACCTCGATCCAAATGAACATTAATTATTTATTGGTGCTAATATCATTTAAGCCCCCTATCAATTTAAAATATTAAGTATATACAGCATTTTCAGTACGTTATAGCTGTTGATCGTGGTTCATGAAAGACGTTCTTAGTGGTTGTTTTTTATTAAAATTTAAGAGTTAACACTCTCTGTTTATGCTTATGGTTATAGCATTTAAATACCTTTTTTTACACAAAAATGGGTGTTTATGTTTGTAAGAACGTATGTGTTTGTTGTGCCTAATATCAAAATGTCCTATTGTCTGGCCTATATAAACGAAATTACAGTGGGAGCAATTTAATTTGTAAATGCCTCATTTTAGTTTTTCTTTAGCTTTCGAGACAGTGTATAAGGCTAAAATGAAAGGCTATTGAAGTTATTGACTATTTTATTTATAATGTTAAAAAATAAGATTGACATTATTAAACAATAGAATGATATGGCTACTTACAAAATACCAAAGAATAGAAGAAAAAAAGTAACAAAACGGTGAGTACAGGTTGGTCTGGCTTTGGAAAAGCGGCACGTCTACATAGTAGTGTTTTATAGCTCAAGTTTTTCTTACCGCATTTTCTTACTTTGTTCTAGAATTCGTAAACCGTATGTAATCTACTTTTTTATGGATCATCTTTCTTAGAAACGTCTTACAAAGCTAAAATATTAATATACAGAAAATACAAGATTTAGTAAAGTTATTTACTTTAATTATTCGTACTAATACGTATTTGCCACAAAATGGTTTTAAAAATAATTCTTTTAAAAATATTGCTTCTGTTCAAGTTTTTCTGAGCGACATATTTGAAATTGTAGCTTTATAACAAAGAAAAGGTTCATTCAGATGCCTATTTGAGAAGATCCTGAATCTTTGATTGAATAGGTTTACGTTCCGCATAAACAAGGACTATAAAATAGCTCTTTATAGCATGTTAACAGAAGGACTATAAAGTAGAAACCATGTAGAATTTTTAAGACACACCCAAAAAATATTTTTTAATACATTTTGAAGACATTTTTGAGAATTAGTTCAATTCTTAAAAATTGTTTTTCACATTCTATTCTATATTGTGTTAAAAATTTATATTAATCAGCAAAATGAGTTGGAAATTAAATAAAAGACGCATAAAGTGAAAACAAAATTTTAATTAAAATGTTAAAATTACTAAAACTTGTACTTTACGTATTATTGTACACCCACATACATTTTATTCAGAATGCTTTCGATTAACACAACAATGTAAAGCATTATTATATTTTGTTTATTGATTTTCAGTTTTTACGTTTAGTAGTACCTTTTATGCATAATGTGTTTGGCTGTATGTCACGATAGCTAACTGTCGACAAACCAAACAAATCGATTTTAATATAGTAGTAACCGTTCTTACACGTTTTGGTTGGCAATGAAATTTAGAAATGAGCCGTTAGTTGTTAATACCGAAGCTTTATCTCCTATTACATTTACTTCTATAAGGATTCTGTTTAAAAATTAAATAGAAATGAAATAGAATTCTGTAAATTACAAAAGCATTATCCTAACATACCCCTTACTGGATCTTTTGTTATATTAACTGGTCCGCAAATAATTAACCACAAAGCTTCGGGCAATCAATAAGAGCTTGGAAAATTACCGCAAAGACGCCCACGCGGAGAAACGCTTCATATTACCTCAATTATTCATGTAGATACGGTAAATTAAAACCGACAACGTTTCTACATAATATGCTCTGTGGCATTAAGCTCATTAGGATCTTTTACGTTTAAGACTTAACGGATTTTAGCACAAAAAACTTCATTAACATACTTATTATCTTTTCAGGATTTTCAGCTTCTAGGATTGAACGTTCCAAGCGACAACAGTACGTTGATATCGGTGAGTTATCTATTTTTATGAAATTAATGTAAATCTCACTAGATCGTCTTCACAATCCAAATCAAAAGTTTATTTTAGCTTTAAATTAACATCAAAAACAAGAAACTACTAAAGGGGGGTTAATTTTGTTTAAGAAAAAAATTTTGCGGCTTTTTTTTGTTTGGTAGCATGATTTTTTAATTTTTTTTTTGAAAATATCGACGTCATTTAACGTATGTTAAATTTTGTAAAATATGGACACTCTACAGGGTCCTCATTTTTATTCAGATGTAGCTATAAACAAATCTATAGAATATTTGCCAAAATCCAGGACTGATTTTGACTCTAGCATCGAAATTGTATCAAAATAGGTGATTTGATTTTTCAAATAACTTTATTTATTGAATTTTAAAAGAATTTACTAAAAAACGTTTTATATTTATGATTATTAGTTTATGACATGACAAATAAATGGAAAAATGTGTTACAGCCGAAATCTCAGTGACGCAAAAGTCACCACCTACCCTAATTTATTTATTCGTATTCAGAACTGGGTAGTATTCGAATACAAAGTAGTTTAAATACTATTCAAGCTAATTTTTCAAGAAACTAGTTGTATTCGAATATTTTTCTTTCTTTATTCTTTATTCTTTATTCTATATTCTAGGTTCGCTACAATTTTCAAGATTCTTTTTATTCGCAGTATTTATAAGTATGGTAAATTTATTTTATTTTATTAACAAAAAAAGGAATGGGAGTATTTGAAATAACAAAAACTAATAAAACAATTTTTTATATTTCACAGAAAACAAACATTTGTATTCTCATGGCAAATTGGCAATTTGTCCAGACACAATTTTTTAATTCGTATACCATTATCAGTAAGTATTGAATTCTTGAAAATATTTTCGAATTCGAGATTTTGACGAAAAAGCATGCTTTTAAAAATTTGAATGGGTAGATGGATACGTTCGTACTCTCTTTTTTCTGAAACGGTTAGTACGATTTGATGCGCTTTAGAATGTGGGGGTATATTAGAATTCCATTGACAGAATAATTAAAAAGAAATTTGAAAACGGAATCTGATAGAACACCTCAGGGCAAATCCACTGTTGTTTTTCCCGAACTTTGTAGCTTTAATATGACGGCGTCGGCGGCGAATACAACTTTTTAAAAATTTTGGCTTTAACGTTTTATTATTCAAAAACGAGTCGGCAGATAGCTATCAAATTTGGTATTGTAAATGATTTACGAGGACAGAATCTTACTGTGTACAAGAATTTTTAAAAACATGAAAACCGTAAAGCGAAAATTATTTTAAATTTCAGAAAATTGAAAAAAGGTATTGCTCGATAACTAGTACTATTTGAGCAATTTTTTCAAAAAGTTTATAGACTTATAGAACTAGGGATGAGTTACAATTAAATTTTTGTCGGGAGACGATAAAGAAATTTTTGTTTAAACTAAATCGCTCATGAGTGGTAGTAGAATGAAATTTGCAGTTTAATTTTTAGGTGCAGCACAAATTAGAGTGAATTTTCCTGTTCTGGTCCAAATATTAGCGCGCGAATTTATAATTTCGTTTTCTTTTTTTAATTTTCTATATAAGCAAGTAACTTTTTCCGAAAAATAATAAAGCCAACAACAGTATGCTGAAGCAGCCGCTAACCGTGGTTATCAGTGAGGTCGGTGGGGGAAGTTATGGCTTATCTCGTTGCGACTGTACGTCATATGTCTTTTTCGTTGCACAATTGGTATCTTCCGGTATCTGTACAATGCGTTGTAATATCGATTTTGGTTTGTTTTCTACCGGCACTGTTAAGGGGGTTAAAACGTTGTGCGTAAATACTTTTGAACATAGGAAAAGTAAAAGTTTCACAATTATACGAAAATCCAGGCGGAGTGCTTTTTAGAATATTGTATTGTTAAATTGAATATTCGTTTCGGTATTCATATCAAATGAATCGTTCTATTCGAATATTCTGTATTCGAATACTATTTTGGTCTTGGTATTCAATTTTTTTTTTCAATTATTTAGTAATTGTGTTTAACTACATTTTTTCTATATTTATCAATTCAGCTGTTTGATGCTCAGCCGTTTAACGTAAATGTACATAATATTATCCATTTTTCAGTATGTAACCTTAACGGATATTTATAATTATTGTTCACACTTGTAAATTATTTCTGGCCATACCGACAAACAAAAAGAAATTACCAAACCTATATGGAAATTCAAACCATAGAAGATTTACTTCGTAATAAAATTATGTTTTCTAGAATGAAATTTAAGTGGTTTTACGCACCCTTCGCATTTCTAGAGGGCAATGGTAACACAGAAAACTAAAGCTGCGTAAAAAATGTATAAGAAAGTTGTTCAGAATTAAAACCTTTAGCGGTATGCGCGTATGCCCAACGTTGCAGCAATAATCAAAAGATTTTCAATTTTACTTTTCTATCGTTCCATTATAGGGACTACGGAGGTATTGGTGTCATGAAAATAAATTTTCAAGATTTTGATGGTAATACATGTATTGGACCTCTAGGAACCAAAGAAAATGTTTTTTCCAAATAGGCGGGCTATGTGTGTGGGGAGTGCGACGCCTCGTAACTCCCGAGCGGATGGTTCGATTTTAATGCGCTATGCAGTGCAGGGGATATCAAAAAATCATTGGCAGAAGGAAGCACGTTTTTCCGAAAAACAAGTTGTGATGATGTGATAGAAGAATTTGATACAAGACTATAGAGCAAATCAAACGCTTTTTATCCGAACTTTCTGTTTCAAAATCGCGCCCACCACGGCTTTTTGAAAATGTTCACCATAACGGTTTATTAGTCAAAAACAGGTAGAGGGATCGGGATCAAATTTTCTATTATAATAACCTTATATAGACGCTGTGCACAAGAATATTTGAAAAGATAAAAACTATGAAGTAAAACACTTTTCAAAATTTTGGAAATTTTCAAAACAAATAATTCTTAGATAATGCCTCTTCAGTTTTTTTTAAATGTTATAGAGTTCTAGAGCTATGGATAAGCTACAATTTAGTTTGTGTCTCAGTACGCTAACTTCTCTGTGACACCTTCTATGAATTTTTGAAAATAAAACATTCATTTTCGTTTTCTTAATACACGGGGGTCGAAATACGCTTCTGTTTAAGCTAAATTGCTCAGAATTGGTAGAAGAATAAAGTTCAGAACATAATTTGTGGATACAACAATATTTGGGAAGGTTGATTTCCTCCTTTCCCTTAACAACAAAAATTATTTCCGATTTTGTTTGTTCAAATCAAAAAATCTAATTTTTTTGTTTTTTTTAAAACAGAATTTTCGGTCGTAATTTATAGTCAGGTATGCCGAACCAGCACATCTAATGCTATAGGCGGAGTATTCATATTTAGCAGCAATAGGAGTGGATTTAAATGGACAACAAAATTTATTCAAATATTTGAAAATATTTTTTACTTTATAGGTTTCGTTTTTTTTTACCAAATCGTTTATATTATAAATCGTAGCGGTTGCCTTGTTAAAGCTATAAAGTTTGAAAAAAAATGTTAGATTTGCTCTAGCGTCTTCTATAAGATTCCGCTTGGAAATACACAATAATTAATTTTTGAAAAACATAAAATATGTGCTAGTTCCGCCGCTTCCGGTTTCAAATTTTTTTAAAGCTTATTTTGTTGATGAATTTATAATATATTCCCACTAGGGAATACAGTTCCGATAATCCCGGAATAGCAAGAGTTAAAATCCTAAGATATTTGGGCACAAAAACTAGCCGAGATCCCGGCATCCAAGATGCCGGAATTGTACTCGCCACTTTCCTAAGCGCATTCCTTCGAAAGATATTTGACGTACGTCCTCAAACACCCACCCACAGACATCCTTTAAATACATTTTTTTGTGTTCTTGGACGTTCAAAATCTGAAAATAAAAAATTTCTACACAATCAGTACTTCTGGAAGTCTACGAAAGCGAAAATAGATACTTTGAGCATAAACAGCGCTTTTCACATTTATCATCGATATTTATGTCATGTTCATGGTTCCTCTTTTCTAAGTCCTTTCTTTCGAAAACGTCAGGCGTCTACATTACAGTAACATAGTATTAACATTTTCCGCCAACAGACACTTATTAGATCATATATTACAGCAAAAGTACTTTCATCTTCAAATACTTACAACGTGCCGGTATTCTCGAAAGCGGTTATTGATTTTCCTCGCCCTACACCTTGAATTATAATTTTCTAGCATGGTAACATCATAAATAGTGGCATTTTGCTACTAAATTTTATGGCAAGATATATTACCGTAAATACTCGAGAGTTGCACACTCACGAAGATACTACAGCTAACACTGTTTTAGACATATTTTAAGTTACTTTGTCATTTCATTCACGGACTCTAAAGATCTCGGAAGACGTTGAAATTATGAACTATGATGTCGTGCCAGCGTCGTTCTGTTAGCTTATTTTACTGTAAACTTTTACATTGTAAGCGCTGCCTGATTTTACGTTGCAACATTAAAGCTTTTATCTTCGACTGAAAGAACATTTATGTATCGATAAATCTGTTTGTATTCAGCATGTACGACGGCGAAAATAAATGCTTCGGAAATGCATTAAATAAAAATCCTATGGCTAAAGAATGAAAATCGGAAAACCATTGTGTTCCATTGAAACACGATTAAGCCAAGAAAAAGTCGCAGAATGTATACTGTAAGTAATGTTTATCATATTATTTAGTAAAATTTAAAAGGCAGCTGCACCGAAGTCAGCTGGCACAAAATTTAGTATTTTGACTGGAAAAATATTTTTATATTAAATCCCTAACTGTCTCACCATAACATGATAGGGAGCTCTTGCATCTCGACATTGTTGGTAATAAATTCCATAAACTTCCAGTTTATCGGCCGTGGTTAGGTGACAAATTGTTTGTTGCTAAAGTTTGCTCAAGTAATTTAAAATACCAGAATTTTTGACGGCAATATTTAATTTTATCTACGACTGCTTGGACAAGGACTTATTATGTTGTTTATTTGCGTTAGATAATCAAGTTCATTATCTCACTAGTAGAATAACAGATTCATTACCTAACTTATTTTATTTACACAAACAAAACTGAAGCTTTGTTTATAAGAAAATTGGCTGGTTGGTATGGTATTGAACAAAGCGAATCTATCTCGTTCCTTTGATTTTAAAGGAAATAACTATTATAATGTCGAAAAATTCTTCTACCTAACGGGATACTTATGGTAGTAGGAGTGAACTGGAACTATACTGCAAATATTGACTGATAAGGGAGTTACCACGCAAAACAGGGTGCAGGGTTATCCGCACGATGTGTCATACAATCACAACATAAAATAGTTCTTACGATGGGAGAACAACAAGGAATAACAGCATAAGGGAAGGACTGGACCAACAGCCTATTATGCGCGAAATTGAGAACAAACAATTACAGTGGTACGGACATGTACACCGCATGGACATCAAAAGATACCCAAAACTGATAATGGAGACAAGAATGGGGGGAAGAAGAACTAAAGGCAGACCCCGTATGCAATGGGAAGACAATATCAGACGAACGGCTAGTATAAGAGGAAAGAATATGGAGGAGGTAAGAAGAATGGCAAGAGAGAGGAAAACCTATAGGAAATGGATATTGGGCCCAACGCCGTGAGGCATAAATGGGAAACGAGAAAGAAGAAGAAGATGGGAGAATTAAATCAATTATAGGCACTCAATTTGGTGTGGTGACCGACAAAGACTTTGCTACTATGCCATCTGCACCGTTAGATGCCAGCACTCTTTGACGCCAATAAATGATTGCTTCAAGTCAAAAATCCAGTTTTTGACGTCAAAAATTGTTTTTTTTTGTACCTGAATAAGCACATTTTCGCATCAATAATTATTTATTGGCGTCAAATAATCTGTTTTCTATATAAATAAATCAATATATATTTTTTAATTACTGCATTACGCAAAAAAAGTGTAAGACGTCAAACATAATAAATGTAATGTAAATGTTATTTTTTGGTCTCACAAAATCATTTATTGATGCAAGGAAATAAATTTTTGACGTAAATAAGTTTTTTTTGACAAAAATATTTTTAGACGTCAAACAAATTTTTCGACGATACTAAGTTTTTTGTGACGTCAAACAATATCTTTTAACGCCTGCAAGTTATTTCCTGATGCCAGCTAATATTTTTGTTGACAATAATTGTTTAATAAAAAGTAAAACGGCGTTGGATAATCGGGCGCAGTAATATAAATTACCTAGTGGTGCCAATAATACCAATCCGGCTCTGCTCGCGCCAGTAAACCGTAAAGTAGCAGGACGTTGGGAATATTTCAAATGAATAAGTACATGTCGGAAGGTTTGCAAACTCGCATTCGGTAACAGCAAAAACGCCGAGTTTCTATATAAGGGCCGTTTCGTCGAGTCTTAGGGATGCGTAGGAGCTGTTGGTCTCGTTTGGAACTGTGAAGAGGAGCTGCTCCGACCGAAGCTAGTGCTTGCTCTGGAGCCCGGTGAGTGGGGGCAGTTAATTCGTGTGGCACTAGGAGGAGCCTACGAGGATGACTGCCGTCACCATAAGATAGCGCTCGAATTGCTAACCTATGCTAAAGCTTGGTCTGAGGGTGGTGCTTGTGAGCGAAAACTAAAAATCCATCTAGGTTGTGCTAGTGACCGGAGGGTGCCGCTCGATCTGGTGACCGTAGGCTGGAGCTCGATCTGGAGGGGGGGTTAAATATTGGATATTGGCTTGCGACTGGAAACTGATGCTCGATTTCAGGACCGAAAACTAGAGCTCGAACTCTTAAGCGTTTATTTATAATTGATTTTTCCGCGTTTTTGCGCTTGGTTTTGTGCTCTTTTGTTGCCAGGAGTGACGAGTTTTCTGTCAACATTATTTTCGCACTTTTGCAACCCTCGGGATGAATTTTGCTATATTTTTCATATTGCACAATGTTTAAGAATGTCGTGAGAGAATGAGACAGACTGCTGTTGTGATACAGAGTAAGAGAGAGATATATAATATAATTTCCTTTGCGAATTTTAACTCGCATGGGTGTTGGACCACACCCTCCGGGGCGCTGGTTGGTTGAAGCGCACGCAAAAGGGCTGGCGCTTTCTGAACTTAGGAGTGTTCACAAAGAATTCACGTTTTTTGACAAACTTTTCAATTCGTAGCGGAAATATTCTAATCTCTATGCTTGTGGCGGTTTCGGCCTTATCGCGGACGTATGACGCTGTTGAATCACGCCAGACTAATAGAAGTTTGTCAACTTAAGCCCCTCGTGCATTGTGTTCAATGCAGTGGACGGGTCATCAAGTTTATGCGATTTGCTAATTTATTGTTCTTATGTCTTAAACTGCATAATATCCAATTGTTTAAAAAAATCATAAAACCATTTTTCTAACATTACTAACCTTGTTCTCTTTAATGACAATAAAAAAAATTAACATTTATATTGCCATTTAATAAAATTATCAACGACGTCACTGCTCAGTCACGTGACATTACAGATAATATTGGAATCTGGCCTTTAATAGCTCATCATTAGGTTCCAAACAACAATTAGTAGGGGAGGGGGTAATACTTCTTTGTACTTCATTCTATGGTGTTTGAAAAGCTCTAAGGCGACACCATTATCTACATGATCTTTGTGTCAATCTGATTATACATATAAAATCTATGGCTATTTTTACCACTTTTGGTTTGGTTTTAATTTCAAAAAATTGTAAATATGTTAAAAATTACCCAACGTTTCCTTCAATATATTCTACAATTTTATATAGTTATAATTCATTTTCTAATGTGTAAGTTGATCGGAAAATTCTTACCAACCAATGTAAAACGTTTTTGTCAATTTAATTTCCTCTCCGTTTTAAAGTAATTTCTTGCGTTTAAGATTCACAAGCCGTTCGTCTGCCCGATCAAATATAACACAAGCTACTTTTCAGTTATGTGACGAAATGGTTTTACTGACGTATTTTATTTCAATTGAAATTATGTTGACAAAAACCGTGGAAAACGCTATTCTTGTAAGAAGCCAAAATATTAAGTTTTTAAGAAAGCTTTTAAAATCGGCAATTTACACGTGTTTTATTTCAAATTAATGAAACTTAATTTCTTTCTTAGCATAGCGAGTAATTAATTTAATCCCGTTCTTTACTTCTTTTGCCATTTTTATTCAAGTTAAATGAGAATTGTAAAATTAATTATTTTAGATTAAAAGTAATTTAACGGAGCACATTTTACAGTTGACGGTTGTCTTAAGCTAAAAAAAGTAGAAAAGGTATGTTCAACTTAAATTGCTTTTCATAATGGTGTTAAATATTCCTATGTAGAATTGCTTCGTAACTTTAAGAACTTAATGGTTGTACTTTTTTTGTAATTTTATGTAGCTATGGAAATATGGATATGCAAATAATCTGATTTATGTCCAAAGCTCTATTTACACTGTGGCGCCCTTTATGAATTTTTGAACTTTGAAATTAAATAAATGGCAGTCAATAAAAATACTACGCTTAAACAAAATTACTGAAGAGATTTCCTGGTTTCTGCAATTGTTTACTTTCAAGTTTTGCCTACAAAAATTCGAAATAATTTTTTTCTTAAAATATGTAATGTTTTCTGCTTTGGGTTTCTAGCTGTCCTCAAACTGCTGTGCCACACAATTTGCTGACGATACACGACGAAACAGATGAGTTTTTAAGTTCGGAAAATCAGTACGAAACAACATTTCGCTTATTTTAATGATCAAAATGCATTTAAACATTAAAACCAAAGTAAAAAATGAGATAAAAATCCTTTCGTGATCCTACATACACAGACGTTAATAGTAATACGTAGGCAGACATTTATCACGTACCCATAAAACAGGTACGCACATATTTTACGGGAGATTTATTAATGGAAATTTCTAACGTCGGGCGCTCGGGACGAAGCTGTGCAAAAATTTGTGCAATTTCCTCTTTTTTCCTCCTCTTTTTCATTTTCTTTTCAATAAACTGTTCTGGAAATAAACGTATCATTCATCTGTGTTTGTCATTTTTTTGGCATACCAGTCTCGCCAATTTAATTTGTATTAACGTAATGAAGTTGGCTAGGGGCGAGTGATTCACAGACCGCGATATTATCCTAATTGGTTTGATTTGAAATCTGTTGCAAACGTTTGAAAGGACTTGTAGTAATTACTTCTCTGGCGTTTCAGTGACCATAAATTTGCAATTAGTCAAATAATCTTCGTTATTGTGAAGAAAAACTAAGAATTATATGATATGGGTAAGATAAGATGTTTAATATTTGATTATTATTAATTTTGTATTTTAATATCCGCGAGCCGATGAAAAAAAGTTTGATAAATATGCAACAGCTTGCATACAAACATAAAATTTACACTAGAAACTGAACAAAATAAGTTCATTAACTTTTTAGATTTAAATTTAAAAATTAATTCAACTAATAAATTTGAGTACTCAGTTTATAGAAAACCTACAGAAACAGACATTATAATACCACACGATTCTTGTCATCATAAAACACATAAACTAGCAGCATACAGGTCCCTGATACATAGAACTTTGACGGTCCCTTTAGATGGAATTAATTATAATAGGGAAATTTCAATTTTAAACAAATTGCATACAGTAATGGTTATATTACTAAACTTATTGATACATTAATTAAAGAAAAATATTATAAGTTAGCCATTCAAAAAATTTATCCAAATACCCCAACTTCATCCGATACAATTAAATATGCCTCGATCCCATATTTTGGTGACAAATCAGAAGAAATTGTTAAAATTATAAACCAAACAAATAAATATACAGTAAGTTTTTAAACAACTAGAAACATCTTTAACAGTTTGTTTAATGCAAAATCAAAAACAGACGATTTGCTAAAATCAGGCATTTACAAATTAAATTGTTCGCATTGTAATTCGGTTTATATAGGCCAGACAATTAGAAATTTTGATATTAGGTATAAAGAACACGTACGTTGTTACAAATACAAACACCCACATAAATCCAATTACGCTAAACACTTACTAGAACACAATCATTCAATGACATCTAATAACACCATAAAATGTTTACACTTTTGTGATGATGAACGTAAATTAGATATACTAGAAGCTTTTGAGATTCACAAATATTTAAAACTGTACCGTTAATGAATGAGCAAATTAATCTCTTAAATTCTCCCCCATTGGACATTTTGGAATAAGAAATCAAGTCATCTGCAGACGATTACCGAGATCAAGTCACCAAGTTCTATTGCTATAACAACACTATTTACTTTTCAATATAACCTTTGACAATGGCATGTAAACATGCCGAAATACGTATACGGTTAAAATAGATAAATATTGTTGAAGTAATTAAGTATTTTATATACCCATAATCAAGAATTTGTTGTCTTTATTCTAACTGCACTTTCATTCTTATAGTCGCCCTGAGGTAATGCAATGAGTCACTATATTTACTAAACAGAACATGTCGCGGGTATTTTGATCTTATAGTAACTGTTAAGGCTACAGTATTGTAATATGAAATATTTCAGAAAATATAAGAAGTTTTTTGAAGTAAAGAAAAAGTCTCTTATTTTAAACCTCAAAACGTGATCTGTTTTTGGCTACAAAATATGTGTTTTTCGAAATTCCACAGAATTTGCAGTAAATTTACTGCTAGTCATTTTATTATGTTTTCAATAAAAGATAAACTTATCCCTGGCGATTACAAGCGCATTCGGAGTGGAATGGCATGTCCTGGGGGATAACGCCAAAACCAAAGCTGCTACTGCTGAATACAGACAAGTTCTTTATACTTTTCAAACGGATTAAGGGACTCAGCCGAAAACGACTTTATCCTTTATTTTTCCAAGCCAGATAAATCTTCTAACTACTGCAGAAATTTAAACAGTTGCCAAGTTGCAGTTACATTAGTGGAAAAGCCTTAACACAGTGTTCGCAGCCAATAAATATAGCAGACGAGCTGCCACAACATTAATGTCTTTGCCAAATAGCTACACAGGATGTTACGAAAATTCGCTTTTGTCTAGGTAATAAAGTTCTTTCTCAGCTGAATTGAACGGTGATGTAAAATAATACTTAAAATTCCTTTTTTTTTATTACAACTTTAAAATTTAACAAGCGGGCTGTGAACAGGCGTAACAAGCGGAAGATTTTATATTTTTAGTTTTACGGCCATTTGTATTGTTAGAAATTCCCACTAAAGTTAGTGGCTGCCAAAAACTATTCAATTTTATATAATTATGTAATGTGGCGTATTTTTTTTTAAATTATTGTTTAAATTGGAATATTTTCAGGAAAATTAACCAAGAATTTTTAGGAAAATTTTCGGTTTGGAAAATTTCCTTGTCTGAACTTGCGACGCGACGCCCCCTTAGAAATACCATTAAATATATTGCTATACAAAAATTGAATTTATTTTTCTTGTATAAACTAGTGCTGTTATGCTTAGATATCGTAAAACAATCTAGAATTAATTTTTTACTGTCATTTTTATTTTGAAAATTCATATTTTAAAAACTCAATAAAACCAGAGTTTCAAAATGCAAGCTGGCACAGGAAAAGGCTGGCATAAGTCATGCAGGAGACTCCTGGCCTAAAAATCAGACATGCTTTGATAAACATGATTTCTAAAATACTTCGTTTTCGAAATATGGACCTCTAAGGGTGGCGCTTAAAACTTCTTTATCTGAATACTGAAAAAACTGCCATCTATAAAATTAACAATATTTGCATGCGATCATATTTGTCAAAGCTTTAGGTTTTATAGTAGTTATTGGTTTAAAGAATTCTTCAAGAGCGGTACAAATGGGGCGCGTTGGTACTCTTCTAAAAATAATTTTATTAAAATGAACCTTCTTTAGCGGCGCTGCAGGTGTAACTTGTGAACGAATAGAACGGAAATGCGAGACGGAAACTGTTCCCGCGCTTTCATTGTTTTCCATTCCGCAGACTTCAGCCAGTATGTGTTTGACTCCGATGGATGTATGTCAGGTTGGCGCGTACACGTTGTAAGAAATATCTGTTCGGTAATACAATTTAACATTAAAATGTGCGTAAATGCTATCACTGCTTATCAATCTATCTATCATTTAAAACGCAAACGCTTTCTACATTGTCTAATATGGCGGACCAAATATACGTTACAATAATATTGCAACGTAACCGTAAATACTTTATATTACTTGCTTCTCAAGGTTGAAAGCAACAATGCTTATCTGGTAAATATAGCGGCTACGGTAGCGCATTGTTTGAATTTTAATGTATTTGTTATTCTCACACGAGCTCGTAGTTGTGGGTAAATATATTTCCTTCTGGCTTTCTTTAGCTACATATTTTTAATTATTAATTTTAGCACTTGTTGAGTCTGCATGATTTGAGTGTGTAATTTAATTATTCAATTCTGTTCTATTATTACGTAAACTTATATCTTATGGAAGTTAATTTTATGAATGATTTCGATCTTGAGAATTTGACAAAAATACATGTTTGAGACCTCAGGGAACTCAAAAAAGTGGTACCTATTTAATTAATACTTGTCTGTGGGTCTGTACGTGGGTATGATGTATAGGTGTGTGCACCTCATATCTCGGAACGGAGCTGATTTTAAACGTAAGCTTTTAAACAAATCTAAAAACGAAAATTTTATTTATTTTTTCTCTTTTCCTAAATTAAATTTTTAAAATCTAAAGAAGGAATTTGATCTCTAGCTTCAAAATAGCTTCAAATTTGTTTTTCAAAAGCCAAATTTTGTAAATGAACAAGCGGAATTTGATAAAATACCTTAGGGCACCGTAACCGAACATTGTAGCTTCAAAAAGACGCTCGCTGCGATTTTTTAAAAACTGTGACTTTAACGCCTTATTATTCAAAAACAAGTTGCCAGAGCAACATATATTGTAGCTAACATATTATAAATAAAATAATTAATAACCTTTTCACGCTACCGGCAGTGTAAGTAGGCCTTACATCCATAGCTACAGGGATCTTAAGTGGCTGATAACATTCGTGTACTAGTTACCCTTGACGACGGAACTTAATAGTGTCACTTACATTCCTAGGAAAATAATATTGATTTTAACTGTTCGTTGATATGGTAACAAACACAGACAACTTAGAATAATGGAGCTTTTAAAAAATAATTCCGATGACAGCTGTCAAAACGAACTTTAAAAAATATGATTAAATTTGTACCTGTAGGCCTACTTACATTGCCGGTAGCGTGAAAAATTTAATAAGTAACACGGAATGTATCGACTAATAACATCCTCGGCAGACGACAAGCTTCGGCTCCGCCTCAGCTCATATTCGCCTACCTCGGATGTTATTACGTCCTTACATTCCTTGATACTTAAATAACTATTAACAGGTTTTTATTACAATAACTGTAGGAGTTTTGAATTGTGAAAAAATTAAAACTGAAGTGAAAAATAATTAAAAGATTTTGCAAGTTTTCAAAGAACATTGCCACACGACTGTTTTCAAAATTTTTAAGCTCGTGAAGTTAGGGATAAGCTACAGTTGGTTCTTGTAGATTGAACATCTCGGTAACGTCTTAGCGCAGTACCAGTTTATTTTAGTTGTCACTCTGGAGCTTGCGAAAGATATTCCGTAAGCCGATGCATAAGTCTTAACGGCGCATGACTGACTTACACAGACTAAGCTACTGTTAAAACGAGTTTTTCTCTGTGTATATTCGGCAATTGAAATAACTGAAATATTAATAAAAAGATTATACTATTGTTTCGACATGACAGCTTTCTATAATATCTACGCTATTTAAGACTCATATAGTATGTTCATGTAAAATGACTACTATGCAACGGTACAGTGATAGGAATGGTGCGATATTATAGTTATTGTTGGCGCATAAGGCGTTAACACAAAAACACTATGATAAATAACAATTTTCAAAGTATACGAAAGTTTAGCAAAATGCTTTGCTCGTTTGTCAAAATGGATAGTTTTTGATTATTTTATATTGCTTTACTTTTAAGTGAATTATAAGGTAATTTCAATAATTTGTTTAAAATTGACAAAATACTTCGAACACTTAATTAGGCGATCTTAAAAAAACACAATGGTAAATGCACTTGCAATTTGAATAGTGAACAGACAAAGTATATTTGTGCAACATTATTCGGAATTTTGACCCGATACTCCACTTTAGCTTACCCTAAAAAATTGTATCCTGTTATGAAAGATTTATAGAGTCCCTTTCACTTTTCGTAACGTTTTCCAATAAAAGGCACGTTTCCTTATATGCGAGATGTTTTGCATTGTGCCTAACAAAACATCCAGTGTCAAACTGTCGAATGTAGTTTCAGCAGGTGCTTGGTTCGCGTCTTTCTGTAAGCATGTGGTTGGTTACCCAAATAATTGAGTAGGGGCGTATGCACCTGCCTTCAATTCACTAAACTACCCCACGATGTGTCTGATGTGTGTACTTACCACATATTAAAGTATAGAAAGTTGTACAACAGATGATGTCAAAGCAATTTTGACACAAAAACTGAGGTTGTAATTGATTTTCACCAAAATAAAAGTGTAATCTTTATTATGCATGCTATTTGCAACATTTTGGTTGCTTTTTTCTACAAAATTTTAATCACCGGAAAGCTGAAATATTCTTAATCACAAGTACATGAAAATTCTTAGTACTAAAGCATTACAATTTATTATGACTGGTGCAGGCTTACTTTTTACAGCAGCAATTTTATTAAACGTAAATTTAAAAAAGAAAAATATGTAGGCTGTAAAATTTCTTTGTTTTGCACTGTTCTGTTAAATTAAAGATTACAATTACTGAGAAGAAGCTAAAGTACAAACAATAGAAAGCAAATTAAATTTTGTTTATACAAATTGGTGGGCGAGTTCTCGAAACAAAAGAATCCATTGGGAATGAGCGTACAGGCCTTCAACAGAGAGTAATCTGCTGATTTTGTGTATTTAATTAACTTGTCAGGTTTTTATTTCTTTGAAAATGAAAATTTCGCTTCTGAAAGCAGGAAAAATAAAATTCTGTACAAACAAGCAAACACAAACAGTGTACCGACGTTTATGGTTTTTGTAAATATGAATGCTTTTAATTTAGGCAATGAAATTGTAAAAGGGCCGCTTTAATTATAACAAGAATAATGTTAAAGTTGCTTGAATACTTTTTGCATCAACATTTTTAGAACTATGTATATTGAATACATGTTTTTGAGTGGATAAACTGAATACAGTATTGGCTAGATGGGGTTCTTCTACGTGTATGTACCCTATAAAAGCAAATATTGCTCCAAACATATTTTTTAGTATATCAGAAATTTTGACTTTTCGTTTTATTCACTCACAACTAAAATTGCTTGCGTCCCGTCCCGCACTCGACACCATTCTGGAAATTTTTATATCCATATCTAAACTATAACATCATCATTCATGAAACTTTTTCCTAAAAATACGTGAGAAGAGTATAAAAGCTTTCAAGGATCTGAAATATCTCAGTTTGGAACTGAAATAAGGTTGGCCAATTTGATATGGCAGAAGTGCAGTGGTTGCGTGTATCCACGTAGTATCAATCCCGAAGAATGTATTCTCAACTTGGGTTCAGCATTCTTGTTATGGCTTGAAAAGCAATCGTATTATTTTTATGGTCCTTCAGGGCTCTCCACCTGTGTCAATTTTTATGTATATTTGTCAGGAAAATCCTTCGACCATATTTATTTTCGTTCAAATAAAGCTGTTGAAAACGTAATAAACTTGAAAGCTGTAATAGAAATATAGGATAAAGCGGATACGAGGTAAAATGTAAGAATATTGTTTTTGTGAGTTAAATTTTCAAAATCTATTGTGGATTTATTTTTACTATACGTACCTATCAAACATGATTATACAGCCTGAAACGATAAACGCTTATTTTCTATTGTTTGCTCAGTATGATAGTCATTGTAAAAATGATTGAATTTGTGGTTAGGGATATATTTTAAATATTACTTACAGTCTGGTGAAGTCAGAATTTATTGAACGGAAAACGTCAATATGGTAATACCCAACTTTTATTTTCCAATATTGAATAACTTTTTGTTGTCTACGAGAGAAGACGTGGAACGTTGGATTCTAAATATACTGTTAAATTTACCTAAACAAATTTTGTAACTTTATTGCTAAAAATTATAATTAGTGGCTTTAACAATATAAGCCAATTTTGGAAACTATCCAGTTTTATTTTTTAAAATGACCCAAGCAAAAGTCTAGTTTCCTGTACTTTAGAAATTGTTACTTATCTTATTTTCAAAAGTATTTTTGTGTAAACGTTATACGCGCCATTAGGGTCTGTACATTGCACACGGAGGCAGCAGGTGTCACTATTATATCCGCTTTGAAAGGTTAAAGATTTATCTACGGACTTGCTCACAACGAGCGGAGCCACAACCACCACCTGACATAACGCCACGCCTTCTTTAGCACTATGCCGTTGGTCCGGCCTACCGGCTGCCGATTACTATGTTTACAAACCGAATAGTTCTTTATGAGAAAAAAGGCAATTTTTATGATTTTTTGGGAAAATTTTCCTTGGGATCAAATAAAATTCAAAAACAGAAGGACTACAATTCGGTGGGAGGGAAAAATTAACCCCCCTAAATAGTACTGGACCTAAATATATGAAATTGTGTCTTATTCTACTATTACCTATCAGCAATTTAGCTTAAACAGAATTGGTTCCCTGGTTTTTAAATAAACGGGCATAAATTTATGAATATCACAATTTCATAGGAAATACCACAAATAAAATTGGCTAGGACACAAATAAAAAAAAAATTTAAGCTTATCTCTGCTCTAGCAGCTTATATAATTAAAGAAAAAGTCGCGTGGCCAGTTTTTCAGCAACATTTTTGTTAAGATTAAAATTGTTAAAATTGTTTCTACTTTACAGTTTAAGTAGTTTGAAACGTTTTTTAGCTGATAACATTGTGTACCTCTAGGGTATTTATTAATTTTCATTTTGATTTGATTACTCGTTTTTGAGTAAACAGGCGTTAAGTTCAAAATTTTCAAAAATTCATAGAAGTGTCGGAGAGAAATCAGCAAACTGGGCCACAAACCAAATTGTAGCTAATCCCGAGCTATAAAATTTAAAAATTTTTTTTGAAAATTTACAAAATTTTGGAAATAAATTTCACAATCAGTTTTAATTAAAAAAAAAGTATTTTACATTGCAACATTGCGTTCTACTAGAGCTACCATATTACAAAATTTGATCTCAATCTGTCAATTTGCTTTTGAGTGACAAGGCATTAAAGTCAGAATTTTCAAAAAATTTAAAAATGACTGGATTTGCCCAAAATTCTTTTATCAGCCTAATAAACATGTAAGCTCTTGCTTCTGGTTTCGGATTTTTTAAAACCTTATTCTGTCGGTGAATTCTAAACTCATCAAAATCCGACAATCCGTTCGGAAGTTACGTTGCACCTCACACATACCCACCCACTCACAGACAGACGTTTTTTAAAATCACTTTTTTGGGTTCCTAAAGGTCCAAATCATATATTTTCGCCGAAATCTCATATTCCAACATTTTCATGAAATCAATACTTCCCTGTACCGAAAGAGTGATGTAAAAAAGACTGACGTCTTCACTCTATTCAATAGTTTTCATCTTTAAATCTAAAGAATCGTAGAACTCTATAAATTTTATCAACAGATGGCGTAACTACAAATGTCAATTTTATTTCAAAATAGTTTGAAAAGTAAGTAAATGTAAAAATTAAATTAACTAATTAACCTAAGCGTAGTAAGTACATGTTGTACACACAATAGAGGTCGGAACGGTCAAATGGCGATCAAATACTTGTCAAACCGCTCCAAGTTTGAAATTTCAACAGCGACATCTATGCGCAACTCTCATAAAGAGATTGTCAAACTATTGGGTTCAATTAAATTAATTTTTTTATGTAGATAAAGGGTGGGAGTTGACACACCATACTCTTCCTAACATCACTACTGAGAGTATAGGAAAGTAAAAATACATATACTAAGCTAACAGCTTAGTACCGAATTAAAAATATTTTAACAATTAAACACTGTTAATTAAAACGAGTGTGCAAAATATATCATTATTTTTAGGACAGAATCAACAACAACAATAACAATGTTATATATAACAATGTATACCTGAAATACTAACAAAAAAATATTACTTTAAAATCATTTTATAACCAATGTTCAAAAATTCGGTCTTCTCTTTTTTATTTGCAAAAGTCTCTATCATTGTCAGTTCTTTATCTATACTTACAGGGAAAAAGCTGCGGGACTTAAGTCCGGCGACCTAGATGGCAAGAAAACTGATTCTAGGAAGACATGATGATTTCTGAATGTACTGTTAAGTTTTTTTAATTTTACTGCATAAAATCGGATTCAATGAAGTCTTTCTCTACGTGAAATTTGATAACTATCCAATTTTATTATAAGAAATACATAAACTAAGCTAACAACTGCCAGTAGTAAATGAAAAATATTTTAACATACAAAAACTACAAATAAAATACCATTTATAACGAGTATTTCGAATGCAAAGTATTTCATTATTGCTAAGACAGGAATAACAGCAAATATAGCAATTTTTAAATTAATAAAATATTCCTGAAAAATTACCAAAAAATGAATACTTTAAAATTATCATGTTTGTCATGTAATCTTAAAGGAAAAAACTTGGAAGAGTTAAGTCCGCCAACCTAGGTGGCCAGTTCGCTACTGTTTTTCATAAAAATTATTTAAATAAAATCTGACATGACCTGTATACTATGTGGGGACTCCATCTTTTTGCCACATTCAATTATTTTGACGAAAATCGTTCTCCAGCAGATTTAGGAACGCATCTCCGTTCATTTCAGTATTAATAAATATTCGCTCCGCAATGCGTTGCCGATTCCACATTTTATGTAATTGTAGAGAACCGTTAGAAACGCATATGTAGCGAAACCTTTTACCACGACTCTAATTCGAAGCTTACTACAAAGAAAGGTGTGTTTGTGCAACCTTTATATGGTTTTTAATCGCACATCGATTACCGTGCATTAACCCCACGTTAAATTGCGTAATGTCGGTTACAGTGAATAATTTTAAAGGTAATCTCATAATCTAATATGAACGATTCAGTGATGCTTTGTTTTAGCTTCGTAACAAATCCAATAATTTTTTTATACAAAGAAAACTTACCCGAACTACCTACTGTACGTGGAACGAAAACGAAGGTTTAAAATGCCGGAGAAAATTAGTTGAAAACGTGAACTGTTTGTAAACACGCGACAATTACTTCATTCTGTTAATTTTATCATTATGGCATCTACTGTATATTTTGTTTTGCAATTTTCTATGTTAAGCATAAAATGTATGCGTGATGATAATACACGTTCGTGAAAATATTGTGAGTATCAAAATAATACTACATTAACGAGTAATTATTGGTTAAAACTGAAAAACGCTATTTTTTGCACAAAATTGCGAGCCAAAATATGAGGTTGTTGTATTGTGAGTTCTCAACGATTTTAAGATTGTACAGAATGGAATTAGGAAAAAAATTGAATTTTGTTACATTGAAAATCTTTTTGACCAGAAATAGACCGGATTACTACTCTGAATAAATTTGTGTATATTTATTCAATTTTTTGTTCGTTTACCTCAACATTCCGGATTAGAAAAGTTCCCTGAATATTTTAAGCATTTTGATTCACCAAGCTTTTGTAGTACATAAATAAACAGCGTAGTGCCTGACAGGACTTCAACTCTTAGTTTACAGCCAAAAAATCCATTCACCACATAAATATTTCTAACTCTCAACCTTGATCCGGTTTATTTTTAAAATTTTCTTGACCCTACTATATATTTTTACACAAGTCTTACTGTAAATAGTTTGGGTTCAAACATTTTCTAAAGTTAGAAAAATATTTTGAAGACAGGTGCAGCTATAAAAATACATTTTTCAGCAAAAAATTTCTTTTCACGTAAAATCGATGAAACGACTTGCGTCACCACTCAAAAATACGTGCCTGGTATGAGTTATTTTTTGTCCGCTAATTACTTAATGATAGGTACACGCCGTGTTCATAAATAATTAATACTAAAAGTATATAAAATTAAATTGCTAGATATAGACAGTGTAATTAAATTTGTGTTCCCACGTTGCGTAATTATTTGTGAAAAAATTTTTGATTTCGAGATTGTAGCGAAAAAATGCATTTTGGGGTTTAAGACCTTAAAATAAGTTTTTTTTTCGTCTATGGATAAGTTTGTTCCCTTATATCTGCGGCTGGGTTAGCTTGATTTAGATAAAACTTGATTGGTGGTATATGGAATATTCATTCACTTTTTGGTTCAAGCTAAATTGCTCTTCAATAACAATAGAAAACCTACACAAACAGACATTACAATACCACACGATTCTTGTCATAATAAAACACATAAATTTAGCAGCATACAGGTCCCTGATACATAGAACTTTGACGGTCCCTTCAGATGAAATTAATTATAATAGAGAAATTTCAATTATTAAACAAATTGCATATAGTAATGGTTACAATACTAAACTTATTGATACATTAATTAAAGAAAAACATTATAAATTAGCCATTCAAAAAATTTATCCAAATACTACAACTTCATCCGATACAATTAAATATGCCTGGACCCCATATTTTGGTGACAAATCAGAAAGAATTGCTAAAATTATAAACAAAACAAACAAATATAAAGTAAGTTTTAAAACAACTAGAA
This sequence comes from Ctenicera cuprea, assembly GCA_958336395.1. Lineage (NCBI taxonomy): Eukaryota > Metazoa > Arthropoda > Insecta > Coleoptera > Elateridae > Ctenicera > Ctenicera cuprea. The sequence goes on from OY284494.1 coordinate 19,112,522, forward strand.
ACATCTTAAACACTTTGTTTAATGCAAAATCAAAAACGGATGATTTGCTAAAATCAGGCATTTACAAATTAAATTGTTCGCATTGTAATTCGGTTTATATAGGCCAGACAATTAAAAATTTTTATATTAGGTATAAAGAACACGTACGTTGTTACAAATACAAACACCCACATAACTCTAGTTACGCTAAACACTCACTAGAACACAATCATTCAATGGCATCTAATAATACTACAAAATGTTTACACTTTTGTGATGATAGACGTAAATTACTAGAAGCTTTTGAAATTTATAAACATTTGAAAACTGTACCGTTAATGAATGAGCAAATTGATCTCTTAAATTCCCTTCTATTGGATATTTTGGAATAAGAAATCAAGTCATCTGCAGACGATTACCGAGATCAAGTCACCAAGTTCTATTGCTATAACAGCACTAACTGTAAGGTTAAAATAAATAAATATTGTTAAAGTAATTAAGTATTTTATATACAGATAATCATTAACAATAGAATGTTTCTAAACTTATTTTTTAGATGCTGATGGTAAGGGGGAGTACTCCTCTTTGTCCCCCATTTTTAACTGATGATTTTTGTTTTGCTGGCATCTCAGTATAGTAGGAGTACCTAATAATTATTAACACAATAGCTTAAAGCTTGTCAGTAATTGCACAGCATAGCATAATATTCCTGGAAGTACATGATGGTGTACATAAAGCTTAAACTTTAAACTAACACATCTGTGAAAGCTGTAAAACTCACAAAGTCCAGAACTGCTAAACTGCTAGGGGATACATAGTGATGGGGATGGTTATCCTATAACGGATTATGCTTCGCTTCATGAAATTTGGTTAATGTATTAAACTTCAATTACAATTATGCAAAGTATTTGCAAGTCCTGAAGACCTTTGGCTTCTCGTGACATCGTAGCTGCACATGATTAATCGTCTTCGAGATTGTTACCATAGTTCATTATCTTACTCTGCTTAGTTTTCAGCTTATAAATACAAAAAGAGTTAAGTATCTTAATTTTAGTGATGTATAATGAAAATAACAAAACAATAAATTGGATACAGTTTATTGTTTATTTGATATGTATTTTTATGCGTAAATTGTATTGGGTAAAACCTTGTGTGGGTTGGTAAAATCTGATTTACTTTAACAGAGCGATACAATTTAAAAAAAATATAACCAACACATTACGAAAATACATAAATTAATATTCAGTCATCAAGATCTTTAAGAGATCGGTCGACGCAGCCAGCAGCATTTTCAAAAAAGCAGATACATTACTACGCTAGCAAAGTATGATAAAAATATATTACTTACGGGGAAATATTTCCTTTCGTGGAAATTCCACGAAACCTCTGGTAGTTAATCTTCTGAGTGTGTTACTACATTATCTTCGCTGTAGTAACTCGACTTACCTAAAAAACTGCGAGAACAATATAGGACGCTTATCACACTAGTATAATTAGAACGCGGGCATATCGTACCACTCCTAAAACGCTAATCATGTCAAGGAATGTAAATAACTGTACGCCTAGTTACTATAATCCAAGATAACAGCTAGCTGTATCGACAGGCCTAATCAACTCTTAGCAATAAGAAGGCTATATCAACCCATCAACAATTATTTAAATAATAATTTATCAAAAGTAGTCACAACATCACCACATTCTATTTACCACTATTTTTACACCGGTATCAACAGTTTATTATTAATACAAAAAACACAACCGACGCAACATTGTTATTTTTATAGCGTTGTAGCATATCGTAACACAAACCCATCGTCTACGTTGATTTGTCACACCTAAAACGTCATTTCTTACAAGTCAACGCAGACGACGCTCAAAACATTCACTCTATGTCTATGATTCTTTCTTAATTGACATGTCAGCCTCATTCCCAAATCCGGCCAAAACACTTATAAAAAATTCAACTTTTTGAAGGAAAATAAAGGGAAAATGGAAAACTTTAGACATACTTGTGAATTATCTTTAGTTGTAGTAAAATGAAATAATAATAATAATAATTTTACCAAATGTCATTGTTTGAAAATTTAGACTTATCTACTATTAAATGGTTTTTTTGTTTGACGTAATATACCCGATTGCTTAAATTACTTACAGCTAGACCATAGTTTTCTTTTTTATGTAAGTTGAAGATAACCAAAATGCTTAAATTTTAAGCAGTCAAATCTTATGTTTACTTTGACTCGAGATCGAATCCTGGGCAGGTGGCGCATGAAAGCGGTATTGCCTCCCTAAGGTTCAATAAACACCAATTATTATATAAAGAAATATAAAAAAAAAAAACGTCATAAAAATGGATGCAGCACAGATTTTCTGTTCGGCTAGAGGTAGCTGGATAACTGCCTGCTGCTGATATTGTGTATAAATTGTAGGGGTCTAGGTCACAACCTCCAATTATATTTTTGGCTCGGAACTTCCACCTTGGTCACAACGCCCAATTATTATTTTAGAAACTATTGCAGCGTTAGTCGCAACGCCTACTTTTTGTTTTGATCACAACCCCAATTTTCTTTAAAGTGTTACTTTACAACTGCCTTCATGGCCATAAACGCCAATTTTCTTCTACTCATTTTGATCAGCGCACAGCCGTAGTTGTGATCAAGAAGATAGTTGGAATTGTGACCCAAACTCAAAGTGTGCGTTTGGACCAAATGTGGCTGTAGTGTGCAAAACGATAAGTGTGCATTGTCACTAAAAAGGTAATTAGAGGTTGTGATTGCGGTGGGCGTTGTGACCAAAACAGAAGTTGAGGATTATTACTACCACTGCACTAATAAAAAAAACCTGTGAGGGTTTTCACCAGGTCCGATTAAAGGTAGTGGATAAACGGAAAAAAATCTAATGAAAAACAAACTAGAGAAAAATATATCCACGAAAAAATATCCAGGGAAGGAAATATCGATGGAGAAAATATCCAAAATTGTACAGTATCTATCAAAAACATGGGCTTAAAGGCTGGTGCTGTATATGTATTATTGTGATGTTAGCAAAAATATAAACAAAAGATTTACATTAAATAAATATATGTACAGGGTGAAGAATAGATACGGAACATCGGTGCTACAGCCCTTAATAATAGCGTTTTCCCAAAAGATTCCTTTCGATATGTGCATATTTATATAAAAACGCACTACTACTTCTACCTTCAAGACAGGTTAACAGAAGTAACTTCAAAGTTAGCGGTTTAATTAACAGATAGTAGACGGATTAAACAGAATATTGATTTAATACGCAAGGAGATGCTAAAATTTACAAACAGGAACAACATACGACGCGTTTCGTTCTTATTAGGACTCCTCAGTTAGCTATAGTTCCTATTTGTAAATGCAAGCATCAAAAGCACTTAATTTGTGCTAACAATAACAATAACGGTGATAGATGTCCCTAGAGACATCTATACAATGTACGGCGAGGTATGAAGTAGCAAGCAAGCAAGTAGCATGCGTGAATTATAGCTTTGCTAGGTACTTCTTACCTCGCCGTACATTATATAGATGTCTCTGGTGACATCTATCACCGTTAAGGATATTGATATTGATTATAAATCAATACACTGAATAAAAAATCCAGATAGCAATAATGTTGCAATTTTATATTTTGGATATTCTTACGATGAATTATTTGTTCATTTTATATTTTTTCCGTAGATATATTTTCCTCGAAAAATATCCAAGCAAAAAATATTCACAAAAAAACATCGAAAAAAATATTCACGGAAAAAATAGCAGGAGGGTAAAATATTCATGGAAAAAATATCCAAAGTATAAAACTATCTTCTTTGCATCCTTTACGATGGGAATACTAGAAAAGGAAACGGCCATTAATTTGAAAGAAAATAAATTATAAGTGGTAGTTAGTACATGATTGTATTATTGCTAGCGTTTAAAGAGTCTGGTATGGAAAACTGAAGACTAAATTGCAGGTAATACAGTAGATGCTACCCGCCAGTGTGAGATCAGTATATATCCACATATCCATCGCGATATAAAGGTTTACTAGTGTTACCCCAGCGCACAATGCACTGACAGACTGAGCGTTGACTAAATGGCTAAATGATAAGTCACGTGATGCATTAGTTCCATAAGGGAGACGCGACGTTGGTGTAGATGTCGCCTCAAGTAAAGCGCGTTTAGCAGACTTTCATATATATTATAAATTAAAATGATTATTATTGAAAAATCGACGTAGAATAAAAATATAAAAATGTTCCACGTTCTATCTGAGGATAGAGACCTTTCATTGAAAAAAAAATGGTCCAAATTGGTGAAGCGGTAGCCGCTGGAAGAACCGGAGAAAAATACCCTTTGAGCTTTTATATATGTATGGATATAAATAATGTAAATTTGATAGATTTGCCAAGAAAGAAAACGTGATTTTATAGTTCAGATGACATAATATATTCAAATTTATTTTAGTATGTTTTTATTTATTGTTTGATATTTTTTACAATTACTACTACTACTACTAGATTATAATTTGTACCTGATAGATATTTTAATTAAAATTATACTATATACATAAAATCATTGTTGATGACCCTCTCGAATTGTAATCTTTAAATAAGTTTTTAAAAAATATTTTTATATGTAGCTACATACATTTATTTATAAGTTTGAGCTTTACTTCGTTGAAGTTCAGTTTCATTTATTGTAAATAAAATAATTCTTTACTTCAACAGGTTTTGTATTTTGGCTTTATACGTATTTCAACATGTTTACAGTCATTATCAAAAGCAAGATTTAAAGTAAACAGTTGGTGTTGCTATATAGGAACAATAAATTTTCATAACTTGATCTTGGTTTTCTATATCTGCGTCCAGATGACTAGATTTCTCATTACAAAACGTCTAATAACGGTAAATTTAAGAGATCAATGTGTTCATTCATTAAAGGTACAGATTTTAAATGTTTATGAATTTCAAATGCTTCTAGTATATCCAACTTACGTTTGTCATCACAAAAGTGTAAACATTTTATAGTGTTATTAGATGTCATTGAATGATTGTGTTGTAATAAGTGTTTAGCGCAATTGGATTTATGGGGGTGTTTATGCTTGTAACAACGTGTTCCTTGTACCTAATATCAAAATTTTTAATTGTTGGTCCTATATAAACCGAATTGCAGTGCGAGCAATTTAATTTGTAGATGCCTGATTTTAGTAAATTGTCTGTTTTTTCTTTAGCATTAAACAAAGTGTTTAAAATATTTTTTGTTGTTTTAAAAGCTAGTTTACATTTATTTGTTTTGTTTATAATTTTGGCAATTTATACAACATACATTTATACTCTTAATTTTAAACAGACGCATGTTTTCTTACCAAACGCATGATGTCGCAGACTTTCTTCTTCTGCTGTACGTAACCTGTTTGTCACTCCAAGATTTCCAAAAATTTCCAAATATATCTGCACTTTAAATCAACAAATGTTAGTTTTTTCGTAATAGCAGAATAATTTAGATTTTAAAAATAGATAAATGCTAATACAACTGTTGAAACCGTCAAAACACTGTTAACGTTTCTAATGAAATTACAAGTGCAACCTTCACGTTAATTGTATCTGTCGATTCATAATAAACAGTTCGAAGAATTGCTTGGCAAAACCTAGTCGACTAAAAATATTTTTAGATTTGTTTTACTCCTGCCAAAAGTGTAAAGAAATTCATTTCCTGTCCGTGAGGTTGTTAGTATGTTAAAATTTCATGGAAAATGCAGCCGTCTAATCTAAGAATAATGTAATTATTGTAATTAAAAGAACGGAAGTAAACCACAAACTAGAAGTGGAGGAAATTAATTTTTTTTAAAGGCGGTTTTAGTTACAACTTCCACGTAAGTTTGCAAATTCTTGCAGAGAAGAAACATTTTTAATTTAATGCGTTTTTCTCCCAGAATTCTTGCTGATTTTTGTTTTCACACATTAGTCTCTCGTAACTGTCAAAATTACTAAAACTGCTAAATTTTAAAATATGCTTTCAACAAAATTATGTTGACTTAAGAGGGGTCATAGTTCTGAAAAGTTAACATTCGAAACCGCAGAGTCTAGACAGATAAGTGCTACAATTTGAATCGGAGAACGAGCAACAATTTTCTCTATAAAAATTCTCTTGAAAATTGCATCGTATTACACTGTTGGAAAGTATGGAGAGCTTAATTACCTAATAGACGCCTAATTTTCATTTTAACCGCAACGCTCTGAACTCGCTTTGTTCACTACGACCCCCTCCCTAGCTAAGGTTTTTAATTTTCTCAACAACCCAGACGTGATTATACCCGAAGAATGAAAGATTTAATAGAACACATTAAACAAACTTTGCTATAAATCTCTGTAGCGATTTTTATTCGTTCGAAAGCACTTCAAATATAACTTCGACTTAAAGTCGAAATTCCAAAGCGCTGATTCCGTCGAGCGTGGATTTATAAGCTTCGTGATTAAACCTTAAAACTTTGATCATTTCCTAGATGCGACCTTAACAATGAAACCGATTTCTGATGTGGTCTAGAAAAACGGCCGTTTCCTGGATCTTTTTGTGTGTGCTCTGAATCGCTTTAAAACCATACGTCATTTAGCAGCGGTAAGATAAACAACAATTTATACAAGTCGAGGTAAGTGTGAAAAATGAAATCCTTGTGGCTACTGACCTGATACAATCGTAAGTTTTTCACTTTAGTGCCAAAAATCTCGTAAATTAGTTTCGAATTAATTTTTGTGGGTGCAGCACGACCCGTTCTTCATATCTGACGTTTCAATTAAACCCACCGTTGACGGATACCAAATGGCCCAGCATCAATTTAAAAAAGTTTTATTGAATATCTAGAACACTTTGTGATATCTGAATTCCTGCGTTGAGTTATGGATGTCATATCGATCGAAATAAGTACAAGTATTTATTGCAACTCTTTGCACAAGCACTGACACGTTGTGTTTCAATTATTATTAAGAAAGTACAGGGGTACAGTAGAGCAAAGAAGTCGTTTATTTACGTTTTTCTTATGTTATCCAGGTTGGCAGAAGACCATTCGTTTATTATTTGGTAACTAACTTCAAAAAGCAACATTTTCGTTAATTAACTTTAACTAGTGGAAGCCGTGAAATATGTCCCACGGTTTATTTAACGTTCTCTTGAATAAATAATAAATACACTGTGTTGAGATGTTAGATATGTACTTAATTGATTCAGCAGTATTGCATATTCTTAAATAGGCAAGGAATCAACGAGTATGAACATAATAAATACTCTGTGTCGAGATGTTAGACATGTACTTAAGGTATTCAGCAGTATTGCATATTCTTAAATATGCAAGGAGTCAGCGAGTAAGAACATGCTTTCCGTAAATTTGTTTGTTTCCTGAAATAATAAACGCGTATACTATATTGCGCCGAGATAACAATGAAAATATTTAATATCATTTTGGAAACATGCAGTATATAAGAATTGTTCTACTAAAAAATGTAGCCTTATGTGACTAAAATTAGTTTTTTGCATTATATGTGCATGCCTCTTTGATTTGGTCTCGGATTTAGAAACAGCTGCAGCTGAATATTGACTCGTTTTATAAATTAAAAATTTAATTTACCACGACATAAGTTGTTACTGAAAGTCTTAAGATGCGAAGAAGCGAAATATAGCAAAAGCGATGCGGGTACACAGTCTTTGCTGTAATAGGTTCTGCTACATTTAATAGGGGTCCGAAATAGCTATTGAGCAGGTAACAATAATCTATTTAAGCTTAAAATCTCTTGGAACCGTTTAAAAGTATCGTACAACATTGTTGGTGCAAATTATACCTTTCCTGCAACATAAGGAAAGGAAATCAACAAGATTGCCCCAAATCGGTAGTAATAATCTGTAATTCGACAAAACCACTTTAATTTCTGTTATTTCATTTTGCAGTTAGCTTAAATTACCATATGCTCTAACTCAAGACATTAAAAATCAATAACACTCGCTGAAATCACTCCCTACATTCACAATGAATAGAAATTATCTTCGATATCCTAAAACAACATTTTTATATCGATTATTGTGCTCACAACATATCCACTAATCACTACATAGCATTTGCTCAAAATGTTTAACCCGATTATTTTTGACGTACATTTAGTCGCAATAAAATTTAGGCAAACTCCTAATTTCTTTGATTTGATAGTTTTAAAAATAAAATTAATTCGACAATTCGATATTTTATTCCTGAAATTATTATATACCATGACTGAATTGAAAAATAATCGGGTTTTTATTTACAAAAACTTGTTGCATAGCAACTGGTGTTGTTTTACGCGAGTCGTCATCGCATTAATTTAAAGTCTCAAACAAAGCGAACACTTGTTCTTATGCAGTTTTCGTATTTTTTTTCTTAATTCTGCTAATTTGACGTATTAAATATAACCTAAAAATGGAGTTGCGAAAATTTCCTGCGGAAAGGTACCAAAAATACTTTTTTTAGCAGCTGAATATAAAGTTGAGTTATTTACAATAAAATTAAATACTTAACTTTAAAAATTGATTTAACTTCCTTGACAGATAAAAGCGCTATAAAATAATCAAAATTTATTTGTGTTTTTATTTATATTAATTTATCGATGTAAATGACCTTTAATCGATTAAAGTTCGTAAAATTAAGTTAAGAGGAATTACAGTAAAAGTTACAATGTTGCGAGCCGTAAGAATTGAAAGCTTCTGTGAAGCCTAGTTTAACTCAGTTTATTGTAACGTTAAAAATACGAAAAGTATTGAGCATAAATTACCCTCTTTCCATTTATCTTGCAATATACTTTTATTACAAAACTAGCTGAGCCTGTGGTTAACTTAAAAAATAAATAAATAAACTGTGTCAAAATGTAAGACATGTACTGAATGCGTTTAGAGTGGCGTAACTACACCAATTCAGCTAATTAAGTTCCATTGGGGTCTTCTCGGGCAATACATATTTGTGTAGGTTACAGGCCCCCAAGCGTGTATATTATTATTATCCGTTTCGGAAGTCTTTTTAATATGAACCAGGTATATATTTTTCTAAAATACTTATTAGTGTTTTTTAATTCGCTGCTATCTGCATAAGAATGAACTAAATTTTTGCGTATAAACCGGTGTTCTCGAGGTTTTCATTTTATTACAGCAGCATTTTTGTTAGAAGCTTAGAATACAAATAAATTATATTTAAGGTAGTTCTGTATGTACACGTACGAGGTAAAAGTTTCGAGCGCAGCGTACAGTAAAATCCAATGCTTTTACGGTGCTGTCGGTTAAAAACTTTTGACAGAGATTGTACACTCACACCTCATGCATGGATAGGTCCCCTACACGTATAGAGAGCGGCGCTGTAATCGTGGCAACACCACAATTCACGAATATTGGTAATCTGCATGCAGCTGAAATGTGTGCAAACAACAACTCCGTAATGGCATAGATGGATATGCGGGTGTGTTGGGTCATGCTACCTTTTAACTGCATAAGTAGTTGCGGGGTCGAATCTCGTTTGGAACCAAAATTTTTTTATATTTTATAGTTTTTTTTAAAACACTGTTGTTGCATTTTGCTGCTAACGCGAGGTTATTTGTTAAGAGCAGTTATATTTTTAAAGAAAAAATACGAAGACAAATTAGCATTCACTCACTGATTGACGGCATACTAACCACGCAAATCTGTAATAAATTAAAAAAAAAGGATTTGTTGTTTTCTATTGAATGCAATTTATTAGCAATGAAAAAATGGGCTTTAACAATGCAAATGTCGATGTGAATATCACGCTCGCACATATGCGAGCCAATATTACATGATATTGCGCAATTCAGGATCGGCAGGAAGCTTTAATTTCGTTTTGGATCAAACTTGCAACTTGTTGATTGAAAAAAAGTTTATTGTTATTATTTTTAATATTTGTTCAAAAATTATTTATGCATCCAATGCATATATAGTTTATTCGTGATTTTTATTTTATAAGTATGAGCGTTATGAATATTGTCCAGGATAATATTTATATTATATAAAAGTTAATTTATTCATTTATTGTCACATGTGTTGAGAGAATAAATTTATTTCAAATCCTTCCCATAATTATTAAAATCCAGGAAAAAAAAACACGTTTTACATTTCCGGACTAAATCACGCGCCCATTTTCGGAGCAGCGTACACTGTTGCCATTTCGTTACAGCTGACTGTGTGTCCGTTCCGTGTCGAATAAAATTAATATATTTCATCAGTCGATATCTCCGAAACTAAACGGTCAAAAATTGCCATTTTTTTCACATTAATCTCACAATAGTACTGCATACATGAGTGGTTTTATTTAAAAATCTTAAGATCCGTTTAGCGTCTATAATAAAAAATGTGAACAAAGTGCTATCCGTTCACGTGTTAGGTATAGGCATCACGTACAAAATGACCCATTTTCAATTGCAATTATCTCACAAACTAAACGGTGGATCGATTTAAAAATTTGCCAGTCGGTTTATGAAGGTTATGTTTACACCATAGTTTAATTTCAGTCAATTCTTAAGATTTGACCAAAACTACAGAACTACCTTAACATCATTACTTGTGGATAACAAAATATTAAATACATTCCAGTCACTTCCTTGGAAATGGAAAGATCTTTTTCACTTTATAAAAATATATTAACTTAGCTTATCCCCACGCAATATAGAAAACTCACTATTTGCTATATTACCAGCAAATACTGTTAATGTATTACAGAACTGTTGGCAATACAGATATTTTTATAAATATTTCTCAGTAGATTTTAGTTTTCGTAATAAGTTCTTTTTTGTTGGTAACACTTTTGTGGCCTACTTCTGACCCAATTTTGTCTAAAGTATAAGTTTTGGTTACTAAAATGTAATTGTTTTCTACTTTTAATAATAAAAGTGTCTAAATAACCAACCCACACCTAGTTATAAATGCAGATTCTGTACTTTTTTAGTATGATATTAATTCTCTGTTATTAGAAGAAATCAGATAAAATGTTATATTTTATAGTCGCCATATGAATCCCTTCAAAATGTAACAAATAAAAAGAGGAGGGAGAAGCCTTCAAATTGTGCTCCCCTACAGCGACGCGCTAGGCGTTATAGTAATACGCAAATGTCAACCATGAACCTAATATGCGAAGCTTATTACACAGCATAAATATTTATTTAATGCGAGTATAGATTTAGTTATTGCAATATATAGGTATGTGATGCAGTCTGTACTCGTGTCTATTATGTTGGATTTGAGATTTCAAATATAGTATAAAATCAAGTAGACTGCTTATTCGATGCGTGCATGCAGCACGAAACTGATTGTAAATGAACTGAAACCTGTCAGTTCGCGTTCAATCGTCCGACCGTATCTCGTACTGGCGAACTGTACAGCGGTACATGCAAATACCCGCTTTATACAGGGTTATTCATTTAAAAGAGGCCATAGGCCATCTTTTTTATTTGAATAGATATACATATAGTTCTCAACTCAAATTTCAAAGCTCTTGCTAAGAACTAAGAAAAATATAGAAAAAAAAATTAAATATCCGTTTTCAAGGTGGCCACCACAGAATCCTATAATGAAAACAATTTTAAATGACCTTCCATAGCTTGCAAAGCAGCCGACAATTAATTGTGAATAACTCAAAAACGGCTATTTTTTTCTCGGTATTGCCTCTGTACTTTTATATTCAGAATCATAAGGGTTATCTGTTTCTTAAAGTGCTTTGTTGCAATTAAGAAAATATTATTTTAGGTGGCGGCCATCTTGAAAAAGGAAATTTAAATTGTTTTTATTAGTCTTCTTAGTTAGCAGGAGCTTTAAAAATTTGCTTTGAAAACTACATGTTATCTATTCAGGCCGAGGACCCTCACCTAGGTGAGAAGCGTGAACAAAGACACCTTGTGCGGGGTCGGCGTTGTAACGGTCACTTCGGTGATTTCAACTTGGTACGCCCAACTCTCTTCGGAGAGGTTCAAGGTTTCCTTAATTGGGACCACGGAGACAGGGTGAGTGACTTCACCAGGTGAAAATAGCCCTTAAGATGGGTTCTAACATCTCGGCAGTAGCTCGCTCTCTGGAATGGAACCCTGCTACCTGACCGGGGTACCGGGAGCGTACCAGCCCGTCTTCTGCTTCGACGTGAGCTGGATGGCAAATGGTCCGGCAGGTAAAGGGGGGTCCCCGCTCTCTGACGGGTAGCCTCGCATTGACTGGGTGATGGGGGTCCGGCGGGTGAAGGAGTACCCCAGGATGGAGAGGCGCGGTTGCTATGAGAGTCTTGGGCTCTAGGGGTGTAAACAAGCTAGCCCCCAATATGGGTCTTAATACCTGAGCAGTAGCGCTCTCAGGGATGGAAACCCCGCTCCCTGACCGGTCCGGCAGATGATGCTGCTTTCCAGGATGGAGTGGCTGCTGCTGCAAAGGGACCTGGGCCCTAGGAGTGTCGCTTGCGGTCAGCCCTCAGTATGGGTCCTAACGCCTCAAGTACGATCGCTGAAGTTAAAACCCCGCTCCTTGACCGGTTAAGTCTTACGTAGGGGTAGGGGTCCCGTCAAGTGATGGTGCTTTGTAACGATGGAGTAGTGTGCAGCTGGCAGCACGATCGCTGAAGTGGAAACCCCGCTCCTTGACCGGATAATAGTCTGCCGGCAAGTGATGGAGCTTTCCAGCGATGGAGCGGTGTGCAGCTGCCTGCTCACGCCCACTATCTAAGTGTCGACCTAGAGGGTTTGTACTTATGTACACCCGACGCTGTTAAGGTGCCGGACACTATGATCAGGCCATTTACCGACCAGTCTGGGCGGTGCGTAGCTCACCAGTGCTGTGACCTGCGAGGTCCTAACTGGGAGGGGCAGCGCTGCTTGGCATGCGCTTGCTCCGACAAGTCCAACCAGTGACTTTCTTTGACTGGTACCACAGGGACCAATGCCGAGCCCGCGGGGGATTCACAACCCCCGTTTTTGGCCACGGAGTAGGACTCGTGGTGGCAGTGGTATGGCCTAAGTGCGGATTAGAGATTTAGGTGGTCTCCCTCCACCAGTAGGGGCTTAGGGCTCGCAGCCTGATGCCAGGACTGGTAGCCTGTTCTATTTCTTGTATTGAGGGCAGGCGCGTTGATCGAGCGTACCTCGATCATGGCGTTTCGAAGGGTTTCACCACCTGGAGGGGGGACGGATATGCTTCATTGCTGGGTGCTGTCCTAGTCTTTTAAATCAAATGGTGTTTATCTATTCAAATAAAACAAATAAGACTGTATAATGGACGCGTGCAGATCTTGTTCCGTTGGTGGCAGTCAATGGTGAGACAGGTAGAGGGGGTCCAGATTTAATATAATATGTTATTTTACGCAGATTATTTAAAAAAACAATATTTATACTAAAACAGTGTAAGGATGATTTCTGGTATTGCAACAGCTACATCATACTGATGAGAAAACATTGGCAAACTATGTTCTATTAATATAAAATTCGTACTGTGACTTAAATTTGAAATACTGTACGTACTAAAAGATATGTACGAGAAACTTTCATTTATTCATTACTTATAAGTCATAAAGAAGGATCACGAAGTACAAATTTCACAACCTGCACTGCGAGGGAGTATCGTAAAATTCTAACATAGCTAGTTCGCTTGCCTTTTTATATATCCTCCGTTTTCAGAGGTCTTTTCTCGGAAAATAACTTTTAATATAAACACAACGAGAAGACACCAACCTAGTGGATATGTATGTATGTCGTATGTCCTTAAGGAGTTCGACAAAATGCAGCTGCAGTTTCTCGTGGGATATTGAACTAGCTCAACTTCAACAAGGCGTTTTGTTTATTTTTGTTGTTGGTGTATAATTAACCGATAGTGAATTTAACGGGGCATGAAAATGTTATAAATAGAGTTTATTGCTTTCGACATGCTTTATACGCTTTATCTATTTACGCATAGGTACGCAGTTCAAAAATTGGGCCGATGCGTTATATTGCCGGTTATAAAATCGTGCAAAAAGTTTTTGTATCAAAAACTTGTATTAAAATATCGAAATTAAAACATTTACATAAAAATACTAAAATGGGAGATGAAGCAGAATAAATTTGGATCTACACGCGGCGAAAAACTGTCATTTTGCTGGGAAAACTCCGATCTGTTCAAAATCGTTTATGTATGGACTATGCTCGCCTCATTTCCAATTTTAATGCCCGCCAATGTCAGATATACACGACCGTAAAGGATCAGCAGATCTCGAGATATCTGAATTTAAATGCCGTGAAACCGACTAAATATATAAAACGACGGTTTTCTACTCCGAGTAGGCGTTCTCATTTTGATGGTGTGTGATCTGACGATTGCATGAACGCTTTGCTGTTGCATAATTTGGGGTGTGATGAAATGTGCATGAAATTCTTTTCGTTGGCATTTTCACGACAGAATCAGGGTTTATCGTTTAACGATTTCAGCCAGAACATAATAATCTTTAAGTACTTTTTTTAGTAGTGGACAATAAAGATCCAAGACACGGACTTAACGTCAGTTATCTTCTTAAATGTAAGTCTTCTGTCAAAATTTTTCGTAGAGAACCTAAGCATAGGAATATCAAAATTCAGATGCAGAAGAGTAATTGCTTTATTTGCAAATTTTATCGTATTACAATATCTATATTAAAACTCTAACTGTCTCGCCATAACAAAACGACAGGCTCTTGCATCTCAAAAATGTATCACTATAACATGGCAGCGCGACCGACGGGCCTTTGCATGTCAACTCAGTATTGTTTTCAGCGATCGTTTGTATTGCTATCACTACTGTTAATACATTTTGGTTATATATGGCTTACTGCAACTCTAGCGAATCGGAAATGTATATTTATCGCGTTGACATAAATATCTTGCATCTGTCTATAGTAAATTCCTAACTGTCTCATCATAACATGACGGCGGGATCTTGCATCTCGACTTAACTAACTGTTTTCTGCAAACTTTTATATTCCTATTGGTATAGTTCGGTAAGCTATGGCTTACTTTAATTGTAGCAGGTCAGAAATGTGTACTTATCGCACTGACATGAGCATCTTGCATTTATCTTTATATTAAATCCCTAGCTATCTCACTATAACATGACGGCAGCCTCTTCAATCGACTAGTTTATTGATTGTTTTTGGCGAACGTTACATTCCTGGCACTACTGCTGGTATAATTTGTGTATTGATTGTTTTTGGCGAACGTTACAATCCTGTCACTACTGCTGGTATAATTTGGTAAGTTATGGCTTACTTTAATTCTAGCAGGTCGGAAATGTGTATTTATTGCACTGACATGAGCATCTCGCTTTTATCTTTATATTAAATCCCTAGCTGTCTCACTATAACATGACGACGGTCTCTTCAATCGACTAGTTTATTGATTGTTTTTGGCGAACGTT
Organism: Ctenicera cuprea; assembly: GCA_958336395.1. Lineage (NCBI taxonomy): Eukaryota > Metazoa > Arthropoda > Insecta > Coleoptera > Elateridae > Ctenicera > Ctenicera cuprea. Next base: position 19,127,923 of record OY284494.1, read on the forward strand.
ATATTCCCGTCACTACTGTTGGTATAATTGGATTAGTTATGGCTTACTTTAATTCTAGCAGGTCGGAAATGTGTACTTATCGCTCTGACATGACCATCTCGCCTCTATCTTTATATGATCTCTAGCTGTCTCACTATAACATGACGCCGGGCTATTCAATCGACCATTTTATTGATTGTTTTCGGCAAACGTTTATATTCTTGTCACTACTGTTGGCATACTTTGGTTAGTTATGGCTTACTTTAATTCTAGTTAATCAGGAGTGTATATTTATCACTCACAACGCAGAAAGTTAATACAATTTTATTTTTTTTAAATTTAATCTTTCACCTTTTATTTATACCCGAAGGTGTCGAGGTCTTTCACTCCGTGTAGGTTTTTAGCTTGTGTAATAGGAGGTAGTGGGGCCTTTTTGGCCTTTAGACCGCTACGCTCCTGAAGCTTATGCCACCCTTCATGCACATTCATTCAATGTCATTCACACACATGTGATTAATTGTATGTTTTATGTTGTTTTATGTCTTTGTTACTTGTCCTGGTCAGTCTTTAAATATAATTTATTACTAGGGATGTGATTTTTTGGCGCTTTTATTATTAAAAAGCTGTCGGGCTGCAGCCACGAAAACGTACTTTACGCATAACTTATTGAAAATAAGCAAATACACAACGATTTCCCCACTTCATTAATCTGCTTATTGGGAACTCAAGTAATAGTAACAAACGTTCTAATAGAAAAGGTGATGCGTGTACACTATTAGCTCGCACTCAAGAAGAACTAGCTGAACCCATACGCTTTTGAACTTTTCTGCTTCCAGTATGGGAAAGTATTGTGGTCGCGAAAAAATTCCAAAATGAGGTTTTCACGGAAATACATACTTTGGACCTTAGGAACCATACACCATAGTGTTTTTTTAAAAATGACGCTCTGTTTGTGTGTAACGCAAAATCTAGGGGACTATTAGGCCGATTTTAATAAAAACTGGTATACCTAGGTACAACAAACACTTGTTGAACTATTAGGTTTTATTTACCACCCGGAATCAGAAACGACATGTTTTTTATAGTATTTTTACACAAACGGTATTTCATAAAATAATGTAAGAACAGGCTGCGATAGCGTTAAGACAAATCAAACGATTTTTCTTAGCTTTAAAACGGCTGCTGCTACGATGTTTGTTGTTTTTCGGCTTAAACACCTATGTACTCAAAAACGAGTTGACAATCAAGATTAATTTTGGTATTACATAGCTCTAGAGTTTGTAAAAATAAAAACTGTGAAGTAAAAATATTTTCAAAAGTTTGGACATTGTCAAGAAACTGTTAAAATTTGTTTTGTCTCCCAGTCCACTAATTTCTCTGTGAAGCATTCTATGAATTTTTGAAAAACGTAAATTCGTGCCCCTTTCGTTAATAAACTTAGAATAAGATTCAAAACTTAATTTTTGGGTGCAGCAATATTTAAGGGGGTTAAGTTTCCTCCTCTCTCCCTTATTTAAACAAACAGATTTGCCAAATAGATTCACATAGAAATAAAACAATCTCTATATAACTCAGAAAACTAGGATTACAATCCACGGTCCGCCACACTATCAATTTAAGTAGCTTATTTATTATTAAAAACGCGTGGGGCATAGCCCACGGGTTCCGCTTGATACTTATAATAGCAAAAAGAATTATAGTGTTTTGGGGTATTGATATTCCATGGTAAAATAGAACGAGAAGTAAAACTGTAAATTGTGGTAAAGGAAATAGGCAGTATTACACAGAAACGGGCAAGAGGCGAACCTCCTCTCCATTTCAATGTAAATGGAAGCCAATGAACGATGCACTTGCTTGATCTTTTCTGTTCTTGCGAAATTGCTTATTATTTGAAAGTATTGAGTAGTGGCGGTAGCTCAGAGGTTGGGTTGGGCGCTCAGTCTCTAACGCTGAAGGTCTAGGGTTCGATTCCCCGCCGAAGCCATGCAGCAATAAAAATCTATGCCGCAACCCGCCACTCACATTCCCCAATCCGGTGTAGGCAGCCGTGGGGTCTTAATGCCTGAAACCTTCTCTGGAATTTAGTCGTTCGGATTCGACGTTAAACTGTATGTCCCCCGTACTCCACCTTAGCGCTAAAGAGAGTACGTGGCAGAGAAGAGTGCCGGTGCTCAGCAGTGGGACGTAAAGGCTGATTACGAATTTTTTTTAATTTTTTTATAAAGGTTTTACGCTTATTATCTTTCATTTGTTGTCTCAAAACAGAGAAAGTGCCGAACTAGAGATTATCTCATTTCAACAGTATAAATTGGTCTATATAATTCAATAATGCTCAGTTAGACTATATGCTTCGGTCTACATGATACCTTTCACAGGCTTTAGAAAGAGATGTAAAATAAGCTCGTAGTACGGTGACACTTTCTCAGTTTTTTGTGAGAAAAAATAGATTTTTTATTTCTGAAAAAAAGATTTTTGCGATATCTCGCCCCTAGATATTATAATTCTACAAACCCGTTATATATTTTTAGCTATTTTTAAATAATGTTTGGATTGCACTGAACTTCTGGTTTTCACCTCTAGTAATACACAAGTTGGTTTTATTTACAGAAGAATATATTTACATATTTTTCTATTTTACCTCATAACTGTGTTCAATAATCATTCTTAAATAATTTAAAATGTAATTGGTAGAATTCGTTGCTTGTAAGACAAATTTGAATTTACCATAATATTTGCAAATTTGGAGATAATTAATAGTTATCCGCTTTACCTGCTTTAAATTCCTAGAAATTTTTGTTGCCTTTAATCAGCAAACGGCCAAGATTCTAATCGAAACTACGATTACACTTCAATGCAAAATATTAAAACAAAAATGGCGGTTCAGCGCAATTCTACTTTCTAGTAATAAATAATTTTTGTATATTAATTCCATTGCTTTAACTTAAGGTAGAGTCAACTAAATGATTTTTGTTAATAGATTTTGGAATTTACAGTGCGAGACTATGAAAATAGAAACATTAGAAATTATTTAAGAGGTATACAATTTTTGCGCAGGAAAATTTGATTTACATACACATTTTAACGTTTTCTATCTGGATAAGAAAGAGGAATGGATTTGTATTAGTTTTTTCGGTTTCAATACACGTTGTGTTTGGGTATCGAACACGACATTATTAACTTTTTTGTTTTCAAACTCAAGAACCTCCTGTAAGAGTTTTGTCACCGAGCAAATAAATCATCCTGTATAGCAGAAAAAAAACTCGAGTTTGTTATATTTTTGGAAAAATATTGTTTGGTATTAAAGACACCAAAAGCAAAATTTCCAGCCAAAAAAATTTTATTTTTGTTTTCCGCCGACCCCGCACCAATTATCACGACCTGGTATACATGGCATGGAACTAGTTTTTCTGCGTTTGTTATGCAATTTAAATTCACTTATCTATATTGTTGTTTATGGCAGGCATGTGACTTAACTGATTTATTTTGACAAAATTCACATTTTTAATCAGGGGTCTGTCGAATAATATTTTGATCATGATTCCACTTAGAAATTCACATAATTCAATTTTTAACAAATATAGATCATTTTGCCAGTGACGTTTTTATGCACCCCTACATTCCCAAACTCATCTAAATCGCACCATCCGTTATGATTATGGAAGTTTCAAAGTCTTAATTAAATCAAAGAGTTTTTTTTTAATTCTTATTTTTAGCTAACTACAATTCCATCTTCTCTTATGTATATTGTTTCAAAAATTGACACTGTTTTTTATTTATTTTTGTATTATTTAACATTTTAACCATATTGTTGTTAATCTACTTCTCATTTCTAATAATTTTATAAACTGACGTGAATCTATTGGAAGCACATCCCTTATTGAAAATGTAACTTAAGATTCAATTTTTAATAATACCACAAATTGTGAAACAGCCATGATATAAAATATTTAAGTCGTCATGTTGTACCTTCAGAATATTTCACTAACCTACATGAATAATTTCTCTCAACATACCAAAATCCACTTTGTAATAATGCTTCTACGTCGCGCGATCTAAATATTCCAGAGTTAATCATACTGTCTCCTTGTTTATTAGTCAAATTATTGGATACGTTTTATGTCTTATTAAAATCGATTGCACTAGAAAGAGGGAGGAAACCACATTCGATCATTCAAAATAAACAAGTAGAGTGAAATATGAAACCAGTTTATCCTACTTTAGCTCATGGTAATTTATTCTGTTTTGATACATAAATTTGGCAATTATTGAAGTTGCTAACTCTACAAAACGTAAGTAAAGTGTATTGTATTTAGTTGCTAAATAACCGTAATGACCAAAGAAAAATTTATTATATTGTTAAATATTGGTTGATGGCCACACTTGTTGATACTATTCTATTAAAAAAAAAGACATTTAGTTTGTGATGTTCTGAAGAGTTCAGTATTAGAACGAAACCGGTGATTTATTTATAATTCTATGGAAAACCTGCGATTATAATTACATTTGATTTATAAATTTAAATTTGAATAAACATTTCTATAAGAATAAATTTACTTTTTTTATTAACATAATTTACAATTCCGTAAATCGACACTGTACAAAACATATTAGGATCCCACAATTATTTATAACTTGATATTAAAAATGAATTTAGGTTTATCTTATCTTTACACAGGTAATGAATAGTGAAAGGTTAAACTGCAATGAAAAGCGAATTTCAGCTAATATAATCTGATGTTGACATGATTTTCATTTTATCTCATCGATTTGCTGTTATGAATAATTACTGTCAGTTATAACTACGCAGTACCCACTTTAAAGCAATATATGTATACAGGGTGAGTCAACAAGGCCGCAGTAGGCGAAACGTCTTTTACTATGTAAAATACAGGAAAAAAAATCAAATAACAGACAGTTGCAGGAGATCAAGAGGACCACATTTTAAAACTATTTACTATTATACAGGGGGTTCCATATAAGAGTGGCATACCAAAATAAAGTTTCTTTTAATAAAACATCCTGTATGTGGTTGTCTTCTCATTGCCTTTCTATATACATTTTGTCTTTAAATTCATTTATATACTTAAAACCAATTTGTTTTTGATAAATACATGAAGTAAAGTATCAAGATATAAAGCTAATACACAATTTTAGATAGGCTAACGATTGGCTAACTTTTTTAACGTGGTGTTCATAAATTTCCTGAAAAGCAGTTCTAATTCTCGCCTTCATATCATCAGGTGTAGTTGGCAGAGTATAATCAATCCTTTCTTTCGCCCAACTCATCATGAGGATATCAAATCTAACATCTAATTGTCTTAAGTCTGGAGATTTGGGTGGCCAACGACTTAGTCTACTTCTTAAAATTGATATCTCAAAATTCATTTCTACTTTCTCATGCTTTAATTATAGAGACTTAATGCAACTATTCAAGATCGAAATTTTGACGAAAACACATGTTTTGTACCCCCAAGAACCCAAAAAATTTGTTTTTAAAACATGTCTGTCTGTAAGTGGGTAGGTAGGTTATGTGCGGTCCATAACTCCTAAACAAATAGTCCAATACCCATAACCTTCGTAATGTGACGGTATATCAAAAATTTGTTGGGGAAATACGCTTTAAAAAAATTCGATTTTTGCAAAGTTGTGCTTTAGGGCCTTAAACGTTTTACTAGATTGGAAGTAAATTTTCTCTTGTAATAGCCCTATAGACACACAAATTTACTGTGCACCAAAATTTACGCAAAGGTATAAACTATAAAGTAAAAAATAATTTCAACATTTTAAAAATTATCAAAAACATTTTGCTGAAAAACTGGCCAACGATTTTTTTTTAATTTGGTAGGCTGATAGACCTGGCCATAAGTTACCATATGGTTCGCATATCAGCTTGATTATTATTGAATATATTGTTTTCAACGTTTATTCTACTAAAACTGCTAAGGTAAACATTTTCAAAAAAATTGCTCATTAATTAGCAACACAATTTTATTTTTAATTTGATAGGTTTCTAGAGCTAGGCATGATCTTTAAGTTGGTTCGTATTCCAGTTTGCTATCTTTTTGTGACGCCTTCTATGAATTTTTGAACAAAGAAAATTTATGCCCCTTTATTTAATAAACGGAGTACGGAGTAATAATAAATTTCCGTTTAAAAGCTAAATTGCTTATGAGTAGTAGTGGAATAAGATTTGCAACATAAAGATGCAAAAAAAATAAAATTTAGCGGACGAAATTGTTCTTCGGTTTTTTGTTTTTTGTAAATCCCATGAAATCTTTTCCAAAAAATCAAAAATCGCATTTTTGTTTTCGTAAAAAGAACTTAGAAAAATGTTCGGTTTCTAAATACAATAAGACAGCGAGCTGTGTAATTAATGCGAACCATACCAACGACACTATGCTGAAGCAGCCGCAAGCAGTGAAGTGGTATCTCTGGCATAGCTCGTTGTGACTGCACGTCGTATTGTGTCTTTTTCGTTCCACGACCGGTGTTTATACAACATGTTGCGTTTGCCTTTTCTAGAGTAATATCAATGTTGATTTGTTTTATACTGCCACTTCTGTGTACAGCATTGTGCGTAAATACTTTTGAACATAAGAAAATTAAAGTTTCGCAAGTACAGGAAAGTCTAAGCAAAGTGCTTTGCTCATTTTGTTATATAGTAGCGTATTTGCGCACTGTAATGTATTGGTGCAGCAACCATAACCTGCGTATTGTTGGTGAAGGTACATTTCCTAACAAATCTGACCGAATCTTTCTTAAAATACTAACTTCTTCATGACATTAAAGTGTTCGTAGTTTTTTCTTGCAAAAACACAAAAAACAGATGTCAGTTCCGTACTGATATGAAATCGCAATTCCCTGTTGAAAGTAAAATTAAAAGGTAGTCTCCTTGGTCTCCTACGACATTTTTTTGTATTATAAATCCTAAAGGAGATTATGACAAGCGAAGTGTTGTTGACTTACCCTGTATAATCAAAAAGTTTTGTTTTTATGGCTGTTGTTTGATTTAACTACGTAATAACTTTTATTTGTTATGATTCAAAATTATAGTTATTGTAGTGTATAATATGGTCTGAATTATTACAGTAGGGTAACTCATGTTGAGAAAGGGTTATTAAGTAAGCTTTGCTTTGATTAGGACCGCTTACAGCGGCATTTAGTGAGACAACCCACGTTAATTTTACACACAGTTCAATTATTGCAGATGTTATAGTACTTAACATACTAGATAACACTCCCGTAAAAAATTTTTGCTTGGGGATGTTCTTTTTCAAATATGTTTGGAACATTATCAAAAAAATCTAAGGGAGACGGAGGTGCCCTGCGTGTATGCTTGAAAGAGGGCGACGTTCAAAAGAACCATTTTTCTACTCCCATGTTTTAATTTACTTATTAAATGTGCCTTGCCTATACTATAATCACAGATAAGGTTAACACTACAGATATACGGTAAATATGTGAGCTATCGGCAGCTTGTTTTATATGATTAAAAATCTGCAAAAAGATGGCGCTACAATGACAATTAATAATTAAGTCACAGATGGCTGTAATTGAGCAGATTACTTAGCACATATTCAAACCAAAAGTTAGACAGCCATCTGCCATGTTTAATTGTCAAATCGCAATTTTTCGTAAATAATAATTAATATTGAAGCCAATTCTACTTAAATTATATTCATGATGTGACAGATGCACTCAAATTCCCGAAAAAACAGTTTCCAACACATTTCAACAGTAATAAACAAATAGCGATAGCAGCGCCCTAAAATTAGTCTGGTGCGCTGTAGCCAAACTAACGCTAATTTCGTCTCCAAATATGAGCGGACATTTTGTATAAAGGGTCGTATATCTGTAGTGTTAACCTTATCTGTGCTATAATAATACCCATTTCCAGTGTTACCCAGTGTATTGCAATACACTGTAGGTTTATGTAATGTAGGCTTATAAAAGCCGTGAGGAACAAATCCAGAAAATCGTAACATTTTTTATTTTTCATTAAATGTACAATAAATTACGTGCATTAAACAGGACATTCTTTTGTATGTTAATGTATAGAAATACTCGGTAATACCGTGTATTTGATTCATGCAATAAACTATTAAAGAGTAAATTGGGTCAGCGCCATTGATCCAGCGGTATGCACATTTGCCTTTGAACCGAGGGAAACGAGGATCAATTTCCGACGAGGTTGATGAAATACATTAAATAGACGCCTTATCAATGTACGATCTTGTAGCAGATGTGTAAAACTGTTTGTTAGATGTTTGCACATTAAAGAATGCTACTCCATAGAAGAAAGAAGGTACAATCTCCAGGTGAAGTGGCGAAAGCTTTAAATTGCAAGTAAAAGAGCTAGTTTGAAAAACCATCAAAGGAATTGTCAATAGAAATTGCCTTTGTATGTGCAATGGTTATCTTAAAGCACTAAGAAATTGTAATGTACTTTCTGTAGGGTACAATGTATTTCCAAGACGAGCGTTTACTGGTGTTGTATGTAATTTTGTGAAAACCAACCTGCTTAAAACGCCTTGGAACGCGGATAATATTTTTAAAGTTGGCCTCTTTCTCGGAAACAGAATATTTGTATATTTACACATTCTATTCCTTGAACAAGGAAAGCGAAATCGCTTAATCTATATACTAAATCTGGATCGCTTCCACCTGTCTCGACCTGTGTCAACTCTTAGTGGTGAGGGGTTCTCGCTACTAGGAGTCCATTATATAAGGTACATATTTCTTTTTACAGCGGCCCGCTACAATTTTCGATAAAGATAAGCAAAATTGTATATCTGTGAATTGTGTGTATAATTGGAACATAATCTGCCTATAGCTAGCATTTCCACATCAGACGTCGTGGGAAGTATACATGTTGCGCTTACGGGTTTCTTCCATCGGGCTAGACTTTTACTTACGGCAGAATCCAGGACAGCTCAGTACCATAAACTACTTTCGGGAAAGATTTGAGTTACAGAAGATAATCATAATTAACTCAAATTAGGTTTACAAATTGCATTGCAGCTGAAATTGCAAGAGGGGAGATATCTGGAAATGTTGTTTTATTACCTACAATTATTTTATCACCTTGGGGTACTGGATTACCATTTCAGTAAAAAAAAAACAAAATTTCGTATAAGACTACAATAAGACACAATCACTATTTATAGGAGTCACGAACTGATTCATTTCTACAGTTAGAAGAGTTTCAAATATTAAAATTGAAATTAACAACACTAATGAACGCGCCCGGTTTGAAGGGAAAGTGGGTACATTTATTTTAAAGATTATTTGATGTTGATCATGTTGGGTAGAGATTTAACTACAAAATAATAAACATTCTCATGATGACTAAGTAGTTACGCATGTTCAGTTCAGTCGCTGACTTTGCATATTTGAGAATATACAATACTGCGGCACACATTTGGTACACATGTCTTGCATCTCGACGCGGCTTATTTGTTACGTTTTATAAAATTCTTACTACAAAAGCGTGGAGCATAGACCACGGGTTGCGCTAGAACAAGGTTATAATGTTTGATGAAAATCTTACTTCATATGTACCTACTATGAACGAATTGTGGTTTTATTTACACTTTTTAGTACATATCATAACTATAAAGAATTAGACTGTGTAAAGACCTTGAGAGCCACCAATTGGTGTAGCGGCAAGGGTGCTGGACTTTCACCCAGTCGTCTAGGGTTCGATTCTTGAGCGAAATATCAACGGATTTTTAAAAATCTGTATGTTCCATTAGAAGGCTTTGGACAACCACCAACGTACTCTGATGTGTGTTGTGTTGCTCATAGCTTGTAGAACCCTCTTTGAGGGTTAGAGAGCTCAGCTTCACTTCTCTTATCGGAGATTGTGCTAGTAAAATATTCTCTGGGGATGTTGTGCATGCACTTCCGTGGTTCGGAACTCACCTAAGCTGAAGGTTTCCACTGTCCTGTGCATGTGTTCCACTGTCTTTAAGCATCACACAGGACAGAAGGTAGGAAGATAGGCTACACCTCGCAAGATGTATGCACCCACAAGAAGAAAGACCTTGACACTGATTGACAGAAAGCTAACCTTCCAGAACGATTTCTTGAAACGGTTTCTAAATGCTTAACTATTCATTGAAGTTACACCCAGAAGATAGGAAGAAAGTAAGAAACACTGATATTCTAGAAACAGTAATTGGATCTACAAGAACACGAAAACGTATCTCTGTGTATAAGGATATGTGCGTACGCTTTGCTTCTGCCAAAAGAATGGGCCGTTCGAATGTGGAGCGCATCAAAATTACATCGACAAAATAAGTTTTACAGAAATCTGAAATCGGAAGCGGAAGTTAAAGACGTTTTTTATGTAGCGTATTTTTTAGGGAAAATTCCGTCGTTTTTTTTTCGTTTTAGCTTTAAATTAGCGACCGCTGCTTTTTGGAAAATTTTGACTTTAACGCCATTTTACTTAAAACGAAGTTGACAGCTCAGCATAAATTTGGGCTATTATAATAGTACTGTAGCTTTTGGAAAGCTTAGAAAATCATTCAACACAATATTACTCAGAAAATGGCAAAATGAGTTTTTTCAAATTCAGTAGGCTCATAAAGTTAGGGATGGGCTGCAATTTGATTAGTGTCCCAGTCCGAATATGTCCCTGTGGCCGTTTCTTTAATTTATGTAAATCAAATATTCAAACCTCTTAATTTAGTAAAAGTAAGACGATACACATACCTGATTACGCTAAATTGGTTATGAGTGATAGTAGAATAAGATTTACAACTTAATTTTCACGTACAGCAATATTTAGGTATGGCAAATTTTCTCTTTCATCTGGGATAAAGTTTAATCCCACTGGTGTTTCTTTTTTTAAATTCACTAATCAATTTTGTTGTCAAAAAAACTACGTAAGCTGCAGTACGGCAGCATGCAGCTGACCGTACCCGTGGCTATGATGTTACCCACGTGCCGTTTGTTTTCGGTAGAGTGGTAGGAGTAGTGCGTGGAACATAGCTGGTGCTCAATGGAAACCAAAGGGCATAACTCTAAACTGGAATATACCCCTGCCTGGTATGGAAAAATCTATTCTAGATTTTCTTACACATTCTGCGTAGCTTATGCCCAAAATGCCAGATGTGTCTACCTCAGATTATACGTACTTATGTTCTAAACACATTCAAATACCCAGTCAAACAAAAAATTTCTACAGGGTATTATCTCGAGTTACGACTCAAATACAGACTACTGAAGTTAATAGAAGGCTTCACTAAAATTTACCTTTGTTAGTGAAAAGTTACAAAGTAAAACACTACCAATACATTAAACTAAACAACTTGGCATGAAAGTCCCTGACGCAAGTAGTTAAAGTTGATTTTTCTCATTTAAAACTAAAACATTGTTATCTGTTCCAGTCGTATAACGCTTTTCCAAGAATTCAATTCTATAAATTCGATACATGTGGTACTGAAGTTTGAAATAAAAGCATCGTTAAATTTTGTTTAAAGGTACAACAGATGTGAGGGTGTGCCTGTACATAATTTGTGTTTGCAGCGTGCTATTTTTACCAAGGATTACATCATTTTAACGAGGATTTTTCTAAAGCGTGGTATTATTGCTCTCAGTAAAATATTTCAAAATCAATGTGAGAGCTTTCACGATGTCATTAAAATAGAATTTTAAGACCTCAAATCGGTTAGGTATTGGTAGAAAATTGGATTTAATTTTGAATAATGAACCAATCAAGCTCTAATTATGAAGTAACAAAATACGAAATTCCTTAATTTGAAAAGCAGCATAACTAAGGCTTTATATTATTAATAAACTGTAACCAAGCTCACGGAATTTAAACCTGGAATTCCTTATAATGAAGGATTATCCTTTAATTACGTTTAGCGTTGTACCTTGCCGGAGTTGTGCCTTTCCTTCGTAGAGAAACTGTTAATCGTTTTAAGGTAAATGTATGGAATCGGTTGATTTCTCTTCAATGAATCTAATTTTGGCACAGTTCTACACTTGCTAAACAAGTTAAACATGGTTATAAAGCTCTGGCGATTTCCAAATTCCATAACAAATGTTTGTATTTCATAGTTGTGTGTAATCAATTATTGTCCCAAAAATAAACAGATCTGCATTTTGTGTTAACTTAGAATCCATTCATGATATGCAATATACGAAGCAAGTGTTACTTCTTGCTATATGAAAGAGATAAAAAGGTGCATTTTTCTTAATATTTCAAAATCATAGCTAAAAAGATATTCGGCTCTAGCATCTTTTTACTTACATAAAATATTAAAAGATCTTAAATCATTTTTAGATTTGAACATAAAAATTAATTCAGATAATAAACTTGAATATTCTGTTTATAGAAAACCTACACAAACAGATATTACAATACCACACAATTATTGTCATCATAAAACATAAATTAGCAGCATACAGGTCTATGATACATAGGGCTTTAACGGTTCCTTTAGGTGAAATTAGTTATAATAGAGAAATTTCGATTATTAAACAAATTGCATGCAATAATCGTTATATTACTCAACTTATTGATACACTAATTAAAGAGAAAAATTATAAATTAGCTATTCAGAAAATTTATCCAAATACTTCATTAGATAAATTGAAATACGCCTCATTTCCATATTTTGGCAATCAATCAAAAAAAAATTGCCAAAATTATAAACAAGACAAATAAATTCAAAATGACTTTTAAAACAACAAAAAACATTTTAAACACTTTGTTTAATGCTAAAGAAGAAACAGAAAATTTACTAAAATCAGGCATCTACAAATTAAATTGCTCGCACTGTAATTCAGTTTATATAGGACAAACAATTAGAAATTTTGATATTAGGTACAAGGAACACGTACGTTGTTACAAGTATAAACACCCCTATAAATCCAATTACGGTAAACACTTATTAGAACACAATGACATCTAATAACACTATAAAATTTTTACACTTTTGTGATGACAAACGTAAGTTGGATATACTAGAAGCATTTGAATTTCATAAAATTTAAAATCTGTACCTTTAATGAATTAACAAATTGATCTCTTAAATTCACCGTTATTAGACGTTTTGGAATGAGAAATCTAGTCATCTGGACGCAGATATAGAAAACCAAGATCAAGTTATGAATATTTATTGTTCCCATAGCAACACCAACTGTTTACTTTTGATGTTGCTTTTGATAATGACGTGTAAACACGTTGAAATACGTATAAAGCTAAAATAGAAAACCTGTTGAAGTTAAGAATTGTTTTATTTACAATAAACTTAAATAATAACTTTTTTCTTAAGACAAATAATTTACATCTTATCAAACGCTAAAATGTCGCCGACATCAAATCCGCTGACAATAAGCTTCTTGTCATTAATTTCTAGCATACGACGCAAAACTTGTGTTAAGTTTCCTTTGTGGAGATGCACATGGGAGAGAGGATTACTCTTGAGCAATAAATCCTACTGTGAACTTGGAAAAAGTGTACGCTGGCATTGTGAATTGTTAATAAGAATATGTACGAGGATAATTCGAAATGTACGTGGCCTAACAAAGAAAACGCGAGTTTTTGGCGCAAAAAAGCATTTTATTTTTCAATATAGTCTCCTGCTCGCTCAACGCACTTATTCCAACGATGCTCCAAAGCAGCAATGCCGTTTTTGTAGGTCGATTAACCCAAGTCTTCAAAATAGCTATTTACAGCAGCAATTACCGCGGAATTGGATGAAAGTCTTTTACCGCCGAGTCATTTTTTAGATTTGGAAATAAATAGAAATCGCTGGAAGCCAAATCTGGCTAATAGGACGAATGAGGCACTAATTCGAATCCCAATTCATGAATTTTGGCAATGGCGATTGCAGACGTGTGTACAGGTGCTTTATCTTGATGGAAAAGCACTTTCTTTTTTGCCAAATGAGACCGTTTCTCTTTGATTTTGTCGCTCAATTGCTGCAACACATTGGTATAATACTCGCCATTTATTGTTTTTTCCTTTTCCAAGTAGTCGACGAAGATAATTCCATGAGAATCCCAAAATACAGTTGCCGTAACCTTTCCTGCTGACAAAACCGTTTTTGCATTCTTCGGTGGCGGAGACCCTTTGTCTGTCCATTGTTTGGACTGTTCCTTGGTTTCGGGAGTGTAATGGTGGACCCAGGTATCATCGACGGTTATGAAACGACGGAAAAGTCCTTCGTATTGCGGCGAAAACGTGCCAAAAGGTCGCGAGAAGCAATCAAACCATTCAGTTTTTGCTCCGGTGTGAGCAATCGCGGCACCCAACACGCGGAGTATTTTTTCATTTCCAATTCTTTAGTTAAAATTCTGCGCACACTGTCATTTGAGATGCCCTTTTGTGTGTGCTATCTCGCGCACTTTTCTTCGACGGTCATCCAATACGATAAGGAGGACTTTTTCAATCATATCCGGGGTAGTAGCCGTTTTTGGGCGAGGTTCGTCCTTTGTGCTCACACGAACACGCTTAAACTCGGCAATCCAGTTTTTACCCATGAAGGAGCGGACTTCAAAAATGTCGAATCCAACTCTGCTTTGATTTAGGTTGGTTTTAAGCCTTTCAAATGAAAGTACTTTATCACTGCTCGCAACTCAGTTTTTTCCGTTATTCACAAAATCACTCGAGACGGTCACTTTGGCACTGTCAAACACAAACTAATTGACAGATACCTTTATACTGTCATATTTAACCTAAGAAAGGATGGTTCTGCAAAATGGTAATGCAAATTCCGCGAATTTAGCGCCATCTCTGTGTTAGGCCACGTACATTTCGAACGATCCTCGTATGTGCACTTCTACTGTGTTTAATGCAGGTATAATTTGAGAATAGGTAATTACTTTGTCTTTGTGGGATAAGATGTGGTTGCTGTATGCTAGCAAGATGGGCGTCTAAGGTTCCTAAGGCATTACTATGTGTAAATATTGTACCAAATCAAAGCACCCGCAAAATTCAGATGTTTATTGTGCAATTGTTTGAGTTTTTGTGTAGGTTGAATAATGCGAAATTATAAACAAATATTTTTCGTTATTCATTTCAGTATATTTTGTTTGTTTAATGTGTACACCGTTTGGTGGTTTAATTTAACTTTATTTTGCAGTGGGAATAAAATTAAAGCTCTGAGAAGAGCCGCGGTCGATTTAAATTTAAAATAGTAAAAAATAAAGTCAAAAAATTAGACAGTCGTCTTAGATTAACACACAATTTGCATTATTTGTCATTAATTTCACAATAATGATATATATTAAGAGTCAATCAAAAATACACATTTTTTCACGGCTTTCTTGATTAAATTTTTTTGCTGGTTTTGTATTGCCGATGTTTAAAACAGAGTCCGATAATTTGACGAAACATGAAAGGCAAGGTGCATGCAGTCTTTATTTTAGGGTCACTGCACATATGAAATTTTAGCCAAAACGGGAATTACTATTTCAGTTATGCAATCAATATTCCATCAACGTGCCAGGTGGTTTCATGAAATTAGTTGTTTGGAATTATTAACATATATGTATCTATCCAATTGATAGCTCGCTCAGCATGCGAATTGTGAAGCTAAACATAACGATACGTTACATTCTGCAACTTCGATAAGCCAGAGGAACTTATATTTAGAGTTTTTCAGGCATCAACAACTCTCCCCTCCCCCGCTAACTTTTGAAAACTGCGGTGGAATTGAGAACACTTACATTAAACAAAATATTTACTGTTTCTTGTGCAAACAAAAAAAGCCGAGCGTGTTTTCAGGCCGAAACAAAAGTTTTAAAAATGATAAAACATATCTAAGCCCTTTTTATTCTGCTTATAATAGGCTAACTTTCTTTAACTGCAGTGTGTAAATAAACTACACTTCCCTTTCCGTACTAATTTTTTTTAAGGCTCAATTTTGAAAGGTGACGCTGCGGATATTTAATTTACACCAAAGAAAACATTTCTTCAGCAACCAAAATAGTTGATAAACATTTTAAATAACAAGGTGGGTCTACTAAACCTTTTGCTTTTGATGGACTATTTCTTTTAATCAAGTTTAATAAAAATTGCGGTGTAACTGTTCTGCAAAAAATCTAAAATTACTGTCAGGAAGTTTAAAGCGCACTTTACGAAAATTGACTTGAATAACTTCATAATAAGTAAATCTCATTTTAATTTTCAATAAATAGCATGAAACTTGCTGCGATTTTAATTCAACTAAAATAAATAACTTTATTAATAAGTTGGAGCTTTACTTCGTTGAAGTTCATTTTAATTGTAAATAAAACAATTCTTAACTTCAACAGGTTTTGTATTTTAGCTTTATACGTATTTCAACGTGTTTATACATCATTTTCAAAAGCAAGTTTAATTTTAATCGTGTTGAAGTTGAGAATTGTTTTATTTACAATAAATTAAAATAAATAACAGCTAATCTGTAGGAGAATAAAGAGAACATTAAAGCGGCGTGTTATTTGACCTTTATCTATCTATCTATGTATTTAATCCGCATCTTTTTTACCTATCTTAACTTTTAGTATAGTATGAGGCGCACATACTTTTGTACAGCGGACCGCTACAATTTTCAATATAGATAAGCAAGATTGAATGCATACGCTGTGTAAGCATTACTGGGCCATAATCTGCCGATAGCTGACATTTACATATCAGACTCCGCGGGAAGTACACTTGACGGCTGGCTTACCAATTCTTTCTGCCAAGCTCGATTTTAACTTACAGTAGGATCCGGCAGACGCACGGGTGATAATTAGATTTTACTCAAAAAGGGTTTACTTAGAAATTGCATTACAGCTAAGATTACAAGAGGGTAGATATCTGTAAATGTTGTTTCATTACCTACAATTAATTTATTACTTCCGGGTACTGCATTACTATCTACAGTTTGAAAAAACAACATTTCAGAACAGGCTAACCTAACCTACTATACAGAATCACCATTCGTTTCATTCATTCCTACAGTCACAAAAATTTCCAATTTGAAAATTAAAATTTAAGGTTAAGGTGGGTATCGATTATTTGGTGTCGATCACGCGGGGTAATATAATAAATATTCCCATGATTACGTAATAGTTATGCATATTTAGTTCGGTCGCTGACTTTGCAAATTACAGAATATACAACACTGCAGGACACATTCCGCAAATATCTTGCATCTTGCACACAGCTTACATATTATTTTTTTAAAAGATGATACCAAACAATGCGTGGGGCATAGACCATGAGTTCCGCGAGTCTATCACTAAATCCGGATTTCTTCCACCCGTCTCTTTTTTTCGCGACGACGAGCTCCTACTTCTGGAAGCCAGATCTTTATATATTCATTATATAAGGCACACATTCGTATGTACTGGTATGTATCGGCCCAGTACAGTTTTCGATGCAAATAACAAATTGAGTTTACACTGTTTGTTTTTATTGAAACATCATCTTCTGCTAGCTGTCATTACAGCAATCTGTGAGAGGAAATAAACAAACCAAGCAGCCGGCGCCGATGTTTATGTAAAACTCACATGGGCTGATCTCATCGAGACCACGAGGTTGATGCCAATATAGCGCGCACCGATATATTCGATGCTTCAAGGCCGCTGTGTGGTGCATCATAACTATCAAACGGATAATTGTATTTCGATGCGCTTTGGAATCTGGGGTATATTAAAACTTTACCGACAAAATAAGCTTTTAAAAAAAAATCCGAAACCGGAAGCGGTAGATAGACATCTCCTTTTCCTAGCATTTTTTCTAAACTAAATTTTATAGATTTGACAACGGAATTGGATAGAAGACCTTACGGCAAGTCCAACACTTTTTTTCTAACTTTCTAGCTTTAAAATGGCGGCCAATACGAATTTTTCAAAAATTTTGACTTTAGCGCCTTATTATTCAAAAACAGGTTGATAAATATTTAGTGTAATATCCCTGTAGAGACACAATGTTGTCATTTCATCGAAAATCCCCCTTTTATAAAATCTGTGTAACACTAGCATAAATTATCCCCTAATGTTTGGGATGGTATTACTGGGGAACACGTTGGTTCTTATTTCTTTGAAGGAAACGTAACGGGAACAATTGTATCCATTTTTTACAAGACAATCTAGAAAATGTTGATGAATTACCATTAGAAATTATAAGAAGACCGTGGGTACAACATAATGGTGCTTCTGCTCACTATGGTGTTTGAGTTAGGGAACATCTTGACAATGGAAGCAGGGAGGTGGTTCAGTAGGGGAGGCAAAAAACATTGGCCAACTAGGTTACCCGATTTAACTAAGTTGAACTTCTACTTGTGGGCTTATGTTAAAGATCAAGTTTACCAATTCTTTCGTACTGCAAGATGATATGAGTAGTAGAATCAGAAACGTTTTTCAGAGTATCAATGTGGAAATATTAAGAAAGGTCGGTAATTTATTTCGATAAGCAGTTAAGTTGTGTATTCAACAAAAGGGAGGTTATATTGAACACCGTTTATCATCATTTCTGTTAGTTTTTCAGTTGTATGTTTGAATTTTTTTTTCTTCTTTTTTTCGTTGCGATGTAGATATTGTTTATTTTGTATTTGTTGTTTTTTATCGAAATTACACCGATTTTTTACAAAAACCACTTTTTCTGAAAAATCTAACTTGAAAGCTACCCAGTGACGTTCGTTGGTAGTTCTACCATTTTTTATTATTAAAATTAAAATTTGAGAACTTAAATCATTACAAGTTTGTGTACCCAAAGCAGTAAAGCACATTATTTTGACTCATCAAAAATTTACACCTAAAATAAAAACTAATTTAATACTGAAACAAAGGCACAGCATTTCTGCTGAAATTCCATAAACCCAAACAGTCTAACTTAATTATCGAAACTCTAGTAATTCAATTTAATCCTGGAAGCCCGAGCCACATGAATTTTACCTTTTCTATATTTCGTTCGTCTGGAAGTACGTAGGTTAACGATTTTAATTTTAATGATTAATGTTTGTGCCCGTAAAATTAATATTAGGACATGTTACAACACGCTGCGGTATATTTGGCATATCAAATTTGTCGAGTAGGAATAACACAATAATTAAGGTTACGTCTTGAGCTTCAGAAATGTGAGGCACGTGCCATAGCAGACTGCCAGTTAATGAGAATTTGTCTGTCTAAACCAGAGGTTTCCAAATTTCAAACTACGACAAAGATGCAATCGTAAAAGTATATTATTAAAGTTTATAATTCTCTGGTTCTGACATTTATTGATTTTCTACAAAAAACTAAAATGTTTAAATGTTTAATATGTCTTTCAATCTACTGAAACTGATAATATTAACATATTCAGTTAAGTTACAGAGATACACTTACCCCACTTTCGAATTTTTTGGGTAATGAATAACAGGTTAAATACAGATATCGAATTTTTTTAAAGAATCATGAGGCCGTGCGTAAGCACGACTCTACGATTCCATCCCACCCCCTTACCCGTGCTCAGCAGACTTGCGCTATACACCGGTCTAACATGCCCCACCCCTGAAAGACATGCAACCCAACATACACACTACACACACCATCCATGGACACGCCGGATGTAACTTATTCAGAAAAATTTCCGACGGGCAGAGGACTCGAACCTACTGCCGTTGGGAGTCTAGTTTCAAAGCCTGGGACTTTAACCACTAGACCACCCACTGGCCCAGATATCGAAATAAGAACAGTTTAATAATGCAAGTTAGGTTGTTGTACTATTAAAAGTGTTGCTTTAGAAATGTTTTATTTGTTTAAAATTTCTTTTTCAAGAACCCGATTTTAATTCTACGGCAGCGAATAGTACATCTTACAGGATTTCACTGCATTCAGCATACCGAAATGCAATTAGCCCTAACTGTAAAACTGAAAGAATAATAATTAAAACTTTTATGTGTACTTTTTGTATCCCGGGGGAAATTCCAGGTTTTCTTTTGAAATTTTCTTAGATTGACTCAAATTTTGTGAGAAAATAAGCGAGGGAGCTTAACAAGCAATTAGGTTCATTTAAACACTTTCGGACGAAACCGTTTACTTTTCCACTTCTCGTTATTAAAGTGAGCTAAGCATTCCATCTAAAACTTCTTATCTATTTTGAAACTTTTTTTTTGTTTAATTATACTTTATTGAATAAGCGGTGTTAGAAAATTGTTTTCAGAAATTAAATTATGCTTTGTAAATAATTTGAAGCAGTAATTGTCTTTGTCGCTAATTACAAAACTCTATTATCACAGAAAATTTAATATCTAGAGAACGATTTTTTTTTGTAGAACTGTGTAATTAGGAAAAAATAAATTATTTGCTGTTTATTATACTTAAGCTGTAGAATAAGAAAGGTAATTTTATTTAATTTTGTGTTTTTTGCAGGTGAAATAGCTGCGGTGATGAATAGTTCTATCAGAATTATTGGATAAAGCGCACATTCGCAAGACTTCTAGGTAAGTAATTTTTTATTAAATTACAAAGCATTTCGGGGAAACTTTTTCTCCAAATCTTTAAGGTACTGCTTGTTGATTTTTCACACAAAACATACTCAATAAAGTACCTTTAAAATTTAAAGAACATAAATATATTTATTGTAAAATGTAGGTCTGTATTTAAAATAAGGGGACATTTGATTAGAAAACAAGGTTCAATATAAAAAATGGGCAAAACAGGTTGCTGTTATTTCCCATACCTTTTACGTTTTAAATATTCTCGCGTCAAGAAGTGATGGAAATTTACATTTAATCTAGCCGGTAAAAGCCCGCTGCAAGCTCAAGGCGTTGGTTACGTTTACGTTGCGGTTTTACGCTTTAAATGTTCGCTCTTCAATAACTGAGTAAATAACATTGTGTTTACAAAAATTAAAGCAAGAAAAAAATAACACCCCAGCGTCGATTTGAACTTGCGACAGCCTGTGCAATACGATATCGTGTACCGTATAAAGTATAGCGCTATAACTTCGGCTAGCCGCATAGAACAGTAGCACGGCAGCCGACCGTGTCTTACATTTGATTAGATGCGCTTGTGACTAAAGTCGATATAAATGCTTTATTTTAAGAGTTATTAAAAATATGCAAAAAATAAAATATATATTTTTTAAGTAGAGCTAGTTGGTAGACGTAGTTAAAACTGCGGAAAACACGTTGTTGATATTAAAAAGTATCGTTTTTTGTTTCTTCATTTTTAAAATAATTGAAAATTCTTTCAGATCCTAATAAAGTACTTCAAATAGCTTATCGAACTGATTAAAATTTAATAACAATCGACGTTTGCGTTTTTGAACAAATAATCAATTTAAAAGCATTTAAAAATTCCTGCAGGGCGTCAGAGTAAAATTTGTGAGATAAGTAAAAAATAAATTTGTAGTTCATTGCAAGCTCTATCGTCTCAGAAAGTTTAAAAAATGGTGTGGGCAGTTTTTGTGGAAATTTTTTTTGAAAATGTTTAAAATTTGGAGCCGCTAGTATACTTACAATTTCAAGATTTCCAAAAATGTTTTTACATCACTTGATTATACCTACTTATTAAGGGCTATCAAATAATAAGATATTTTGTTTTTGAGTAATCGGGAATTAAAATTAAAATTTTCAAAAACCCGTAACGGCTTTAGATATAACATTTAGAGAAAAAAACATTTGATTTGTCTGCAGATGCACAACAACGTTGTGTATTCAAAATTTCAAAAAAGTGTTTAGAAAAAAATCTGTACCCAAAAAGCAGGTCTAATTTCCGGTTCCGATTAACGACCTTACGAAGAACTACCTGCAACTAAAGAACATCCACATACCAAATCTTATAAAAGCCGGTCAAGGGGTTCCGAAATATAGGGGAACGCAAGCAACCACCCACCTACCCACGGACAGACATTTTTTTAAAACCACTTTTTTGGGTTCTTTGAGCCCCAAAACGCGTATTTCCGTTAAAATCTAAAATGAAGCACTTCGCTGGACATTCCCACCCTTTAACAATACTGCCAAATTCCGTGTTATTACCTGTAAAGCGTGCTAGATACCAATTTTTTGTGAGGTAAGTCGACTTTTATCGGCTTAGAATTACAAACACCAGAAACAGCAAGAAAACATTTTTCAGCAAACATATTGAGGGGGGAATGATTAACTCTCCTAAATATTACTGTAATAAAAAATAGTGGAAACCAACCAAGGTGATTCTGCAATTTTGCCGTTGCTTGCAGTTCTATAAGTCGTATCATATCCAACTCGTTTAGTTTTCCTATTTTGAAATTTTTTTATATAACCTAAACATAAGTTAATCCCAATTCATAATCAGTGATTATGATTATTACTCTTTGGTAGTGATTTGAGTGCGAATATTCGCAAACATTTGGAAACTTTCAGAAACTTTCGGAAATGTTTTCTAGCTTGAGAACGAATCTTCGCTTTTCAATGCACTTTAAGTGCGATCAT
The DNA here is from genome assembly GCA_958336395.1 of Ctenicera cuprea. Classification (NCBI taxonomy): domain Eukaryota; kingdom Metazoa; phylum Arthropoda; class Insecta; order Coleoptera; family Elateridae; genus Ctenicera; species Ctenicera cuprea. The sequence goes on from OY284494.1 coordinate 19,150,287, forward strand.
AGCACACGCGGGACGCGGGCGGTGTGAGTGCACGCTTTCCTAGCAGGGGAAGTACACAAGTATCCAACGCAAAAGGTCAAAAACAGGTTTATGCACGAGCGCGGTGTTGTACTGTGGCGCGGTTTTTCTTTTACTGTGGTTCGTTTTTTTAATTTTACGTGCCTAATAAAATTTAAAATAAAACAATTAGATCCTGATTAGGCATCGCATTATTTATCGCAAACTATAGAAGTCTGAGATTAAAAACAATACAACCAAAATTTTCTAAAGTTCCCTAAAATTTTGCGAATATTCGCAACAAAGAATAAATTTCATGAAATTTTACAACACTACTTATATGGGGCGCCATGTGTAAAGTGAAAATTTGCTGTGCATTTTACGGTGTGTAAGGCAATTTGTCCCAATATTTATTATATATACACACATTTAACTAAATGCTTTTTATTTTAATAAATCATTCTAGATTTAAATAAATTCTTATACATGTGGTTTAAATATTCCAATATTTAATAAAGCATTAGAGATTAAAATAAATCCTAAAACACTTACTTTAAATTTCCAAATATTTAGGAAACCTTTATGTATTTAGTCAAATCTGCACATATTTGTTTTAAATCTTTCAATATTTAATAAATATTCGCAGATTTAAATAAATTTTTACCGATCTAAATAAATCCGTACAGATTTAAATAAATGTTTCAACATTTAATTCTAAGCTGTCACATTTAATGTTAACCTGTCATATTTATTTGACCTTGGTGAGCCCAGCCGACTTAGGACACCAAGGCCGTATATACCGGTAGTAAGGCGCAAGGCAGGGTAATTAATTAATTGAACTAACATTAATTGTACAAATTTTTTAAATACGGGAAACGTATTCATAATTGTTGAACATTACCACCAGTGTAAACGGTCTTGGTCTGCTATGTAGGCTGGGTCTACCAAGGTCAAATAAATATGACAAGTTAACATTAAATATGACAACTTAAAATTAAATGTTGAAATATTTGTTTAAATCTGTAAGGATTTATTTATATCGGTAAAAATTTATTTAAATCTGCGAATATTTATTAAATATTGAAAGATTTAAAACAAATATGTGCAGATTTATCTAAATACATAAAGATTTACTAAATAGTTGAAAATTTAAAGTAAATGTTTTAAGATTTAGTTAAAATCTCTAATGCTTTATTAAATGTTGGAATATTTAAACCAAATGTTTAAGGATTTATTTAAATCTACAACGATTTATTAAAATAAAAAGCATTTAGCTAAATGTGTGAATATATAATAAATATTGGGACAAATTGCCTTAAATACAGTGAAATTCACAGCAAATTTTCACTTTACACTTGACGCCCCATATACTTACTCTTTGGGTATGATAGAAAGTTATGACTGCTAGTTTTTGCGACAATACTGCGCCCCTGTTACTTACCACTAATCATAGACATATTACGTTAATAATTCAAAATCGCTTGAAATGTTATTTATACGGAACCCTAACAAATTAAATTTAATTTTCCCAAAAGAAGCAAAAATTTCTTAGCTTTCAAAAGTAGTGTTTACTGGCGTACATTCACATTATGCTGAACTGGGTTGATTTCCGATTTATTGCAAACACAATCTTATCATACTCATAATTTTCACGGCACAACATTACTGGCCACCTAATGGAATGGGCGTAAATGCATTTTGAGATTTGTATAGCAAACCACTCTACTACGTCTAATGTGTAACGATACCTAATGACCTAAATTCACATTACACATTTAGTAATTATCGCGGGGGTAGAGCAGATTTAAGCTTTGATGTGCGCAGCAATATTGCCGAGACCAAGTTGATTTATGAGCAACGAGATATGCCAAATGATGAATGGCTTGAAACGCTGAAAGTTGCTTCAGAGGGACGAATTACTGTTTGCAAGAGATGCTGTCTGATTCTTCCATTAAGAATGTCATAAAGTAGAAAAGTAAACGCCCGAGCTTAAAGAACACGACGGTGATTGAAATCTTTTTCTAGTGCAGACGTGAAAAAAAGTAAACACGACGCAAGCGGGATTTGGTAAAACATTTTTCCTCAACAATACAAGTCAACAAAATCTCCTCAAAAAACAAGAAACCGTATGAAGAGGATGTTATATTGTTTATGACTAAACCCCCTCGAAAGTTGGAAGCGCGCTTTTTTCATGTTGCGTCATTATATGCGTAACCCGGTTTTTCTAGAGAAGATCGTAAAAGTTTTACTATGAAAGATGATCAATATGCTCCTGACCTGACTGACATAAAAAGGTCCCTGAAAATATTGGGTTGAGGTGAAAGCTAGCATAGCGAATAGTATGAACAGACATGGACAAGCTTCCTACATATTTTTATATAGAATGCTTTAAAAAATGTCTTTTTGCTGACACAGCAACAAATCTTGTGTTATGTAAATTTTGGAAGCTTCAGAATAACAACTGCGAGATAAAAACCTAACTTTCATGTTGCTGAAATAAGTTATTGTGGCTTTCTTGTAAGACTTCCGTCTAAATTTTGCAAAGAAACAGGAAATTATGTCTGAAAAAAATGATAACATCCTCAGAAAAATTTCTATTTTTAATTTTCCGCATTTCTTGCTATAATCGTTTATCTTATCCTAATTTTTTTGCAGAAACTTCAGGAAAAGTAATTGATTGTTTGCAAAATCAACGGTTGTTTGCCATTCTAATCTTTGATACGATATATTTTAAAACCTGGAGCTGTCATAAATAGATCTCATTAACTTTGCAGTAGGTATTCGCCTTAAACCTCCTGCAAACATCGTTGGAATGTTGCGAGTTTTTGAAATCTGCAATATTTATGTAACTAATTTTCTGTTTAAAAATGGCGTAAAAAATATTTATTGCCTTTCGGATAATCTATAATGCAATTGGGGGTAATTCCTTACACAAGAGCTAAATAAAAAGTTCGGTTTACATAATAAATTTAAAATTACAAAAGTTATGATAGCTGATGTTTTTACTGGAGCGGGAAACATATACACAGGGTGATACATAACATGTGGGACGCACTTGCATGACAGATTTACAATCTGATAGTAATGTAAAGATTTTAGAAACAAGAGTTCTTGAAACACGTTGTTCACGAGTTAAAGTCGTCTGACATTTATTGGCAACAAATGATTAGGTTGGTCTATCTTCAGGAGGTTGTAGCTCCGTAACCAACTGTTTTCGGGCCCATTTTCATCAAAACTTTTGCGTTTTAATCAAATCTGAATCAATCCTGAAAGTGCGTCCCACATGTTGTGAATCACCCTGTATTGTTTGAGACTTTCACCGTTTATTGATCTGAATAATATGAATATATCTATTACTAATTTATAGTTTAGTCGCGTCCTTATAAAGGACATCGACTCTGCAACGTGCATCCACAGTGTGAACAAGGCGCTGAAAATATATTAAGATTTAAAGAATAACACTAAATTTTGCTCAAAAATGTAGGATGGTTAAAACCGGTTTAGTTCAATAACCAGGTTGTATTGTTGAAAAATCCGTGACAAATCAAACATTCAGAATGTCACCAGTATTAACATGAAACACAAACAGATATAAGTTCATTACTACGCTGGCAAAGCACAATCAAAATATCTTACTTAGGGGGGAGGTAATTTTCCCGTGGAAATCCCACATAGCATCTAGTAGTTATTTTTTAAGTCTGCTACAATATTATCTTCAGTGCACTGATTCGACGTACTTAAAAACCTCCAACATAATAGTATTGTCAACTTGCCCAATGTAAATCACATCTATGTACATGTGTTTACTATCCGAGGAACCGCTCCCGCGAAAGACATGACACAAAGGGAATCCCGTGCGAAAGTGGACATCCCAAACCACCCCAAGGTATACATTCTGGGGTCACTAGTTAATACTTTAATAGTTTCAAGTAGCTAGACTGAGGAATCTCAACTAGTTTCGCCTACATTCGAGGAAGACAGCTAGCTGCATCGATGGGTTTTTTAATTAATTCTTACAACAAAATGAAGAAAAAACAATTATATTAACACATCAACCATTGCAAAATTAGCAAATCATCAATAGAGTAGTCAGAACATCTCTATCTTGTACGTAACACAACCTTTACACCGGTCTTGGAGGTTTCGCCGTCGCCGTTCCGCCGTCGCCGTTTCGCCGTCGGTCGTTTTGCCGTCGACAGTTTCGCCGTCGCTGTTTCGCCATCGCTGTTTCGCCGTCGGCTATTTTGCCATCAATTCAATATACACTGTTTCCCAAAAAGTATGCAACAAATGGGAAAATTTTTTATTTATAATTTCTCAGAACACCTTTCTTTTTATAAAAGTTAAAAATACATATTTATTAATTTTATTATTAACCTAACTTGAGAAAAATAAAATCAAAATTTCAACACTAAGCGCCAAATACATTTATTAACTGAACAATTAGTTACAATATTTTAAAAATGACCAAGTATTTAAACTAAAGACAGTTGTTTATTGGCTTTGCACAGAACACTTAATGTTATAAGTGGTTTTTGATATTAAAAGAAATCTATAAAATTATTAACTGGAAGAGGTCGAGAAATTTTTGACGGCGAAACCCATTCCGCCTTTACACTGGTACGAACAATTTATCAGCAAACAATTAAATATAACAAACACAAGCTTGTCATTTGCATACTGGCAATGTTTTGTAACCCAAAACTTTTATCCGCGGGCTTCGGCTCTTAACTACTTACCGCGCGCTTCTCATATTTAGCCAATATCATTTGATTTCTCACCTTTACAGGGGTATTTCTACATTTCAGACGCTAGATGGACCATGCCAGGTTTGTAGTCGACTAATGTTAATCCGGATCCCATCTACCTCTATCAACTTTTAGTGGTAAGGGGCCCCTCTATTAGAAGCCACATATTTACGCGTCCATTATATAAGGCGCATATTTGTTTGTACATCGAACCGCTACAGTTTTCGATTCAGATAAGTAAACTTAAGTTAGAACTAGATTTATATGATTGTTTCATTTTATTATTATCTTTTTTGGTGCGAATCTATTGGTTTTAAATTCATTTTGAAAATCTCCGATTTTTGTCTTGTTTTTTATTTCTGGGAAATTTTTTTTTTCTTGGACATGTTTTTCGAGACCATTTTTGTGGTCTTTTTTCACGATATTTTCTTTCCGGGAGCAGACCTCATTCTCGAGACCGTACTCGGCGGAGAAACCAGTCGAAATGGCGCGTGTCGGGTATATAGTCTTCATGAAAATCGAGGGCGTAGATCACGGGTTCTGCTAGTATTACATTAAATTGCAAAAAATGCATTAACTATTGAATTCGGGACATAACGATCGTTATGCTTTTACAGTACATATACAAACGCCTCTCACATTTACATTAATTATTCAGACTAACGTGTAGATGCTAATGTAAAATTGATTATACGTTGGTTTAATTTTTCATAAATCTCTAGGGAATTCTTGATGCTCCCTTAAAAGCCAAAACGATGATAATGCGAACACGAAACTTATTTTTCAGTTAATTTTGTAGGTCCCACTTGATCAACAATAACGAAGTTAAACTGCGATGCTGCACGAAATTTTTAATGAAATTGGTGCACATTTTTGTCCTACTTTTGACGTATATTTTGTGTCATTAATATTCGCGTTGATAAGGGATTTGAACTCTATTAAGTAATGTAATTCACAGATACGATTTCTTTTGTTTCTTAACAAATCAAACTTTCAACAATTTGCCATTGTAATCTGAATAGTAGAAAATGAAATTCACTTTTGTTGAAATTGAATGAATGAATTTAATTAAAACGCTTTAAAAGGGTTATCGAATGCAAATTGAATTGTTTGCAGCATCATTTTTTAGCTAAATTCATCGGAATAAAATGGAAATGTGAAATAAAAGTGTACTTTCCCTAAAGGTACTTCCCAATTTATTTGGAGGTGAAATGTAAGCTCTATTACATAATAAATCGGGCGAAACCACATATTCTCTCTACTAAATTCAGATCTATGTACCGTGAAATGTCGTTAAAAGCTTTTCCTAGTTCCTTTCATGTCGGTTTTCGGCTTTGTCTCTAGAACAACTTGACGAAACCAAGGAAGGTTCAAATTGCGGATTATTTTCTATTTTACATGTTTTAGAGCACTTAATCGTATTGCGGATATCGTTCGTGGTTTCCTCCGCTGCCCTATTTTCGTTGAATAGTAAACAATGGTAGGAATTCTAATATCAAAATATTTTGCGCTTATGAGCTTGTATTTCCGGAAGCTTACAATTTTAATAAATAAACGACCTCATTTAATTTCTCTTTAATTAAAGTGGTAAAATTATTTACTCTCTCATCAATTTCAACTTTTTAAATTTGCAATACATATTAATAACAATACCAACCCAATTGAGGATGTTGTTACGAATGACGACATAGGGTAATTTTTAAACAAACGTATATGTAAATATTACCGGAAATTACAATACGTCCGACTGAAGCTTCGAATGTACGGAATTAACATGCTGCAGAGGAATAGCTTGTGGGCGAACCAATACCGCAAAGTCAACCGGGACAATCAACAAACATAGCTGAACTAGGCTGCACTAATACGTAATACCTTTCCATCCCATAACTCTGTATTTACCCACGTAAAAATTTTCAATATCAAGTTATGAAGCTTGTGGTGTTTTCATGAACAATACATCTTGAATGGAATTGACAAACGAAATTAATACCAGTATATTAGTATTTAGATATTTGTACGGTAGTACAAAAATTCTTGATTTTGTACCTGTTAATACATTGTTTATTAATCATAAAACATAATTATAAACAATATGCATTCTGAATTTTCTCATAGATTTATTGGTTATAGTACGTATCTGAAACTATTAATGTATTTGTATTGTACTAAATACCAGTGGCGTTCCGTGGGTTTAAAATTTTGGTAGGCAAAGGCAAAAATTATTCAACATTAAGATTAAAAAGTAAAAAAATTACGGCAACTCCAATTTACCAAAACCTGTTGTTAAATGAATTAATCTACGCATAAAATTCCTATTAAATTTCACTTTGTTATTATGCACTACAATTTCATAACGTAAGCCTTCGTCTAAAGTCAAGTTAATGCGTGACTTGCCAAATAATTTTAATGTAAACAGTTGCAGATAAATGTTCTTTGGTCGACGCGCGTTTTTTAATTGCAGCTGATGGATTTTTTAAAACGGAGTATCTTGTTTCAGACTATACTTCTGAAGGGTTAGATATAGATGAAAATAGTAAGCAATTCCAGCAAAATAGTTTAATTTTAATATCGCTACCAGTTAGCCAATCCATTCTTTTATACCATTCTGTATTAAACGATCTAGATTTCTTCCTACTGTCTGTCTGTAATGGTCCTAGTCATTTGGTAGTACATTGCCATTAGTTTTTTATTTCTATTTGTTTTTCGTAAGAGTATCCATTACATTTTTTTTAAACTGGTCAACGAGAATTTACATATTCACTGCAAATTTGCAAATTAAGCTTGAAATAAATAAATCACAATACAACATACAATACTACAGAGGTCGTGTCTTTGCCGTGTTTATTGCGTTCTGAATTCTCTACTATTTCTTTGCATCTGTCCATCTGATCATTGCATTGTTTGTATCAATGTGCATGCAAACGTATTAAGAATAATAGATTGCTTGATTGTGTCGTAGCTGGAATCATTCGGCCCGGTAAGCTCGGATTTCGCGTTGCGAAACTGTGTTTAAAGGCAACGGATTGTTTATTTGGCACCTAATTTTTAATAGTACGCAGTGGTGTTAAAAAGTAGAAACTGTAAAAGTAACTTTTTTTATTGAAAGTTAGTTTTTGATTTTTTTTTGAAAAATTATGGGTAGGCACTGCCTACCCTGCCTAATAGGACGGACCGCCACTGCTAAATACATCACTGAATTACAGGAAAAAAAATTTTCCCAGTCTAAGAAACGGGTTGACCATTTCCTATTCTGGGTATCTCTGATATTTTACAAAACTGATACAAAAATGTGGGGAATATGATAAGGCAAATTCCTTGCGCGAAAACAAGACGTAAAGACTATATAAACATATGTACTTAACCTAACTATTACTGACATACAAGGTGTTCAAATTTTAATTTTTTAGTTACATTTTAATTTTTTCAGAAGCGGTTAGAGTCAGTTAAATTTTTAAGGAAAATATCACTTAAAACTGTACAAACTTTGCAATGATTTTAATGTAAATATGATAATCCAATGGCGTAGGCTTCCGGGTGGGAGCCGCGTCATCGGTGCTTGAACTGCCGACGTTTCGTCCTTGGTTGCACGGGACATCTTCAGATCTGTGGTCGCTTTGGGATCTGGAACACAACTGGCGAGACCGGTGCAGGCACCGGGTTTATAAGGGACGGGTGGGTAACAAGGTGTGACTGCTGGGTCTGTGATTGGCTGTCAGGCTGTAGCGGTTGAGCGGTAGCAGGGCGGGGCTTTCGTTTAGTCGGAAATAGTAGTTTATAGGCATTGTGGAGGGGATAGCTGTGGTCTCGGTGAATATTGTTAGGAGTTTTGTGTATTTCTATGGATTCGCGGATCACACGGTTGAGGTAGATGGAAGAACGGGCTAGGATTTTGGTCTTGCCAAATTGAATGTTATGGCCTGTATCGAGTTTATGTTCTGCGATAGCCGACTCTGCGGGACGTTTCAGTTGAGTGCAGCGCTCGTGTTCAGAAACTCGAACGCTGATCGGCCTCTTCGTCTCACCGATGTAGGCTTTCCCACAGGAGCAAGGTACACTATACACACCGCAGGAACGTCGGCAGTTCAAGCACCGATGACGCGGCTCCAACCCGGAAGCCTAGATGCATTGTCCAACTTCGCCGTTATCATTTATGATCTCAATATTGTGCCATTATTGATAAAAGCATTGAATTTAAGTTTATTAAGTAGTGTTGTTTTGGCGTGTTTCCTTGGTTGTTCTGTTTTAATGTTAAGGCAGAAAATCCTTTTTTATTAAACGAATTGATTTATATGCATTTTATTTATGGTGCATGTATAAAGCTTGGTCGAAATAAAAAAAACAACAAAAAAATTACCTTCGCTAAAAGTCACAGAGATAAGACCGTAAATGCACAAAGCACTTTGCATGCTTTTCCAAACTAAAATAAAAATATAACCTTTGGCAATCATGTAAACATGCCGAAATACGTATAAGGTTAAAATAAATAAATATTGTTGAAGTAATTAAGTATCTTATATGCAGATACTCATTAAAATAAAAATACTTCTTGTACAATGTCATAACATTCCAGTCCCAAGCGTTACTGTAAGATCAGAAATTAGCACTGTCTAGTAGCGACTCAATTAGGAAAATTAAATTTTTTTTACATTTTTGTCAAATTTAATATTGCTACATTTTTAAAAATTTTATGAAAATTTAGAAACATTTTGAAAATTTTCAAAATTTTGATAAGTCTGAATTGTAATATTTACAATTTTAATTAATTTTAAAAATCATGTAGTTTTAAAATTTTGAGAATGTATGAAATTTAAATATTTTCAACAATTTTGAAAACTACTAAAATTTCCAAAATTTTCTAAATATTGAGTTTCTGATTTTGAAGCCAAAATTCCTACAATTTTGAAATATCGAAAAAATATTTGGAGGCACTGTGGGAGATAGCAGTATTGCGGTTGAGCAGATAGCTAACACGGACTGCGCGACGGTATTCTACTATAAAAACTGAACAAAAAGTACCTCTGCGATTTTTCGATTCTACCAATATTTTTGGGGTTATCATAGTTTTGAAAATTCGAAAATTATCAAAAAAAATAACACTCAAACTCAAATTTAAGTGTTTGAACAAGTGCTGAAAATAAATCCATGATACATTACAACAACAGAAGATAGTTTAAAACAATAATTGACAGGAAAATATACAAATAACAACATTTGTAATTTTTCCTGTCACTTAAAGTGCCTGAAAAACTCAAATTTATATGTTCAATTAAGCAGTCGCACGCTATTGGCTGTTGAAAACAGCAGGTCATTATTTATTTGTTTCATAGTTTGCCATTTGTTTGAATTTAGTTCTAAAGTGCGACAGAATGGCCGCGAATTATTGGAACCAAGAGTATTATGATATGCTGATGGCACTAGGGGTTTCTAATAAACAAGCAGTACGAGCGGTACGTTTATGCGCGACCACTTTAGACCTATTTCAAAATTTGAAACTAAAAACAAAACAAATGACGAACTACGAAACAAATAAATAATGACGTGCTATTTTCAACAGCCAATAGCGTGCCACTGCTAAATTCAACCTGTACATTTAAGTTTTTCAGACACTTTAAATAACATTTGCTATTTTTCCTGTCACTGATCGCTTTGAACTTTTTTCTTGTTGTAATGTATCATTCAAACACTTAAATTTGAGTTTGAATGTTTATTTTTTGATTATTTCCAGATTTTTCAAAACTTTAATAATTCCAAAAATATTGGTCGAATCGAAAAATCGTAGAGAAACTTTTTGTTTAATTTTTATAGTAAAGTACCGTCTCGCAGTTTGATTCAGCGAGTTTCGGAACACCCTTATATATATTTCGAATTAAAAATATTATAAGTAAATGTATGAAAAAAGCTTGCTTTGAACTTACTTCGTGCTTTGAACGTATAAACCAATAATTTCAATTGTTCTTGATGAGGGAATAACCACTAGATAATTCCGCTTTATTTGACTTTCATTTGAATTTTGATACTATTTTACTGAAAGTGAATTTGGTAACCGCGTTCAGCAACGATTGGAAAGCTTTGCATACGTAAGTTGCTTATTAATTGGTTTGATGAAAATTTTATATAGCCCTATTCGGTGTTCATTTGGAGTTCCGACAAAAAGTGTACGTTTCAATTATGAAAACTCATTTAGAAACAGCGAAAGTCTAATTTGCTTCAATGCTGTATTGTAGAAAACTTTATCAGAACAAAAACGTTTGTTCTTATTTGTTACATGCTTTACAAATACACTTATTCAGTTAAAATCCTTTCAGGCACAATATACATTTAGTAACAACGATTGTTATTAAGTTTTCCAAGTACAAAAGCTTCTGTACATTTCAAGTGAAATTCTACAACTCGGAGCTTAAAAAGCATTTCGTGACGAGCCCGTTTATGCCTTCAAAAGTACAGGTTATTAGCGTATTCAGTCAATTTAATTCAGGCCCAATGTCAAGCTGAAATATCTAAATGGCGAAATTGTGAAAACACTTATTTACTGGTTTCTTCCCATTCCGTTTCTTCATCTTATGAATGAAAAAGAGATATAACTACTTTGGCTCAGTTTTATTAAATGAAATTTAATTCAAGAGTTTTTTTATTCTAATTTCACTCGTGTTGGTTAAAGAAAACAAGGCAATTTACCATTGGGCTAAGGTAGTTTTTATATATCTGACAAAACGTGAAAAAACTACTTTTTGTCAAAATTAACAGTGAAAAGGGGGATATTTTTAGGGGTTGGGGTTTCTGAAATGAAAATACTTCATATTAAATGTAATGTCTTCAATTAATAATATTTCGAACAAAGCAATGGTACAAGTCTATATATTTTTTTTAAAACGTGCATTTCTTGGTTAAGTTACCAAACATATATAACGTTGAAATTCGCAATTCGCATGCAAGACCAAGCTACAAATTCTGAAATATTACTTTAATACAGCTTAGCGGGGTTCGTTCCCCGCATAGAAAATGTAAATACCGAAACTGAGGAAACAACTTCTGTCGGTAATGCTTATAAATGGAAAATTAAACTCCCGTTTAATTTGAAACTTGCTATTTGAACTTAACGCAGTATCAGATTTCAACAAACTTACATGTTAATTGTGCGCTTTAGTAGAGAGGGTGTGATGTCAAAGTCGGTTGATATGGAACAATTTGAAATATGTGCATGAAACCAAACGAAAATCAAATTAAAAAATACTGAAAGGTTAAAGGTCAGGATTACAGTTTTAAATTTTTATTTCCAAGTTAATATTTCTATTCCAGCTTTGAATTACAAGAGGAGAAGATTTAATGATGTAACTAAATTAAAATCTTGTATTACTTAGCTAATATTATTCGTATCTAAAATAGTAAATGAAATAAAACATAATTAAAGCAAACCAACTCAAAGGCTTTTTGACCACACTCAGCTGCATGTGTGTGGAAGTTGTTTTCTTGCCACCAAAGCCCTGATGAAGTTCCATATAACAAAGGAGAAAACGTCGGGAAGTCATAATTCGTTGACTTTATTCCCGCTCAAATGCTAAGATGCCATAAATGCAATAAATTAAATAAAAACATAATTCAACGCTTTAATTCTTTTGTTCCCTCTCAGGCTGTACCTACATTCATTTTCTTGCTTTTAATGATTGGAAACAGAGCACAGAACAAGGAAAAACAAAATTAATTTCGTTTTACTCACCTATGTGTTGCCTTGGAATGGAAGTACTTATTAAGAGATGTAAGAAACGAAACGTCTAGAAACGATTTATCAACTCTTCACGAGCAAATAGAGCGTTAGCAACTATAAGATGGATTACTGGAAGTTCTCGATTTGTTTGTTGCTGACGTGACGGTAAATAGCGACATTAAATACAAAACCAAATAGAAATGTACCAATGTAGAATTTATTTGCTGAAACTGACAACCAGACGTGAACGTAGTACTTAACAACCTTTTATTATTATTTGTTACATTTTTCTTCGATGTGCAAATGGAACTTAATAGAAATAAGCTTTTTTCAATGTAACAAAAGTTAAACTGGGTCTAATATAAAGATGTATTATTAATAAACAAAAAAGTCATTAAGAGCGCGCCGCCGTGGCACCTTTTTGTTTTTGACTCTAGAGGCGCTAGTCATTCTAAATTTGAATTTAATTACCGATGGTTCTATTAAACATAAACAGGTAGCGTCACATGCGTTCTGTTGACGTGCATATATTTTTCTTTACAGAACTGTACTAGCAGAATTATTGATTTCTGGCATAAAATCAATTCTCAGTATTACTTGCTCGTGGGTTTGTGTGCAATAATCTCTTATTTCTGTGCGAAATTTGTTAAAAGTTTTAAATTAACGCGCCAAATGCCTATCGCCGTAGCGCCATCCGTGCTGATTCCTATGAACTTTTGTTCAAAAACATGGCTGACGTTCTTGCATCGAATTTTTAAATTTACTCAGCTGGCACATACTTTAAATAATTGACAAAAATTTTAAATTGGTGTACCTATTATAACAGTATCTAGATGATCAGCGTATATACAAATGAAGAATAGTGTTAAATTTATAGTTTTATGTTTGCTAAGAAAAGTAAGTTTTTTTACCTTATTTGCATGTTTCACAAGAAAATAATTATCTGAGCATCTAAGTTACTTTATTAAGTAACATCTATTAAGTTGTTTCATTTCGTTTTCTTTTTAATTAAGTCGCTGAGTACATATAAAAATGCCTATATGATGTCTATACTAGCGCCATCTGTGTCGTGTGCCTAGGCGCGGCGCGCTCTTAACTGCAGTTCTTTATACCAAGGTCTTCAAAACAATTTCTGGCCAAGTGACCTATGACCTTTTAACGCACGTCGCCGTACAATTCATGTTATTATTGTGCACATAACCTCATAATAAACATGACAATTGCCTGTAATAAAGCACAATACCACATTTGACAATACCTCTGCCAACTTTTGCCGTCAGACATTTTCTATGAAACATAAGTAATAAGCTAAGACATGCGTTAACATTAACAAAATCACGCACCAGCCTACTTAACCAGGAACTTTTTGAACACCCATTACATCTTAAACAAGCTTTGCTTTAGTAAACAATACTGGATTAGCAGTTCTGTAGAATAATAACGTTGCGAAGTAGAAAATATTTTAGAAAACTGTGAGGAAAAATTGATTAAATATCGTTACATGCTTCTAAAACAAGAGGTCTAAGTATCCATAAATTAACAATAAAATAATCATTAGCGCTTATAATAGGTATGACATTGAATTTCTATATATTAAATCTGGATCCCTTCCATATCTGTCCCACCTTCTAGTGACGTCGAGCCCCTACTACTACAAGTCGGATTTTTACAAGTCTATTAAATAAGACGCATATTCATATGTACTCTGGTGCAGCGTAACAGTACAGGTTTTGATGCAATGGAAAAAATTAACTTTAAACTCTATGATTAGATGATTGGAACGCAATGCTCTGATAACCTTCATTAGTAAACCGATTTTCAAGGCAGATCCATTAGGCTGACGAAGTCTCGAAATCACAAACATAATTTCTTAGAACGTTTCCAACAAGCCGGTTGACGAAATTTCTTGACTGAAGATTAGACAATACGTACGGTTTCAATAGAGGAATAGAAGCTTAAAATAATGTGTTGCAAAATATCTATCAATGTTACTGAGAAATAAAAAATTCGTTAAGATATGTACAAGTAAAAGCAATAATTGAACAAATAGATTTTGAACTCTTAAATTACGAACTGCAACCGAACCACAGGAAGTGGTTTCTCGTTGTCTTACGAGGAAGAACGACCGGGCCGGGAGTCGAATCCGGATCCGCTGTATTAGTAACGCACGCGCGCGCTTATCGCTGAACTACGGCCGCTCCTTTATAATAACATCAAGTGTAGTTATTTTAATGTGAAACCTGAGCCTTATACGCTCTAGTTTAGTTTGTTTGATTTTTTCTACTATATTTTAACTTGCCAGTCGTAAATTCGAGTTTTTTAATCTGATTTTCTGTGGTGATCCTCCCTCCCAATTACATAAATTGATTTTTAATGTGCAAGCGCTGAAAATTAGCTGTTCCTAAATATTTTTTTTTGTGATCAACATTAACGGCGGAAATAAGCAGACGATTTATAAATACTACAGAAAATACATTTAGTATCGTAGGCAACGCTGAAATTGGTTTATAAATCACAAGTTTTGGTATTTTTTAGAATGATCCAATGTAAATATTTGTTATCCGTATTTGATTCAGAAAACTCAAACAAAAATTGCTTCTAACTTTCTTAATAGGTGGTTTTCTCAAACTTAGCACTTACAACTTACTAACTACCTAATTACACCTCTGTAAGTTTTACTTGAGGCGTTCTCAATTCAATTTACACAGGCACGATCACTTAACTTTCTTGCTGCATCAAAATGCCCACGAGTAAGATGTACTGACAAAATAACGTGCTGCAGAAAATTCGTTCCTAAAAAATTAAATTGAATTTAGGGTTAATTTTACGCAAGTTCAATTTAAGAGACGTAACGCTATAAAAGTAATTTAAAAAAAATTTGGAGTAACGGCTTAATATAAATTCATTTCTTTCTAACAGAATTTTAATACGTACGGTTACTTTTTTTGCATGGACCATACTTTTACAATAATACATGCTGGTTTAACCATGTAATTTGAATAGAATCAAAGTAGTGTCTACAGAATTTTATTACATTACATGCCGGGCAAGGGTTTCGTAAGAGTGGTCTTGAGGTAGACTACTCGCTTACTAGTTCAATTCCTATGAAATTACTTTTTATACTATTTTTCACATTTTGTTAATGTTTTAACCACATATTTATGAAGTACGAAGTGATCGAAGTGTTAATTTAAATTCTCCTACAAATTTTGTTTTGAAATAGAAATTTTATGGGAATCGAACCAGGGATCTGCGAATAGGTAAGCCAGTGCTTTACCTCAGGACGACTTGCACTAATTACGTCATTTGCTTTTATTTTATGCACATTTAATTTTAATTATGCAGACAACCTACTTTAATTCCAACCAAATTTCAGCATGATAAAAATGCGTATTCCGTAAAACACCCTGTTTATCTGACTATCAACATGTTTACATCGCTTCTTTCCTAATAAATATGGGTGCATCAGAAATATGTACAAATATTCAAACCAATAATATATTAGCCGAAATAGTATCCATTCACGTTACAAAAATTGTTATTTAAAAAAAAAGTAAACTACATTAAATATAACAGAATTTTGTTTGAGAACTGCTGAGATTGATGGGAAATGTATTTAAACTCTACACGGCTGTGGCAAGGCAAAGCTATTACATAAATTCAGCGCAAGGTTTATATTATTGGCGCCACTAGGCACTTTATACTTCTGCGCCTTGCTATCAGACGCCGTTTAGCTTTTAATTAAATAAAAACAAATTTTTTTTTCTTAGCCAATACATTTTTGATGTAAACAGATGTTTTTCTGGCGCATTTAAATAATTTTTTACGTGAAAAACGCCGTTTATTGACATCACAAGATATTTTAGACGTTAAAGATTGATTATTTTACGTTAGTAATCGGGTTTTTGACGCCAAAAATCACTTTTAGAGCCAAAAACTAAATTTTAGACATCTTTTTTTGTCAAAAATTGATTTTGTGATGTCTTAAAAAGTATTTGTTTAATGTGGGAATTTAAAGAACTAATTATGAACATGTATAAAAACTGAGTATTGAACGTTAAAAAATTATTTATTGGTTTAAAAAAAATACTGCCATCTAACGGTGCTGCTGGCGTAGTAGAACAGTCGGCGTTGGTCGCCACACCAAATTATTTGCCCATGTTTGACTTCGTTGCCACATGTGTGCGCTTTATACTGTATTTATACAAGGTTTATATTTTATATTACTTATTAAATGCTGCCAAGCTTAAGCCCCAATAATGCATGCACATGCACACAAAAATGTTTATACGTACCATCCCCAAAAACTATTTTATGTTGTGATTTTATAATTCTCGCAATACCCATTTGTTATTATTAATTAATCCAGTGTCGTGTGACAAAACCGTGCTGATGTACGTGCGCCCTCTTTTGGCTGGTAGCTTCCCTACCAGTCAATATTTGCAGAATGGTTTGACTCCACATTACTACCATACTCTCGTTAGTTGGCAGCATATTACGAAGTCAAAAATTTATTTATGGACGTCCAAAACTCAATTATTAACAAAAACAATTTAATTTTTGACCTATGAAAATAATTTATTTGTAGTTGACAAGTAATTGTTTCATTCCAATACTATTTAAATTTAATTTCCTCGAACGGGCTTTAGACGTTAGGAAATTACTTTTTTACGTCACAAATGAATTTTTGACGTCAGAAGTTATTTGGCAACTTCAGAAAAATGCAATTTTGTTTTCTAAAGTTTAGGATAAAAACTAAATGGCGTTCTATACCCTCCTTTCTGCAAAATATCCAAAGTTATGTAAAAATCAACAAAAAAGAAGATTTATACGGAGGATATGTATTTCAAATAATATAAATAATATATATTTTATGTTATTTCTTTCACTGCTGCTGAAGGTGCATATCCAAAATTTTAACAAAATAAGATAGTGTTATTTTTTACTGTTTAGGACATAGGGGCGCGGCCGTTAGGGTCGGTACACTAGGGCGCGAGGACACTAGGGCGCGGACCATTAGGACGCAAAGACGCTAAGGCGCGAGGACACTATGGTGTCGGCTATTAGGGCGCGGGACAATAAGGCGCGAAAACACAATTACATATACAATTGCATTTGCAATTGCAATTTCAACTGCAGTTACAATTATAATTTACAAATACATTTACAATTTACGATTACAATGACAATTACAGTTACATAGATCCGACCCTGAGTGTAATAGATGTGCAACCAAAACGAATTATTTCTCACACACGTTTCGCGCCCTAATGGCCGGCGCCGTAGTGTCTTCGCACCCTAGTGTCTTTGCGCCCTAGTGGCCCACGCTCTATTGCATTTGCGCCCTAATGGCCCCCGCCCTAGTGTCCTCGCGCCCTAGTGCCCCGCGCCCCAATGTCCGGATCCGTATTTTTTACACGCACACTTACTTGTAATATTTAAATGGTACAACAAAGATGGTTGTATCCAGGCGTCTACTGTGCAATACAAACATATTGTACACAGTGCATATAAACCGGCCAGTAGTAGAACTAATACTCTAAAATGTAGTAAGTAGGAGTAAAACAAAGAACTGATCTTTATATTTAATACATTTAGAATTTTCTGATAGATAATAAAAAGTTAAATAATAATTTCAAAATCGAGGGTGCTTTAGGCGCCCCATTTTGTTTGGCGCCCCCAGGCAAGTGCATAGGTCTGTTTGTTTGCAGTTCAGGCTCTGCTTAAATTATAATTTAAATAAAAAAAATAAATGAAGTTATCAATTATTTTCTTTATACTTTTAAGGAGGTTTGCACCTGTTTTTGTTAGCCCCTGTATATGCTTTTATAGTAATACCTTTCTGAGATATGTTTCTAAATTTAATTTCAGATTTTTTTGTTCCAGACGCTATTTTGTGATTCAATGTAGATTCGCGTTTTGAAGTAAGCCGCATTTCTTGTTCTCCGGTGTAATGAGGAGGTCAACATCTTGACGTTGAATTTACGTGAGGACGTTTAGTTGTAGCTTAAATAATTAGAACATAATTACCTTGAGGCCCTGTTGATATAGTTAAACTTTAGTGTAGTAGTAAATGTTAAAACATGTTGGAGCAAGGGCCCCCACACGTGTCGGAAGCACGTAGGGGTTGTAATGCTAGGCATTAGCGTCACCGTCTCCTGCTCTGACACTTCATACAACAGAAGATTATGCCTCCGTAATACTCACTTTAATTAGTATCTCACAATAATATCAAATTCGGCGAATATTAGTTCTAATTCTGCAGCATTACCGGAGAAGTTGAGATGGAAATTAAATTTTAAGTCGACCCGCCATGCATTAATAATCTGCTGGTATATATTTTGTGGGATTTGTTGCTAGCATATTCATATTTTTATGCTAGATAACAGAAAGCGCTGCTGTGGTCTACTTTCTCGTGTAATCATCACAATCTAGAAGAACGGCGTCGCATACAAATGAGGCGGATTTCATTTTACTAACGATGGTAGAATTCGAGAATAGATTCAATTGAACGAATTTTGCAATTCAAATTTTCGTATTTCCTAATGTGATAAGTAATTTCTTAGTTATATCTGAAATTACGTGTGCGTGGGTTGATCTGTCACAGATGGTTGGTTGCTTGACGGGAAACCTTCAGATAATTCAATTTAATTTGTTTATTACCATCTCAAAATGAATCGTGCATTTGTCTTGATTAATGGCGACGTTTAAGCAATTTTGTGATAAAATCGTATCATATCCTAATGACATTTTGACGATTATCAGAAATCATATTAGCAAAACATTTTGTCGAACTATTAAATACTTTAAAAATTTGTAATTTTCATATTTGCAAAATATTTTATATTAGAACCTTCTTACTTCAATAGTTACTACAAACAGAATACACCGATAGCAATACAAGTATTGCTAAATTGCTAAGCTCTCGCCAAAACAATAACAAAAATACTTGTTTTTTTATTTTTGCACCAGAAAATCAATAACATCACTTAGAAAATATAGGTGGAAAGAAAATTGTAGCGCCCTAAACATTATTAAATTTAAAATTATTTTATCTACGACTGCTTGGATAAGGTCTTATGTTTTTCATTTGCGTTACGTAATGGAGTTTATTGTCTCACTAGTGGGATAATGGATTCATTACCTAACTCGATTAGATTCTTAACAAACTTTGAACAGTCGTAGATAAAATTTTGTATGTCACACGCGGGATAATGCATAATTATGTCACTCGTTTGATTACACGACTCGGTCTACGACCTTGTCGTGCAACTTTCAAACTCGTGTTATAATAACGCTTTTCTCCCACTAGTAACATAATAGTATATTATGCAACGAATCTATAATGATAGCTATTAATACACAAGTGCAGTGCAGCGAGTGTCGTAATTCAAACGAGTGTATTAATTAATAGCCATTGTATAAGAGTTGCATACACTGTTTTTTCTACGACTAGTTAATTTAAAACAAATATTCATTGCAAAAATTTATTTGAACATCATACTTAAAAAAACTCGAACTGTTTTGTGATGTTAACTGTCAACAACTCTTGTAACCATGGTTACCAAAAACAATGCTTTGCTGCTATTGGCCAGTTTGGGTCATTTCATAATGAAAATCTGTATCTTATTGGGTGTCATTATAGTATAGGCAGCACACAAAAAAAATTAAATAATAATAGCATATTAAATATGCATTCTGATAGAATTAACACCGTTTTCGACTTCAGAAAACCTTTCAGGGTACTAATACCTGAGAGGGGCGGCGAAGAAAGAAAACAGGAATTGAGGAGCCGAGTAGGATCGATCTGGTATACGGATGGATCCAAAACGGCAACCAGCTCGGGAGCGGGAATCTTTGAGGCAGACACAGGGGATAGCATTAGCATTAACCTGGGCAACCTCACTACCGTGTTCCAGGCTGAGATAATAGCTATTACAACGTGTGCACAGACAATGGTGGAGAGAGGATATGCAAATAGACAAATCTACATCATGTCCGATAGCCAAGCGGCACTAAAAGCTTTGGAGGGGGTTGCGATACACTCCAGAGTGGTTTTAGAATGCGTCGAGGCACTTGTGACACTGGCAGGACACAACAGAGTAGTTCTGGAGTGGGTGCCGGGACATGAGGGCTTCGACGGAAACGAAAAAGCCGACCAATTGGCGAAATTGGGAGCGGAACAACCTATAGTCGGCCCCGAACCCACATGCGGGATATCATATCAGACCGCAAAGGGGACGGTAAAGGACTGGCTACACAGACAACACTGTATTCATTGGAATGACATTCCTGGACACAGGCAATCCCGGATGCTCATAAACAAACCATCCAGAAACAAAACAAAGGAAATTCTGCAACTGAGCAGGAAACAAATGAGGCCAATAATAGGACTACTAACAGGACATTGTCGCCTCAGAAGACACCTCAATTTATTGGGAGTGGAAGAGGACCCCACCTGCCGATTGTGTGGTGAAGAAGATGAAACACCAATTCACATGTTAGGTGAAAGCCCTGCTTTAGGAGATAAAAGGTATATGCACTTCGGGGTGCAATTTGCAGAACCCGATGAAATAGGGAAAGCACCCATCAACAGGATCCTGAACTTTATCAGGAATACTGGACTGATGGAGTAATAGAATCTTTGGGGCACAATAAGCTTAGAGCTTCAGTGCGGTGGGCGTAGCACCACACCCAACACGAATTATTATAGGCAGCACACACTTATTAAGTACATTAACATAGAGCTAGAAAAATAACTACTATTATATTATGCAAATGCGCTTAAACGCCGAGTTTTTTTAATCCTGACGCCGCCGTATATTGAATATAAGAATGAGCGACGTTTTTATTTTTACTGTGTCCAATAGTTTTATCTACAACATTGTAGCCCTAAAACAGTTGCAGTGGAAAATAAACGCACATTAATATACACTATGTAAGACAAAATATGACGTGCAGTCAAAGCGAGCTAAGCTATGGGGTGCCACCTGACTGATGACCGCCTGGCCTGCCGGTTGCCGTCATGTTGTGTTTTTATGAGAAAAAGATCGATTTTTGATTCTTGGCAAAACGATTCGCTGGGTTTATAGAAAATTAAAAACGGAAAGACAAATTTGTCGGCCAAAAATTTGGTGGGAGTGGGAAAATTAACCCCTCTTAATATTGCCGCGCCTACAAATTATTTTGTAAACCTTATTCTACTACCAATCATGAGTAATTGAGCGTGAGCAGAAATTTTTTTAGCCTATTCCATTTATTAAATAAAGAGGCATAAATCTTCGATTTTTAAAAATTCACAGAAGGCGTCACAAAGAAATTAGCAAGCGGACTGGAATACGAACCACTTTGTAGGCTATTTAGCAAAATTACAAATAATCGTATGTTCAGTTTGTGAAAAGTTTTTTTTTGAATATGTCTAAAGTTTGATTTTTTTTTCACTTCAGTTGTAATACTTCTAACAGTTCTCGTAGTTTGTAACATTGCATGCCCATAGAACATTTTTAATATTAAATCCTGATCTGGTAACTCGTATTTGAGTAAACACCCAAAATTTTCAAAAATTTATAGAAGGCGTCACACAGAAATTATCGGCCCGGTACAGGAACCTAATTCTAGCTCATTTCTAGCTCTATTAGCTTACAAAATTATAAAAAAAATTAATTTCGTGGTCAGTTTTTGAGCTTTTTTTTTTTACAAAATTATGCTAACTTGTTTTACTTTATAGTTTTTATTTTTCGAACATTTTCTTTCATAGTAAAATTGTGCCCGTCTTAAGCTATTCCAATACCAAATCAGCCAACTCGATAAGAAAAATGTCAAAACATCGTAGCGGCCGCCATTGTAAAGTTAAAAAGTTCGTAAAAGATTGATGGATTTGTCCTAACGTCTTCTATCAGATTTCGGTTTGGTTTCCAAGAAAAATGCTACCAAAAAAACATGTTTAACTTTCGCTTCCGGGTTCGCATTAATTTTAAAACCTTATTTTGTCGGTTAATTTATGATATACCTTCACATTCCGAAGATCATCAAAATCGGGCGGGAGTTATGGTATACCACTCACCTACCCACCCACCCGACAGACATTTTAAATCCTCTTTTTTGGGACCCCGAGGCCCAAAACATGTATATCCGTTAAAATCACTAGTTCGAACATTTTTATAAAAATAATATTTTTCTATAGGCACTATAAGTATAGGTAAGTAGAAAGCATTAAACTTAAAATTTTAATACAACCATACAGAGCGTCACAAAGAAATTGGAATATCACAATATCAGGAATATACTAAAATACAACCCATCCCAGCTTCCTCAATTTAAAAAAATTTAAAAAAATTGTGTGTGCAGTTTTCCACAAACATTTTTTGAAGATTTTTAAAGTATTAGGCTAACAAATTTAAAAAAAAAATTACGACGAACACAACTAATTCTTTCACATCCGGTTTTGGATTTTTTATTTTTCCGGTGAATTTATAAACATTTCATAAAAATCGACCCAACCGTTACGGATATACAAAGGAAACACATAATCTAATGCAAAAGTTCACACTATTCATCTATTAACGCTTTCCGCGTCAACATTGACTATAAGATTTGCACTACTTTTACCACTGTCCCGGGAGCGTAACATCGTGGTAATCATCATATCATAAGAACAACTAGTATAAACGTTTTGAGAATTTTAAATTTATTTCAATTGCTGCCGCCTATAAACAAAGAAACATTTCGTTTAAACAGAAGCTTGGCCTGTGTAATTCAGTCACGCGCCTTTAAACTATATGCTTCGGTCTATGGAATATGTTTCCAAAACTTGAAATATGTAAAATGAAACGGTAGTGCACTAAGACGATACCGCTAACTTAAACAAAACTTAATTACTATACGCCGTTAATTAAATAAAGAGCATGAATTTAGATTTTCAAAAATTCATGGAAGGCGACATAGTAACATTGACGAACTGGGACACCAACCACATTGTAGCTCATCTCTACGCTTGTAAGCCGTCACAATTTAATAAACATCATTTAAACGGTTTAAAAAAATATTTTTTAATTTTTAAATTTGAAAAATATTTTTCATTTCACAGTTTTTATTCTTTTATAAATTTTAGCACGTAGAAATTTTGTGGCTACTATAGTTGTAATAAATAAATAAAGACTATGCCAATCTGCCAACTTATTTTTGAAAAATAAGGCGTTAAAGTCAAAAGTTTCAAAAAACCGTAGCGGCCGCCATTTTGAAACTAGGAAGTTTGAAAAAAAACGTTGGATTTCCTCTAAGGTTTTCTGCCAGATTCCGTTTTCTGCATTTAAAAAAGGCGATTCCAAAATTAAAATTTAAATCAGGGCGAAATATGAAATAGAGAATATTATGCCCCAAAATTATCAAAAGTATCAAAAACGTCTAGCCAGAAAGAGAAAGGTGTTATTCAAAATACGATATACGAGTATTATTCGCAAATAAATGTTTCAAAACAGTGCTTTCTCATGAAAAGTATTTTGATTAATTTTGTGATGTTAAAGATTGAAACAACAAACAATTTATTGCAAGGCGGCCATTAATAAGTCAAACTCGAGTATAAAGGAACTCCATCTTAATAAATTCCTTATTAAGATCCGAAGTAAGAGCGCGCAGAAGTTCGTAATTTCAAGTTTATAAGATGCACACAAAAGCTTAACTTAACGAACGAAATATTCAGCTCATTGTCTTCGCTATTAACAACGTCGTCGTCTTTATAGTCAAAATAATTAAAATAATTTATAATTTTAACGGAATTCAATCAATATCGTAATGAGGGACAACAGAAAATCGTTCAATAAAATTTTATATTGTTTCAGGGTGAACACTAACCTTCCGAAGGGCCGGGGTGAGACACACATGAGCGCGACTGGTGGGCCCCCCCGGCCAGTGGGGCCATGCGTGAGCTAAACGGCCCTGAGCTCCAACACCTAACCGAAGACCAACAGCCCTACATACATGAACACCTTCTGCTCCACGCTGACGGTAAGATGATTAATTTATTCCAGTGTACACAGTGGTTGTGTAAACATGAATGCCCTCAAGATGTGTTACTTAGGGTTCGGGTTGCTAGCCAAAGCAATTATTCCAGTTTGTATTCGGTCTAAACGTTTTAGCGTTTAAGAATTCGTGTTGGGTTAACATAAACGCATGTTCTAACTTTATCAACATTTTCTTGTAATTACAAGCCCGATACAAAACATTTCACGTACTTAATAATACGTCATTTGAATTATATTCAAAGAATAAGGAGTTTCTTCTTCTTCTTCCTCTTAGGGAGTTTAATTTCTGTTTTTCATCTAAATTATTAAAAATAATAAAAACTGAAACTATTTTTGACAGAACAAACAAACAAGCCCACGCTTGTTAGCTTTTGATATATGAAAAGTAAAAAAGTTGTCGAGCAGCCGTCACATGACCTTCCTTGCATTTATTTAAATTATTGAAAAATTTTTATAATAATTACACCACGCAATTCTACGTAGAAAAACAAGCAAAAAACTCGAATACAATTTTAGTGTTAACTCTTTGATTAAGGAGTTATTAATGCTCAAACTTTGAAATGTTTTTCGACTATGGTTGAGAAATAGATTTAAATAGTATCAACAACACATAATTCAACAATTAAAATAAGTAATCAAATATAAATTATAACATTTTGGTAATTAGTTTACTTATAATTTAATATTTAAGAATGCAAAATCTTGGCGATTTATAGTTTTGGAAGACGTTGCAACTATGCATTATAAGCTGGGTTTATTTTTAAAATGTAACTGGATGTATTATTGACGGATTGATTAATGTCATTTTTGACACTTATAAAAGTCACTTTTCTTTTTGTAAAACCTGCTTCACTCATTATTTATTAGTTATTCCCTGTTATTATTGTTCTAACTTACTTTGTTCCTTGTTTGATTCTTCAGTTTTGTGTTTTTGGTTTTGGGAAATAACATGGCATACAGTTTTCCTGAATACGCAGATATGTATTTGATATTAGGCGAATGTGGCGGTAATTGTCACCGAGCTTCAAATTTATATGCCGAACGTTATGTAAATAGGAGACATCCTAATGCTCATGTTATTGAAAGACTCGATCGCCGCTTAAGAGAAACAGGGAGAATGGAACCTATGCAGGGAGTTGGTGGAGGGCGACCACGACATGTATTACAACCCGAAATAGAAGAAAACATCTTACAGGTATTTGAAGACGAACCTCGACAAAGTACCCGTTCTGTAGCTCGAAGACTTAATATTAGCCATACTGCTGTACATCGAGTGTTAAGAGAAAATCTCTTACATCCGTTTCACTTCCAGCGAGTCCATGGGTTGCTTCCGGAAGATTATCCGCGACGGATGGTGTTTTGCAGATGGTTATTACGGCAGTCAAGCCGGCTTTCATTGAAAACATTTTATGGACGGATGAAGCCACATTTACCCGTAACGGAATGTTTAATATGCACAATATGCACCACTGGGCCGATGAAAACCCTCATGTCTTCCATCAAACTAATCACCAGTTTAGATTCAGCGTCAATGTATGGGCTGGAATTATCGGAAATAGACTGATAGGGCCACACATTTTGCCTCGTCGATTAAACGCCGAAAATTTTGTCAATTTTTTGAACAACGATTTACCGGGATTATTGGAGGAAGTACCATTACTTGTCAGGAGAGATATGTGGGCTCAGTTAGATGGAGCTCCAGCCCACTGGGGGCTTGAAACTAGGGATTGGTTAAATCAAAACTTTCCAGAGCGGTGGATCGGGCGTAATGCTCCGATACCATGGCCCGCAAGAAGTCCCGACCTAAATGTCCTAGACTTTTTCTTTTGGGGCTTTTTAAAAGCTCATGTTTATCAAGTAGAAATTGAAACCGAAGAACAACTTATTGAACGGATAAATAATGCAGTTAGAGAAATAAACAATCGTAACATGCTGCAAAATCTAATGCCAAACATTCTTACTCGGTGTACCAAATGTGTAGAAGTTGCAGGTGCTCATTTTGAACAGCTATTGTAGCCAAAAAAAGAGTATTAATTTAAATAAAACGCATTCAATCTTGATTTGTCAATTATTTCAATAATTTTAGAGGATATCCATGAAAAACATGAACACATACTTGATTTAATTGCAGAATCACAAACATATACGATCATGGGTAACTAAATGCATGTCTCTTAGCTTTAAATTGTACAGCGTTGCCAAATTAAAAAACCTTTAAGTGCTTATAATTTAAAGACTCTTCGTCTAAGACCAAATTGGTGTTAAAGTTTTTTGCTTGTTATACAACGTAGAATTGCGTGCGGTAATTATTAGCCGCACGTTTTAATACACCCTGTATATTTCGAGAATATTAACAATTTTATGGAATCCAAAATATCTTAAAATTCTTATTAAAATATTGGATATATTTTATGCCAGATGTGTTTTAAATTTGAAACTTTTTCAAAATTTTTGGAAAATTTTGATTATAATACTATGAAATTTTTTCAAAATTATAAAATTGTAGATATTAAAAATTTTTAGAAATTTTAGATTTTGTGAAATCAAAATTTTTGAAAATGAAAAATATTTTGTTATGAAAATTTTTGAAACGTTGAAAATTTTTAGACGTATTAAAAAGTATTGAATATTTAGAAATTTTTGAAAATTTCAAGTTTTGACAATTAAGAAAATATATGAAATTTCTTTTAGGCAAAAGTATTTGAAAATTTAAATTTTAATAAATAAGGTGTCGAAACTAACGGGAAACTGTAAATTTTATAAAAAATTTGAAATGTAAATGTTGAAAAATTTTGAATCTGATAGTTTTTAAAAATGTTGACAAGTTTTGAAAATTCAAAAATTTTTAATTAACATTTGAAACTGTAAAAAAAAGTGTAAAAGTATAATGTTAAAAATTTTGAAAATCTTGAAAATTACGTCAATGTTTAAAGTTTTGAAAATTTAAATTTTGAAAATTTTAAAAAATCAAAAATTTTACAAAATTTCAAAACCTTTTGGCAATTTGAAAACTTTGACAATTTTTCAAATTTGGGAAATTACAAAAAATTTCAATTTTTTTTTTAATATTAAAGTTTTGGAATTTTTTGAAAATTCAATAAATTTAAAAAGAAATTAAGTTGCAATTATTTTTCTATTTTGATCATTTTTGTTAATGTTGAAAATTTTTGGAGGTTGCGTTTGTTCAAATCGGCTATTCGACTTAAGATTATTTTTCAAGCGTGTCTATTTTGACATAGAGCACCCTTCCCCCCTTGTTTTTTAGCGGACCAGCCTTATTATGTTGCGGTGTCATCCTAATGCAATCTTTAAGCCAAATTTGTTTTTCTGCATTAAGGCGTCTGAACTGTAAACACAGACACACAGACACCACTGCAGCGTCCGCTTTATCGGTCTTCCAAGGCCCTAAAACCTGCTTATTAGTCAAAACGTTTACGTTAGAAACGTTTGGCATAAAAGTATATTTCTTTTAGGCATACCTTGTACATCGGCTAGTAAACTCAAAGCGAAAAAAACTTTGCTGAATGAACGGATTTGCTCCAAATCCAACCTGACCAGGGCCGGTTTTCCGACTAGGCCTCATAAGCCCGTGCCTAGGGGCGCCGGCTCTAGAAGGGCGCCCGAGGTTCAGCAAAAATAAAATTTTTGTAAATATTAATGAATTCCAAAATATTTTCGATAAACTAATCTTTTCGTTTTACTACAAAACCTGGATACGTTGTGTATCACAAGAATAACCAATTTTATGCGTAAAACTGTGTATATAGCCAAACAAAAAATAAAAATTTTCCGTGGGAGAACCCCGGCCCCCCGGTCGGGCTCCTAACCTTCGTTACAAGGGCGCAGAAGGTGGCTGTGCCTAGGGGCGAATTACACCTAAAAGCGGCACTGAACCGACGATCACAATACCTACATCTTTAGCTATACTCTGTACAGCAAGGAAGGTAAAAAGTATCTTAAAAGCTTTTTAGAGCAACATTTAAAAAAAATTGTGTTTTTATCAAATTTACAATCACCTCCTGGCTCTTGTAATGAGCAAAGGAATAGGTACATTAGCAGGGCTTTAATTTTAACTTATTGCAAAGCTATGTTCAGTTATTTTTAGTTGATCATTAATTATAAATTCTTGCGAAGTTGATTGTCAGTGTTGGATAATTTATTACCGGGATGGTTCGGTTCAACTTTTTTTACCGTACGTAAAACATCAACCCAGTTATAAAATAAATCAGTTTTTTTCAAGTCAGTCGTTGTTCTTTGCTCTTCTTCTAATACGTTTACCTTTTTATCCGCAATTTTTTAACTTTCAAATTAATTAGATCGGTTGAGAGTTTTAGACTAAATTCCAGTAATCTAAAAAATAAAAAATAGCACTAATGTCTTGCATTTTATAACATTCTTCTGTTTTTTTCTGCAAAAAAAATAATAAAAAGTTTTTAGTTAGACCACTATCGTAAAATATCTTCTAACTTAACGTAAGACCTGAGAGTAGATACCATAATGCCGGTATGTGGGCATTCACTGAGCTACAACGACAATCCCAAAAATTTTAAGCAATTTTTGTTTCTGTGCAAACTATTTGTAATTATTCCGGAAACCTTTCGGACCTCGATGATAATTCCGGTCACGAAAAAAACGGTCAGGCTGAAAAGGGTGACCTATTATTTCGCGGGAAATATTCAGCTTAACCGAAATTCTATTTGCAATACCTTCTTTCAAGACTGTAAATTTAGTGGAACGGTAAGATATTAGTAGTACTTACATGTAGGTGAATTCTGCAATATAAGGACCACATTTTGTCTAAAACTTCAATGATGCTTATTTATGCCGTATGTCTGAAACTTTTTTTAAGTGAGAATGTTTTTCAACGAACGATAACATTTAAAATGTCATCTACATGCGTCAAATTGTAGTGTGTAACACTATAAAACCATCGTACATTAATTAAATTTAACGACTTTAACATAGCAGGTTTTGAAAACCATTTAATTTCGGTATTAAAAACATAAGAAATAAAAGTTATTGAATTTCTTTAAGCTCGCAGCATTTTAGTTTTAATAATATGTCTTCCAATCAGTAAAGTGTGGGTATTTATAAACACGATCCCAACATCGTAATATGTTGTTATTTTAAACTCGCCTAGAGCGGCCCCTTATTTTTAGCAACAAACAATGTGTTACCAAAACAGTGTCTATTAATTAGACACAAAAAACGTGACGACTCAAAAAGGGATCTGTGCTTCTTATTTGCATAGAAAAATTAAGGGTGGAATGTGTATACAAATATAGCACTTACATACAGCTTACAAAGATCCATTTCTATAGTCCAAAGCTTAGACACTATTTGCGTTTATTATTACATTTATATATTAGATAGATAGATAGATAGATAGATAGATAGATACATAGATATTGAGATACGCAACACCTCGTACATATTCCATAATATTTTACTAAATAAATAAAAGTTTTGTAACTTTTGGTAAAACAAAATTCTGATGGAAATATAGTTTTCCATATATAAAATATAAAACACCAGATTTTGCAACTTTAAGTCAAATGGAGTCCTAAGTTCTAACAAGGTAACATATTGAAATTTTCTTTTTGAATTAAAAAAATAGACTGGTAAATTCATTAGCTAAATTTTTTTAATTCCTGTGTATTTCCAAATGTAGCTTGGGAGGTAATAAGTTCTAATAATTGAAGTTTTGTAATTTAACGTAAATCAAATTATTACAATGAATGTTTAGGACTTGAAAATATTCGCAGAGAATTTATTGTTTCAATTTTAATATTTTCAGTTATCAAGCTACGTTTCAAGACAGCGTTTTTGCTACTAAAAGGTCTTTTGTCGTACTTCTTGACTGTGTGATAGTGGACTATACAGCATTTATTAATTTCCTGTACTTTCAGGATAGGAAAATGTTGATTGCATTAAATTGTTCGAATTCGAGATTTTGACGGAAATACACGCAGATGTCTGTCTGGTGGTAGGTGTGTGGTCTAAATTACTTTATTATGAGCACATTTGACTGCGAACCGCAATTCTTTCTTTATTAGGAGCATATTTGAATGAAAATCATAGAACCTCGAAACATACATCTACAATAAAACTGCAAATCTTCGTACTTATAATCAGACTATCGCATCTCATTTATCGTTGAACAGTACTTGTTAAACAATAGAATTTTAAGAGGTCTTACAAAGGATTATGATTTTTCTGGAATAATATTTGTAAGAAAATAGATATCGTAATTTTTTTAGAAACCAGTTACTTAGAATCTTAATCTAATTATTTATCGATAAAGAATGGTTTTTTTAGTAAGGTTCCAAAACCTGTTGATTTCGCCAAAGTCCCATAAAAACCCTGAACAGTGCCCGGGGTACTAACCGCCTTGCTAAAGCTACGGCACAGTTGGAAAGTGTGCACTTTGCTGCGCCTACGCTGGTATTATCGCTGAAAACCTCCCAGCAAGCATAAACAGTAGAATTCTATCGCATCATCTAACATGAAACACAAACACGCAACTTTAGCTTTAACAAAAAAGCAGTAAGTACTCCGACTTTCGGGGTAGTATCCACCGTCTATTAAAAACGACACTAGTTACAGTTTCTTGGTTGCTTCACATCAACTTCTAAAGTCAGCCTGACTATTTGTTAACATCTTTGAATTCAACCTAAAACTACTTAAATAGAAGAATCTAGAAAACTGTTTAAAATTTCAAATCCTCAAGCAATACTATTTTGCATTACTAACACATGAAGTCAATATTGTATTAGCATTTGAACTAAGCCAACTTAAATTGATTAGTTTCAATGCAGTGCATTTTCCTTACATTAAAGTTTCGATGCCAAACTCATCTTTACATCAAAGCACCGGTTTCAAACTCAAACCACCCTTAACTGTGATTAAGGCGTATGATTCTATATGGTATAGGATCCCAACTGCCACTGATTTGAACATATTTTCGTTTATGATTCCCGAAATGGCAAGATAATTTTTCATATATTTCAAGTTTATTCAAAAATTCCTCTTAGTTTCTAAACAACCCATGATTGTTGCATAAGAATTCGTTTGTATAATACCAGTTATTTCTAGCACCCTTAATTAATAACCGTATGGCTTGAACTCCAATTTTCAAAACAATTCCAAATTGTGACATTAATTTGGAATGATGGAGAATGTTTTGTCATGAAGCATCCATACCTGTAAAGCACCTTTCTCTTAAATATATGTTAAGCCAACATATGGCTCCAAATTCCGAATCAGCATCGCAGGGCTTGCTCCATAAACAAACGTATGTACGAGGATCGTTCGAAATGTACGTGGCCTAACAAGGAAAACGCACTTTTTTGAGCAGAAAATCATTTTTTTTCAATATACATAGTTTCCTGCTCGCTCAACGCGCTTATTCCAAGATGCTCCAAAGCAGCAATGCAGTCTTTGTAGGTCAATTAACCCAAGTCTTCAAAATAGCTATTTACAGCAGCGATTACCTCGGAATTGAATGAAAATCTTTCACCGCCGAGCCATTTTTCAGGTTTGGAAATAGATTAAAATCGCTGGGAGTCAAATCTGGTGAACAGGGCGAATGAAACACTAATTCGAATTCAAATTCATGAATTTTGGGCATGGCGATTGCAGACGTGTGTACAGGTGCGTTATCTTAATGGCACTTTTGTTTTCGCCAAATAAGGCTGTTTCTCTTTGATTTTGTGGCTCAATTGCTGCAAAAAATTGGCTTAATACTCGCCATTTATTGTTTTTCCCTTTTCCAAGTAGTCGACGAAGATAATTCTATGAGAATCCCAAAATACAATTGCCATAACCTTTCCTGCTGACAAAACCGTTTTTGACTTCTTCGGTGGCGGAGAACCTTTGTGTGTTCATTGCTTGGACTGTTCCTTGGTTTCGGGAGTGTAATGGTGAATCCAGGTCTTATCAACGGTTATGAAACGGCGCAAAAATTCCTTCCGATTGCGACGAAAACGTGCCAAAAGGTTGCGAGAAACAATAAAACGATTCAGTTTTTGCTCCGGTGTGAGCTAACGCGGCACCCAACACGCAAACTATTTTTTCATTTCCAATTCTTCAGTTAAAATTCTGTGCACACTGTCGTTTCAGATGATGCCCACTATGTCTGCTATCTCTCGCACTTTTACTCGACGGTCATCCAATACGATACGGAGACTTTTTCAATCATATCCGAGGTAGTGGCCGTTTTTGGGCGTCCACTGCGGGGTTCGTCCTATATGCTCACACAACCACGCTTAAACTCGGCAACCCAGTTTTTAACATTGAAAACGAAGGAGCGAACTTCAAAAATGTCGAATCCAACTCTGCTTTGATTTCAGTTGGTGTTAAGCCTTTTAAATGAAAGTACTTTAGCACTGCTCGCAACTCTGTTTTTTCCATTATTTACGAAATAACTCGAGACGGTCACTTTGGCGCACTGTCAAACACAAACTAATTGACAGATCGCTCTATACTGTCATATTTAACCTAAGAAAGGATGGTTCTGAAAAATGGTAATGCAAATTCCGCTGAATTAGCGCCATCTCGGTGTTAGGCCACGTACATTTCGAACGACCCTCGTATATGCAAAGTAGCAAGAGGAGAACAACAATTTTATTTCCTGCAATATTAAATTGAGTTTATAAAATACTTTGTGAGTGTAGATATCATGAAATATTTCATATAAAATATCTGTCGCATTTTCTCTAGACACCGGGGAGGACAAATCATGTAAAAACTGTCACAGAAACACATGATATGTTGAGGCAATTTAGGGTCCAAGCAGGTGCAGAACGACGGCTGCCGCAGCTGGTCGACACTTTGCTACATCCCTTCTTGTGCCCAACCCTTTCGTGTAACAATTCAAATTCTGGAGCGACACGTTTTCAAATTCCACAATTGAAATGTTAACTCATTAGCCTAAAGCTACTTCCACACTTCAAGTTTAGGTGTGATTTTCGCATAATTAGGCCTGTCTCGTTTCGTGGCTAGAATGTCTTTGTCTTTTAAGTGTTGCCAAGTTATGTTGAGGCTTTACCAAGAAGAAAATTATATTCAGGTCGTTGCCGAACAAGGGCAGTAAGCCTAATTTGAATAAACTCGCTTTGAAAGTGACACTAAAGAATTTTCCCTATTTTCGCTATTTTGCATTTTTTTGATAACCCCAAATTGCTATAGCTATGAATGTGTGTCACGCTCTTTATTTCTCATATTCTCCCTATTTCTTCACAGCTGATCTGTTCAATTATTCAGAACGCGAACGCGACCTCCATCGCTTAGAAGTATAAAATATTAACAAAAATTAACTGACACACTAACCTAATTATGAAACCATTTCGAGTTAATTGTAAGGTAAGCCATCGGGATCTCTTGTTAATTTTCATACAAATTGCTTAGTTAAGTTTAATACCTGTGCTTTGATCTATGAAAACTTGAAACATTTCAACTGCTTGAATTCTTAAAGAGTTTCCGTTCTCGTGGTTTCAGCTTTGTATTTTATAATTAAAAAAAAACTTGGAATTAATATCAGAATAAAATTAAGATTAATCATTTTAAAGAAAATTTGCCAAAAGTTTTTTTTATAATATAATTTGTCGAAACCTGTAAAATTACAATTTTTGTTTTCTTGCTGTTTATTTCCATTTTAATGTTTAGTTTTAAAGCAATTTAACAGTTATTAAAATATGTTGCTATTTACCCTGTTGGAAATTCAGTGGTTTAAAATTGACCGTATCTTTTAATTATTGTTTGCCGTTTACTTTCCAAATCTGTTTATTTTACTGTTACCCGTATTTGTGCAAAATATATGAAAGTATCTTGCATATTAAAAAATTAAACTAGCGGAACTCGTTTGTATTCTCAAACATGCAACGCGTTGCGATTATGAACATGCTTTCTGTAAATTTGTTTGTTTTCTGAAATAATAAGCGCGCCTTTTCTTTTCGTTTACCTGTGTGTATTAGATTATTTTTAAGCAGATATGGCCGTATTGTACATACTTATAAAGAAACAAAAGCGTGATTTATGTAATTGTAAAATGTATTGGACTACTTATGCAAAAGCCCATTACATTTACTATCGTCGTATAAGAATATGACATCATCCTAACCCGCAAACTAGAAATAAACAATGGAACTTCTTCGGTTTATGACTTTCAAAATATGTTCTATTATTAAATATTAGCGCGCTACGCAGCTTAAGTAGATAAAACTCAACGTAAATCCGCAATTCAGTTGCATTAGGGCGCGAGATACTATTTCTTACCTCTAATAAGCAAAAGAAAATGTTTCAATTTAAACAGGCTCAACTGTTTAAATTTTATTAGAATACTATACTATACGTTGTCGGCTGCACACGCTGACCACAGTCACGTGTTAAAAGTCTCAGCAGCAACCAAAACACTAAAAAACAAGTAGTATAACGCATGCGTCTATGTAGAGTCAGATGACGCCACAATATTTTAGGTTTTTTTTTCACACGCCTTCTAAAACACAAATTGCAATAATTAATTTTTCGGCTAATAAAACGTCTATGTAAAAAAATTAAATATACGGGGTAATATTTTTTATCGTCCAATGTAAATTTGATTTAAAAAGTGAAGTAAAGCAACCCGCCATTCTTTAGCTTTAAGAATCTTTTTAAAAGTAAGTAATTAACTGTACCGTTTGATGTAAATTACAAGTATATTGTTTAAAAGCAAATTTGCTTACGGCTACTGTTTTATTATGTTTGAGTCATTTATTATATCGAAAAAGCAATAAAAATGCAAATGTAATTTCAGTTCGAATAACAGAATGAAAAATAAATTTAACTTTAACGAATTATTCTGAATATGCTTCACAACTTTATTTTAATTATTATGTGTGCTTGCAACAGATTGCACACTATATGTGTAAAAATACACAGAATTTAAAATGACTTAATTTATGTTTATTATGTATATGGTAATTAGGTAACTAAAGTGTGTTCATGAAACAAACAAAAACAGAGATACGTTTATTATTAATTCTAGACCTACTCGCATTTTACTAGCTAAAGTTTTAATGAAAACTGCTACATATGCCGCAATATTCGAATTTTCTTCTACATTCCTAAAGCCTGTAGCACATGCCCGATTGTAAATAATATGCGGACCAAAGCGGAAAAAAGCGGTATTGCAGCAATAAAATTATATGAGAGGGAGATGTCCAGATCGATGTCTTCCGGGTCGCAGAATGTGTGGAAAATTGAATGTAAACTTACAGCAATATGAAATATTTTCGAACAAGAAGCTTCTTGATGGAAAACAAGCTCAGAAGAAGGTTAGCCAAGCTAGAAGTTATTTTATGGAAAGTAATACAAACAGGATATCAAATGTATCCAAATATTTTATGTTTTTTAATAAATTGCCATTTTTATTTTTCATTATACGGAGGGAAAATTTCTTATTAATATTGTTTACATCTTGTACTTAACCTTAACTACCCCAAATACAAGTATTAAACTTATATCCACCCAAAATGTTAATTATGCAAATTTAATCGAACGTCCAGAAAGTATTGCTGTTTTTTTTTCTTTCTGAATAATACAGAAAACGTCTTTTACAACAATACTAAGCATTTGTCATATTTATTTGACCTTGGGCAGACCCAGCCTACATAGAAGACCAAGGCCGTTTAAACTGGTGGTAACGTTCAACCATTATGAGCACGTTTTCCGTATTTCAAGAATTTGTGCAATTAATGTTAGTTCAATCGTTAATAACAACATATTTAACAACATAAACATTGCATAATTTATTATTCATACAATAAAATTTCCTCAACATTTCCTTGAGAATGTAATTTTTAGTCTGTTTTGTTTAAGCGTTGAACGCTCCCACCATGACCTTGCCTTGCGCTTTACTACCGGTGCAAACGGTCTTGGTGGTCTAAGTCGGCTGGGCTCACCAAGGTCAAATAAATATGACAGGTTAACAGTCCGTGCGGGGTTGCTAGTCCCCCATCGGGCGCCTCCCCAGGTGGCGGATAGGGGAATGCTCACCAGATATGGTGGGTACCGGGAAAATAAAATACCCGGGGCGGACCAAAACTAGCAGCAGCGTCTGATCCAGAGTGGACGGCTGCAAACAGCGTCTGTTCCAGATTGGGCGGCTGTAATCCCAAACCTAGGAAAGCAACGGGAAACTACCTAGGTTAATATTTTCCCCAGGATATTCATTATGGCTGAAAATCAAATAGCAATGGCCCTCAGTCCCGGGCACCCCTTAAGTGGGGAGAGGGTGCGAAGAATACCCCGGTCAGCCAATATCCTAAGAATAAAATCATGTAAGAGAATCGGCACGTGGAACGTCCGTAGTATGTTTCAGACTGGAAAGGCAGCAAATACAGTCAAAGAAATGAGACGCCTAAAAATTGACATACTAGGCATTAGCGAAATGAGATGGCCAAGCAATGGGAAATGTGAAATAGACGAGCACCAGATCTACTACGCGGGAGATGATAATCCACAGCATCGTAATGGAGTAGCCATAATAGTCACTAAAGAAATTGACAAAGCGGTACTTGGGTTTGTACCTATATCTGACAGAGTTGCTGTAATGAAGATCAAAGCAAACCCGTGCAATTTAAATATAGTACAAGTCTATGCACCAACTTCCGAGAGCAACGAAGAAGACCTTGAACAATTCTATTTGGACATAAAGGCCGCTCTAAAGCATACAAGAAAAGAAGAAATAACATTACTCATCGGAGACTTCAATGCCAAGGTCGGGAACGACATAGATGAAGATATAGTTGGAGGCTACGGTCTGGGAACCCGTAATGAAAGGGGAGACACACTAGTGCAATTTTGCAAAGAAACAAATTATGCGATTATGAACACCTTCTTTAAACTACCGCCTCGAAGATTATATACGTGGAAATCGCCCGCTGATACCCAACAAAATATCGTTAGAAACCAAATTGATTTCATACTCGTGAATAAACGATTTCGAAATGCAGTGACTTCAGCGAAAACGTATCCCGGAGCAGATGTTCCTTCAGACCACAATCTCTTGTTAGCCACACTAAAACTACGACTTAAGAAGATTACACGATCAAACCGACCACCCAAGATAGATATGCATAAACTCAAAGATGAAACTACAAAACACGATATAAGAAAAGAAATAAATGAGAAAATACTCGAAATCAAAGAAAGCGCAAGCAGCAACAACATTGAACAAAAATGGGAAGCCGTTAAAGAAATTATAGTAAGAACTGCAAAAACAAAACTCACTGTGAGCTCGAGAAGGAAGAACAATAAATGGATGACTGACGAAATCCTGGATTTGATGGATGAACGTAGAAAACATAAAAATAAAAATGAGCTTCGGTATAGACAACTCCACAATACAGTTAAAAGAAAAATCAAAGAAGCGAAAGAAGCTTGGCTGACAGAGAAATGCTCCGAAATTGAACAGCTAGAACACCAACATGACCTACTTAACTTGCATAAGAAGATCAAGGAAGCTGCCGGAATATACAAACCAAGAACCTCTGGAATCATCACAAATAAAGACGATGTCACACTGTTAGATATTGACGATAAGATTAAAAGGTGGAAAGAGTACATGCAGACGCTATTCAATGACGAACACCGAGATAATCTTGAAGAATTACGCGACACAACAGGGCCGTCTATCACCCGAGAAGAGGTTGAGAATTCTATTCGAAAGATTAAGAATAACAAGGCAGCGGGGCCAGATGAAGTTTACGGAGACCTACTCAAGCTCATTGAAGAAGACAATATCGATGTTGTAGTGGATTTATTTAACCACATTTACGAAACTGGTGTGATTCCAAAGGATTGGCTACTATCAACGTTTATTCCAATACCGAAAACAGTTAATGCAAAGAAATGTGAACAATACAGATCTATAAGCTTAATGAGCCACACTTTAAAAGTGTTCCTAAAAATTATTCATGAACGTATATACCCAAAACTTGAAGAAAACATCAGCGAGACACAGTTTGGATTCAGAAATGGTCTCGGTACCAGGGAAGCACTGTTTAGCCTTAACGTTCTAGTACAAAGAGCACGAGACGTAAACTGTAACGTCTTTGCTTGCTTTATTGACTTTGAGAAAGCTTTCGATAGA
Source organism: Ctenicera cuprea (assembly GCA_958336395.1). Lineage (NCBI taxonomy): Eukaryota > Metazoa > Arthropoda > Insecta > Coleoptera > Elateridae > Ctenicera > Ctenicera cuprea. The sequence continues at coordinate 19,188,885 of OY284494.1, forward strand.
GTCAATCACGGAAAACTAATCGAAACGCTCCACCAGGCGAAGTTAGATGACAAAGATATCCGCATAATTTCCAACCTTTACTGGCAACAGAAGGCAGCCGTCCGAGTTGAAGACAAAATGTCCGAAGAATTTGAAGTTCGCCAAGGGGTTCGGCAGGGGTGCGTGCTCTCTCCAGTACTTTTTAATGCGTATTCTGAAAGACTATTCAGGGAAGCCTTAGATGAAGCACGTGAAGGTATCCTATTAAACGGAGTGCTAGTTAACAATCTACGGTATGCAGACGATACTGTACTGCTTGCCGACACTGCAGGCGGACTACAACAACTGATAACGAAGGTGGTAAGAACAAGTGAGTTATACAATATGAAGTTAAACATAAGCAAAACTAAAGTCATGATCGTGAGCAAAGACGATAACGTAAATGGCCAGTTTCACGTAAATGGCTCCCAACTGCAAACGGTTCCAACAATCAACTATTTAGGTACCAGTTTAAACAAAAAATGGGACCAAATGCAAGAAATAAAAATTCGAATTGAAAAAGCGAGAACTGTCTTCAATCGCATGAGAAATGTGTTATGCAACATGAATATAACTCTTCATCTCCGAACTCGTTTTCTGAAGTGTTACGTGTTCTCGGTGCTGTTGTACGGTGTAGAGACTTGGACCCTTACTGACGCTGCATGTAAACGACTAGAAGCTTTTGAAATGTGGTGTTATAGACGCATGCTGAGAATTTCCTGGACTTACCATGTGACAAACGAAGCAGTAATCCAACGCATGCAGAAAGAGAAGGAAGTTATGAAAACAGTTAAGAAACGAAAACTGTCATATTTTGGACATATTATGCGTAACAACAAATATAATCTGCTGCAGCTTATCATGCAGGGAAAATTTGACGGAAAAAGAGGGCCCGGAAGACGTCGAATATCGTGGCTGCGTAATTTAAGGCAATGGACCGGAATGACATCGATAGACCTGTTCCGCGCTGCAGGTAACAGAATTAGATGGGCCATAATGATCGCCAACGTCCAATGAAGATACGGCACAGAGAAGAAGAAGAACAGTAAATGTGACAGCTTAAAATTAAATGTTGAAACCTTTATTTAAATCTGTAAGGATTTATTTATAGCGGTAAAAATTTATTTAAATCTGCGAATATTTATTAAATATTGAAAGATTTAAAACAAATGTGTGCAGACTTGGCTAAATACATAAAGGTTTACTAAATATTTGAAAATTTAAAGTATATGTTTTAAGATTTATTTAAATCTCTAATGCATTATTAAATATTGGAATATTTAAACCAAATGTTTAAGAATTTATTAAAATCTAGAATGATTTATTAAAATAAAAAGCATTTAGCTAAATGTGTGTATATATATTAAATATTGGGACAAATTGCCTTAAATACCGTGAAATGCATAGCAAATTTTCACTGTACACTTAGCGCCCCAAATTTAAACTATACCTAATTTAAATCTGTGAATACGAAAAAATACGCCAATGGCGATATATTGATCCCAGTTTTTATGCAGAATTGTACTATATACTGTTTTTTATCATCATTAAAATCTGCTGCTTGTAGACATCAATGTCCATATCTTTCTATCAAAAGCTAACAAAAGATTTGATACGCACACAGACGAGTTGATTGCGGGCGCTAGGAAAAAGTGGCCCTAGCGGAATAGGGCCGGATTGCGGTAGCGTTATCAAATAGAACTTCAAAGAGACTTTTACTGAGAATTTGGAAGTAGAAAATGGATCCAGATTGAAAATATCTTGAGGTTTTGAAATACGTGCAAATTGTTACCTGCATAGCTCTCAATAACACCAAAATTCGAATAATATTCAACAATAAGATTTACAAAAGCATCTTATAATTAGAAGAAAATTAGAATAAATTTAAATTTATACCACGAACAATAACGGTATACCATTTTAAAACTTAAAATTATTATACCTGGTGAGGAGAATTAAGCCACGGGGGCATATTTCGTACATTACTGGAGAAATCTTCAGGTAATCAATGCTAATCTGAAGCTATCCTGGAAATCACGGGCAATATGACGCAATCTAGGGGTAATCGTGATGTAACTTGAGAGTAATCAAGGTAATCTTGAGATAATTTGAAGTCAATTCGGGATAATCTGGAGGTAATCATTTCAGACGTCACAGATCTTCCTCGTAGAAGATATACGCCTGAACAATTTATAATTCTTAAAACTACCAAATGTGGAGAGAAAGGCGTTGACACAGTGTTTTTATCAGCCGAGGCAATATTTTGACTCGGGGTTTACCCCTCGCCCTGTGACAACAAGACCATGTTTACCGCTCCTTTTTTGAACAATTTTTACGATAATAAAATTACATATTAACAGCCATTCAAATTGAATTACGATTATAACAAAAATAGAAAGATGTTAACAATTACACAACTGCTAAAGATGAATATATTGAATTGTACTATTACCCCGTTTTATTTCTCCCCATCATCAGTTTGATGCAGAACTATCGTTAATACTCGATTTTCGGTCCGTTTTTTCGGTATAATTTTTAAATGACAGAACATTATTTCTGTAAATGTTTAAATAAAATAATTAATTTATTAATAAGTTCTAGCTTACTTAAATGAATGAGCAAATTTATTTCTTAAATTCACCATTAGTGGACGTTTTGTAATGAGAAATTTAGTCATCTGGACGCAGATATAGAAAACCAAGACCAAGTTATGAAGATGTATTGTTCCTATAGCAACACCAACTGTTTACTTTTAATCTTGCCTTTGATAATGACGTGTAAACATGTCTAAATACGTATAAAGCTAAAATAAAGAACCTGTTGTAGTTACGAGTTGTTTTATTTACAACAAATCAAAATTATTAATAACTTTAACACTTTCTATTTATTTTAACCTTATACTTATTTTTACATGTTTACATATAATTATCAAAGGTAAGATATAAACATGTTGAAGTACGTATAAGATCAAAATAAATAAATATTTTTTAAATTAATAATTATTTTATTTATATATTAATATGAACTTCTACCAAGTAATGCTGGAGCTAATTATTATTAAAGTATTATTTTTATAATTTAGAATAAAAGTTCATTTCTTCGTCTTTCCCTTAATGCCAGAAGAATTTTTTTGCTGAATATTGATTCTGCAATATAGGTAACAGTCACCCCTGAAAATGGACTAAAATTACGTTTTGTGACGAAATTATCCGTTAAAAGGTTTCAAATGTTTAAATAGAAACAATTTCAATAAATAATCTATTTTGCCGTGATATTAACGCTGCGAAAAATTTCTAGACAACTTAAATATGAAACCATAAATTAAATATTTATGATGAAACTTATCAACTTAAATTTTGACTTCAGAATCCCCAACCGGTCAACCTTTTAACTTTTTAGGTGACATTTATTTATGATTGAATAGAGAATTTAATGGTCGATCAGAATCTGTTACACAAATATAGTGCGATATTTTAGACAACAAATTGATGTTTAATTGCCAAAAACAAGTGAATTAAAAATTATCAATTGTGTTGATGCACGGCAATATCACTCCTCCTTCGGAATCGTGACGTTTCCTAGCAACAACACAATTTCGTTGTCAATGAAGCGACATACGTTAGAAAATGAACGTATTTGTTTATTGTAATTATCTGTTCGGACTAACTAACGCGTTATTTAATTATTCAAGGCAAAAATCAAAAACATTTGTTTATGTGACTACTATGGTTAAAACACTGAATGTGTTACTCACATTGTAACAGTCAATGTCAACCCTTTATTTTCAGGTTCTTGCTCAATTATTAGACCCTGACTAACCGCGATAATACTTTTTAGTTAACTTTAGTGTTATCAATGCTGTATAACCATAGCAACGCATCAACAAAAGTTTTTATTTTTGCATTTAATCATTAAAAGTAACAAATAATTATACTACATAATAATAAAAAAAATTCTGTTAGTGGAGTATTCTAAAAATTCCACTTGAATTTAAAAAGAAAATCTATAATTCTGTCGCTTCATTAACAAACTCAATTGTGTTGATGCACGGCAGTATCACTCGTTCTTCGGACTCGTGATATTGCTTAGCAACAACACAATCTTGTTGTCAATAAAGCGACAGAACTATCGCTAATTTTTAATTTATTTGTGGTATTGCTGATGATTATTTAACGCTATATTACGAGAGTCAATTAGACGCTATTTTCTACATTTGGTTAATTGAAAAAAACTGCAATCGAAAATTTCAACGTATAGAATTTTCACTATTGAATTAAATAATTAAGCAAGCGCCTGTCAGCTACTAACAATATTGCAATGTTAATAATTATTATTTTGTAAATGAAGATAATTAAAGTTATATTGTTGAATAATCTTTCTAAATACCACTCGTGACAAAAAAGTTTTTAGAGAATGATTTGTCATTTTCATACAAATTGTTGCAAATTTCACTCAACAAAATTACCCTGAAATACAGCTCTCTTAACGGCTCGTTGGATTTTTGAGCTGATTTTGTTTCGTAAACTTTTGACGCAACAATTTCCATGGAAAGGGCAAATTACTTTTAAAGAATTTTTGACACTTGTGGTATTACCTGTGATAACACCGGAGCTTCTCAATGAAAGTATTATCGCGGCAAGTCTAGGTGTGATTGGTTAGGAGCCTGACAATGAACGGCTGCTATTGGTGGTTACAAAGTCAGTGGAGTATCCAGCAATATGTCATAAAATGCACGTCTTCGAATAGTTAACACTCCCGTTTCATTTCATTGTTATAGAAATTATTGAGAAACTTCAAGATATACTGTAATTGTAACATTTGCGGTAGTTTTCGATTATGTTTAATGATTTAACGTATTTATAACGTCCTATATTTTATTCAAATCTAATCACACACAATAAATTTATTCTCGCCGATTTTATTATTTAATGCATTGATACAAACGAGTACAAAGCCATATTTGTTTATAGTTTTGGTGTTCACGACTGAATAACAACCAACTCGATCTGATATTTGCCGTGAATCACGATTTTCTACAATCCAACGTGATTTCCATTTCTTTAATACTTCAACGGACTTCAGCTGCTTCAATTACGATCACTTCCATTCTATCTGGTTAATACCAACATATAAAAAATCGGATCTGGGCTGATAAATATTTGTTAAAAATAAGTGACTTTTTCTGCAACCGACAGGAAAGTGACTACTTACAGGACGCTTTTGCTGTAGTAGCTCGTTACAGTACTGAGTAGTGTAATGAATCATTACAGTGTTGTTCTGAAATATAAACGAATATGGAGTTGTACTCTTTTATATCATTAAAGAAAATTTAAAAATCTGAGAATATAAATATATTTGAATAAAATACAGAACCCATAAACAACCTAATAACTTAGATACATTAAAAACATTGAAAATAATCGAAAACTAACGCAATGGTTACTACAGTACCGGCTATGCGACACTGCGCTCCTATTGTTTGAAATTTCAAATAAATTAAATGTAATATCCTTACAAATGAATTTTCAAACAAATGTGGCTGCCAGGCCCCTCAGCACTAATCCAACCGCAAACATTAACTTATGTTGCAAAAAAAGCTTTTAAACTAATTTATCATTTTGACATAAATGACAATCACAAATACCTTACTTTATTTTTAAAAAAACGTGTAGTTTTTTGTACAGCAATAAAATGGAAATAAATATGATTCGAGAGTATTCTATTGCTAAAGCTACAATTAAATTTTTCTCTATAGTTCCTGACAATTTTTCTCGTCTTTGACTATACAGGGTGGCAATTTGAAAACGTACAATGTGTTATATCTCTGGAAGTAAAAGAGGTACTGAAAATTTCTAGAAACCGTTTTTACAACATGGAGGGGGAATCATCATGACTCATAAGGTAACCTTCCCCATTTAAACCATTAGGCTCTGGCTACCCCAACTTAAAAATTTCAAAAGGTAACACCGACTTTGTGATACCTCATTGAAAAGCTCTTAAAAATGCTATTCAATAGTAGCAAACATTTTTTTACCTGATTCGTTTCGGAAAAATTGAGAAATAAAACTCAAAAGGTTTAGAACCAATTACTTTAATTCAAATTTAAAAATATTAAATTGAATGTTCAAAATCAGTTTTAAATATTTTTTAGGCAATAGTAAAGTTTACTCTCAAATTCTTTCCGAACATTTTATAAGGTTTGGCGCGGAATAGCTCGGCACTCCTTAACTATTCGTTATCGCAGTTGTGCAATGGATTGAGGCTGAGTTTTGTAGGCAACCGATTTAAAGTGACCCCTAATGGGGCCAAGTCTGGAGATCTTGGAGGTCATTGAAATGAATCAGGTAAAAAAATGTTTGCTACTATCGAATAGCATTTTTAAGAGCTTTTCAATGAGGTATCACTAGGTGGGTGTTAAGATTTACAAATTGACACCCTGTATATGCTGCGCATGGACCACTAGCGACTCTCATTTATTGCATAAATTCAAAATAAAAAATGGCGCCGCCTGTGGATAGACGACTAGTTAGGAACTAATTTTAACCGCTTTTGAATGTCATGTCGCGCTTTAACAGATGTATCTTTAGTTCCGGTCTTGCCACCCACAGGCGGCGGCACAGATGTAAGACTCACCTTTTATAAGACAATTAGCGGTCCATGCGCAGCATACACAGGGTGTTTCAAAAATGCATGTCAAAAATTCTGAAGCGTATTCCTGACGCCAAAATAAGCAAGAAAGTTCCCATAAACAGAGGGTGTTGAAGGTTCATCAAAAAATTAACATTTTTCTACTTTGCCAAAAACAGTTTATTATAATTTCACTATATTTGATGGAATGTTATAGTGGATTATGCCAAATAATTTGGCATAGAACTTGTCTCCATATCTGCAACAGGGGCGATGCTACGGGGGTATGTAAGGGATTTTTTTATCCGAACAAAATTATGCGTAAAATTTTTGAAAAATCATAAGATATTCTGAAAGAGCCGTAAAAAACACACAAAAAAGGTATTCCTGTTGCGTATCTCTAGGATCTACAGTTATCGATAAAATTGAGGAAACGTGTTCTCGAACACTTTTGAACGATCGGACAATGAAAAACGAAGCGTTTCCAGACCCATGTTTATAGGAACTGTTTTTCTTATTTTGACGTCAGGAATACGCTTCCTAATTTTTGACATACATTTTTGAAACACCCTGTACAGTCAACGTTTCGCGCTAAATATTTTAAATACCAAATCGAAGTACAAAAAAAGGGAAATTCTAAATTTTAAAAAAACTCACAACTGAAACACAAAAAAAACTTGCTGAATATTATAAAACAAAAAAGAATTTCTAAAGCATATGTGCGGACCACCTTCTTACTGTAACTTAATCTGCTAGAGTTGGTAAAAGCAAATACCTTACCAAATTTAAGTAATGCGGTCGTAGAACTGGTGTGTGAGGAAGCAAATATAAATAATACAGAAAACAGGCAGTAATGCTGCAATATTACGAAACACTGATAAATAAATTGCTGATGCTCTGATCGTATTGATTTCATGGAAATTTGTAATTTCACAATTTCGACGAATTTACATGTTGTGGACTTCCAGGAAATCAAAAAAGGGTTTTTAAAAATCAGTGGGTAGTTCTCAAAACTCCCGAACAGATGGTTAAATTTAAATGAGCTTCAAAATGTGGTGGTATATCGAAAATTCAACGACAAAATACTAATAATCTAAAAATATACATTTGTTTAGTAATTAAATTTTGTGAGCTTACGAGTGGACACTAGTAAAAGCAAATTAAACGGATTTTTTTTTAACTTTCTAGTGTCAAAATGGGGACCGCTACGGTTTTTCGGGAACATTATTTTACTATGTACAACAAAACTGATGACCTGATTTGAACAATTTCGAAAATTTCAAAAACGTAGTGCTCAAAAACCGCCCATACGTTTTTTTTGTAGATTGGTAGAGCTAGGTTTGACCTACAATTTGGCTAGTGTCCCAACCCACCGATTTCTATGTTTTCAAGTTTTGTCTTTTATTTTGTTAGAATCCATAAAAATAAAATAAATAGAAGTTCCAAAACTTTACCATTCATACATTGCCAAACCCACATTTACGAAACCTTAAATTCATAAAAGTTCTCTTAGACCAGCACCAAAAGAAACATCGCCGACAATTTACCGCCATCTTGTAGATAATTTCATCCCATTTACAAATATATAGGGTTTGATAGGGCTATGTTCAAAACTAATCGAGATATAGGCCTGGGGAGTGAGGTCTGTGACACCCTGTATATGTAAAAAGTTTATTATATAAAATAAACTTGCAGCGTGAAAATTTACAAAACAATATGGCTCAACAACTAGGCAAACGATTTCTATTAAGTTTTGTAGGATCATAAAAATGGGGATATGCTGGCTGCAATTTGGTTTGTGTCCCAGTTTGTTAATCTCTGTGCCACGCCTTCTATTTTTTTAAATCACAAAATAATGCATTTAATTTAATAAACGGGGGACGACAAATAATTTTTATTTAAGCAACATTGCGCGTGAGTAATAGTAGCATAAGGTTTACAACTTAATTTTTGTGTCGCAAAAATAAAGAGAGGGTTAATTTTCCCCCTCCCACCCAATTTTTAGTGGACGAATTTGTCTTCTTATTTTTAGTTTTCCAGCTATTCTTTTCCCAAAAAAGTTTCAAAAAGTTTACACTATTATTTTTGTGTGTAAGCTTTAGTAGAATGCTCTCGGTACATTAGAAAGAATGGTGGAATGTGACTGCTGGCAATGTTGGGGCGTAAAACGTTAATATTAAATTACTTTCGAATGTGTGATAAGTAAAATAATTTCCATCCCATTTTTTGATCGACGCATCTTTGTGTGGTTTCTGGTGTTCTTTAATCTCAAATTACCTTTTTCTATCGAATGTTTAAAACCGATCGTTTCCTCTTTGTTATAGACTTTCTGAAAAACAAAGCTTTTAGCGTGGTCCGTAGTCCAATTGCGTGTATGATGACGCAGTAATTGAACCCACGCACGCACGCAATGTGGAATTAACAATATGATCGCAAGGTCTAATAAATATAATTTATTATGGCAACTGTTAGTACTGAATTTCACTCATATAGTATAAAAAAAGTTCGCATTTCTGAGAATTGGGAGTGCGTGCCTTACGAGTACAATTTAAATATAAATTGCTTCGAATATTCCATTCACATGGTAACAGCCAATGGCAGCCGTTTATTTTTAGACTCTTAACCAATTGCACCCTGACTGGCCGCTATAATACTTTTTTTTAGGTATCTCTGGTGTTATCGCTGTTGTGACCATAGCAATAACATCAACAACATTGTTATTTATGCATTTAATAATTTAATAACGCGTTTGTACTTCAGTAAGCAACAAATAATTATACCAACTAAGTGTTTTAATATTTAGTTCGTGGAATATTCTAAAAAATTTCACTAGTGAATTAAAAATTTTCTATAATTCATTCTTTTTTTTATTGACCATCCCAATGGTGTTGATGTACGGCAATATCACTCTTCCTTCGGAATCGTGATGTTTCCTAGCAATAACACAATATCGGTGTCAATGAAGCGACAGAATTATCGATAATTGTTAATTCACTTATATTATTGCTGTTGATAACAAATTTTTGCAAATAACGGTTGCATCATATTTGAAAGACATCACACTATTCGGCTTTTTCTGCCAATGAGTGGTTTTGGAAAAAAAAGTTGCGATCTGTACAAGAGAAATATGTATGGGCGTCCCATTCAACCGTCAAACAAATAAACAATCTAAGATGTCGATAAATTAAAGAGTGGGTTACAAAATACTTAACCAGAAACATGAATTTTAAGGAAGCGGTTCATGGGATTTCTCCATCTAGTACTTAAAACCAAACCCCCTGCTGTGTAATAAAATTGCAGGAAAATATGCTTTTTTAATCAAAGGAATGGTGGTGAGATTTAAAAAAATAAATACTAAAGTGTTTTGTTTAATCAGAAACTTCAAGATGAAAATTCATTTATATGAAACACATGTCTCTGCTTACATCTTGTAATAATCACTTTCACGTGTAACACATGCAACAATAATATTGCTGTACTATTTATGTCACAGGATTTTAATTGTGCATCGCAGTGTAATGAGTTCTGTAGTCAAGAATGTAATCAACAGGGAAAGTTGGGTGGTGGGTAAACAGCTTGACTTGAATGCATATTTATCAGCCCTACTAGTACAGGCGCAAGGTTTTCCCCTTCCCTGGGAAACACAGCTCCATGAGTTTCCAACATGTCTGTGTGAGCTTTTCCTGTCCTTGAGGGGAGAAATGGTTCAAGGTTGTACGCGCATGACTAACCATCACACCCGCACCCCACTTTACCTCATCGGTTTTTCGTTTATACTTGAATTACCGCGGTACGCTCGGGACTTTAGATGAGGCGATTCTTTATTTTGAACGTCCAGAGCTTATAAAGCCCTCTTTATTTTAAAAATCTAATATTTATGAGATGTCGGAACAAATTTGTGTCGTCGAAGCACCTCGAACACTGTCAAGAGTCAGATAGAATGATAAGGGTTTTCGAAACACCATAAATTTCAATTTTGCGTTTAATGGAATTGGCCTAGCTTTTGTAGTTTCGAGCTTCTTGTTAAACAGTTTGAACGTACATTTTATTTTTTGGGATATACAGTTTTACTAGTTTATTTCAGGGGAATGTTTAAATTAAAAGTAGTGAATTCCAAGAACTGCAGTTTCTCAAAACTATTTCAACTAAATCAATCAGTCCGTCTCGGGCAAATGATCATCAGCGCCACCTCACTTTTGATATTACAATTAACTAAGTGCTTAACATAAACAATGACAGTACATATAAGTAAAACTAAGTAGTCTACATAGAGGGCGTAATTTTAACAGTAATATTTCTTGTTAATGCTAAGCCTATAAACAATAATAATTCAAGCCAGTGGCAGTCCGCCCTATTAGGCAGGGTAGGCAGTGCCGACCCATAATTTATCAAATAAAAAAAAACTCGAATTCTAAGTTTCAATAAAAAGAAGTTACCTTTGCATATAATTCTTACCTTTTAACATAACCATGTAACATATTAAATTGGGGGCCAAATAAATAGACCCTTGTCTTTAAACTTTGTTTTGCAAACGCAAAGATGGGCCTTATTTCATACCAGCCACGACACAATCAACCAATCTGTTATTCTTAATACATTTGCTTGCACATAGGTAAAGGAATGCAATGATCCAATGACAAGATATAGGGGTGATGTCAGGGCGCAATAACTACAGAATAGGCGCGCTAGTTCCTCGTTCCCAGTGTTGCCATACGTACGGTAATTACCGTATATGTACGGTGATTCTCCGGTATATGGTTCAAACCCAATTACCGTACGCAAATGTACAGCAATTAGAATTTTTCTTAAGTATAATAAAGACGCATCGATTCGAACATATTTTTAAATTAAAATTACATATTTTTTCCCTGCGACCTGGCAACACTGCTGGTTCCTCTAGTTTTATTTGCATCAGTCAGTTAGCGGCTATTAGGTGCAGCGTGCAGGTTTGTATTTATTTTACACTTAGTTTTGCACATTAGCAGCAAAGATGGAAAAATCTCGTAAATTCAATTTTAAAAGACAAATATTTGTTTTTTTTTTGATATTTCATAAAGATAACGAGCTTAATTTTTAAAGTAAAGAATGCATAGCTTGTTAATCTTAATGTTTTTTTTTGAATTTGGATTTGCCTACCCAAATTTTGAACCTACGGAACGCCACTGATTCAAACGATGTTTACTGTCACCGGTGGTGTAACTAAAGTTTTTGCATCAGTCAGTCAGCGGCTATCAGGTGCAGTGTGCTGGTTTGTATTTATTTTACACGTAGTTTGCACACATTTAATAAGGATAACAAGCTTAATTCTTTAAATAAAAAATTTTTGGTTTGTTAATCGTAATGTTAATTTTTGAAATTGCTTTTGCCCACCCAAATTTTAAACCCACGGAACGCCACTGAGTAAAACGATGTTTACTGTCACCAGTGGGTAACTAAAGTTTTTACGATTCACCGGTAGGCGTCGCTGACATTGGTCATATACACAAGGCGGTTAAGATACTTCTAAATTTCGGGCTTTTTGACAGGAAGGAAACTGTCAATATTTCGGCGTAATCCAGGCAACTTGAGTTTAATATTATTAGTACATTTCCTTTACACTGTTTATCATTTAGTATTCTTATCTTCATCACTCGTATGGGAAATTATCATCTGCAATTTTATTTTCTCAAATTGTCATTACATTTGAAGCAGACTCGGGTCTTATAATTGAATTTTAGTCGAACTTTACACAACCGACGCCCTCAGAAGACACGGCGGACTAAAAAACTACGTTACATATGACACTTTCTACCAACTTCTCTTTTATATGCATGTAGGAAACGCTAGATTGTACACAACAATTAAATTTATCTCATTTTGTACAGTGGCAGCTCGTGAAAATATACCGCGGAAGGGCGACACAAATTTAATACAAAATAATTGTACTTTTTAATTAACAGTTCTGTCATTTAAATCAAACACATACTTTTCACTTTGCACCCGCAAATATAGTCCACCGATGTATACATTTTTATGTTAAATTTACGCAGATACACTTTATGTTTTCTATTGTCAGATTGATTAATTTGCAAGTTAGAGCGAGAGTAGAGTCATACATTTAATTTGTTATTTTAACTCAATGTGTTGTTTTTGAATTCAGAACAACTCCAATGGGACAAAGGGCACTGTTTACTAAAACTAACTGAATTGAAATGTAACATTGCCATCTCGCGGGAAGGTTTGTTTATACGATAACATAAAGATATGGTACTAAATGTAGCCGAAGTGCAGCATTGGGGTCACCACCTACGCTTCCTTCCTTGGGGGCCGCCACTGGCTTATATTTATTTACACGAGCTTAAGCTTTTCTGGCAGCACTGATTAATGCACAACGTAGGAATTTTCTCTGGACAACTTCAGCTCAGATTTTGCTGTATTTTTTGTCTTTCAACAACAGCAACTACATAACATCTCTTTGATCGTACCGCACGCTTACAATTTTAAAAACAAACTTTTTAAAACACCGTTGGAGCAATTTCAAGTTCTAGACATCAACATTTACAGCACTAACAAGACGTGTCTGTACACTTCAAAATGTATTTTTTAAGTTTGATCTCGGCTTTTGACTCCTTTGAGGTATGTAGACGTCACCTGAACTTTTTGGGTGCTTTGTTAACATATCGTAAAACTTAAATTAAGAAATTTAGGCGTTTAAATAACCCTGACTATTGAATTTAAATTTTATTATTTTTGCTACCAAACTTGGTGATAACTTTTCAAGAAAATTTAATAGTAAACGCTTGAAAAAGACACCGTATGGAATTTTTATAGATTTTCAATATCCAATAAAAGTCGTCTCAGATCAACAAGATTCTTAAAATTTTATTAGTTCCCAATAAATCTCTGCAGATTTTCTGTAACTTTATTGCGCAACAAATTTTCTAAGCAACTAAATATTCAATACTTCCGGACTAGTTTATCGTTTCAACAAGAAATTTTTCAATTTCAAGTACAACTATTGAACTTACGAAAGTGTTTGCTAAACTTTACAGTGTTGAATTTAGTGATGGTTTTAACAAAATGGTTTAGAAAGGAATTGAATATATATTGAAAATCATTATTATATCACTTGATTTAAATAAAAATCATCTCATGCATGACTGTTTAATACACAGTAAAAATAGATTGAAGATGCGTACAAATTTTACATTATTTAATTACCAACATAAAAGAGCTGTCGGGCAACCGCCACGGGACCTTCCTCGCATTTATGCAATTTCTTTTTTTTTTAATTTTTAATGTATTTCAAAAACTTTGACAGTTTTATAGAAATATAGAATATTATTAAAAATCTAGAAAAAATTTCGAGTGTATTTTATACCGGATGTTTGTTAAAAATTTAAAAATATTGTTTTTTTTTATTTTTTTAAAACTTTGATTACTATGAATTTTTTTTAAATTATAAAATTTAAACTAATAAAAATTTTTTTAAATCTCCAAAATTTTGTAATTTTGTAGATATTCGGAAATTATGGAATTTTTTGTAAATGTAAGATTATTTTAAGTTTCGAAAATTTTTGAATATGAAAAATTTGATAATATTTGGAAAATTTAATAACTTTGAAAGTTTTTGAATAACGTTTGAAACTTTTGAAGTTTAGAAAATTTTGATGAATTTTGAAATTTTGGAAACCAGAATCTTTTGAAAATATTTGAAATTTTTAAAATTTTTGAAAATTTTGGCTGATTTTAAAGACTTTCTAACTTTCTAAAATTTAAAACATTTTTGAGTTGAATTTATTTTTTTAAATTGAAAGTATTTGAAATTTTAAAACTTACTTTAACAATATCTTTTGCAAATTTTTTTGTTTTTTAGTATTTTTTCATTGTAAACAATATTTATTCGTTGAAATCTAAAATCGATTTTATTATTTGGTTATACTCTTTATTTTGGCGATTATCCCAGGTAAACGACTAAACGGAAACCTCCTAGATATGCTTTCTCAATGGAAGATTGTTTCTATTGTCATTTAACATGTTCATAGCGATTTTGAAGCCGAAATTTGTACATATTTTTAATAACAAAAATTCGTTGAGGGGGGGTATAAAGATCGGGCTTGCGCAGATCGGCAATTAGACATGTGTAGAATACAAATCTAAGGTTCTTTTCCCAGCGCATTTCTTTTAAAGTAAGCACCTCCCCCCCCCCCCCATTTTTTAAAGCAGTCGAGTGGTTTACGATATTTTGTGTTTTCTAGTTGGTTTTCTAGTTGCTAACTAATGTTTATCCCTTGAAATCCCAAAATCGATTTCATAATTTGGTGAAACCAGTTTGTTGTCGATTGCTTAATTAATCTATTCGGGTAAACGACCAAAAGGAAACCTCCCAGTGGCGTTTTTTCAATGGAAAGTTTTCTATTGTCATGTAACAAGCTCATACCGACTTTGAAGCCAAAATGTCTCAATTTTTTAAGAAAGCGCGTCTGTATTGAAATGTAGTACCCCTTTCCCTCCTCCATTGTTTAATGCAATCGCCCGTTTCTATGATATTTTGTATTTTCTAGTTGCAATCAATGTTAATCCAGTAAAATCTCAAAATCGGCCTAAAGGATAACTCTCAGTGATTGTTTCTATTGTCATACTCACACCGAGTTTAAGGCCAAAATTCGTGAGTTTTTGTAAAAACAAATAATCGAAGGTAGAGGGCAATGATGATCGCGATTGCGGAGTTTGGCTATTTGACATCCTAGAACACGAATTTAAGGTTCTTTTCGAGCACGTCTATTTTGAAATACAGCCCCCTTTTGTATATTAATATTCGCAGATTTAAATTAATTTTTACCGATATAAATAAATCCGCACAGATTTAAATAAATGTTTCAACATTTAATTCTAAGCTGTCACATTTAATGTTAACCTGTCATATTTATTTGACCTTGGTGAGCTAAGACGACTTAGGACACCAAGACCGTTTATACCGGTAGTAAGGCGCAAGGGAGGGCCATGATGGGAGCGTTCGACGCTTAAACAAAACAGACTGAAAATTACATTCTCAAGGGAATGTTGAGGAAACTTTCATTGTATGAATAATAAATTATGCAATGTTTATGTTGTTAAATATGTTGTTATTGATGATTGAACTAACATTAATTGTACAAATTTTTTAAATACTGAAAACGTGTTCATAATTGTTGAACGTTACCACCAGTGTAAACGGTCTTGGTCTTCTATGTAGGCTGGGTCTACCAAGGTCAAATAAATATGACAAGTTAACATTAAATATGACAGCTTAAAATTAAATGTTGAAATATGTATTTAAATGTGTAAGGATTTATTTATATCGGTAAAGATTTATTTAAATCTGCAAATATTTATTAAATATTAAAAGATTTAAACAAAGATGTGCAGATTTGGCTAAATATATAAAGATTTACTAAATATTTGAAAATTTAAAATAAATGTTTTAGGATTTATTTAAATCTCTAATGCTTTATTAAATGTTGGAATATTTAAACCAAATGTTTAAGGATTTATTTAAATCTACAACGATTTATTAAAATAAAAAGCATTTAGCTATATGTGTGTATATATAATAAATATTGGGACAAATTGCCTTAAATGCCGTGAATGCACAGCAAATTTTCACTTTACATTTGGCGCCTCATACACCTGCAAGGCCCCGAAACCCGCTTATTAGTCAAAATGTTAACGTTTTAGGCTCGTATATCGACCAGTAAGCTTAAAGCGCGAAAAACTTCGGCGAATGAACGCATTTGCTCCAAATCCAACCTCACGATCACAATACCTTCCTTTATAGCTATACTTCGTATGGCAAGGAAGGTAAAAAGCATTTACTCAGTTATAATGATAGTTATGAATGGAAGAGGTTAAAAGGATGAAGCCTACGAATAAAGGATGCAGCAAATAAACCTAAACATCCAACATATACTTATACATATGTTCATAAAAGCACATTATGTAACATCAAGAAAAATGTATCGTTAACATTGTTAAAAACTGCTTATAAATCCTAGGAGCATTTTTAAATCCATCAGTTATGTATGCTTTTCTCGTTAAAAAGGAGCTTATAGAAATTATGAAAAATTGTCGTTCTCAGTTACGTTCTCAGGTGTTCTGTCGTCCCAGTCGCCCTCATTTAATCATCTTTCCCCTTTGTATTATTTATGTATGTCTTCCATTTGACGCCTAGTTCTTCGTTTTTCATTTTTCTTTTTGGCAGTCAATTTATGATGTTTTAAGGCCACATTTTTTCTTGCATTCGTTAGACGTGTCCATACCATTATCATGCTGCGTTTTAACATTTTTTAATAATCGATTTATAACTCCCGCTTCTTTCTATAATATGACTTTCGGCCTTATTTCGTCCTTACGCATTTTAGACATCTGTTTAAGAAATACAACTGTTTTTATTTGCTTATTTTCTAGTATACATTCGTATAGTATAACCTTATTAAAATTTATATTTACACTTTTAAAATTCCACGTTGAATTTATTAAGCACGAGTAACAAAAAACATTGTTAAAAATGCCTTAATAATTCAAATGTTTTAATACGTATAGACTCGAAAGTCAAAAACGTAAAAGGTAAAATCGCAGTTGCTTTCTTAGAATTAATTGAACATTTTCGAAAAACTTAAAACTGATACAAAAATGTCTATCTTACTTGTTAAAAATCAGAAAACCACATTTGATTTTAATAACAGAAATAATAAATAAATGTGCAATTATGAGAAAAGATTACTAAAGCAAAAATAAAACCCTTTAATTCTCCTAAGAATTTTTTGTACTCTCAGATACGCATTTCAACTGCTAAGCAGTCATCATCAGTA
This sequence comes from Ctenicera cuprea, assembly GCA_958336395.1. Classification (NCBI taxonomy): domain Eukaryota; kingdom Metazoa; phylum Arthropoda; class Insecta; order Coleoptera; family Elateridae; genus Ctenicera; species Ctenicera cuprea. The sequence goes on from OY284494.1 coordinate 19,206,359, forward strand.
GAAAAAGAGAAAAACCACAACGAAACTGAAAATAACAGCAACGAAGTAGAAACGTCTCTTAAGCATGGTGCATAAACAATCACGAATTGCCGATGGGTTGTTTGTACATAAATCTACTTTCTAATGCGTCAAGCTCTCTGCTGTTTTATAAAAAGATTTTAGGAGATTAAAATCAGAAAATAGAATCGGATGTTCTAAATCTAAAACATGTTTTCCTACACGTGATTTTTCTGGTCTGTTTTCAAATGAAAATGAGATAAGTGTTCATTAAACTTGTGCCTAGTTTCCTCTTAGTTTGGCCTGTATAATGTTTAGAGCATGTGGAACAGTTTATTTGGTAAATCCTTGATTGATTTTCAATTGGTTTGGAGTTTTTATTGTTACCTGGTAAATTTTTAAGATTATGTTTTTTTAAAACTATGGTCCGAAATACACGTGTAGTTTTATTATGAACTAGTGTTACCCCAGCGCACATTGCACTGACAGACTGATCGTTGACAGAACCGGCTAAATGATGTCACGTGACGCATTAGTTCCATAACGGAGACGCGACGTTAGTGTAGATGTCGCCTCAAGTGAAGGGCGTCTAGCAGACTCATACATATTATAAGTTAAAATAATTATTATTGAAAAATCGACGTAGAATAAAAATATAAAAATGTTTCGTGTTCCATATGAGGATAGAGAGCTTTCATTGAAAAAAAAATGGTCCAAATTGGTGAAGCGGTAGCCGCTGGAAGAACCTGAGAAAAAAAACTTTGAGCTTTTATATATGTATGGATAGGTAGATAGTATGTCAAAAGCGGCCCAGTATTTTTGCGAATCTGATCTGTCTTTTTTGTGAGTAGTTTTAAGAGAAACCTGTTTTTTGGAGATTGCTTTTTGTAGGATGTGGTTAGCTAATGAGGGGGAGTAGCCATTAAATCTTGTTATTTCCTGGATATAATTTTAATTTTCTTTGTATCGCATTACGGTCAGAGGTATGTTAAGTAATCTATGAATTAGAGAGTTAAATGCGACACGCTTATGAGCAGGTATGTGATGGGTCTTAAGTAATGTATCTGTCGATGTTTGTGCTTTTTCTGTGAATATCAATTTTAATAGTTCTATCGGCGGTTCTAATAAATTTTAAGTCCAAGAACGGAAATCCTCGATTTTTCAGTTTAATTATGAATTTTATGTGAGGATACATATTATTTAGCTGTGTCAAGAAATTTTATAACTTAACAGATTTATTAAAAAATAATGTAACACAAATGCTCAAATCTGGGCGGTGCTACTGTATCATTCGTTCCTGTTCGGTTTGTAGCGCGCTCGATCGACACTTGTCACTTTCACAAAAAAATTTAAAAAACGTTAGATTGCACACTTAACTTACCTTAAGATTACACTATTTGCGATAGTATAGACGATTTTCTAGGACGTTAATTAAACTTGCAATCATTTTAAATTAACAACATATTAAAAGTAACGTTAGTATTCACATCTTAATAATAATCTACGTATATTATGTACTACTGCAGAAATTTACCATAGGGCATCTAAAGGTGTCTAGCCCATGGCCATACATGCCCCAGCTTATAACCTTACAACCTAGAAGCAGAAGCTTTTAAAGTTACTCAGTTTAATTTAATTAGATTATGTTAACCCCGCAGGTTCATTTCCATGAATATTATCGTAAGAGCCTGAAACGCAACTCTAGCCGCTTCAGGTGGTCAACAGTCTTGCTGTCACTATAGTGCTGAACTAAAAATAAATATCAATTCAATCGTTGAAAAAGTCAGAAGTAGGAAAAATCTCGTATCGCGTAAATTGTAAAAGTACTCTTGAAAATGCTTTTTTATTTTGAAGTAGATTGCTTCCGCACACTTGATTTTTTCTGTGATAATGGTAGAATTTTCCTTTAAGTTACTGTCTCTTTTTCAGAGCTGGAGAAGAGGATTCCTCTTGCAGCGCAGACGACTCACTGCGCAGAGCTGGAGGAGTTGCAGGAGCTGCTCCACTTCCCTGAAGAGGTTGCATTGCGCCTGGCCGACACTGAATATCAACTTTTCTACCAGGTACTTTTTAATTTAATTATTGTACTCTTTCAAGCTAATGTACCGTATAAACCCCACCATTAGTCAATACCGGGAGGCGGCAAAACAACCCTTCGGCCTTTTTGTTTCACGTGCTGAAGCAGGAAAGCTGTACATTTCAGTTGAAATCTGAGTAAAATTTTATATCAAAAGGATTTCTTTCTGGCCGAGTCCGATCATTCCATTTTACTTCCCTGTATTAACCTGAATCCACTGTGTATTGACGGGGTAAATGTTTTGAAATTGAATTGAATTTCAAAGGTTACGCTCTGTAAAACACGCGAGGCTTGCGTCGTCCCTTGCTTATTCGCTTAGTCGTTTGAATTCCGGACTATGATACTGCTTCTAAATACAAAATGCACATAATACTAATTTAACTTTACTTGTACAATTTAATTATGAACATTTAGCATTTTTAAGAGTTTTATTAAAATTTGTTCACCCTGTTTGTTTGTTTAACAACACAACTTTATCTTGATTTATTTAATAAATCGCCCTAATAGAAGCTATACGGATTTAATTAAAATTGCTGTAACAAAATATTGCTATGATATTCGGAGTTGTATGATTTGACTGGAGTATTGTAATTCCTGGAAGGCAGTTTTTGAGATGCTTGTTACAATATAATTTACGATTGGAGGTTTGTGAAGACTATAAGGTTTTGGTATTCAAAGTTATAAACTCAGGGTTGCGTATTACTGCAGTAATTTCTTGTTTTTAAAATTCAAATAATGTGGTTACCATGATATCGTTTATAATTTCATATTTGTGAAGTTTTGTTTACTTTGAAAGAAAGAAGAACACAATCAAATTGATACGATTATTGTTTATGTTAATTTTAATTATAAATTAGTTTAGAATTGTTTAAAAGGTTTAATATATAAGAAGTTTTAGACTTACTTGTTTGTGCATCGTTAAATGTCATTTGTGGGGGTTATGGATGTGAATGTCAATTTGACAAATGTATAAAAAGAATACTCATTGTTTCATGAGATTTATTTGTTTTTAAACAAATGGGAGATCAAGAGAGAAGACAAAAGCAAGTGAAAACTTATTGGTTAGTACGGCTCGTCCTGAAAACAAAGACACAGGATTTTTCATTCTCTGAAAAAAAACAGAAAAAGAAAACGAGTTATATGAAATAAATAGTGGCATTGAATCGAATAGAAGCTATAACAAAACGGATACAAGTGTTTCTCAACTAATTTTGGAAATATCCTAAAGAATAATAATATAAAAGCGGTCCAGAACGAGTTTACAGATATCATGGTAGAAAAAGCCAAGTATTAATAAGCATAAAAGCAGTCCAGTACATATTGGTACAACAGCGGAGGAAGATTCTTACTAAAGGAGAGTGCTGTGGTTTTTGTGGAAACCGCAAACCAGAGAAGAGGGAGTTTATCATTCAACGATTGTCGAGTTAAAGATATCTTGATAAAGAAGAAACAAAGATAAGTGTTCAGTTTTAAGAACAGTAGAATAAAAAGAAATTTCTTGATTTTTCAAAAATTTTATCTCAAATTGACTTTTAAATAAAAAGCTGTTGTAACGTTGATATTGGTTTGTGTATTTTTTTTGAATCTTATTTATTAAAAACATTTCTTCCCAAGCTTAATAACGACCCTGAAAAACTTTATAAAAGAGTGTCATATAAAATATAATTAGTTATTGCGTAAATTGCAGGCATTTAAAGAATTGTTTTTCTGGTAAGTTCATAGCCTCATATCATAGCAATATATTACCAAATTTTTGAAAATAACAACTTTGATGTTACATCCTTTGAATATGCAAGGTCCTGCATAAGTATTCGCTAGAAGGGTAGAGTTAAAATTAGTGGTATTTAGGACTCTGGGGATCTATAATTTAATTTAAAAATATAAATGCTGCTGGATTAAATTAGAGTCGACTTTGCTACTTTATGAGAACAATCACGCTAAACAGAATTAAATTTACAAAAGCTCACGACATAATTTTATATAGCGAATGTCGGAAAATTTAATTAAATATTCACAATAATGCATAAAATGCACTACAGAAGCTGACGTAACGTTTGCAAAATCGCTTTTTTTTGACAATACCTATAATTGTTGACGGGGTGAAACGAAGTCTTAGTCGGTCGCCACAACAAATTATTAGCCCGCATTTGATATAATTGCTAGCAGTGCCCTCTATGCTGTGATTATACAAAGGTAATACAATAGAATGTTTTACATCCCCATCCCAAAGATTATTTTATGGCGTGATTCTGCATAACTCATTCGCCTTAATTCACGTGGCACTTCAATCTATATATTAAATCCGGATCCTTTCCAGATGTCTCAACTTTTAGAGGCCCCTTATACTATAACCCACATATTCACCCATCCATTATATAAAGCGCTGATTCTTTTGTACAGTACCCCGCTACAGTTTTTGATGCAGATAAGCAAATATGGGTTTATACTATTTGTTTCTATTATTGAAACATAATCTGCTGATAGCTGTCCCTGTCATTGCGAAAACAAACTCAAATGAGGAAGCACAAAACAAGAGACGCCGCGGCGATGTTTATTTAAAACTCTCGTTGGCTGATTTCTTGGCGCCGCGCCGCCGCAAAGCGGAAAACAGCTTGGATGGGATAATTCTTCAAGATTACATTCTAATATTCATTTTTATGGATCATACACCTTCACGCAACAATTACAACTATTTATTATAAAGCGCATCAGCACGCATCGACTAATTTGCGGCTCTTAAACGCGACTCTCAACAGACAGATGCAATACAGACCACTGCAACGGAGAAATTCGTGACTGCAACTGCTAATGTATCCTACAAGTGCATATGCCTAAAAACTGAAGTCGAATACCAATCTTCTATGTACTATATCCCTAACTGTCTCACCATAACACGACGGCGAACTCTTACATGTCCAGACAGCGTATTTTTTATTTTGGCCGCATGTTTATGTAGCAGTCGCGTAACACCAGGCGTGTTTTGCATCTCGACGGTATCTAAACAGCGCGAGGCAAAGGTCCCGGGTTTTGCAAGTAATAATTTTTATCCGGTGCGCTTTGACAAGCCGACGCGGATGTACGTGCGCCCTCTTTCGGCGTGATAGCTCCCCTATTAGTCAATGTTGCAGTATGGTTCTAATCCACAATACTACTGTAAGTATCTCGTAGCAGAATTTTCTGAAGTCAAAAATTCGTTTATTGGTGTCAATAAATGAATTTCTAGCGTCAAAAATTCGATTAGAGGGTTTAATACATTTTTTTTTCATCTAAAATTTAGTGATTTTTAGATGTCCAGAAATTATTGTTTGGCGTCAAAAAATCGCGACGCGACCGGTCGAGGGCGTGGTCCATGGGTTGTGCTAGTACAGCATTAGTTTGCGCTCACCAAATTAATGTCAAACTGAAACTATTTAAACCAATGCTTTCTAGAAGGTTACGAACTTTTCACTGAGAAATAGTTAGGAATACTTGCATATTACATTCGGGTTTGACGCAATACACACTTTTTGGGAAATTCGCATGCGGCGCATGAAACAATTTTTCGGTATCTACATTTTCTGTATTACCAATTTACAATGTATTTAATATTTTAGTGGTCAATTGCAACGTTTAACGTTAAACATAATATTGCCAGACCAGTAAAGCATTATTATTTCCCATTTATTTTTCACCGATTTCTACCTTGCATATGATGTATGTATTTTATATTTTTTCTTGTTTTTCAGCTATTTGTGTATTCACTTCATGTCCTCTTTTTTGTTTAAGACAAACTACCTTCATATGTTTTTCACGCCGTTTGACTTCTTATAAGCTTGTTGAAGCATGTAACGGCCTTCGTTCTACTTTTCCCTTTTTCTCTATTTGCTACCTACCATTATTTTAAACATTTCAGTCGAATCGATACTCGGTTGATGTCACTCAAAATAACATATTTTTCAAGTCTTTAGCAACGTAATACTTTTATATAAAATCATCACTGCTCGTTTTAGTTAATTTACTTTAATACATTTTTATTTCTAATTTGTGCTAATTAAAATATCATGTTTAATGAAATATAATCGATTTTGTTTCAATATCAATATTCTAAAACCAACAACTTAGGCAGTGCTGTACTTTACAATCTACATTACTTCAAAGATGTCATTAAAATTCCATCGCAAACGGAAAAACTTGTTGAAAATCCGCGCCGCCTGTGAATGTAAAATTAAAATAAAAACATGAAGTAACAGTAAGAGGAAACGGCAACATCTGTTGAAAACGCTGGGTAATACCGAAGCAGATCAGAATTTTAACAACACATGAGCCAACTTGACACCAGTGAACTTTCTATTCCTAAAACGAAAATTTCAGTCAAGCTCAGAAAAACATGGCGTTCTTTCCTCTATAGAATAATAATAATCAACGTTCGATGTATCTTTTACATTATTTGTTATTTAATTGTTTTTTACTAAATAAATTCTCCTACTATTAAAAGTTGTACGAATAGTGATCAAGTTACCACATAATTCAGAAATTTTAACAATGCTACACAATGCAACAAACATGAATAAGAGGAGAGTTTAATAATAACATTTGACATATACAGGATGATACAAATTTGAATATCACTTGTGGGATGTCGTTTATTGTAAATATTAAAAAGTGGGCCTAAATTTAAAATACGTGAGAAGTTTGGTAAAATTTCAACAGAGGGCGTCACGATTGCAAATTCCAGATGACATTTGTCAATACCATCTGTCACTAGGCCATATTAAAATTCTCAGACATATCTGTCATTTACTTCAGTTTTAACAGTCATTGAAAGCAAGCAACCTCTCGTATTTTTGCAAATATGGAAAAAAGTGAATTTCGTGTGTTAATTAAACATTATTTTTTGCGTGTAAAAACCATTATGCAAACCAAAACACAGCTTGATAAATATTACGAGGGCTCTTCACCATCGATTAAAATGATTCACAAGTGGTTTACTCATTTTCGTTGTGGTCGTACAAGCACAACTGATGCCGAACCTTCAGGACGCTCAAATGAAGTCACCACACCAGAAATGATTGACAAAATCCATGATATTGAATTGCAACACCGCAGAGTCAGTGCGGCAGATAGTTGAGATAGTACGCATCTCAGATGAACGTGTGTGCAATATATCACACAAACATTTGGATATGAAGCTATCTGCACTATGGGTGCCGCGTTTACTCACAATAGACCAAAAACGCACACGTGTGACAACTCCAGAAGCAGGTTTGGCATCGTTCAAGCGCAATAAAAAGGAGTTTTTGTGTTGTTTCATAACTGTGGACAAAACATGGATCCATCACTATAAACCGGAGACCAAAGAACAGTCTAAACAGTGAATTTCTACTGGCGAACCTGCGCCGAAGAAGGCTAAGGCATTTACGACGTTTTGAAAAAAGACGACCGCATTTGGCGAAGAAGAAAATTCTCTTCCATCAATACAGTGCACGGGTGCACACGTGTGTAGTTGCCATGGCCAAAATCCATGAATAACGCGTCGAATTGCTTCCACATCCACCATATTTTCCAGGCTTAGCCCCCTTCGACTATTTCCTGTTTCCGAACTTGAAGAAAATGGCTCGGCGTAAAGAGACTCGGCTCTAATGAGAAGATCATCGATGAAACGAACGCCTATTTGGAAGGGTTGGAGAAATCGTATTATTCGGAAGGGATAGAAAAATTTGAAAAACGTTGCACTATGTATATCGACCTAAAAGGCGACTACGTTGAAAAATAAATTGATTTTTGGCCGAAAAAATTACTCCTTGTTTCATTTTTACCAGACTTCTCACTCCGCTTTCGTAGTTGTATTCTATTCAATAATTTAGTACAAATTTTTGGAATTGGGTACAAACGAAACAAAAAGAACTTTTATTTTTTAATAATAATGTCAAATAATAATAAAGCGGTTAGAGACCACGAGCGACGGACAGGAGAAATGTAATTTTTAATCGAATTGCACGCAAAACATTAAAGGTCAAATATTTGATTCATCTTGTATGCTTAATCAAACCATATTGCATTGCTAATAAACCTTTGTCATTCGCCCAAGCGTACCAGAACATACATCGGCAAACGTGTAAACCTAATTCGTGTTGCTGTACATGACGAGCTCTCAGCATCAAAGGCCCATTCTACAACCCTATCAAACAATAAACTAAGACCAGCTCGTCCAATTGTTATTAAACCTGACCACGCAGTAAATAGGTCACTGTGTAAAGCTACATCCATTGATGATGCACTGTCATGTGTAATTCTTAGTGCTGGCAGACCCGTTCCTGGCGACCATGCAGTGAATGTCCCGCACGCAGGCGGCAACAGTTAAGGGCGCCAATTTGGAAGAAAGGCAAAATTATTTTTATAAATTACAATTTATCGATATTTTTAAAACTTGACTTCAGCTATTTCCAAGGTCTTCCAGGTTGAACACTATGTCGGTAACCAGTGGCGTTCCGTGGGTTCAAAATTTGGGGAGGCAATGGCAAAAATTATTTAACATTAAGATTAAAAAATAAAAATCTTTATTCTAAAAATTAAGCTATTTATCTTTATCAAATATTAAAAACAAAACATGTATAAATAAATACTTCAAACATAATATAATGTTCAGCGAATTGACCTTGTTTACAGGAAAAAAAATATTTTCTGTAAACAAGACCCCAACGCAAACCTTCGTCCAAACCCAAATTTTTGCGTGATTTGCCAAATAATTTTAATTTGGCAGTTGCAGATAAATATTCTTTGGTCGACGCATGTTTTTTAATTGCAGCTAAAAGATTTTTTAAATCAGAGTATCCTGTTTTAGACCATACTTTTGAGAGGTTAGATGTAAATGAAAATAGTAAACAATTCCAGCAAATTAGTTTACTTTTAATAGCGCTACCAGTTAGCCAGTCCATTCTTTGATACCATTCAGTATTAAACGATCTAGTCAGCCCTAGTAACTTTGAAGTACATCGTGCATGATTTTCTATTTCTATGTGTTTTTCGTAAGAGTATCCATTAAATTTTTCTTCTGCAAAATTTGCAAACTACGTATAAAATAAATAATCACATAATCGCCACACGCTACTCCTTATCGCCGCTAACCGACGCAACTAAAGTGAAAACCACAGACGCTTCGGTGCTTAGTGCGTTTTGAAATCCCTACTATTTCTTTGCATCTGATCAATGCATTATTTTATTGAGGTGCATGCAAACGTATTAAGAATAATAGATTGGTTGATTGTGTCGTAGCTGGAATTATTCTGCCCGATAATCTCAGCTTAGCGTATGCAAAACGGTGTTTAAAGGCAACGCTTATTTGTTTATTTACGGTTGCTTCATTTCAGAATTATTTTGCTACTGTTGCTTTAACTGTAAGTGGTTAATACATATACTCCCACTTTTTGTTTGGCAAATCTTTAATGCTACGCGATGGTGTTAAAATGTAAAACTAAAAACTGTATGTAAAAGTGGCTTTTTTTATTGAAATTTAGAATCTCTTATTAGTTGTATGCTAGGAATGTGTAAATATTTTGATTTGTGTTCAGTACGAAGCTGTAAATATTTTTCCTTCTATTAGATAATCGGCAAATACGACAAATGTTCTTTTTGATAACTGGGTCAGTGTATTTGTATTTTTTATAATACCTTGCAAAGCAGCAAATTATTTCGTATAATAAATATTATTTTTAAGTTTATTATTATTTCGTCTTAATTTAACTAACTACGCCTCCGTCTTTTTGGTTATTTTGTTGGTAGCATAGAGGGCTGCAGGTCGCAGTCCTAGTCTATATTTTGTTATATTGAAACCGGATTCCACCCCCTCTGTCTCAACTTTTAGTGACCGCGCATTCAGTAACATGTCTCACATCTCGACATAGATTATATAATTATATCTCTTTCAATAAGTTTGGTATCATCGTTTGTAATAGACAAGCGTGGGGCGTAGTCCGCGGGTTTAGCTCGTTTATTTCTTGTAATCGTAAATTTTACCGATTGTTATTTTAACTAGAGCTCCCAATATTTAGGTCAACAAATTGTGGAATTTTTAAACATGATCGTTCACTATTGCAACAGGCAGACATCCTTACAGCGTTCTTAGCAAAATATGTTGAAGTTGTTATACTGTAAGCACACGATTAGTTTTGGTATTGGAAACAAACAGACAGGCATTATTTTATAGGAAAAATTAATATTTTGTTACCGTTAAAAATGTTAATTTAATTGTTATTTTGTTGCTTATTTGTTGACCTATTTATTAGTCCGCATGCGTAATTGTTTGTCCAATTATTGTTTTTACTTGCCATATTCCTTAAATCTTACTCATATTTGTATTTACACAACTCGCGATAAACAAATGCCGTTTCTAATACAATTGTCATAATGTTCTGTGTACAATGCTTTTATTATATTTATTTTCCGTTATTGAAAGAACTTCTATAAAATGTGCTGTACAAAATTCTCGACTCGCCAGAATGAGGGTACGCTATAAGTAACGAAAATATAGCAACAGTAGTGACTCCAACATACGCATTCGCTGAAAGCAATCAATAAACTAAGCGGACATGTAAGAACCAGGCGACATGTTATAGTTATAAACTTTGTCGAAATGTAAGACCCCCTGTCGTTGTGTTATAATGAGACAGTTAGGGATTTAATATGTTGATTCTGCTTTTTCAGTTTCACAGACAATAAAGAAATTAAAAAATCACTGTTAGGGTTTCAACCGACAGGTAAATTCTTTGCAATTTAAAAACGCCAGAAATCATAAAACCAAATGAGTGTTTTAAAAATACAATTGCAAAAATGTAAAGATGATTAGGTGGAGCATTGTTGCCAAATCTTATTTCGTTTCTTGTATTTTTGCAAAGACTCGATTTTTGAGTAAAATGGGATCGTTTTAACAGAGTTTTGGGACACCTTGTATAGGCGCACTAGAAAAACAAATTGAAATATGTACCATCTGCGTAAACGCGATGTCCCCCCCCCCCCCCCCCCATCACATCCACCTTTAATCTTATAAATGGACTTACTTACCTCAATGATATATTATACAATGCCATTGTACATGTTTTCGCAATCATAAAGCATAAAACCATAACTGTAGATTTTTCCGCACTCTAACGATCAAATGCGTTTTGCCGATCCTACTATTACATATGCGCCGCGTATGCTATACCGAGTAGGATCGGCAAAACAATGGCATCCAAAGCTCAACGTCGCCTTTTTTTTAACGTATGTTATCTACTATATTATTTAATTTTTTTTTTTTAAAGAATTATAAACCGTGCGTGAGCACGACTCCATGATTCTCATCCCACCCCCTTACCCTGGCTCAGCATACTAAGTGCTATTCACCGGTCTAACATGCCCCACCCCTGAAAGACATGCAACCCAACATACACACCACATACTCCATCCATGGACCCGCCGGATTTAACTTATTCAGAAAAATTTCCGACGGGCATTGGACTCGAACCTACTGCCATTGGGAGTCTAGTTTCAAAGCCTGGGACTTTAACCACTAGACCACCCGCTGGCCCATATTATTTCATCAAATCAATCAATCAACTAAATTTATCTCGCAATATTAACATACAAGAATTAGACAATAATCCAACTTCGATGTTATTTTCCAAGAATTTTTTGTTGAATAAATGTCAAAGGTTGTATTTGTAAATTATTAATGACAAATCCCTTTTAACCTTCATTGTAGCTCACTATTAACGTCAATAAAAGCTTTATCAAAAATTCAAACAACAAAGAAAGTATTGTTTGTTAGCTTCAATTCTCCAGTCACGCGCCTGCGAAACTGGGCCGCCCCTGAAACTTTTAATGGAAACTCGAGATTTAATATGTTCATCATTTCCAAAACAGTTGCTTAATCTTTAACGTCAATTAGTAAGGTTTCGATTGTTCTAAATTTAATCGCAAAAAAATTATATCGAACCATATTACGATTTCTGGAATTTTCGTTGAGAATTTGTTATAAATAACCCAAATCGAATAGCATAGAAACACACGCATACAAACACTTCATTTTCAATAGGAAAACGATTTTAAGTACAAAAGAAGAAAAGTTAAATATTTAATAAATTGACGAAGTTGTTATTATGTGGGCTATTGGGCGAACTTTCCTTATCACATTGGTCGTTAATATTTGATTCGACAACAATCAATAGCTTTTGTAAACGTAGATTTGATGACTTGACATTGTTATTCCATCATACGGCAGAGTTGGGGGAGCATGAAATTAAATTATTAAATTATGAGCTTATTTACTTCGTTCATTGCACTGTGTAGTGTGTAATGGAAACTTATAATTCAGTCCAACTACTTAAAGAAATTGTATTTCAATTCGGCATATTAGAAAAACATAAGGAACCTGAAAATTATTTCTTTTTTTTTTAAAGAATCATGAAGCCGTGCGTGAGCACGACCCCATGATTCCCATCCCACCCCCTTACCCGGGCTCAGCACACTAAGTGCTCTTCACCGGTCTAACATGCCCCACCCCTGAAAGACATGCAACCCAACATACACACCTACATACACCATCCATGGACCTGTCGGATTTAACTTATTCAGTGGACTCGAACCTACTGCCACTGGGAGTCTAGTTTCAAAGCCTGGGACTTTAACCACTAGACCACCCACCGGCCCGAAAATTATTTCATAATACAAGTAAACAAATTATCTTATTTAACTACTGTGTACCCAGAATAGTTTAGCGTGTTTGTGTATACTTTTGGGAAAACAGATACAAAATCAACTTTACAAGATAATGAAGTACTTAACCTATTTTTCTTGCAGTTAATTTGTACAATTAAATCTTATCTATTGCTGTTATTTCTTGTTTTCGTTGAATAAGAGTGCATCTCGTCAATTTTTATAGCTTTCATACTGTTACAGTTCTGTGTATGTAATTTTTCTATGTTGTGTTGTTGCAATTAATTTGAAGAGCTAGGTAAAGTGCTACACAAGCGAAAAAAAATATTTTTAAATTTTGTTAACTAACCTTTTGTTTAAACCCGTCTAAAACATAAAATAATTATTGTTACACCCATAACACGCACCTCATACAATAATACTACTACGTTTGCAGCTTATTTTTATTGTGCTTAGCTGTTTATACATATATTTTCTGTGTTTTTGTGAGTTCGTTGAACTCTAATAAACGTTTAATTCATTTTATCCGTTTAAAATTGTTACTTGGGAGTTTGTTAGTAACTACGTTACTTTCACTTTCTAAAATATTATTATTTATTACAAATAGGTAACGTAATTTGTAATTAAAACATAAAAGAAAACCAAGCAGAATAAATGGACATTTTAACCAGCACCGATTCTTAACATGTAATTAATCTGTTCTCTTCTTTCTCTAATACCCAGTTATGCCTCACGGCCTTGGGTTTCTGCTCCGTCTCTTATAATACCAGTATCCTTACTTCTGTGATGGTTTTTTCTCTTTTCCTTGTCATTTCTTTGATGTTTTTGTCCCACTCGGCCCTCGGTCTGCCTCATGCTCTTTTCTCTTCGGGTCGTGTGTATATTGGGTTTAGGTTGTAGCAGTACCCTAATCTTGTCGCTCTCGTTTACTCTTAGCCATCTTTATTATTTGATCCATACAAGTGACGAACAGTAGTGGGCTAAGGCCGTCACCTTGTTTTACGCCCTTCTTTATGATAATTTCGTAAAACTATGTTCTAATCATCGCATCGTTTGAAATATATGGGAATAAATTAATTCACAATAAATACACTTGCCGCGCTAAGCATCGATAAGCAGAACTAAGGCACGTCGTGGAAATTTATTAAGATAGGTAAAACCGATTTACTTAAACAAACCGGTGAAATACATTAATTAAAATTTACCCACCGAGCTCTTTAATAGATCAGCCGATGCAGCCAGGTCGCGTTCTTGAAAACCACCGTTTAGGTCTAGTCTAACTACTTACTTTTCGTAATTATAGTGCTCTTGGACCACAAACCTTAAAAACAGTAGACTAAGTATGCTTACTTAAATTTATGTACCCGAGTCGGCCTTCTTACAAGTCTCGTACTCTTCTCGCAGAACATTGTTTTCCTTTAAAATAAACAAAATGATTTGTATATCAAGTTCTAATTACTTAACTTAACTTTTGGCGCGCGCATATACGAAGTGTAAGAAAAACATTGGATAGTAATAGTTAACTGGGCAATATGTGGCTGCAAAATGGGCATTATATAAGAGTGTTTGGCAATTTGATATATCGACTATGGTTTGTGTCTCCGCAAATCGTTAGAAACGTATTGCACCAAAAACATACTAAGCGAGACTCGCTGGGAGTCGTAAGATGGCTGCTTTCTAGGTACACTTTTTGAGAGTGGGGTCTGGATGCATACTCAGTCTATTGGTTTTCTATGTTTGTGTCTTAAACGCACCAAACTTTCATCATTCAGAATATCAGCAGTAATACCATGAACAGCAAAAGCACATATGCATTATTACATTAGAAAAGCATGATTAAAATTGCGGGGGCGGTATTTCCTCCCGTTGAAATTTTGCACAGGCTCTAGTAGTTACCCGTTTGGATATAATAAAGCTTTATCTTCAGTGCACCAACTCAGTATACCTAAAAACCGTCAAGAGAGGGATAGGATGATCATACCGGTTAGCCGGTTCTTAAACCGATCAATAGAAAACTTTAGATTTTGAGCTTAATACGGTTTAACACAATGCAATCAATAAAGTGCTTAACTTATTACTCATTACGCACTTCTCGTAATTATAGTCCTCTCAGACGCATCAAACATTCGTCATTCAGAATATCACCAGTGTGAACTTGAAAAGCAAAGCAAATATACATTACTACATCACCAAATCATTTTTTTTTATTTACTCCAATGTTCGTACAATCTACCCAGTTTCGGTGGGTATTAAATACATGGTGTGTTTAAGTATTACAGTGGCTATGTCTATGTACAATGTTATGAAGAGAGATATTCCATTGAATACTCTCCATAAACATTAAACTACCTCAATGATAGTTACTTAATGTGAGCAAAATTTTAATTACTTATGCAAACCTAGTTGATAAGTCTGATGTTTTAAATCTTTTCAATCTTCTGTTTCCTTCTTCAAATAAATTGGTCGTCAGTTCATTGGGATGAACTTGTATTATATGACTATATTTTATGCTTAGTTTAGTGATCACTTCGCGCACTGGTTGAATATTTAAATCTTTGTGGATCACTACATTTGGCACGTACCACGGCGCATTCACTATAGTTCGTAGCACTTTGCTCTGGAAACGTTGCAGAATTTCTATATTAGAGCTGCTAGCTGCACCCCACAGCGGGATTCCGTAAGTCCAAATTGGTTTAAGTATCGTCTTATAGAGTAGGAGTTTACTTTTCAGTTCTAGTCGTGAGTGTCTACCGAGTAACCAATACAGCTGCCGGAACTTTAGTCCTAATTGTTTGCGCTTGGTAAATATATGCTTGCGCCAAGTCAGTCTCCTGTCTAGATGTATTCCTAAGTATTTAGTGTCATTCTCTTCTGGTATCGGTATATCATTCATCGTTACTGGTGGACAACCAAATCATGATCAAAATATATTGCTTATGGAAGAGGTATTTTTTTTTATTGTGAAAATTTAACGTAGCTTTTAGTAGTTTAACCTTTGAGTATACTACAGCTTTATCTTCAGTGCACAAACTCAACATACCTAAAAACTGTAAGAGAAGGATAAAACGCTTATCACGCCGGATACCGGTTAACCGATTATTAAACCGATCAAAGGAAATCACATCCAGGTTAGTGTGCTAACTAGTCGGGTGGCCGCCAGCTCCGAAAGTACGTAAGCCACGCTACAAGGAATCTATGCGCACTACTGACCATCTCCCCCCCCCCCCCCCCCCCAAATATACGTTTTGAGGTCACCGGTTAATACTCTTTCAGTTAACTAGGTCAAGGCAATACTGGCAATACATTTTAACTTCACACAAAGAACCCGTAATCTTACCATGCTGACTTAAGACTGACCTGCATCTCTCATACTTTGTCAAACGTTCCTATTTACCCGTAAGGAGGTTTTTTCTACATACATTCCAACGCCTGTGCGACCCTAACGGCTTAGCGCAACCTGATAATTCAAGCGTAGCACTTAAACATTTACAGTCTTCACATATTCTTACGTATATGCAACGTTTATTCCAAAGTAGTACAAAATTTAATACAACGTGGTGTAAATAGTACAATTTAATAAAATCATTCGCCTTTTCAATAAAACGTATTTCTACATGCTAAGTTAGTGTTTAGGTCGGTCTGAATTTAGGTCAGGTACAATCACAATATTCGTATCCTGGAACAATGGGAAAGTAAATATTTTTTGGTGGGTTTTGGAAGGAGGAGCCGCAAACTTTTACGATTATCCATATTTCTCACCGAAATCATTTTACATGTTACAGTACTGGAATTAATTTTTTTTATCACATGGACGCTTAATGTACATAAATCAAAAGATGGCACTAAAGATTGCGTGACGACGAATATTTATTTTTATTTCGGAATTTTTGCCCTCTCAGTCAACAAATCTGACATGATATGAATAACGATCGACCCTTCATCTAATCCATCATATTCCTAAAGTTTATGGAATACACAAATGAGTCACCCTAAAACGGAAGCTCAGATTATAATATGACATAGTATGCAGGTGGGGCAAATTAGAATAATAATGAGCAGCGGGTTACAATTACAGCTACACAAAGCCACGGGTTTATATCTATTTATACAGATGCAAGAATTTTAGTTTCATTACATATTTATCATCGTTAGAACTTAATAAGACGAAATTAACTTACATTGTAACGCTTTAACAATAATTACAATTAGAAATACTAAAGTCTCATTGTACTCATAGCTATAGCTACCTGTTTCTATCTATCTATACAATATATCCCTAACTGTCTCACCATAAGACAACGCCGAGCTTTTTTTAACTCGACACAATTTATCACCATAACACTACAACGGGCCCTTACATCTATACTCAGTTAATTGATTGTTTTCGAGCAATGTTTATGTTGCAGTCACTACTGTTGGTATAATGTGGCTTCAATCTCTCTAAATATTGTTCCACCTAAACACTAAGTTGGGAATCTTATTCTACTATCACTCATAAGCAATTAAGCTTAAACAAATATGTTTAGTCGTTCCTTGTTTATTAAATAAAGGGGTATGAATTTTCGTTTTTCAAAAAAAAATTTTATCCTCACAGGGAAATTAGCGGACTAAGACACGTACCACATTGTAGGTCACTCCTCTATGAGCTTACTAAATTAAAAATAAATCACGTTACCAGCTTGTAAGCAATCTTTTTGTGAAAATATCACAAATTTTTGAAAATATTTTTCACTTCACAGTTTTAATTTATACAAAAATTCTCTCCTACATGGTATTAAATCAATCATTCCGAAGTCTACAAGGTATGAAAAGGGTTAAATTTTGAAAGAATTTTGAGTAGCTCATTGCAAGTAAACCTTCTTATTATTGGTTGTAGTTTGTATTCATAAAATCTTTTTGTCCAATACCCTTCGACCGGATATATTTAGTTAAAGGTATGTTACTATGCAACAAGTTATTGTTATTTACCGATAAATCCAAAGCTCTTACACAAAATTTTTCCGAAAATTTCGTTATGTGAGGTTATACGTACAAGTTTTACACCATTGAAATCGAATAAGCTCAAAAAATTGCTAGGTTGCCATTTAAAAATAACTATGACCGTGTCACAGCTCTTACGGCATTGCTTGCATTTTACACCATTGAAATTGAATAAGCTCAAAAAAGTGCTAGGTTGCTATTTAAAAATAACTATGACCGCGTCACAGCTCTAACAGCATTGCTTAAATTTTTTTTCACGTATGCAGAAAGATAGGCCAAACGTTGCCAAAAACACTTTTATTTACATTCCTTTTCTCTATTTTGATCCGTTTGAGACTTAAATAGGGGTGTAATAAGTGTTGGACCATCCTGTATAAGGCGCATATTCGTTTGTACTGCGGTGCAGCTAACCACAACACTTTTTGTGGCAAAATAAGAAAATTGGATTTATACTGAATGATTGGATGAATGGAGCGCTATCCGATGCTATGTTTCGTTGCCAACCCAGAATTCGCGGAGTAGACACGGAGGCAGAGCAAACAGCTTGGCGCGGGGCCGGTTTATAATTATACAATCTTAGCGAAGAAAACAGTTGGGGACGCAGACAAATGCGCGCCGGATTAATACTATTTCACTAATATCAAGTTCACACATTTCATTGAAGCTGAGATTTTAACAGGGCAGACAACTGGAAATGTTGTTTTCTCATAACTTTCGGGTACTCGATTACCATTACGGATCACCATTTGCCTACAGTCAAATTTGAAAATTAATATTAAATACACTAATGAACGGGGCTCATTTAAAGGAAAAGAAGGTACATTTACTAGCACCAAAAACCTAAAAATTAACGTGATTAGTTTGTTATAGCAGAATCGCTGATTTATTGCATATTTGAGAATATACAATATTGCTGGATGCACATTTCTTGCATCTCGACTAAGCTTATTTTTTTTTTCGTAACAAATAAGAAAATTGGATTTATACTGAATGGAGAATAGATGAATGGAGCGCTATCCGATGCTGTCTTTCGTTGCCAACCTAGAATTCGCGGAGTAGACACGAAGGAAGAGCAAACAGCTTGGCGCGGGGCCGGTTTATAATTATACAATCTTAGCGAAGAAAACAGTTGGGGACGCAGACAAATGCGCGATGGATTAATACTATTTCACTAATATCAGATTCACACATTTCATTGAAGCTGAGATTTTAACAGGGCAGACATCTGGAAATGTTGTTTCTCATAACTTTCGGGTACTCGATTACCATTACGAATCACCATTTGCCTACAGTCAAATTTAAACATTACAATTAAAAACAGTTAAATACGAGACCCATTTATAAGTAAAGGGGGTACATTTACTAGCACCAAAAACCTAAAAATTAACGTGATTAGTTTGTTATAGCAGAATCGCTGATTTATTGCATATTTGAGAATATACAATATTGCTGGATGCACATTTCTTGCATCTCGACTAAGCTTATTTTTTTTTTTTCGTAACAAATAAGAAAATTGGATTTATACTGAATGGAGAATAGATGAATGGAGCGCTATCCGATGCTGTCTTTCGTTGCCAACCTAGAATTCGCGGAGTAGACACGAAGGAAGAGCAAACAGCTTGGCGCGGGGCCGGTTTATAATTATACAATCTTAGCGAAGAAAACAGTTGGGGACGCAGACAAATGCGCGATGGATTAATACTATTTCACTAATATCAGATTCACACATTTCATTGAAGCTGAGATTTTAACAGGGCAGACATCTGGAAATGTTGTTTCTCATAACTTTCGGGTACTCGATTACCATTACGAATCACCATTTGCCTACAGTCAAATTTAAACATTACAATTAAAAACAGTTAAATACGAGACCCATTTATAAGAAAAGGGGGTACAATTACTAGCTCCAAAAACATAAAAATTAACATGATTAGTTTGTTATGTCAGAATCGCGTATTTGAAAATATACAATATTGCTGGATACACATTTCTTACATCTCGACTAAGCTTATTTATTATTTTTTTCACAAAAGTTATTAAAATGCGTGGGACGTGGCCCACGGGTTTAACTAGCATGAATTAACACTATAGACTGATGACGATATTTTTACGACGTTCTGTGGCGTATTCTACTCGCCCACGAGATCCGGAATGATTTTTACATGAAGTCAACGGAAAACATACAATATACTGATGTACTTTTGCGTTGAGTATAAATAACACTTTTAAAATTTGTAGTACTTTTTATATATAAATTCTAATCTTATCTGTACTGCCATAGTTTTTGCTGGACCCTGCATAACAACAAACGGAATTTTTAAAAACTGCTTCTGTGGATTTTAACTCTTAAACACGCATTTGGAATTTTATGTGAAAGCTTCCACATGTATAGTATGCAAAATTATGATGATAAATTCTACAAACTTTCAGAGACATTCAGAAAAATGGTTTTTGTTTTCCAAGTTTAACAAAAAAAAAATCAGTTTCTTTTTCTATCGATCACATTTACTGGAAACGTCATCCCACGTTGGTCGTTTAGAGCTCATTTTGATCTCTTATACGGGCTGATTACTACTGTGTTAATTATTTCCACAAGCTTTCAGATTGAAAATATGAAACAAATAGATATAGTGAACAATGAACGTAAACAACAAACTGATTTTTCCGGGCGATTACACTTTTTTACTATTGTTTCTCATTGCCATAATTAGAGAGCGATTTGTGAAAATGTATTCCCAAAAGAAAATTTCAATGCAACTTCTGCTTTCTTCTCAACAGTATTAGACATAAAAGCTTTAATTGACACCAAGCAACAAACTCTAAAGTTTCGGCGAAAAGTGAACTTATCCAAAACTTTCCTAATTTGTCATTTAAAGATATTCCGTGAAGTTTTCTCTTTCAACATTCAAGTGGTGCTTTGTTGCAGGTTCCACCAATCGATTACCTACGCCAGGTGACCTTGGACTTGGGGGGAGCCACAGGAACCGCTGCCGAAAATTTACCCGGTAACTCCTCCACCAGATCGTCCGTAGCAACTTTGATTAAACGTTTCAACGAGGTAAATTTAAGTTTTTCCTTTATAAGTGCTGTAGGTTTTTGTTGTTTACCAAAGCTCACATAATCCGGGTATTTACCTGCCGGAAACAAGACAGTAGAGGTGAAGGATAGAGTAATCCTTGGAGACGTCTGGTTTATTTATGCCTTCTGTGACTACGTGTCAACGGTGGTTTCTGAGCTTATCTTGAAAAAAGACAGATGTAAGGAAAACGTTTATTAGATTCTTGAGATGGAGGGTACAATCTAAACAAAAAGCGGATGTTTTCAGATTGCTCTTAGATCTAATTTATTTTTTACAATCTGCTTTTGATAAATAACCACGACAAAAGCTATGCGTTATTAAACTTTTTACACCGAAAATAAAACTTTTTCTTGATCAGGCACAGAACCAACTTTATTATACGGATTAGTCTCGTGTTCTGCAGTGAAAACGTTCACATAAAATTTATAATTAATCTCGTGATCTACAGTGAAAAAGTTAATATAAAATTTAAATTCAGCGAAGGAACAATTAATACATATGACAGAATACAAGAGACAGATTAAAATCAAATTATTTAAATTTGAATTTTAACGAACTTATTTCCTGCAAACAAAATTCCGGAAATAAAAACTAATTATAACTGACGATCAAGGACCGCTTGAAAAGCAACCATGATTTATTCACGCATTGTGCAGTGCAATGGACTTTTAATTGCTTTTCAACTAACGAGGTCGATTTTGACAAAGCTATTGAACGCATAATCAAAGCGTTTGATCCTCTCAGCAGATTTCAATTAAGCCGCGAATTTTCTAAACCGATACGCAGGATCAGGGAAAATTATCGAATCCCCTGGACAATAAGATATTTCTTGTGTAGGTCAGCAGTCGCATTCGTACAAATTCCAGGCAATTTCACTTTATTTTGTTCATTTTGCTGGTATGAAAGCCATATTATGACAGAAGCTAATAAATTAACCTGACATCCCGAGCTGGAAGATCTTTTGCTTTCATTTTTTGAAGCAAAAAAGAATCGTAATATATATCAATCCCATTTCTGACGTAGGTTATTTGATACTAATATAAGAATAGTATTTTCCTCAAAATGAAAGTAAGATATTGCATTGTTGGGACATTCTAGATTTTTCCTGAACACTATTTTTTACTTTCGAATACTTCTAGTAGGTATGTGATCGTGAAAAATGTAATACTCCTTCTATCCACATTTTGACTGATGTATTTTATTCTCCGATCTACGATGTTCCTTAAACAATATTTTTCGAAAGAATTAAGAAACCGAGTTTTCGTATTTATTAACGTGAAACACTTGCATTCTTATAACTCCACCGAGCTTACACGAGTGCTGTAGCGGGACAACACCTAAAGCATGTCAGATTTATTCAAAATAAAATGCTAACATTTGTAATTTACACTAGCAAAAAATCGTGGTTTGCTTCCCCCACTTTTTTTGTGACTTCCTTTAAAACGACAATAAACAAGATAGTTAGAGCTGTAAAACATGTACAAGTACTTACTGCTCGCACAGTGGCGTAACTTCGCCTATGCCACCAATGCAGTTGCATTGAAGCCGTGATTTAGAGGAGTCCAAGTATTTTTGTAATAATAAAAGAAAATGTAATGAAAATAAAGTATTCAATAGAAGAAAAATATATTTTTTAATTGAAGAAAGTTTACATTTAACAGTAGTGTTGTACTTATAATGTAAGGCGAATTATATTGCAATGATATGCGTGTGCATGTATGTACTTACTAGAAAACAATTCCCTAAATGCCTGCAATTCACGCAATTCTAAATCATATTTTCTATGAGACTCTTTATTAACTTTCTCAGGGTCGTTATTTAGCTTATAAGACAAGTTATTAATAAATAAATTTGAGATAGGATAAACACAAAACAATATCAACGTTACAAAAAAAAGGTTTTATTTAATAAATCAGTTTTCTAATAAAAATTGCGAAAAATCAAATAAATTTTACTAAATACTATCGTCCTTTACAAAGAGAACACTTATCTTAACGTCTCCTTATTGGGATATCCTTCAGTCGAGCAAACGATGAATGTCCAACTTCTACTTCACTAGTTTGCAGGTTCTTCAAGTAACCACAAACACTCGCCTTTAGTTTGAATCTTCCTCTGGTCTGTTTTATATTATTTTAAACTTGATTTTACCACCATCACAACTGGAAAAACTTTCTGGATCGCTTTATACTTGTTATTCTTCTGGACTTTTCACAATTCGTTGATAATTAGTTGTATTTTCTTCTTTTATATTCACAATCACTTTTACATTACTTTTTAATTCGTTTTTTTTTTCTTTATTCATCCAGAGGATATAAAATTCCCTGTCTTTGTTTACAAAGACGAGTCGTAACTATCTAAAACAAATATTCCATTCTTTTGTCTTCTTCTTGATTCCCATTTTTTGAACAAACAAATAAATCTGATGACAATGAGTATTCTTTTGTACGTTTGTGACATTGACACTGACATCCATAATGACATTAATCGATGCACAAAACTAGTAAGTCTAAAACTTCTTATAAATTAAACTTTTGAACAATTCTGAACTAAATTATAATTAAAACTAACATAAATAAAAATCGTGTCAATCTGATTGTGTTTTTCTTTTCTTTCAGTAAAAACAAACCTCACAAATATGAAAGAAAGAAATTATTAGAATTTATAACAAGAAATTACAGCAATAATACGCAACCCTGAGTTTAAAAGTTAGAATATCAAAACCTTACAGCCTTCACAAACCTCCAATCTCAAATTGAATTGTAGCAAGCATCCCAAAAATTGCCTTCCAGGAACTAAAATACCCCAGTAAAAACATACACCTCCAAATATCATAGCAATATATTTTGTAATAAATACGAAGTTATTTTAAACTTAAAGTAACAATAATCAAAATACCAACGTACTAAACTGCATGTAGACTCATTGTAAGTATGTAGTACGAATGTACACCAATAAATACGAAAGCGCGTGCGCACTTCAAACCAACAGCACACCAACATTAGTATGAACAGTAGAAATTGTTATCTGCTGGTTATTCATTTCGAAAGGCTTTAAGTGTAAGGATCTGTAATTTGTTTACCAAAAGCACACTTTGATCAATTCTTATTGGAATAATAAGCAGTTAATATTTTTCTTAGTACATTGCTTTTTTAGTATTATACGAATTCTTTGTTATTAAAAGAAATTATATTAAACTAATGGAACCCGTGAGCTATGCTCCTCGCTTTATTGTTTATTGTGGTTTGATAATGAATAATCGAATGAAGTAGGTAGCGTTGCATGCTGCTAATCGGAGTTCTAGTCTACATCTTCTATATCTACATATTAAATGCGGATCCCCTCTGTTGCTGCAACTTTTAGTGACCGTGCATTCAGTAATATGCCTTACATCTTTACACAAGTTATTTGTTATTCCATATATTAATTTCCGGATCACTTCTCTCCGTCACAACTTCTAATGACCGCGCATTCAGTAACATGCTTTAAGTCTTGGCACAGGTTATTTATTATGCTATATTCTATACATATTTATTAAATTACGGATCTTTTTCCTTTTTCTAAAGTGTTAGTGATCTCACATTTAGTAAAATGCCTTAGATCTTGACACAGGTTATTTACCTTACCCTTACTGAATTACTAATCGGTGGGTTACGTCCATACTCTGCGAACTTTTCGTCGAACACAGAAATTACAAAGTAACCGCGAGGCGGTTGTCCACGACGGCTCAACGAGGATAAGCTACCAGTTATGCCATCAGGCTGCGAGCCCTGAGTCTCCACTGGAGAGGAGAATTATCTAAATTTTCTTTACTGATTCTGCAGAAAAGTGCCCTAGCTGAAACGCAGCACACCCGTCGAGAAGCATTAAGACGCCCCCAGCCTGCACAGGCTTACTACTGCCACCACGCGTCCTACGCCGTGACCAAGACGCGGGTTGTTATTCTACCGCGGGCTCGGATTTGGTCCCCGTGGTACGAGTCAGTAAAGTCACTGTTTGGGCTTTTCGAAATTATCCAAAGTTTCTCCTACCAGTTGCACTACTCTCAGTATCCAATACTGGTCGACTTCGCACCTCCCAGATTGGTTGGTAGCCGGCATAATGTTTGTGGCCGGTACCTTAACAACGTCGGGTGTACGGATGCCTAAACTCCTTGGGTCAAACTTTGAGAGGAGGCGTGAGCAAACAAAGTGCACTTCATCCCTAGGTCCCAAGTCTCTAATGCCAGTAGCCACATTACTCCTTCCTGGAGCTCACCTTCACCTGCCTGTATCATCGGGTTCCAACGACGTGTTGTATCGCCTGAGCAAATATATAGCCCGTAGTAACCATGGCCAGGGAGCAGGGATCCCGTTACAGAGGAAGCGCTTGCTGCTAAGGTGTTAGAAAATGGGGGTTAATAACACTTCATCTCGTGAAATCATTAAGCAACGGCAGTTCTCCATGATCCCAATTAAGGTAAACCTTAAACCTCTCCGAGGAGAGGTAGACTTACCAAGTTAAAATCACCGGAGTGACAGTTACAACGCTCGACCATACAAAATGTGTCTTTGTTCACGCTTCTCACGTACGTAAGGGTCCTTGGTTGTGCCGCCCACATATTACAGATTTCTTTTCGGCCAACCGTAAAACATACGCTGCTTTTTTGTCGCACAGTTGCCATTGTTAACATATTCAACTGCAACAGCAAGGCCACCTATCTACAGAAATAGAAACTATTTAAGTAGCATTCACCTTTAAAATAAGCCGCGTTATTCAAGAGTGCTTGGATTGTCTGCGCTGCATATTTAAAATAACCGAAGGACTTTATAACCACGGGTATTTTATACTCGCTTCGTGAATCACTATAAAGAAACGAGTAAAACAAAATGGGTGGGGTAGGGCCTCTCAATAGGTGTCTATTTTCTGAAGTTACGTCACTATGCGTACTGTAATATTAACTTGATATATGTAACTAACAATTTATGTTAAAAATATTTATTATGTTAGAGTAACGTGCGACGCAGAGCTGCAACTCATTGGGCCTATTTTACGGCGACGTAAATGAATTCCTCGTTTTAATTGTTTATTAAAAATCCACTTTGACCATTCTCTTTCGGAATAACAAGAAGTTATGAATGCTGTTTTTATTAAAATTGTTTTTTAATGAATTTAATATATATGTAGATTCTTAGCCTATTTATTTTGTCCGCGTGAATAATCTTCTATTTGTCCAATTATTGCTTGTACTTTTCATATCTTAAGAAACAATTTCATTAATATTATAACATGTTGCAACACAATTTTGTGCAACTGAAGTGTTATGTAACCAAGGCCTGCACGCGTCTGTTCGCTGGAAATTCCGCATTGTAAGTGAATGTTCCCAGCGTTCGCAACCCAGTCATCCAAGCATACCCAGTAAATCCACTTGCTAATTCACATAGAAAAGTGTAGTGGTCTAGCAGACATTAGTACACACAAATATGCGTCTTATATAATAGACGCGTGCAGACCTGGCTTGTTGCAACAAGGGCCCGGAGGCAGTGAATAATGAAATAGGTGAAATGGATCTGGAATTACATATCCATAGATTTAGCAAATAATTGAACAAAACCACCACAAAGTAGAATGGTACTAATTAATTACGACTTTTTTACCTTCCCCACTATACGAAGTATAGGTAGAAGAAGAAAACGGTATTGTTATTTGACATTCTAATAATCTTCAATTTGTACTTTGCTTGAAAGCTACCCGGAATACTCTGGTAAAAGCTTTAAACTCGTCTATAAAATTTTAATAAATTAATATTCCACTTCTGAAACTAAAAATTATTTGTATTTTGTATAACTATTTTTCATTCTAAACCATTCTGTTCACTAAAACATTATTATTTCATGTAAATTCTAACTACTATAGGTAAACTCAAGTTAAGGGGATGTTTACATTGTGTACTGCATTATGTAGATATCGAATACAGTGAAACTACACAAACAATGTAATTTTCCAGCTACTAAACAAACATTCAACGGACTCTATCCCTCTATTAGTGACTTAATCAATACGGTCTTTTCGTAACAAGCACATGAAAATTAGTTATGCAGGTTGAGTCGTTCCCCTCTACTATTTCCTATACTATTCGTAATCAGCCTTTACGTCCCACTGCTGGGCTCTTCTCTGTCACATACTCTCCTCAGCGCTAAGGTGGAGTACGGGGGACCTACAGTTTAACGTCGAATCCGAACGACTCAATACCAGAGAAGGTTTCAGGCATTAAGACCCCACGGCTGCCTACACCGGATTGGGGAATGTGAGTGGCGGGTTGCGGCATAGATTTTTATTGCTGCATGGCTTCGGCGGGGAATCGAACCCTAGACCTTCAGCGTTAGAGACTGAGCGCCCAACCTCTGAGCTACCACCACTCCTATACTATTAGGAATATTTAATTTTTTTTTTCTTACCAAAAGTTGTTTGAGGCCAATTAACCTACTTTATGCTGCACTCAAAAAAAATCGGTTTAAGAAAGCAGGGCATGGATTTAAACAAAAACACTTAAATGCCCACTACATTAACTTTTATTAAAAATAAACCAAAAAAATAACGTAAATTAATTCACTAAATATGAAAATAAGATCTTGTTAAATGACGGTTACACATTTGTTGACCTAAACTAAACAATTGTTTACATTGAACGAACATTTTTAAGTGTTGTTGTTTAAATCCATGGTCTGCTTATTTGAACCTTTTGTTTTACGTAATTTTCAAAAAATTTGTAATGTAAGAGAACTATGAAATTTTTACATCATTGCAACTGATGTAAAGATTTCATTACGTAGGCTCAGCGCACTTAGCGCTATTCACCGGTCTAGCACGCCTTACCCCGAAAAGAGGTTTAACCCAACATACACACATACACTCCATACAACGTACATGGACACGCCGGGTTTAACTTATTCAGAAAAAATTGCGAAATGCAGAGAATTCGAACCTACTGCCGTAGGGAGTCTAGTTCTAGAGGTTGGGACTCTAACCACCAGTCCACCCGCTGGCTCCAAAACAATTTCTATTGCGATTTATAAGAATTGTAGCTCAGTCACGTGACAGTGCATAAAATTTTCTAGTGTGGTATAAAAGTAGCTATTAGGCACCAAAAAAATTGTTTTAAGAATAAAATTTTATTAGTTTGTATAATTTAGAAAATGGTAGAAGGGTGACATTTCAATGACTCGCCCTGTATGTTATTTGTTATATCAAAACCAAGATTTTCCTTATAAATATCACACAAAAAAAACCACAAGTCGTGCTGCATCTAAAACTAAAAGTTTTTACAGCTCGGGGGAAAACTGCGAATATGCTGTGGCTTTGCAAAGTATGAAATCACGGCTAGCTTTTCAACTGTTTTTTTGGTTTTATTTTTAATTACTATGTTGTTTCTTTTGCCAAAGCTTTTGTCGTTTCGCTATTCCTGCCACCTTATTATTTACGAATCGTTTTCTATATGCACTGCTCTGTGGGCTATCTTATTTGTTTCGCGAAAAAAGTGTTAAAAAATATCAAAATTGAGTAATCAAAAATGTTTTGTTCTTATATGTATAATATAAAAGCTCTTTTGAAAGACGTATTTGACTTTTATCCGTCGCCGCTTTGCTTTTCCGGCTACTTTCAAAGCGGATCTTGAGTAATAAAAAGATCTTTTGAAGTAATTTATAAAACATCATTAGTTTTAAAAAAAACTTAATACAAAGAATGTCGTTGAACTTCTGTTCGCTAATGCTTCTTACGATAAATTGATTTTGATTTCATCCCTTTGTATTACTTCAAAACAAAAACGCATTGAAGCGAAGATGAGAACAAAAGGGTGAAATTGGTCTGCAAGGAATTTATGAGGATACTGTACCGTTTTCTTAAAGGACTTTGTGATGAATGACATGGACATGGTTTTTAGTTGCAATAGCTGGATCACATTTAATTTTTTGAATAATTCTAAAAGGATTAAATTTTGTCGAAATTAATAGTAACTAGCAAAGCCCACGTGTTTATTGTATACTTATTTTAATAAAATAATAAATACGCTGCGTCGAAATGTTAGATATGTTCTTAAAGTGTTCAGCAGTATTTTATGTTCAAATAAACTCGATCGATTCACAATTATGAAATCTTAAATTTTATAACTATTATTAAATATTAGCGATCTACACAGCACAACATAATAAAATTCGACGTAAATTCTTAATGCGTTTGCATTGGGGCCTGAGATTAAAAAGAGCCCAAGTTCAAAGTATTTTTTTTTTAATAATGAAAACAAACGTAATGGAAATAAGACAAAGGATTCATTAGAAGGAAAATATGTGAAGCAGTTAAGACCTTCCCGCCGGTATTTGCCGCCTCACGGACCCGATGCGATGTCCCTTGCTCGGAGTTTGTTTTGTAATAAACAGCCATCAGCAGATTAAGTTACAATAATACAAAACAAACAGTGTAAACCCAATTTGCCTATCTGTATTGAAAACTGTAGCGGGTCGCTGTACATACGAATATGCGCCCTATATAATGCACGCGTAAAAATGTGTGCTTTAGTAGCGGACGCTCCTCGCTACTAAAAGTTGGGACGGCGGAAAAGATTCGGATTAAATATATAGATTGCCACTTTACACAAATATATTTTGTTTCCTGTTGCTTCCTTTTCCATTCCTAACATTTTTACTTTATTTTCAGAATATAATTTACTATTAACAAAAAATGCGTTTTGGGACTCAACAACCTAAATTTTTTAATGACAGTGGGCTGTTGGTAGATTGTTCGTTCGTTCTCTTATTTCTGGAAAGGTTGTTCCGATTTTGATTCAACTTTAAATGGGCCATATTGATAAATTACCGCAAAACCGAAAGTAGAAGTTAGACGTGTTGTAGGGCCGGCGGGTGGTCTAGTGGTTAAAGTCCCAGGCTTTGAAACTAGACTCCCAATGGCAGTTGGTTCGAGTCCACTGCTCGTCGGTAATTTTTCTGAACAAGATAAATCCTACGGGTCCATGGATGGTATGTAGGTGTGTATGTTGGGTTGCATGTCTTCAGGGGTGGGGTGCATGTTAGACCGGTGTATAGCACTGAGTGTGCTGAGCCCGGGTAAGGGGGTGGGATGGGAATCATGGGGTCGTGCTCAGGCACGGCTTCATGATTCTTAAAAAAAAAAAAAAGACGTGTTGTTTTTTGTTATTATTTGTTTTTGATAACGGAATTTTTCAAATATAAGTATATTACAGCATAGAATATCTTAAAAAAACGAGCTTAAAAATTGTGGCCGCTACATTTATCAAAAAATCTGAATATAATATCTATTCACTCATAAATGTGTTAACAGCATACAGTTAGATAGTAATAGCACAAGAAGAGCAAAGTGTTATGATATAAAATTAAATGCTTCAAAAACTGTCAAAAATTTTAAAAACTTACAGAAATATATTTCTTAAAAACTGGCCATACGATTTCTTTTAAATTGTGTAAAGGGATAAAGCTAAGGATGAGCTATAATTTAGCTTGTTTACTTTTCCCTCATTTATTTGTGACGCCTTCTATGAATTTTTGAAATATGAAAATGCAAGCTTTTGCTTTAATAAAGATGGGAAAATCCAGGTTTAAGTAATTTTTAAAAGCTACTGCCTCCTCTTCCTTTCTGTTTTGGCTGTCTAATTTTGTTTTCTGATCTTTGGCGGTCTTTAATTTTAAATTAACTTTTTCGAAACATAAAAATGATTTTCTGGTTTTATTGAAGTTTTCGCGAGATTTTAATTATGCTTCGGGTTTCTAACTTCTTATTAGGTGTTCCGAATCTAAACTAGTGCACTGAAATGTCACAATTTGCATTCTTAGTTATACATATTACGACTATTTAGATCTTAAAGTAACTTTGAAATTATAGCTTTAATATAAAATAGTTATTAACTTGAATGCGGGCTTCGAATTATTTCTGCCAATTTTATATCTCATTTTTTTCGTGTGGAATTTATTTATTTTAATTTTTACGTATTTTTTTCAAGCGTTATTATAAAAAAATAAAAAAGTTTCAATGTAATCTTAAAATAACTTTTTCTTCCCCGTTACAATCTACATATTAAATTTATCCCACTTATAATATTTATAAACCGCTCTAGAAGAAGGTAATTTATTCCTTGCATAAGGTAACCGCACAAAACTTTGTGAGTTAACGTCCATTTTGTTCGTAGAAGTTGTAAGGTAATACTTGACCTAAAACTTCATCGCAGTTGTAGTCGTTAAAACTTGGGCCTTATTAAAACCTTCTTGGTGGTAAAGTCAGATCTTAAACAACTTAATCTCTAGTTACACTTTAGCGTGTGGTTATTGCTTACCTGGAATACGGATCAAGATTAAAATTAACTAACCCTATGCCATAAACTACGTTAAGTTAATGTTCTCAATCGAAACTTCTTACATTATTAGAAGGGAATGTAGAGCTGTTTCTAGTTTTTTCTTCTTTCTTTTTTCTTTACTCCAGGAACAGGTCCGACCTAATTGAGCAATACTGAACTTAACACGATAATTGGAAATTGGTACGTTGGCTTCAGTCGAGTAGAATCATATAATCGAAACTTATAGCAACTCAATCATCCGAATAGCCGAAATATCCATAGCACGCCATTAGTGGTTGTTGGACGGTTGTTCGATCGAATAATTGGGATTCAGTAAAGTCGTGTTCTCTGTCTTACTGAACATTTGTTAAAGATGTTAGCTTTAGGTGGTATCCCACGTTTAGCCCGGAAGAAACAACCCGTGTTCTCGATGTCTAAGATTGATCGCCGCCAAATCAGTTTATATCAGGTTACCCACTACGCCAATTTATTTCCAATAGATATCTACTTCACTTTCTGTATGCTCTTTTAGGTCCGCGAATGGAGATTAATTGTAGCCAGCTAAAATTTAGAGGGTGAGAATTCTGAAGGCTTTGTGTTTTATTAGAAATCTGTGAAGGTTGTTAACCTTTATTGCGAATAAAACGAAGGGAACATATAAAATAAATTATTTTGGGTAAAACAAATGTAAAAAATAAAAGAACTTTATAAAACGTTTCTTTAAAAGTATCCTAAGGCTAAAGCAAATTGAAAATGTTTTGTCAACATAGTTAAAATTGTAATTATTTATTTATAATTGTGTAAACAAAACAAAACAACTTATCTTTGGTATGTTATTGAGAGAAATTAAATTAGCAAAAAACAATGAAACAATAAAAAAATGAATTTTTATTAACAGCTTGCACGCAAGAATAACATTTGCACTAGAAAATAAACAAAATAGGTCGATTAACTTTTTAGATTTAAACATAAAAATTAATTCAAATAATAAACTTAAATATTCTGTTAATAGAAAATCTACACAAACAAACATTACAATGTCAACATAAAACGCATAAATTGACAGCATACAGGTCCATAATACATAGGGCTTTAACGGTTCCTTTAGGTGAAATTAGTTATAATAGAGAAATTTCGATTATTAAACAAATTGCATACAATAATGGTTATAATACTCAACTTATTGATACACTAATTAAAGAGAAAAATTATAAATTAGCTATTCAGTAAATTTATCCAACTTCTTCATCAGATAAAATGAAATACGCCTCAATTCCATATTTTGGCAATAAATCAGACGAAATTGCCAAAATTATAAACAAAACAAATAAATGTAAAATATTTTTTAAAACAACAAAAAACATTTTAAACACTTTGTTTAATGCTAAATAAAAAGCAAACAATTTACTAAAATCAGGCATCTACAAATTAAATTGCTCGCACTGTAATTCGGTTTATATAGGACAAACAATTAGAAATTTTGATATTAGGTACAAGGAACACGTACGTTGTTGCAAATATAAACACCCCCATAAATCCAATCACGCTAAACACTTATTAGAACACAATCATTCAATGACATCTAATAATACTATAAAATGTTTACACTTTTGTGATGACAAACGTAAGTTGGATATACTAGAAGCATTTGAAATTCATAAACATTTAAAATCTGTACCTTTAATGAATGAACAAATTGATCTCTTAAATTCACCGTTATGAGACGTTTTGTAATGAGAAATCAAGTCACCTGGACGCAGATATAGAAAACCAAGATCAAGTTATGAAGATTTATATTTCCTATAGCAACACCAACTGTTTACTTTTGATCTTGCTTTTGATAATGACGTATAAACACGTTGAAATACGTATAAAGCTAAAATACAAAACCTGTTGAAGTTAAGAATTGTTATATTTACAATAAAATAAAAAAAGGTTTTCTCTTTAGATGAATGATTTCAATTAATTACCATTTTCAGAAAATATCACAAAACTTCTTGAACGAAAGTAGTTTTCTGAAATGTATCTTATTAATACAGCAATAAATTAGATATGGTAATGAATAAATTACTTACAGCAGCAAAGTGGAAAACGCAAAATTAATTACAAGCTCAGCATTTACAAACTAATTGGATTTTATTAAGAAAAGCGCATCGCTTGTGTAATAATTTAGCTAAGTCGAAAAACTTACATCTTCAAAGCTAATTATTTATTGTTGAAACACTTAAATGCATTAATATTGAAAATTTGCTCTTTGTTTTGTGTTTTAATAACCCTAAACACCTTCGACAATGTTTACTGAAGGCATTCTTGACAATTCTCGTTAAGACAGTTTTAGAAAATTAAACTTTAGTTATTTTCGCACTTCCTTATAACTTACAATGTGTTTCAATAAATCAAAATTACTAAAACACTAGAATAACGATTAATTTTGCAATATTATAACAGATGAAGCATAAAACATATACAAATTTGTTAATATTGTGTGCACAGCAGTTTACAAGTTAATCAACGTTAAAGCTCTTGTCTACAAAACAGCAAAATGAGGATAGATTAGGTAATCAAATATTTTAATGAACTTCCTAAAGGAACGGATAAACCTTATTTGTGTAAAAGCTCCTAAAATGTACAAATCTATACCTTAATAACTCCCGTAACGAAAATTTCTACAGTCGGCTATAATTCGCAATCCTCTTTGAAGGCTGAAGTTGTTAGATTTTTTTGTAATTTTTTAGAAACGTTTTCCAATTTCTTCTTCTTATTAATTTTCCAGATATTTTAATCTTTAACAAAAATCTCAAAATAGCAATCGTGTCAGCGGTGGTTTTTTGATGATAAACAACCTTTTGTTGTATTTATTTTCTATTATTATAGGTACTAAATACTGTGAGTAGATTTAATTTAATATCAATGTGATTTCTTACAGCATTGTGTTTTTTTCCATATTTTAATGAAAACGTTTATTGATCAGCGGCGATGTTTGTTTTAAATACTTCAGTGATATTCTAACAGCTGCTGGTAAACCATACTTTGTGTTTGTAATCAAATCCAAATATTGGTTGTTCGAATGTGGCAAAATGAATTGAAGATTATCCTTGCCCTTTCCTCCCATTTTCTTACTGACGCAGTATATTTTTAAATTAAATAGAGTCTTCCATAATTTATAGGAAATTAAATTGGTACAACGAAAACTCATCGGGCCAAAACCGAACTGAAACTAGAAGTTAAATTTCTTTGGTTTCATTGAAAATATGATAAAAAAGGTTAGAGTAAATTGCGGTTGTTCGACGGTGAAAGCAACGTAGTTACTAACAAACTTTCAAGGAAAAATTTTAAACAAATTAAATGTTTATTATAGTTCGACGAACACACAAAAATACAGAAAATATATGTTTAAACAACAAAGCACAGTAAAACAATAATCTGCAAGCGTGGTAGTCCAGCGTGGTCAGATAAGAGAAGATATCCTAATACAAGACGGTCTGTTTTGGCTTGCCGTTGACAGTTACTTCTTGGTCTATATCAGGGGACTCGACATTAACTTCGTTAGCGATAAACGCCGATGCTGCCTGTTGCGGTGGTCTGGTCGGACTGCGCGACTTGTTTCGCTCGTGATATACTGCGTATACACTCAAGAGAAGCAACGTTGGGCTTAATAAAAATTTATTTTGACAACTTGTTGTGCGTTAGAGACTCTGAAACGACTTTTGCGTTTCGTTTCGGAGATCCGGTCGAAGTTCCGTTGCGTCGCTTCTTAAGACCGTTACTCGTCGGACGGTAAGGTCAGGTTAAATGGTCAGGACTGGCTTAGGTTAAATTACATCGTCTAGGGTTAGGTTAGATTTTTGGCGTTAGATTACGTAAGTGCTCAAACAATTGGAGAGATGGCGATCGTGGAGATTATGCACCTTTGCCTTTAATAAAAACCAATTTTAATTATTTGTTGCGCGTTGCAAACCACACGCATGTTCACGAGCGTCTTTTGCTCGAGACCTTTCGCCGTTTCGGAAATACGGCCAATGTTCCATCGCGTCGTTCCGCTAAACCATTACGCGACGGACGGTTAGGTTAGATTCAATCTTTAGGACTTGGTTACATTAGGTTAGATTGTCTTGGTTTAGGTTAAATAGTCGGCGTTAGATAAGGTAAGGGCGAGGTTTGTTTACCGGTAATTGTATTTTTGCAACCAAAAAGGTAATTATTTTGTAGTATGGGACATTCCAAGCGAAATACTTCCCAATTTCGTTAAACACATGTGTTATAACATTCTCTTTTTCGGCAGCTTAAGAAATATAAGATCAATACGATCAATATTTTCCAAATTTACTTTATTAGGAACTTGAGAATATTTACGAAATCAATATTAATAATTTAAAAATATGTTTGTTGTAGTATTTTATTTTAAGCTTGAGTGATCTAAGAACGCATTTACAAAACAAAAATTTAAATTGATAAAATATTGCATTAATGGTATAAATCTTAAATTTTCTATAAAATAGAAGTTTTATAATCCAATGTCGAATCTTAATTGTAAAGTACTTGCCAAACCATAATTAACTTTGTCTTCAAACATTAAAAACAAAACGAAAAATTTAAACTAAAACCCAAAACCGCTATCTGAGTGGGTTTCACTTTGAATTGAATCAGAGATTAAGGATTAAGGGTGAACACGTAATCACGCAATTTACATATTCTCCCAGATTTGGTTTTAGTGCCCAGAACTGTCTCTTTTCAACCGTTAAATGTTAAGCTTTCAGAATAGTAAATCTCTCTTTTCATTCCAGGTTAGCGCGTGGATAACCCAACTGATAATCTCCCAGCCTACACATGACGCCCGAAGAGCTGTCCTCTCGTGTGTTCTGCGAGTTGCCCTTTCCAGCTGGAATATCGGGAACTTCAATGGAGCTATGGAGATTATTGCCGGCCTTAAGTAAGTGACATTAGTTAACGTTATTAACATGATCATTACTTATAACTATGAATCTTTATATATATGAAGGATTGCCATCAAAAATCAAGTTCTAAAATAAAAGATTTCAGAAAGTACTCACATCAAAAATTTAATTTCCACGTATAGTTTATGCAGTGAGGTCTTAGAATGTCCTCCTCTCCTGCTAACTTTTGAATGGCTTGATGTGGAGCTACAAAATTTGGATTATTATTATTAGAGAACTAATACCATTTTTGACATGGCGGCAGGGTGCCATTTTTGAAAAAAAAATAAATGGCACGGGGGTCGAGTGACCCCTCATTTGAAAGGTCTTTTTGAGTAGATTATAACCTTAGATTTTGGGAAAATGTCGATTCAAAAACAAATGACAAGCTTTCAAATTATCTGTTTTTAATATTAGACAAAAAAAAAAGAACGGGGGCTTGTGCGCATATCGGAATTGAAACTTTCCACAAAGTACGGAAAAAGACATTAAATGGGTTTTTCTACTGCCAAGAAGTTCAAGGAGCACATTTTGAATATTTAGTAAAAGAATATTATTCAGTTTTTGCTGTACGTGAATTCGTAAAACTTAACCCCTCCTCCCCATTAACTTTTAAATGTGTGTTTGCACTTTATTCAATTGTTATCATCCCCAAACTTTGACAATCTCAGGGCACCTTGTAAATTTTATCAACAGATGGCTCTACTGTAAAAATCAATTTTATTTTAAAATAATTTTGACAGGTATGAAGTTTTTCTATTTATTTATTACCACGGTAATATTCTTGACTAAAAATTCCAAAAAAAATGTTGTTTATCCAAGATGAATGTAGCTATTTAGTTTAGCTACAATTGCTAACTTTGATGGAATTACAGACTAATAAAACAGAGCGCGAGAGTTAGAGTAGAAATTTTGAAAGGAAAATCCCCGGAAATGGTTTTTTATTTGTAGTAAGCATTTTAATGACACCATTCAAATTAAACATAAAAGGCGGGTACTTATTAAAAGAAATTTGTAAAAGTTTCATCAACATTCTTACATGATAAAACTAATTTACAAATAAATTTCAAAATGTAGCAGTAAATAAATGGTTTGTATTAAAATTATGCTTTGTACCAAATTAAGTTTAAGCAGTTATCGGAAGTAACGCGTTACATTTTTAAGTAACGAGGCCAGTAACGCGTTACTTTGGAAGACTTACTGTAAACTAACGGTAACTAATTACAAATTTCGTGTAATGGCAACGCAAACTTTCGTTTTTTTTAGTTACAGTAGTCTGTAAATTAGATTACCAGTTTATTGTGGCGACTTGTTTGTCCAACATTGTTGGTTGTGGTATTTTCTAGTTTTTAGTCTCATTATACCCCTTTTCCAACTAAAAACCACCACAAAAATAACTACAATAATCGATAAACATTACGTAGAAATGCGGTATAAATGTTTCACTTACGTATTTCATTAATAAAAGTAAAAACGAAATTAACTAATTAACCTAACCTTAGTAAATAAGTGTTGTACACAGAATTGGGTTTAAAAGTTGTTAATTAGTGACCAAAGACTTATGAAACGGCGCCAAATTTGAAATACTGCTTAAAATTGAAGTTTCAAGAGCGCCATCTATGCGCAAATCTTACAAATAGTTCCGAGATTGTCAAACTCTTAGGATGAATTTTTTATATAGACAAATGGTGCGAGTTGCAACACCATACTCTTCCTTACATCACTATGAGAAGCTACAAAATTTCGGTAATAAATTTATAATTATTGAAGAACAAATACTACTTTTTGAAAAACAAATGCCGACTTAAATTTACGAAACAGCATCATTTTGAAAAAAATTATTAAATGGCACGGAAGTCGAGTGACCCCTCACTTGAAACCTCTTTGAGTAGAGTATAATCCTAGGTTTTGAGAGAATTCTATCAATTCAAAAACAAATGACAACATTCGAGCATTCGCCATAATTGTTAGTCGCCAGTTTTAACACTCCAAATTTAAACGTGAGCAAAACTCAAAGAGATCTTTCAAATGAGGGGTCACTTGACTTCCCATGCCATTTAATATTTTTTTCTGTAAATGATGCTTTCTCGCCATTTTCTAAATTTAAATTAGCATTAGTTTTTCAAAAAATAGTGTTTGTTTACCAATAATAATAACGTCAATTTTGTATCCTCACATCAAGTCATACAAAAGTTAGGGGGGGGGGGGCATTTTGCCACCTCACTTAGAGACCAAAAATTGGAATTTTTATTCGGAATTCAAAACCAATTTGAATGTTTCTGTTTTCTATAACATTTAAGAAGCTTTAACTCAGGCTAGTAAATATATCCTTACAATAATAGGAAAACTAGGAAATTAAAAAAATAAAACTGGAACTAAAATCTGTGGACTTTAACCCGAGCTAGAGAAATATTGAGAAACTGAAATTAATAATCGCAACCAGAATTATTAATTAATTGAAATGTTAACACTGAAAATTTAGAGACATTTAAAAGAAACGTGGAAATCTCCATTTTAGGAAATTGGAACACAAATGATTGATTTATATTGTAAAGCGGTGAAAAGGAAAGTCTGGCAAGTTATCTGAAAAACGTACACAGTTTTATGTACCTCTCTTTGCTATTTTCTTATTTTCGTAAAGAGATTCATTTCAATCTCCAAAATTTTTTATCGTAATTCGTATTTAACTAAAATTATAACCTGCTGACCTAGTTCTGACTTATAAAGCAAAAAGCATATAAAACAATTTAAAACTGTAATAAAAATACTGCTACCATTATTGAGATATAGGTCAGGAATATTACATTTTGTATGTTCAATTTAATGACGATAATAATTTATGCTTTATGGGCAACAATGTATCTAACTTACAACTGTCAACCCTTTTGTAACGTTTATAAAATGAGTTTCCTTCCACCATGAAAAGGCTTTGGTTCGTTTCAAGCTGCTCCATTCTTACTGTATTTACCATCACTGCATCTTTCTAAGCACATCGTTTCATTTTCTGTTCTGTCCTATCTTCTTCGCGATATTATTCATATTAACAGTTTCTTTTCGTGACGTTCGGGTTCGCAATACGACCCGAAAAACGTTCCCTCGCTTGAGGTAGTCCGCCCTATTTCGAGCGAAAGCTTTACAAGCCAACAGCCTAAACAATTTCTGAACTGCGTAGGCCTAGCGTGTGCAACTTTTGAAACAAACGTGGAATTTATTGCCAGTATTCAGAACTTTCAGAGAGGAAGTCTAGCGTTAATACGTTTTCAATGGGTATCCAGCTAAACCTAATAAGGCATTCACTTATGTTAGTAAACAGCGGTTAGTTAAGATGGCTAAAATTTTAATCAGAACGCATTTTTAAAATCTTATTTAAAATTGTACGTAAAGTTGGGTTATTCACAGATGATTATAGATTTTAAATTACTATACTTTTGCTAATACGAATAGAGAGACGCGTAAGGTAAACGTAAACACGCAAATTAATATTCACTTACTGAAAGTCTTCAATAGTTCGGCTGATGCAACGAGGTCGCATTCTCGAAAAATTCCGTGCAAGCCTACTCAAGTTACACATTTTTCGTATATATTTTTGTCTTTGACACATCACAATGAAACACAGACAGATATTACGTTAACGTTGTGGGCAAAGTATGTCAAAATATATTGCTGACAAGGGAGGTATTTCCCTTCGTGGATATCCCACGTAGCATCTACAGAGCGAGCATAAAAGGTTAAGAACCACGTGAGCATTGACTAATTTAAATGTAGTGAATTTTATTTTCCAATGTTTCCTGCCGTGCTGATTTCTTTTTGCAATGCCATTGTGTTTCATCGGCGTTCGTGCACTCATTTTGAGCAGCTATTGTAATTTATAAGTCAAATATGTTTTTCTACATTAATATTCTTTAAATAAGTCCTATCATTTACTTTTGCTTTATCACATGTTTTTTCAAGTTTTTTTTTTTAATTTGTGAAGTTCCAAATTCATTTTTTTATGTAAATATGTTTTCTGTGTCCCAATTTGTACGTGCTAAGCTAATGGTAACTGCTACAACTGTCAGATTTAGTTTCCTGAAGCAGGGTAGCCACTTCTGTGCAATGGGTTGCCTATGTTACGTGGTCACGTGGTTCTTGACCTTTTATGCTCACTCTGTAGTAGTTCACACTTTGAGTCTGCTATAATATTATGTTTTTCAGTGTGCTAATTAGACATACTTCAAAAACCCGTAAGAACAGGATATTTTTTCTATAGTTTTGGTAGATCAGTATACCAAAATACTCTACAGGCGATTTGTTTATTAAAGTTTATCAGTAGTGATTCACTAATTGTTTGGTTGATTGTAAGGTTGTTTATACACTAACAGATTATAGATGCTATCCCTTTTGTTACATTCGCACTGATAATTTTATTGTTTATCCACTGGTCGCTCTGCTCAATATCACTAAACACTATTAGAGAGGCCGTAACTCGTAATTTCTTGAGGCAGCAGAGCACTTGGGTTTTGAAATCGTTGTATTTTGTTAATATGTTTTGCGTGCTGCTCCCCATACAGGATTAGCATAGGTTAAAATAAGCCTCAGAATTGAACTGTAGAGTAGCGAACATTTCAGTTTCAAAGTAGTTTTTCTGTTTAGTGGCGAATGGAGCATTGCTAGTCTAGCATAGCTTCGAGTTAGTTTGGTATTTATATGAATACCCCATGTTAATCGTGTGTCGAGGTGGATTCCAAGATAATTCGCCGATTTGTCTGTTGTGTTCCACTCGGTTCTGGTCTGGAATATATGGGACTGCTTAAAAGTCTGCTCGAGAAAAATAGGACTTTTGTCCGCCGAATACCGCTTAACCTATTTTTAACCTGATCAATGCAAATTGCATCCATTTCAATGTGCCCGTCTACCCCAAGATATACCTACCAGACTCACTGGTTAATGCTCTTTATTAAAATAAGTCACATTATCAATTAACCAGGGCGGGAAATTCTGAATAGTTTTACCGAACTAGTTAGAATCAAAGTATATAGCTAACTGTCTCGGCGAGATTCATTAGTTTTCATTTGGGACCTACAGCATCAACAGCGACAACAATTTTTATAATCTAAAAAATAATGAATGATCAACAGTAGCCTCACATAGCCTTGTTTACACATGTATCAGCAGTTTATCATTAAACGGTTAAATACACCAAGAACAATATTGCTAACCTTAACCTTTCGCATCATCCACTGATTTCTCGTGCCTGCACGGACCATACTCCTTCACCAATAACTGTTTTGTAGCTAGCCAATATTAGCACATTCATTTAAAAATTTATTTGTTCAATAAAATTACACAACTTAATATAATGAAGTATAAAGAATACAATAAATTATTTGCTTCTCCAAAAAAACTACAT
Organism: Ctenicera cuprea; assembly: GCA_958336395.1. Lineage (NCBI taxonomy): Eukaryota > Metazoa > Arthropoda > Insecta > Coleoptera > Elateridae > Ctenicera > Ctenicera cuprea. The sequence continues at coordinate 19,247,819 of OY284494.1, forward strand.
TAGGTAAAGTACAACATTTTTGTGTCAGGGGGATATACTGGAAACTTAAAAGTTTAAAATTCGTTGCCATGAATATAACGATCGGTTGAACAGTAGAAACAAATAATTACATTAAAAAATTACTTTATTTCTAAGTTCTAGCCTTAACTCGTTGATATCCATATTCATTGAGTATGAATAAAATACTTTTTACTTCAATAATATTTATTTATTTTAACCTTATACGTATTTCGATATTTTTACATGCCATTATCAAAGATTATATTAAAAAGTAAACAATTAGTGTTGTTATAGCAACAATAGATTTCTTATTTCAAAATGTTCAATAGAGCTGAATTTAAACGATAAAGTTGCTCGTTCATTAACGGTTAACATTTAAAAACTCTACCCTTAATCAATGAGCAAATTGGTATGTTAAATTCACCTCTATTGGACATTTTGGAACAAGAAATCAAGTCATTTACAGACCATTACCGTGATCAAGTCACCAAGTTCTATTAAAAAAAAAGAATCGTTACACTAAAAATGTATGTTGCAAATTACAACAAAATTGGTTAAATTAGCACTGTTTTATTTTTTTGCACGATGGTGCTGTATATTTCAGGCGTAAGAAGGAAACAATTTTTTGTAAATTTGTGTGTCCATAACTATAACACCCTATTAGGTTTTTTTTACTGCCACTTCAATTCTTGGAATGTTTTACATTCATTCGTGTATGATTTATTTTTTTGTATATGATTACGTTTTCGTCGTGTTTATAATATAATAAATTTATTCCTAATGAATAAATTTGAAACAGTATGTCAATAACTTGAGTATTTTATTCCAGAAATAAAGACATTAACAAAACTGTTCATGACACGGTTTGTGAAATGTACAACAAATTTTCCCTGACACACCGCTTACTGAATATTTGAACCTGTTTGTATATTGTATATTATTATCTGTAGACTTCAAAGAAAACATATTTGGATATGTATTGTTTATACAATGGGTTATCAGCAGGTGCTAAATCCTTAACCCGTTTCCACGCTTGTGTGTATTGTAAATTCCCTAGAATAATAAAGTTGGCGCCTACTTATTTGCTTTATCTATTCGTGAAATGAATCTCCCCCAACAAATTCTCTAATTTTCTTATTTAAAATGCAGTGCAAATAACAACATGTTTACTAGAATAATTAATAATAAATCAGTGTTTTGCCGTATACAATTACATATTTATATTGTTTCAATAATTTCTATATCACAAATATTCTATTAGGGCAATCAGTGTTCGATTTCTGTATCGACAACCAATCAAATCAATTTGTTGGTGAAAAACACGACGACGGGCTCTTGCATCATAACAAAATTTATCACCATAACAGGACGGCCATACAAACCTTTACATTTCCGCTCAGTTTATTGATTGTTTTTGGCGAATGTTTATGTTGCAGTCACCACTATTGGCATAATTTGGTTATTTACGGCTTACTTGGAATCTTACGGGTCGGAAAAATAAACAGTAAACATCTTCCATACAGTGCATTTATCGTGGTACCATGAGAATCTCGCACAGCACATTGTATATAATTTCTTTCAATAACGTACAATTAATATAATAAAATCAATGCACATAGAACACGATTATAATTTTAGTAAAAACAGCATTCTTACTAGGATTGGAATTATTAAGCACACTCTTATTATTGAAAATCCTGTCGGCCAACCTCCACGAGAACTCTCTCTGCTTCTAAATTTATAAAATAAACGATTAAATACGGTCGAATTTCCACGTTTCATTGATCCAAAGATTATGGGGCTCCAGTTACAACAACATACGCACACATTTACGTTGCGCTAATTAAAGTAATCTCAAATTAATTTATAAAATTAGCAGAACTGGTGGACTACGCCTCACACTTTTCTCTTAAAAACTGTAGCAAATTCATTGTGAGAGATATATCGATATAATAAATGCATTTCGCAGGTATCTGAACCCGAAAACATAATACATAACCTGTGTCGAGATGTAAGGCATGTTACTGAATGCGCGATCACTAACAGTTGTAAAGGGGGGAGGGGGGATCCGGCTTTAATATAGAGTATAATAATGAATAACCTGTGAGATGTAAGGCATGTTACTACATGCGCAGCCACTAAAACTTGTGACAGAAGGAACGGATGCAGATTTAATATATACAGGGAGTTCCAATTTTATTGTGGTAACTTTGGGGGTACGTTCTGCACCGAAAATTAAGAGACCCTTATGTTTTGTTTTTTCAAATTTTTAATGGTCTTATTGGCCCCCAAAAGGTGACCCCTAAAAATTGATTTTTGTGAATACTTAAGGACACCCTTGGTCGATTTGGATGAAATTTGGTATGCATACTAACCATGTGGATTTATATGTATACCAAACAATAATTTTAGAAAATTCGCTAGAGGGTGCCAGTTACGTTAGTATGCATATCGAATTTCATCCAAATCGGCCAAGTGCTTAAGTATCCACAAAAAACTATTTTTACGGGCTACTTTTTGGAGGCCGTACTGGCCCGTTAAAAATAGAAATTTAGGAAAACAAAAAATTACGGGTCTCTTAATTTTTGGTGCGGAACAAACCTCCAAAGTTACCAACAATAAAATTGGAACACCCTGTAGATAGATATAGACTAAGACTTCGATCGAAAGCGTGCCCTACGTTATAATAAATTATGTGTGATAAAGTCGTTACTAATAAGTCTACTTTACCACATAGGTTTCGAACGTTATTTTAACATCATAAGTCAAATGTTTAATTAACTTAATCAGACTGTACCGAATCTTCCGGCGAATTGTTTAAAACAATAAAAACAATAAGACACTTATACAATTCAACGAGAATTTATTGAGTGAAACACGTCTACGTTCAATCACAGTCTGAAGTATTCTCACTTCGAAATTATATTTGTGTCTATTCCAGCTTTTCCCGTTCCAATTAGACGTAATTAGGTCACCCGGTGGTGTTGGTTATGTCTTCAGGTCATTACGGTCGGCGTCGAATACAAACACAAGTACATGACAATTGTGTTTATTGCCCTCATTTACCTATTAAAACGATATTCCCCATGCTTTGACAGCCCGTTAATGTCTCGGTAAGATGTCATTTTTTGACATGCCCCAGCTTCTTGCATAAACCTCCAAGGTCTCGCTGTACTTGCTATTCCAAAAACATTTATTTCACTTTGACGAATTCATACTGACTCGTGCTACTAACGATCTCAAAATTTGTTTTCTTTCATTTTCAATCATATAAAATTTTTAAACAGTTATAATAGAAAAAAAATACGGAGTCGTAATATATAGCTGGGAGGGCAGTGCCCCGTTGCTGTCCCTGTACCAGCCGCCCCTGTTTTACTAGTTCTTACTCTAAACGTAAGAACATCCAAAACTCTTACATTTTTCATGTTTTATCAGCTTATCTGATAATCTAAATACAAATCCTTACAAAGCCAAAATAGTAACCCCCACGTCCTTCTGAATTAATTTCGACTGCAGTATCTATACGGCCTATCCGCCTATCGCGTCGCGAAATATTCTGATTGTTTCCGAAAGCTTTATGTATTTTGCATGGAATGTGGCGCTATCTAACGGTTTGCGATGGAAGCAACATATTAAAAAATTACTTATCTAAATAAGGTAGCCGTACTTATGGGTTCACGCAGGAAGTCATTTATTTGTTAATGATAACTGGAATTGGAAGTAAAATGCAATGAAATGTTTTGTGTTTTTTCTTCGCATTTACGCTAAACAATCACTAAGTTAGCCTTAAGTATGGCATTATCGACGGACTGATTAGTAGTACCTCTGCAGCATGTGAAATTGTTGTAAAACGCCTGATGTGGCAAGTTTAGGCCTTATAGAAACTTCAGTCGATCTTAATTCAGTGCGCCGCCGTGATATGAGTGATTCACAAAAATAGAGCCGTAACCAGCGTGCGTCAAATTTACAAATTAATGTCAATGCCAATCATCGTTGTAGTTTTCTGGGATACGTTCGAAAATCAAGAGTAGGAGTAGAGAAGGGTTTGAACCAGTTGCATCGAATGTCACAGGAGTTAACTCTCGATCAGTTTTCGAACGCACCCCAGAATATATCTAAGACACGCTGGTCAAGGCCTGTTCTAATATATTTCTTGTGGATCGCTTGTATGTTTGTAGATAAGTTAGATGTTAACAATAATTTGTACAAATGAAATCTTGCTAGTTTATGAAGTTTCGTCAAACGCCGTACTTTCCTAATGGCACAGAGCCCTTCATTCTGTAAGGATTCCTCGAGGGTAGCAAATAATTAAGTGAAAAGAGAAGCCTAGGTAGTAGCGTAGCTTAACAAGGAATTACACACGTTAAGGGAAACCGAAAAAGGTGGCACCTATGCCCTGATGTTTTACTGTGTAGTGCGCGGATAATTGAATTAAAAGCAAAATGTTGTTAAAATACCGTATTTTTGTAGTATATGTTTTTTATGACTCTATAAAACATAAAATGTAATATTTACATGCTTTTGTACTTTTTTCCGTTTTATTTGATTGTTCTGATGTTTTTTTTGTATTTTTTTTAATTTTAAATGTAGATTTAAGGTCACGTAATAAAAACTTCCAGTGAGATGCCGGAGATGAAGAATCCTTGAAGAAGTTAGTGATGTAAGGGCAGGGGTTTCTTTCGGCCTCCAGCGGAGTAGAGGATGTTGTAGGCCGGCGGAAACTACTTGCTTTCACATTACATCTCAGCAATTAAGAAGCTGCTCACGAGGTGTTCGCAAATCTCGTAAATTATACAGCTACGATGTTAAATCCAGCAGCGGAGGTGACGTAATCTAAGGGTGTGAATTTAATCTACTTGGTGAAGTTTAATAAAGAAAATTAGTTGGTTTTAATAAGAAAGAAATTCTCGTTTACAGCTCAGGATTACATAATTGTACTAAAGTTGCCAAAATTAGGGAGTTTTGGTAGTAGCGGAGAAAGCGCGCGGTTTATTTACTTTATGTCTTTCTGAATCCAACAAAGTTTAGGCGGGGTAATTATTACGCAACCAAATCTTCTAACTTTCTTTGTTATTTAAAGTTTATTTCATTTACATGAAGTTCGTATTTAGATTAATAAAATTGTGTTGGTGTTTTATAAGAACAAACAATTAGAAATAAGAGGAAATTGGACTTTCGAAATTCAATTTTCTAGGCACCGCGAAACAGATTTAATGTTCTTTCTATTAGAAAACATACAGTGGAAAACAAACGTCTAAATTAAAATAAAAAGCTACGTAATTATAGAGAGTGAGGCAACACAAACAATATCCTTGTTTATATTTTAAACTAGCGGAACCAGTGGTCTACGCCTCACACTTTTTTTGGCAACTTCTTTTTAACGAATTATAAATAAGTTGTGTCAAGATTCAAGACATTTTCCAAATGAGTACCACGCGACAGAAATCAAATAATTTTTCAAAATAAATACCAGGTGTCAACGAATCTATTAGACAAGTCATAACTTCTAGAATATTAGGTGTATCAAAATGAGATTTGGTATAGGTAAATGGTATGTGAAGAGGAGAGTTTTCGCATATTTTTCACTTTCCGGTCACTTCCGGTTTCACCGGAAATGGCTCCGGTTTTGAATTTTTAAATGGAACACCCTGTATATTGTAACATTTTTAGATTTCTGAGACAATTCTGGATCAGAATGTGACATTTTAAAAAGTTTTTACGCCTACTTCATTGTTTTAGAGTCACTTTTAATATTGCATCTAGGTGGCCATGATCGGACGTAACCTAATCTGAGGACCTCAGGTGATGTATCAGAAAATTACAATCGCAAAGTTTTAGCGACTAGTATGATAGATAGGAATAAGACAAGTTGGCAAAATTACATTTTCGTGTCTAACTATTATTTTTCAAATGGCGACCATTTTTTGACAAGCACTTTCCGAAAAAAGGATTTTTTGACGAATCTAACGATACTAATTTATTTACGATTGGATTAAAAATAAGAACATAAATTAAATATTACTAAGGAAAATACTGGATAATAATTTATTTACTTTCACTGTAGTAAATTTTCAAAGTGCATTTCTCCTTGTTCAAGACACATTTCAGCTCGTTCAATTGTTTCTCTCAACACGTTTTGTAACATTTGAGGCATTATACTTCTAAATGCCCGTCGAATTCTTTCTTCTAAGATTTCAAGAGTGGCTGGGGCTGTTGGATAGTAGACCCTTTCTTTAACATATCCCCAAATAAAGAAATCGAGCACAGTGAGATCCGGTGAGCGGGCAGGCCACCGTACTGGACCATTGGTTGCAATAACTTAATTATTAAAATGCTCTATTAAGTAATTAAGAACTTCTCTGGTATTATGAGGGGGTGGGATCCTAAGTGAGTGTTTTGTTTTCCAAAGAAGACTTGATAAAAATAACTACAAAATATTATGCATCATGGCTATCCATGGCACACTTGACAAAAGTAAATAAATTATTATCCAGTATTTTCCTTAGTAATATTTAATTTATGTTCTTATTTTTAATCCAATCGCAAATAAATTAGTATCGTTAGATTCGTCAAAAAATCCTTTTTTCGGAAAGTGCTTGTCAAAAAATGGTCGCCATTTGAAAAATAATAGTTAGACACGAAAATGTAATTTTGCCAACTTGTCTTATTCCTATCTATCATACTAGTCACTAAAACTTTGCGATTGCAATTTTCTGACATCACCTGAGGTCCTCAGATTAGTTTACGTCCGATCATGGCCACCTAGATGCAATATTAAAAGTGACTCTAAAAAAATGAAGCAGGCGTAAAAACTTTTTAAAATGTCACATTCTGATCCAGAATTGTCTCAGAAATCCAAAAATGTTACAATATACAGGGTGTTCCATTTAAAAATTCAAAACCGGAGCCATTTCCGGTGAAACCGGAAGTGACCGGAAAGTGAAAAATATGCGAAAACTCTCCTCTTCACATACCATTTACCTATACCAAATCTCATTTTGATACACCTAATATTCTAGAAGTTATGACTTGTCTAATAGATTCGTCATTCAAATTGGCCGTATTTATCTCTTAAATTCTCCTCTACTGGACATTTTGGAATAAGAAATCAAGTCATCTGCAGACGATTACCAAGATAAGTAAAAAAGTTCTATTGCTATAACAACACTAACTGTTTACTTTTTCATATAACCTTTGACAATGGCATGTAAACATGCCGAAATACGTATAAGGTTAAAATAAATAGATATTGTTAAAGTTATTAAGTATTTTATATACAGATACTCATCGTATTTATTTCTGTTTAAAATTATAATTTTCACATTTGAAACTCCGTTAAATGTAAAAATAAATGTTTGTCCTTGACTCCTATTAATTGTAGATTTGGTGAGGTTGAGTTGGTCTAATCTGAAAATTTGATTTTTTAAACTGCAAATGTTAATCCAGTAACAGAGGCTGATGAAATAGTTTCAGGTAATAAAACAACATTTCCAGATATCTGCCCTCTTGTAACTCAGGTGCAATACAATTTATCTTTAAAACCCTTATTTGATTATTGCAAATGTTGATCCAGTAACCGAGGCTGATGAAATAATTTTAGGTAATAAAACAACCTTTCCAGATATCTGCCCTCTTGTAATCTCAGCTGCAATGCAATTTATCTTTAAAACCCTTATTTGAATTAAATATAATTATCTTCTTGCGGCTTCCTTTGGATAGTTTGACCTACATCTTTCTACAGAGTCGTTTTCGGTACGGATCTGAGCCGAATTCCCCCGTGAGTAACAATCGAGCCGGATGGAAAAGTTCCGTAAGCCCGGAATCATGTGTGCTCTCCGCGGAGTCTGATATGGGAATGCCATCTATCGGCAGATTATGTTCCAATAATACAAAGAAAACGTATAAATCCTCTTGTGTTTATCTGCATTGAATACTGTAGGGGTCCACTGTACAAAAGAATACACGCCTTGTTTAATGAACGCGGAGGCCCCTCACCACTTTAAGTTGAGACATGTGAATGGAATATTGATACTTTTATTTTTATTTATTAGTGTGCTAGAGATTTCATTTTTTTTCTAAACCTTATCGATCATTACATTTTTGAATATAATATAATTTCAATGATTCTTTGGGGAGAATTTGTTTGGCTTTGATCGATTTTTATGATATTTTGAATTAAAATTCATTTTTTACTATTTAAGTGACTTTTAGCACATTAAATTTTAAAAGTGTAAGTAAACATGTCAGTACTGAATTTTAAGTACATTTGGAAATTTCAAACGAGCTAATCAGGGTCTTTTACTTGTTTTAATTCATAATCTTCTTCATACAGGTCGTGGAGTGTCTGCTAAGCCCTAATTTCTGGGTTTTTCTTCTCTACGCACTTCATGTATCGATTTTTAAATCGCGATTTAAATTAGACATGCCCTGGTTTACACTTTTTCTTGTAGTACTTGTAGTTTTGTTGTTTTTCATAAAAATTCAATTATCTCGAAAACCTTTTGATTTTGCGGCTTTTCAGCAAGAGTAGATTTTTGAGTGTTGTTTTATATGAAAACAACTGCTCTCTTTTCCGGAGGTTGTAACTCACTACGGAAGTGTTTCCGGACTAATGTTTATAGAATTTTTTTTATTATTTTAATGTGTATAACTCATCCTCAAAGTATGGTTTCCTGTTATCTAAACGCCCTTTAGACCTAGCATTTTTTAAAGTTCACTAATTTATAGAAGGTGTCACAAAAAATTAAATTGTAGCTAATTCCAAAATCTATTTGGTTCACAAAATTTTTTAAATTGTCCAACTTTTGATAATTTTTTTTTTGTTTATAATATTTGAGAACGCGGTCTTTTTATGGGTCTCGTCAAATCCCAAAACGTACATTTTCGTTAAATTTTAAAATCGAAAACATCCATGAATAATTACGTTCTTATATTGAATATGGGAACGTAAAAATCATTTGATTGCTCAGAATTGTTAGAACATATTGTTCGAAATAACTTTTATTAAAATATTTATTCAACACCGCGTGTATTGCGATCGAAAAAGTGAAACACCTTTAAAGCTGAAAGCGTTAGCAACTTCAACCTGTAGAACAATGTTTAATAATTTATAATAATGGAAGGTCTTAAAATGCAGCACAAAACCTTAATACGGTTAGCGGAACCTATGGCCTACGCCCCTCGCTTTCGTTTAGGAACTTCTTTGTAAGAAATAATAAATAAGCTGTAATAAAACAATTTGCTCTCTAGAATTCTCAGCTGCAATGCATTTTGTAATCTTTATTCAAGTTAAATATATGACTATCGGCGCGCGCAAGTTTCTTCTGGTTACTGAGCTGAGATACGCATTTACCGGTCTTGCCGTAACCGTAATCTGCGGCGGCAGTAAATGGTGAGACAGGTGGACGGGATCCGGATTTAATAAGTGTATAGAGAAGCTACCGCAGTTTTCCAATGTAGCCCTCAAATACTCTTTGTTTGTCTCGTACAAAATAACAGTACTCAAATTATTTTTTATAAAAATGAAAGTGTCTGTATAATCAAACACGAAATGGTATGGTTAAATAACAGATACAGCTGTGCATACAACAGCATACTCCACTACTTAATCGTGAAACCCCAACGACACTTTACACGACCTTGATATCAGAATTCCTGTATTGATATGAAGCTGTGAATGTGATAATAATTGTATTTAAAAAATCGAATATGTCTTATCATGAAGCATTTTTAATGAGAGAAATGCAAGATGTTTTCTTACCTACAACCATTAACTTTTTATTTCCCCATGCCATTTGTGCATTACTTAATATTTCTACTATTTTTTGTTTTAATAAGTGCACCAGGGGCTCATATGGGGGTCGCGTAATATTTTGTTTTAAATATTTTTAATATTTACATTTTTATTCTCCATTCAAAAGTATACAAAACAATACTCTTGTTAAAAATTGCTAGATCCAACAGTTTTTGAGAAAAATTCAATGTTTTTGTAAAATCCAGTTGCCATGAAGGTCTAAGCGTTTTCTTAAGATGACTAAATAATTTCCACAAACCTAGAGGTTTAGTTTACACATCAAAACAATGAAAAAGTTCCTATAAAAATAAATCCGAAAATGCTTTGCTAGGAAGTTCGTTTTGTATCCCATCAAACATTTTACAAAACTGTAAAGACTGTTTCCTTCCTCGAAATCTGTAAGAACCATGTTGATAGGGACTTTTATTATTATTTTCATGTGTAAAATTTACTGTTACAGTATAACAACCTATTTTCCGAAATCCCGTTGTACTCAAAATTTACCGTGAAGGTTTCGAAATTAAATCTTACTTAAGAAGGCAGTATTTTATTTTTCTACGGGGCTTACAACAACTTAAATTTCTAACTTCTAAAGCTTCTTATGAAACTTTAAATTTTGGAATTAAAACAGCTCTTTAAAATGAAAACTTGACAATCAAACTCTTAAGCGAATTAGCTGAAAGTGAAGTAAACTTTAAACTGTACGCATTAATGATTTAAGTTTAAATTGAAATTTAAAAAACATTCGTGTTTCGTGTTATATATGACGTGGAAAGTTTTAAACAAGAAAGAATTGTAAAAACACTTGTTACGAAGTTTTAAAAAATTACATGACGTTTACATTATTAACAAGAACAAAATTATGGTTACGTTTGATGCCTTTTATTATTACCACTCCTTAAAGAGTTTCAAATTCTTGTACACCTTCGTCTTTATTTTTGTTACTTAATTAACATGCGTTGCAATAAAGAAAATGAGCAAAGCACTTCTCTTGAATTCCTATTAAAAACTGAATATTTTGTTATGAGAAAAATTTCGATTTTTTTTGGGTAAAGTTTCCTTGGGATTTATGAAAACCGAAAACGGAAAACCAACCCGTCCCCCCAACATTTGGTAAGAGCGGGGACATTATCCCCGCCCATAACTATTACCGCACCTAAAAATTCACTTCTGAATCTTATTCTACTATCACTCGTGAGCAATTTAACTTAAACAGAAATTTTCTACAACAGCAGTTTTTAAATTTTCTAAATGGAGGTTAGGCATTTCAAATACATAAAATAGCCTTCCAATAACAATTTTTAAACAAATGTCTTTAGAGGAAAAGAAATGATAAATTTAAGTTTTTGCGAAAATTAATCAGAACTTTTTCAAAGTGTTTTATTACATGCATTAATTTATGGTTCCAAAACATTCAGTTTCTTTGAGCTATTACGGACATTTTTTTTTGATTTTTGAAATTTTTTTAATTTCTTTAAACGAAGAATTAACGACGTAGAGTCAATGTTCTAGCTATATTATCTGTGTTTTGTTTAAATTTATTAATGAAATTCTTAGAGAACAATAATTAAAAGAAGGACAACATTTCCCCAACACGGGCCTGTACCTCTCAAAGGAAACGCTTTATTAATAATCAATTGAAAAACTTTGGTAAAACAATCAATTAATAAGTTCGTTTATTCATACAAATCACGATTAATCGACTATTTGGTTGATAGATGCCGTGAGTGGCTGCTACTACATGCTGCCATCTATTGAATTATTATATATTTAGATATGTTCTTTTTTCATTATTTCAACTATTAGAAAACCTAATCGTTATTACATTTTACAATATTTGTGACAATTTTTAATAGTAACCTTAAAACTTAGACATTATTATAAATATTATCTATTGTCACATAATAATTAACACCGCATTTGGCCTTGCTGACATCTAGCGGCTAATAGGAGAAATTGCTTGAGAAACTTTTCATTGAATGCGATTGTGATTAATTGATTATCTGATTAAATGATTATTTTATTAAGCGATTATTTGATTAATCGATTATTTGATGAATTAAATGTTTGATAAATCAAATTAGTTATTTAAAAAAACACCATGCACTTGAAAATTGCAATTACCCCAAAAGCACAGAACACAGAAATATACGACTAGCTGTACAATTTTTGTTTCTTTTTAAACATGCCTCATCATTGTTCCCATAGTTTACGTATAGATTGACCAATGTTAGCGTCAACGCCTCTAAGTAAATACATCTTCCATTAACGGACCAAATTCATGTCCCTTTTATATCCCAAGAGAAATTACAACTCCCTATTGAACTAGCCATATTTTTCCAGATCAAATAAACTCAAGCCGTTCTGGCTATCCATTACGGAAAAGGAAACGCTGCCGATCCTGGACTTCTTATCGGCGGCGCTTCTCTCGGCGGAATACGACCGTGCCCTAAGCCGGGCACTGGCGATGGCGGAATGTCCTGTAGTGCCATTCTTTGGAGCATTCTTACGAGAGCTTCGGGAAATATTAGCTGCTCCATCCACAATGCACGACCACAACGTCAAAGAACTTCCACCACCAAGCAAATCACCCAAATTCGACGCGCGAAGAGACAGGGACCAAGAACAACAAAGACAAGTGGTAGGTGAGATGGGCGCTGATTTATTTTTAAATTACGAATTCAAATAAGACGGCTAGAAAAACAAGGCGTAAAATCTCTTAACTATTTCTGATAACACGCCAAATAACCCTCATAAAAACAAACCTATATAACAGCTATAATCATAAAATAACTTTTAGGTAAGTATCAGAAAGGTGATAAACCGAACTTGAGAAAGCTAATAGGTTTTCGCATCACTGTATGACACTTTAGATACGGTTTTAGATGTCTAATAACATTATTAATGGAAAGGTATTATTAAAATTTACAGTTAGATCTAAAGAAAATTTATTCATTGGTTATTAGTCATATTCATACAGCAAACAAGACAGATTGTCACTGTTTTACTGAAAACATAGACAACAAATGAGAACAACAAGGACGAGAGATTTTAGGCGGTCCATGTGGGGATTCACGTATCCATGGATACTTTTATATCTAAAATGTTTATGAATGGCCTCCTCGATTAACATCGGCTTGACGTTTGTATACGACGTGCCGCATCACACATTTTTCTACAAATTCGGCGGTTGCCTAACTTAAATAAATAGTTTTTGCAACGGGTTGCTTCTACCGCAAACCGTTAGATGACGCCCTATTGCAATGGAGTTTTTGCTGAATCGAATTATGTAGAGCGTATAGAGACGTCAACTCAGTGATAATTTAAGAGGCCATAGTTAAGGTGAGTTTTTTAATTTAATTTTAAAGTATCCATCAATACATACATCCCTACTTGGCCCACCCATTATCTATCTTTCTTGTCGCACTTATTTGTTGCTTGTGGTTCCAGTAAAATTAATGAAAATCAGAGAATTATACTTTTTTTCGCTTTTCAACAAGAACTTATTAACCAAATTTATTTCTTTAGTGGTTTTTATGCATATAGATTAGACAATCTTCTATAATTAACTAAAAAATAAAAAGTAAATACACTTCTCTGACTATTTCACTAATTAAACATGTAAATATTATTCAAGTACGTCGAAAAAGTCTAAAACGAATTTAGTATTAGGTATATGATATGAAAATCGAGATCACTGGTAATATTACTTGTGAAAAATTAATAAAATTTGAGAAATTCAAATTAATATTTCGGGAAATGCTTGCGAAATTTAAGGTTTGAGTAAACAATATTTGATATATTGCTACAATTACAGTTTATATCAGACTACAATGGAGAAGATCACCACTTCACCAAAGTTGGTCCTGGAGGACTTATCAACTTAGAAAAAATTTACAAAACTCAAGCAGTTATGGACCACATCTCCCTTTGTCATCAACATTATCATTCTCGTAATCGTTTTTCAGCAACTACTACCCTTCTCAATTATCTGAAGTGAGTATTTAGGTAACTAGTGTGTAATTACATAATTACAATTTTTGTAGTCCCTACGTACCTACCATAATATTTAATATCCTTTATGGACAAAATTCAAGATATGGAAATTTTTACCTAGTCTTAAACTACAACTTTTACTTTTCGTTTTTTTTACCGATTGTACGTTGCGTTGTCTCGTTGAATCATATTGCTTAACAATTATCGATAAAATATTTGTAGCTTCATAACATGTTTTTTAGTGTGCAATTGCATATTTTTACTATACTGCTACTTAAAATAACTGCTGTCGTAATTTATACCGAATTTCGTTATCAGGTCAAATTCTTATAGTAACGCTCTTTTCCCATATCCGTTTGTAAATTTTTTAGGTATCTTTGCAATTTACGAAAATTTTTTAGAACAACAAGGAGAATATATTAAATTTTTGCAATTACAGAAATACACCCACTACCGACAGACAACGTATTGTAGCAGCTGCTGCACCTGAAAGAACAGAGCTGGATGCAGAGTACGAATTTGAATGTGATGGTTACCATCCGGTGCAACCACTTGTGCATGATCATGGAGTTAGTTTTGTATGCTTCTCATCTCCACTTACTAAAGTTGATCAGCATGTTATACAGGTAATACATGTTTAATTTTTTATACTAAAATGTAACCCTGTAGGTAAAACAATACACCAGATAATAACTAAATAAGCTATTTCGTTCAATAAATTCTCAGAAAATTGCGCAATTTCCCTTTGATGAAACAGTCAAAAAACTAGGAGCAACTAGGCATCTAATTATTTTTTTTTAAAACCTAACTATGGAAAGTAAGTAAATCCAATTGAAAGCATACAAAAATTTACGTCGGAAATAATTAAAAAATATATTTTGTTTTAATAATTAAATAACAACATTTACTTTTCACTTGAGAATAAAATAAATCGTTTCAGCATTAATAAGCTTTGAGTAACAAAAACATTTACATAGTATGAATATTAAGGTCGGCGGCATATCGGCGTGGTCGCGAATTTTGTAATTCTGTCTTATGGGAGATGTCATACTTGTGACACGGCCGCAGCTCACCGCTCTTCAGTAGCATCCATCTACGTGTGTTTTAAACTTTGATCGTACATACTACGAAGATTACGCCTTGTGCCTACGAAACTGTGCCAACATAACCATCATATAAATGAAAATATGCTCACATTTACAAACACGGACAACTTAAGACGCATTTAGTTTTTATTGGGACTCTTCTGTCAATTACAGTTCCTATTTTTAAATGCAAGCATCGAAAGCACTTATGGCGTGTCACCAATAACATAAATAGGGACAAATGTTCCTAGAGACATCTATATAAAGCACAGAGAGAGAATAAATGTAGCTAAGCTACAATCCACGCAAAACAGCGATGAATCGGCTAAGCTGGTATCAAGTTGCAAGGTGGCCCTCTGTGTGCGAATACGAATATCATCATAATAGGTCAAATGAATGGAAATACGCTCACATTTACAAATAGGAACAACTTAAAACGTGTTTCATCCTTTTTGGGACTTTACGGGTCATACCATTTACCCCAACCCCAAATCCTAACCGATTCTTGACCTGGACGGCCCAGAATTTTCGAAAAATTGACTCCGACCCGGTTTCGAACCCGTGGCAACAGCGGTGGAGCCACTGCGTCAATCTCCCGGCCACAGTAACAGATGCTACTGAAAACTATTCTGAAGTATGTATTGTACAATGTGAAATGACCTTGACCTATATATTGTATTGCTACTCATCTTACACTTTTTAATTAAGACATGTCTCTTACAGATATTACATCATGGAAGCACAGTAGTATTATGGGAAGGCGTAGAAGGTCCTACACCACCTGGGGGTCCTCGTGGAATTTTACAGTATTTAAGACTTGATAGGTCTTCTACTACGCTAACTTGGGTTCGGCCCAGCTGGAGTGGTTTGAAGACAGGGTACACGAATGAAACAGATCCTTTCTCAACAGACTTCAATTTGTCTTTCAATCCAGAAGAAACTCTATCACCAGGCCTGCTCACTAAGTTAGCTCTGCAAGGAGCTGGTGAACAGTCTACCGGAAGCACTCTGGATGATGGGTAGGTACATAAATGATGATTTGAAAAATTAAATTTTAGTAAATTTTGTTAATATCACAATGATAGTTTAATTATTAGTAATTTATAATTTTATTTCCTTATGTTGACTTTCGTGAGAAGGCTGTGTGGCAGGTCAGTAGGTCGCTTACTTAGGTAAATGAATAGTAGCAAAGCATCAACATCTTGTACTTCTGTCGCATTAGTTTTCACCAGCAAATTAGCAACATTAACACACAGTTTCAGTTGCTAAAAATTGGCTTAATTTAAAGCAGTGAAAGGTTGCCATATTATATTGACATTAAAATCCACTTCTTAATATGTTTGGATTTTAGTGCTTTATGTTTATTTCATATAATTATAATGATGCAAAATACACAATTGTTTAATGGGTACTGTAAATTAGTGTTTAATCGTCAGTTAAACCACAGTTATAAATGTAGTTATTAAAAGTAGAATATCATGGTTTGAACTAAATTCTTCTGTATTAGCACAAACCATGTGGCGGGGAAGAGTATTCACCATCAAAGAGATTGATTTCTGTAAAACAATTGGTTATATTGTATACCCACCTGTATCCTATACCTTCCTAACTTAAGTCGTCACTCCTCTAAAGAAGGGCTCTGAGACAACCATCAATATAAATTAGTACTGAACCAGAACTACATAAAGTAACAATGAGTGAAGCACTTCGCCTGGACATACTTTAAACATTGCTCAAAGTATTTTGAAAGAAAAACATCAATTTTTGGAAAAAGATTCTTTGGGATTAAAGAAAGCCAAAGACGATACAGCAAACTTAGCAGCAAAACATTGAGTAGGAAAGGGAAATTAACCCCCCTAAATATTGCTACACCTAAAAATTAAGTTGTAAATCTTATTTTACTATCACTCATGAGCAGTTTTGCTTAAACAGAAACATTTTATTGTCCCCAGATTATTGAATGACGAGGCATAAGTTTTTGAACTTCAAAAAATCATAGAAGGCGTCACAGAGAAATTAGCGGACTGGGAAATCAACCATCTTGTAATATTAAAAAAAAATGGTCTTTGTCAGTTTTTGTGCAATATCTTTTTGAAAATTTCCAAAACCTAATAATATTTTTCTCTATACACAGTTTCCTTCTTTTCGAAAATTCTCGTGCATAGTAATATTGTGTCTGTGTGGGACTGAGTATTACTATACCAAATTTTATTCGTACGAGGTGATTCCTCAAGTAAATTTATGAAGAAAAGTTTCTATCGACATGTTTGCTCAGAGCTTAAGACCATTATGAAACAGAATATATTTCTTGATCGGGTGTTGTGGTCATGTATGTCACAAATACACAGTTATTATACAAATTTATGCAAGTTTTTAGAAATAAATACCATTTTACTGAATAAAATCATTTGTCTATTACTGGCTACTATAATCAATTTCTTCAAATTGATAATACTGAGAACCTTTCTTAACTTGTTCAATGGTAAGACAAGACTAAATGCACATCGGACATATTAATAACTCTAGCGGGCCTTGAAATGTTTACAAGTAACACATTTATAAAGAAATTTCTGGTTAGAGAAATATCTAATTTGCTGCTATACCCATCAAAAACTAAGTTTTGTGATGTAAATAAGAAAAATGCTTTATTACAAAAATATTAAATTTGCCTTATTAACAACTGCAGAGTAACTAAAATTTGAAAACAACAGTAATTACTTATACAGGGTCGCTATTAAAGATGGAACCAAAGCTCTCCTGCTAAAACGGTTTGAGATATAGATATGAAAATTGGAAGGCTTCCATTTGAAATTATTTCGCATATTTTGAGGTTAAGAAAAATTTTTTTGACATGTTTTTTGAGCGCGGCCGCCATCTTGAATTTTTTTAAATGGCAACATGGGCTTTGTGATACATCATTAGAAAGCTTATTTTTTTCTCTTTCTTACTACCTTAATTATGTATGGTGTTAAAGTAGAAAATAATGCAGAAAAATTAGAAAAACCTTTGCCACGAAATTAAGGTTTATTTGTCACGTAATACAATAGTTGTAAGAAAACAAACCATATGTACTGTGTTGTTTGTCACTTATTAAACCCCTGCTGATTGTTTTTTGTTTATTTTGACGTTCGTTATTGCAAAGGTATCTAGATTTAAAGTGCAATACATTAGCCAGCCACGCATACGGCATTATTTTCTACTTTAACACCATACATGATTAAGGTAGTAAGAAAGAGAAAAAAATAAGCTTTCTAATGATGTATCACAAAGCCCATGTTGCCATTAAAAAAAATTCAAGATGGCGGCCGCGCTCAAAAATCATGTCAAAAAAAATTTTTTTTAACCTCAAAATATGCGAAATAATTTCAAATGGAAGCCTTCCAATTTTCATATCTATATCTCAAACCGTTTTAGCAGGAGAGCTTTGGTTCCATATTTAATAGCGACCCTGTATATACATAAATAACATTTGAAATTCTCATCAGTCATTTCTGTATTAACTAATTCTTGGACCTTTTATTGATGTTTAAATCATTAACCAAGCAATTATCATTATGTTTGGATAATATGTGAGAAATCGTATTTATTATTTAAGTCAAGTATCTCATTGCATTAGCTAAATATTGAAGTAACCTACAGAGAGAATTGGGTTAAACGTAACCTACCTTAGTTGCCAGAGTAAAATACATTACTTTGTATGTCTTTAATTATCCTTTCAAATTAATTTCGTGTTATTTGTAGTGAATGAATTAATACGTTAAACTTAACTTTCATGTTATTATAAATTTAAAAAAAATAAACAGCTACAAAAGTTATAAAATACGACATCAAACAACCAAATTTATTTGCAGTTGCGCCACTGAATTCGGTCGTTAGACGTTCACGGCACGGCCGCGACACGTCGATTCCACTACCTTGCAAATATGCACTAAACCGGTAGCTCACTAAAGTTTGGGACAGACTTCAGCTTAAGTTTTTTCATAGGCTACTAGAACAAAACAAAACAAACTCAACTTTGCAAGCACTGCGAATATTTATTTAAAAAAAACTGGGGTGTCGCACATAGGGTGTTCCCATTTGAGAAAAATGTTTACCGCCCCTTTCTTTCGGGATAAGAGACAAAATCGTGGGCCCCTTTTGCTGTCATTTCATAATCTGTAGAATTTACATTACCTTATTAAGTGGCAGTCTAAATATCTACCGTTGTATCAAATGTAATACACATATACATTAGAAAGTAATAAGAAATACCACAGAAACAATTAGGCTTCAACTTTAAGTAAATAATTATATTCATTAGCCCTGTTATTATTACATAGGGAACACATTAAACACATATCTATGTATAATCAACATAACTTAACGACACAATCATTAATATGATTGTAACTAAAACTAAAATACTTTCTATCGTTTATACACAGTTAATCTAGTATGTCAATAATTATTGTGCTTATTAGGTAGTTAGTTTTAATGTAAATAGATTTATTTATACAGCATTTTTGTCTAGTTACAGAACTTATTTTTCTTAAAAAATCAATGTTTTCTTGTTCTATACTAATTATACTATGTAAATTCTAATTTCTATAACAAAACTAAGTTTTATAATTTTAAGAGTTAATTCATGTTTTCATTTCTTCTTGCAAAATCATCAAAGTTTTTTCAACAAGCTTAATTTGCTTTTGTTGAAACTCTTTATACAATTTTAAAGCATATACTTCACCTTCCAGCTTTAAATTCTCGTTTTTCATCTTTTGCATTCTTCTTAAAGTATCACGATTTTTTATTAAGTCTTTAACTTCCATCATTTCACTTTGTGCTTTGCAATTTCTTACTTTATTAATATACGCTTCAATTCTTTCCCAAACATCTTGCTGAATTCCTTCGAGATTCTTGGTTTCTGTTTGAAGCACGTTATTTTGTTCATTAACTTTTGTTTTCAAATTTACAATTTGGGTTTTTTGTAATTCCGAATCAATTTTTAAAATGTAACAGTCTTCTTTTACCGTACTTAATTCTTTTTGAGTGCTTGCAGTTTCAAGGTCATTCTCATACATTTTCTTTTTTAAATTGTAGATTTGCTGGGAAATATCCAACAATTTCTTCTTATCGTCTTCTTCATTTTCTTCCTTTTTGATAATTTCAGAATATTGCAAAGAAAACTCGGCCATAATTATGTGCCACTTGACAGTTAACTATTGAGTTGCAGCTTGCTATTTTTGATTTGCTTTTGTTTTATTTGTCTCTGGCAACTTGATCTTTTAAAATAGAATAAATACAATAAAAATGATTTCTATATTGTTTGCAGATTTCTGGATCTGTTGGTGGTAAAAGAAGTTCAACTGGGAGGTAGAGATGTTGAAAGAGAATTAGAATTGGCAGCAGTTTGTCGAAGATATGGTCTTAATCATGAGCCTGGCAATGAATGTGCTCTTACTATTCTTTATGGATATGGCCTTAGTGACAATAGACTTCTTTATATTGTGTGTCCACCATCTGTATGTAGGTAAATAAAATAATATAGTGTATTTTATTTTTAAAATTACTCCGCAGCAAAGAAATTTTCAAAACTTGTAAATTAAGCTTGACAAAGTTATGATAAATCTAAAGGCTTTGAAAAGGAAAGCAATCGTTACTTTCATTATAAAATACATATAATTACAAGAGTTTTCCATCTGTTTACCACCAAAGTTTTAATTTAATTTGGGTACAAAAAATGTAAATAAATTTATATTTCATAAAATAAATTTGATTGTACTGATCTTGCAGATCTGAACAGGTAGCTATGTAATATTTTATTTGCATTTTAGGATATGGTTTAGTGGATTAAGTTGGCTAATACATGGCTTAATAAGACAACAATCATTATCAGACCGAAGGTTGTTCTGGTTAAGAGAGCAATACATGCAGCTCTACCATGAAGACGGTTACTGCTGTGGACCTTTAGCAGCCGATGCTATTAGGGTAAGTCCCTACAGATTATATAAATTTTGATCAAATCTTATACACAGTTTACAACTACCCTATCATGATAAAATGTTATTAATGCATGCCTCCTAATAATACCAAAACTTGCAGCTTATCATTTTACCCTTTAGCTAAAAAAACATGTTCCTAAATTTTGTTTGAATTGATTTAGTTTTTGAGACAAGATAAAAAGCGGAAGTGACACGTAAATAATTCACCCTGTATAGCTTGATTTTTTAATTACAGTAAATAATTACTAGTTCAATTGATTTGACAATATATTGTGTGATTTGTATTGCTACACAATAATTAATAATTTTCCTTATACAGGGTGTTTCACGAAATACAGACCAAGGCATATTGACCATGTTTGGTTAGAATCAAAACCAATGCGAAACAAAGTAAAGCACTTCTTATTTGTTATTTTGCATATGCAAATCAAGTCTCCAGATTTATACATATTTAGTGATAAACTTTCGCACATATTCTATTGTCAAATTGATGAATTTGTAATTTAGGACGAGAGTAGGCCAATGTTTTTTATTTGTAGCTTCACTGTGTAAGTAAACTTCTTTTAAAAACTCAAACATGTTCAAATTGGTAGTAGATGCTTTTAAGCATAACCGAATAGTAGAAACAGTAGGTAGTAAACTAAACAAAGCTGACCAATATTACCGCACACCATATACTTTGTTAAAGAGAATGAAATGTACAATTCAAAAACATTAATAATAACTGGAAAACGCGAAACGTAATCGTTTTCATCATCTTAATCAGAAGAAAAAGTTACAATTTTTTTTTATTTTAGTCCTTTGGGGGACGAGATTGGTCACTGGCAGGAATGACTCCAAGTGGTCAAGCTGGTGAATCTCCTGGTGTCCTTCGAAGGGAAGTTTCGATGAAAATAAAAAAGAAGCAGCTCCTTAGTAACCAAACCTTTAAGGTAAGTTTTCATAACACTTTTAAAAAAATTTCCACACATTTCACACTTTAAGTATTCTCTAGCAAATAAATGACTTAATAACATTGTTTCAACAAAAATTAAAGCGAGAAGAAAAAGAATTAAAGAGTTTAAAAAAGGTGAAGAAAAAAGAATTAAAGAATTTCAAAAAAGGTGGTGATTTGAACCTGCAACAGCCTGTGCAATACAATGTCACATACCGTACAAGAATAGTAATAAGCTACGATAATTTCTGTTAAACCGCATACGAGCACAGAACCCCCCACCCTACAACTGATTAGATGCGCTTCGAATTTCCGACTAAAAATCGATATAAATAGTTTATTTAAAGTGATCAATAATATGCAAACAAATTTGTGGTTCACTGCAAGCTCTAGCGGCGCAAAAAGTTTTATAAAGATGGTATGGGCATGGTTTTTGAGGAATATTTTTTTTTAAATATCCAAAATTTTGGGCAGCTACTATTTTTACAATTGTTATATTTACAAAAAATATTTTTACATCAGTTGAATATACTAATTAGAGGCTATTAAATAATATGACAATGTGTATTGATAGGATATTTTGTTTGTGAGTAATCGGGCATTAAAGTCAAAATGTTCAAAAATTTGTAGCGGTCTTAGTTTTGAAGATACAGCATTCCGAGAAAACAACCATTTGAATTATGCTGTTTTTAAAATTCCAAAAAAGTGGTTACAAAAAAATGTATGCAAAAAGACCTTACAAAAAACTACCTGCAACTAAAAAAACTTCCACATACCAAATCTTATAATAAAAATTGGTCAAGGGGTTCCAAAGATATACGGAAACGAACTAACCCACCCACCCGCAGACAGACATTTTTTAAAAAACACGTTTTTAGGTTCCTTGGCCCAGAAACGCGTATTTTCGTTAAAATTTGAAATTCAAAAATGTGCATGACATCATAACTTTCCATATTTCAGTAGAAGTATGGAAAAGTAAAAATGTATGAAAATAAAAATGTTAACTTCTTAGGATCGAAGTTTACGCAGTCATTTTGTTGAACCTACAACAATGTGTATGGAAAGTAGTTATTGGCGTAATCCTACACACCATCGTCAATCCACACCAACTACATTTTTAGAACACCAACCTGATGTTGCAAGACACCATAGTCTTGGACAATTAGCTTACCATTCGCAATCACAACCAAAATTTGACAGGTTTGTGAATATTTAACTTTTCATTTAGTAATCGAAGTATTACAATTGAAATTTATTAACATTTTGCATTTATAGAGATCGTCATGGTTCTTCAGAGCATCTCTGGCATGGGCGTCATCCAAGAGTTGGGTCAATTCTGTATGACACTCAATTAGATTTTGTAGATTTTGTTTTGCTTTTTCGTTCCTTTAGGTAAGTAATTCATTTTGTTTGCTTTTACTTTGCTATATATTTATATGAACTATTAATTTCAGTTTATTAATTCGAAAAGATTTACGTGATTTATTCGATCAATTAGCAATATCTTATCGAAGCATGGCTGTGAATACCGCAACTGCTAAAGTTAATGGGGTTAAAGTTCCAATCGATAAATCCATTAAAAAACCACAAAAACTAAGCTTACTTACAAGAAATAGTCGACCCGAAATAGAGGGAGTTGTTGTAAATTCCCAAAAGAAAATTTACGATGCAATCGCTGCAGCAAGTATTTTTACAAATTGTGCTGGTATTGACACTAGCAATTCACAAGTTATTACTATGTCTACGTTTATGAAATTTTTGGAAACTAGGCAAATGGAGGTGTGGTCTGAAGAAGACATAAAGATGTTAATTCAGGTAAAAATTTATTTTTTCTGGTTTTTTTCTGCTTGAACGTCATAAAGTCATTCCGCAATTTAAAATCATGTCTTCAATTTTTTAGAGACATGAACCTGATGCAAGTTTACGAGCACAGAATTGTCTATCATTTGAAGGATTTGCAAGGTACTTAATGGACAAGGATAATTACGCTTTTATAAATGAACGGGAAGTACCTAACGAGGCTGAAATGGGAAGACCTATGTCGACCTACTACATAGCTTCATCACACAATACATATCTAACAGGGCATCAACTTAAGGGTGAATCATCAGTGGAACTGTATAGTCAGGTAGGCTTTTTAGCTCGCAGAAGTTTTATCATTTTATATTACAAACCATGTTTGGTATTTCAGGTTTTACTAACGGGATGCAGATGTGTCGAACTGGATTGTTGGGATGGTGATGATGGTTATCCTATGATCTATCATGGACATACATTTACAACTAAAATACCATTCAGTGCTGTTGTTGAAACTATTGAACGAAATGCTTTTATAACGTCTCCTTATCCTGTGATATTATCAATTGAAAATCATTGTTCTTTACAACAACAAAACAGAATGGCTCATATTTTCCAGGTATTTATAATCTCAAACACTATATTCGTATCTTTGTCTAAATATTTTTGTTTTAGAGAATCTTTGGAGAAAAACTGGTGACCAACTTCTTATTTGAAGCCGATTATAGTGATGAACCAATGTTGCCTTCGCCTGAACAGTTAAGACATAGAATTCTTATTAAAAATAAAAAACTTATTATGGAAGTGCCTGCACCAATACCTAGTTATCCCCCTATGTCTACACCAGTAAGGTAAGCTATTTTATTAATTCAGAAGATTCCCAAAATAGGCATAACAAAATAAAAACTTTTCTTCGTAGCTATAAATAAACACCTACTGATTTTTCATTATTATTTTAGGCCAGGTTCGGGAATGAGACATTCAGTTCCTGGTCGAACGAGTTCTATTATCAGTAACACCAGTAGTAGCTCCTTTAATGATGATTTTAGTGATGATGATTATGACGATGAAGATGATGAAGACAACATTGATGGTATGTTTTATACAGTATGTCCTATCAAAACACAAATAAAACTATCTGTCTATCTATAAATAAATAGGCAAATAGGCAAGTCTACAACTAGATAAGTAGGTAATGAAAATATAGAAAATGAGATAAAAAGATATACACAAATGGAAAAAGATAGGTTGGTAACATGATTTTTATCACCTATTCTACTGTGAGTAGAGGATGAATATTAAACTTTAAATAAAACACAATATAGCACTTTGCATGCTGTCTTTTTATATTATAAGGTTGATTTATTTATAAATTAGGATGGGGTAATCCTATATCTTTTATTTGAAGCTTCCCCTCGTAAGTAAACTACTACGGATTTTTTTAACCCAAATTATTGTTTACAGAATTAACTTTCATAGTAGATGCTTTTAAGCTTGATCGAACAGGTCAACTAAAAAAATCTGACGAATTTTACCATACCTGTTTGGACCAGATGGTATGCAATATTGGTTTCTTGGGAAAATGTTTGCTTCCAATTTAGAAAGTCATGACTTATACACATTGGGATAAGAGCATAGACAAACTGGTCAAAACCGTAAACTGAAATAGGCCGGCGTTAAATAAATCTTCTTTCTTTCTTTATCCTTCCTCTTTTACCCGTTGGGTGTTGAGGTTTCTTGTTTATTCATGTTTTGCAAAATTTTCTCCATTCTTTCCTGTCTTCTTTGCCAGAGCCAGGCTGTCGTTTGCAGTTTCTCGGCGTCCGACCTTCACCCCAATAGGTGGGTTGGTTACATTGTTGATCCACTTTCGTTCATTTTAAATTACATTTCCACAGATTGATGTATTTCTATTTTGTTCCAATAAATTTGTTACTGAAGATATACACTCTTTGATATATATAGCTAAAATCAGAAGAAATTTTTTTATCCAATAGGTTTAAACAACTTAAAATAATTTCAGTTACAAAATAATGTTGGTACTACGGTAAAACCAGAAGTGCAGCTACATCCCGACAACACAGTTTTTGAGTTTTTGTAGACCTTTTTGCGCCAGTTATATTAATTAGAGGATTTTTTTCTATATTTCCATTACTTATGAAATTATAGGCTTGCTTATGTATTTGTGATAGTTTACAATATCAATAAAAATTTTGGTATTTTTAGAGAAAGCAATTCATGGAATATTGTCAGCTACTGACTCTCCTCGATCTTTTGGAATGGCCCATGCTGTATCAAAAACCAGTTCGACCAAAAGAGGAGCACCTGATGATAAACTTAAGAAACGAAGTAGTCAAATTTCAAAGGAGCTGTCCGATATGGTTATATATGTTCAAGTAAGTTTCTTTTAAATTAAATTTGAGGAAGTATATTGGTTTGTCACACACATAGATGATTCAGTTTTCTTTAAGGAAGATAAAAATTTTAAAATTAAGTTTTTCATGTATAACCAGTTAATAAAATCGAAGATCAAATTTTAGTTGTTGGCTTGACACAAAATTGCTTTACTCAAAACATAGTAATTATTTTTTCCCTAATTTCAGGCAATAAAATTTAGAGGCCTCAATACCATAAGCCCAAGTAGTTCAGTGAAGCAGCGTCCAAAAACGTGTTTATCTAGCTCTGGCAGTTCCATAGTAACAACCGTCAGCAGTTCTGCATCAAATGTGAGCTCAACTCTAGGTATCGGTGTTGAAACAGAAACAACCATACTATTTGAAAATGAACCGAAGCAAATTCGCCCACTCACACATCCTTGTTATCAGTGCTCCTCCATAAATGAAAACACAGCCAAAAAACTGTGTCGCAAACAGCCACTGGCGTTAGTAGCACACACTCAAACTCAGCTTATGCGTACATATCCAGCAGGTATGAGGATAGATTCTTCAAACTTTAACCCTGTGATTTTCTGGTCGTTTGGAATACAAATGTCGGCATTGAATTACCAAACTGATGACATAGCCATGCAGTTAAACACGGCAATGTTTGAAATGAATGGCAGATGTGGTTTTGTCAGCAAACCTAATGTTATGTGGGATCGATCGCATGTTATGTACCGTCGATTTAATCCTTGGGATAAAGAATTTGATGGACTACATTCATCTCAGATTCTTATTAACATAGTTTCGGGTCAGTACGTGTCACAAGGTAATGTCAGCTTAAATACTTATGTGGAAGTGGAAATCATTGGCATTCCCGTCGACTGTAACAAGCAGAAAACAAAAGTTATACAAAAGAATGCTTTAAACCCGATATGGAACGATACCTTTCACTTTCGAGTTATGTTCCATGATTTAGCTTTTGTAAAATTTGGTGTAATGGACGCTACAAGCAACCACTTGCTAGCTCAAAGAATTTTACCGCTCAAATGTTTACGTCCTGGTTACAGGCATTTAAGATTACGATCTCCTCAAAATCGACCATTAAATATGTCAACATTATTTATTTATTCGCGTATTGAAGAAGAAAGCATTGACAACACTGGCACAGGTGAAGGTTTAGATCGTAAAAAAGCAGATGGAAAAACACAAACTGAAGCAAATGCTGACAATACATATTTTGGTATATCTGGGACACCTTTGTGCGTTAAACGTCGCATGTTTTTTCTTATGGTATATGGTGTGGTTGCGGAAGAACCTTACACTATATTAAAGGTAACTCAGGAAAGTACTACCCAAGAAGTTTTAGCTCTAGCAATGCAGAAAGCAAATATACCTGCCGAAAAAATAAATGACTATATTATAGTCGAAGAGGTGGCAAGAGGTTGGGAAAAGAAAGACCATGACCTACCATCAACACAACGCATTTTAGATCTCGATGAGAGGCCTTTGCAAGCACAATCCCAATGGAAAGGAGAGGGTAAATTCATCCTGAAACGAATGGGAGATGATCCCAGCAGTCGTGCGTGGTTATCGTCAATTCGTAGTGTTGCAAATCGTGAAAGAGAAGCAAGAAAGTCTGATGGTGCTCCTATGAATGCCTGGGAAGAAAACGATACATTTTTAGTGTGCATTTACAATGTGTCACCTGAAATTCCTTACTGTATTTTAAAGGTTCCATTAAATGCATGTGCACAAGACGTTATTGCTCAGGCATTAGTGAAAGCAAGACGTCTTGAAGATCCCACAAACTTTGTAATCGTAGAAGAACTCGAATGGGGAGGTATAAGTCACAATGTTCAACAACGTGCACTTGCCGATGATGAAAATGTGTACAGTGCTCAATCGCACTGGCAAACAATTGGCCGTTTCATTATGCAAGAACGTGCTCATGCGACACCTACATCGTTACGTAAAAGTCGTGTTACCACTAGTCTACGATTAGCAACCTTAGATCGTATTAGTCGCGGTTTAAATGCAGCTCGAAGTGTTGCCACAAACAGTATTAAAGTACCGGTTCAGGTTGCTTTAAGTGATCCAACTACATCTAAGTGGAAAAGCAAATCTGGTGAGGATGCTCGTAGTAGTAAAGGTTTTGTGCGAGGTAAAGTTAACTCTGAAAAAGAAACTTTGCAACCAAGGGCTCAGTGTCAGCGTGAAGTTCATTCGGAAGGAGAGACACTTAGCGATGATGAAAGTAAAGATTCTGATCTTATGGCTGCAGTTTCACGACTTAAGAAAGTATCTATACGTAAATTTAAAGAATGGAAATCATGACTTATGGACAGAATATCATAGAGCGGTCACTATTTTGATTTTGTACTGTGGATATAGTTAATATACTACCAATGAATATTGAAAATTGAAAATTTGGAAAACATATTGTACATTTTACACTAATGCAGCAACATGTAATTTTGCTATATGATAAAGCAGTGCAAACCATTTGAATTTTTTAACCACACTTGAAACAATATCACGATTTGGCAAAAATGCTCAAATAATTATTTTTCATAATTATTGCATTTTTTTGAGTTTTAAATATATCATAAGAATTAAAATGAAACTGCTGTTTATAGTAAAATTAAACAACAAATAAGTTGATACATATACAGGGTGTCCCAAAACTACTGATAAAATGACTCGTAGCAATATTCATTAATACAGTAGACTGAATGAAAATTATTTTTAATAACAATTTTTGCAGGCTATTTCTTCGTAGGAGTCTCTTAAAGTTTCTTTAACAACCGAACAAAAACAGAAGTTGCCAACAAAAGTGGTACTTGATCACTAAACATAAATTCTTAACAATAACAATGACAACTCTTGTAACCATGGTCAGTTTATAATGAAAATATCTATCGAAATGGGTATCATTATAGGCAGCGCACACTTAATAAGTAAATTAAAGCATGGGAGTAGAAAAAAAATATTTTAAACAGTTTTGTATTTAATATTTATGGGTGAAATTCGCTAAAAGTCATTTTATCAGCAGTTTTAGGACACCCTTATATTAAAATCATAACAAATTCTTAAAGTAGGTTTAATTAAAAATGATTATATTAATCAAATTTGAATACTTAATTATGATTTGCACAGCTCTGACATATGAAAATTACTTAAACATCTGCTGGTTTAACTAACTCTTTCAAAAGTAACATGGACAGAATTGAACTAGTCAACATACCGTTACTACGTTTTTTTGAAACGGATGGTATGTCTTAAAATTCTGTTTACCTAGCGGTTTATAGAAATCTTTCTAAGAAAGATTGTATAGGTAGTTAAGTTTGTTGTTATTAATTTATTTGTC
Organism: Ctenicera cuprea; assembly: GCA_958336395.1. Lineage (NCBI taxonomy): Eukaryota > Metazoa > Arthropoda > Insecta > Coleoptera > Elateridae > Ctenicera > Ctenicera cuprea. The sequence continues at coordinate 19,277,150 of OY284494.1, forward strand.
TATTTATTTATTCATTATAAATTCTTAAGGTTCATATAAAGTCAAAGAAATATGTATGAAATATCTATTTATTGTTATAATTGAAAATGTATTTTAAAATCACCTGCTGATTTTAAAACAATTTGTTTGTACTTAATGTGTTAACAATAATAACAAATATTTTATTATTAATAATATAAAATGTTTTGAAATCGTTTTTATTTAGTATTTAATAATAGAGGTTGCCATTTTTAAAACAATAGGTACAGCTTTAGGCTGTCTTAGTTTAGCAAGTAATAATAAGTTCTGATAGATGAATATGTGGGATAACCTGAATCTGTACTTTAAAATTGGAATCCTTTTAAACGTAAAGTCGTTCAAGCAGCGACTTTTAAATATACTAGTAGTGCTGCAAAATCGAATAAATCAGAAGTTTTCTATTTTTAAACGAGCAGATTTATCTAGTTTAATTGCAATACAATTTTTTGTTCACTTATAATATGGCTACATGATCTCCTGTTGTCTAAATTACCGTACTCACATAATCAAATAAAATGGGCTGGTTCCTCCTTATTATATGGTCTGAAACTAAAAACTTTGCTGTATGTGGAGTTGGATCAGGTCATTCCATCTACAAAAATGTCGACCTCGATAATTTAGATGTTAATGAGATGTTATTTTAAATAATGAATCTAATTTTTACACAATTTGTTGAAAGGAATGTTGTTAATATACCTATTAATTTATTAGTTGTTAATACAATTGTGAATGTTATTCTAAGTAGTTGCTTTATAAAACTTCACTATACCTAGCCATGACTTTATATAGTCCTTAAGTTGTTGATAACTAGTGCCATATTGCCCTGCTTCTATCTATTTTTCTACTTTTCTACCTCCTTTGTTAGCTATTTTTTTAAATGTAGATTAAAGGTTAAAAGCAGTACTTTGTATATGTGTTGAAACGTTAAAAGTCTATAAATCATAGTTTTGAAATAAAAAAACTAAATATGTACCATTTGCGTAAGTAAGTACCATAGGTACATGTTTCATTTAATTCGTTAGATGAACCTCGGAAAACACTTAGAACTAGTTATTTCAAATTTCCCGCCAAAATGATCATAATTTTATGAAGTACATGTTAATTTTTAAAATTCTTATCCTACAAAACCATTTTCTCCAGTAAGTTTATTTTTATTAACAAAAACAACTCGAAATTGGAATATCAGTAGTATTTGAAAAGTATGAAAAAACACAGAATGAAGCACCCGTAATTTGTAAAAACTTTTGTATAAAAATTTTGCATATTTTATTGATGTAAAACAGAACAATAACATATTGGAATTGAGCTACTAACTTAAGTAGCGCTGTTACAGTTTGCACTATTTGCACGTAAGGATTGTTACTAAAACTTAACTTCGGATAATCCATTTGTTCTTATATAATGTAAATAAAAAAAGAGTATTCTTTCTTGAAGTCAATACTTTAAAAAAACTTTTGCAAGTTATGATAGAAGTGCATAACTTAAACCCCATTTAAAGCACAACATATCTATATTTTATTTCTTATTGTTAAGCGTACTTTTAAAATTAAAAGTACTTTTATTTACAAAGACCTAAGACTATGGGAAGGTTGAATATATATGTATAAAACTTTTTGTATATTTTGTTGACAAAGTAATTCTTAGAAATACAAAAAATTCTTATCTAATGTTATATCTCTATAATGAATTTTATAATATGATGTATATGTACAGCATCTCATATCTGCTTACACTTATCGTAAAATTTATACCTTCATTATTTATTAACATATCGTACTTAAAAATAATAGTGAATATTAAAAAAATTGACTTTCATTATTTTATAATTAAATATTAAAATGTAGCATAACATTTTTGATGTTACTTATATAATGCACTTATACGAAAATTAATATGTTACTGTTGATTTGTAGTACAAATTTGAATTTATTGTTTTTACGTAATATTGTTATACTTAAAAATTTATAAAATATATTGTACTTCAAAGTCAACTGAATTTAATAGAACCTACATTTTAAGATCACCTTTCATGCAGTGTAGTTGGACGATTGCAGTACCACACCTTCGTATGTAACTACAGATCTCGTACAAAAAAAAAATTTGTGTACTTGATAAACAAACATACAATAATTTGTAACTCACAAATTTTAAGCATTGTGTATAGGGCATGCAATCCCGGGATCCCGGCCGATTTTCTGGTCTCAAAAATTCTGGGACTACCGTACAGTCAATCCCGGGATTTTCGGTATTGGCCTAACCTTGATTTCTGTTCGAGTTCTGCGCCATACGCGCCTAATGTTGCAACGTTTTGTGCTTTTGGAAAATAGCATCAAAAAAGCACTGATTGATCTGAAAATGACGCTTTTATCAGTCCCTCAATTTCAGCTCCTAAAAGATTTAGTCGCGCTATTGGAGCCTGTTAAATTGACTCACGGCCCTGAAGTTAATGCTATAGGAAATTAAAAAAGTTAATTCACTTTTTGAGATTCCAAAGAAACAAATTAATAGGCTCGAGTTAAAAAAACTGATAAACAGGTTGAGAAGTTCAGACTTCAGACAATCACGAGCAAGAAGATGATGAGGGCGATAATATACCGATTTCGAGACTTTTGACAGAAACTGCAACAGAACCTACAGAAGCCAGCTTAACACTCACGGAAAGATTAAGGGAAGCCTTAAATACAACCATGAAACCCCGTTCACAGAGACAAAATATTCTTTTGTCGACAACTTTGAAACAAGAAATGCTTTTATTTGAAAATGGTGGAACCCGCGGGCTAAACTTGCAACTTGCGTACGATTATTTATTGTCGATACCTCCGACAAGCTTCGAAGCTGAGAGTTTTTTCAGCAGCGGGTATTCTTTGCACAAAAATTGGATCAAGGCTTGGGGACAAAACCCTCGACAAACTCATTTTATAAGGGAATTGGTTTAAAAATTATTAAAAACATTTAATACCTACCTTTTTACTTTTATAATATGAATAATTATGTATACATTTTGCAAATAAAACTTATTAAAATTTTATAAAGAATCCGATAAATTTTTCTTTCATGAAGTCTTCAATTGTCGAAATAGGCGGTCCGCAATCGCATGCCAACGCCCATATATTTTTTTCTTATGCAAAATCGCATACGATGTCGGATCGCGTGGTTTGGTTTTAGAATTCCGGGGTCCATCTCGGGATCCCGGCATCTTGATCCCGAAATCCCGGGATTGAAAATTTGGTCCGGAATTGCATGCCCTAATTGTGTATCTTCGAATTCATAAAATGTATTATTTTTTACTTTCCCATAAGCATGGGAGAAACATTATTGAGATTCTGAAGAAAATGCAAGGTATTAGATCCTTAGACCTCTAAGAACTCAGAAAAGTCATTTTTGTAAAATATTTATCTGCTGTGTGTCAGTACATGCTTGTGCAAGCCATTGTGAGTATGTGTGAGAGCTAGAAATCTCAAGATCTACTGAGCTAATCTTAAACAATTTGAATATCTAGGTGTAACAAAAATTTATCCGATAAATAAGTCTTTAGAACCGGCTAAATACGTTTATTTGCTGCAATCTTTCTTTTATGTTTAGAAAAAAACTAAAATATCTTACGTGACTATAATAAAATCAGAACAGTGGACGTTTTCTCTTCGTAATAACTCTTAATCTTAAACTGATACTAATGAAAATTTAGCTCTATGGACATTTCGTCCTGTTTGATGAGCATGCAGGTATAGCCTTTGCAGGGAAAAAATCATACTTAAACACCTGTAAAAGTTTAAGCTGTAGGTAAGAGGATTTTCATTTTTAAGAATCTAGTTGGTACTTCTGAGTGCTGTTTCGCCCAGACTAAGCCTGGCATGCATTAGGATGTATTTGTACGAATTTTATATTTCAAGAAAATGTTTATTTGAACTCCTGTTAGCACTCTGAGTACAGCCCCCTTCCAATGGTATTAAAGGGTTTAACTACCTGACATGTGTAATCGGGTAGTTATGGGCAGCTAATAAACCAAGCCTTTCTAAGTAAAATGCGCCAAGTCTCCCTGTAAAAACTATATCTCCCTACCTGTGAGGATTTTTATCTTAAATAGAAGTTAAACAACATAAACAAATAAGCAACTGTGATGATTAAAAAATATGTTTGCATTTTATTTAAGTATTATCACATTACCTGAGCCTTGTTAATAGCTTTTTATACTTTGTAACTATAATTCTACATTTTTAGTGCATGTTTTTAAATCTAAGTAACTATTTTTCTTTTAATAAAAATAAAATAGGCAATCCTCAATTCCATCCATCCAAATTCATAGAAAGCGGCCACAGTGTAATCATAGCTTTCAGAAAAAAATTAAATTGTAGCTAATCTTCCGTGCTAACAGCCTACAAATTTTAAAAAAAAATCGTGTGGGCAGTTTTTGAATATTTTGTTTTTATTTTCAATATTTTGAAGAAGCGCCATTGCGATCTTTTTCAGATAAGTTCTTCTCTTAGATTCCGTGCTCAAGTTTATAAATTAAATTTTTGAAAAAAACACTACCAAAAAAACATGCCTAATTTCAGTTTCCGGTTTCAGATTTTTTTGAAAAGCTTGAAAGGAAAGCCTGCAAGGAAATGCACTTTAAGGATTAAGCTTGAATTTATACAACAATTTCTAATGGATAAATAAATGAATATTGAATTGTTAACTGATATAGTTTAAGAAAAATAAGGAAAATTACAAAATAATTTATTTTAAACACATAAATACATATTCTTCTATTTTTATTCGCACCTAAAACAATAATATGGACTTAAATAATATTGAATAAAACAAAAGCGTTGTTAGGAGCACTGGCGGAACAAAAAGCGTTAGGGTCCCCCCTCAACAAACCAGTATGGGCCCCCAGGCCCAAAATATGAACGTAAAAAAGTGTTCGTCGAGAGGTTTTTGTCGCAAAGTTATTAATAATAGTGTCTATATCTAAGTTTTTTATACATTCATGTTCTATACTTATCAGAGATAGGTCTGAAAGCGCTGTTGTCCCATAGTATTGCATAAATAGGTTTTTATTAGTTTAAGTTTTGAAAAAAAAACGTTCGGCCAAAGATACACTCACAGTTAAAGTTAAAAACAGTAACACTGCACTGCTTACATCCAGTAAATTGGATGGACCTATTTTCAATAAATAAATAATGTGCAAGGTTCAACATTGTCTCTAATTTTGATAATGCCGTCGCTTAAACCTTTTTCTTAAACTAATAATTTGATGGGGAAAATCATTTGACAAATCTTTGTCGTAAATGGATTGCGATTTTCTTGATCTACCATATAATTCATCCTCATTTAAAGTAATAAAATTTTCTAAAATTGCGTTAACACTTCTAAATCTTTCTTCTAATTGAGTAGTTAGAATGTCAACTGTGCAGTAAAGAATTTTACTTTAAAAATTTCTTCCGCATTATTTAGTCTCTCATCTTCAGATAACTCATCAAAGAATTTTTTAATTTTCTTCTTTCGTCTATTTTCAAAAATAAGCATTATTTTGTACGAGTTAGCTATGTCCACTGCCTTCTCTTTAATTTTTACGAAATATTTTCTCATGTTTTTAACTCTTTGTAAAGTATTTTTTAATTGTTCATTGGCCGAGTCTAAGCTAGCATCCCTTTTTTGTAAACTTTTTGAACACAAGTGAATATTTTCCAAAAATTTCACACTGAAATGTTAACATAAAAATAAATTCAAATTGTTCCATGTTTTTTCGGATAGCTGCTTCGTCTATTTCGTCTCTTTTTCTGCTCTTTTTCTGCTCGTTAAAATAATATTATTGAGAACTTTGAGGATGGAAACAAAGTTGTACCTTATTGCCGATACCGAATGCCATCGGGATGACCACCTAGTTGTACATAACGACTTAAGTGTGTGTTTTATACCCTCGTTTTTTGTCACTTGTAAATTGCGCCACCTTTTAATACTGTATTTTAGAAGAAACAAAATAGTGGCGCTGGCGCCACGAGCTATTTAACGTCTCATAAATAACTAACGAATTATATAAACAACTAAATCCAGGGGAAAACATTTGTAAATCTTGAGAAATGCAAAAAATTTAATGATAAAACCATTGTTAACTCTTCAGCTAATAAAGTTAGTTGAAGAATTAACATTGGTTCTATTATTAATTGTTAAATATGGACTTTAACAAAGTAAACTGAAATTTACAAAAAAGCTTAAATTTATTTTTTATTTTTGTTATGGTTCCCTAGATGCGTGGGTCCCTAACTGTCTGGGCCCTCCAGCAATGCGGAGGTTGCGGGGGTGTTTGTTCCGCCACTGGTTAGGAGTGAATCAAACATCGTAAAATAGTTTTATTTAATTTTATTTTTGCCTACGTGTTCTTTTACCGCCTAATAATAAATAATAAAAATAATATTTTCAACAACAGTTATAATATTTCTGGCTTCAAAAATTGGAGTTGTATCCAAATTATCGCTTAAACAATTGGAATTGATGCCTGCTCGAACACTATTTTTAAACAATAATTTTCGCAATGTCTATTTAAACTGGAGAGAATTCGGATTATTTCACCCCTAAGAGATCTGATACATGAAAATAAAATCCAAGTGGTAAGTGAGAAATTATTTTAACGACCTTTCATTTCTGGTCGTTATCTAAATTTTCGCAGCTAATCATGTTAATTAAAAATCCTACAGCAAAGGTTTTTCTCTGGTGACGGAAGTCCCCCATAGATTTTAAACTTAATATATAATTTTTAAATTCACCGAAAATATTAGACCAATAATGTTGATTATTCAAGGGCAATTTTTTAGCAAAAAAGGTTCTGGAATTCATGATGTTGTAAGCTCTCAACACCTCTACTGCTGCCTCGCTGCATTGAAAATCATGGTGACCACTGGCACAGCAAGGAGTAAATCTACTGAATCTGAATATTTTATGTGGGATATGAACAATTGAAACGAAAAACTTTGAAGATTTGTGTTATTGGGATATTTGTAACAAAAATTATAGATTCAAGATTAAATTAAAACTTCTTTTCCAAACAATGAAGCTATATTTATTGTTTTCGAGCCAGATGGTAAAAAATTGCTGAGAAGAAAAATTATTTTCCATGGTAAAAAGGATAAAGAATGAATTTTATTTTGTTATTTTTTGTTATCACTTGGAGGAGGAAAAGGCTTCCCACATTACATCAATTACGTGTTATAACTTAGTAAATCTGACCCCAAGTTACACCAATATGCCAGGTGCCTTTAAGGATGTCGAAAAAAAAATGTATATACAATTGTCGCCACTTACCAAATACCGTAGAATGGGGTTACTTTGAACCCGTGTGGCTACTTTGAACAAAATTTAAAATTTGTTATTTTGAATAATTGTGAAACAATTACGAGGCTTAGCGACATCTAGTATTTTTTACTAAATTCATTACACATTTTAGAATGGTGGAGCAGTATTGGTACTAAAATGTTTGGCGTAGGGTTGGCAACATGGATATTTAGTACTTTACCTGTAAATGTGACGTTTCTTGTAGTGTGTAAACTTTTATGGCTGTAGCAATAATAAATTGCATTACAGTGTTCAAAATTTAGTTATTATAACAGTATAGTGTTCCAACAAAGGTAAGTTAAAAAAATTTAAAATATTTTAAATAACTTTTTATTTGTAATTTTTTTTTTGTTATGTAGCACGTGGACCGTAATTTTGGGGTTACTTTGAACATGTTCAAAGAAGCCTCGGGTCACAAATTAACTTTGTTATTTCTTGCAGAAAATGGTCCGCACATACAACAGAAGACCTGGCACAAGAAAATATGCTGACTACACCCCTGAAATTTTAGAGGAAGCCCTTCGTGAAGTACGATCAAAAAGGAAGTCATTGCGTGATGCAAGCAAACAATATAAAATATCATTAGGCACATTAAGCCACAAATTACGAGGCAAATATAATAATAAGTTTGGTCATCCCCTTGCTCTCACCGAAAGTGAGGAAATGCTAATTGTAAAAAATGCACAGACCTTGGGAGAGTGGGGATTTCCATTAGATTTAAGAGACACAAGGAAACTGATCTTCTATTACTTGTCGAAGGCTGGAAAAAATATTTCCCAGTTTAAAAATATATTTCATATTTTATAGGTACCTATACCTACTTTTCTACTATGTTATTTTAGTATGTATTTTGAGAAAAAGTTTATTAGTTTGGTTTTAAAGCTGTTAAAAATAAAATAAAGTATTTTGTGCCAATTGCGTCTTTTCTTTAAACCTAATGTTTTTTTAAATAAAAACACATAATTTTTAGTTTTAAGGAGTTCAAAGAAACACTATAAGAGAGTTTTCATTGAACTTATGTGGTTTTAAAACCCACGTTCAAAGTAACCCCGACCGTGGGGTAACTTTGAACATCTAGTTTTTTTTTTAAATAAAAAATTTAGTTGGTCAATTGACACCCGATTTTTTGTCAGTGTAGAGTACTAACTGATGCCCGTAACATAATTTTTTCAACATTTTTGTTCAGTAACTTATTGAGATATGTATTTTTAAACTGAAAAACCGTTCAAAGTAACCCCGTTTTACGGTACCTTTGATGTGCGACTTGAAAAAAAGTTGCTCCATATAGTTTTTAGTGCAAAAATACAAGATGTAGTGTATTTATAGTTTACAGAAAAAAATATTGACATTTCACTTATAATCTAGCTAAAAACCAGGAGTCTTTATACAACAACCCCACACAAAAGTGTATGAGAAACGCTAGATTTCTTTTAAAATGACATTTTTTCCATTGTTTTACCATTTGCAAAATTAGCACAAGCTGACGAAACTGCTGATGAAGTTTGTAATTTATTTAATTTCTCCTGCATAATTTTTAACGAATCTCTTAGTTCCAAAGGTGATTTCTGAACATGCTCGTACAAGGCATAGGATATATTTTCAATAATTTCCTTGCATTCTCTTAAGACTGGTTCAGAGTTAACATCTACAGACATTAAGCTTTCGTCACATGTATCGTTGGCTTCGCTTGGTGTTCCAGTATTTATTAAAGAATTAGTACCAAACATGGTTGTTACATTATGTGTACTACTAAATAATGGTGCTAGCCACTGCACAGCAGTGTTGTTACCTGTAGCAATGGAACATAATTTTTCTCGTATGTAAGCATTATCAATAGCTTCATTATATTCCTCTGAGTGTACAAAAAAACAGACCCAATTTAAATGCTTACATATTTTACCTGTATTTCCTGGTGTACAGGTACAGATCAGTACTTCGGTGTTTACTATATAAACTATATCATTCGTTTTCTCACTAGGAACCAAGTAGATGTTGTTTGTAATGTTTTGAATTTGTTCAATCAATCCTGGAGGCGGTGATTTGATAACCTGCCCAAACAAATTTTTTCTTGATGTGCGGTGACCGGCATCTAAGAGACGCATTTCAAAGTAGGTGATGAATTTAGTTAATATAAAATGCACTAGGTGGGTAATATTACCGGCTTTGATTCTTTCAAAAATTTTATCCTTTAAAAGACACATTACTGCTTCTGAAAAAATGTTTGTATTGTGACCCCTTGTCAACTTATTTGCACGCCGCGTTAATGCCCATAATTCTTTTCTTTGCCAATAATTTTGTAAATGTGCTACATATATAGGATACATTGCAGCGCTATCTAATGCTTCTTTATATTTTTGTTCACATTCCGTCTCCGAACTTGCATAAACTATAGATCTAAAGTCTTGGAATAACTCATACTGGTCTTCTTGTTTTATACCATGTTTAGCTTTAATGAGCCACCTCCATATGGATTGTAAAACATGGAATATGCATAGTAAACACTCTGAATTAGGCCAAACAGACTTTATTGCAGCTTGCTGGGAGGGCGAGTCGTCAGTTAAAAACAATTTAGGCCCACCGAGACTTCCGCCAAATAAATCTGGCCCTACCATTTTTTTAAGAATTTGAAAGCCTTTGCTTAAAAGTTCTGCATTTTCAGAAGTAGTTATAATGACAGCTAGTGGTAAAACACCACAATCACTATGGGTCAACAATATGAATACACGACTTCCCTGTTGATTAACTGCTCCTATTGAGTTCATAAAAACGATTTCTGATGAAGCTTTTGTCATTTTGTGCACTCTTTTCATGAGGGGTGGGCAAACGCTGTAAATAAAATCAAATATTGAATCGGGTTTTCCTTAGTGGAAATGTTAAAAATATTTGTAGTAAATCAGATAAACCGGCAAGTTGTTGGTTTTATTGCAATAAAAAAAATTGGCGGTTTCGTAACTAATTAATTATTGCAGGTTTACAATTATACTATTAAACAAAGTTAAAAGAATTACCATATTACATAATCTGATTCTGAACCAAAGACTTCCACAGAGATTTCTTGCGATTTCTCGTTAAAATCTTTTACATATTTTAATAAAAAAGCTTTTGAATCCTTGTAAAGATCTGTTGGACCATAAAATTCCCTTTTGTATACGTAATGACAATAGTTATAGTCTGGCGTATATTTCCTATCTGCTAACATTGTTTCAAAAGTGTCACGATGCTGAAGATAAATATCCATCTTAATATCTTCTAGAGCTGATACAGGCGCATGTCCGTTTTTAAACAACTCAATTAATTTTTGTTTTACTTCATCTGCCACAGGCCTGAATCGAAGTGCATCTGCAGAATTTGTAGTGTGGTTATGAGTTGCCACTAATTCAATAACACATGGCATTTCAGGATCTGGTGCTAAGTTCTTATCTTTTCCTCTGTATCTGCTTTTTACTGCACGTAATGTGATTTTCATTGTTGAAGGGCAATTTGTATTTCTAGTTCTGCTTTTTAAAGATGTATCATACAAGCGAGAACAGTTTGTTTTATGCTGGCAGCGAAGACGTTGTCGAAAAAGTGTGTAACGACCCCGAGCTGAATCCGTACTTTTTATAGTATAAGTGCAAAGCGATTGCTCCTGAAAAGCCTTACGCCATTGTTCTATTTCTTCTCTTGTTTTTGCAGCTATTAGAAACTTAATTGTTAACATGGAGGTATTTCCAACTACTCCTGTAATTTTTGTTTTCCAATTAGGAAGAATTTTCTGAAAAAGTAATAAGAACATTAATTTTGGTCGAATTAGGTTAGGAATTTTAGCTTGTTTTACAATACTTACAATGATATCCGATGGCGAAACTTGTAAGTTTGTAGTGTTACAAGAAAATTGAAAATTTTCTTCCATGCTTGATATAAATCACGGAATATCACAAAGCGTCTATGAATTCACTCGAATTTCGCGCGAATTCACTTTTATCTGGCAGTGAGAATTAAAACGTACCTTAACGACGCCACGTCAATTGCAGTATTGCCGCCACAATGTAACTGCGTTGGTGTGCTTCTACGCTGTAAGTGTAACAGCATACCTACAGCACCACACTGCAGAGCCCGTTTTATTGGTCCCCTAAACCTCCAAACTGCTTATTTTATTAGTTAAAATGTTTGCCATAAAAGCACTTTCTTGGAAGCATAACTCGCATATCCGCGAGTTATCAGCAAAGCGTAAAAACTTCGATGAAAGATTTTTGGAAGACTAGGAACATGAAAGGTTCCTCTATAGTTATACTCCGTGTAGCTGCGAGAAAGCTAAAAACGAGCGAATCACTTGGCCTGAACCTTCCTATGTTTATAAAGCTATGAATTGTTAAAATTTGATTTATTGTGTCCTAGTCGGTTTGTCCCGTTTTTGGGTTCCTTTAATTCCAGGCATCTTTTTCCAAAAAATCAATTTTAAGTTTTATACTATAATTTTTACATGAATGCTTTAGTATCATGTAGTATGTTCTTATACTATTACTAATATGCAGCCAAGCTCTCGGTAAGTAGTAAAACTAGAGGGATGTTATTGTAGTAAATGTTGGGGTGCAACACATTAATAAAATAAGATACTTTTGAATATACGATAAGCAGGCCCAGATTTCTAGGCATTTGCGTACTTCGATTTTGTAGAAGCAGTTAAAAAATTTTGTACTAAAATCTTTCTCGTGCTTCTGATGATTTTAAGCCATATTTTAATTTGACTAAACTGCCTATTTTGCACATTTGGTGCCCATTTTCAGCTGCAGTGTCTAATTGGTTTTTTTTTCTGAGTTTCTTACACCTATAATTTGCCTTTTCTATTAATTTTTGATTTTAAAAAGTATTTCTAGATACATTTTACAAAAAACGTTTAATCGCAATTTTAAACGCAGATCATTTATACAGATATTAATGCTTGGAATTTGCATCAGCAGGTAAAAGCATGCTGAATTGCTATTGGCATCGTTGTAAGGGCTTTTCTATCTAATTCCAGCATTGTAGAGAGGTTACTTTACCTTTAAAAGTTTAAATAAAGGTCTAAGAGGCATTTAGAGATTCTACTGTTGAGGCCGATTTGGCCTACATTGTCTCTCATTTTAAAATTATTTTACTGACCATAGGACATAGAAAGATTAGGAGAACCTATGAGCTAATATCAGTAGAATAAAAAAATTACAAAGACAAAGAATAATTTAAAAACTAGTCAGTAAACAATCCAAATTTTTCTTGACCATAGACAGAATTGGTGTAACTATTTTCATAATTAGGTTTGTCTGCAAATTCTTTCTCCCTTATTTGGGACAAATGTTTGTTGGTTGAACCAAGAACTTCATCGCAAAACAACGTTTTTTATCCTTAAAAATATAACACTTGCTCTTATATATGTTTCTAATTACTATCTTTTATTTAATAAAATACATTCCCACACTCAAAATTTGGTCTTAGATAATACATACAAAAGACTGTAAAAATTGTGAAGTTTTTTATTTTACTTAAAACTTAGGAACACAAAATTATTGTTGATTCAAAAGTTCAAGCTGGGCTGCTGCAACTGTTTTCATGCCTTCTTGAACGGATTGGAGATTTCCTTTCCAAGAACACAGCAAATCTCGAAGTTGCTGCCACTGTGCTGTACCAAAAGTTCGATGCATTGTACTTGACGTATACACCTTACGAGCAGCTTGATCCATTCTAGCTCTCACCAGCTTTGTTTTCAAAACTAAAAGATGTTTAAATGGTTACAAGTATTGCCGAAGCAAACCAGATAGATTATTAATTACAAATATATTAATATTAAAGCATAGATAATTAAAATCGTACCTTCTATAATGAAAGCTTCCACTTCATCAGCATTAATTTGCAGCTCCTTTTGTATCGTTTCAAAACTAATTTCAGGGTTAGTTTCTGCAAGTTGCATGAAAGACAACAGTCTCATTTTTTGCATGTTTTGCTCATGATTTAATCCTTGGGATGTGACAAATTCTTTATGATTCTGATAAAATGTCAAATAACTCTGTAAATTGTCGCTAACAAATATAGAGAGTAAATCATGAATTAGCTCCCCTTCTAAAAAGCGAACAGGTTTAAGTGATAACAAAGGATCCAACAGGAATGTACTGGGATCTGCTAAGGCAGAGACAATACAACGGATTGCATCTTCACGTGCATGTGATGCATTTTCGGAAGTGTATGTACCCAGCAATTCTATCATAACTTTTGCAGCTTGTTCACTGTAAAATCCAAACCATTTCAAACAGTTTTTTATGAAATAAAAAAAAAGAATTGGACACTCACCTCTGATTACTTTTAACCAGTACTTCATGTAGAAGTCTATAAAGCTTCTGCAATTGTTCACTCGATGGTGGGCATAATGAAAACTGCTGTTTCAAATGATCAATATCTCGAAATACACACTTAACTTGATCAGTTTGTTTTGCAATTTGAATCAAGTGGTAGTAGACGTGGTAGCGCATAGGTGATCTTTCATCTAGTGATTGGAATAACAGCCAAAGCCTGTTACAAAAATAACAATATAAATAAAAACAACAAACAGAATTAATAAATTCATATACAAACAATACCTATCCTCAAAAATTCATAAAAGGCGTCAAAGAGAAATTAACGGGCTGGGACACGAACTAAATTATAGGTCGTCCCTAGCTCTATTAGCCTATAGAATTTAATAAAATACTGGCGTGTTGCCAGTTTTTGTGTAATAATGTGTTTTTGAAAAAGTCATAATTTTGATAATTTTTTTCAATTCAGTTTTAATAATGCGAACATTTTCGTAGCTTGTAACATTGTGTACCTCTAGGGCATTTTAATATCAAATTTTATTCCAATTTGATAACTCGTATTTTAGTAAACAGGCCAAAAAACCAAAATTTTCAATAATTCATTGAAGGCGTTACAGAGGAATTAACGGGCTGGAATACAACCATATTGCAGCTCATCCCCAGCTCTACCAGCTTACAAAATTTAGAAAAAAACGTGTAGCCAGCCAGTTTTTTTTTTCAAATTTTTGTTTTAATTTCCAATATTTTGAAAATATTATTCACTTCATAGTTTTTCATTTTTTAAAAATTTATGAGCACAGTAACTCTATAGGGTTATTACGATAGAAACTTTAATCCCGATCTGTGACCCCACTTTTGAGTAATAAGGCGTCAAACTGAAAAATTTTCAAAAAATGGCAGCGAACGCAATTACAAAGCTTCTACCATACTTCGTTTTCAGATGTTTTATTACGTAAAGAGAGGGGCATGAATTTTCAATTATCAAAAATTCATAGAAGACGTCACATAAAAATGAGCGGGTTGAGACACAAACCAAATTACCAAAATAGGTATTTATTCTGTCAGGCTGAGTACAGAATATTAGACAGACTATTCGGCTAAATACCGAATACTAGTTGACTTGAGCCAATTATTCAGCCATGTGCTTTACTTAAGCAGATAGCATCCCGTTTGGTTACCGAAATTATAACTTTGTTTTAATGTATTTTTATATTAATTATACCATCAAATTAAAAAAAATGCAGTTTGGTATTGCTTTCATAGTGAATATTCAACCGACTCAAAAAACTACTTGCTTATCCAAATATTTGGCACACTCCAAAAAACAGCCAATTATTCGGCACCAAAAACCCATCAATAATGGTATATCAAAAATGAAGTGGCCTTTGTGTATCTTTATAGACAGTTTCTCCCTACTAGTAATAACTGCACTCACTATACTAGTAACACTTACGCTCGTAAACTGGCAAGTAACAACTTCTGACCAGGTGCTCTCGTCAGTTTTTCACAAAAAGCAAGAATTATATTTTCTGCACGTTCCATGGGTACCTACAATAATTAAAGTTTTTAAATTTTTGATTATTATAGCATATCCAAATTCTTACAAGAACCATTATGGAAACAATATCGTTAAGAACACTTTCAACTTCCGACTCTTGCCCTTCACGGAAACAAGCATCGCATACTCCAATAATTTTGTGCAAATCATCTTCGATACCTTTGGGAGATTTTTCTTCCGAAATTTCAGCTCCAAGCCCTTTCAAGTATGCTCGAAGTTCTTGCGCCTATAAAAAAATTAGTCATAACCTTAAAATTCATCATATGGCAACTTGTTTTCATAATAATCATTCCACATTTGCTTTAAAAAAAAATATGTACCTGGTCTTCAGGAGTTATATCTATAAATACTGGAGGAAGCTGCATTTTGCAGTACTTTTTGTAAAAACTTGAAAATACTGGAAAACGCACACGTTGAAAAATTACGTATGCTAGTGGCACTCAAACGGTTTTCATTAAAAGTTTTCTTCAGAACAAGATGCATGGATAGCTAATATACCGGGTGATCGTAAAAAAAATTATTCAGGGCAGGCCATGACCGAAGTGTTAAAGTTGGCAATACGTAATAAAAGCCAATTGTCAAATGTTGACAGCTGTCAAAATTTTTGGTAGATACATTAGTTAAATGTAAAACCAAAAATTTTTACAGCTGTCAACATTTGACAATATTGGCTTATATTAAGTATTGCCAACTTTAACACTTCGGTCATGGCCTGCTCTGAATCATTTTTTTTACGATCACCCGGTATACATACATTGGTGTTTTCACTTTTTAATATTTACATTGTTTTGGGAGGGACCCACAAATGTATTGCCGCGAGAGGGCAGCAGTGAAGGTTTATCTCTTTGACAGTGTCCGTGAATTTTAACCCAACCCTCCTGAAATGTTCTGACAGTTGACGAGACAATTCGATTCGTTCAAAAAGTAAAATAATAACGAATAAAAGCATACTTCGATGATTTATTAATTAACACACCGATGTAATTCACAAAACTCAATTTATTAGAAGCTTCAGCTTAGTAAAAAGACAAACTACCAGCAGAAAATTAAAGACGAGTAAGTACTGTTTTAATTTTAATCAAATATGTATGTAGAATAACAATTAACTAGTAAAAACACAGTTAGAGCTTCATGGTAACTCGATTTTACAAAAACATTGAATTATCTTGATAACTGTTAGATATAGCGACTTTCAACAAGAGCACCGTTTTTGTGTATTTTTGTATGGAGAATAAGATTTTCTAGACAAAACTTCAAAAATTGTAAAGATCTAAAATATTGGGAAGCAAATATTACGTGACACCCCATACGAGACACCTCTAGTGCACTTATTCAAACAGAAATAAGTAAAAATAGTAAACTAAATCAGTAGTGCTCTTTCTTATGAGCAGCCTACAATTTCATGATCCTAGTATACAGGGCGAGTCATTTAAGTGTCACCGCACCATTATTTCCTAAACTATTGGGAATATCAATTTTTTTTATTAATAAAAGTTGTTTACCATTAACTGCTGCATAACGTGAAATTATTACAAATTATACTGGGTATTTAATTATGCGTGCAGAGCACATTACGTTGTAATGTATGGTATGTGGATGGATGTGTGACGCCTCTAAAGGCGAAAGTACTGGAACGATTTTGATGAAATTTTAAGTGAAGAGGTATGTCGAAAATTGTAGTTTTAGTTGAGCTTTTCAAAAAAAACCTAAACCGGAAGCGGAAGTTAAACTTGTTTTTCACAACTCTATACTATGAGAAAACAGTTTTTTAGTTACAACTCAGAGAAAAGGGGAAAAAGAGCTCTATCCAATGATGACATTGTTGCATTTGACGCATATTTAAAAAAGCGAAGTTAATGTCAACATCTTGAAAATTTAACACCATATAAAAATTTTAATTTAAAAAGTGTCTTAATAATATCAAAACCGCATTGCGATATCGTTGATAATAACCAAATTACACACAAAAAGCAAAAACTGAACATTTTAGTTTTTTTTAGTTTAGTACTGAAAATTAAGCAAAAATAGTAGGATTTGAATGTGGATCATAGCAGTACTTGAGATGCTGAATAATACTTTTCATTTAATCGAATCTCTATCGCTTACCGTTTAGGAATCCACATACATGGGGCACTTATCTTAAACACCCTGCGTAACACCCAATAGAAATATTAAACATTTTGCTTTGAGATTGTATAGCCCATAAACCAAAGATTTTATAATTTTGTTTCTACGATTCAATTTGTCTTAAACAATTGGCCCAGTAAGATGTAAATGGTGGTAGGTAACTTTAATATTAACTCTAGAACACTAAACATACTTGAGAGTTGCATGAATACTAAACACTCGTAAATTTTATTACTTTTTTTTAATTAGAAACATTTTGGAAAAATATACTATTATCACATGCTAAGTGTACAATTGGTTTTTGTGTATATTAATGAATAAAAATTCTCAAAAAATAATTGAAAATCAAAAATTATTGTGCGCAGTTTTGGCAGCAACTGGCTCGGTGTGCTCCACAAATACGGCAGTTGGAGCGTCCACAATGATTTGTTGTCATTCTTTGAAGACAAAATGGGCACAAATTGTAGATAGTACGTTTCTTTGCACCCTGGGTGGGTCTTTTATCTGATATATTAATTTTCAAAATATTGCATATATCTTGCCATATATGGCCACCATTGCAAATATGAGGTGTTAACTCGCATCTCTAACCATGGTTTCATCAGTTCTAATCACGCTTTAATCAGTTCTTCAGTTAGATTCAGCATAAATGTTAATCTAGGCTCCCATTTTACGTTATTTCTGTTTCTATTGGAATGTCATCAAAAACACACATGGGACATCAAGACTACGAAAAAATATTAAGGGAGTCGCAACAGTTCTGCCATTTTTTCAAGATGGCTAATTTAGCACCACTAGGATCACTGTGGACTTTTGATATGTTATAAAGCGTATAAAGATGCATCTATTCTGAAAAAATCAAAGTTCTCCTAATTTATTCGTCAGTGTACCACTGATGATGACAGCTTTCTGTCGAAATACGTATCTGGTATTTAGTTACTTGGGTGGAAGGGTGCTGTAATTTTAAAATGTTGTTATTCCACAGTTCAAGTATTTTCAGTTTAAACTGAATGTTTGAGATTTCTCCAGGATTCCTTCATTGGGGCCCTAAATAGTGTTACAAGCTGATATGGATCTTCAAACTGTAAAAGATTGAGAAACATTTTTTTTTGATTTTATGGGTCGGAAAGAGCCGTGCTGTGCATTATGCTAATAGTGAGTTTTGAAAAGCTGCCCGGTTTTAATGAATGGGGGTAACTTGAATGTTTTAAATGGGATGATATATAATTATCAATATTTTTTAATATCTATATCAAAGTATTATTTTTTCAGATTTTTTGAAAAACATTTACTACCCCAAATAAATACTTGTATGAAATTCTGTAAATATTAAAAACCATTACGAGATTGTTTTTATTTAAATGTACCTATACTGCAAATAGACAACCAAAATTAAATGAAGTAAAATTTAATGAGTGAAAAATGTACAAAATATTTCATGCCTTCCATTTATTAGGTGTTGTAAACGTAAAAAAATAATGTCGTAAGGGTAGTCAACGTTCTTATAAAAATCTGAAAAATAGAGGCCGTACCTATTTTGATGCGGATATTAAAAATTATGCAGCATTTTATTTAAAAATTTTTAGCTACTCTCCAATTTTTAAAATAGGGGGGTTTGCAGAACTGACTATTAGCCTAATACACGACCCCTTCAGTCCCATTTTATCAAAAAAAAATTGTTGCTCAATCTTTTATATTTTTGAAGATATCAGATTGTAACTATTTAGTTGCCGCACTTTGTATATATGAAATCCGGATCCCTTCGACCAATCTCAACTTGCGTGAAATGCGGCTGCAGCTGAGATTATGCAACGCAAACAGCGCGCAGTGGGTATTATTTTTGAAAAGAAGTTACCAAAAAAAAGCGTAGTCCGTAGCCCACTGGTTCAACTAGTTTAAATTAAATTCATTATTTCAATAAAATTAATTCTAAACAACGTGTCTGAAAACTTGGATGTTATCAGTTTCTTCCTTTGTTTAAATATGTTTATATGTAACAGGTGCATAACAAACCAGTTTATCATTCGACCTTGCGGTTAATTTTGGTTCGCCAATGCCAGATGTCTTTTCTAAACAAGCTTTATGATTGGTACATTTTTCCCCTCTGCCTGATAACATTATTAGTTCACGTTAGTAAAGCTGTAGAGATAGCTTGTTCTTTAAATTATTTGTTAATTCATAATTGCGTAAAATGTATTACTTTGTGAATCTTGAAATTGTACAAGAATTATGGGCAGTGCTAAACGTGTATGGTGTATAGATGTAGAGTGGATACCCATTTTAAATAAAAATAACCAGGAAGATTCATAAAAAGGTACAAATACTACCTATAATTTTACTTCTTAATTACTTTAAAAGGGGCGTTTTGCTATTAATTTGAAATGCGGAATAATGGAATTATATTATATTTCGAAAAATCCCGTGGTAGCATAAATTATGATAGGTAATTTAAAAAAAATACGTTATTTGATTGATGTACAAGTTATGACTGTATTTCTTCAATTGTATGATCCTGAAAGCACATAATTCATATTATGGCTTTTGGTAATGTTTATTTCTTTTGCAGCTTTCATCCCGATAGACAGAATTCCTTCTTTTTCCAACGCATTACCAACCCTTTCCATTAAACGTCTGTGATAAAGGAAGAAGTGGTTGATCATTCTGCAAATGTGACTTCTTATAAGGTAGGTAAGATTTTTAATATTACTTTTGAAGTTTTAATGTTCAATGAGGAAGTGTTTATCCAGTACGTTTTAAAGATTTCTTTTTAATTTCTACTTGTCCCCATCCGACTAGAAACACAACCTGAAATCCACCAGTCCATAACCTACTCTCTCATAGAAAAGTAAAATAGATTTTCCGTTTAGCTTTTATTTTAACCAAAAATATTAAATTAAAGACAAAAATATCTGGATATTTCTTTTTATTCTAAAATTTCAAAAACCTATCAAGTTTTCCACCTCAAATATAAAATTAGGTTAGTGATACTTTTTGTCAAAAGCTCATTAGAACTTTTGCTTGTCTAATTCTAACTCGGGAGCGGAGAAATTAACAGAAATTAGCTTATTCAATTTATTTCATATTATATTTTAAACGTACAGATAACATAAGGCGTTGCCAGCACACTTTATTGAAACAAAAATAACAATTTCTTTTTGGCGAGTGCAAATCGACAGCAAATTCACGCTGCTGTAATTTATTCAAAAATTATGAATAATTCTTGCGTTTATGATAATAAAATGAAAATATTTTTATTTATATTATACAGTGTGTAACAGAACACCTACACACTATCTTTTATCTTGAACCTACATGGATGGAATAAAAATTTGTTATATAAATCGTACGTACACGAGGTATTCAGTAAAAATATTTATAAATTTATTGTGGCTCTGGAAAGGGTAGTTTTGGGGGGGGGGGGTTCTCGAGATTTTCAAATAGGAAGGTGGCTTAAGTTGTTTAAGAGGTATTTTTAAAACCAACAACTTAAAAAAAAGAAAATATCGATACCTCAAAACCGTTTCAAAATGGCGGCCAATTATATTCAAAAAGCAGTCATTATACATAAACCTTTTCCCAACCGCACATGAACTATTATACCAAGAAAATTGGTACTGATCATTAAAGTCCATTAAATTAGTTTTCCAATGATGTATCACATGAGGACAAAAAATAAATGTTAGTACCCCCTCTCCTTCTCAAAAGAGCGGGAACATTCAAAAGATATTGTCTCAAAAATCTTAAATAGGACGAGGGGTCAAGTGATACCTCATTTTAAAGGTCTTTGGTTTTTCAATATTTCTCACCGTTATAAAATGGCGGCTCAATTTATAAAAATTTACTTCTTATTATCGGATGAATCACTCCCTCTACCGCATGTAAGGCAGTGAAACAGAATTTTTTTGCTGATTTATAAAGTCTGTTCACATAACATTTAAATTTAAATCCACGTGCGAGTTGGAGTATGAAGGAAGGTCTCGCAGCGGTTGCTTGACAATTGTTTTTATATGATTTAGTGTTGAGATTTAAAACTCTAATTTAACATTAAAATTTGCAGTCATTCATAATGTGAACAAACATTGAGGAAGTTTCAACGTTATAACTACAGTGTGCTCCTTTATTTGTTGAGCAATTGGATTACTACAAAGATGTTGGGCCAGAAAAGGAACTGGATTCCCGGACAGGATCACTACAGGACTGCAGTTCGGATTTATGGAGAAATGTGTTAAGGAGACTAATAATAAGCAGTCACAGTCAGAGGGACAACAACCAAAATCAGAACCAATGTTACAACCCCACTTGCAATTCGCTCGTACTCGGACAGCTTGAATTCTGCATTCGCAATCATTTTGTATGAGGATTATTATTGTTAATCAAAAATTTTGGTAGTTATCTGTAATTCAAAGCTCTAGTTTATTTAATTTTTGGTGTTTTGAACTTGAAATTTGACCAATTTTTTGGACAATGTACATTTTATTCAATTTATTACACTTTAGCATTTTCTAAAGTGTATCTTCAATATTAGGATTTTTTCGCAAACATTTTTTCAAACAATTTAGTGCGTTGTAATTTCAATCTTTAATTTTACATTTGATGTTCCAGATGTTCATAATGAGAGCAACATGAGGGAGTTTCTACATTTCAACTACACGGTGCTTCTCAGAATGCAGTCAGAATGAAAATCGGAACAATAATTGCTAAAACAGAAGGTGAATTTTTGCAATTTTTACTTCAAAGCTATTTTACTTTGACTTTTACTTTTTATATTTTCATATATCAATTTTTGGATAATTTTATTCTGGCCTCTATGCTTTATTTCGAATATTAAATTAACCATAAATTTGAAAATGATATTTCTAAAGTAAATATTCTGTTTCCTTATAACTCCATTTTTTTTTTACTGTAGATCGCTGATGGAAGTCTTCTTCTTCATTTGTGGATTATCATTGGAAGCAGCAGGGTTGAGGGTGAAATCTCAAAATCAAAATATTTAAATTTTAATTTTAATCCGTTAGAGATGCATCTTTTTTCGAACAGTAAAATTTCCTTTATCTTATTTAAAGTTTTGTGTTCTTTGTGTTGTTTCTTGTAATGATGCGAGTTTCAAGAAACGTGGTATGCATGTATGTAAGATAATGAGTAACTTGAACAAATGCATACGTTACATCTCTACCACATCACTGTTACTTTACTTAATTTACAAATCTTAACAGGGGAATATTTATATAATTATTTATAACAAAAAACGCGTTATGGGTTGGGTAGCATTTCCCTGTAGCTTGGTGTATTAGGCAGCCATTACCTTCCCTTAACTCTTACCGTTATAATTACTTGTCCATTCATTCTAATCGGGTTATAATTGTAACTATTTCTTTTTGTATTTGTGACTCTTTTAATTCTAAATACCTACAAAATGGCTGATTTTCTTGACATGGTTTCTTCTTTGTTTCTAGTAGCATATTACGTACTTGTCCTCTCTATTTAAGGAAGGGTGCACCCAAGCACTGCATCTCATTGATTTTCTTATGAGATGATGCCATAGTCGGCATGAGCCACCAATTTCCCCAATTTTTTTATCGAGTGTTTTGAATAGCATCACTTGGAAGTGGTTGTTGTCGCTGATCAAGTTTGCGACTTCAGCAGGCGGTAGTTGGCTATACACAAAGTGACTTCGAAGAGCCTAACATACTTGGTATGGAGCCCGAAAGGGGTGGCCAGCGGCGACCCGGCATGTTGGGGAAGCTTACTTGTTCAACGACCTCGATACTTCTAAGTTTTGCTATTGCACTCGTTTTGTCTCTCTATGATTTGGTATACTGGGTGGGACAGTATCGAATTAGGTCTTATTTATGTGCCTACTTCTTGTAATCATTATTACAAAGCACAGAACTTACAAGTTTGCTTAGGAGATTATGCCATTGTCGGCATGAGCCACCATTTTCCCCAATTTTTTTTTCGAGAGTTTTGAATAGTATCACTTGAAAGTGGTTGTTGTCGCTGATCAAGTTTGCGACTCCAGCAGGCGGTAGTTGGCTATACAAAAAGTGACTTCGAAGAGCCTAACATACTTGGTATGGAGCCCGAAAGGGGTGGCCAGCGGCGACCCGACATGTTGGGGAAGCTTACTTGTTCAGCGACCTCGATACTTCTAAGTTTTGCTATTGCACTCGTTTTTTCTCGCCCTCAAACTGCAAAGTTTACAGCTTTTTTCTTTATGACCAAATGCCGTCACTGGCACCACTTCTTCGAACCCAAGTTTTATTCATAGCACTGCTATTTGTTTCTTCTTTATTTATAGATAGCACATTAGTTGTTGTATTTGTCCTCTCAAGTTCAAAGAGTACACGCACAGCATCTCGTTATTTTTCTAATGAGATTATGCCATTGTCGGCATAAGCCCCACCAATTTCCCCATTTATTTTTTCGAGAGTTTTGAATAGTATTACTTGAAAGTGGTTGTTGTCGCTGATCAAGTTTGTGACTTCAGCGGGCGGTAGTTGGCTATACACAAAGTGACTTCGAAGAGCCTAACATACATACTTGGTATGGAGCCCAAAAGGGGTGGCCAGCGGCGACCCGGCTTGTTGGGGAAGCTTACTTGTTCACCGACCTCGATACTTCTAAGTTTTGCTATTACACTCGTTTTTTCTCTCTACGATTTGGTATAGTGGGTGGGACAGTATCGAATTAGGTCTTCTTTATGTGCCTACTTCCTGTAATCATTATTACAAGGCACAAAGCTTATAAGTAGCATTGCCCCTAAACTTAACTTTGGCGTGGAGGATTTGCCAAAAATAATTGGGAAACTAGTGAAAATCAACAACATGTTGTCAAGAGTAACTTATGTTTTTTTTCTTTTTGGGCGCTTAATATATCTGTGTACTGTTCTTTCTCTCTTTTTGGGAGTGTTTACATGGAATCGAATGATTGGGACGCATATAATATGTAACAATGTAAAAGGTATAAGGAAATTCAGAGTAAACTAAATTGTACAAATTTTTTAAACCAATTACAAAGTTTTTAGTGGGAAATATATTTAGGTAAAGGGTAGGAAGAAAAAAACGTTCTCAGACTACCACTGGAGGAGGAAAACAAATCACCATCTCCATACAGAAGAAGATGCAGCTGCTTTTTAAGATTACGAATAGAAAAAATATTGTATACCCTGTCACATAAAATATACTACTTTCAAGAACTTGTCGGTGTACCTGAGTACTAATACAGTTCAATCCTTTTTGGTGGTTTTCTGAGTTTGATGTTTAGTTTACTGCATTGCCAGTTGTTGGAGGGATATTCGATGTCTTGGGTAGGAAAGCAGTTATGATAACTTGTCTTGTAAGTTTTAACGGTCAAAAGAATGTAGAATGAAGTTTGTAAATTTACCTTTTCATAGATAATTACTTAATTGATTGTATATTAAATATTTACGTCTTTAAAGCACGAAATCGAAAAGGCACTTCAACTGTGAAGATCGTAATCATCAACTTTAGTCGATTTTGAAAAAGCAAAAAAGGAGCTACATAGCTGGTGGTAGGATTTTCCAGCGTTCATTTATATTTTATGTTCATCAAATTTCCTTTTGTAAGTATTTAATTCTAAAAGCTTACTTATAGATAATTACTTTATTGATTGTAAATTTGTTTATTTTAAGTGACCATTAGAGCACAAAATGTAAAAAGCACCTCAATTATGAAGATCCGGAATCATCAACTATTGACTGACTATCTTGTGTCCTTGAAGATGTGAAAAAGAGCAACTTAAAACAACATTCCTTATGGTAGGTAGCTCTATCTTTCTTGCCCAATTAACTTTTGATTAATAATTCACTGTTTACACTTTTTAAATTACTTTTGTTTTTCTATAATTTTGAGTTTACATAGCTTTTCACACGTGCAAGAGACTTTCCACCTTTTTTCATTTATACTTACCTGATTTCCTTTTGTTAGTATAATTCTAATAGCTCATTCACTGATTGTATTTTTTTTTAATTTCAGGTTGTTATTGGAGCAAGAAATGGCAAGGCGCCTCAATTGTGAAGACGTAGAATCATCAATCAGCCTTGTAGCGGAGAACTTCCCATCTTTTGAAGATGTGAAAAAGTGAAACTTTTCGTATTAATTTTGATTATTGTATTTACATACGTATTATTAAAATGTTAATTACAAATTGTATTAAAAATATAACAAATAAAATAATATTTGCAACAATCAGCTTGTTTTAATTATCAACTTTGTTATTTATCATAAAATTACTAAAATACAGCTGATGGCAAGTGGTCAAAAATTTGTTTTAAAGTTTCTAATCTATACAGTCAAAATTATTCAAAATTAATATCCCTGTATTGCTGTAATCCTGTTACCAAATAGTCAAAATTTGAAACTACTCAAAATATTTTTGACAAACCTCTACATCGTTTCTGGACTCCTGGTAGCAAGTAGTTGGAATTTTACTTCAAAATTATAATTTTTGCTTATTGATGATCTCTGCGCACTTATGTGACCCTAATAGAGAATGGTCAGAATTTCAAATTTTCAGATTCAATAAATACTTGTGACATTATACCTTTTCCCATTTCTGTGATCCTGATAGTAAATGGAGAAACTGCAAGCTTGAGAACCTCAATTTTAAAATCAATTCAGAAAATACTGGTATCAGGATCACAGAAGTGCAAAGAGGTAGCAACTAGTAAAAATTTCAAGCTCGAAAACCCCACTTTTATAATCAAATTCCAGACAATTGCTATCAGGATTACAGAAGGACAATAAGGTGTTGGAATAATTAATTTTCTGAATAATTATTTCAACTTTTGGGATCAAAATTTACCAAGTTGGTATCAGGATTCCATAGGAGGAAAAAGGTGTTGCATCAAAATTATTTAAGGAAAAATGTAAATTTCCTGAAACAATATGCTAACCAAGTACTACCAGGAGCACAGAATAAATAAGATGCTGTTAGGTATTTGTGGAGTTAAAAATTTCAAATTTTTGAGCAATACCTACCAGGATCGCAACAGAAAAAGGAGATTGTTGCCAATATTTTTGAATCTGAATCATTTAAAATTTTAAGTTGTTAACGCCCTTTTTAATGTACAATTATACAGAATAAAGACACCACAGTTAAATGCACATTTATTGTATATTTCTGTATAATGCAAGATACAAGCATATTAACAAGGACACATTTAAATACACAGGGTGTCATTTAAGTGTCGTCCCACTTTTATTTCCTAAACCAGTGGAAGAATCAAATTTGTAAAGCTAACATATGTACCTACAAAGCTTACTACTAAAAACACACTCTTGTACTCTGTTAATTTCCTTATTGTTTTAAATTAGCGATTACAGACTATACTTTTAGAAATTCTTTTTTGGACGAGTTTTGGGCCCTAAAAAGAGCCATTTGTATGTTGTAGTTGCACCTTTGCAAACTTGTAGGCACACCCTTGTCTGTTAGCAGGCGCTCCTGTTTAGCTGTGTGCTGTTGGAGCTCCACTAATACTCTACTCAAGCCTTTCTTGTGCTCTTTCTGCCTTTTCAACAACTTTCCATTATCCCTATAAATAACAATATATAATTATCCCAAAGTTGAATTCCAGAACTACTGTGCTCGCTGCAGTGATAATCAGTGTGAAGATATAAATTTTCAGGCTATATTAAATATTAACCTTTTCAATATTGATATTGAATATATGAATGATATATGACAGTATAATATCACAGTAGAAACAAAGTAAGATTAACCAGCTTCTTAGTGTTCAAAGACTGGCTTGTCTCTGTATAACTGGAGCATTCAGGAATACTCCGACAGCAGCACTGGAAGCTCTTCTGCAACTTCCTCCCCTAGAGCTAATAATCAAGGGCGAGGCACGCATGGGAGCATACCGCTTAAACTGCTAGGGCAATTGGAGAAGCAGCCAACAGATATGGGGACACTCCAAAATAACAACTGTAGTATCCGACCCAATGCTAGACATGGGTACGGACTACATGTTAACAAAATACTCCTTTCACAAACCATTTGAAGTACGGATAAACCGTGAAGAGTTGCAACAAGGAGAACCACCAGACTTGCAAAAAAGCCTAGTATGGTATACAGACGGTTCACGCACAGACAACGGAACCGGAGCTGGAGTATACAGTAGTAAACCAAGATATAGCACCTCTATAACACTGGGCCAATCTACCACAATATTCCAAGCAGAAACATATGCAATCTTAGCAGCAATAGAAGAGAACAGAAGAAGGGGGTATACGAACAAAACCATCCTTATCATCTCTGACAGTCAGGCAACTTTAAAAGCACTGAATTCAAACCAGATCAAGTCAAAGCTTGTCTGGAACTGCCTTTGTAGCCTCTTGAAACTGGCAAACTCTAACAAGGTAAAACTTGTGTGGGTGCCGGGACATAGAGGCATAGAAGGAAATGAAAATGCAGATAAACTAGCAAAGCAGGGATCTGAAACACCATTCACAGGGCCTGAACCTGTGGTTGGCACAACTAAAAAGACAGCGAGAGGAGCAGTTAAAGAATGGATTTCAACAAAACACTCGGAACACTGGAGACTCTCACCTCGACAGAGACAAAGCAAAGCTATGATGGGCAGCCATCCCCATAAGCTGACAAAACCAGTCCTGCAACTTAGCAGGACTCACATCAGAATAGTGACGGGACTCCTAACGGGACACTGGCAGTTCAGAAAAGATCTGCATAATATAGAGCTATATAATGAAGATCCCATATGCAGACTATGTGGCGAGGAAGAAGAAACAGCTTCCCATATAATATTCGAATGCGAAGCCCTAGCTCGCAGAAGATCCCAAATCTTTGAGGGCATCAATCCCAATGAGATACAACCGCCAGCCAGTCTGATTAACAAACTTCTAGACCTGCTAAAGGGGACGGATCTACTTGACAGTGACTAGCGACCGAAGGGGATACACAATAGACCCAAGAGGCCGCAGTGTTAAAGGGCGTAACAAACCCTCCCCGTTTCAAATCAATCAATCAATCAAAGTAAGATTAGAATAGCTTGCGTGCGGATTTGAAATTTGACGCGCAAACGTATTTTTTTGAAAACTATGATCTGCTGCGCCATCTCTCCGCCAAACATTTCGTGACGCCCATATCAAACTCGAGTGACAACACCATACCTGTAAAAGGTTTAATGTTCTGTAACCATACCCTTCCAGTCATCTTGGTCGAGAACATAGATAAAAAATATAATACGGTCGAGAGCGAGACAACAACTGTAATCAGTAACCATCAAAATGTTAAAGAATACCAGGCGAGTGATACTTACACTTCTATGGCTAGGTTTATATTGGTGGAACTGTGAAGTAATGAAATATAAAATGTTTGTTATGTTAGGTACATCAATTTGCATATTATATTTTTCTGTAAAAAACGCACAAAACGTGTAACCGTCTGTCCAGTCTTAAGCAGCCAAAATCTGCTTTTGAAACAATAAAAGATAAACTAAAGAGCATTTTGAAGCCGCACTATATGAATCTTTTATTGAAGACAATGGCCGATTTATTAGTAAAGGCTGATTCGCAATGGGACCAGCCAGTGACGAGTATTGAAACATTCCAGTCACGCCACTTGCAATGTTTCTAAATATCGTGTACAAGATTTTTAATTAATTTGTTTTTTTATTTATTATGTACATGGTGGAATGCTACTGTTTATGCTCCCGGGATGTTTTTTTAGCAATAATGGCTGCGTCGCAGGCGAAGCAACATACTATATGGGGCACTACGTAACACTTTGTTATAACTTCTGCATGATGTTTTTTGTATATACCAACAGAATTTAAAAATAATATGACCAAATATGTGGACA
Source organism: Ctenicera cuprea (assembly GCA_958336395.1). NCBI lineage: Eukaryota > Metazoa > Arthropoda > Insecta > Coleoptera > Elateridae > Ctenicera > Ctenicera cuprea. The sequence continues at coordinate 19,306,310 of OY284494.1, forward strand.
AGAAGAATCGATCCAGAGAGAAACCTTTACATGTTTTTAATAAAACATGGCGGTTCGAGTGTATTTTTAAAAAGTGCTGTAATAATGTGCAAGTTTCGAAAATGTAAATGAAAAACTAAAGAAGCTATTGATGAAGAACAACAACTCAAAATTGTTTTTTCAAAATATCTCAAAAACTAGAAGTTACCCTCAATCTAAAGCAACGTTTTAATACTGAATAGCAGTATGCAGAACTTTCTCCATTTAACCGATTTTGTATCTCTTACCGTTTTCAAGAACCTAGGTGAGACTCGAATTTGGGATACACTGTATAGGGAGTTATTTAAAAAGCGAAAAGCCTGCTAAACGATTTTAAACAAAATGTATTATCACTTGCAAAATATAATTACAACATTAACACCATGTACTTAACAATAATTATCAAATATGAATCTTATAACTTCATAGAACTATAGACAGGCAGAAATGAATTAAATGGCAATTAAACGATACTTATACAAATAAAATAACCTCACAATATTGTAGATCTGTTGATCACATGTCGAACTCCATTAATTACTGCCATATAAAGAACCCAAATATTTAACTCTGTAATGAACAAACTTACTGAACTAAATATATCAGCAATGGGCGGGGTAACTAGTACATTAATTAGTAAAAAGATGTTGAAGTGAATAAAAAAATTCTTCATATTTAAGCTCCTCCACACATAAAATTGTTAATTGAAGACATTTTTCTATTGCTTGTTCAACATCAATTCACCATGTAATGGAAGAACAATGAACACTAAAAAATCACGCTTAATAATATAAGACAAGGCCTTCATACAATATTCACTTAACAATTTGTACCATTTACAAATTCCTATGAAGAAAAGCTGCAATTTAAATTCAAATATACCATTTTAATATGTGAAATCTACTTTTAAACTAATAAGTAATCGCTTATGCTTAAATAATACTACATAAATGTTTGACATAGGCACATAGTGTGATTAAAAACGCAGTTAGTCAATTGAGCAACTTATAAAATTTTTCAACTAAGCCTATACAAAATTAAATGCATTTACAAAAGGATAAAATTTAAAAAATTTATTGTAATCAACACAGTTTGTATTTTGTATCTAAACTTGACTGGCCTTTGAAGATTAAGCATTTTATCAAGAGTAGTTCGATTTAAGGAACTCTTTACATACAAAAATATTTTTTTAATACATACAACAATCACATTTCCACAAACAGAACATCAATTGCAAGAAAACAAAAACACTTTATTACTGACTGCGCGCTGTAACATTAAAAATAGTATTTTATTAGTACACCTTACAATTAATTTTGACAGACTTGCACCTATTAACTCTAGCATGTTCAAACTTGCATAATGATTTTTTTACATTATGTAGTTGTGGAATTTGTTTGATGATATAGTAAGATTTAATGGGTACTTAAAAGTTCATTAGAAAAGTATAAATTTTACATCTAAGCCTCCTTTAAAAAACCGCAAAAGTCACAACCCCTACATCCGATATCTTATGGTTGTTAATTTTAGGTGTAGCTAAATAAAAATACTTGCAAAATAATCGTACAATGTGGATCAAAACAGTCGCTTAACTGAAGTAAAATAAATCCTAATTTAATTTTATACTAAAACAATCAACTACAAATTAAGAATTAATCTACCATTGTATGACTTTAGCTGTCGAAAGTTTTGTAAAGAATATCATTTACGTTACATTCACAATTCTAATAAACAAAAAATTTTGCAAAACATGTGTATTGATATTTGTTATTCCAACCTGAGAACAATTCTATTTTAACACCAGAACTTGGTAGACTGGAGGAAGATACTGTAGCAGCAACATGAAACACACACGCACTATTTAAATTTGCGTACTAAATCTAGGCCTTGGCAGATCTCCGAAAACAGTATCACCATGTACACTCTTTGCCAATGCTTTTATGCTGGCTGCAATGTCTGATGGATGCTCGTCTGTCTGTTGCTACAACAATAATGTTTTAACACAGAAAATGTACAGAATCTTATATAAGTACCAAAATATCATCATGTTCATCCTCACTGTCACGGTTTCGATTGTCTGACATAAAGACAGGAATATTTACTGGAAGTGACCTAGCTATAGCCATTGGTGAAAATTTATACCGCCCAACATGACTAACTTCATCTTTTTCGGGTTCTATAAGTGCATCTAACGCTGCAAGATCTACAAATAAGTTAGAACATTTAATTTTTGTTTTTGTTGTCATCTAGTTGTTATACTAACCTTCATTTTCACTTTCTTCATCTTCCGATGAAGATGTGAAATCGTCACCTTCCACCTCTTCCAATTCAAACAACCCCACTGTGTCAGCAGGTATATGGCCCATCTGTATCGCAATCTTAAGCAAACGATCCCTCTTTGCTTTCTGGAAATTATACAATTTACCATCAGTACTGTAAGGAAATTGCATGTTGGAAAGATGTTCAAAATAACACATCGGTTTTGTTTTTTACAAATTTGTTTATCTGAAATTACAATCACAAATAAATTTGACAAATAACAACAGATTTCGTGACCTCCAAATATTTTTGGTAAAGCTTTTGTAACTGGAATACTGAACTTGTTTGTAATTGTTGATAAAGAATTTTAGATATGCACTAATCAACATGTTCAAATGATGTATTTATGTATATGTTATCTAATCGCTCCTACACTTAACATTTGTTTCATATTGCTATTTTCAGCCCTCGACATACATAATTTGGTTAGCTACACTCCATATTTACCCACTATTTAATGACTTTCAACAGGCTTTCAATACAGTAAACAAAGCAGACTAATGAAAGCAATGAGGGAAATGAAGGTATTAGACAAAAGACAAGGTGACACGTTATCCGCAACATTGTTCAATATTGTTCTATAAAAAGTAATAAGAAACACAGAATGCAAGGGAATAATAATAAATAAAGAAATGCAGGTACTCGCTTATGTGGATGATGTCATAATCACAAGAACAGAAAAAAAGATAATTGAGACCTTTAAAATAATAGAGGGCAAGACAAAAGAAGTAGGACTAAGATATATCAAGCAAAGACCAAATTCATGGTATGCCAAAGGAAAACAAAAAAATGTTAGAAGAAACACCCTGAAGATAGATAAGTACACCTTTAAAGAGATGGACAAATTCGTTTACTTAGGTATCCAATTAAATAGAAATAACAAAAGGAGTAGTGAAATAAATCAGAGAGTACAGACTGGCAACAGAGCACACTATACAAACAAGGGTATAATAAAAAAATAAGCAAATTAGGACAAAAACAAAAGTGAAAATTTATAAAAGCAAAGCCTAATAAGACCAGTAGTCACTTACGCGGCAGAAATAATATGTCTCATAAACAAAGCAGAAGAACTAAGGATATTCAACAAAAGGTAATAAGAACAATACTTGGACCAACAAGAAACAACGAGGGAGAGATCAGAACTAAGATGAACCAGGAGAAATAAGGTTCATAAAGGCGCAACGCACTGGCTGGCTGGGACATGTGATGAAAAGCAGAGAAAGTTTAACGAAAACGATTATACCATGTGAAACACGGGCAAGAGGAAGACCAAGGACAAAATGATACAATGAAGTAAAGAACGATCTGCAAAAAATGGAAATTACGGAATGAAAGGAGAAAATCATAGACAGAAAGGCATGGAGACAATTAGTGAAACAGCTATATTCCATCAGAAGTGTGATGCTAATTATTATTATTATTATCTTTCTTTAAATAAAATAAGGCACATACAGAGAATTGGTTCACCCCCCTTTTTTGTTATTTAATAAGATAATGAATTAAAATTTGGAATGATTACTATGTAGGTGGGATCCTAGTATTTAATAACTTTCAAGAACTTCCAGTTTCCCGAAATTGACACCAATTTTTTTAGTTTAAATGGAACACCCTGTGCATTTTTTAATTCGAGATGAAATTGTGCGTATAATGGTATTGCTTTGTGCTATAAAGAATTTGCCATCAAAGTTCAGTTAAACGCACCATATCATATGCAGAAATGCATTCCGAATTCAAAAATATAACAATATACAGGGTGCTCTATTTAAACTATAAGAAAACTAGAGAAAAACCTGAAGATTTAGAAAGTCATAAATCATAATCTACATCAAATAATATGTGCCTCTGCAAATATTAATCATTCCAATTTTAGCTCATTATCTTAACAAATAACCAAGAAAATAGGGGTGGACCGAAGACCCTGTATGATGTGCGTATCAAACATTATGTTACACTTGCTATAAAAATATTTAAACAAAAACATTGGAGACAATATGTTATTAGTGTGTAATGTGATTCTGTGTTAAAATATACATAAAAATGATATGCTGTTATTTTTTACGACTAACCATTTTCCAGAAAAATCCATTTAAACATTTTTCTGCTTTAGAATAAGATCAAACATTTTTGTAGTTCATAGTTATTTATTAACTTTGGATGCAGAAATCTTAGAAATAATAAATAACCAACTAACTAATTACAAAAGTAATTATGACAACTGGTTATTTTATTCTAAAGCAGGAAAATGTTTTTCAACCCAAACTTCAATCAAATACTGAACTTTTAAAAATATGCATAATACAATATTTAAATTTAAGTTTCAGTTTGAATTCAATGTATCTTTACATCTATAACAGATTAAAAGAATACCGGTTAAGTACCGCTAACCGTACTCGAAACCGAACTTTGAAGTAGCATCAAACCGTAACTGATAACCTAACCAAAATTTAGTAGGTGCAATTTAAAGTATAACCAATACATTATTTTATTTCAGTTCACGTTCCTGTTGTACAACAGCCGTAGCTATAAAAAACACTTACCCTTGCTAAATATTTTTTTGTCTTAGCACTAAGAGGCTTTGGATTGGCAGTCAGATCAGGTACATTATCATTAGACAGTCTAGTATTAGGTGGCGATGCCATGGAGTAATTAGTTGATAAACTGGATGGCTGATATCTTTTTTCTAATATTACTCTGCGAAAGACACAAAGAAAAAATTAGACAAAAAAGCAGCACAAGAGATTTAAAAAAAAATGCCAACTAAAATTCAATTTCCCAACAAAACAAGGTGATAAAGAAGTTCAACTTAGATTGCATATTAAAAACTGATAAAAAGTAATTAATCACCTCCGTACTTCTGATTCACACTCTAGGTTACTGTACTAATGTAATTTTGATCTAAATATGAATAAATTGTGAAATTACAAGTATGAAATTTGCAAAAACAATATTACTTCTGTGAAAGCAGGAACAAATATTTATGAAATAAATTGAATTTGAGATATTGAAACCCAAAAACTTCCTACAAAAACAATATATAATCTGTTCAAAGTTCATTATATGATTTTGCCATTTACACACTACAAGCTGTAAAATGCAAAAGTCTTAAATTAACAAAAGGAGTACACAACACTCAAAGGGAATATTCCGTTTCCGTTAATTTTCATACAGTGTTCTATTATCTCAAATACACCTCCTGGTGCTGTTAAAGAACTCAATTAATTTAAGCAAAAATGTTCACACCGACCACATAAATCATGTCCAGTGTTTTTTTACATTAAAGCAACAATAATTTAGATAATCAGTTGCAATGAATAATAGCATGATGTAATTGGTTTAAAATATTACTGGTACAACATTTACTAATGTAATAAATACTACATCACTAATTCTAAACATGAAACACAAAGTAAAATAAATTATAAGCACTTGCAGAAACGTGTCCTACAAATGTTAAATTGTTCTAGAAAACACTCACCACTTAGGCTACAATGAAGGACATTTTTTTAAATTATTGAAGCAAAAACGTTACACAGGGTGTCCAGAAATTCACTGGTCACATTGAAACAAAAACATATTTTAGTGACCAAAACAACTAAAAATCTTCCTAGGAACGTAAGTCCTAAAATCTGTCATTTTGGAGGTATGGTTTTGATAGCAAAATTGGTGACATTTTTAAATGCTACAAACCAATAAGTAGTCTTTGATCATTTATTACATTATTTATCAATAAACAATATATTTATTCTTTCAGGCTCATTCAACACTTGGTTGAAAAGAATTAAGTATTGACGATACAAAAATTCCAAATTCAGACTGCAATTATTGTCATATTTAAAGATGAAAAATTATTCAACGACTCCCCTTTTAGGAGGTGTAGCTCCTTAAAGTAGTATTTATGTATCCATGTTCATCAAAACAAGTTTACTTTATGTTCTTTCACTTTGAACAAGGAATTTCCGTACACCCTGTATATAACAACATATAATTTATTATCATTTGTTTATAAAACTTGATTGGAGCAAAGTAGGACATTGGAAACAAAGGATGAAGTTTGAAATTACACTCTAGTCTACTACTATGTTCAAAATTTGCAGCCATTTCACATAATAATCCGTTAATTTTTTTCAATAAAAGTTACGTTATCTCAAATTTACCTTGCAAGAACCTTATGTTCTTTGTTAGCCTTCTCTCGGAACTTTTCTAGAGCTTCATATTGCATTTCAGTAAAATGTCTTACACGTTCTTCCGTTGCCGCTACTTCTCTATTCACCACTTCTGTTACCCTATTTTTCAAACCACCCAAAGCCAACTGTACATCTGGTGGTAAATCTAGAAGATAATGTTGTTTATTAACTGTTGCTTTAGTTGCATGTAAACTGTACACAGTGGTGTAGTGAAGACTATAGGTAAAAGGTAAAATAATCTAAGGCAAACATCCAAAGCAAAAAATCAAAGGGATAAAAATCCAAGAAATAAAAATTCAAGGAATAAAAATCCGGAGGAAAAAAGTCCACAGAAAAATTTCAAAATTTAAAATGTACTTGTTTAATTCATTATTATTATTTATTTTTATTCTGATTTTTGAAAAACATTTAGTATTAGTACCAGTAAAAAAAACTACAATTTATGTGTTGATTCTTGTTTCTGTAGCCTATTTTGCCCGTCGGATTTTTATCCTTAGATTATTTTACCTAGATTCAAGACAATATGGCGTGTAAAACATTTTTTTAAATAACGTTTAATTCAAAAGCGGCATTTTATAGTAGGAAATGTACTTAAAACCGAAAAAGTGAAATATAAACAACATCAACTATTAACAAAATCTATTAGTTATTTAAGTTAGTAATTTTTTTGTAGTTTCTTCCTTAATTTTAGTTTATTTTATGAAAGTTTGCTTCCAACAGAGCCATTTATTGTGAGAAAAAATTTAAAAGCAATTAATGTAACGTTCTAGATCTACTAATAACGACCTGTTCTCCTGGGGCAGTAATTTATGACCTTGTACACTATTAGATACCAAATAATAGACTACTGCCCCATACGCCAAGTAATAAAACTGCAAACATACTCTCTGGCTGTTTTTTCTCAGTCTTCTCTTTTTCTGTTGGGACCAGAATATTGAAGATATTAGAGAAGTTGTCACTGTCACGAAGTGTTGTTATTCTAGGAGTTGGCTGTACAAAAAAAACGATTACTTACTAATTTTTAGCAAAATTTATTCTACATCAACTTTGTTTCTTAAACGGAGCAACTATTTTTAATAATGTCTATTTTTTGAATTCTAGTTGCTCTATTCCAAGGTTGAAACATAACTCACCAACAATTTAGAAGAAACCAACACACAAGCTGCACCTCGATCACGATGGATGGCATGTGTATGAACATCACAGTTTAAACATTGATGCACGATCCAGTTAGCTATATTTCTCGAAATGACCAGACCTGAATGTTCTTTACTGATTCGGCCCAATTTATTCACTTGTTTGATTTCCTAAAATCAACACAGATTTACGATGGTTTCATAAAAGCATGTTGCTAGGTACATAGGTTAGGAAAAAAAAATTATTCATATAAACATTTATGCTGTACCTGCTTGAAAAAGGTGTCTTGCTTTTCTTCTTCAGTTAAATTGAGTGAATCTGCAGTGACCTGCTGAAAGTCATTTGTTTCAGATTCAATAATAACGTTTAAACAATTGCAAGAGAGCATTTTGCGCAGTGAAATATTTTCTTCAGGCTGGCACGTTTTCAGTTTATACTTTTCCCAACACAAACAGAGATATGTCTTCGATAAACATCAACCAAATAATAAAAAATACAATTATCAACTTGTCATTCAAGGCAAACCTATACAGCTGTTTATGGGGTCTAGTGTGTGTGCGATACCATAATTGTTTGCGGAAAAGTACAAATATAAAACACCTCTGTTATTTAATTTGATGCCCTTGATAAGAAGAAGAACGCCGGAAAAAAACTTGAATAACACTTCATATAAAACTGAATACAAACTGACGGATAATAAAGCCTTAAAACACTTTAATAGCCGATTAAATAAACCACTTGAACTAAACACAAAGAAATGATACTATAGAGACCAGCGAGAAGTGCGCGCACACTAAGTCTATCCCTGTTTACCACTTATCTTCTCTCTTTGTTGCGAGCACGTTTTATTGCCGTTTGCATACAGGGTGGTTTTTAATTTATAAACTCAAGAATACGACTATGCAAAGTATCTATTCAAAGGACTGGAATAATTATATTAACTAATAGGAGTAGGTATACGAAAAGTACAGTTAGTTTTTTTTTTTATTTATTTAGCACCTTGTTAAGCGATAATTGTAACTAGACTAGGTCTATGTAACAATTTGTCTCTAATAATAATGTTTAACGGGGTTATGGATATGCTCCCAGCAGAGCATTCCATGAATGTTGTGTTACAGTTCACACTGTTCAGTTAGTTTATGATTAATTTTTTGAGATATGAGCACTTAATCATTTAAGAATAACTATAATTGATATTTATTTACCGCATCTTCTAGAACTGTCGCAGTATATCTGTCCCTTTGCCTTTTTTGAACCTTTTTCTCGAAGTGCTGCAATCGACACCTATTTAATTTGCTGCTTTTCTAATTAAAAACAAGTACTAATTAATAGTTGTGCAGCAGCAAGCACTGTCTGCGTGCAGGGTTTTCTCCCCGTTTTTCTTTTGCATACCCTATAAAGGGGTATTTTTGCACTAAAACTGAACTTCAGGTATTATTAACCGGATTATGGGGCAATTGTCGTCATGCGTAATTTTACCCCAACAAATCATGAGAAAGTTTGTCTCAAAAACAGTTTATTTAAATTTTTCGCAACTTTTTAATAAAATACAACCGTTAAAGTGCAATCTTCGACAACTCGGCAGCTAACTTAAAAATGTCATAACGCAATTTAAATCATAAAAATGCTGAAACCCAAACGTCACATGTTAAATACTTTATGTAATATATTACATAAAATATGACATACACTTACCTCATATTTCTTGCAATGTAGTACCACAGTATAACCATTCTACTAGTATAGGTATATCCTGCGATAGTACCTGGAAACAATGGGTGCACCACGCCGAAACAAAAAACAGCATAACAACTGACCAACAGAGGTGGCTACAGTACTTATAAGCGAATTTTTATTATAAAAAAAAGATTCTTGCCCCATGCAGATTCTTACCCCAGCCCACTGTATTACTGAAATTATATGACAAGTAAAGGCAATATTGAACAAATACATAATCACTTATACAGACTAAATACGCAGCAAAAGCAAAATTACAGTAAAATCAAAATAACAATAGCTCTACAGCTAGAACTTAACCATATACCATGATAACGATGAATAAAAAGAAATAATTGCATTTACTTCCCAAAGAAACTGGAAACATTCGGTTTATAACATCCTAATGGGAACGTAAACACAATCAGTAAAATGGGCTAGACGTAAATATTCATGGCCATGTTTTAATCATAAATAATCTGAATTGTACAGATACGGTTCTACGCGCATCTACAGCAATATTGTATCCAACCAACTACTCGTGTTCTTTATGGTATTTAATTTATCAAAAAGTAATTATTAAACTCTGGGGAAAATGCTATGATTGTTACAGTATAGATTATATTGAATGTGACGATCAGTCCGATTATAAATGTGAAACACCTTCTGGTATGCCACCCCACCACCTGCAGTTAAATTATTGTTATAATTTTCCTACGACATTTAAACATTAAAAATGATTGTGTAATGGTGTGGTTTATTGTTAAAAAATTATTTACAAATTTCATTGAAGTTTAGATTTTAACAGGGAGATGTCTGGCGAGGTCGTCTTCTTACCTAGAATTATTTTATCACCCTCACTACTAGATTACCATCTCAACTTGAAAAAAAACAATTTCCGATAAGACTAGCACACAATCACTATTATTATAGCTCAATGGCAGATATTTAATAAACTAAGAACCAGAGCCTGCATTTTCATACGCAGCATTTTCTAGTCAGAACACTTTCAAAATGTCTTCCTCTTGTTATAGGCCAATGGCCTGTTTAATACCCGCAACTAGTGCGGGTTCGGTGAGCCCGCTTTGCACGTATGCCGGGCACGAGGCTGACTCGAGGCTCCAAAGGGGGAGAAGTTACACTAAATGGTTTACGATTGCCAAAGATGTTAGTATGACAACCGGGACCGACGGCTTAGCGTGCCCTCCGAAGCACGGTTGGTTGCAGATATACCCCTATATTGGTCACCCATCCGAATGGGGACCAGAGCGGACAGTGCTTAACTTTGAATACCGTATGACCGGCAGCCGCAGTTCTCCACCATGCAACCAATTTTCAAAATGTAAAAATTAAAATTGAACACGCTAATGAAAAGAGGGTCGATTTAAATATAAAGTGGATACAGTTACTAAAAATAGTGTATATAATGACATAATAGAATTATAATTTACATACATTTATTAAATAAATATTAAATAAAAGTTATTTGTTATATTTATTATAGTATCTAACTGTAACAAACTGAAACAATTTCAAAACGTTTATGATGGTTTGTCATTCTATTAAATATTGGTTAAATTTATTTTTGTTGTATACAGTTTTAATAAATTTGCTAACAATTATTTTTAAAGAAAAGCGTGGGGCTGAGTGCACATAGGTTCAGCTAGTTACTTATTACAAGCATATCCAAGTTTTACTAGTAGCTCATTGTTCTTCTTACAAAATACCGAAACCGTTATACAATTTTATCATTCATATTTTTACATGAACATAAAAACAATAATTTCATAAACAAATAATGCACATTGAACCATCAACCTTTTATAACGTAGGTATCTGTCTTTTTATCATTTCTTTATCTTTATCTTCAAAAATTAAAAAAAGAAATATGAATAATTCACTGCTGCTTGGAATTTTTAACGGTTTTATTTTACTTGACCTATTCACAAATATAGAGGATTGTTTTAGAAGCCAAGAAAAATTGTTATGGCAAAACTGTTTCAAAAATACCAAAATAAATTAATAATACTTCTGACAAACTTTTTATTATTTTAGTTTTTCTTTGTAGTCGCCAACTGTTATGATTTCTTATACTGTTATATTGAACTATAAATAACTGATCAAGATTATTTAGTCAACCTTCATAAACAAAATACTTTTCTTACTATGGTAAAGTTCACAGAACTGACTTCTATATACAACCACTTTCAGCTTATCAGTTGATATATATTAAATCCAGATTCCTTTCACCTATCTCAAGTTATAGTGACAAGAGGCTACGATCTTACATCTCGACACAGATTAGTTGGGGTAATGCAGCACTTTATTTCAAGCTTGCATGTAGCATAGCACACGAGTTCAGCCACTCTGTATTATGGTTATGTAGTTGGAAAACGATTCCTTGGGATTTATAAAAACCAAAAACTCAAGGACAAATTTATCTGCACTAATTTGGTGGGAGAGGGAACATATTACAGCGCCTTAAAATTAAGTTGCAAATATTATTCTACTATCATCTCTCTAATGAACAAAAGAGAGGGAGAGGGGAGGCAGATGAACGAGTATGGCGGAGGGCAGGTTTGTGCCTGAAGGTGCGTCCGTTCTGATGTGTGCAATTCGCTGTTGTCGCAGCAATTCTGAATCCTCTACTAGTCATTTTACAAGCAAGACTTTCACTTAAACCTGTCCTAACTATTCTTTCTGATACATTGATAACATGGATATGATGAAGTTGGTTTCTGGGAGTAAAGAGGTATGAAAGCAGTCACGGGAATAAAGCGCTCATCACATGCCAATGTGCTGTGGTTACGATCCGATCCGGGCCTACACAGTACATGTATATACTCCAGTCTCTAAATCAACTGTAAACATCCTGTATCGCTGACTGTGGAATTCCTAGCTGGTTAGAGACATAACGTTGTGCTATGACTTTCGCAATATTTTTGCACTCCCAAAAATACTAAACATTAAAAATTTTAAAAACAAATTCCTTTAATGAAAACTCGAACTTCCATGTTTTAAACAAAAAGTTACAACAAACTAGCGTGTTTCATAAGCTTTAACAATACAATTATGTACAAAATAGTACAAAACAAACATCGCTGGTACTTTCTCATACTTTTTAAGTTTTAAATATTCTGGCGTCAATAAAGGACTGAACAACATTGTTTTAACAAAAATATACAGTACACTAACATGTGCATGCATTTTAAAAGCGTTTGTACACCGAATCACGATACTCTTGAGGCGTATCCTGCTTACCACGGCAAAGGTCCTCGGCTAGAGTACCTTTTTTTTCGTGTACACGTAAGCCTATTACTGTTTACGCCACCTAGGATGCTTTTAGCGATAATTGCAGCGCCGTCAGACGCAGCAACTGTAGACGGCATGAGTTAGTGTTTGGTTATATTCGCGAATTGTGTGGCTTAGAACTCTTTCAATACTTCGTACCTACTCATGTTAAGACCCTACATATTGCGCTCCCGACTTACGACCAAAAATCGTTATAAATAGTTTATTTAAAGAGTGATCATAAATATGCGAAAAATGAAAAATTTATTTGTCTGCTAGAGTTAATTGATAAGTATAGTTAAAATCACAAAGAACTACCTGCAAATAAAAAAACTTCCAAATACCAAATTTGATAAAAATTGGTGAAGGGATTCCGGAGATATAGGGAAACAAACGCAGGCATCCACCCACAGCAGACACAACTTTTTGGGTTCCTTGGACCCCAAAATGTGCATTTCTGTTAAAATCTGAAATTAGAAAATTTGCATGAAACCATAACTTGCATACTTCTGTAAAGCATGGAAAAGTACAAAAACTAAGGAGGCTGAATTTTTTTCGGTGAGTGTTTATTGATCGCTTTATTTGCAGTTTAGTTGCAATTGGGACAACATGATGTACTACTGATTTTTTACACAGATAAACATTTATATCTTTTGCCTTTGTTTAATTTATTTATGAAGGATAGGAAACCAAGGTATAATAACCCTAGCAGTTAAAGAAAAATTGTAAAACAACAAAATAAACAGAGGTGTGCTAAGAAAAGAACAAAGGGCTGATATTTTGACAAATCCCAAATATTTACTGGCTTTCAGGCAGTTTATTGCTACCTGGAAGATAGCCAAGCTATTAAGTGAATAGCAAGGAAAATGTTTATTTTAAAGAACAAAATATAAACATACCATTCTAGTTAGAAAACACAGATATTCTCTAAAGGTATGTCTTCATTTGTTTTTCCCTATTATAAAGTGGAAAAACGAGCCACGATTTTTCTTCTCAGTCAATTTAATACCGATTGATAGTAGTTAGTAAACAACAATGGTACTGGGTATATCTAATGTAAAAAGTAAACTTTTTTTATGGTCCGCCAGCCTTCTTCTCAATGTTGTAATAACAAAATTCTTAAAAAGGTCTTTAGAACTGCTTTAAATTGTTCAGCACTGCAATCTCACTTATTTAAATATTTTCAAAATAAAGTTTACCAATAAAATCTTTAATAAGAGTTCATCATCACCTCTACAGTTGTAGATATCAAAACAATTTTTATAATTAAAAACAGACGAGTAAATAGGAAAGTTTTCTTATATTGTGTAATTTATCACACAAAACTACAAGTATATTAAAAACTGTAGCAATAACTACAAAAAATTTTATGACAAATATGTACAGTTCATAAATAATAAACGAAAATACTCACATAACTGTTAGTAAGCAAATTTATCATTTTGAAGAAAATTAATTATAACTAACTTCAGTTAAATAAAAAAAATCACAAACATTTATAGCATGCCGAAGCCCTTCGAATAGTTAATTGCTTTCACAAGCCGATCTTTTAGTTTCTCCTTCGTCGAATATTCTGGCAAAAGCAAGACATTAAAGCACGTGTGTGCTGTCGGTAATCTGTCAGAATCGGGACCGTTCCTTGCGATTACAAGTTTCAATTTGCTTAGACCTCCTAGAGGCACTCTGTCTGAACCTGTTGTAAATTGGAGCAATTTTCTTTTGTCCTCCAATGATAATGAATGAACTATTAACCAGAAATCCTTAATCACCTGGGTATCATTCGTGTAACCTCCATCGTACTCTGTGGATCCTTCTAGTGCATCGAAGTCAAAGTTCTACAATTAAAAATATTTTATTTTAAACCTGTCTCCTAAATTTATTATTAACAGCTTTTACGCTATCTTATCTTGCCCCATGTTTATAATTTACTTTAATTTTTTTCTTTATTTAATTTAAAAATGAGGTAACTTAAAAAACGTCTTTTCATTATTTTATTTTAATATACTATTTTCGAAATTCTGCTGTGTCCAGTTTTTTCCATGATACCATTTCAAAAGTAGGATTCTAACAAAAATATTTTATGATACTTTGTTAACACCATTTTTTAACAAATAAACAAAATTAAATAACGTTTAGAAATGTAAGTTAACCTATGTTACAATTGAATACGTCCTTAGGGCTTTGTTTTTTACAGCAAGTAATTCACAAAGTTTTTTGTATTACATTTTTAAATTTAAATTAAAAACGACTCATTTTCAATAAAACAAAGATAAAAATTAAAATAAATTATAGACATGGAAGTGACAGATGTAAAAAAAAAAATTAAAAAAAGAAAAACAGGTCTGCGACAAGATGTTAACTGCAGCCCCCTAAATACATGCCCACACCTTTACCTAACCCAAGTCACCATTTACAAATCGTTTCCATTATGTGGCTTTAACGTGTCAAGTTTGCCAAGTGACATTTACCACTAGCGTCTAGTCGCTTCGCAAACAATCGATCCTACCTCATCAAGGTCAGACTTACGTGTTAGTATGCCGTCAATCAGTGAGTGAATGCAAATTTGTCTTCGTATTTTTTCTTTAAAAATATAACTGCTCTTAACAAATAACCTCGCGTAAACAGCAAACGCAACAACAGTGTTTTAGAAAAACTAAAATAAAAAAAAAATTTTTGGTTCCAACCGAGATTCGACCCCACAACTACTTATGCAGTAAAAAAGCAGTACACCCGAACACACCCACATATCCATCTGTGCCACTACGAACCTGGCGGTTATCGCTAAAAAAGTGCGCAATAGAAATGCACCATTAAAAAATCTGACCTTGGTGGGATCAATTGTGGCGAAGAGACTAGACGCTATTACATTTACCATGCACGTTATATTGATATGCCGTTGTGTTCTAGCCGACTACTTTTAAGTTTTTTTTTTCGCTCTGTAAATCACTAGTAATAAAATGTTCACTTACTTTACTGCCACAGATCAGTAGTTCAATTTCTTCTGGACGGAACAGTAATTCTAATGGAGATTCATCTGTAACCATTTGGAAGCCTCTATAAAAGGCACGGAACTGCTTTTCTACAGATTTATTTAATAAAAAGTCTGCATATAAATCTACAAATTCCTAGAAAAATGAAGTCAAATTACCAAACCTGATATTTGCTATCGAAATAATTTCACATACATGTTTGGTTTCTTGAGTAACATTAATGTTATCACCATCTTCCTTTAAATCATGATGTATAATTGTTCCAAAAACATCTTGGTAGCTTATTCTGAAGGTTTGCATAAACACTTCCTCGAGATCAGGTTCAGTATAATCTAACATTTCTTTTAAACTGTTGTAAAGAGTCTGCGAAAATTAAATATTTTGATAACAATAATACTACAAATTTGATTTTTGACTTACAGGATTCCAATCGACTAAATCTTCGAATGAACCCCTTTTACCCATGAGTTTCCTATAAATAACCATGGGAAAATTAACAGCCAAAATTATATTATTGTATATTGCAAGGCCAAGAACTATTCCAATGAGAGTAAATTGAGCATCACTTTCAAAACACGTAGGGTTAAACCATACAGTTTGTGTTTCATTTTGGTACGTAAACATGGCATAATCCGGATTAAATATTTCATCTATGACTAGTTGGAAAAATTCCTTGGAAACGCCCCCTTCATCAATTCCTTGTTCTCCTTCAAATTCCACTACTAGCTGCTTTTTTAAGTCTACAGGATTCTCCATTGCTATCATTTCCAACTAAACAGTGCAAAATCAGAAGAAAATTATTACACTAAACATTTGCAGTGCAACGAACCTCAACGAGTGCATCGTCAATAATATGATCTCTCCTCACGCGAAGTCGCAAGTAGGGGTTGGAAGGTTGTCCAGCTACACTTTGTATAAAACTGATTCTACGTTCTGAATACATTCGTATCCTATTGTCAAAATAAAGACCCAGAGTTTTTGTAGCGGGTGTGAGGATGAATGCGTAGTTCATAAAACTAAATTTACCTGCAAGATATTATAAAAAATTTTGTTTGTAAAAATAAGTTTCTTCAATTAATATTTTGAGTTCTTACCTGATTCGCTTTTGTAATTAGCAAAATCTCTATCCATCTCCACAGCATCGCTTAATGGTTCATTGTAGAACTCCGTAAACGGTAAGAAAGGTTTCCGGCAATCTAATACGTTAACTCCTAATTCAAGGGCTGCAATAAATTAAAAAAAATTAAATAATTTAAAATAAACCTTTAGTTCTATTATTTTTTTAACGAGTAAATAAATTGAAATGAAATAATTTATAAAATAAACATACCTAGCACATCAGCTGGCGGTGAAGATCTACTCAACTTGATTCCCAAATACGAATCTTCCATAAAGGAAGAGTAATCCTCACGTCTTAAATCGGGAGACTCCAATACACCAGCTAATATATTTGCATAATAGACAATCTAAACAAAAGATAAGTGTGTTTAGTATTCCTTTCACATTTACATTTCTGTTTTATAGCATTGATTATAGAATAGCTACGCTATAGATTGCTCAAACATGAGAAATGGGTCTTGTTTGTTGCACGACCAGTATTTCGCTTAGAACGAAGCGTGATAGAGATTAAAATAATTCCTAGCATTAACTAACCACATAGCCGATACTTTCTAAAATGCACATGCGGTTTTGAGCTGAAAAACAGCATTTATGCCTATCGTTTTTATCATGTCTTTATGATGATTGCTTGTTATATTGGATCAGGAATTTATTTTTATATGAGTGGGAATTTATGCGAAATCTGTGGCGTGTCCACTGTCCAACAACAAAAATAAATAAATACATCTATTTCGATATCCAGCAAAAGATCCTAATCAATGTAAAAAATGGACAGAAACTACTGGTAGGGATAAACGAAGTAATTGCATAACAACATTCTTATTGTTTTCCAACTTTACTTACTCAAATTATTTTTTGATTATATTGTTTAACGTGAAATAGATGTTTTCTTAATTTTTAAGTAGGTTTTAAATTCATTTACCCCTCTTTTATCTTATGATGTCTAGTATAGCAAACAATTTGCAATATATACGTCTGCCGGCTACACTTCATGGAGTAATGCATGTGTGTGCATTTTGTTTTTGTGTATAACAAACGCCATTTCCAATTTGCATCCACAAATTTGGCTTCGCGTTCTTCATTGCGATGAGCAATCTATAGCGCAGCTACATAATATATGTTTCTAGGTACCTTCATAATTCTAGTTGCAGAAGTAACAACATTCTCGTCTTGAACAAAAAAATCTCGATGAAACTGTGTAACAATGACCCGCAATGTTACCAGTTGTTGTAAATTCTCCAGGATCATCCTGAGACTAGTACGTCCAGGCCCGGACCAAATAGTAGCCAGTCGAGCTTGAGCTTCAATTGACAACCACGCTGCAGCCCTGCAAATTGCTGGCAAAGCCGTTTCTAAAAAGTCTCCGGATCCTAGAATCACAAATTTTAACAAAATAATTTAACAACAATTTATGGTCTTACTAACCAAGAGTGGGTATTTCAAAAACAATCAGTAATGCATTAATAACATTGTCAAGTGTCTTATCTGACTGCGACCTAAGTTGCAAATCCATCTGTAGATTTCCAGCTAACGTAACAAGAGCATTCACTAGAGCATTTTCAAATATCGTGGTTGGTATTTTGAACAAAGCAGTGTATGCTCGTCTAAGTGAGGGTAAATCTACAGGAAGTCTTGGTTTACCACGGTCACTGCTTGGTGACCCCATGCAGCTATCTTCATCTTTGTCTTTTTCTCCTTCTAATGACCTCACATCTTCTTTTTTAAGACCTTTGAGATCTCCTACAAGAATTTAAAAAATGATTGCTAAAAGTATTACACCTAGATTTAAGCTTGAGTTCTATATAGGACCAATTGCATATTTTCAAGCATTCTCACTTTTATTCCAGTAATCTCTCACCTCCTTTTAAAGCATTTGGGAAATATAAAGAGAAGTTAGCACCGAACAAAAATATTAAATTGTTAACATCTTTTTGTTTTTATTTTGCTTGTTTTTTTGTGTCTAACACCATTTTTTATAAATATAGACGGTGAGTCAAGAAAGCATAGGTCAACTTTACTGTGAAAGATAGGTCATCGCATTCTAACGTCAGTGTTAACTGTTGATTAATGTAACAGTAAATGGTTTTAGCACAGTCTGCTGTATTAATATCAACTGATGTCTCTATACAGCCTGTCGCATGAGGCGTTTTCCATTGAAACAATTAATGAAAGTATTGTAAAAAGTATGGTAAAGTATGTTGTGTTACTATATATTGTTGAATAATCTTTCCAAATACCACTCGCGATCAAAAGTTTTCAAGAGAATGTTTTGTGTTTACATGCATATTATTGCAAAAAAAAGAATGACAAACATTAATAATTTGAAAAAACAAAAAGAAGCAGTCAATACAGAAAGTTAAATTAAATATTTGGCTTCTAAATGGCGACCTTGGTGTATTTTCAAAATTTGGTACATAACTCATAAATTGACAGGTAAATAGAAATAACTTGTAATGCCACTACCATTTAGAAACTTAAAGTATTATGATAGAAAAGTATTTCACAGAACTAAAATACCAATATGGTATTTTTCAAATTTATGAATTATATCAAACAAAATTAATTTTTCTTCGCAAATCCTTTGATTTTCCTGCAATTTCTTCTTTCTGACTTTCCAAATTTAATGACATTTTATTCAATAAAAACAAAAAGTATCATTAAAGATTCATTGCTCTTACTACGAGACTCTCTGTTAAACGAGTTGAAGTTGTTGGCCCATTTTTTACCTGAATAAGTGATTATCTCACACTCAAGCAAAAAAGCACAACCGATATTGTTTTGCTAGGCCTAGATATGCTACCACATTTTATTAATAAGTTCTAGCTTTAATTATTTGAAGTTCATATTGATGTATGAATAAAATACTTTACTACTTCAACATTGTTGAAGTAATACAGTATTTTACTCATATATCATATATCAATCAACACTTAAAAGTACAAAACTAAACTTTTCTTTATTGATTATCAGACCGATTTTATCAAAAATTGATAAAAATTCAGAAACTTACCTGAAGCTCGATCCAACATAGCGTCGATAGGAGAACTAACTTCACTTTGAAGAAAGCTTTTAGAAAGTGATTCTATATTAGAATAAACCTCACCCAGTGTACGTATCAACTTTGAGTAATTCTGTTGTTCTTCACATTCATCTATTATTTCATATAGACGTTCCTCCGTCAAATATGGAACTGAATCTGCAAGATACAAATTGATTTAGGTTTGCAAACCATTATAAAAAATAAGGGCTTTGTTAGGCTGTTATTCATCGACAATTAATAGTCAAAAAGTAATTGAGTCTTTGTATAAATTAAAAATAAATACTGAACACATTCCCAAACTAAAGCCCTCATATAATTGTTAATACTCACATGTCTTCTTTTCTTTCTTATAACTACTTTTGCTACTACATTCATTATTAATAGAATTTATATCATTAGAAGGGACAGAGGAAACCTTTGATTTATTTGTATTAGCAATAGCTGTATCCGAATTACTTTCTGATAGCTTTGTTCTACTCTGAGTCCGTGGCATTTTGCTGGGATGTGTTTCACACAACCGTGCGTCTTGTGAAAAGAGTTGAATTGCTTGAGCTGCTGCCTGGTTTGCGCTTAACCTTTCAAACTAAATAATTGCCTTTATTAATTGCAAGTTTAATTTAAAAAAATTATACATGTTACCTCTGCACTTGATGCACAGTATTTATTGTCGCAGGTAGGATTTCCGCAACCTTCAGTTAACTGATAAAAGTACCTCTCAATAAGCTTCTTAGCTGCTGCACGTTTCATATCGCTTTCTCTATTAACTTCTTTGTCTGATTCGTTGATTTCGGTGTGTTCTGTACTAGACGAAGCCTCTTGGTTGGTCCTATAGAGGACACACAAGAAAAACACATCTTGAACTAAAACTATTCTATACTGCGTTGTTCTAGGAAGGTAGCTGACCGATACTAACAAAGAACTGTTTAAAAATAAAGTGGTATGATGACATTCAGATTTTACACTGGCAACATAACCTCTACGGAAAACACTACGTCAAAATTTAGGAAACGGCCCTTTTATAAATAGTGCTCGTAAACCATTCGCGTGCTATGGATTCACTTTGTAATACCTGGTCTAAAAATTACCTTGAAGCGTCGTCTTGTATTGGGCTATGATCCTGTGAGTTCATAAGAGTTTGCTTATGAAAACTAAATCTAAAACGCCAAATAAATAACAATTCGTAGAAATCCGTAAACTACACAACGTCGTTTATAAACATCGATTTCTGTTACTACTCGTATTCTTGCCTAAATTTACTAATAGTATTTTATTTAAATAATTGATTTGTTTTCTACTCTCGATTTATTTTTATTACACTAGGGGAATTAGTTTTTAATAAAATGTTGGTGAAATTGAACATTTTCATGTTAACCATCCTACTGCTGTACTAGCGGGAAATTTAAAATAATTCAAAAATTATTACATATACAGGGTGTCCGAAAATTCCTTCTTGGGTGCGACTAGCCCATTACACCCATGTACTCGCCGCCTCGTAAAATACTAAACTAAATAGTTCCCATAAGCATAAGTCTGAAAACGCGTTGTGACGTCCTCCCCTCCTATGGTTGTCTTGCATAAAAGACGATAATAATAAAAAAAATAAAGCAAAATGAGAAGTGCCAAAATATAAAATTTTAAAAACCTAGTGCAATTACTAAGTAAGTTAACCATAAAAAAAAGTGCTTACCACGTTCTCGCTTTACGAGAGTGTAACTAACGAAGCGTTTTTGCACTCCTGCAGTTGTGCACTTTATTTTATTTTGGTGGCTAGCGTGCGTCATGTAAAGTTAGGCATCTAATTTCTAGACTTCCCATTTACAGATTACACTATACTAAAGATAAAAAAGGACTATTTCTTACAGTAGGAGTCGCAAAATTCTATAACCCCTAAAGGCAATCGCTATCACAATTCCTAGTTCCGTTGATTCAATCAGGCAATCGCCGCCAATTCTACATCCGTTTTTGGCTTCAGTCTGTCATTATCTGACTGAAGTTAGAAATCAAAATTTTTATGGGAAACCAACATCGATTTTTGGTATTGAAAGAGACTAAAAAAAGTTAATTTAACAGGAGATGGACAATTCTAAAGTGTGTTACACCTGTTTATCTCTTACCCAACTCTAATAGAATAAAATTCTATACTTAATTTTTAGAGGGGGTTAATTTCCCCCCTCGCCCCGTATTTTTGGCTGTTGAATGTGTTTTTGTGCTTGCAGGCCGTTTCCAAACTCTGACCTTGAGTTCAAGGTCACTTTTTCAAGGTCTTCTATTACTATAACTGTATTTTGCATAGATAAAAAATATAATACGTGGTATTTTGTAAGCAATATAACTTTGTACAAAATGAATGTCAATTCTTTGAGTGACATTCAAATGTTGAAAATGTCTGTAAGGAGTTTCCCTGGTAATGACTTGTTAATACTCAAAATTACATTTCATTATCTTATTACATATGCAATTTTTACAAACTGCCAACATATCTGAGTCGAAAATAGAAAGCTTGATGTAAGCAGAAAAAGCATTACACATGATGATGATTATTGTATTTTGTATTTGTGTCTGGATGGAATGCATTGAGATTGGTCTTGAGAGACTTGAACAAGTGACCTTGAAGTCAAGGTCTGCGAGAGAGGGCGGGCCTAGAATTATCTATCTTATCCTGCTTACTGTAACTCATACACAATTTAGCTTGACCAAAATGTTTTTATTAAATAAAGGGGCAAACTTTGATTATCAAAAATTCATAGACGTCACAGAGAAAGCAGCAGATTTGAACCCAACCACCTTGTGATGCATATCCAGCTCTCTGAGACTACAGAAACATGTCTTAACTTCCTCCTGCAGCCTTTTTTTTAAAAGCTTATTTTGTTGATTAAGTTTTGATATAATTCCATATTACAGAACTCATTGACATTGGTCCATCCATTTGGAAGATATGTATAAAATGTTTTAATGGCGATATTTAAATTAATTCAAAAAAATTTGTGGTAATTACTTAAAAAACTTAAGGTCTAAAATGTTAGAAACAGAAAGCATAAAAAATGCTTCATCTTCAGTATTAAAAAAAAAACAGTGCCAGCATTTGCGTGCATGCAGAGCCAATCCAATAATCATAGAAGTACCTATGTATGGTTAATCTACAACTTCACCTATTTTATTAGCAACCACAGTATTTACCTAAAATAAATTTTCAGTACTATTAAAGGATGAAAATGATGAACTAAACAACCAAGCATATTTTATAATATTTATTTCATTCAAAACTAAATCTACTAAATAAAAACGATTGGTACCCATTTTTCAAACAAAAGCATATTGATAAAATCTCAACTTGTGAAAAAAAAAACTAATTGCACAAACTAACACCCCTTAATGCGAGGCAAGAGGTTCACACAAAAATACATACGGCCGTAGTGCTACAATCTACAAACATAAATTATGTTACACAGTGCGATTAAATCAACACAATAAATATTAGTAATTCATTCTACACTTCTATAAAGTTTATGTTTGCTGAATAATATACTACTAGTTATTGGAACGTAAGCAGTTTAGGTACAGGTTTAGACTACACTTAAGTATTTCCATTAGGGTTATTCAATAATTGTAGAATAAAATTTATACTTCAGAAATTTTCAGTTGTTATTGTAGGCTCTCACTAAGTATTCTTCCATAAATTTCCGTTGTTCAAAAAAAAAAAACAATGTAGCAAAAATAATTAAAAGAAAAAATAACCAATAGGCACAATATTGTATTTATTCTACAGTTCATTATACAACCCTAAAAAATTAGTTACACATCTCCGAGATGTAAGACAGTCCAGTTCGGCAATTCTAGGCAACTAAAATACTAACTAAACCCAATGTTATAAACAATATATTAACTTGCACACATTTCATATAACAAGTGACTGTTACAACGTTACGAAATGATAGGAAATAAAGCAGTTTGTTGGACAACATATTATTTCAAAACAAATGATACACACTGAACAAAATTATCCCATCTTTGCACGCAAAGAACTAACGATATGACTAAAAAATCCGTAAAATAAAAGTAGTTAACAACGAACAATATAAACTTTTGTGTAAAACTTGTAAGTTTTAGTCCTTGCTAATAAAGCGTAAATTTTATATTTTCTAATGTTATCTGAACGCTTTTCTTAAAACATCAATATAATATTTGTTATAAGTCGATTATTAATATAGATATTAATATATATTATATTTAAAGAAACATCTTACATTTAAACATATATTTATCTATCTGTGTTATATCTACTTATCTATAATTATTTAAAATTTTGATAAAAACATTTTAATAATAGAACGGTATAGAACTCTTGTTTTAAAATGTACAACAAGCAATATGTATGTTATCTAAAATATATCTCTATCATGTGAAAATAAAATATACAATACTTGTGCTATATTAACAATTAAACACTATATTAATATATTAAACATACTGCAGAGCTTCAATTTAATGAAGTATTTATGAAAATTGCACATAGAAACTTTGCATTGTTTGTGCTTTTTTATCTGTGTATATTGCACATATTGATAGTTACACTAACATTAACACTGTGAGCGTGATCAACAAATGCATTTGACTTTATGCAGTGTTACAATTTGCTGATGGTGTTTTTCATGATAAATGTATAATTTTTTCACAACTAAAAAAGTGACCAGATTATTCAGTCGGTAATCGGATGATCATGGGTTATTGTCTTGCATAGCCCATAGATGTTCATTTTTAACCAAAATGAGCTAATATAATAAATAAAGCCATTTCTTTAGTTAGAGTAGGAAAACGTGAAGTTTACTGCTCATGAATTATAAACGTATTTATCTGTTGACCACTATCATTTCCATTATGAGAACTTTAAGCATAACTGAAATCTTTTTGTATCACATATGATTTTACTACTACATTCTATGAATTTTTAGTACAAGATAAAATTGTGCAGCATTCTCATCAATTCAATACAGCAAGTTTGATTTTAAATTTCATTTAAGGTTCTTTCATCAACCTAATGCCTGATCCTGCAATAGAAATACACTAATTATATTTTGACCCATCCCTCTTTTAATCGATTGGCGGGATCCTGTGATAAATTTAATGTACTATATGTAATATTCAAATCAATATAAGCTTGAATTATTATTTTAACAGAAAAGTTACCTGCTTTTATCAATTCTTGTAATTTCAATTTATTTTATATCAAAATTAAAAACAATGCACTTTGGCCTTCTTCATTCATCAATTTGTCTCGTTCGTAACGTCCACATCTGATTTTCAAATAAAATCCAATTCTGATAATTCACTCACATTTGGCACAATAGTCCTGCCATGATATTGGCTGTTTCATCAATTTGGTCCCTAATTTTTTTGGTTGCGTGGGAGATTTTTCTCCATGTTTTATCATTGTGAAAGATAACTTGTAAAAAATTGACAAAAATAATAGTGTTCTACTATTAACCATAAACACAATGTTATCATTTAGCAACTAATTCTAAGTATTTATTTTAAAAATCTGCTAGAATGGGATCCAGTTCAACTATTAAACACTGATTAACAAATACTTCAGAAATCACACAACCATAATTAAAAGTATTAAATATATTTTCAATTTTTAACGAAAAACCTCTTTTTTTATAATCGTTTAAATTACAAGCTCTGCAGTTTCTTCTAGACTAAAATACATATCTATGCTTTTTTATGTATTAGTCTAATTCGAGTAGATAAATTGAGCCATACTCAGAACCTTAACATAAAATTGGAGATACAATTAGGCACACTTGAGTTGAATCGTTGACTATTTTGTTATTAGAAGCATGCAGTTTCTTAAAAAATCAGAAATAAATAATAAATCGTAAAGATTATAAACTTTTTCTTTCTAACATCTCCATTTTATAACAATTTCATAATTTACAAAAATAAGAAGCAAGTTTTCAAGTTTGCTGTAACACAAACCGTAACACGCTCCAAACGCTGAAGTGTTTAATGTAAACTATATAAAAGTGACCCATATTAAGCCTAAATATTTTATGCAAGCTAAATGCATAAACCCAAAAATATGTGTTATTTTATAGGTATATTATATGGTCCCATCTCAGCTTTTCATACTGAATATACTAATATTATACACAATAATATAACTGCGCAACTAATCTTAAAAAGCGAAAAATACAAAAATGCTGAAGGCATGTTTAAGGCACACATACCTGATAAGTCTCATTTATACCAACGGTAGTTAAGTACAGTATTTCGACAACGTTTTGAATATTTAAATGCGCAATAACCTATAAACTATTTTACAATTACTAAATTTATATAAAAATGTCGATTACTCGTGAATCTATCATAAAATATATTTCTCTTAGCTTTGGTTCACGGAATGTATTAATTCTAATTCTCACTTCTTTTACAAAGTTAAAATATTTGGAAGACGAAACAACTTCATCAATTTTAAAAATGTCAGACAACTAACAAAACCATATGAGAAATTTCTAAATCAAGACTCGAGCATATCTAACATTTCAATTGAAATATGACTACTTCTCGAATCCTAATTTCTTTGACCTATTATTTGTTACCCTAGCAACAAAAAGTCGCGGTATATTTAATTTGTACTTTAATTTTAATGAATGATAAATTTCTAAAATTTTAACTAACGATTAACCAAATGGTGTTCCTAAATGTTTAATGGTACCACGAAATTTACACTACTAGAAAAAATGGAACAAAGGAAAACTGAACGAACAGTTCTACTTGGCAGACTGTTTCACTAGATGAGGATGTGTTCGAGCAACGATGGCTTGTAATTTTGCCAGTTGACTCATCAAGCTGCTATTTGAGTCTTCAAGAGTGTCTATCTTTTTACGATAATCATTGTTTTCTGTAACCAGAATTTCAACTTTTCGCTCAAGCTGATCCATGTATTCCTTCTTTTTCCTTCTACTTTCTTGAGCGGATATCTATAACAAATAAATATTTTGTTTCTAAAATGAAATTGTACGAGTCTAAAATATTTATTCACCTTATTTTTGATTTTTCTTCGAATTTTTTTAAGTGATTTCTCTTCAGCTTTAGTTAATGGTAGGCGGGTAGGAACTGGGTAACCTTCTGCTATTAAAGTTCTTTTTTCCTCATCAGTTAGTATGAGGATACCTGTAGAACCCTTCTGCAAAACAAAAATTAGGCTATTAGTAGTAGTTATAGGGTTGTGTAGATCAGTGGCGTGTAACCTGGGGTTGCAACTTACTAGGGGGCCATTGGAAAATTGGGGGGCAGCAAGAAAACCATAAAAAAATATCTGACTTACTTCTGACAAGTTAAAATATATTAATAAGTCAATATAACTAAAGTAAAACGAATTTTTCTTGCATTTTTTTGTTTAATATTATGATTTCTATGCGTTAATATTAGAAACAACTCTTTAAAAGGAACCAAAAAATGTGAGGGTACAGGGTGTCTTATTTGCAATGTAGTTATAGTATGGGGAAGTGTTTGTTAATATTTAAGTTACGGAAAAATGGTTTGCATTTTATTAGGCCAATTTTTAAGACGAATCCAATGGTGTAAACAGAAACTGAAAATCTTCTTCTGATTTTGAGTCACAATCAAAAGTGAAATTTGTAATATTTTGATAGCTCATTTGTTCTCGCAAATATTAAAAAGTGTTGTTGAGGTTCTTAAAAGTTTTTTTGTTGTGTGGAGTACAGTCGGGTGCTCACTATTCTTGCATCTTAAAGAAACTTGAATTATCTCGAAAATGGTTCAATCTACCGACAATACGTGTACCATTTTTGAATGAAGAATAAGATTTTCTGGACAAAACGTCAAAAATTGTAAAGATTTAAAATATTATTATGTGCCCCCCCCTCCCCACATATGAGACACCTCTGCTGCACTTGTTCAACCAAAAATTAGTTGAACACTAAGCTAAATTAGTAATGCTCACATAGAAAATTTCAACATTTTAGTGCAACTACTGCGAAAGTTATGGACAAAATAGTGATTAGACTGTTCTTTCTTCAGAGAGCTGCAACTTCGCAAGGAAGCATTTTCAGTTGTATGTTCATATGAACTTTTTTTCATGAAATAACCCAGGAGATCGTCTCCTGAATTTCCTATACGTACTTAGTAAAAACCCTGTTTAATGCGTTTTTATAAATAATTAAAAATACTAATAACCTTTTTTTGTATTGGTGTAGAGAATAATGACTGTAAAATAAAATTCAATTCATATGTGTGAAATACAAAATCAAATCTTACCGGCTGACTACTAATAAGAGGTGTGTGAATAGGTTGGCGGGTGGTTGCATGGTGACTGGAACTCAGCATAACCCGACTATTTGTTTTGCGAACAGCAGGTGAAGCTGGTTGTGAAAGAGTAGCATTGTCCTCACTATCCTCACTGCTGCTACTGCTGGATGGAGGAGTAGGTGGCAGGTTGAATGCGATTCCTGGTTCTAGTTTTATATCTAGCTTGGGTATATGCAATCTTTGGTTGAAGATATTGTTGGGCGCCCTCAGCAGCACATTTGTTTGTTTTAATATACTTTGGCAGTTTTGCTGCAAGTAAAAAGGAATATAAAGAAATATATTTTTAAAGCAAATGTTTAAATGTCAAACAGATAGATGGAACAATTAATAATCGTTTCTATAAAAACATATAAAGTATGTGAAATGTTGTTAGGTCAAGGGTAGATTACCAACATTGAATTGATTGATGAACATGTGATGTATTGATTTACAAATAAATTTTTAAAACTTTTTCAATTGCCATCAATATTTTTAAGAACTTATGCACATTAAGTGGAAGGTTTATAAATTGTGTTACTTACAATATCAGTGTCCATTGAAGTGTCACTGTGATTTGTGAAAGCGGGTTGTGGAGAAGATGGACATGAGGACTGAGGACTGTCTGACTCGCTGAGTGGTTCATCTTTTACAATTACACTGGTGTCTGCTGATAGTCTCCCACATGCGGTGTTCATCGAAATGGCAGGGAAACATTCATCTTCCATGTCTATATTGAGAAATAATGTTTCAATGGTTTTACGATCAAAATATTTGAATCATGAGTACTACAGTACATTGATGGTTTCAGTAAAAATTATTTCAAACAGTACTTATTAATTCACTTTTAAGAGTTCGTTCCCCGAAAAGGTGTACCTGATAGGCAGTTATTCAAAAAATTAGCCTTTCAACTTATTTGTCTTTTGAAAATTTGTAGAACGATATGGAGAAACCTTATTCTACAGATATTTATTTTGGTTTTTCCACATCTATGTTAAGTAACTATAACGCTAGAACATTAATTAAACAGTATGGAGATATTATAAAAATGTGCATCTGTAGAAAGTTATCGAAATTGTTTTATTCTTGTTTCTTCAATGTAAAATTGAATTGAAGCATTGCTGTATTTGTACGCTTTATTCACGTTAGGTAATAATGAACAACTATAATTTATTGTGCTACAAATACAATTTAAAATTATCTTACTAACATTTTCCTAATGACTGATTCATAAAAGGAATCAGCCATGACATTACCTATACGTTTTCATTTACATAAATATATGTGCATATATCTTTAAAAACCTTGCATTAGTTCATTGAAGGTGAAATTTTCCCGTTTTGTATAAACTGGTTAAAATGCATTTCCGATAAGTTATTTTTACAGATCCCTGTGATGCATGTTTTATCGTGCATTCTGTGCCGTTTTGTGCATTAAACACGTGTATACGTAAAGCACGAATCTGCAAATTTGCTATATTACTATATCAGTGGTTCACAAGCAAAGTGTGTTATTTTTTATCAAAAAATAAAGTGTAGAACTAGTTTATAAAATCAAAAGCAAATTCAACACGTGCCCTGTTTAGTAAGTGAAGAATATCGAAGAAAATGTCTAGAAATCATGCTAAACTGCATAAAATAAGTGCATAATCGGCACACACATTGCATATTTTTAACAGATAAGGAAATTTTTACTAGGAGAGAGTATTGACATTGATATTAGCAGAAATTTATGCTTAATTATGGTTTGCAAAGAATTATTGCCCAATTGCAATAATATTTAATTACTAACTGCGATTTCATTTCACAACTTTATTAATTATTGCAATATTTTAACGAGCACATGTACGTGTTCCGCATACCTATAATTATTCCTGGAAAATAATTGTATATCTGCAAATATATAGGTGTTAAATAAATAAATTTTGGCTAGAAAGAATTTAATATTGGAATTATTTTGATAGCCATAATCATTAAAAATAAATTTGCCCTCTCTATCACTCCATAAGGTAAACTCAACAACAAAAATTAATATTTAAATATTTTATAAATTTTTATTGCAAGATTTAGTAATTACGAAAGAAGTAGTTCTTAGTTTGCTAATTTACATTTTATAAATGCTCTGAGAAATCAGTTTTCTTTGAAATCTTCCCAACTTTCCGATTTCATTATGATTATTATGTTAAAAGCAAAATTGGAGGGGTTTTACTTCACTTTAGAAGAATAAAATATTTTTATATATGCAAGCTAATGTTTCCTTCTATACTAAAGCAATCGATTTTACGAAATAAGGAAAAGCAACTAAAACTAAATCTTGTATAAAAATATCAAAAGGCTGGTGTATAATTTGTTATAATTGGCGAAGCCTTTTTATGCCAGCGTTATCTACTTGTACCGTGTGTTGCCTATGCACTTTTGGCTGAAATTGTAGATACTAGTTCAAACTACAAAATAAGAAAACTGGCTTTTAAAATAATTAACCAATTAATGTTCGTAATTTAAATCATTACCATCCATTTTGTGGCTGGAAATCGGTGAATCCGGCAGAGAATCTCCATCAGAAGTCAAACTGTAGGAATGTTCGGATTTGATAGGTCTTGTTCCCAAAGCTGCATCCGTCATTAGTCTGTCGTGAAGTACAACTCCTGGAAGATCCTTTTCCAGGAGATTCCATTCCACTGTCAAATCCCCGGCAGCATTCACTCTTAATACTTCTTGCATTGTCTATAAAGAAAATATGATTGTATTACTTCATTTTGTCAATAAATAGGTAATAATAATAATATAGGTCCCAAGATTGTAACCGTGTAATACCTAACAGCCGATATCAAATAACATTTGGATGTTTAAATGCATTTTTAATTGTGTAGACATTTAAAATAATTGTACTACCTACAAAAATATTCCATAATGAAAATTAATTCTACTTTCAAAGTAGAAACAGCCTTCAAAAATTATCTCTTCATTACACGCTTATTAATTCCGACATCTATGCAAAATGCGCTTCAAAAAATTATAATTAAAAATGAATGCGTGTAGGCGTCCAAGACTTGTTGCAAAATTTCAATTCGTAAAACAAGTGTTGATTGTTTGAGGAACTGTCAATTGCGGAAGTCTGAGATTAGCGACTAAAAATTCTTCACTTCAATGTAATGTATCAAAAAGTTAAATAGTACGTGAGGAAATAATTACACAATTTGAATTAATTGTTCAATGAAATGATGCTTTATGAACTGTTTGATTTCTTCTTAAATTACCTACTTCGCGAAACAATCAGATTGGCTCGCAAACCAATTGATAATGTTTCCGTATAATGCGAACTTTAACAAAAACTCTCAATAATTTTTTAATTGTCTAATATGGATTAAGAACAACTAATGGAGTTGTGTCTCGTACTTCAAATACAGATATAATTAAGCACAATAGTGTATAGAAAAAATTCGAATTTCACAAAAAATAACCAATTGGGTAAATAAATACCCAACTTCTTAATTTGCGTTCATACTCGTAGACACTGTTTATTTTGCAAACAAATCCTGGTTCTACCTGATTATAAGTAAAGCCCGCATTCAATTAGTTTAATAATTGGCCAATCTTTAACTTCAATAGGTATTTATTTTAGCCTTATATACTTTTACGATAATAAACGTAAATTACATATACTGGAAGCATTTGAAAATCACAAACATTTAAAAATTGTACCGTTAATGAATGAGAAAATTGATCTTTCGAATTCCCCATTACTAGAAGTTTCGAAATAGAAACGAAGATATCTGCAGATATAGATAACCAAGATCAAGTCAACAATCTCTATTGTTCCTACAAAACACCACTTGTTTACTTATAATTTGCCTCTGATAATGACGTGTAAGCACGTTAAAATAAACACCTGTTAAAATTACACTAATAATTTTATTTGTAATACATATATTACATTTCATAGGCCTAAATGAGGTGCAACTGCACCCTATTATATAGATTGTTAGTTACTGGTTCAATCATGCTAGGAATTTAATTTATTGTTCTTAAGGTATTCTATTATATTTTTTCATTTACTACAATGCTTCATTTTTTAAAAGCAGTTTTATAAATTTTTGTAGTGAGGTGCATTTACACCACAGCTTGACAACCTCCTCCAAGATCTCACGGTTGGTGTGCTATCTTTGTAATAGCGAAACAGATAGCAAAAGTACACAATATTCAATTCAAATCAACAAATTTGATTGTGTACAACACTGTAAAAAAAGAGTTTGTGAAACATGTTTTAATACAGTCAAATACGATAAAAACTTAGTAATAAGGAATTAAAGCTTTTGTTTAGTTAATATGTAATTTTATGTAACTTTTTTCAGCAGTTTGTAATAAAACAATTTTAATAAAACACATAAACAAAAATGCAGACCGTTTATGCAATTCTTAACACTATTACCAAAGTTTGAAATTGGGGTGCATTTGCACCCCATTTGATTGTGTGCGTATGCAAGATTTTTTTGGACCCATTAAGTTCTAAACTTCGACGTAGTCAAGCTAGAACTTCTTACAGGGTGGCCACTTAAAACTGCTTTTCAAATTCCCTGACTTTTCCCTGGCTCATTTTTATAGTACAAAAGCCAATTATAACTGTTTTTTTTCAAATAAAAATTGTAACCCAACATAAAAATTACCAAAGTAAACTTAAATTACTTTATAGCAAATGAAAATTTTTTAACAAGCATAACAAAACACATCTAAACTTTAAAGAAAATACAATCGAAATAAATAAATTGTATAAAATAAATATAATAAACATATACCTAAGTAACAAAATTTTCGTTTTGCAGGCAAAAATAAAAATATTAAAATAACTCATTTTACAGAATTTTCCCTGACTATTTCGTAAAATTCCCCGACTTTACGTTGAAATTGGTACAATTCCCTGATTTCCCTGACCAAAATAAAAAAATTCTAAATTCCCTGACTTTTCCCGGTTTCCCCTGTTTACCAGAAAAGTGGCCCCCCTGTATTAATAAATTGTATGTTATCCACTTTTTCATTTAAAGTTTTTAGGCAACGTCTGCTAGCAAATATAAAAATCTTTTAAACTTAAAAAGTGTTGTTCACGCTCGTTTACAAAATGTTGACTCGTTGTCTGATCCCCCCCCCCCTCCCCCCCCCATAAACAATGAATACGACCGCCCGACCAGAACCGAATGAATTCGCGGTGGAGGGTAAAACTGATGCATTATTCTCGAAATCAAATTAAACCAGTTAGACTTTGTTAAGAACCGCGATAATGTAGCTGAAAGAAAATTACAGAGCTATAAAGGTCATAATAGTACTAAAATTAATTATGAAAACGACAATCAAGCCAGTTTTTGCGCAGTGAAATAGCTATAAAAAATAAATGTTATGTTTTAAACTGGTATATTCATTGTAGGTTACGGGTGAACGTAGGTAGAGTTCTTACTCAGTAATCTAATTCAGTTTAGCATTAAAAAAAATAGTAAATACAACCTTCTTTATAAAACCGGTTAAAATTTTCGAATATAGAGGTAATTTTTATAAATACCATTACAATTGCTAGTTTAAGCAACCAATTTTCCATTGATGGGTGTTTAAAATTTTTGAAAATCATATTTTTTTAGAAACGCTTTATAAGACTCGGATTAACCTGGATTCAACTCAATCAAAACCTTAAATTACTTGCTTAAAATTCAGTTTTTCAATGAACGAAAAATTTACAAAAGTCCAATTACCTATTTGATATTATAACAGTTTTTTTTGTGCTAGGGAACATAATTTTTAAGATACGTAACTGAAAAGTCTCATTCCCGTTACCTTTCATTGTTAAAGTTCAAATTATACGAAAATGGAAATTTATAAAGTGCAACAAATCGTTTAAATTCACATATTTGGGATGAGCCGATTTGAAATGCTACTTTCGTGTAAATGCGAAGGATAACTTTATTTTAAAGTTATTTATGTTGTTACTTATTGTATTCGCCTTTGCCTTTATAGAATGTCTTATTGTTGGTATTCTAGTAATTAAAAATTAGAATTTATCCATGTTGGATCCTTATATTTATGTCCAACTGTACCTACTAAATAAAAAAATCTGAAAAATTCTTAGCAATTAATTTATTACGGTTAATTTTCTAGAAGGTTTAGCCAATAATCGATCATTCATTTCGTGATTGATATATCTACAATCTTACTACAAACCAGCAATTCGCCCGGAGGATCCTTAAACTTGAACATGGACTAAACAGCCAATAGATATTTAAATATGAAGAATGCTAGCAATGTAACGGTGTATACCAGTTTATTCCAAACGCAAAACATTCCCGACGTGTTTTGCATCAAGGCGTCAATTTAACGTAATTATGTGACGTAATACATGACACATACTTTCTAAGGTAAATATCATTATGATTACAGGTAGCGTGAAGCAAACACCATTGCTGCAAAAAGAGAAATATGTGTCTTGGAAAACACTCTACAGGTGAGAAACTCCCACAACAGTTAATGAATAAGACGTCCTTTGCTTGTAGATTTTGTTTCAAAATACAATATGGAAGTTATTTAATAAAATTTAAACTTAAAACCGAGGCGGAGCCGAGGTTCATATTACCTTCCGAGAATGTTATATTTTTACATGACGTGTTGCTTATTATATTTTTCCCAATACCGGCAACCATTCGCTTAAAATAGTAAGAATTTGAATTATTTCTATTTCGCAAGTTAGCTGTAAATCTGTATCATTACCATTATTAAGTTCCGTACTCAAGTGTAACAAAATAAACAAACGTTATGAGGCACTTACATATCTTGTAGCCATGAATGTATGTCGTACTTTTATTGCCAGTAGTGCGGAAAAAAATTTTGGGCAATTTTACAAAAAGAGATTGTTTGACTCAAATAATAAACATTTAGTTCCATAGTACAGAACCGTTTTGTTCCTTTCTTTTAAAATAGATATTCCTGACAATTACCTAAATTTTTTATATATACAATGAGGTTGTATCGTAATAAATTTGTTGGGCATTATTTTATAGAAGCTTTTCATTTGTAAAAAACTTATAAACATTTAATAAGTGCGGAAGCACTATTCCTGCAAAACAACCGAACCTTCCTAACCTCAAATACGGCCGAGTAATTGCGTAGATACATTCGGTGCGCATGGGTCTTCACGTTCGGTTGAATAATACTGCTACGCTTGTGTAATCTATTTTCTCAAAAATTTTTAATAAAACAATATTCTGGAAGAACTCAAAAGATTACAGAAATGAAAAAATAATTAACCACTAATTTACATGAAAGCAAAGTCATTATGAAAATAAATTAAATTATTAAGAAATAATTAAAGACCTCCTTTATGAAGTAATAAAGATAGAAATTACAATACAAAGTATGCAATTGCCACTGTTTGAACATAAATTTGTATTAAATTGTCATGTAGTTAGTATATCTATTTGATATTCACTTAAAATTGTTGCTCTTTAATAAAATTAATGTATATTTAATTACTTAAGTATCCACGTTTTCCATAAAAGAGTTCGGAAATCTCATAAATCAACAGTACACAGGGTGGTCCAATAAAATTAATTAGACGATTTAATTATCACGTCTCGATTTGTTTATAAAGAATGTTTAGTAAACCAAGTAGAAGTATTAATCGCCTTTCAGTAATCCATTCCCCATCAACTTATTAATACATTTACTTCTTGATTTTAATGATTTATTATGAATATATTCCCACAAATTTGATTTCCATAAATGTGGTACTATAAGAAAAATATTAAATCTAGATGCATTTGACCCAACGAATTGAAATTTAATGTGTTAGTACATAATAAGCTATTAATTGCCGTCGATTAATTTTTAAAATAACTAGAAAATATGCTAAATTTGCATAAAAAATTTCAGAATGATTAATCAGAAACAAAAGAAAGTCGATCTAATTAAATTGCGTTTCGAACCATGAAATAAATCGAAGAAATTTAGGATACAATTTGCTACTAGATCAAATAAAAACTTGATTAAACAATTTTAATCAATTTTTGATCAATCATGTAAAGTTTGGAAGGCGTTGGTTGATATCAACTTAACTCACAAAAACTGTGTTGCCATTGTAAATAAAAACTTAAACCAAATTTGTGTTTATTTGAAAGCTTCATACTATCAATATTTTCAATATAAAAATAAACTATCGCAAAAACAAGACAGAAAGTTGAAAAAAGGAAGCCAACTGCGAGGTATGTGAGAGCAGATACTTCCTAGGTGGCCTCTTTGAGTCAACGGCCTCGCGTTCTCCACGCTATTGCGATTTTCAAACCTTCACCTTGCTCTTAACTCTTCAATGCCACTCATTACTGTTTATTTTATTTGCCTTAATAGGTACATAAAACGAGACCTTTAACACTGCACAGATCACTTGCAGAAAGCTGCCTCAGCAATGCAAAAAAACATACACAAAATTTTCTATATATGATATATGAATGCGTTGCTTTGCTTGAGTAACGGAAACAATGATGGGGGATTGCTTCCGAAATCAGCTACTAAGGGGTTAATATTTTAAAGGTCAAAAATTACAAAAGTTATATATTATATAAGGCTGTCTGTTTTTGAGATTAACTATAACAGATCCATGTTATAAGACGGCAATTAATAATAAATGCCACAGACTTTCTCGCCTGCAAAGTATATCTATATTAAGCTTGAAGCTAATGATCTCAATTTTTTCCGAAAAATAGGGGAGAGTGGCGTCCATTGCTACGTAGGGTAGTTGAAACATTTTTCAGAATTTTGACGTAATCAGGAAAGATATATCTGGTAACAGATTGGAAAGGAGATTTGGGAATGGTGTTACAGAAATACTAACAGAAAATTCCTGTTAGAACCACAAAAATTTTAATTTAAATCTATAAAAGTTTTTTCGCACAATAACTGAAGTGTGTAAGATGAACTCAATACTTTAGCTACGGTGACAATTAAAAAGCGAAGAAATCGTACTTATTTGATCCAACAACAGTACCGAAATGGACAAGAAATATCCAGTTGTAAATTCCAATATTCTGCAATGACTTTGTCAATCGCTGACCCATGCAGCGTTGTTCCTCTTGGCTGAACATTTTGTCACAGACCTCCGATGTCCGCATACTTGCTTCTTTCTAAATTGGCTTGCGGTGTCATCTAACTGTGCACGTGCATTGTCAAGATCATTATATCAATTTATTTCTCAAAGCAAAAATGTAAGAGCCTTTGTTTGAGATTTTTGCACCCACTTAGACGTTAAAATGGAACATATTGTGTTGGTGTTTACATAATAAGTTTGTACGCTACATAGAAAATTCGAGATCAAAAATTCCCTTTACTTTATCTGCAAAACTTACAAAAAATGGAAGATTTAAGAGTGGCGGTTCCTAATGAAACAACACTGAATACGCCACTGCTTCTGCCAACTTGCAATATTATAGTGCTTGTAACTATCATAAAGCAGCTGCAGGTGCATATCAAGAACATTTCAGAATCTAAGAACAAATCATGTCACGTAGGTACTTGTGCTGGCTATCACGTTTAACCACAGAAAGTACTTAACAATCATGATAATAGCTTTTGTTTGTAATTTCAGGAATTCAATTTCTCAAAACCCTAAAAGCATGTCATGAAAATTATTCTTAGCCTTATTAAAAAAAAAAAGTTCAGTTGTAGATATAAGATCAGTATATCTGTAGATGTGTATGAATAAAACTTTAAAAACATGTTAAAGAAGCTCACTTATTTGA
This sequence comes from Ctenicera cuprea, assembly GCA_958336395.1. NCBI lineage: Eukaryota > Metazoa > Arthropoda > Insecta > Coleoptera > Elateridae > Ctenicera > Ctenicera cuprea. The sequence goes on from OY284494.1 coordinate 19,344,194, forward strand.
ACTATCTGTATTGTCACCGCATACTCCTATAGAGTCCAAAATTAAGATTCAGCTGGAATTTTAATAAGGTTAACCAATTTTAAATGCTGATACAACAGATATTAGTCAATACTAGCAATGTTAGGTGACGCGTACAACTAAATATCTGCAACAATGTTCATAGTAAATTAAAAACCATTCAAACAGGGTGTTCCAAAACATACCGAAATTAAAAATTTCTTGAACCGTAACCGTAATTATTTTAAGAATATACAAGTACTTAGTTTTTGTGTAATTGGCAGTCAGTGAGGTGACAGTGTGCATATTGCTGCGGCTGCGGGCCACTGGCGCTAAAAATTGCACCAAGTACATGTACACAACAACAAAAAATAATGATAACCTTTGTACCCCATTAAAAAAGTAGTAAAACAAAATTTAAACAAAATTAACCCGCACTGAATTTGAACTCTCGACCAACCTATCCCTCACAACACAGAGAGGCACGGGTGTTATGAAAGTCGATGCTAGAACATAGAACACATACGTAAACAACAGGTCATCTGCCGGCCAAACTTAAATTGTCAGTAAACTACGCTGCATGTTATCCGATGAAGGTATACTGTATACCGGCAAAATGTCGGCAGCCGGGACCGGCCGGCTAGTCACTGTGATACACCGTAGGGTGATAGTGTAATTGGGCATTTTATGATAAACCCAGGCATGGTCTCAGTCACATAGAGTAATTTACTTTTCATGACTTTTTATAAACAATGTTGTCGTGTTTCTAGGGTTTCTGTATTTCTAGGTTATTGTCAAAAAGCAGTTTTTTAAATAATTGGAACAAATTATGTCGGCATTTCGTGAAAAGACGGATTTGACCAAAAGACTACGAAATACAGTCGGTTCTTTGAAAAGAGCCGAAGACCGTAGGTATTTAATTTTTGATTTAATCCCCCAGCAGCAGGTTTTTGTACAATTTGACAATAACGAAAATTTTTTAATGCCGCCAATTTTTCGAATTTTAATTGGACAGCATAATTTTTTCGCAATTCTTGTCGAAAATTTTCCTTGCTTTTCATCGAGAAAAAAACAAAAATACCGGTAACCGTACCCAAACCGAAATCTTTAGTAGCAGTAATTTGTAACCGAAAACGTGAACAAAATTTAAAAAAAAATTCGAACCGTAACCGAAAACCGAAACGTTATTTTTTTTTCGGTTCACGTTCCTGATCGAGATACACCCGGTGTCGAAATTTTATTTATAATTTACATTCTTTTATTTTCCTAGATACGAAAATTTCAGTGTAAATATTACTCACAAAAACACATATTGTCCACACAGTGACTTTCAAGTAAATATGATAATCCAGTGGCGTAGCAACTTAATAGCGTGATGCCTTTTTCAGAATTACTTGATACACCGCTGAGATTTTGAAAACTTTTATTTAAATTTTCTAAATCTGCATTTAAGGTTTTGTATTATTATTTATTAAAATACTAGAAACCGGCTGGTCAAATCAAAATTTTACATAAGTGCTTATTACTGAAAACCAGTTGGAGATTTAAAAAAATAAAATAAATTTCGTTATCAGATTTTTCTGAAAATAGAGGCGGGTTTATTCAGTTTCTACGACACTAAAATATATTTACATCCAATTGTGATATACGCCTTCTTTTAAGTAATATTTACCCTTAAATTTTTCACCAACTTTCCTCCAACCGATTTTGAGAAAAATAAAAAAATTAAATTTCAACACCCTGTATCTTGGTAACCGTTAGGTTAAATATACAGTGAGTTTTTCTTTTATGTATACATACCATGTATACTTTTATAAAAAACATGTCAATGCATTGTTATACTGCAATCTATAGGAAACCAACTATACACTAAATTTCTAAGCTTCAATTTTTGTGAAGAATAGTCTGCTCTGGAAACAGTAATCAAATTGTTTAATGTCAAATTAATAGCAATTAGTTTTGATGTTTTGAGTTTAGCATAAAATTGTTGATATTTCATGTTTTTAAAATAATAGTTTCATTAAAAAAATTTTGATATTCAAATAATTTTGCGTTTATTCATAAACATACTCATTGAACATAACCTCACACTATGAGGAATAACCTCTTTCTCTCTCTATTATTTTGTGTACAGTTGATTGCCTATAGATTGCAGTAAAACAATGCATTGACATGTTTTTTATGAAAGTATACATAGCTGGTATGTATACAAAAAAAAACTCACTGTATATGCTTATATAGACTTATCGTCTTGTTTTCTCATCTACCCTATCAATTCTTCCTACATTTATGAAACAACCTGTATAAATAAATAAAGCTGATAGCACAACTTTAAAAATTTACACACAGTTATTCCTAACATCCCGCCTGTTAAAAATTAAAATTAAAGGGTTCAAGTAAGTTTATTTTTTCTGTATTTCTCAAGAATATCTCTATAAAAGAGTGTGTTAAATTTGAGAAAATGCTTCACTAATTCATCAAAAAAAGGCATTTTATTTCCACGAATTAAAGCAAATGACGGGGCAGGGAATTACGCTTGTAATTTAAAAAAAAAACTAGATTTAAAAAATAGTTGCTTAAATAGGGCTAGAATCACAAACGCGCCAGGGAATTAATTGTAAATAAGCTTCAAAATAGTTTAAAATTGTTGGTAGTTATCTTCGCGGTTTTTTAAATTTAATTTAAGAAGTAAAGCAAAAAAACTCTTGTTCTCAAGTTGTTCATATTTTATGAGCAGGAACAGGAATTGTATCAAAATATAAATCTCTCAATTACTTCGCTGCTTTCAAGAAACCATGTTTTCCTGAAAATGATACTGAAAGCCAGAACGATATCGGTGAAGCATATGTACGAACTAGCCTATTGTTCTCTCTGTATTAAGTACGCCACGTGATGCTTATTTGAAAATTAAATCTATGTCATCTACATTGTTTAAAAACGAACAATGTTCAATATAATTGATTTAAGATTTTAAATTTATGAAGCATAGCCACGATTAGAAAACGATAATCAAGATAACTTGGAAATACTGTGATTAAGTTTATGTAGGCCAAACAAACCAACTTTAAAATTCCAAAGCATAAACCAGTGTTAAATACAGATAACCACGAAAACTTCTTTGCTAAGCAAATAGTAAGAATGCATTGCAAAAAAATATGCCTTGTTCAGAACTTTGCAAATTTATTTTCTTGTTTATTCATAATGACATTTAAAGTCCGTTATGAATGATGACATACCGGCTATAGAAACAGCCACTTTAAATCGTACACGATTAAAATTCAGTACTACATCATATTTTAAACGCGGATAACAACTTGGTTGATCAAATGCATATTTCATTGTTTGAATAACTTATTGACCATGAATATTCTAGCTCTTTCCTTTATTGAATCTATAGATAAAGTATAGAATTCCTAGTAATAATTTATTTTGCTAAACAGCATGCATGAAATACAAAGAAGAAAAGTGAAAGTGCCTTGAAGATGATTAACCACATATATTTGATTCAAAATCTTCCAATAAAGTACAATATCCACACAGTCAAGAAAAACTGTATAAAAATTGTCAACATTTTACTAGAAACTTAGCTAACTAATAACTGCGACAAGGAACGGAAGTAATAAGCGGGACAAGTAGGGAAAACCTCCCTGGAGAAGAAGTGAACGCACTTCCTGTGGTTCGGAGCCCACGTTAAACTGTAGGTCCCCTATGTCTGTCTGTGCAAATTATCTATAGCCGCGTACCAAACAAAGACATAAGGGAGAGGTCGCCAACACCGTGAATAGGGTATGGCACTAGAGAAGAAGAAGATGCCTACTTGGCCCGCCCCGTACCTCCCTTCCTTGTCGCATTAATTTGTTGCGCATCCCTTTCTTGTCACATTAGTTGCCTATGTTTCCAGTAAACAAGTGACAATCTGTATATGAGCAAATTGCATGATATATGTATACTAACTGTCCTAAATATGGGTGTACATGCATGTAACGTTTTCATCCCTTTCTTTGACTTGCGCGCATCTTTCAATGTACATACAATGGACACTTGAAAAGCACTTAAATGTTAAACGCATCACGAGTTTACATTTACATATGTAAATAAATCTTGCAACGCCTTCGTGTGAAGATTTTTCCTGTGGGAATACACATTTCGTGAAATTCTTCACGCGTTCGTATAACCTGCAACTATATTCCTAAAACTGTCTTCTATTTTCATTAGAGTTGGTTGTTCTAATGGTCTGCTAATGCGAACCGCGTGGAATGAAGATGTTTTTCGATATCACGTTTGCATTAGATTCGCAAGTCCGAAGAAATGGCCGTGACCATCGATGCTAACCGCGGCCCCAGGTTGATGACTTCTGAAGACGCCGCAGCCCGGGCCAAGGACTCGTCGCGGTACATCTAATCGTCTAATTTTTTGACTAAGTTAACAAGCTTCACTGTCACTTGATTCGGAGTCTAAAAATAACGAGCACAGATTGCATTCGGATCAACACAGGCGGAGGTGAATGAATTATTTCAACCCCTGCGGATCTAGATTATTGCTATTTACAACTTTCGATGTCAACACGGCCATTACCAAGGTATCTTTTGTTTTTCGGCAAGTTGTTGATATACCAATCAACCAGAAGCCATAGAGCCAAACATTTTACAAGCGAAGGAACTAGTAAAAACTCGAAATGTTTGCTATCAAACTTGCGGGAAAAATTTAACCACGATAACATTTTATGTTACATTTAAATTTTAGTGTACGTTTGGAATGATAATCTAAATTTTAAGGAAGGGTAACTCATGTTATCAAATTAGCCGTAAAATGAGTGTAACAATTTTAATATTATTTGAGCCCTACATCGTGTTGCACGAGTTTCTGAACATACTTAAACAACACGTTTTTGAGGCGATTTTAAGTAAAAATTTTCTACTAAACATGAGTACGGAAACGCTTTCCTACGGAACTACAGCTTCTCGAGGATGGAACGGTCGCGCTTAAATTACCTAATATCTATGCCATAAATTGAGATATTTTACTTAAACTCTTTATAAATATTTCACCACTGATCCATTTACTTTTTTAGTGCTTTTCGTTCAAATAAATTCACTAGGGATATACGTAGATGTGAAGGATTCTCAATGTATTTTTTTACACACTAAAGATTTTCTAACTTTTGACTTTATCACCGTGCACAAGTACACATAAAGGTACTTTTGTTTGCAAGTCCCTAAATCTAGTAGCTTTACAGAAAATTTAATTTTTGCAAAAAATCGAGTAGCCATAAAGGTTTGATTGATTCCTCAAAACGCGGAAATGGTTTGTACAAACTCCGCGGGTAAGCTTCGCACATCAAAACAATACAAAAAAATCGGATAAACATAGACCAGAAACGGCTACATTAGGAAGTTACCGCATTCGAAAGAGACAACTGTTGCGTCGTTTCAGACTGTTCCGTAAGGAACATGTTCATAAGAACTTTATTGAAGTAAAACTTCTTTGCCGGCAGGAGTAACCACGCAAATGCTAGACCGTAAGTGAGGTCGCCTAGATGCAAAGTGAAGCGATCAATGTTCAGTTGTGCCATCACAGACACACGTCTCCAAACGAGTGTACTTTGTAGCTTTGCTTATATAGGAAGCAAATAAATAGTATATCATGCGAAAGATTTATAATATATTTATGTAAGATTGAATTACTTTCAAATTGTATTTCCTTTCTACAAAAACAAAGAAAATATAATTTTCAATTTAAATATTGACATTTTAAATATTAATAACATTTGTATATGAAAATAAACTAGAAATTGATGAAATTTCTATGTATACGCTTTGTCTCACTAGTGGAGTAAATCTGACGGTAAAAGTCGCTTACTTCATAAAAAACATTTTTCGGGGTAGAAGCAGATCATACATACACACGCATTCTTGTTAAGTACGTTATTTCTTATTTGCTATACAAAATGGCCATTTACGACCTTTTTGACATGTACCGAATTTTTTATTAATAAAATTATGTCCAAATAGCCAATTTTCAAATTAAGCGTTTTTTAACAAATATAACGTAATATCTCTAACATTACTTAGAATGTCGACTTCATTTTATGTTGTTTAAAAGCAGATGCGTGAGCGCTGTCTATGATATATTTTTAATTTCCGATAAATGTTTTCTGCCTTTTTGCTTTCGGTGTAGTGAAATGTTCAGTAAGCTGCAAATTTTTTTATTTTGAGATTTTAACATATACCTGCAGCGACAAAATTAAGAATAAACTTTCAGAAATATTTTAAAGCAAATAATATAATATGTATATGATATGGCCATGATTTTGATAGTATGAATTTGAATGACGCACAAACCCACTGCTATTACCGGCACACTGGCTGAATTACTATGCGTCTACACATATGGTGGCACGTTTTAATTTTTGTAGCTATTTCTATAGCCAACTAGAACATGCTATAGTCTCATAGTTTGTACAAACCTTTTGCACAACTTAAGCCAACACTCAGACCTTCATGGCAACTAGATATTTCACGAAACTTGAATTATCTCGAAAACTGTTAGATTTAGCGACCTTCAACAAGAGTAGGTACCGTTTTTGGTAACGTTGTTATAGAGAATATGGCTTTGACGGCAAAACATACAAGTGTAGGGTGGGTAAAAATATGTTGGGAGATACGTCAAGCACCTTCCCCACAATTAATTTAAACAAAAACAAGTGAAACTGTTAATCATCACTATCACTAATAAAATCTTATCCATTACATAACATTCCTTTACATTAGTAAGTATTTAAACTTATATCCCTACTGATTTTTGTGCATGAACACTTTGTTTCACTTCGCACATTTGGGGTATTTTGTTTCTAATTTCTCGTCTAGTAGTTATTTTTTATAATTAAAAGTCTTATCTTAAAATTCACTCAAATTAGTATTTAAAATTAAAATAACTACAAGAAAACATAATACGAATAATAAAAGATAAACAATTCTTCTGTTGCTATTAAAGAAACCACAGAAAGAGGAAAGTCAATTTCTATATGATTCAAACATGGAAATTTGTGAAATAACTCCGTAAAGTGTGTTAATTCTGTGAGAAACATTAAAATATTTTAGGCACGTGTTGCCGTTGACGCTACTGTAGTTCAGCGAAAAAGAAAAAGTCGTGGCTGTGGGTTTTAATTTCATTTTTGTTTCCTGTTTAATGCTGATGTGAATAACAGAAAATAGAAATGGCTATCGATCTATTTAATTTATATACTTATACCACTAAGAGGAAGTTCAACTATTGACAGAGAAATGCCTTTTGTGGTATAAAAGAGTAGGAAATCTTAAATATTAGCGCAGGCTAAATGTTAATATCAGAGTCCCATTATTGTTTGCAAAAAAGTCGATTTGCGCCAGCGCGCTGTCCCTATCATCTCCGTTTTTCTCTATACCATCGATTTTTCAGATTTTTTAAAATTCATATCGATTTCAAACTTGGTCAAATGGTATGAAGTAGCGACAGGAAACCTGCTTAGTACGAAACAACTTCTGAGAGTTACATTTACCAATTGCCTAAACCGACTGACCGTCGACAAACAAACTATAAAATAAATGAACATTCGATTTCGAGAATTCAGGAGATGAAAATAATTTGGGATTAAAGACCACCAGACATCGGACATCGAAATACGAAACTGTATTATTAAATATTAGAGAGCGGGGTTGGATTGATGAATATCCATCTATCATGAGAGCTAGAGACAAAACATATCGAGCAATACTAGGAAAGCCTCGTGGTGTTGATCCGACAGCTAATGTATTTATTATTCATTTAACGTTAAATTATTTGTAGAGGGTAGAGAAGACGGAAAGTTTTGTTAAACTTTAATTAGCGAAAGCTTTGCATTTTGGTGGTTCAAGATCTTTGTAGTGCGACAGAGTGCAAAGATTTAAATCAACTTGATTTAAATCAAAAGACATAAAAAAATCATTGATTTAAATCAATTGGTTTTTGAGTGGAGTATCGTTTTCATGCGAAATTTTCCAATTAATAAATAATGTACGTAATTTGTCAGCAAGTTTAATTTTGAATAAAATGACACAAAAGTGTCAACAATTATACTATAATACGTTATTTGAACTGCATATGTATATGTTATAAAGTAATTTTTACTACATCCATCCATACATAAAATAAAAAATTAATTCTGCACAATAATTTGAAGGGCCGTTATTTATAACTAATACAGCTCTGTTGTTGGTTCATACGTGTGCACTTTGCTGCGCCTACGCAGCTTCATTATCTCTAAAAACATTCCAGGGTGCACAAACAGTAGCATTCCAACGTGTACACAAAACAAAAATTCACGATAAGCTTTTAATGAGTATTCAGTATTTATACCCTTTAAATGTTTACGTGGTGAAATGCTACTGTTTATGCTCCCTGTGATATTTTTAGTGATAATGTGGGGTGGAGAGACATCATAGAATTGTTTAGATGCAACTCTATGATCTTTATTAAAACCAATAATTCAAAATAAAAAATAAGATACATCACATGTGTATGTTAAACAGTACGTTACATTTGTCATTAAAATAAATAAACAAAAACAACACTTTTTTAATTAAATAAATCAGTTTAATTAAAAAAATCGTTTTAAATAAAAAAAATCGATTTAAATCAAAAAAATCCGATTTCAATCAAATAAAACGATTTTATTGATTTTTAAAAAAGATAACGATTTTTTGCGGCCTGTAGTGCGACTGTTTAACATAAAGACTTTGCCAGTCTGTTGGTGTAAGTACAACTAGCTTGTTATATTAAACAAGGATTTACATAATAAAAATTAATTTGATTTTTATTTACCATAACTTCGTTTTAACGAAATTGTATGCTTTTTTAAAATTCAGTATAAAAAGCTGTAAATGTGTTTGTTTCGCTTCTAACCAGAAGAGTCAAAAAAATAACTAAAAATATTAAAATAGCGTCTAACTGAAAACATGTATGTATTAATATTTTACCGATTGGTTTGTATAACAGCCATCAGATCGTATATCACAAGTACATTTCTACACATTTGTACAAAATCGTCTCAAGGTCATAAGCAGTTGCAAATATATTTTCAAAAGCGGAACTAATATTACAATAATCTTTTCTAATTGTGCTACCTCACGCATTGGACCTGTTTTATGAATAAGCCAATTTTCCGGTTCTACAATTAGTAGTCCTTCATGTGGCATCTAAGACCAATAATAGTTTGTAATTAGAATGTAACCCAAATAAATAAATAATTAAAATGATTACCATAACATAAGAATCATTAAAAAGAGGGTGAAAGTGTGAACAGGTATTTGCTATGCTTTCTGTTATTTGTTACCTGGGTAGCTTTCTCAAACAAAAAATGTACTTTCTTGCTGTAATCGAATTTCAATTGCCTAGAGAACTAATAAGAATAACGAAGTAAAAAGCCACACAAATTTATTAAATTGTTGATAACGATAACGAGTTCCCCGATAAAAAAAAACACGATGAAAGAGATAATTGCAAGTTGCATTATTCAAAGACTTTTTCATCATAATAGTGAAATGTAAAGCTGATGACCATGAAACTTTATGTCGAATTATTGAAATATTTTTTTAGATATCCTTCATGTTCATGCATTAACCAATTGTGTTGTAAATTCAATAATAACTACAAATTCTTGATAATATTAAGCGGAAAATTCTATTTTTTATTGTTGTTATATTCACTAAATCATTGTATTAAATAATTAATATGTAAGTCATAATCTTGTACAAAAAATGTGAAACTGCTTCGGGTGAAAAAGTCCTTTAAAGTTCAACAAGACATGACATAACCGCTGGATATTACATAATGTATTAAGTTCACAACTTTGTTTTTTTTGCATTTCAATGGGCTGCATATGGTAATAAAATAATAATGTAACAAGAATATTTTGACGCCACTAGCAAATGTCCCCCTTTGCATTAGCACTGATTTTGATGCATGGTGAGTCAGTAAGCCAGTATCTAGTCTAATTAACTTAATTGTCTCCTTACAGCTCGTATATCTTTGAAGGCGTTGTTAGTATTTTGTATGAGCTCAACTTTAGATGAAAACATATAATCTACTTATTTTATTGTTTTTCGGAAATTTTGTGTTTCCATTTGCCCTGAAATTAGTAATTTAAAATATCGCTAACAAGTGTAGGCTTCCTACCTATTAGAAAATTAACTATTTTTAGAGTTAAAGCTCAGAACAAGAAATCATAACATAATAAACAGAAACCAACCAACTTCAACTAAAAGAAACCTTCCAATATCCGACACGAGTTTCAATCCCACTTATTAACATTACACGACCACTTACATAGTTGAGTTTGCAGAACAAAACCACGTTTAGCTATAAAAAATATAGTTCCTAAAACTGTTTTATATTTAATTTTATATAAACTTCTGATCAGAAGAAACACTTCAAGCGAAGTTCTTGTACTTGACATATTTTCTTGGAAGCTAAGGAAGTGTAACAAGTGTTTGCGACTGGAACAAACAAGGCTATTTATGGCTGCGAATAATGAAACTACAACCCTCGGAGACAGTAAATAAGGGGGTGGATCTGTCCGTAATAAAATATAGACCAATATGAGCTTATCACGCCAGACACAAGCCCACACAGGACCACAAAACGTGAGGGTGATGCTGAAATAGTGGGTGGATGAGAGATTTAAGGTATTCGTCATCAACCCCCAAGCTTACGTCACAACGCTTCGTTAAGACCATTTACTCCCACAACAAACGCCTACTTGAAACTTTGAGACTTGCACCCCGAGATCTTGTGGTAGGTAGCAATTTAATAGGAAACAAAATTCGTTCGAGTGTTTCTGGAGCTTATTATAAAGCAAGCCATAAAGAATATTTCAAGGAGAGGCATGGGTTGTTTTCTAGTAAACTTTGAGTTCCTTAAAAAAGAGCACTTTTTAACTTCAGTAACTACAAAAGTATAGTAAAACCACGTAATAAACAAATATAATATAAAATCAAAACTCGACAGAATTTAATGCATAATAAATTTTAAAAATATAACAAAATATTAACTATATTCAATAATACAATCAGACCAGATATTTTTCGTCAGTGTTGGAACGTGTGTAAACATCAACGACCTACGCGTACGGCGGTCTGTCGCTAGATGTCGCTAATGAAGCTCCTTTAACCAACTTTAACCTAACCTAACTTTACCGTAGAACTATCAATACCTGCTTTCTTTTATTGTTCTACGTATACGCAATTTGATTAATAACTTGCATGTCCACACAATTATGAGCTACAGCTTTGATTTAAGACCTTTCCTAGTTTAATACATCTATTCATAGGGCCACTGGCAAAATTGAGCTAACCTATGAAGTTAGCAAAAAGAAAAATCGTTTTTATCGTATTAATGTAAGGTCTTTACATTTAAAGAACTGGTTCCATAATAAAAATTAAAAGTGCAGCCACATATACAAAAGATTTACAGGGTGCTTCCAACTTCTTAACTAAAAACCAGCGAGTTCTCGCATATCACATTACCGCCTGACTTTCCAACAGAATCAGTGCCGCTATCGGTACTTACCTACTAGTATACGGTATACCTAATAGTATTTACCTACAATACCATAGTAAAAATTATAAATTTGTTAAAATACCATAATTTTACGCTGGAAATTTTCCGGATATATTTTTTTAGATCATTAAACATAATATTTTTTTTTATTTTGGAAATATTTTTTAAATTGGTAGACATTTTAGTGTTTTTGATAGATTATGAAAAATTCAGAATATAGATTGGGTGGTGAAGTAAACACACTGCTTCTCCCACTCAAATGTCAACCTCAACTGCTCGCGGTATGCCCTGCTTTCGCATACGATATTTTGGCGACCGAAAATTGACGGTATAACCATAGCACACTAGAACATTAAGGAGGAAATCTCTTCGGGGAAAAAAGCTGTTAAGCAGCTTATGCACACCACCACGTGAACGGAAAGGGGTAAATACCACGTTGGAGCAACTATCCCAAGAAAAGGAACAATTGTCTACAATATGATGATGAAAATGCTTTCAAATGTGAAGGATCCGGAGGTAAAATTGTCCCCCAGTCGGATCTCCGGGAGGGGACTGCTGGCGATGGCAAATATAGAATAAAACTCAAAAGAGTGGGTACATGGAATACTAGAATACTTCTAAAGAAGAAATGAACACCAGTAATTTAGACATCCTGGGTCTATGTAAAACTAGATGGCGACAAGACACAGGTATGTGGAGCGGAGAGTACAGAATAATTAGTACAGCAGCATATAACGGAAACTAATGCAGTATATGAACTGCCAAACATACAAAGATCTGAAAAAGATGGCCCAAGATAGATAAACATGGAGAACAGTGTTGCAACAAACCAACCAAAAAAAGATTGAAGACTAAGAGAAATGAAAAATTTGGTAATTGTGAATCGTTAACCGGTAGAACCGACTCGCAATCGGTCGATCTACCGAAACATCGGTAGGGTTGGCAACACTGCCTTTCGCACCTGCGTAGAACCGGGCCTACTCTAAACAGTAGTGTTAGCAATGTGTGGGGAATTACACAAAATGCAGGGAATTTAAAAACTTGCGGGGGGAATGTGTGTTAGTGGGTAAAATTGTGTATTTTTCCATACATACACGTTAGTTTAAAATAGTTTTATAGTATTTTTTTATATTTAAATTCGCATCACAGAAGTCGTAGTTTTTAGTTTATTGGCTTTTAAGTTGGCTAGTTTGCTCAATAACGTCGTTGTTTTCTAAACGAACGCGGTGGTTGCTGTTGCGGGCAATTTTGGGGAATTTTATCAAGTGTGGCGGAAAAAATGATTTAATGCTATTGGCAACACTGGTAAACAGAAAAGTATTTACGAAAACGTTTAAAAATACGACGTGAATGTAAATGTGCAACTATTTAACTCGTAAACTCGTAAATTTTTAATGAAATGATAAATACTGTATTATGTTTCAATTACAGTTACAAACATTTACAGCTTAACAAATTAAAAAGAATAAGGACATAAAACCAAGACGATGGAAAGTTTCTTAACAAACACAAGTTCCAAATTAACATGCCCGAAAGAAACTAATACCGGTATCACCCAAAGTCAGCCAACAGGTTTAGAAAACTCTAAAAACAAAATAAAAGTATTGACTAGGTATCTCATTAGCCGCATTTTTGATAAAATACAATAATGGTTCAAAGGCAACTTAAAAATATCAGAGAAAGTCCAGTAAAAGTTGTCTAAATATTTGCTAGAAGGTATTTTAATTAAATTTATTGGATACATTCTATCCGCCTACAACAATTTTCTACTTCATCTAATAATTTAATTTTAGTATTCAAAAATAAAATAGTGAAGACACTAAAACAATGACACCACAGCTAGAAAAAATTATATCAATTAAAATTCCCGTTGTTGGTTTTAATTAGAAAAATTTTAAAAAATAAATTATATATTTTGTTTGAAAAGTTATAGCAATATCCGCATGCTTAAATTTTTTGCAAAATAATAAATAGTAGCAGAAAATAAACAGAAGACTAAACAGCGAGAATCTAAAATTAACTCTTTATAAACACAAGATCGTGTAAAAACTTTAAATATGCAATTACGCCTTCGCTTTCATTAAATTACTAGTTGCCAATTTTCGTTGACTTATATAACTTTGCGTGTGAACAGTTCAGAGATACTAAAAAAAGCAATAAAACCCAAAACAAATATGGATTCCGTGGTATGGAATATAAGGATCACAAACACTTTTCTATTCAAAACATAATTTTTTTATAAAAAAAATAAAATAAACATATACTCAGAATTATGATGCAAAATTTAACCGATGCCGATGTGTTTCCAAAAAAGGTGTCTGTGGGTGGGTGGGTATATTTGTGTGTGTGGTGCATCATAACTCCCTAACGGATGGTCCGATATTAATGTGCTTTGGAATCAAGAATTCACTGATATAATAAGCTTTTAAACAAATCCAAAACAGGAAGCGGAATTCAAACATGTTTTCCTCGGAAAACGAATGTTTTAAATCTGAAAACAGAATATGATAGCTCTCAGGGCAAATCCAACGATTTTTTTACTAGGTCTGTAGCTTAAAAATTGTGGCCGTTATAGTTTTTTGAAAATTTTGACTTCGACGCCTTATTACACAAAAACCAGTTGGCATATCGGGATCAAATCAAATCAGTGTAATTAATACATCTAGTGATACAAAATGTTACTAAACAAACAAAATGTTTTGAAAAGAAGAAAACTGCAAAAAAATTAAAAAAAATATTGCTGAAAAACTGGCTAGGGTTGATACAATTTGGTTCGTGTCCCAGTGCGCTAATTTCTCTGCGACGCCTTCTATGAATTTTAGAAAATTTTATCTTTAATGCTTATTTATTGAAAAACAAGTTATCAGATCGTGATAAAATTTGATATTATAATTGCCGTAGGGGTATAAAATGTTACAATTAACAAGAACTTCTGAAACTACTAAATCTGTGAAGTAAAAAAATCAAAATTTTTGAGATTTTCAAAAAAAATAATGCACAAAAACTGATTAAACGATTATTTTTAAATTTTGTAAGCTCATAGAGCTGGATATTAACTACAACGTGGTTCATGTCCCACAACGCTAATTTCTTTGTGACGCCTTCTATGAATTTTTGAAAAACGAAAACTCATGCCTGTAAATTTAATAAATGGGAGAAAAAAATTTCCGTCTAAGCTGAATTGCTCATGATTGACAGTAGATTAAGATTAACAACATCATTTTTAGATGGGGTAATATTTAAGGGGGTTAATTTTACCCCTCTCGCCAAATATTGGGCGGGCGAATCTGTCCATCCGTTTTTGGTGTTTTTCAATCTCAAGGAATACTTTTCCATAAAATCAGAAATTGATGAAGAAAAACTTGCAGTTTCCAATGATAAAATAAGACGGCAACTGCCGCGCCGAACTGTTATCAGTCAGGTGGTATACGGTTTACGGTTTAGGCAGATTTGCGACTCGCCTTAAAAGGGCAGGTAGATGATACTAAACATGTCTAAGCAAACACACGGCATCCATGAGTTTTTAAGCAGTTCGGATGCCGCTACATAATGTTTTGGAATATACTCTAGTTATGGCTTAGCTCTTTTTGACTGCATGCCATATTATGCTTTTTTACGTGGCGCGTCCGTTTTGTATGACGTGTTGCATATGCGTTTGGCAAAGTGATATCAATGTGCGTTTATTTTGTACTGCCACTGTTGTGGACCTACAACGTTTCGCATAAAAGTTTTAAGCGTAAGAAAAGCAAAAGTTTCTCAAGTATAGGAAAGTCCACACGAAGTGTTGCGTTAATTTTTCGTGTTGCTCTATGTTAATTGATAAGGTAACCCCCTCCCCCCGAACAAGATCCACTCAAATTCATTCGTTTATTGATAATATACCTGAGCCGCTGGTGCGATTTTCTTCAAATTTAGTACAAAAGATCAAATATAAAATTAAAATTTGCCGTTAAAGTACTTTTACACAACAGCGCAGAGGGCGCTGGTTTTGGCAGCTTAGCTTTTGAGGTAAATTTCCTGTAATTTCTAATACTAGATTCAGCAGATGTATAATTAATTTTACACAAAAAAGGTATAGTCTTTTCAGCGTAGGATGATGCACCCTTTTCGAGATTAATGCTTTGAAGTTCCTATCGGTGTTACTGTTCCTCGACATAATAGTGGGTGTTATATTTACAGAACTCGCAGATGTGCATTTTGGTTATAGTACAACAACTTAAAACTCGGAAATAGACATGTGCGACACTTAACTGTTATTTAGGGTCAATTTGTTTCCACGGCAACTTCTATATTTGATTAATTTTATCAGGTCGGTAATTTAATGCATTTTTCACGAAAACGGTGCATCTTAAGCTAAAGAAACAGTTATATTTTTTATGTTAAATTAAATTCTACTTCTAAATCTAAAACTAGAAATTACAAGAAATTAACCACACAATTTTTTTAAGCAAAAATCAAAAACCGGAGTACTACTGCCACCGCCCTTTAGACACCACCTTAAAAATACCTTAACAACAATATTTAAAATCATATTTTTGGGGACTTGTCCAAAGTATAAAAAAAAATCAGACAAAACTAGAGGGTTTCTATATATATCATCAACTAGTTCAGTGTGCACCGTTGGGACATAAAAAATTGGGGTCCTTTTAAGTGTTATTAGCACCACAATTCATACATACAATTTTCTCTTTGTTTTTACATACTGCGGCGTCTTGAATTTCAAATGTAACCAATTCTAGAATTTACGTTAGATATCTCTTGTGGTACTTTATATAACTCATTGTACTTCTTACGATGTTACTTAAAATAAGCAACCATAAATTGTTACATTAATAGATACGTGCTAACAAAATGGATGTTTCGTGGGTTGTGACTATTCTAGACTTATCTTGGCTGTTATATAAGTTTACATGAGTATAGTTTATCGTTAATTTAGCTTTATACCTGCGAACGTGCGTCATCCACGTGCACAAACATATCCGTCTAGGAAAAACCTCAAGTTTCCCTGTATTGATTCCTACCATGGGGTATCTTAATTTCATAATAAAACCTGCTTTAATAATAAACCTGTTTCTTTCAACATTATATTGTTTTCCGTTTAATAAAAATTAATCTGGGACAAATGTTAACAGAAACTCAAAACAATGTTCATGTACGACTAGATTGGTACAAAGGTGTTAACAAAGTGCGATAATTCGTATTTATATGACTTATTGTTTCAACGTGCAACGTGCAAGGTACTAAAGACATTTCTTGGCAGCTTGATAAATAAAACATGGGAAATTGCAGAACAACAACATGTATAGGCATTTTGCGCGTTTTATAAAAATATTGCACATGAAAAGTGTATGGAACGCCATATTGCTATTTATTTGAAAGTTAAAAGCAAGATTGCTAGTAATATATAGTCAAGTATTTTGTTTACATTTAGAAAAACATGGTTGGTTTATGAAACAAAATTTAAGGTACAGGTTGTTTTAAATATTGCAATAGCTCTTCAAATTTTCAATGGAGTACATTGAAAGCTGCAACAAATAATGAATTCTTACTATATGCGACTGTTGTGGTAAACAATCTACAATAAAACAACAATCTACATTTGTTGTAAACCACACAATACACGACCATTGTTGCAAATAACCGAACTGAAATCAAATTAGACTGTTGCTGTGAACGATATCATTTAAAACAATATTACAATGCTGTTATAAATATTCGTAATTGAAGCAACTACAGAATAAAAACGATACGCGACTAGCTGTTGCTGCAAATAAACAATTATCCCAATATGCGAGTGTTGTAGCAATTCGAATTAATACAATGTGCGACTATCGCTGTAAATGTAGAATTGAAGCAACCAACTACCTACCGAATTAAAACGACATACGACTATTGCTGCAAATAATACATTACCGTAATAGATGTCTGTTGTTGTAAATCGAATTAATGCAATGCCAGATTGTTGTAAATAATGATTTGAAGCAATACCAAAGCACTGGCGAAACGCGAATTCAAACGACACCCGACTATTGCAGTAAATATCAAGTGATTTTACGCAATATGCGGATATTGTTGCAAATCGAATTAATACAATGTGCGGCTATTGCTGAAAATAATAATTTCAAGCAACACCGTACTTTTGGTTTAAATGCAGAGCAAATAAGGAATTTATACAATGCCCCATTTAATACAATTGTCGAATTCGAGCAACACCCGACTATCGTTCGAAATAAAGTCAGCAGTTGGCCAACCTGTGTCGCATTAAATAGCGTTAGTGATTTTACTTTTAAACTGGGGAGTTGCCTGAACCACAAAATCACTAGGACGCTAGATAGTAGACCGCAAGGGTTTATTTCCTCGAGTATAGCCAAGTAATAAACCCTTGCTGTCTACTATCTAGCGTCCTAGTGATTTTGTGGTTCAGGCAACTCCCCAGTTTAAAAGTAAAATCACTAACGCTATTTAATGCGACACAGGTTGGCCAACTGCTGACTTTATTTCGAACGATAGTCGGGTGTTGCTCGAATTCGACAATTGTATTAAATGGGGCATTGTATAAATTCCTTATTTGCTCTGCATTTAAACCAAAAGTACGGTGTTGCTTGAAATTATTATTTTCAGCAATAGCCGCACATTGTATTAATTCGATTTGCAACAATATCCGCATATTGCGTAAAATCACTTGATATTTACTGCAATAGTCGGGTGTCGTTTGAATTCGCGTTTCGCCAGTGCTTTGGTATTGCTTCAAATCATTATTTACAACAATCTGGCATTGCATTAATTCGATTTACAACAACAGACATCTATTACGGTAATGTATTATTTGCAGCAATAGTCGTATGTCGTTTTAATTCGGTAGGTAGTTGGTTGCTTCAATTCTACATTTACAGCGATAGTCGCACATTGTATTAATTCGAATTGCTACAACACTCGCATATTGCGATAATTGTTTATTTGCAGCAGCAGCTAGTCGCGTATCGTTTTTATTCTGTAGTTGCTTCAATTACGAATATTTATAACAGCATTGTAATATTGTTTTAAATGATATCGTTCACAGCAACAGTCTAATTTGATTTCAGTTCGGTTATTTGCAACAATGGTCGTGTATTGTGTGGTTTACAACAAATGTAGATTGTTGTTTTATTGTAGATTGTTTACCACAACAGTCGCATATAGTAAGAATTCATTATTTGTTGCAACTTTCAATGTACTCCATTGAAAATTTGAAGAGCTATTGCAATATTTAAAACAATTAACCTGAAACTTTGTTTTATAACACAAACACCTATGTTAGATTTATATTTGAAATTTTATAACTACATGATGTATTATAACATAAAGTTTATTTGTACTAAACAGAGAAAACGGTCTTATTAATAAAATAAATGTAAATTTTACAATAGCTTACAAATGTTCGGAACAAATAACTCGTAGATTGTTTTAAATATAACGATACCAGCTCTGGCGTTAAAAACAACACATTAAGAATTGCTACATATGCTTATTTTTCGCAATATGTGCATAATGTCGGAATTAAGGAAATAGAACATTGTTCCACTATTGCTTTATTACGGTATGTTTTGGTAAACTTTCGTTTACAGCACCTAGTTATTTATATGGAAGCAGGTGAAACAAGTGTCGAATTAGAGCAATAGCCCAACATTGCTATAATTTAATATTTACGACAATAGTCGTATATTGTAAAAATTCAATATTTGCAGCAATTACTAACGTGATGATTTAAAAACTTGAAAGGGTTTTGCAATATTTAAAGCAATACCGTAGAAACTTTGTTTTGTAAATACTACTATATTGTTTTAATTGTAAATGAATTAAACCAACTAGATGTTGCTCACAATTTTGTTTTAAACTTTTGAATAAATAGTAATATGGCGTTCCATAAAAGTGGTAGGTACAAATTTTATTGGCACCACCACGATATCTGATTGAAATATACACAATGTTCTGCAAAAAGTAGTCGGTTTAACTAAACATACCTATAATACTAAATGCTTCGTTTCGGAGTTATGGCATCTTAAAGTATAAGTTGAAATTGCTTTATTTAATATCTTCAACCTTTTGAAATTTAGCATGGAAAAATGATTTTACACAACCCATTTTAAAATTCCAATTATAGTCAGTGGCGCGGGTACATGGAAAGGCGTAATACTTTTTTTTATATTTCTTTTTAATGTATGATTTTTCCTGAAACTGGTTATAGAATTCAACAGCTTCAGCAAAGATGCACCGAAGCCGAATTCTTTATTTTATTTGTCAAACCAACCGTTAAGATCTTTGACCTGAAACTATTCTGTGTATGTAAATGGGACTGAAGCTTATAAAATTAATATAATCAAAAAATTAGGCGTACGACGACTAATTGATAATTTAATAAAGAAATTACCGGAAACCAATAACAGCAAAAGATTAGACGCAAAAATTACCACAGATTCCTATATAGGTTTACTGGATACGCCACTTTAGCTTCTGAACAATCTAATAAGTGAAGCCGGCGGTCACTTTGTAGGAGGTCAAAATGTCAAATGAAAATGTAATGTTGCGCGATTACATTAATTTGTTTTAATTAATGATTGCACTACGAGCACTATCCAATAGCCCCCTTTCTAGGAAAATATTCACCAGAACTTTTAATGTTGGAATATTTTACCTTTCTAACTTTCTGTTACAATATTTTAACTTTTCTTTGCAGATGCGCTTTGGTGGGCGAAGAAACTACTACAGGATTTATATCAACCGGCTTAGTTCCTTCGAGGTAGACGACAACAAAAAAATATTTAATTTAATTGTTTATATTAACTTATATTAACATAGAAATGCAAAAGTGCTTAAATGTGGAAAACGTCGCAACACTGACTTTAACCTTCTACAAAATGGCGTCTGGCCTAATTTTTCGTTAAGCAATCGTCTAAATAGCAAACCTATACAGAAATTTGTAGGAATAACTCTAACGAACGTGACACAAGCTAAAGTTTCTCATTTGATTTTAGAATTTACGAATCAGTTTGACCACGACCTTCTTGATTACGAGATAAAAGTCTTGTCCGTCGAACAAGAAGGTCGTGGGTTTGTAATTAGAAACATGGTACGCTACATTTTTTGATTATTTCAATTTTCATTTCAGCCCCATTTGCAGGAGGAACACTTTGAAGTGCTTTAAGGTTAAACATATTTGAAGGGATTGGTCTGACCCATAGATAAAAAATATAATACCCTGTCTGACCGCAAAATTTTTGTGTATTTTTGTTCAAGATATTTAGATCTGAAACTAGTTTCAGAAAACGTTACAGATTATAAAGAAATAAAGAATAAACATAAGGGCACGCCGTGTATCTAAGCAGCCGGTTCGTAGCTAGGTTTTGTAAATTTGTGGTACTATCTTTTGTATAAAATGATATTTTCGTTCAAATTTCAGCGGTATAGCTCGAACTTTAAGAAACCACAACTCTAACACAAAGCACTTTTGAATATAAATAAATGTAATTAAATCAGCTTCTTTTTACATCCAGAATCTATGGTATCATTTATGATTGCTTTTTTCGGAACATCCTCTATATTGCCGACTTCTCTCTATTTTGGTTTTAAAAATCGATATAAATAACAGCATTCATATTGGTGACCTCTAAATGTCTCCTTGAAAATAAAAGTAAAGAAATGGAGCAACTAGAAATAATTTTCTTAGAAAACGAACTTTCGAAATGCACTTCAACAAATTAAATCTAATATGAACTAAATAATGAATTAAAACTAAAAGACCAAATCATTGTAATTGACTCATCTTCAAAGTAGAATCCTAGATTGTAAATCAAACACCTGCTGTGTTAATTCACAAAATATTTTATTAAATTAATACGGAACAACCAACAGCTGTGTGATTTATAAAATTTTGATATTTATTAGCTTAACAATCTTATGGTAAAATCATCGCACCAGTTCGTAGCCATAATATTAAAATCTTAAATTGCAAATACTGATACAGTAACATTTTCTTTTAGATTTTACACCAATTGTAAATTTTCCCATTCTGCTAAAGTTAGAAATGAAAATTTATTTTATAAGACCGAGGTTTTTCTATTAGTTTGCTACATTCAAATTATTAATATTAATCGATGGCTGAGTCATATCAGTCCAGTCCATGTTCTTCAAATTTTATACACAGGGTTCTTAGACACCACGTATTGGAACCGGAAACATCTTTTAAACATGTAAAACTATTTACAAAAGCGGTATGTGCTGAGTACGCAAGTTCTAAGTAAAATTTCTAGGCGTGTTCTCACTAAAAGTGAATTGAACATTGAATGATTTAACAGAAAACAAAAACGGTTATGTCATGTTCTAGTTAGTTATAGCAACGCTATAAAAACATTAATGCGCGTGAGTGAGTTATATTAAAACACAATATATGTAATTATTCTTATTTTTATCAAAAAATTCCGCCATATTGAATTAGCCGTCGTAAATTTTATAATTTTGATCCTGAATTCGTAATCAGCAGCCCCAAAACCCCCCAAATACGAATTTTTATGCAAATCGGATAACGTTACGAAATAATTCCGCCATATTACATCCGCCATCTTGAATTTTATAGATAAGATCTATGCTTCATAATTAGCAGCCCCCAAAACCCCTCCGATGCCAATTTTTATACAAATCGATAGCGTTACGAAATAATACTGCTATATTGAATTTTATAATTTAGATCCTGGATTCGTAATAAGCAGCACCAAAACCCCTCGACTACTGATTTGTATGCAAATGGAATAACGTTATGAAGTAAGGCCGCAATATTGAATCCGCCATCTTGAATTTTAAAATTTACATCCTAGATTCATAATTAGCAGCTTCAAAACCCCTCAAATACCAGTATTTATGCAAATCGTATAGCGTCAGTAAATAATTCGGCAGGGTTGAATCCGCCATTTCGAATTTTATAGTTTAGATTCCAGATTTGTAATTAGCAGCCCCAAAATCCTTCAAACACCAATTTTTAAGCAAATAGGATAACGTTACACAATAATTCCGCCATATTGAATTCGCCATCTTAAATTTTATAATTTGGATCCTGGATTCGTAACTAGCAGCCTCAAAATTCCTCGAATGCCAACTTTTATGCAAATCGGATAACGTTAGGAAATAATTCCGCCATATTACATCCGCCATCTTGAATTTTATAGATAAGATCTATGCTTCATAATTAGCAGCCCCCAAAACCCCTCCGATGCCAATTTTTATACAAATCGATAGCGTTACGAAATAATACTGCTATATTGAATTTTACAATTTAGATCCTGGATTCGTAATAAGCAGCACCAAAACCCCTCGACTACTAATTTGTATGCAAATGGAATAACGTTATGAAGTAAGGCCGCAATATTGAATCCGCCATCTTGAATTTTAAAATTTACATCCTAGATTCATAATTAGCAGCTTCAAAACCCCTCAAATACCAGTATTTATGCAAATCGTATAGCGTCAGTAAATAATTCGGCAGGGTTGAATCCGCCATTTCGAATTTTATAGTTTAGATTCCAGATTTGTAAGTAGCAGCCCCAAAATCCCTCAAACACCAATTTTTAAGCAAATAGGATAACGTTACAAAATAATTCCGCCATATTGAATTCGCTATCCAAAATTTTATAAACTAGAACCTGGATTCGTAACTAGCAGCCTCAAAATTCCTCGAATGCCAACTTTTATGCAAATCGGATAACGTTAGGAAATAATTCCGCTATATTAAATCCGCCATCTTGATTTTTACAATTTAGATCCTGGATTCGTAATAAGCAGTCAGAAAATCACTTGAATATCAATTTTTATGCAAGTCGGATAACGTTACAAAACAACTTCGCAATATTAAATCCGCCATCTTGAATTTTATAATGTACATCCTGGATTCATACTTAGCAGCCCCAAAACCCCCCCACACGTGATTTTTTATGCAAATCGGAAAACGTTACGATATAAGGCCGGCATTTTAAATCCGCCATCTTGATATTTTAGAACCACCTTATCAGAGCCATCTACCAGGCTATAGTGCAACGTATGGACGCTATTCGTTTGATTTCGAGCTTGACGCGTTACGTTACATACGGTCCTATAAGCATTTCCGTTATGCGCCGTGCGCAGCATTTAATATACGATCGCATGTTACAACCGCCGCCGAAGAAGTTTCACTTCAGCACTAACAACATTTACTGCAATACTTTTTTTTCTAGAACACTTCGAACGGCGGTGTGCCGATGTCATATTGATTTTAACTGCATTGTGATTTCTTCCTTGCATTTTGTCGGCTTTTTGCTACTTTTTACGAATATCTAAAACATTATCTAATATAGGAATTATTTAGAAAAGTTATTCGGAATATAGGTTGATATTACTATGCATATTGGGCAATATAGATGTTTTAAATAAATAAGATTCTAAATCTAAGAAAATATAAGCTTATAGCGCAATTTAAAAAATCAATGTGTCGTCTCTGTTCGTGAATGCTTGAAAATTATCCGCAATTTTTCCGTTGCAGAGCATGTTATATTCCTGAAAAACTTTTGGTCAAACTCTAATATTAATTTATTATTGAAGATAGAGATTCGGTTAAATGGGTTTTGCAGTTTTTCATACTGATTCAAATCCCGTTTAGAAACATTACAAATTATCAGCCATTCAAATGGTACCTATCTTGAAAAATTTTCTGTAAAAGTGTAATGTTTGCGTCATTGTTATTTAAATGACTGAATATTTGTAAAGTATCTAAACGCGATATAAATATTGAATAGGTATGAAAAACTGCAACATGTTGCCCATTTAACCGAATCTCTCTCTTCAATAGTAACAATGCTGGCCTCATTTCGATACATACAACAACAATGCGGAAAAACAATTTTCAAAATATGTTTCTAGTAAATGCCTTCAACAGAATTTAATACAATGAAGCCGTTAAGAAAACATAACATATCAAACGTGTGTGTTGTGCATAATGTATTCCTCATTTTATTTTTCCATACTTTCAATAGTTACAGGAAAGTATTTATTCAAGAAAATGATCGATTTCGTGATTTTTACAAAAAAACCCTCTTGGAGCTCAACCTTTTCTCAAAAACGTCTAAATCGGAGGGTACGTTCGTTCCCTCATAACTCCTGATTTTGATGGAATTTGATATGTGAAAATAGACAAAAAATTAATCGAGAAAATAAGCTTCATTAAAAAGTTCGAACTGAAAGCGAAAATAAAACACGTAGAAAAGCTGCTTTTTGTAAATTTGGAAAGTGGGTTTAAAAACACATCAAATACCCTTTTGTTTTCGATCTTCCTGGCTTTAAAATGATGAAAGTTTTGAACATTTTGATTTTTTAACACTTCTTTATTCGAAAAGAGTTTCCAGATCGGCATAAAATATAGCATTGTAATAGGTATGGTCCGAATTTCTAGTCTAGTATTTTGCCAGTATTTAAATTATGAGGCAATCAATTATTAAGCAATTTTGCCATTATTCCTTTAAATGTCTAGTTGGCGCATACATAAACTTTTTAAATCAATTATTTAAGAGCTTAGAATGGAACCGCCTTACACCGAAAGGTAGAAAGGCTTAGGATTAACTAAGTAAGTAGGAATGGTAACACATCCATATGTTTGACCTTAATCTACCTTGTGCAGGTAGTTATTATTTATTTGGTCAACTGGAATTGAAGCTTATGTAATAATAAAATAAAATAAAACAGGGTTCATAAGCGTAGAGTATGAATGATTAAAACAATTTTATGAAATTGCAAAAATATTTCCTTTTGTTGAAATGTAAAATAGCCACCACGAATTAATGAAAATAGAACGTGTAAATTCATTAATACAACGAGAAAGTTCTACGAATGAAAAGTTTGGACTATCAACATTCATAAAGGACGGAAAACCACCGTTGAATAAAAAATTTAAGAACTGCAGTACCCAACAACAAGTTTTTCTAAATTCTCATCTGAAAAATTAATTCTCTTGTTCAATGTGTTTCACGTATTACTTAATGGATTTGAGTACGCCCATGATTTTAGTTTACTTATTGAATTTTAATGAAATTTTTTGCTCTTCTGCGACTAAAAGTCCAGTCTTTAGTAATACGGAAACAATGTGATCAAAGAAAATTAATATATATTTTAAAATCATGTGTTTAAATAAGCTCAAAAATTGGTTATAAGAATTTTGTACATTTTGTGCATTAATAAGGCCACATGGGATGTGTAATTTAGGTTTTCCTCAATACCATAATTTCTATATAGGTAACGCCTTCTATGTATTTTCGAAATCTGTTTTCACCTGTCCACTTAAATACATTCAACGTTTAACACAAATCGCTATGGTAAAAAAGACGTACCAAAATCCATTATTAGACAAATAAAACAAAATAAAGCACGTCTCATTTCGCACCCGCAAATGCAGTCCACAGATTTATCATTTACACAAATTTTCTTCGTTGTCGTACGTATTATGAATTTTTTCTATTGCCAGATTAATTAGTTCGTAAGTTAGGACGAGAAAGGGACCATATTTTTTGAATTCAAGCTGCACCTCGTGATTATACTGCCACGAATTTTAATTTAAACTGAAAATATTGTTTCTAGAATCCATCACAATTCAAAATTACAACAAGAGGCACTGAAGCCGACTGACAGTGACCTGACACGTGCATTTTAAGTGTTATTGGAATGTAACCGTGCCACCCCGCGGGAACATAACTTACAAAATTGTTTTTTTTATTTTAACCCTGATAGCATTGATAATTTATTTAATTAATTTATTAAACGTAATGAACGAAAAACACCAAATAACACTCCAACATTAATAAACTCATTCGTTTCTGTCCCCCTGTTATGGCACAAATACCCCCGCTGAAAGTTTTCTATGATTTTACTCGTTTGCTTACATAGCCGCTATTCTGTTTTAGAACAATGGCGTTAATATGAGACACGCATATCAGAATTGTTCCACCCTACACAATTTTACAAAAACATTCTCCTGTTGTAGTAAAACTTAAACGATATTGTACGTTTTGAAAAAGTGTACTACGTTATGTATGTAATATTGTTTGCTTTTTCGGCGTCACTCACGTTGCCTCCCTTACGAAACGCCACTGCTTAATAACTAACAATACAAATAGTATGATTTTCAAGACTGTAGCCTCTGGTACATCAATAGAAAATGTTCGTAGGTACATAACGGATTCTGGCATATATGAGATCATAATTTCAAAACTAATAAATCAAAGTAAATTATTACTACACCGAGAACAATTCAAAACAGCAATTTTTATATTTCACGACAGCTGTAAATTTTATCGACTCGTGGACGAACAGAAATATTATACGGTGTATTATACTTAGATGGTACTGATAATATTGGAAAATACTTTAAAGTTTTAATGTGATTGGACAAAGAGATATGGAGAGAGTACAGGAAATGACTGCTCACAAGACAATTGCAAATAGATAACGCATAAATGACTTTTCGATGTTATCTAAAAAGGAAGACAAGTCCAGAAGCTTACTAACTGATACAGAAATGTTGAACTATGTGCAAAGTGCATGGGAAATTATAATTTTCCAGATTTAATGTCCCCAGGATACTTTGGCTAAGAATTTTTACTGTATTATTGTTATTAGCGCCGTTTAGTAGAAAAATAATACTTTTTACGTTTAAAATTAAGCTACAATCCAAATAAATATTATTAAATTAAAGACTTGTGCTTTTAATTAACAATAATACTCTGTAATATCTCCGTAGCAGCTGTCTTTCATGCAGAAAACCTAGGTTCTAATCCTGTGTGCAAAAAAACTTTTAATTAGAATTATTTTGTTATTTATTTAATTTCCACACCTGTTCTACAATAAAATAGTGAAAAAAAAACACGATTTGCCGGTTAGCCGGTTTTGCAACTTTTGGCCAGTTCTTTAAAAAAGTGGTTTTAGAATCATTGCAAATCGGTCTAATAATCCGGCCTGAAAACCGGTCCAAAAACGGTCTGAAAAACCGGTCTAGAGAAAACGGTTTAAAAACAGGTCTGAAAAAAAAACGCTCTGAAAAACCGCTCTGAAAAAAACGGTCTTAAAAAACGATCTAAAAACAGGTCTGAAAAATCGGTGTGAATAAAACGGTCTTAAGAAACAGGTCTGAAAATAAAAATTGTAATCGACGGCTTTCGTAAAAAAATTAACCGGTTAACCATAACCAGTCGACAGCACTAGTAAATTGTACTTTTAATGCGCCAGCTAATGAAATAATTAAATTGATACTTATTTCAGTATTATAACATATTTAAACATTAAAGTCTCAGTTACGAGAGGATGAATAATACCGTTCAAACATTAAATAAATAACAAAAAAAAACTCAACACCTTCGGGTATAAGAGGTGAAAGATAAAGAAGAAGAAGAATTAACAATTACGTTGATTACGTCAAGAATACCAGACCATACATCCCACCGTTTCAATTAGAGCTAAACTTATAAAAAACTAACAGATTGATGCAATTCTGGAAACATTATCAAGAGTAAAAGAAAGTTGCTCTGGGGCATCGTTTTATAATACACCTACAAGTTATACATGTGGGAGTAATATACACATTTCTAAACGTTTGCGTTGTACTTTCACGTTTAATTTAATTAATCACAAAATTGATATGTAATTGATATACGACCATACACACAACTGGGCATTAATTTATAATAAACAATTATGTTACGTTTAACATTTGAGATATCCTAATGATTTGTAGCAAACTTATTTTACCAATTGATATCATACAACTTACCAAATGCTTCTGGCAAGTGTTTGTGCGAAATGGAAGTTGGACTTACCTAGAAAAAAAATTACATTTTAGAAACATAATAAAAGCATTAAAACACAAACTTAAAAAAAGTGTGCTTCTTATTCTAACACAGCTCCTATTTTTCTTTAACTCTTAATTCTCAATTATATTTTAGGGCTACAATTTTCTAAAAATAGTTATTTAATGAGCATCTATAGGACTAAAAATGTAAAAAGTTACAGTTTTTTACAGTCAATGTGTGAAGATTTAAATCAAGTTGATTTAAATCGTGATTTAAATCATGATTTAAATCGTGATTTAAAAAATCATGATTTAAATCAATTGGGTTTTGACTGGGGTGTCGTTTTAATGTTGTCTAATTACTACAATAATGAGCATAATTTAGCAGTAAGCTTGAATCGAATAGAATTACATCAAAAGAGCAAAGGTATCTCCTCTCATCATTCGACACGAATACAGCTTAAGGGTCAGTATTAGTAGGAATGCACCGAGTATTCGGTGGGACAAATAATTGACCCAATATCGGCGATTTTTTGGAGTTGCCGAATATTCGGATGAGCTGAATATTTCTTCAAAGAATGCACTAAATGAAAACAATACCGAATTGCAAGTTTGAATTGATAGAATAATCGAGAGTAAAATACATTGAAACAAAATTATAATTTCCTAGCTAAACGGGAACGCTATCCGCATCTGTGACGTAACTAACCCACTCATTGATTACCAATAACTGTTCGCACTTGGCCGAATAATTAGTTCGAGTAGTTGTGCTAATATTTGGTACGTGACCGAATATTTGACAAACGCTTTTAGGTACTTTAGCTGAATAAATGACCGAATATTTGCTGGATGTTTGGCCGAATATTCGTTACTAGACCGTAAGAAACTGACCGAACATTCGGCATTCGTCCATTGACCACTAATCGGCAAATCCCTAGTCATTATTAGTATCAGTGATAGATTAAGTGTCATTCGTCATTACGTGGAAGAAACGTCTAATAATCTGCCATCTTATTATAGTCACTGTTGGCATATCAAAGATTAATACAAAAATACCGTTTAAATTATAATAAGTAACAATTTTTTAACGTAAGGGAAAGTTCAGGTGAAGTGCTTCGCCCGTTATTGAATTCGGGATAAAATTCTGCATACGATGCTGTTGTATAACTTTTTTTGTGTCATAAAAATGTTTGCCGCAAAAATTTAAATCAAACAACACCACCGTGTGTAGAATTTCATTCCGAATTCAAAAAAGTAACAATATTACATTTAAAGCAAGAAAGTTGGTGTCACTTCCGGTAAAACCGGAAGCTCCAGAAAGTCGTCGTAATCTACTTCAAATAATAAGTGCCCATGCATATATCAACCATTCCAAATTTTAACTCATTTTAATAAATAAGAAAAAAATAAGGGAGATTCAGTTCTCTGTTGCAAAAAAATCGATTTAATAAAAAAATCTCATTTTAATCAAATAAATCAATTTTTTGATCGTTTAAAATAAAAAATCATGATCTTTTGCACCTTGGCTTACGGTGGCATCCTATACCAATACTATGAAAAATGTGAGCTATTGCTATTACCAACACATTATCTTTACAATAGTAATTTTCCCAATTATAGTTAGACTGAATGATTATAGGTCTGAGCCTTACAAAAAATTACTTTTGCCTTCAGTTCCTCATGGTCGCCTGGTAGATATGCTAGAAAATAGTAGCGAGACTTAATATTTGTAGAACTTGGTCTTTTATAAAAATAATTTCCAACCGTCTTTTTCGGTGTGACAAGCAAATTTAAGGAATTTTCTATATAAGGAAGAACAGACAGATGGTGGTTGAACAAAAGTTGAAACTATTGAAATCGATTTTATACTGAGCTAGTGATTTTCCGCAGCAATAAAGAATAAAGGTGCTGTGGTGGAAAATTACAAGTCCTTGAACTTTTTGCTTTCGTTAAAACGTCTAGAACCCTTGCAAGTTGCATTATTCCACAGAAAATTGATCAAATGCACTGTAAAAATTTTTGACAATTATTAAAAGTTTGGGAAGCAATAAATTTGCAACTTTTCGAAAGCATTAATATTAAACGTACATAATCTAACAAAATTTTTAACTGACAAATTTATCAAATAATTAAATTACGCTCGTGACTGATTAAAAAAAATAACAATAAGGAAGTCAAGAACGAAAAAGCAAAATTTTGGGCAACAGAAAAGATAAAAATATTTGTATTCTTCTGATTAGTTGCGAAAATGTAATCACTTCCGTAGTTTTAATTATTTTCCAAAAACAAACGTGGAGTATGTTAATTCAACGAAGTTGTTAAGTCAACAACACCTTAGGAGTATTTATAAAGCAAGTTATAAACATGTTTTCTACTCTGAATGAATCTTGCCGAGAAAAATCCCACGTTCAGTAAATAACTATTTTAAACAAATTAGAACTAGTTGTACCTTTACGTTCATAACAAACACTTAAACGCTGTAAAATTCAAAGAACAAACTTCTTCAATAAACGTGCAGGTGGTTAAAGGCTTGAAATAATTGTCGCCAATTTAAATATTGGCTTACTATAAGGACGCTAATTTGGTGTCAAAAAGCCTGCTACTGATTAGGTTGTAGGTTCAACCTGCTGCTTGTTCTACGGTCGTTCAACTTGCATTTCCGTCCGTTCAAATTGAAGATATGCCGTACTACTGTACTAGATAAGTTGGAAATTAAGCAACTATTATCTCTTTTATCGTACTCATTCATACGAAAAGCTGAAGAATAGTTTCATTTAAAATTCGTATTTTTGAATTGTTTGCCTAGTTAATAACTTAAGCAGTTCCCATGCTTTACTTTGGGATCCCTTCTACACAGGACCGGCTCCAACAGCAAATCTACATATTGTCGCCCCCCCGCCGCCCCTTTTCACATAAACTTATATTTTATGCAAATTAAAAATTTGTTAGGTGTATTTTAAGTAATATTGAACTTATCTTACTTAATTTTAAATTAAAATATTGTTATATTTTTGTTTACTGTAGACAAATAAGTATAGACTGTGCGCACGGGGATAAAATAAATAGAAATAGTTAGGTCCCCAGTTTTTTACTGTTCATGTAATTTCCACTCCTTGAAAGTGCCGCCCGGGGTAACTGCCTCACTTGCCCCGCCCTAGAGCCGGCCCTGCATCTACAACTCAAAGGCTTCTGCTGGGCAATATATAGAAGTCATTCGCATAAAAACACCCCAAATAGAAATTATGAAAACCGAAACATTGCGATATATTCCAATTTAAACACAAGGTTATGCATTATACTGGAGACAAGCCTATATTTCCGTTAATATTCATTTTAGAAGAAGTAAATCCCAAATATAAGTTGTAGGCGACCAAAAGTACCACATTATAAAATTATTTTTAATTATACAGAAGGTTCCACGTAAGAGTGGCATACCAACCTTACGTTTTTAATGAAACACCCTGTATATCTTAGCATATTCTTATTCGCATTTTAATTACTTTTCTAAATATGTTTTGTTCCGCTACAGTGTTGCCAAGTTATTGTATTTTTTTAGAAAACCCCAAAGCAGTGGGTTAAGTTATAAACTTTATGTTACTATCATCCATAAGCAATTTACCTTAAACAGAATTTTTTTATCGTCCCATGTTCAATAAATGAAGGTAGAGCTAGACAGTTCGGAAACAAGAGTAAGATTTGTCCTAACGTTTTCTATCAGATTCCATTTTATGATTAAAAAAATCTTTTCCCGAAAAAATGCTACTTTTTTTCAAAGGTTATTTTCCCGATAGCTTTTTAATATATAATTGTATTCTAAAGCACATCAAAATCGCCGTCCATTCGGGAGATATGAGCCGCACCCACGGGTAGACATTTTTTAAAACCACTTTTTTGAGCTCCTAGGCGTCCAAAACATGCATTTCCGTCAAAATCTCAAATTTGAAAATTTCAATGAAATAAATACCTACACTGGAAGTAGTTATAACACATTCGCGTAAGAAATTTTTGCACCCTGTATAATTAAACTCAACTTTAAAATATTTGGAGAATATTACATGGTCTTGACTAATATTTAATAGAAAAAACGTGTTTAATTTGTGGAAATACGGCTCCTGCAGATTTTGTTAGTGAAGTAGACAGATCACAAACAAAAGTACAATAACTTGGCAACGCCGCAACGAAATTTTAAAAACGGAACATATTCCAAAAGGCAAATAAAAGGCTAATACAAATATGCAAAATACACATGGTATTCTTAAAAAAAAACATGAATTTGGTACGTATGCCACTCTATATCGAACCCCTGTATAATTGAAAATTAATTTGATATCTCTTAATTCCTTACAACTTTTTTTTTAAACATTGTATTTCTAAAGCAAATATTAACAGAAATATATACTCGTGTCCATTATAATGAATAACGATGTGTACTTTTGAAATTCCGTTAATATTTTGGCAGTGTGCACGTTGGTCCGGCTGCAACTATCGATAAAAATTCTAGAGAACGCAAACAGTAGAATGTCACCATTTACACCATAAAAAAATGATAACCCACGTATCCCAATTTTAAGAAGTGGTGACATTAAAATTAAAAAAAAGGAAACCCGCACGAGGTTTAAACTCTCAACCAACCTATGCCTCACAACGCTGTACACGCATTCTAGCACTGAAGCACGGCGTATGTTGATAGTCAGTACTAGAATATAGAAGACATAGTAAAAAACACGTAATCCGCCGGCTAAATTTAAATTGCCGGTAAACTAAGCGTTATGTTATCCGATGACGGTATACTGTATACGGTATACTGTATACGGTATACAGTATACCGCTAAAATGTTGCAAGCCGGCACCGGCTGGCTAGTCACTGTGATATATCGTAGGGAGGTAGTGTAATTCAGCATTTCATGAAAAGCCCTGGCATGGTCTAAGTCACATAGAGTAATTTACTTTTCACGATTTTTTTTAAACAATGTTGTCATGTTTTCAGGTTTCTAGGTTATTGTCGAAAAAGCATTTTTCCGGGCATTTCGGGAAAAGACGTATGTGACCAAAGAGTTTTGACAAAAACGACAATTATTTTAATTGCCTTCAATTTTTTCTCATAACTTCAACATTTTTGTTTAATTGCATGGCATAATTTTGCCCACATAATCTTGTCAAAATTTTTCATTTTACATTAAGAAAAACCAAAAAATACTGGCAACCGTAACCGAAACAGAATTTTTTTGTAGCAGCTAAACCGCAACCGAAAATGTAACCGAAATTTTAAAAAATATGAACCGTAACCGAAAACTAAAACGTTATTCTTTTTCGATTCACGTCGCTGCTAAAAATACAACACTAAAAACGCACAAAATGCCATTTAAAAAAAAACTTATTATTAATTTTTATTAATTGTTTAATATTTTAACCTCTACATAAAAACAAGACTTAGCGTACATTGACACATTTTGCAATACGCCTACTCAAAGCTGCTAACCCTGCACATTTTTTGCATATATTAGATGCTTTTCCGGCAAACCTGCGTAACAGCGCTTACGTAAGTCGATAACAAGCGAAGCAAAAAAATGCATTTATTAGCATTTCCTGATAAGAACATAATAATGCCACGCTCCTAGAAAAAGTTTCCGTGACTACACAACAAAACAACACTAATATTTGAGAAATGACCGAAAATTCCTACGAGCAGCGACACTCCTTCGCAATAGCCGGCCAACAACCTGTTGGAGTTTGTTAACGTGGGACTTTCGAGTTCCTCCTTTAATTATATTATTAACACAATTAGCTAATTGTACTTTGCGTTACGTAATTAAACTAAAAAGCAGGAGATATGAGTAGGTAAGTATCACAAACAGATCTTTGGTACCGAAATTCCGTTATGTGCTGTGAGATACTACATCGCCATTTCTCACTATTTGGACGTTTCGAAAATGCGAGCGACATTCACTTCATTATGTAGGACATAAATGCAAATAAGAAGGTTAAAGACACTGCACGTTTCCAAGCGCGGCAAGGTTGCATTCAATAAATTCTTTGCGCTTATTATTGCAATTTCAGGATTAACTTATCAATGTGCAGCCCAAAGTGCAACTTGATAACTCGTCGTTAAAGCACGAAAATTGAGGTGACCTAAAAGTTTGTGGAAAAAATACTTTCAGTATGTATTTGTCTTTATCTATAGCTAGATTCTTTGGTTTAAAACGATTGTGAAATTATAGGCCGTAAAAAATCTGTATGCATAATGAACATAAATTGGCATAACAAAGCAGATGTTTTATTTAAATATTTTTATAAATTCAGGAAAATTATGGTGAAATTTTAGAATATTTTACATGGAAATGTTTAACATTAAATACGTAATTTAGACGACTACAAAAGCAAGCATTTTGTATGGGAAATTTTATTTTTAAATATTTTATAATAAATTACTATTGCATTTGTAATAATGACCAAATTTCCTACTAAGTTCTTGTGGCTTAGAAGTTCCACACCGCCACTTACACATTCTATGAAGTTTCATTAAATTATGCATTTCCGGTACTAATTAAAGAAATGTTTTTTTTATATGTTTTTAATGGTTGGGTGAATGGATACCTACTGTAAAAAGTGAATAATTACGATACCTTCAGGGTAACTCGGAAGAATAAACAAAAATATTTTTAAGGTAAAACCGAAAATATTTGAAAGTTTTTATTACAAAAATATAAATTTTGAAAATAGCGTTTAGAATTTAATTATGATGTGTCCACCAAATAAATTTATACAGGGTGTTGTTTGATTTTCTAGAAAAACTTGAAGAGCAGATTCCTGAAGTCCGTTTAAGTAAAAATGTCCAACGAACATGGGTCCGAAACCGCTTCCATATTGAGTTGCAGCAGTTCCTGGTCACGAAACAATCTAATCACCCTTTCATTAATATCTCCACCATAAATTGTGTGAAATTGCGATATTTGGTTCAAATTGTGTAGAGATATTTTACTGATATACGCTTATACTATTATCCATTATTTAGGGGCGTACATATGAAAGGGTATGCATCGTATATCTTAACGTGTTTTAAACAGCCCCCCCCATATCTACACCCCTGGTTAAAAAAATGAAATGGAAATTTAAATAATTAATAGTGAAATATTCATACAAAATTCCAACCAAATATCTCAATGTTGGCAGACATATTCATTAAAGCGTGATTCGACTGCTCCATATTCGGAGGCTGTAACTCCGTAAGGAATGTGCTATTTACGTTTGTCCGCAAAAGTTTTAAAACGCAGAACAAAGTCTCGCAAAAATGATCATAACTCAGTTAATAATAAACCTAGGTGAGTAAATAACATATTAATTAAAGACAATTCAGTTCTGCAAATTTTTGTCTGGCAATTTTTTATGCATCTCCAAAATTTTAAAATAAGTTGGATGTAAAAATGAAATTTCAAAAAGTTATTCTTGTGTACACATGGTCGCGCTAATAGTTCGCGCCTTCCGCTGCGCTCGAGGCACGGCCATTGAATTGAAAACATTCAAGGCAGCATAATCAGTAGCATTTCACCATGTACACCATAAAATAAAACCCATGTACACGTGCACCACCAACGGAAACATTCAATAATCCTTTTGTTTAATTTATCATTCATATTGTCAATCTTAGCGTCTTTTAGACGGTGATAATTTTTGTGACCCTTCAGGGTTTTTGCATTTCGATGCATATATTTAATTACATTCTATATGTAGGTACCTTGTATTGAATTTAAAATGTGTTACCAATTTTTTCCCGTTGACAATTGTCATTCAAATTTTAATATTGGCCTGAAGATGAAAACAGTTGTTTCTCGAAACAATCTACAATTTTTTGGATAAATGTTTATAGACAAGGCTTTTAGTTTTTATTACCACTAATAATTAATTGTTTTGGCTACAAACCTGTAAACAATCAAGGGGGCTAAAGTAAAACAGTTGAGCAGTTGCTACAATTAATTTTTCTATATACATTTTTTCGATAATCTCTTAAAGCATTTCCTGTTATAATTCCGAATTGTCAATTATTTTGACAATTTTTTCAAGTACCCTTGATCGTTTTGTCATAATTATTGCGGTAAACTGGCACGCACTTATTAATTTTTACAATCTAGCTTATATTCGCTGGAGATAAACAAAGACAATAAGAGAAAACCTAAAAATAAACAAACAATTGCCGTTCTTAAAAATATAGCATTTCGATTTGAAATTGATCATAACAGTCAAACAATTTTATACCAATAAATAACTTGTTTTAGTCAACCGGATTAAACATATAATATTCATACTTGGTAGATAGTAGTCTCATACTTTAAAAGTAAAACATTCTTGAGCGTTCCACGCCCCTGATTGTCGTGCACTACATAAGGAGTGACCAGTGAGGTCTGGCCAGGAAGACCAACCAGTTCTTCGAGTTCAATCACTCGCGGTTTTATTTACTTTACCGTGTAATGAATACTAAAGCAGAAGTAAGAATAGTTTGTAAACTGTATTAAATAATATGTATTGTTCACGCTGTAATATATGTTTACTCTATGCGTAAATCTGCCATGACAAAAAATTCAGTTCATTTTCCTTATTACTAAATACCAGAGACCAACTGGAATTTAATCTTTAGTAAGGAATTTAGAAAATTATTTCTTTTAAAATTATCATATGGGCTCGCTCCTAGCCACAAAGTGTTTATAATAAAATATATAATAATAGCGACACCAAAATCCTCCTAAAAGACAACCTTTTCACTCAAGAAAAATGACCTATTCCTTTTGAACTTTAACTTCGTCATTCTTCACAAGGGTTTTTAAAATGTTAGTTTTCGCTTCCACAATCAGCCATCCGCAATGCCCCCCCCCCCCATACAAAAAGCTTCAATGATTCTACTGGCCTAGTACGCCCCTGCCTTATAGCTAACACATTGAGTGCTAAACTTTTCTTACTTGCTTATTTTCATGTAGTTAATGCCAGTGTTTCTAGAGAAATATTGTAATATTAACTAGGAATGTTAGGGATGTAACAAATAGTGATTTTGGCCACTGACCGAATTTCGAATATTCGCCCAATATTTGGCTAAGCATTCGGCCAATGTGCCGAATATTCGGCAGAGTACCGAATATTAGGCTAATTATTCTTATAAATATTCGACCAAGTAACAAAAATTATGCACACTGTTCGGCTAAGTAGCGAATGTTGACTAACTCGAGTCAATTACGTTGGTTACGTACGGCTCGTCGACTACGTAAAGGCGATAGGTAACGCGATCACGACCTCGAATTAAAAATGGTTATAACAACTTTATTAATAAAGTAATCAAAAATTTGCAAAAAATGAAAAATAGTTTTTTAAATTGTTTCTAATTGATACGCGTAGTTAAAATTACGTAACTTCCGAAAAACGCGTCAATTTCAAAATTTTTAAAAATTCCTGGGGGGCGTCAACTAAAATTTGAGAGATTAGTAAAAAACAAATTCGTAGTTCATTATAAGCTCTATCGGCTATTACATGGGGTCATATTGCTTTGCACAGCAAAGCGGTACTTTGTGCAATGCAAATACGCCACTTTGGATCAACAATATTTGCTTGACTGATTGGGTTGCGAGGCGTTGTCACACAATATTACTGAAAAAACCTCCTTAAGATATCTACAGGTAAAAGTAGCAACCAATGAATAAGCTACAATATCACACCACACTTCATTGACCCAGATACGGCGAGCTCAAGTTACAAGAGTTTATTCTCAAATTAGTTTGTAAAACTAGGAGTTCGATCCTCAGCCCGTGCGTCATTCGCTCGTTTATTATTTACAAAAAAGCGGGGGGCATAGCTCACGGGTTCCACTAGTCTATATATTAAATCCGGAACTGTCTCGACTTTTGGTGACGACATGTTATAATTTTCCATCTCGACACAACGTATTTATTATTCTGTTAGCAGTATCTGGAATGAATATTTATGTTAACAGTCACTTAGGGCGACTTGGTAATTGCTATCAAAAGCTTACGTATTATAAACGAAGTTACCCTTAAAAGCGTGGGCGTAAGCCACGGGTTTAGCTAGTTAATATATGCATTGCATAACAATAAAAATTACAGTAAACAGTTAGTTTCATTGGCTAAAATTTTCATTGTTTATTAGTTTACTGCAAAAAATATTAGGTTAACACCATTTACATTTCTCTGCAGTAAATTATTTCTGATAGCGGATCACAGTTTTATGAAAATAAAAAAAAATATAAATTGGCGTAATATTTCGGGAGGCACGTATGTCAGAAACATAAATTCAATGAACTGGAACTGGATTCGCGGGTATTTGCGTGAACGCCGATTTTATGGGATATTGAACAAAGTATAGAAATATTCGGATACCTCTCATATTACCCTTCGACTTCCCCCGAACTTCCCCGACTTCCCTCGGACTTCCCCGAGTCTTTTTATAGCATGTACACCAGATTTCTCTTGCGGTTTACCGCTCGTTTTGTTTCGTACACTTCCAAAGATTTTAAAAATGTATTGTTTTTAAACACCGATTGCATTGCATTGCATTTAAATTCATATACTACAATAAATTAGGACAATTTTATAAAATTTAGGATTATTTAGGACGTTTTCAGAAAATTGTTAAAATAAGGATTCGTAGAGTTTAAGAGCCGTATGAGAGCGTATGAGAGCCCTGTTATTTTTCATTAAAGAAAACTGTTAACGACTGGTTTACTGAAGTAGCTGAGTAAATAACAAAATTTTTTGCAATTCATATTTGTTGTTAGAAATTATTTAAAAAACAATGACATTTTCTGTAATGTTATTAATGTTTATTCAAATACACATAATGTGTATGAGACCATATGCGTTTTTTAACAGCTGTGGTATCAAACAAATTTCTAAAGACATTACGATATATGATCATCATCATCATCATCATCGTTATTCATTGACATTAGAATGAGGTTGTAAACTGATAAAAAATTTAAAATATTTTTCTCGTCGTTGAAAGGATACGTCAGTGTAGAGGGCAATGTTTGATACAAGTATTGTTCTGATCATAACTCAAATAATATAAAAATTAAATATTTGTATAATTCAGACACAAACATGTATTGTTACGTTGTAAATTAACGTAGTATAAACTATATTTTACATTTGATCACTGATGTATTAAACCAATGTTTTTTGAACGTCAACATATTTAAATTAAAAAAATCTTTGCTGATCTAGCATATCTAAGCGGCTTTAAAAAATGTAGTAGTTTTGCTAAAAAGCCAATTATCAATTACATGTAATAAATCAACACTCCATCTGAAAAAAAACCTTCTCTTCTTGTGGTTGCATATTTCTTGCGAGGTTTAGCATTCTTCTCATCCCCTGTCCTGCGTGGTGCTTAAAGTGGTACAGGACATTAGGAACCTACAACTTTACGTGAGCTCCGAACCACGGAAGTGCATGCACTTCATCTCCAGAGAAGATTTTACTAAGATAATCTCCTTATTTAGCTTAATGTAGGTTATATAATGTCCATAGATCAAAGACGTGTTTTTGGGTTCAATTCGAGTCGAAAAGGTCCAATAAACGTACGTTTCAAATTACATGTCAGTTTCATATGCTTGCATAATACACGTTTTGAAAAAAAA
Source organism: Ctenicera cuprea (assembly GCA_958336395.1). Classification (NCBI taxonomy): domain Eukaryota; kingdom Metazoa; phylum Arthropoda; class Insecta; order Coleoptera; family Elateridae; genus Ctenicera; species Ctenicera cuprea. The sequence continues at coordinate 19,384,225 of OY284494.1, forward strand.
GCGATTTTTGAGAGAATCGTAAAATTAATTCTACGGAAATGTAAAAAAAAGAAAATCGTAAATATTATTATGAAGAAACTTTAATTGAAAAGTATTGAACCTAGCCCAAGTTGTTCCTTGTACCATAAGAAGATCGTCCTGTATATAAGGGCACTAGACAAAACATTCGAGTTACGTTTATAACGAAATTCGTAAGACAGAAATCTAACTGGCTTAAACATGTGTTAGCAGTTAACTACGTATTTAAGGTAACTCTTAAACCTAAGGGTCTGTTTAGAAATACTGTTTCCAGGAAATTTACACAAAACATGCAAAACTCCTCACATTTTCACCTCTGTCCTTGTAAAATCTGGGAATATAGATATTATCCGTTAAAACATTTATTGAATATAATTAAAAATTTTTTAGTGCTTTTTCTCATGGGGGAGGAAGGGCTACAGCCCTCCCAGCCCCCCTTAAATCTGTCCAGGTGTTGTATTATAATGATATCAAAAATATTGTAAATACAAGATTTACGGTAAATAAATATCCATTATATTTTTTAAAACTATACCTACATTTACAAAAAGCGCAGTTGAAGCGGCCTTATGAAAACTATTAAGTTGCTATCCCACTGTAAAACTCTGGCATTTATTTTTATACGATAATTTATAAAAATTACTTCAGGTTAAATAGTCATCCTGCCCTATCCTACTGTAAAAATGTTTTTACAAACATTTTATTATTGTTACTAGTTTCTATGAATGAACTTGACCAAATACTACTTAACCACAAACTCTTCGCTCACAACAACGTTAACTCGCACGCTCCGTATAATTACCAATCACACCACTTCTATCAACATAATACAGACTTTTCTATTTCGCAAAAATATTTTTACGTGATAACGTGACGTCACATAAATACAGTCCATAAACATGCTTTTATAATTCCATAAAAATAAGTACATCAAACTATAAAAATTTTTCTAAAAATAAATACCAGAATTTTTACAGTGGGATATCGGCTTTACTTTAGCAGTAACCTGGGTTATAAGAATAATGTTGTTATACAAAAATTCATACTGAAAACATACACCTTGACACAACTATTTACTATCATCGACAACATCCGTACTTCTACGTATTTCTACATTTTTCCAGAGCAAAAAAAGTGGAAAATTTGGTTTCATATTTCAGTATCTGGACAAAACAGTAGGACACTTACTTAACTGCAAAATAGCAAATACCTTAATTCCAAAAACTGGAAGTGACTGAATGTTGTTGAGTAACTACAGCATTTTGAAACTAATTTTCACCAACCAACCAATTAACGCCGCCATTCATATGTCGCTTTATGAAAGGATGTTTTTTAACGCTAATTTTAAAAATTCGAACAAGTGGATGTTACACTTTTTTGTCGGTCGTGTTCAGTATTATTATGACTTTATAATGCAAGCTACGTCCTTGGTAAGGTCTGGCATGTGTTGTTCCGTTGTTTACCGGATCTGTTTACATGCTGACTAATACTGCGGTGAAATATTTGATGAATGTGCAGGTACCAAACCAGGACATATATTCCCATTCAGTTCAAAAGAATGGACACAATTTTGTTTTGACAAAAAATATTATTGTAAATGATGGTGTAATTACATAAAATTATATTCAGAACAAAATAGGAAAATATTGAAGATAAATAAGTATTACATAATTCGAATTTTGTGTCAGTTTGTGATACTAGTGAGCCTTACTAGAGTACAAAGGGATGCTACATTTATTTTAAATATTAAACAATGGTTGCTTTCTACCAACTCAAACTCTTAAGTTAATAGATGCCCTTTTCATAATAAATAATTATTCATGTAGTCATTAGACTCATTTTTGGCGTTCGGCCTGAGTCATAGCTCATCGTGTTCTGCAAATTGCATTAGTCGCGTCATTTCAGTGCAAAAGAGGAAATGATCACTTGAATGAGCAGAACAAAGACCAAAGAGAAAGAGTTAAACAATGGTGCATTGTCTTACTGCTCGTTTTATTTAAAGAAAGTACAAAACGTTTACAATCCTCGGTTTTACTAGAAAACATGCATTTATAGCGTAAAACTTGAAATTAACTTTCATTTGTGTTAACGTTTCTTTCTGTAAAGATTTCATTTATCGTTTACGCAATCTCTATCAGACTAGTTACTCATTAAACAAATACTCAACTTATTATTGTTGCAGTAGACTGCGACACCTTTACAAGTAGTCTACAGATAGCTTTACGAAATTTATTAAACCTTTGGTTTTTTGGTTTCCAAAAAAAATCTTTACTAATATGTTTTCCATCTTTTGTTTTTTTGTTTTGTTTTTTGTTTTTCTTTCTACTATTCTCTTACCAAAAATACAGCAGAAAGTTCCGATCAAAATATGAAGGAAGAGCCATAAATGCGTTTTACTGAATATTCCATTCTCATAGCAACAACCAATCACAGCTGTTCATTTTCATTTTAACCAATCACGCCTAGAATTATAGTGATAATTACCGCTATAATCTTTATAGGAATGAGCTGTTACCCCAGCATTGCAGCTATAGCAACCACATGAACAAATTGTTTTGATAATTGTTTTTAATAATAACTGTATTGTTTTACTCGTGGAATAAATAGTCTAAAAAAACCTACTCGTGAATTAAAAAGCAACACGATTTCGATTGTCAACCAAACTACATCATTATCCAAAGTCTTTAATTCAGATGTGGTTTTGCTGTTGATTGTTGCATACATTAAAATAACGATAATAAAAATTAACAACCAATCAACTGCCCGATGTTTCGTTGACACAACCAGTCATTAACCATTTCATTGAAATTATCAAGGTAAATTCAGAAATTTTCTTCTCAAGCCCTTTACTAAAAAGTAATTTCCATTGACGTAACATACAAAATTTGTGAATTTACCTGCTTAATATGTTATGCGCTCTGCTCTTGTTATATTATTACTGATAATTAATTCTAGTATGCAACATAAAAATTTATTAAATCAGAATAGAGAAAAAGTCAAAGAAGAAAGAAGCGACAAATAATGAATGTTGGGGGGAAAATGGAAAAGGAGCGTTTGCAAGCAAAGTGTCGTAATGTTGGCTTTGGTGCGATACGTACCTAACTACCGATTCAAAGACTACTCTGAGAGTAAACTTTGGCGTTTCTGTGTTTTGCTTAGATAACTGTCACAATTAGACTGTATTTTGAAACCTTCAAATGTGAGAAAATTAGGAATAGTAAACATTGAATCATTAAGTATTCATAATTTATTTTGTAAAAATCCATATAGGTATGCCATACAAACCATTAAAAACAAAAATGTATAGAGATAATAGCCAAAAGAAGCAAACAACTGCTTTTGAACATTTTTCTGTTTCTTATTTATATGGGCTGAAAAAATGAACAGGATATTAGCGATATTAGAGTTTTAAGTTACTCAAAATGATTGTGAGAATACTTAAGGCTTAGATCCACTATGACAGGGCAAGGGGATAGTTATCAACTTCGCGCTTAAAACCTCTGACAAGTGTTACTTTCAGTTTTAATATACAGGGTGTTTTTTGTTTGCATATTTACTAAAATCACCTCTGTATTAATTATATTTTAAGAATCGCAAATCCTTGTGTAACAGAAATGTAGCAGTTATTTATTCTACGTATTTTTACGCCAAACTCCACACACTTTCCGAACGTAAATTCTTTTGTATACATTATGCAGTATATCCACAGAAACTGCTGCCACGAAACTCGTATTCCGTTGCTTAAAATTTACCATATCGTTTTCAACAACATTGTTGTCGCGCACTTTCTGATTCAAGAATGCCCACAAAGAAGAGTCTATTGTTGGTTCTAGTGATTTGGCTGGCCAATATACTAGTCTAAAGCCAAATCGTGTTATTCATTGTTTTGGAAAGTGATTGTACAACCAGTTCCGGATTTGTGGCGTTAAATGTGCGTGAAATCCATCTTGTTGGAAAAAAATGTAGCTAAAGTAACACCATCCGATAATGGTAGTGAAAGATTTTTCCAACAATATTTCATATAAGAATGCTTATTCAAATTTGGATAAAAAACGAAGACCAATAATTTTATTGTACAGTATGCCGCACCGGGAAGGGGAATATTCCGGGAATTTACATCTTTGCGGTAACATTTTAGAAAAAACAGGAAACTTGTATTAGACCTTCGTAAAGTACGAAGTGCTGTTCGTACATTTGTAATTTTGTTTTTTAAATTATGCTTTGGTGTGTTTTTTTTTGTCTCCTTATGTTCTCATCACATCCGTTGACATAATTATATCGTACCATAATTGAGTGTTCTTAGTATTCCTAAATTATGTATTTAAGAAACTGATTTTTTTTAATAGTTAGAACCTCAAACCTGTAAGTGCAAACGTACATGGGTGAGTCCCGAATCCTCAGAATCTACTTGAACTTGAAGAAATCCTAAACAAATTCTTACTCGGACATTTCTGATTTTGGAAATATTCCTGGAAACGTTCCTGTACACTTCTCCCCAAAAAACTTTCCCGGGAAAGTGCCCATCGCTGGCCGCATCAATCAGTAACTTTGAAATTTGGAATTTCCTAAACCTAACAACGACAATTTAGAAAACGATGCATCGTCATTGATCAGAGAATAAAATACATAATTCTACCTGTAAACAAAAATCAAGTATACAGTTCCCTGCCAAATTATTAGACTCGCCTTCAATATCGTTGCACCATGATGTTATACCCTATTGCTGAAGATGACAAGAATATAGCATTTTATTAAAGCAAGTTTTAAACCACCATCCAGTGCATCCCCAACCCCTAAATATTACAAACTTGAAAAATATTTATTAACAAGGATCATCCTTTTATAAATTAACACCTTTAAACCACCCCAAATATTAAAGAATTAGAAAAATTAGTGATGACTAGAATCATCCCCATAAATCAATATGCTTGAATGTTTTGTTTTATTTATTATTATATAGGTTCCGTTTTTTTCTAATAAAATGAGACAACACAAATACGTAGAAGTTATTTATTTTTCAACTATGTTACATGGTACATGCAACTTTTTTCACACAAATGTCAATATTTGATCCTCCCCTCTTTCTTTCTATAATAAATAAACTCATATTAATATGTGGGGATGATTCTTGTCATCTAAAATGTCTACAATTTTTTGCAAGATCTGAGAGATCAGTTAGTTTGAAGCTGTTAATTTACAAAGGAATGAACCTCGTTATTAAATATAAATTTTGTAAAACATTTTAATGGTTTAGGGTTGGGAAGGTGGTTTCGAAGCACTACTTTAATAAACGTGATCATTCGCGGCATCTTTGTCAAATTTTCTATATTTAAGGGTTGAAGTGCATTTGAGGGTAGATTAAAACTGTCATTTTAATAAAAGAGAAGATTCTTGTCATTTTCAAAACTTGGGCATATCATTGTGAAACAACAATTTACAAAATTTGAAAGCTCATTTGATGACATAAACATGATGAAAAGATCGGTACTTAACACAAAGGAACCCTTCCAAGAACTGTTTGAGGCCGTATGGAGGAAAACATATGTCAGGAAAACTAAGCTAAGGCGAATATATACCCAGATGTATGAAAATGTCATTGCAAGGAGAGTGGAGAAGCAAATTCCGGATGGATACAAAAGCAGAGGACGACCACGAAAAAGGTGGAGTGGAACAATTACAGAAGATGCACGAACTCTCCTACATACTAACAACTAGAGAAAATAGCAGAAGCAGAGACAGTGACAAATGGTGTGCGAAACCTGGGAAGGCCAAGACCTGATTGAGGCAGAAAAAAGGCCGTATGGAGGAAAACAAAAAAAACGAAGGTCACAGCTAGGCTTCCGGGTTGGAGCCGCGTCATCGGCCAGTTGTGTTCCAGATCCCAAAGTGACCACAGCCCTGAAGATATCCCGCGGAACCGAGGACGAAACGTGGGCGTTCATGCACCGATGACGCGGCTCCAACCCGGAAGCCTAGCTGTTATTAACAACGGCCGCGGAAGCCTGCAACTTAGATAACGAAGTTCTGCTAACATATGTAAGGAAAGCTGAGCTAAGGCGAACATATACCCAGATGTATCGGAATGTCATTGCAAGGGGAGTTCCGGATGGATATAAAAGCAGAGGATGACCACGAAAAAGGTGGAGTAGAACAACTACAGAAGATGCACGAGCTCTCCTACATACTAACAACTGGAGAAAATAGCAGAGACAGAGACAGTGACAAATGGTGAGCGAAACTTGGGAAGGCCAAGACCTCACTTAGGCAGTACGCAACTTAGTAACCTAAACAATTAGGCTTCGTTTGTAGTTCTGCAAATGTGAGCAAATTAAGCACAGGAAAAAATTAACCAACAAGTACTCAATTCATTATGGTACGTAAAAAACTCAATATGCCAAACAGACACCAATCAAAGAAATAAATTTTTTTGACAAACTAGGGGAGCATCAACTGCTGTGGTTATTATCCCCCATCTAACAGCCAAAGACGGACACGAATACCCATGGCGACTCCGAGACTTAAACCCGGCACGTTTTTGGGCTTTTAGTAGAGCAGCACCGAAACCAGCAGCCTCGACCGCTGCTCTACTGCGCGCCTCAAAAAAAACTAAATATACCAAAAAATAATTTTAGAAGAGGGGCCGCCATTAAAAATTTGCCAAGTATCACAAATCCCATCATTACAAAAGAAATCTGTTTTTAAAATTGCCAAAACAGCTACATAACCGAGGCGAATAAAAACATTATACCCAAACGAAAGTCTTGCGAAAGCATCACAGGGGTAGAGCGGGAATATCGTATAAATCGATTAAAACCTGCAAATGAGTTATTGCACACCCACATTGTACTTTATGCAATGACGTACATAGTAGCCAAACCAAAGCAGAAAAACCTATAGTAAATTAATTATGCACCTATGCAAAATAACATATTTAAGTTCTTTTGTCTTCTAAAAATCCTATAAAATAGAGTTCTAAAACGTTTCCCGCTACAGAGTTCATATTAAACTCACGAACCTCTTGTATCTCGACTATTTGGTCATCGAATGTTATTTGAAGGGAAAAGTCCCACCTTATTCTCATTCTAGTTTAGGTTATTATATATGTTACGGAGCTACAGAGTGGCTAGGAAAACCCCGGCCACTTTTCTTGCGGCGGTCAAGAGATGGCGTTTTAGTAAAGAAAAATTAAATTAAAATACTGGCAACAACGCAGAATCCAAGACGTTTTAGTTGTTTTGATTTAATATGGGGCATATTTAATAACTAAAACGTCTTGGAGGATTCTGCGTTGTTGCCAGTATTTTAATTTAATTTTTCTTTACTAAAGCGCCATCTCTTGACAGCCGCAAGAAAAGTGGCCGGGGTTTTCCTGGCCACTCTGTATTTTCATTTAAACAAATACATATTTTTCATATTTGCGTAGGTAGATGTAACATTTGTAATAGATGTCCATTCAAAAATTCTAAATCTCTATGGATTATTTGTATCTAAAATAGTTCCACCAGAAAATTATGTAAATTTTTCTGTGGCTAATAAAAATTAACACTCGTAACGACAGGATTTATATGCACATACAGTGTTGCCAGCTATGTTTGTTCTGCTACAATGGGGAAAACATAGCTCACTACAGTGCTGGTGCTTTTAATAAAGACTAGATTTGTATCCACTAACAGTGTAGTCAGATATGGCAGGAAAACCATATTTGGCACCACTGTTAGTGCATACAAATCTAGTCTTTATTAAAGGCACCAGCACTGTTGTGAGCTATGATTTTCCTATTGTTGCAGAAGAAACATAGCTGGCAACACTGTTAGTGCATATAAATCCGGCCTTTACTGGTCATTTTTATGGGCCACATAATATAATAATTTATCAGTAAAATTATTACTCATGGTTTGTCGAATGACTCATCAGTTCATTATCTCGGAACAGCATTTAATGCACTTGTAAATTACTGCCAATAGTCATTACCGAACATTTTCGCAGCTATCAGTCTATTTTGTAAAATACAGCGCAATATATTGCAAAAGAATGGAGAAGTACAAACTACAGCAATTTTATTAGCATGGACACTTGATCAGCGACGGTTTATGATTAGTTAACCAACTTGCCTTGTATAAAAATGATATACAGGGTGATTGAATTGGCACTGGCAAAATACTAAATATTTTTCATATTTTTTGTTCACATCGCCTGTCTTTTGAACGTCTTATATTGGAAAATGGTCTGTCGTTATACTTTTAAGTTGAACTCTTTTGTATCAGAAAATCTTGTCGTCCTAATTACAGAAATTCCTTTCCCTTTTGGTAACAGAGCTCGTACCGTACCAACAGTAATTACAGGAGCTTTCTCCACACAGATACAAGAGGAGACATTTAAGTTGGCAACAAGGCAAAAAAAAATTTAAACAGCACCACCTGGGTACATTTAAAAGAGAAACGCCGACAGCTTAACATTAACCTGACATTTAAAATTTGAAGTAAATTTTGATCATAAATTGTAAGCATTTGTGTATAAATTAATCTGCTCGATAAATCAATTATTAAGTATTATAAAATAAAAATATTTTCAATTTACATTTAACAAACTTCAATACAATTTTTAAGAAGATAATTAAAATGTCGCCATATTTAGAACTGGTTTAAATTACATCCTTATTGAGGGGGGGGGGGGTAATAGACTTTAGTGTTTATAACTTTATAAAAGAAGGCACCCATCTGAAGCTTAGACGATATTAAGTTTCCATAAGAAAATCTAAAGCATTAACAAACTAATTTAATAATCAGAAATTCAGCTTTAAAACTAGTACTGGCTCAGGGACTCGACACAGTAGCTTATTCTGTTAATAAGGTGGAAACGTAAACAAGTTACGTATTACTTAAAGAGGACAAAATTAATTATGATTCCGTCTCCAATATTAACTAGAACGAGCTGCAGACTGAATTAAAATGAAATGTATATATATTATGAAATGCACGCAATCATGATGTAAAATGATAACAGTTGATAATTACTTATAGATACCGTATATAACGAGTTGCTTATTGAAAATTCTGTTCAATTAGCTAAATCCGCCTGAATGCTGACGTAACTAAAAGATAAGGCGAAAGAGAAAAACAATTAGCAAGAAATATATTATTAAATTACCCCATCCGTGCCAAACTTCTAGTTGCTTCAATCAGTAATACCAACTTCGCGTCGCTATACGGCCTGCCGCATCACGCGTTTTCCTACAAATTCCGCGTGGGAAGAAGCGCCACTAACCAGGTGTCGGGTGTCATCAAAATCAAATGCCATATTTGAAGTTAAGTTACTAATTGGCAAAAAAATCAAAAACTACATTCCATTTTACTTCCAATTCCAGTTGTTATGAGCAACCTCCTGCGTTGGTTAAGTACAATTTATTTTATTATACAAAAATATTTAACAACAATTTTACATAAAACGAATAATTTATAACAGCTATATTTTTAGGTAATTTTAACGAGTAACCCTTTTTGTGAATATTATATGCAGAACAAGACACTTAAAACAAAAATTGTAAAGATCTAATACATTTTGAAGAAAATATTAGGTTAATTAGTGTAATTATTCGAACAAAAGTCGGCAAAAAAAGCTTAAGTTCAATAAGTAGTGCTTATATACAAAGTTTGAAAATTATAATGCAGTGACTGCCAAAGTTATTAACAAAAACGCGACTGCACTGTTCCTTCTTTCAGAGGCTGTAACTCCGTAAGGAACCGTTTCTAAACCCATGTTTAAATGAACTTTTCTAAATGTTTTTTGGTCTGCCATCTGCCATTAAATTATTTGAATCTATTTTAGTATGAAGCTTTTAAATTTATTAAAAATGTCCATGGACGGTGTTAAACCCAGACATTACGTAATTTTTTTTACATTAAACCTGAAAGTATACCTGGATACGTAAATCCCCACTTGGCTTACTCTCTTTCTAGTCGCACTCATTAGTCTCCTAGTACTGAGCGATTGCCATTATTCACTATTTTACAGGAAACATACCGAGCGATTAATAAAAAGTATATTCGAACAGGCCTTGACCAGCACGCGCACGTCTTAGATTTATTCAGAAGACCAAGGTCCGTAGAAATTCAAAGTTGATTTCTACAGACCTTGCAGAAGATTGACACTGACATTTGTAATTGTTTGCTGAACATAGCCACGATGAGACGCACTCTGGTCAAACCTGCTTGTGTATTTTCTTGTGGATCAGTCGGTATGTTTCGCGTAAAAGATTGACAATTTGTGTATTATACAAGCATTTTGCAAATACAAGTGATGAAATGGTCCTTTCGTTCAAAATGTTACTACTGAGCTTCGTGCGTTAGTTGATCATGGTATCCAGGGCTGCAACTTTTATTTGCCTTATTATTCTTTTTAATCCTATAAATTAAACAAATTATGGTCTCATATACGAGAAAACTAAACACGAAAAAAAAAGGGTTGCAGTTACGATTTTTCTCGACTTTGATCCTTTTCTATATTTTTCCTAATCCACTGGATTTTACAAACTTTTTTTAGTTTTCCTTACCTTAGTAGGTATACGCTAAATTAATTACCGATTTCAATATTCTAAAGAGGTGTACACTTAATAATTTAATTTTTTCAAGAAATTTTTATTTGCAATTACTTACGAAAACGCAAAGATATTGTAAAATTCCTATTGTTTTTGTTCGATATAGCAGATGCAGTCTAAAAGCTTGCAGGAATGTGAAGAAAATGTGTTTACTTAAAGAACCGCAATTCATTGACCTTTAATTTTTTGTTTGAATTTCGGTGTGCGAATTTCTGGTACGACAAGTTCGCATTTCCAAGCTGCCTTTCTCTCATAGGCGTACAGGTTGAGTCTGAACAGTTACATTTCGCGTTTCGTAAAAAGGCACAAAATGAGTTTAACATTTTTAGCATTACTCAAATTCAGTTGATAGTTGCAATAATTTTATTCACTTTGATCGACATTGCTTGGTTTAAAATCGTGTCTGTCCTAGACATACACATTTGCATGTAAAAAATGACCTACATATAGTATTCTGTTTGATTCTGTCACAGAAGTTCTACAGTAAAAGATATCAACACCTCTTTCTGTATCTATTAAACACAACTATGTATTATTCATGTATTTATGTGACAGTGACGAATTGTAGTCTTATGAAAAGGTCAAAGAAAACCGAAAGTTGAAATGGTAACCTTACTACCTTTTCTTAATATTAATTTAGTATTTTGAATAGATAATGGATAGGCTATTACCTAACAAAAAATATGCTAAACATAGCTTTGTGTAAGTATACTTACATCGTACATAGTGATTGAAAGCAACTGGAACCTATTTCAAGACTGGGCGTTATTGTCGTCCTTTAAATTATTTCTCCAACTGCCCTTTTAAAAATTAAGCGACAACGAATATCAAGCCTATAAAGTCAACGGTATCAGTGCCGGATTAAGGCTGCTTACGCCACTGGGCCAAAGATTATTTTGGGCCCCCATTTGTCTTGGTATAAAACTATTACTTGACAGAAAGAATGGCAGATACTAATAAAGCAACGCCGACGAAAGTCGCGACGGTCGTTTAAACAGGACGCGCAGTGGTAGCCTTTTAGTTGCGCAACTGTTCGTTTGCCCAAGCCAGACGTTCTGCACTCAGAAATATTTAAACGAAGTTTCATAAATTTTTTTCGTGTGTTACATTTAAAACTCCCGACCATGCATATGCTACGCTTATCAATTCCGTTGTCAAATAGCTCGATATAATAAACCAGCTGGCCAAATGAATAATACATATCTAAACAAGCTCTTAAGGTCAAACATGTGAGAGTGTTGCTGTTGTAAGCCCTAAATAATTCGCTTAAAATTGGATATATGCGCCAACTATATATTTAACGGAATTAGGCCAGAATTTATTATTAATTGATAGTCCCATAATTTAAATGCTGACTAAACACTAGACTATAAATCCGGACTAAGATCATGTGAAAAACAAAAACATATGCAATAATTTCCCATGGCGCAAAAGATATGGGAATTGCAAACGGCAGCGTTTCAGAGTATCTTGTTGTTCCGTTTTGGTACCAGCAGTTTCGAGTGCGATCGGCTTCGGTCGTCAAAACGTCCAAGCCTCCGGTATCCGCCATCTCCTTTCCGTTAATGTAGGACCGTCGCGTATGCTTTCTTTAAAAAGACATTTCGTATATAAGCTTGGGGCCACCGGGTCCTGCCCACCTTGGGCCGTTGGTTAATACAGCCCTGCATCGGTTTATGGTATTGCTAATAAATCCCAATACAATAGATACTAACCAATTTGCAACACTTTTTACCTTAAATTAAAACATTACAGAGTTAAGCAGCTTCTGAAAATTTAAAGCAGTTCGCCTTCAAGAGAACTAATTTAATCGTTGCAACGGTCATACCATTATTTAAATTTATCAAATTACCAAATACACTTAAGGTAATATAAAACTAGCAGCAACGGATTCCAGACCGCTAATTACCTATTATACGTTTTCAACAAGTAATTACAGTAGTTTATACCGTTTCATTCCGCTGTACATGGCGTTTGGACTTGCTGCACTCTTATTATGATGACAATAACACTTGCAATAATAGCAGCGATTATTTTGTAACAACGGTTCTTATTTGTAATATTTTCATACTTTAAATACACTGGAGTACGGGCTAGAGCATTTTAACCATGTTCTCTAAAGAATTTTATTATATTATAAGCTTGTCTTAACAGCAATAAAATAAGAGCAAAGCACATGTTTGGTAGTAGTGGTCTTGAGGTAGAACAATCACTCGCCAATGCGAAGACCCCAGGTTCAATTCCCATAAAATTCCTTTTTATTAAATTACTTCTTTTCTTTTTATTTAGGTACAAAACCTTTTTATTAAATACCAAGTAAATCTGCAACGAAGCGTTTCCGGACCCATATTTATAAGAATCGTTATCATTATTTTCAGATTTTGAGTCTATTCAGAAAGTGCGTTCCACATGTTATGAATCACCCTGTAAAAACGAAAAAAAAGTCTTTGGTAATGTGTAGGTGTTTAATTTTTTTCAATGTTAATAATTTCTTTCTAAAGTAATAATTCATTTTACTAAGGTCGTGACTCGTGGGGTGTCTGCAGAATGTAAATCGTTGTGTTTTTCTAAAGTAAAGTACGGTTACGGTTTTAAAATCTGGATTTGTATGGCTTTAATTGTAGTATTTTTCTTAATGTCTTGGAATATGAAATTAAAAAACTTAATGCATTTATTACATAGTGGTTACAATTTTTGCGAACATTTTCAATTAATTATTTTGAATGAAATTTATGAGAATTGAACTCGATACCCTCACCTTGGTGAGCTACTGCTCAACCTCAAGACCACTCCCACCAAACACGTGATATGTTATTTCATAGGTATTAAGATACGCATGTATTATGATTAAATTCTGTAGACAACCTACTTTGATCCGAACCAAATTACGACATGGTTAAATGCTATGGCCCTTACTTCGTGAAACACCCCATATAAGATTCTATATTTCAATGATTCCATAGAAAAGTTTCTTCATAGCAATCACATTCATATATTATCCCGTAATGCTTTCCTAAAAACTGAAATAACAGGTTATTATTTCCAAGAACAACGCAGAAAATCAGAATGACAGAAATTAATAAAAATGTCAACTAATGTTTTATATTGACGTATTGAAAGAGCTAACCTTGGCCTGGTTAAAGAGACAACTTCGACGTATAGAACCAGGTATAATATAGTCCCATACCCATCACGGGAGTAATGTAGCGGAACGGTAAAAACAATGCTAATTACGAATACATAACAAGATATACTAGATAAATAAGTAGAGTGAAACACCCACGCACGTGCCATTAGGAAATTATTAGAAAGTTTTTGTCGGGGTTTTTATATAGATTTAAGTTCGAAAAATTATTCAAGAGTTTGTAAGAAACTTTTCGATATATCGATTATTTCCAACAATAACTCGAAACGGCCTACATATTGTTACTGAGTATAACTAAAATACTTTTTATTCTAACAATATTTATTTATTTTAACCTTATATGTATTTCGGCATGTTTGTATGCCGTCGTAAAAAGTTATATTAAAAAGTAAACAAATAGTGTTGTTATAGCAACAATAGAACTTAGTGACTGGATCTCGGCAATCGTCTGCAGATGACTTGCTTTCTTATTCCAAAATGTCCAACAAAGATCAATTTGTTCGTTCAATAAAGGTACAGATTGTACAGATTTAAATGTTTGTGAATTTTAAATGATTGTAGTATATTCAACTTACGTTTATAATCAGTGTAATAGTGTTATTAGATGTCATAAAATGTTTGTGCTCTAGTAAGTGTTTAGCGTAATTGGATTTATGTGCGTGTTTGTATTTGTAACAACATACGTGTTCTTTATACCTCATATCAAAATTTCTAATTGTCTGGCCTATATAAACCGAATTACAATGCGAACAATTTAATTTGTTAATGCCTGAATTTAGCAAATCATCTATTTTTGATTTTTGCATTAAACAAAGTGTTTAAAAAGTTTTTGTTGCTGTCTGAATCCAACTTTATATGTATTTTATTTTTCTGTAACATGGACGGCTCTGCAAAGAAATACTTCGATTACTTACCATTTTTCAAACCTTTCAAGTATTTTACTCTTGAAAAGCCGAAAAAATAGCAGAATTTACCAAGGATCAGTTTAAACCGTACCGAAACTACAGGTCTTTAATATTACATCAATAAAAAGAAGAAAACTGCATCTTTCATTACAATTTCGAATTATAGACATGATTTAGTTTCATCCATGATATTGTTGATAAGAATCAACTTTCACTTTTCCCGTATAGTGTATAGGATACAGTTTTGTTCTTACCACGTTTGTTTTCTCGCTGCATAAGTTGATTTTTATTCTCTGTACTCACCTGAAACAAAAATATAATATTAATTATACTAAACACATCAAAAAAAGACATTAAAAAGAAACACAAATTTTTGAATTTTCTTTTGTTGGTAGCTAAAATTATTGCGTGCCGGATTTGCCATAATTGATGAATGGTTTTGGTTCACTTAAAATTAACAACATAAAAATACAATAGTTCCCGTCCTCGACATAATAATTTAAAACGAAAAAAAAAGGATATAATACATTTCCATTTTATGTTAATAAGCAACAACTTATAATAATTAATTTTGCATTTACACCGTTAAATATTTGTCTACATAACTGGATGGGATTTTTATGCTTTGTATATCAAGCGTTTACAGAAACAGATTAGTAACATATTTGTAATTTTTAATAAAATGTTGTTTGATAGGTTAACCCGCTAACCTAAAATGACAGGACCGATGCACCCAGTTTTGTAGCTAATATAATTGGAGATTGGTTTTGAGGCACGATGTGCTAGGATTCTTGAGAATTAAAACAGTTTTAAAATGATTACAAAATATTACAAACATCGTAAGATAATTTCTAGGATTTAATAAAAAATTAGAAAATTACACAACTTCAATCATTAGCCAAATACAAGAAATGAACCTTTTATGCAAAGTAATTTTTGGAAACACAATCTTAAACAATACGTTCCTACAAATGATTAAAAAAATGTAGTAGATAATTTGAAAATTCAAAAATTACTTAAATTTTCAAAATTCCATGATTAAAATAACTATGGAACGCCCTTTTACTTTTTATCCTGAATTATGAAAAAACAAAATTACATTTTCTTCGAACTGCTACATAATTTCTGAATTCAAAAATTCAATTTTAGACGTCACAAATTAAATCTCAGACGGCGGGCGGATAACTTTATATTTTGACGACAAAAAATCATCAAATTTCGAATAACAATATTTATCTATTAACCGCTTGTCTACCAGCGGTACTTGAAGGTGCCAAATTTTTTTACTGCCTTTAAATTTACAGATTGCAAAAACTCAAATTTTGTAGTCAAAAGACCACATTTTGACGTCAAAAAATCATTTAAACGTCAAAAAATAAATGTTTCATTAAAAGTAAAGCGACGTTCTATAAATAACCCCTAAAATTAGCACAAATTTATTGATGTCAAAAAACATTTAATTATAGTTAAATAATAGCATTTACTGCGATTTATCATTAAATTCTGAAGTGTGATTTTGAAATGTCAATAAATAATTTTATCACGCCAAAAATTTATTTTTTTGACGTTAAAAAGTTATTTATTTACGTCATAAAATCTGCTATATTAATTAATAATTAAATTGTTTGTTTTTAATTCCTACATGTGTTTGCCTTCAAATAATCAAATTTTAACGTCAACAAATCACGTTTTGACGCCAATAAATCAAATTATGACGCCAATAAATGAATTTGAAACTTCTGAAAATAAATGTTTTATACAAAGTGAAGTTACGTTCCACAAATAACTAAAAGCCAAAAGAATTAGGAAAAGGTTAGAACATGATGAACAATTCTTAGAAATACTTTGATTGATATTTTAATTACTTTAAAAACTGATGTTATAAACCATAAAAAACGATATGTTTTCAAAAATCCTTTAATTTCCCTGAAAACCAAATTTTCCAAATTAATATAACTTCAGTCTTTTTAAGTCTAGAGATAAACGTAGCACTTGATCCCTCATATCCACAACGAGTGATCGCGCAATTAGAATACTATTGAGAATTAATTACTTTTTATAAACAACTGTACAGTGCGCCGTGCTTGCTTTCTTGGTCAGCGTAGTTACTACAATCCTATTTTAAAACTTCAGCTTATTCAAGGAATTCCAGGTTCAATTTTGATAAAAGTTACCCAGGTTTTTCTTTGAAGTAAAAAGACGCACTTCATTACATTATTTGACGTATGAAAATATCCCATTATAATTATTTTCGTAGCAATTAAGTGTTTGTAAATACCATTACATTTTCCAAGCCTAGTAAATGTAATATTACATGTGACTTTAAAAAGGTTAATTTTAATAGCCGTTTGTGTATGAAGAGCGCAAAGTGCTATTTTGTCGCTCGATTGGGAAGTTTGCAGCCCGTGGCGTAGCTCGAGGTGCACACATTATTTTTTCCACAATCAGAATCAAAAATAAATTTTAAAATTGAAAATATTATAGATTATTTTAATGAAATGGTTATTATCAAGGCTGTGTATTTCATCCGTATCCAATGACAATGACATTTTTCCGCAATTGGTGGCGCAAACGAGCGCAGAAGAATTTGTTTGCGGTAAAAATTGTTATTTTTATAAATTTTTTGAATTTTAAAAAAGGAAAAAATTCAAGGCACAAGTAAATAATTCCAGGGTTTCTAAGCTTTTTAAGCGTTCTTTTTCAATTCAAACGTTTTCAAGATTTTCCAGGAATGCTAGGCATGCAAACATCGTAAGATAATTTTTTAAATTAAGTAATTTCTTGTATTTTTTGCTTAATTATGGAAAACTGTAGCGATCTATTAAATCTCATTAGATTTGGACGAACACGCTAATATTATAAGACTTGTTTTCAAATATAACTATTACCAATAAACTTTAATCGATAAATTATGGTGCTTTTCATGACCTCATTAGTCATTACAGTACAACACGATAAATGTTACATTTAAAAGTAATTGTTAAATCAGTTAATTGCTAGTGTTGCACTTTGTTGACTGACAAGAACAGAAAAGTATTTTATTATCTAATTAATTTGACCAATTAACCTCTGCCGTAAAAAGCAGAAAAACTTCAATGATCACGTTATGGTAGTTATTATTAATTATAATACTATAACTATTCGTGTTCATAAAACTATACACATTTTATAATTATTTAATGCTCTTTATGACAGTATTTATATATGTATTCATAAGTAGTGTATTCTAGTTACTCAATATTTTTCTTCTACACTTACGTTACGGGAGGCCCCAACTGCCATATACTTATATGACCCCCCCCCCTCCAGCATGCAGAAACATACACATACACCCAAGAGACCTATGTCACCCTGGTTCGGATTCGAACCAAAGCATGGACGTACAACAAGTTGCAAAGCCAGTGACCTCCCCCGCCCACTGCTATTAAGCATTTTTCTAGTTAATTATCGTCTTTAAGAAAAACATTACCCAGAACGGAAGGGAATTTCCAATTAATAAACATTCTGCAAAATTCCAGTGTTTTTAAATACAGATTATATTTTATAAAAAAAAATTGTTTGATAACTGGGATATTCTGCTCATAAGATGAACTATATTGACCTAATACTGCGATTCTTGAAATTAATATTATATTCCCCGCATAAATACGTAAGCAATTGAAATAAAAGTGCGGGCATTTCTTATCAATTATTAGTTTCTTAATGTAAGGGATAACCAAATTATGACCTTTTGACCTTTTACAAGTGTACGTGAAAAATATATCCTAGAAAACCGGATGACCTTATCTTTCAAAAATTCAAAAAAAGTTGAACTTTGATTCGAGATTAACAAAAAACTATATACAATAAACATTAAAAAGCACAAAGTTGATACATAATTACTTTGTAACAAATTAAAAGAGTGAAAGTGCACTGTGATTTTCTCAAAGAAATCTTAGTTATTCATTCTCGCTTTTTCTAACATGAATTAACATAACAATGACAAATCTTTGCGTGTGATGTTTAAACTCTTGGTAATTTTAGTTACATAACTGATACTGTGAATTTTTAATTAGAATTATAAAACAAGCTAATTTAATTTTTTTTTTCTGTAGTTGGGTGGGTGGGTTGTGAGTTCGTCTCGTACGGACGCACGGGCCGATTTGAATGGAACTTAAAATGAGGGGGTGTATCGAAAATGCACAGTAAGAATAAGCTTTTAAAAAAACATTCATGTTTTTGGGCAGTTTTTAAGTCCGAAGGGGGATCTGGTAAAAGACCTTAAAGCAAACCTTCCGCACGTTTTCAAACTTTCTAGCTTAAAAATGGCAGTTTTTACGAATGTTTGTAAAATTTTATCAGTCAAAATCAAGTTTTCAGATAGGCATAAACTTTAACTATTATAATATCCCTTAAGAAACACAATGGTACTATGTACACGAATTTTGGAAAGAACGGAAAACTGTGAAGTAAAAATAATTCAAAAATTAGCCCCAGGAATTTTTTAAGCTATCTTGGCTTATAGAGCTGGGTTACAATTTTGTTAGTGGTATCACAATTCACTAAATTATCTGTGACGCCTTCTATGAATTATTGGAAATCGAAAAATCATGCCCTTTTAATGAAAATGTAGCGATAAAACTTTTCTGTTTAAGCTAAGTTGGGCACGAGTCATAGTAAAATAAGATTCCAAACTTAATTTTTAGGTGCAGCACTATTTAGATGAACTAAATTGCCCGCCCCCTTCCCACACAATTTTTGGCTGCTAGTTTTCTTTAAATCCACGATTTTTTGTAAAATCATAAAATTGTTTTTTACTCATTAAACAATTCGGTTAGCTACAGCATGGGATACAGACGATTGTGCACGCGGTTATGATGTCCTCGATGACACTCCCGCAAGATGGCTATAGTGGTAGCAGTGGTGCAACGTGCAACCGTATGGTCACCGTTGACGCGTAATACGTTGATACAAAAATACTTTTGCTGATACATTAATTAAGAATTTTTAAAACATTGGACAGTCTAGGGGAAGTGTTTCGCCCATTTTTATATTTAAGTGAAGGAAGTAGCTAAATTAAAGCAGAAATAGATTAGGGTTGTGACCCCTATAATGAAGAACATCCTTTTATATCTAATTAAAAATGCTTTGACAAAAATTCCCAATAATGAAATTTCGAAAAAACCACCGGGAAATACCACAGATATGCAATCATGCGGGCATGCGACACGACCAGTACCAGTTTCATTGCTTTCTAAAATTCCATAACTCAAATACATAAAATAATTAGCAATTACGTCGGCGGAACGAAAAATCAAAGCGTAAACAAATTAAAATTAAGTTTATGCAATTGTCGATGCATTTTATCAGAATGTGCACATTTTTGCATTTAAAACAGTGCTAAAAAATCCGAAAGTTTGCCCAGTTAAAGTAGAATCAAGCGTTCATTCAGCAGGTGAAGGCGACATAAGACAGCCTTGAATAGCTTGCTAATTGCCCAAGAAGGAATGCCAAGAAACGAGGAGGAAAGTAGAAAACGACTGAGCAATGTTCAGTAAATATGAATATAACGGAACTTGACCTTCTGGACTAAATGGACAAGAGTTGAAAGTACGAAAACGGACGGTGTTCGCTCATTTTTATGTATAATAAATAAATTCAGATTCATGGTCATTGTCGAGGAAAATTTGGCAATTTTATTCATCAACTTTGTGAGTTGGCGAAACATATTTATGCAATGTAAATCAGAGTTAAACTGGATTTAGCGTTATCTCTGAACACGTCAAGTTTTAATACCAAAATTGATGAATTATCATCGATTTGTCATTTAACAAAAGCTTTCCTAATTAAGCGACTGATTAGTTAATGAGAAATTAAAAATATTTCATTAACTCAAACTAAGAAGCGCCATTTTGGTTTTCAACATTTATGCATTAAAAAAATAATTGAATGCTTCGATTTTCAGTTTTTTCCTCGTTGATAATCTTAGAGACGATCACAAGGCTTGAGCAATCCATCAATCTATTTCATTTATCTACTGAAATCAATTTGTTTCCTGTCCTCGAAATCTACCCACAAGTGCTGATAAAAACAATACGCCATAAATAATCAAAATTTAGGGCAATAAAAATTATTCTTATCACAAGTTCGGTAACTATAATCAAAATTGATGTTAATACAGAATAATAAATACGGAAGGTTTTAGAACCTTATAGCTTAAATATGATGAGATAATATGTTACTTGCAAATAACTTTAAAATTACTGACATCATCTATGATGTAACAGCAGAATGTTGCATTCTAATAATAAAATCACATGCGGATGTATGGCACATGCTTCACGGTGTAATTAAAAATACCACACTAATGTAAGCATTTTTCAATGAATATGTAACGCAGAAGTAATGTTAAACTTATTGATAATGCAATTTTGCCGAGCATAAATTTTTGCAATTTTTACTTACCCATACCTTCGGTATAGGGAAGTATTTATTTCATCATATGTTTTGAAATCTATAGATTTTAACGAAAATACACGTTTTGGGGCTAAACGAATCCAAAAAAGTGGTTTCTAAAAATGTCTGTCTGTGGGTGGGTGACGCCTCTAAAGGCGACAGTACCACACCGAGTTTGATGAAATTTTAAATTATATCGAAAATTGCAGTTTTAATTACGCTTTTCAAATAAATCCAAAACCGGAAACGAAAGTTAGATATGGTTTTTGGTAGCGTTTTTTTACAAAATTAAATTTTGGAAATTTGACAAGGGAATCTGAGAGAAGAACTTAAGGCAACACGAAAACTGTTTTCCCAAACTCTCTAGCTTCAAAATGAAGGCCGCTACAGCTTTTTGAACATCTTAACTTTAACGCCCATTTACTCAAAAAGTAGTTGTCTGATCGGGATCAGCTACAACTTATCTGACAGCCCGTTGTAGGTAGTATACGATGAGGTAAAATTAAATTCAAAAATCCTAAAACGATCGCAATAGCGCTGCTTGAAGATTTTGAAAATTTCCAGAAAATTATTAATCAAAAACTGACCACACGATTTTTTTTAAACTTTCTTAGCCGATAGAGCTTGCAGCGGCCTAAAATGTGTTTATTACTAATCTCGAAAAATTTTGCTCTGGTGTCTTCCAGAAATTTTTGAAAAATTTGAAATTGATTAAATATTTATTCAAAAATGCAAACGCCGATCGTTATAAACTCTTATCATTTCGACGGACTATTTCAAAAATAAAAAAAAAACAATACTTTATAATATCAACAACGCAATTTCCGGCAGGTACGTGACTTTAACAACGCCTATCAATTAGCTCTAGTTAAAAAATCTATTTTTGTTTGCTTATTCTTAATAACTCATCGAACAAAGATATTAAAGCAATTTTTCTCTGACATCTTAAGCCGAATTTGTTGGACGCGGCGCTTACCTTGCTTTCGTGCAATTTAGTCGCTGCTACTATTGGTAGAGTTATGGCACGAAAACCATTTGCACAGGCTATCGCAAGTTTAAATTCCAGATATCTAATAGTCGGTGAAATATAGAACGTTATAACTATAAAAAATAAACTTTTGGTAATCCGGCAAGTATTAACATCTAGTATGGGAAAGTCCACTAGATGTTAACAGTTCAGCTTATTATTACGTTATATTTCCTTGAAATCTGAAGGAAAAAATCCAACCTGTTAGTTTATTTTTTTAAACTTTAATTTATGTTTTTATACAAAACTTTATTACTCTGCAAGTAAACATTATAGAAATAAAAAAAAAACTAAATTTTCGGTGTAATACGGGTCTTATTTTACATTTTTCAACAAAAATATCTATGAATTTTTTTTTTATTTAAACTATTTATAATTTTTAATTTTTCTGTAAATAGTGATTTTTCAACAGATTTTTTTATTTTTAGTGCTAGGAACTAGGAACAGACCCTTCTAATAAAATTTTGCGTATTATGGAATGAATGCATTAGCTGTTGAATTAATGGTCGTTTATACAATTCGTTCAAAAATTAAAATTTTATTTATTAATATTACAAAATCTTTTGTTTTGATAACTTTTATAAAGGTAGTAGTACTAGCAACAAGAATTATTTTAATATTTATGAAAACCAAAAACAGGGGGACATTGCAGCACTTAAAAATTAAATTGTAGCTCTTATTCTACTATCACCCATGAGCAATTCAGCTTAAACAAAATTTTTGTGATTCTCCTCTTAAGAAACAAAGATGCATGACTTTTCGATTATCAAAACATCTTAGAAGGCGCCACAGAGAAATTGGCGCTCTATTAGTTTTTGAGCAATATTTTGTTAAAGTTAAAAATTTGTGTACCTCTATGGCATTTTCAATATTAAATTTCATCCCGATCTGATTACTCATTTTGCAATAAATAGACGTTAAAACAAAATTTTTCAAAAAGGAAACACAGAGAAATACGCGGACTGGCACAAGAACCTTACCAAATATTTAAAAATATCGTGTGACCGGTTTTTGAGTAATATATTTTTGAAAACTTCCAATATTTTAGTTGATAGCTTTTAACTTTTCAAAAATTTTTGTGTGCAATAAAAGTTTGTCGCCATATGGCTATCACGATTCAAAAAATCGTAGCAACCGCCATTTTAAAGCTATAAAATTCGGAAAAAAAGTGTTGGATAGAAGCATGTACAACTTCGGGCCGCTTCTGGTGTTCAAACTGTTAAAAAACTTTTTTTGGGTTGCTGGATGGCCAAACATGTATTTCCGGCAAAATCTCGAATTCTAACATTTTCATGAAATCGATACTACCGAAAATATATAGTAAAGTAAAATTTAAACCTGTTTATTTTTTTAATATATTTACATCGTAAAACATTGTTGTAAGCAACAAAGAAGTCAAAATGACTCAACACAATACCATGTATTTTCCATGCTTTCGAAGATATTGCCCATCAACCCCCAAAGAATGTTGCTTTATCATAAGGTAAACAATTTCTGAGATCAAAGTCCAATGCGCCGATTACAAAGTCGTTAGAAATACAATAACTCACGTGCCAAAGTAATTCATTTAATACCTGAAAAAAAAATGTCAACTTAAAAATAGTTATTTAAGTTGTTTACCTTCCCTTTCTAAGAGAAAAACAATACTACTTTTATTATTTTATGAGGTGAATCATATTTGATTTGCTTTTGCTCGCTGCACAACATAGGGGGCGTTACTTATGTAATCCCCCTTTAATGTTATATTTGATTTCGTTTTTCGTTTCGCCCACTTTAAAAATAAATTGTATTTTAAAAGACACTGCTATCATCTATTAATTGTACCATGGTTTTGTATGAACAAAATACATCACATTCGGATTCACTCAACACCTTGTATTTGATAAGCAATTTTCCTTAGATAATATAACATTTACGACCCACTGCTAGGCTCCGGCAATCTTCTGTGCCACGTACTCTCCTTAGCTTTAAGGTGGAGTACGTGGGACCTACAGTTTAACGTCAAATCCGAACGACTAAATACCAGAGAAGGTTTTAGGCATGAAGACTGCCTGTCTACACCGGATTGGGGAATGTAAATGGCGGGTTGCGGCATAGATTTTTATTCCTGCATGGCTGCGGCAGGGAATCGAACCCCAGACCTTTAGCGTTAGAGGCTAAGCGCCCAACCTGTGAGCTACCGCCACTCTTATTAATATAGATAGATAGATAATATTACATATTTCAAAAACTTCTGTAATTATTCATAGAAAATAAAAAACTACTCCGAGGTTTGGAAGACTATTGTGTTTACTGTAATCTTTGTTTTAACCCACATAGACTTGTATTTTTATGTCTGTTCGGTGAAAAGATGCTCCATGTTAGGTGACGAATTATTAAAATTGGTGAATAATTAGAACATAAAAATGTATACTTTAATGTTGTTTGTGGTTAGTCTATTTTACCTTCCTAGTTGATATACGTACTGAAAGAAAGGTATTGTATTCGCCAATATAATCGATGTCGGGATATTGACGAATAAACATGGTCTTCGCGTTTCAGAAAAATTGGGTTTTAGGATACCGTGTTATTATTTTTATTATACGAAATCTTAAAATTAAGAGACAAAATGGAGGTATATTTTTGATAATACGCTACAAAAAATTCTAGTTCGGGGGGGGGGGGTTAGAAAGTGGCCGGTTTATGTGTCAGTATGCATTTTAAGTTCAGACACTTTAACTAGAAGGATTAAAAGATTGGTAATAATAGTGACGCGGCACCGAGATATTATGAGATTGATCTGCTGAAAAATTAATGTGGTAGGGGTTGGGTTGAGAAATGAATGTTCTCAACATTTTCCTGTCCCTAGCTACTGCCTATATAGCTACACCTGCTACAGTGATGGTGTTGGATTACGTAAGTAAAAATTAATATAAAGAAGGGTGCTGTGGCTAGGCAGCTATCCGGTCAGCACTGTACTTGTTTGTACAGAGCGCTTAATATCATACTGTAGTGAACTAGGGTAACAAAATCGTAAGAAAAAAAATAATTTTAGTTCATCTTTCGAAAAAACTTTATTTGGGATTAACGAACACTATAGTGACCTGACTAAATTTGTTAGTAAAAAATCGGGGGGGGGGGGGGGGGGGGCAAATATTAAAAATTAAAATATGTAAAAATTAAAATTACGACCTGAATCTAATATGACTCTTGACCAATTTATCTGAAGCAGTTATGTTTTATCGTCCCTCCCCCCGTCCCTATACCGATTTAACAAATCATTTTTAAGAAAAAAAACGTTGAAGGTAGAGGGTTGTGATACCAACCGAATAGTAACTACATTCGGAGCTCTATAAGGACATACGTAGTATATAGTAACATTATGTACCCCCAGGAGTATCAATAAAACAAAATTTTGTGCTGATTTGACAAGTCGTTTTTGTGTCAATAGCGTTAAAGCCAAAACTTTCCAAAAATCGTAGCAGCTGTCATTTTGAAGCTAGAGCGTTCGTAAAAAAAGTTTTAGAATTGTTTCAGCGCCCTTGATAAAAGTGAAACTAATAAATCATCTCCAGCTTCCGTTTACAGTTCCGAATAGCAAAAAAAACAGTTTTCGTTGTATACCAAATTTCTTAACAGCTAGGCTTCCGGGTTGGAGCCGCGTCATCGGTGCATGAACTGCCGACGTTTCGTCCACGGGACATCTTCAGGGCTGTGGTCACTTTGGGATCTGGAACACAACTGTTGCACACAGTTGTGTTCCAATGGCTAAATATTTTTCTTTGAAGCTGTAGGATCGGACGCAGAACTAAAAGACCTTTCCAATCAGGTGTCACTCGACCCCTCTTTCCAATTCAAAATGGCGCCATTTTGGATGATACAAAATTTTAATATGAGCTGAAAATAGTATTTAATTTCCCATTACAGCACTCCAAATGTTGTGGTAAAATATTCAAGTCGTTCGAAAGTTAGTTGGGGGGGGGGGGTTACTTTATAGACACAGTGTATACATTAATGTATAGATAGATTTGATTTGATTTGATTGATTATGAGAACAAGACAAGTTCATGGTTAGTTCATTGGAAGCTTTATTCAAAATATGTTTATACGTTCGTTATGTAATTAAAGAGATTAACATTCAATATTACTATGTTATATGCAAATTGTGTATTACAACATCAAAATTCACTAGCAATCAATCTAACTAACTAACTGCAGCAGAATTAATATTATCTTTTACTATACCTTTCCCATTCTCTAGGGCTTTCATAATATTTTACCACAAGACTTACATATTTTTACTTCTTTCCAATATATTTGTAAATAAAGCAGACTTAAATGGACCACGCTTTTTCGTAAATATATTTCTTCAATATCGTCATAAAATAAATTACTTACTTTATGAAGTGTTTTTAGCATGGATTATCAAGCGTTTTACTAAAATGTCAAGAAAATTTCCCTCGACTTTAACAGGACAGCATTTGCATATTAACTATTCAATAATAGTTAGTAGTTCCTGGTATAGCATTGCAGGCGGCCACAGCGATTTCCAGTTGAAGAATGACGCAAGCAGCTAGTTTAAAGCAGTTCCAGTCTAAATGGAAAGAACAGACCGAAGACACGATAAAGTCATTCACTCGTCGTTGTCTGTGTTGTAAATAATTCTTACTATTACTACCAGCTTGCGTTACAAAAACAGCTCTCAATTACGCAATTCTATTAAATCACGACCTGCAAAAAACCCAGAGAATAAAAAGGGCGATCTTAAAGATTTGATAATTTTACTCTTCAGAGCCGCTTTCGAAGAGTTGGGAAATTACAAAAGACGAGGATGAGTAACAAAAATATTCATGGGATAGACTGAGGTTGATGCACCATGAATCACGATCAAGCAAATCCGTTAATGGAGATGGGAATCGAGCCTTTCACGAGGCCTCCATGCTGAGAGAACGGTGAGAATACACAGGCAATTACATACCTAGGGTTTACCAATCGGCAATAATGTCGATCAGAATGACCAGAATAGTATCGATTAATTGTATTTTAACGTCCTAGTAAGGATAATTAAATCCTGACCTACCTGGACGCTTTCTGATTGTAAAAGTGTCAATTCGTTACGTAACAGTTTACAACTTCAATTAGCAATCTCACAAAAAAAAAATAATTCGTTGTGGATATGATTGTAATTTTAAAATTTTTTTTCTATTTCGGTTTTTTAAGGTTATTCTTAAAGCACTGTTTTAGCTACAAAACAGTGTTTTAAGAGAGTCTTTTAAAGCATTGTTTTTAGTAAAATTTCACCAACAAAGATTGGTATTCATGATCAAATTTGGTAAATTTAGTATGTATGCCAACATATACATACTAAATTTACCAAATTTGATGGCAGCAATTTTTTATGACGTTTTTTCATTAATTCTCCTCAATAGAAAAAATAGTATAACAAACTCGTTTCCTAAGGCGTCTTGACGCACTCGTCCATTGAAAAACTCGGTCGCTACGCTCCCTCGTTTTTCAGTCTTGGACTCGTACGTTAAGACAATGCCTTATGCAACTTGTGTTTTAATATACTATTAAAATCTGTAACTTATTTTGTGGGAGAGCGACAATTGTGTTTTAATGAAAAAAAGGAAACTGGCAAAAAATTAATTTTTTGGCGTAAGAAACCAGTTTTGTTGCATTTATATGATTCTTGGAGAAAGTTTACGTAAATATTTAGAGACCTTATCGATAAAATTTATTACAAAATCCAAAGAATCTTCCTACATTATCACTGCCTACATTAATCTTAACCTTTATAAAATATTTATTTTAAGAGAATTGCCTAGCACTTTCCGCTGCTTTAATGCTATCAACAGTTCCTAGATTATAGTTTTGCTAAAGAAACAAATTTATAAAAAGAACATTTCCCATTAGTCCATAAATAAACTGTCCTACAATAGCTACAATTAATAAAAAGAAATAATAATTAATTATATTTAACTGAACATCGCAGGAAGTGGAAGTAGGAAATGACATCGAGAAATTTAACGTTTGGAAAACTAACAAATGAAACAAATGTGTAGTAGGCTGAAATTTTGTACAAAAAAATATTCTTAAGCAAAATAAACAGGGTTTGCTATGCAGGAAGTTCGAGAAAATTGTCCCGATTAGTTTTCACACTCAAAACTGGTATATGAGTGGATTATTCCATGATAATATATCGTCAAATTAATTGAATTTTTAAAATTGCCAAACAAAACGAATGAGTAGTTCAAGTTTATTCATAAATAATACAACGAGTGATTGCGATTTTTCAATAAAATTCTGGTGTAAGTTTACGAGTGCTAGCTAAGATGGTAATTACCTAAATCTTAACTAGCACGAGCGTGTGTGAGTGGGCGTGTGACGCCTCTAAAGGCGAAAGTACTGGACCGATTTTGATGAAATTTTAAATCAAGAGGTATATCGAAAACTGTAATTCTAGTTAAGCTTTTCAAAAAAATTTGTGATTGGTTTAATAAAATGTAAGCGGTATAGTCATAAATAAAATAACGAGTAATTGTGATTTTTCGATAAAATGGTGGTGTAAGTTCACGAGTGCTAGTTAAGATGGTAATTCCAAGACCGCGTAGCGGGAGTGGAATTACCTAAATCTTAACTAGCACGAGTTAACTTACACCAAAATTTTATCAAAGAAAAATCGTATCACGAGTCGTATTTGATTCGTCTTGACTATTATCACTCACATTAATTTTTGATGCATTTTTGGTAACACGGAACTAGTCAAAAAAGCCCGAGTGTTTTTGGAAATCGGCGCTCTTAACATGGTATTGTTTGCTTGTTTTCAAATGTTTTGTAGTGACGTCCTTTCGTAAATTTAATCTTTTATTTTGATGTTCTTATTTACTGTTGCTGTAAAGTGTTGTAAAAATTGATCGTTTTGGAGAAAAATCGTTAAGTGGTATTTCATAATTTTTTTTAGGGTATGTACATTATTTTAGTCCAAAATTTTAGTTCATATAACCTGTGAAAAAAGTTACAATTTTAATATAAATATGTATTTGTTTTTTAATGCGTATAAGCGTGTTGTATTATATTTATTATAAGTGTACAATAAAATTTGGATCGGTCATGATTCGAACTATGATTTGAACACTCGCGATTCATGTTGGTTGACATCGTTATCATCGGCTACCGTCGACGTTTCTCGTATTTTGCTTTTTGCTGGTGAACGACGGGGACAATTATTGTTTATAATTCATAAATTATGTTATAATTAAATATGATACTTACCTCTGGACGAAGCAATGAAAAGCTATATTAAAATAATAATAAATATACCCAAAAATCAGTGCACAGCAGTTTTAAACGCGTTACTTTAAGACTTAAGAGCGATTGTCGGAAGCTACTGTGGGTTTAATCACTTATTTAAACAGCACCATGCAGTTTAATCAGTATAAAACAAACGCGATTGGTTCGTTTTATAAAAGGGGAAATTTGTGATTGGTTTAATGAAATGTAAGTGGTATAGTCGCTATCAAATTTTGAACGTCAAAAATAATTGTGTTAAACTTTTCTATGGGCTGATAAAAATGCGACGTAGTGATTGGTCGATATATTATAAGTAAAATAATCAAATTGTAGTAGTAGCAAAACCGTATACATGTATGTCGACATTTGCAAGTTGGCTGTCTGATTCAGATATCTAGCCTTTATCTTCTGGGCTTTAAGCGATCGCTTTATTATATCTAACTGAAATTTCATGTTTGAATTAAAAAAATTGTTATATTAAATAATATTACGTATAGTCCCGATTTCTAGTCTAGTATTTAGTCAGTATTTAAATTATGAGGCAATCAATTAATAATAATTTCTGGCATAATTTCTTTAAATATATAGTTGGCGCTTATCTAAAATTTTAAACGAATTATCTACGAGCTTAGAACGGTAACACATCCATATGTTTGACCTTATGCTAGCTTGTGTAGATAAGTTATTATTTATTTGGTCAACTGGAATTGATACTTGTGTAATAGTAAAATAAAATAAAATAGGGCTCATAAGCGTAAAATATGAATGGCCATGGGTTTTAAAAGTGCTTCATGGGCCGGCGGGTGGTCTAGTGGTTAAAGTCCCAGGCTTTGAAACTAGACTCCCAATGGCAGTTGGTTCGAGTCCACTGCTCGTCGGTAATTTTTCTGAATAAGTTAAATCCGACGGGTCCATGGATGGTGTATGTAGGTGTGTATGTTGGGTTGCATGTCTTTCAGGGGTGGGGCATGTTAGACTGGTGAAGAGCACTTAGTGTGCTGAGCCCGGGTAAGGGGGTGGGATGGAAATCATGGGGTCGTGCTCACGCACGGCTTCGTGATTATTTAAAAAAAAAAAAATGGTGCTTCATAAAACAATTTTATGAAACTGCAAAAAAAACTTTGCAGTAAGCAACCACAACTTTTTCTAAATTATCATCCAAAAAATTAGTTGTAGCTTGTCGAATATGTTACTGTATAACTTAATGGATTTGAGTACGCCCATGCTTTTTGTTTACTTCTGAATTTTAACGAAATTTTTGCTCTTCTGCAACTGAAAAAGTCCGGTCTTTAAATATTAGTATTATTTTACGGAGCAACCCTTCACTTCAAATGCTACCATTAAATTTGTTGTTAATTTAAAGTGAACGGAAATGTTCTGGGAAAAAAGAGATTTTACGATTGTTACACTAAACTTTTTGGATTTTTTGATAAACTTTCGCTAAATTTCATTGTCGACTAAATACTGGAAAGACCTACAACTGTGATTATACCATTATTGAAGTACCCCACTGTGTCAACCACGTTCTTCTAGCGAGCTGAAATTTATTGTGATTAATAACAAAATTATTGGCCAACAGATATCGAGGTTACGACTTTGGAGCACGCTGATTCTAAAGGCTGTTTTTAACAGCCATTATTTATCATAATTTATTACGATCTAATAGTACTCGTATGTACACATTATCCAAACACCTACACTTTCACGATTAGATGGTGTTTCTCTCTGCAGTAGAATTGGCAATTATAAAATCTCAATAATATTGGTACCGGGACGTGGGAAAAAATATCATACCATTTAAAAAAGGCTCTTGTGTGAAATCCGATAGATTTGCATAATTATTCCATAAAAACACAACTAATGCAAAAACTTGCAGTAATTACCAAGGTTTAATAATTTTAACCTTTAATGATGCAGTTAAAGTTTAAAATAAATATTTGGCCTTGCTTGCTAAGCAAGCAGCAACATACAATTAATTTCAGTTGCAGTTCTAGAACAACCAAATCAGAATGTCATTCAACTTATAATAATGGTCCATATGCAACACCTATTAACACTAATAGATGAGCGACATTCATTAAACAACGAAGAAAAGATCTGTGTCAAGGATGGGCATCAAAGAAAAAACGGTGCCTTATTTATTTTATCAAAGTTGGCTCAACGATCATTATTTAGATGTACCTTTTATTTAAATAAAGAGAAACTTAAAATGTAAGTGAAAAAGAAGCAAGGTTTCTTCTTACAACTTTTGTCCTTCCACACGTTATTTCTACGGTTCAAAAAAAATTCTTCCTGTCGTACTCACATCGTGATTTATTTTTCTGTCTGTAGGTAAGGTCATACAATAGGCAATGGAATAAAGGTTCGCATTGTTGTCTTTCTCCTTATAAAATTCCTTGTGATATTTAGTTTAAGGACGAATTGCATCATTTCTCAAAAATAGAAGCTCATTGAATGTTATTGCAGTTGAAAATGTGGGCGAAGTGAAGTTGTAACGATTGAAAATGATTTCATCTCGAAGAGAAAGGTCAGAATTAAAAGGCATTATGGTAGATAGGAAAATATCTCAATACAGTTTTTCTTTATCTATTTGTCTGCCCTCTCTATCTCTATCGTACTAGTTTATAGTTTCTACCTCTTCCTATACGTATCTCTTTTTTTATATTATTACTTTTACATAGACTAACCTGAAATTGTATACAGGGTGTTAATGAATTGTAGGGACAAACTTGTAGGGCTTTATTTATCCTGTATTAATTTCCGTCGTTATGGAAACAAATAGTAGGTACTAAATTGAGTTGCATAAATTTAGGCGTTTCTTAAAGAATCTTTGAGAAGGTCTATCCCTGAAAGAAAACACTTTCGACCACACATTTATTAACAAAAGTTGTTTGCTTTGTTGTGCTTTGCAAGCCCTAGAAGTTTGTCCCTACAATTCATTAATACCCTGTACAAAGGAACTATATAGCAAAGTGATTATTTATTATAAAATGTGGTTTAATACAAAACACGAGTAGGTCTACATTAAGATTAACCAATATGGCAG
Organism: Ctenicera cuprea; assembly: GCA_958336395.1. Lineage (NCBI taxonomy): Eukaryota > Metazoa > Arthropoda > Insecta > Coleoptera > Elateridae > Ctenicera > Ctenicera cuprea. Next base: position 19,416,667 of record OY284494.1, read on the forward strand.
AACTGCACCTACATAATATACCATTTGCGAGTTGTGATATCGACCTTGAAAAAGAAAGCTTAAACTTAAAACTATTTATCCCCTAATTATAGAAGAAAAAAATATGGCATAATTAAATACTCACAGCGGGCCTTCGATAATTTTACTTTGCCTACAACAAGCTATTACATAAAAGTTATTTACTGCATACATAAGCTTAGTTTGGTACTACTAAAAAAAGGAGGAGAGGTTTTAGTTTGACATTTTCATACTTTTTACTGCCATTTTGACATTAAAATTATCTAACACTTTAAATAACACATATCCATAACCAAAGCGAAGTTTTAAAAAATATCACATTCTGTTAGAGGCGACTTAATGAGCTGATTAATTTCACCGGTATTATTCGAAACCACGGAGTAGGTACCATTAGAAACCGCATATATTAATGGTCAAAGTGGGTCACAAGTGGGACTTATAACCTTTAAAAATCCAACATGGGGTTCTAAAGCAATTACAACGAACGTGCTCTTGTCTAGACCGAAATGTAACGGCATCCAAATCCGCGATCTAATCGCTTAGAGAGCGGTTTCGAAAGTTGATTCCGTTTCGTGGTGATGTAAGCTCGCCGGCAATATGTGAAATCAATCAGAGGGTGTAGAACTTGTCCTATTTTCCAATAGATCTGGCTTAAGTCTCACTTACATGACATGGGTGTAGTGAGATAGATAACCAATATACAAATGACCCAAAGGAAATGCGATAGTAATCTCGACATTCGCCTATGTAGATTTTATATGGTAGGTAGAGTAGGCACGCAGAAATGTGATACTACTTCTAGTAATTTAAATGGTAACTTGAAACACGTGATTTTTTTAAATGAAAGAGTCAAGAAAGCTGAATCTTACAGCACAGCACTATTGTGAAAGACGACGGAAGTGAAGTAAAGTGTGGATGAAGTAGATGAATGAAGCCATTCGTACATCAGACTTTGACCCTCTTTCGTTACGGTAGACAGTTTTCTATAGCAATGTGTGGGTTTGATCAAAACTTTGTTCTGTTTACAGGTTAATTCAAAATTCCACCAAAAAACTATTTTGCATGGATAATGTAGAGTGTTTGGACCAATAAACGAAGGATGGGAGTGGCGAATACGCAGAAATCAAGAAATAAAACAAATTTAGAACAAACCAGACATCGTGGCTACAATCAAAAGCCACTGTATAGCATGATTGAAGCATGCCTAAAAGAAGAGCAGCAAAAACAGTCTATGAGAGTAAACCTGAAGGTCGAAAAAAGAAGGGGGCGGCCAAGAAAACGATGGGAAGGAGACGTAGAGGAAGATATTATGATGTTAGGAGTGAGAAGATGAAGAAACAAGTCCCAGAATAGAAAGAAGTGAAATCTGTAGTGGAGCAGGCCAAGGTTCTGTAAAATGCTGAAGTGCCAACAAAGAAGAAAAAAAATAAATAAATCTTTTTTTCTTACGCACAAAAAAAATTTTTATTTTAAATAAGTTTGAAAAATAGTATTTGTGAACAAGAAGCTTTTACTCGTTCACACAAGATGGCGCAGTCGCGTTAGCAAGGAGTCAAGGTGAAATCAAAATGTTAATGTTAATTATTAGCTATAATTGTTTCATTAATTAAAAAGAAAATGTCTATGATCCAAACTAATTGTCTCACATCCCTTGGTGCATGGTAATTTTGTAAACAATAGTTATTTGTGTATCTAGACCGTAAAATGATATTTTGAGTAACGAGACGTGCGTATCTCTAGCCAAGGCGCTAGCCGCGGCCAGAAAGCACGGCTAGTACAGCGAAACACACTTTCCGGTCGAGATGCACACACTATTTTTGTGCGATCATTATAAGTTCCGTAAAAACGACAAAAATTTTGAAATTCCCCAATGACATTTAAAACTAATTTCAAGACTTTATGTATTTGTTTATAATCAGTTAGCTAGAACCATGGTTGTCATAGATCTTATCAACTTATCAATAAACATTCATAAAGCACCGTCGCCATTTTTTCTTGTTCCTTTCTATTTCACAAATTTACTTTGTCGTACTTTGCCCATAGCAACCAGAAACTGTCTAACAGAGAGTCACTTTGTGTCAATCACAAAGTTCAAAAAAGCGTACTTTCTTGATAGATCGCACAAACAAACATAAGGTGGAGATATTAAATAAAACGTGATTTGACTCCATCATCTTTAGAAGATGCGTTTACAGTTACATGTTAACAGAAACTTCACTCCTAAAATGACCGTCGTTTTTTGTTGGTATTTTGAATCACCCTGTATATATTATTGAAAGCTATTTTTTGTTAAGCTAAAAAACGAACCCACGTGTATAGATGTCATGTATCAATTTGCGCTGGTGATATCCAAAGCTTAAAATTTTCAATAATATTTTTTGTAGTACGAATCCACCACTTAATCACTGTTTGACATTCATATTTAACATATAAGAGAAATTAAAAATAAGTAGGAATAATAGTAAATTGAAACGGGTATTACTTTCCTTCATATACAACTGAAAAACAATTTTGTTCTCCACACAAAAAAAGGTACTGTTGTTAAAAGCAGCTACACCTCGGAGTTTTCAAGGCAACTCGTTGGTGTTTTTGTAAAATCGAGTTACCATGAAGGTCTAAGTGTTTTCTCAAGATGTCTAAATAGTCTAAAAAGTCCCTCTAAAACTTCGTTACAGAAGTACTGTCTTCGGAAGTGAGAAAATTCAACAACTCAAACTATTGCCTCTTCAGAAAAGTTGTAACCCTGTAAGTCGCATTTCCGAGCCCATGTTTATAGGAACTTATTTTATTGTTTGGATGTGTACAACTTATCCTCAAAGTTTGTACCAACCATTTTCGCATTTTAGAGAAACACCCGGAGCTCCATGGCAACTTTATTTGTCATAAAACTTCAATTTTCTCAAAAAAAGGCAGATACAACGACTAGTAGTGCTCACATGTACAGTTTCAAAATTTTAATGCAACTATATAATGCGAAAGTTATCGACAAAAAAGTGTTGTTTTTTTTCGGACCCTGACCTTGACCCTTTTTTTAACACCCGTATAGTGAAAACTAAACTAGATATGCTATAAATTCATGGTATCGACCATTTATTACTTTAATTCTCTTCAATTTTCCTATTCTGACACATCAAGGTGCTTTCGTGTTCACAATAGTGCCAATATTAACATTTTGTAATCACCAAGAGCTGTTTAACTATCAGTATACCGATAACAATTCGATTTTCTGATAGTCTTCGTACTATCGATACTTACTATAGATAGTTTATCATCCCTAGCGTTAAGTTCGTTGTACGAGTTGTTTAAATTTCGAACGGTCGTAGGCGAGGGGTGTCTCACTCACGGCAATAGGTGTACAAATTTTCGGCAGTACTTGGGCAATCACTCGGCAATAACGGAAATCACGGCAAACATTCGGCAAACACGGCAATCATTCGGCAAACACGGCAATAACTCGGCAAACAGGGGAATCACTCGGCAATCACGGCAATACAACGGAAATCAATGAAAATAAGTGAACGATTAACGAAAATATGCGGGTGTAATCGAAGCTAGACCAAAAGCTAAGTCTTAATTTTGTATTTTTTATTACTATTACAGTACATAGATAATGTGAACTAGTTAAAACCAAGCTTTTTCCCGTTTAGGACGAAATCAAAAAGTACGTAATTCCCAGCTAATTTTTATTTAGCTTGTGTTTACTACATAATTATTGTTTATTTACTAACAAGTATTAGATGAATAACATATTAAAAAAAATAACTTATCAACTCGAATATTACCGACGGTATCAACTTTACTTGTGGAAGGTCACGTAGTTAAAGTGGAAGTCCCTACAAGCATGAGAAATGCCATCGTGCAATAGCGTCTAATAAAGATAAATACAAATTTATTTTTGGTTATTATTTATGAGAGTGTACCACTGTGTGCTTTACTTTGAGGAATATATAATCATCGTAAGATTTCTTGATCTTCCCTTTCGGGAATAAAATGGATTTTTTTGATAAAATTTCAAGCGAATGTAATACCTTGTTACCAAACTATTTAACACAATTACTAATCTATACCGGATTTGATACCATACATTCCCTAAGTAAGTTCCAAGAGAATGATGTTGAGATGTAAAGGTGTGCAACGGAATACTTACCAAATTTAATATTAGATGGAGAAAAAATAAAGAATTTTACGAAATATATGCCGCGATGGTAATGATATTTCAAGTTGCAAAAGGCCACAGAAAATTGGTTGAGCATTGTATAAGAGCAAATAAGCCAGCAAAAAGAAAAATATCCGATAAAACATTAGACTATTGCTGCTCAGGTACAGAAAAAATGGGCGAAACAGGGCGCTGGTACTTTCCCATACTTTAAATATTCTCGCGTTAAGCATTGATCGAAATTTACTTCTAATCTAGCCGGTACAAGCCCGCTGCAGACTCAAGACGTTGCTTACTTACGGGCTGCGCGCGCTCCTACGACGCGACGTGAAAGGCGCTAAGATATTTAGAGCGCTCACGAAAATAGTTATAGCAGCTTTATTTATACAGTTATCAAAAATTTGCAAAGTATGAAAAACATTTATTTTTATTAGAGCTAATTGATAAGCGTTAAAATCAGGTAACTGCCGGAAAACACGTTGTTGATATTAACAATTATCGTTTTGTTTTCCTTAATTTTCAAAATAATTGAATATTCTCCTGATCCTAATCAAGTACTTTAAATAGTCTATCGAACTGATAAGAGTTTAGAACGATCGGCGTTTGCGTTTTTGTATAAAAAATTAATCCATTTCAAAATTTTCGAAAATTCCCAGAGGGCGTCAGAATGAAATTTGGAAAATTAGTAAAAAACAAATTTTGTAGTTTATTGCAAGCTCTATCGGCTCAGAAAGTTTAAAAAAATGTGGGCAGTTTTTGAAACCACGTTTTTTGAAAATGTCCAAAACTTTGAACCTACCTAGTATATTCACAATTTTCATATTTTCTCAAATATTTTTGTATCACTATTTTTTCATCCAGGGCTCTCATATAATAGGATAATTGGTATTGATTGGATATTTTGTTTTTAAGTAATAGAGCAATAAAGTTAAAATTTTCAAAAATTCGTAACGGGCTTCATTTTAAAGATACGCATTTGATTTATCTCTAGATGCACCACAACGCTATGTATTAAAAATTTTAACAGTGTTTATAAAAAAATCTAAACAAAAAAAACAGTTTTAATTTCCGGGCATGAATTGGAGTAAAATTTGGGAGATTAGTAAAAAAACGAATTTGTAGTTCATTGTAACCGCTATCGTCTAAGAAAGTTAAAAAAAATGGTGTGGGCAGTTTTTGAAAAATAATGTTTTCAAAATGTCCAAAATTTGAGTATATTTACAATTTTTATATTTCCAAAACAATTTTTGCATCTCTTGATTATACTTATTAGGGGCTGTTAAATAATGTGACAATTTTATAGATTAGATATTTTGCTTTTGAATAGTCGTGCATTAAAGATACAGCATTCGGAAAAAATCATTTGATTGGTCTTGAGATGCACTACAACGCTATGTACCCTATAAAAATAGGGTTCCGGAGATACATGGAAACGAACGCACCCACCGACTCACAAACGGACATTAAAAAAAACCTTTTTTGGGTTCCTTGGACCCCAAAACGCGTATTTCCGTTAAAATTTGAAGTTCGAAAATTTACATGAAATCATAACTTTCCTTACTTTAGCAGAAGTATGGGAAAGTAAAAATAGGAAATAGGATTCAAACGATTCTGATACATCCATCAATAAGGAACAAACAAAACCATCGTCAAAAGCTTTCGGCGTAGACCATAAACGAACCGTAGCAATAAATTATGTAAAAAGTGTTTTTGAATTTTCGAAATAGGATGTTTTAAAAGTAGTTGTAAAAAAAGCTGGCGACCTATCTGTAGAAATTGACAGCGATTTCTGCACGCTAAAAGTATCTGTTTCAGGTGCGACTACGCGGCAAAATTTACTACGCCCCAGAAAAGTATGGCAAAAAATGGTGCTTGGAAGTTTTAACTGGCATTTTAAAGGACATTTCTCTTCTGATAGAAAAAAAAACGCGGAGACAAAATCCCTTAACTTACGAGAAAAGTCAAAACCCAAACCAATTTCAGTTCTGAATTTTAATATAATTTATATTCAGTATAATGCATTGATATATTAGTTTACCCAATGTTCATCCCATATCTTCCACAATATCTTATGAAGCAATTTTAAATATAATATACAGAAGTAACAATTATTAGTATTGTCTTGAGATTTAGATCATACCTAATAACATTATAATTTTTATGGTAATACCAGGTAATGGTTTTACCTACCCACTAAATATTAATGTTGTTTACATAAAATTGCAATGAGAAATATGCAAGATTTCAAGTTGAACACCAAAATATTATAATCGAAAACGAAATTACCTTCTTGTTTTTGATGAACGAGGCAAAGTTTAAAATAGGAATAATATAATAACACTAAAAGTGTCAGCTAATGAAGGCTGTACAGAATCAGAATAACCATTAATATACATCGAAAATCGCAGTAATAACCGACAATAACGTCCGCAAACAAGGCAATCAGTGGGCAACAACCCGGAAATCACGGCAGTCAAGTCGGCAATCACGGCAAACACGGCAATCAAGTCGGCAATCACGGCAAACACGGCAATCAAGTCGGCAATCACGGCAAACACGGCAATAGGTGTACACAATTTTACCGAGTGAGACACCCCTCGGTCGTAGGAATATAAGTGTAGTAGCAGCAGAATATTATTTACGTTAAAGAAGAGACACAATTGGTTTTTTGATGTTTGCGACAAAGATAGCTTGGAAGTAAAGAACACCATAACACAGAAAATAAAACTTGTAAGCTAAGGAGCGGTTAGGGAGGGGGTAGTTGTCTAACTTACCGTATCAGCTGCAAAATTAAGTTTGGAATCTTGTTTTACTGTCACTGATAAGGTTAGCTAGCTTCTAGCTTAACTTCTTAAACAGAGATTTTTTAACGCCTCCCACTTATTACATAAATATTCAGTAATTTCCAAATTCAAAATTACTAGACGACATGGCATCACACTCATCAAATGAATTATAGGATAGGTGAAAACATAAATTATAGCTTATCTCTTGTTCTATTAGCCCCAAATATTTTTTTAAATCTTGCCTCTATTGACTGTAGATACATTTGCTATAAAAAGCCGGATAGCCCAGTTGTGAAATTTGTGTATGGCGTAGGTAGTCGCCAAATTGAACCCTGGCAGGGGTAAACTTTTTTCAATTCGAACTTTTCTTTAAATGTACACGAGTTCTTATTAATTGTATTTGTATAGTTTGTTTGCAGGGGTAAAGCTACTGTTTATGCTCCCTGGGACGTTTTTAATTAAAGGGCGCGAGCTATTGCCGGGCAATAATGTGCACCTTGTCTACGAATAACACAAAAACAGCGAAGTTATCCAAATATTATACATTATTTCAGAATATACATTTCCTACTGTCGTAGCTAACAAGACGGTTAGTACCCCTACAGTCGGGGTAGTATCCAGAGCCAGCGATATTTTCATTCTGCGGTTTTACTACGTATACTTTCTCTTAGCTTACCAAATTGTGGTGGAATCGTTTTAAAACACTCACCTGCAACAAAACAAAAAGCTGTTAGAACATTTCGTTAAAAAAGAGCAATAATTACACACTAATTAGCAGCAATTTACATTTACAATTATAAACACAAAGAGTGAATTCAATCTGTTCCTTTCTAACATGCCAAAAATAGACGCTGAAATTTCTACTTGTTGTAAGAAACAAAATCATGTGATAAATGACAATGCTTTATAAAAAAAAAACAGGAAGTCCAGTTTTTCTAGAGTACAAATTACAATAATTCTAATTTTAGCACACCTAATTAGCAAAGCAAACAATCATTATTGACAATAGTAATTATTTAATTAAATTATGCAGAATTTCTGTAAAATTTACGATGAGCATACAATGGAATGTTATAGTTACAGTAAATTTATACAAGAAAATTCTACATAATTAATGGAATATGTAATATTTTATGAATAAATGTTTTTCTATCTAACTAAAATCTCATATAGTCATTTTACAGCAAATAAACATCCTTTTCGAGAATTAGAGATAAGACTTATCAAAATGTATTAATATATTAACTGTGAAATCAAAAAGAATAGTAAATAAGGTTAAGTATAACTTTTCCTGAAATAAACACATAATATGTAGTTCCTAACTTACATATGTAACCTTATCAAAAAGATTGCCCCTGTCAAGATCACACGAAATGTTTATTCAATTACGTAATAAGTGGATTAGCTCAATTACACACTCGATAATAAAATTTCCGTGAACATATATTTAAAGGTTTCCGTAGAAATTTTTATTTCACTTAAATCTCAAAACTTGTTTGACCTCCATTTTCCTGTTTTTCTACTTAAAACTTATAATGGGTGTTTTTTGAATGGTTGCGTTTAGATTTACTACAAGTTCTCCAGTGCATTTGTCAAGACAACTTTATCTAGAGAGTGCAATAAATTCCTAGGATAAACTAACAAAACAAACAGTTAATTGTCAGGTATTACAAATACATTAGTTCTAATTACTGTTTCAGAATTTCCTTGAATTACACTGCATCGCCTTTTTAAGCAAGTGGGGTAATAAGAGGCAAACATCGTAACTAAAATATTGCATGCTCCAAGGAATGTAAAAATAACTAATATCAATTTCATAATACCCTGATTAGTGATTGGATATAAAATATTAATTAAATCGATAAGAGAACTTCATAGTTATCGAACACGCCGAATTGCCGCTTTTCATGCTGTAAACGAAATTATAACCACTTGGTTTCAAGGTTTTCCTTAAAAATTGGATTTAAATACCATCCGATACTAGAATTTGTACTGTGGCAAAATTCACGTTAATTAAAATCAATAATTAAGGTTTTTTTTTACAAATAATCGCGATACTGTACTAATTTCAGGGACTTTTAAATATTTCCTAGTTGAGGAAGATCTATTTTTAAACTGTCTTATATCTAAAAATAGCATTATTATTACACCATAATTAAACACAAAGTACTTATTATATTTTTAGCTTTATACCAAAACCACAAAAATTAAACATACATTGTGAACGTGATTAATTAATGGTTACCATTAAACGTCTACTTCTCAACTTCTCAAGATTAAGAAATTTCATAGTGCTGTCTACTAGTTACGCTTCACCGGTTAACCGGTAAATTTTTTTACGGAAACCGTGGGTTCCGAATTTTCTGAAAATCGGTTTGAAACAAGTCTGAAAAAACCAGTCAGAAAAACCCGGTCTGAAAAAACAGGTCTGAAAAAACAGGTCTAAAAATCAGGTCTGAAAAAACAGGTCTGAAATAACAGGTCTGAAATAACAGATCTGAAAAAAAAACAGGTCTAAAAACCAGGTCTGAAAAACAGGTCTGAAAAAACAGGTCTGAAATAACAGGTCTGAAATAACAGGTTTGAAAAAACAGGTCTGAAATAACAGGTTTGAAAAAACAGGTCTGAAATAACAGGTTTGAAAAAACAGATCTGAAAAAACAGATATTAAAAAACAGGTCTGAAAAAACAGGTCTGAAAATACAGGTCTGAAAAAATACGTCTGAAAAAACAGGTCTGCTAAACGGGTCTGAAAAAAAATGTCTGAAACAGGTCTGAAAAAGCAGGTCTAAAAAACAGGTCTTAAGAAACAGGACTAAAAACAGGTCTAAAAAACAGGTTTAAATACCAGGTCTAAAAACCAGGTCTAAAAACTAGGTCTAAAAACTAGGTCTAAAAAACAGGTCTGAAAAAACAGGTCTGAAATTACAGGTTTGAAATTACAGGTTTGAAAAAACAGGTCTGAAAAAACAGTTCTAAAAAAACAGGTCTAAAAAAACAGGTCTGAAAATACAGGTCTGAAAAAACGGTCTGAAAAATTACGTCTGAAAAAACAGGTCTGCAAAACTGGTCTGAAAAAAAAATGTCTGAAACAGGTCTGAAAAAGCAGCTCTAAAAAACAGGTCTTAAGAAACAGGACTAAAAACAGGTCTAAAAAACAGGTCTAAAAACCAGGTCTAAAAACCAGGTCTAAAAACCAGGTCTGAAAAAACAGGTCTGAAAAAACAGGTCTGAAATAACAGGTTTGAAAAAACATCTGAAAAAACAGATATTAAAAAACAGGTCTGAAAAAATACGTCTGAAAAAACAGGTCTGCAAAACGGGTCTGAAAAAAAATGTCTGAAACAGGTCTGAAAAAGCAGGTCTAAAAAACAGGTCTTAAGAAACAGGTCTAAAAACAGGTCTAAAAAACAGGTCTAAAAACCAGGTCTAAAAACCAGGTCTAAAAACCAGGTCTGAAAAAACAGGTCTGAAATAACAGGTTTGAAAAAACAGGTCTGAAAAAACAGTTCTAAAAAACAGGTCTAAAAAACAGGTCTGAAAATACAGGTCTGAAAAATTAGGTCTGAAAAAAAACGGCCTCGATGCGGGCATTAAATTCAGAAATGTTTCGTCATATGCCGTTATAAATAAAACAAAATTGCAAGTGTAAGGTATATAAGAGGGTATTTATTATTTATTTTCAATAAGTAGAATGACATAGATAACAATATGTTAGAAGTTTTAATTTACGTATATCTAGTAGCTTAATTAATTTGTGCCCTCCCCCCGTACCGACATTGTTGTGCCTCCATTAGGAAAATTAAAAATAAAAAAATAATAAATGGTGGTTTGGGGTCCCCGAAACGTGCTAGAATGCTCAGGCTTCCCGTTGTTGCGGGCCCATAGCTACGCCACTGCGTATATCAACACGAGTAATATAACCACCGGTTTTAAGACAAATTTTTCAGCCATGTTTTCCAGACAAGTTCTCCACACAGGTTTTTCGACCGGTTTTTAAACCGATTTGTCCTGACCGTTTTTCTTCAAAACGGGTTTTCAGACCGGTTTAAAATGGTTCAAAAACCGGTAATTGTAAGAACCGGTCAAAAATTGCGAAACCGGTTAACCGGTTAAAAATTGTTTTTTTTCGACAGCACTATTATTTTATCGTTCTAGAGCATCATCACCTCTAGAATTAACCCAATTAGTGATCGACTGACAAAGCATATTTTTTGTAGTACAAAATAGTAGTTTCACTGACGATGATATTAATTTTTTTAAAGTATCTTCAATAAAAGTTGTTCGGTACAAACAGGTTACATTTTGACGTCGTCGATTACTACAAAAGTGTAACATTTGACTCCTGAGGCCCTCGGCAGTTTTTGAATGGCTTTCTTTAAGATTTTGATAAGTTTTTTATTTCTGGTTTTAGTGCCATCAATTTTTAAATTTAAAGGTATCCACGGATAGATGATTCCATATTTGACCCACATATCATTCCGCTTCCTTGTCACACACACATTGGTTTCCTGTACCTTCCTTGTCGCACTCATTAGTTGTTCATATTTGCAGTAAAATAATAAATCTATATAAAAACAGTGGCGAGAGATCATTACTTATTTAGTATTTTCTAAAATCTTCCATTTTAGTCACGTTACCCTATCACTGTTATCAGAAAAGCTGAAAATAGCTTAATTAGATAGCCATAGCATTTTAATCTTGTGATAAACTAGTAAGCTGTCGGAAAAATCCAGAAGATTATAAAATTTAAAAGATGTCTAAAGATAATTCATTTTTTGAAAAGCCCGAAGGTTATGTTACTCAAAATCATAACAAAAGTAAACAAAGACTGGAGCAATGTGGTTGTTTACTACTTCATAAATATACAGAAAACTTTGATTGCGTTATACATATTCTCACCATTTTACTGGAAACATGGGCAACTAACGAGTGCGCCGAGGAATGAATAGCGTATAATAGACGGGTCAAAGAGAGATTCACGTATCCATGAATAATTGCAAACCTTATGGAAGTTTACTGTCCTACGTTGCCAATTCTATGTGGTTGAGCGACAGTGCAAGTTTGCTAAAATGAAGTATATGCACAAGCTATTGCGATTGCGACCGTAAGTGTGAAGTTGCAACTTTGAAAAGATAAGTTAGTAATAACTGCGTTTTATAAAATATTATAAACAAGGAAACAAATCATTAAAATAATTTCAAGATACACGAATCGTTCTTAAATGTATCTGTCGGCGTTTTAGTGTTTGCCTGTAATTTACTTTTTAATTAATTAACATTTTTAAATAAATAATACATTTTTTCCTTTATGTTCGAAATACTTTAATTTTACAAAAGCGTAACTGCAATCAAGTATCATATGATGTGTAAAATAAATAAGACTACGCAAAATCTTTTATTATGTTTCTAGTGGTCGTACGTGATATTCGAGAATATTTATTTGGCTGTTTGAGCACCGCTGGCAAATTGATACTAGGTAAGTTGTAATAATAGTTATCGCCGGTTAAGCGGCCTGCAGTACAAAAAAAGGATTAGGTTATGACTGACAGGTTGTACTAAATTCTCAGCGTGACGACGGACTATAGATCTAAAATAGATAAGTAAAACCTCTAAATTAATTTAAGTGTATTTAAGGATACGTGAATCCCTACTTGACCCGTCACTTCTTCTTCGTGGTAGTCGTTAGTTGCCTATCCCAATCCTTGTCGCACTCATTAATTGACTAGTAAAACAATGACAACATGTATGTTGACTCAATAAATTAAAACTAGCCCCTGTAAAAATATCAAAAAAAAATATCCACTTATTAAAATCTATTTCTTGATAACTAGACTGGTAAGCAATGTAAATCAGTTAAGTATGACAAATTTTCTCTCGGACATTATTATTTTGCTTCGCATTTGTGAAAAATGTAATTTAAATTCAAACCTAGCAATTTTAATATCATTATGAAATGTTTCCACACTACTTTTCCAGAATTGGTCGCTCAAAAGTAATTGTCAAAAATTTTCAACCATCAGTTTCGCCACATACTGCATTTATATTCATCAAATTTGAAGTATATATAAGTCACCTGCAGCCACACTACTTGCACTTCATGCACTAAATCCGCAGTTGGCTCGTTTTCGATTGTAGAAAAGGCATATTCATTACAATACTTGCATGCTTATTTATTTTACCAAGTAGACTTTGAAAATTGATCACTTTTGTAAGAACTTGAATATTTTTATTTTCCAGCAGTAGCCCCTTTCATTTTAGACTGTATACAGATTGTCAGTACTTTACTGGAAACATGGGCAACGTAATGAATGCGACAAGGAGGGAGATAATAGACGGGCCAAGTAGGTACGCACGTAGCCATATATATTTAAAAAAAAATGGTTTATTTGAAGGGGTTTAAAACAGGTGAGTGAACTTTTGCATTCAATTTAAAACTATCCATGAGTACGTTTCCCCATTTAGCCTGCCCATTATCTTCCTTCCTTGTCGCACTCATTAATTGTACATCTCCTCCTTGTTCCACTCATAGTTGCTTATGTTTCCACTAAAATTGTGAGCAATCTGTATAACCACGGTCACAGCAGGTCGTGGTAGTAATGGAAAATAACTGCTTGCAGATTTTAGTCCCTTGTTAATACCAATTGATTATAAATTACAAATGTGAAAAGTTGAATTTTAAAATTATTCTGAGGAATTAGTAGTCGTGACACTCACACAGCATCTTATCGTTTTAGAATGATTTCATTCCTAACGTTCGAATAAGTCATCAAACCTATACGATACTAAATATAATTTCCATAAATATCAAACTGATTCCCCTGAAGGTCATGTCGATATTTAAAACTTTGAAAAATATTATTAACGTACATAAAAAGACCTCTGTAGAAGGATTTCGAATAACATTCCTTTCAAAATGTTACGATCATGTGATGTTGGGAACACGTATCAAAACAATGAATGTAGGTAATCGGTTACAAATGGTACGTCCACAGCGAAGGTTATACAGAGCGATCAAATAAAAACTTAATCGCAATCGCCTATGAAACCAGCGCAGCATGTCGATGATTTGCTTGCAGATCGTGGAACTACCATCATAGTGCGCGGTTTATTGTTTTACCATAACTGCTCATGTTTAACATATTTAAATAATTAGAGAATGACCAATGAAAATTTTGATTTTTGATATTTATAATTTTTATTTTGCAAACGTACATGTAAATGTCAGTTGGCAACCGTGACGCATTTAACTCACAACGACATGTTGGTTTAGCGATAAAATCGTAGGCTTGTAATCTGACGGCCCCAGTCTGAATCCCTTGGCTGACCTTTTTTTTTCTTAATTTCTTTTTATTTTCTTTTATAGCTCTTAGTGCTATCTTATCTTGCCCTATGCTTATCACTTATTTTAATTTTCATCTTGGTTTTATGTGAAAAGGAGGTAACTTAAAATACAGTTTTATTTAATTTAAATTTAAAACACTGCACATTAAAACGACATAAGTGGCAAAATAATTAAGTCGCAAAAAATATCGAAAATGTCCATTCGCTTCTAGATAAACGAACTCTGTTTTTTATGTTTTCAAGGCCCTTAAATAAAAGGAAGTTAGGAATAAAACTTGATCTGACACAGGTTTTGAACTAAGGTCACCTAATTACAATCCCACGCCTTTACCGCTAAACCAAGATGCCGTAAAAACATTTTCCATTATGCGAGTTAAAGGGGTCGCGGTGCCAACTGACATATTTATCACGTACGTTTGTGAAATAAAAATAATATTAAACATAATTTACAATGCTTACTTGCTAATAGTTCAAACATGTTACATATGAGTAATTGTGATAAAATAATAAATCGCGCAACTATGATAATAGCTCTACGATTTGCAAACTAAGCATCGACATGCCACGCTTGTTTCATAGGCAACTGCGGTTAAGTTTTTATTTGATCACTCTGTAGATGTAACCAGAAAGCGACAAAAAAACCATTATCAGGAGGGCGATGAAACAAAATCCTCAAGTCTTTGATTGATCCTTAGATTTCGTAATTATGAAATTAATGATATAAAATGCAAATTACGTATTAATCAAGACATGCGTTTTTTTTACTGACCTCTTAATAAAGTTTTTTATTGTCGCTAGGTATAATGATTTTAACAAGAGAGGATTTGTTATTTATTGCTCACCGAAGATTTTACTACGTGAAACTACTGCATATCTAGTCGTTGGTACCACCATCGCAGCTTAAGCTAAATTTTTTACTAACATGTTTGGCAAAAAACAGTAACATCAATGGCTTGTTCGTAAACTACGAATTAACAAACAACAAAAACGGCATTTAAAAAAAAATGTAAGTCATATTAAATTTACTGTTATGTCTTATACTATATCTATACAGAGTGTTAATAAAACATGGCGCACTCCATTTTCTTCCTTATTTATTAAGGTAAACAAATGCAATTTTAGTATGTTATCTAACAACGAATTATACGAGCTACAAATTAAACCGGAAATGACATAAACTTTCTCATTTTTAATGGTGCACCCTGTATATTTTTGAATATTCGAACTAGTATGAAATTCTGAGTCTATTTATGGCAATTAGCGAAGTATCGACATACAAAAAATATTTTTTTCTAATTTTTGTTCACAATTAAGGGTGCTTTCATCTATCCAACGCTAATCAAGATAAATACGCCCCAAAAAATAAAATTTCAAACCTAGAATACACACCAGTTGAAATATTACCTTTGAAACTTTGCAAAAGGTATTTTTTAAAGTAACTTAATATTTTTTTCATGCTACAGGCAAGGTAAATAGACGATACATCCATAGCTACAAAAGATGAAAATGGCCAATAACATTCGTTTACTTTTTGCCCTTGACTACGGAACTTAATAGTGTCATTTACATTCCCAGAATAATAACTAAACCAACAAGGTACAGATTCCAAAGTAACACGGAATGTATCGATTATTAACATTCTCGGCAGGCCACAAGCCTCGGCTTCGCCTCGGCTCGTATTTACCTACCTCGAATGTTATTACGTCTTTACATTCCTTGTTACTTAAATAACTCTAAACGGAAAGGTGGTGGCCTATACGCCTTTTTAAACACAGAATTTTTCAAGAACCCATAACTTGTGTTTTTCTTTCAAATTTGTTCAAACCATCTTTAATTCAGCAGTCCTTTTGAAACAAATGAATAACACTTACAAATAGCATTGCTGGTAAGTCAAATAAGTAAAAATAAAAAAAAATACAATTAATAACTGTATGTAAATTTATTAGAATCAATTTGGGTGGGTCAAAACACTCTTAATACTAAACAAAAATGAAAAAAAAAATTATGGGACGTCAAATCCTTACTTAACTGGCATAAATAAGCTCAAAATTTTATTCTAGTTCCAAATATACAAAAATGTACAAGGTGTTCCATTAAAAAAAGAAAGTTAACGTAATTTCTGGTGAAACCGGAAGTAAAATTAGTTAAATTTTTAGCATTTTTATGGTCTATAAAACATACTGAAATTTTATTTGGTTGTCATAAATGAAGGAACAAAAGGGGATGCGGCATGTTCCATGAACACCCGGTATATAACTTTTACATAGAGTTGAAAAAAAATCCCGTAATGCGATATTTCGAGTTTCGATAAATTTATTTCTTTTTTGGCAGTAGCCTCTTAGGCGCCTCGTCGATTTGCGACCATTGGCGGGCGGTATGATAGCTACGCCACTGAGATCTTGAAGACTATGCTGATAATATGCATTTACCACCATCATAGATAAAATGATAATGACGGTAATATCTAATAATCTAAAACTTAAGAGACCTTGAAGACAGATCAGATAAAGCAGTTGGGGAATTACAACCACCATCAAAAATAAAATGCAAAAACACCATTCTACGAAGTACCAAAGCTTTTTAAATCCGGTTATTTCAAACTCTTTCTCGCGTCATCTAGAAAGTCAGATACTTGTAGTTCACTTCACTGGTTAACTGCAAGGTAAATGCAGAAGAGACAATAACATCTGCTTAAAATCACCACTTCGTGAGGCCTTGATAGCCGATTTACAATAAAATAAGATTAAGTGCGAGGGAGAGTAGACGTCGTCAGCCTCGCAGTAGGGATAAAAAAAATACGAGCAAAGCATTCACCGGTGGCCATAGTCTGACCTCGTTCTTCTAGAAATGCCTTGCAAACCTTTCTCCACCAGCAGATCCGCGAGAAATTCTAGCTTTTTGTTAATCAATGCTCTCTATGTAGGTAGAGCTTGCAATTGTCCCTTCGAAAGGCACATTTTGTACATTGTAAGCTATCTATTAATATTGAATACAGTGGCGACACCATTTCTATAACGTTTTAAATAGCTATTCCTCTAAGGAATATAAAATGGGCTAATTCCACCTCGAGCGTGTAATTAATTTATGAAACACGGAAAACGAGGTGTATTTGTAACAGTACGCTTAATTGAATCGTTAATTTCAGCAAATATGTGTTCATAAACTGCTACTGAGAGCCTGTTAATTGGAACAGTACAATTATAATTTATAATAATAGCGAGTGTGTACAGTAAGAATGGCACCAACACCGTCCGTTCTAAGAAAAACGCACAAGCTTATAGCTGTTCTGTTATTTACTGTTAAAAATTTCTTTACGGACGTATAGTATAGGACCATATGTTTTACCAAATCCACGTATCAAACGCAATTTCGAACTTCCAGAAATAATCGGAAATGACATCAACTCTGCTATTTCAAATAGAACACCCTGTATATTGCTAAATATTCTGAAAGAGGTTTTCATTACGAAAATAATGGGTTTTTGGAAAATTTTCCACAATGAAAAATAACGATTTTAGAGCGTGTTGAAACTGGCTATACCACTTACATTTCATTGAACCAATCACAAATTTCCCCTTTCATGAAATGGACCAATCGCGTTTGTTTTTATACTGATTAAACTGCAAGGTGTTGTTTAAACCCACAGTAGCTTCGGATAATCGCTCTTAAGTCTTAAATTAACGCGTTTAAAACTGATGTGTCTTGACTTTTGGATATATTTATTATTATTATTTTAATACAGTTTTTCATTGCCTTTGCCAAAAGTATCATATTTAATTAAAACATAATTTATGAATTAAAAACGATAATTGTCTACGCCGTCCACAAGCAAAAAGCAAAACACGAGAAACGTCGACGGTAGCGATGATACCGAAGTCAACCAAAATGAATCGCGAGTGTTCAAATCAAAACCGACCCAAATTTTAGTGTCACCTATAATAAATATAATAATAACATGCTAATATGCATTAAAAGCATACATTGTTACCTTAAAATTGTATCTTGTTTGACAGGTTATATGAACCAAAATCTTAGACCAACCAAAATAATGTGTATAACCTCAAATACTTTATAAAATTCCACTTAACGATTTTTCTCCAAAACGATCCATTTTTACACTTCGCAGTAACGGTAAATAAGAAAGTAAAAATCAAAAATTAAATTTACAAAAGAACGCCACTACAAAGCATTTGAAAACAAGCAAACAATACCATGTTAAGAGCGCCGATTCCCGAGATCACCCGAGCATTACCGACGATCATGGATTCAAAAAAACATGGCTCTCTTGTTTTGAAGGTACTGCATTAGAATATGTAAAATATATACGATATAATAACAAAAACGCATGTGGAATGGTATATGGGGGGGGGGGGGGGGAGATGTGCGACTATTTTCTAACCAAACGTACCGCACTGCAAAAATGTTTTATTTGTCGGCGTCAGCTATCAAACGACAAAAAAGTCGGCTCCATAAAAACTATGGAATAAAATTGCGCCTTTTAAATCTTTACGTCTAGGGCGGAAGCTCCTCTCGCCTCACCCTAAATCCGACACTGGTTGCAATTATGATCGTTTTTAGTATTTTACTATTCTAAGAAATCTTAAACTTTAATTTTATAAACTGATAGTAAATTCGGATCCCTTCCACCTGTCTCGACATTTAGCAGTGAGGGGCATCTGCTACCAGAAGCCACAAATTTTTTACGCGTTCTATGTATAAGGCGCAAGCGCAAAATTCGTTTCCGCATTGGACTGTTTGACACTTTTCAATGCAGATAAGCAAAGTGAGGTTCACAGAAAATGTTCGGCTTATTGACAGGCCAATTTTTTTAGTGTGTATTTATTTCTTCCAACAACATTTTGTAAATATCTGTTAAAGCACTCTCTTGAAAATAGGGGAAAATCCTAAATTTTATTCGTCTTTAAAAAAAAAATTCTAGAGATTTTATACGAGTATTTTCCTGGAGCGTTTTTACGGAAATTTTTCTCTTTGTAAAATTTTTAATCAGAGCCGTTTTTCGGGGGTTTATTTGGCTTCTTATGGGATTTTTATTCGGCGAATTTTAATATCAATGCTATTTGAATAAACGCCAACATTTTACATGTTTTACAATTTGTTTTTTGTTAGCATTTCTTAAAATAAGTTTTAAGTTTGAAATTGTTATTTTATTTATAGTATCAAATAATATACCACTCAGTATTCGACCATACGATGAAGTGTTATTATGCATACCTACTAATTGTAAACAAATACCAGGAATAAACTTCCTACATTATTCTTTAATTTGCGTTACTAAACAATAAACTAATGTTTGCTAATTTTGAAATGAATATGTACTTCCTTGTTTAATACAACGAACAACATTAAACTTTTAGTCTTATTATGTAAACTCAGTATTTGAAAGCTGTTTTTATTTTATTATATTCCTCTTATTACGCTAATTACATGCTTGATTTATTACGTTACGAATGTATACCACTACATTGAAATTGACATTTAAATAACACTAATAGTAAATAAACCAGGTTCTTATACTATACAGCAACAGTGATCAAAAAAAAAGTTATAAACAATATGGCCTAAATGGTATACTGAATATATGATAAAATAATTGTTAAATTTGAAACACAATTTGGCTTTGGTTGTTTAAATGTTGACTGTGCAAATAAATTATAAAAATTACTTTTTTCTGTAAATCACAATGTCTGATAAATAAATAAATTAAAGTGATACTGACTAACTGTATGGTTTCTAGCTATCTACAGATAAATGTGTTATCTGTACGGATAACACGGGGATTAATTTACCTTCAAGTTCTAACAAGATTATTTTTTTTAAATATAAAAAATGAAATATTTTGTAAACCACGACACTGAAACAATGGTTTTTTTAATCATTCTAAAAACATAAGGGGTCTATGTTCTGGGCAAGTATTTTGAAATTAATATAACAAGGCTTTGGCAAGGTCCATCCATTCATTTTCGATGTGAGTGGCCAAATGTCAAATTAGTTAAAAACAACCCTTTATATTGTGAATATTATAATTAACAGCAATACTACAAGTGAATTAAAAACTATCAATAATTCTGTCACTTCATCGACAACGAAATTGTGTTGCTGCTAGGAAACATCGCGAGTCAGAAGGAGGAGCGATGTTGCCGTGCATCATCAACACAATTGAGTTGGTCAATGAAAAACAGAACTACTTGGTATAATTATTTGTTACTTACTGACGTACAAACGCGTTATTTAATTACTAAATGCAGAAATAAAACAATGTTGATGTGATTGCTATGGTTATGGTTATGGCTTCTTAAAAAATCCTATTATCGCGGGTGCGATTGGTTAAAAGCCTAAAAATAAACGGCAGCCATTGGCTGTTACAATGTGAGTGGAATATACTGCACAAACTGAAGGTAATCAAGTGTCAAAAATATAACTGTTAGGTTATGTTATACTTGTTAGTCATAAATTATATTGAACGTGACTGTGGATATACAGACCTGAAATAAAAATTATGATTACTTACAGTTTTGCCTAAAAAATCAACAAAACAATTACTAAGTTGCATTTCGCTAATATTACCAATAAAGGTCAGCTGTGCCAACTGGTCAACTCGCATCCAAAACAATTCTACTTCATTAACTAATTATTTTCAGACGTCACTACATAAATAACTTTCTGACGTTAAATAATTAATTCTGGGCATTAATAAATCAATTTTTCACATAAAAAAAAATTGATTAGCGTAAAAAATCCGCTTTCTATACAGGGTGTTTCTTAATAACATGCTAATATTTAAGGAGGTTATTCTTGGGTCCATTTTGAGAAAAAAACTTCATATGAACATATGTCCTAAAGGTCTTAACTTTTGAACTACAGGGTGCTAAAGTTTTAAGAAAAAATTCTTTTTTTTTTGATAACTTTGGTAAGACCCTAGATATTTTTGTGAAACGTAGTACGCATCTTCTACGTATCAAAAGGCATTTTCTGCTGTACAACATAATTTTTTATTCTTGCCAGTGGCGTTCGTGCGGGATTTGCACTGAATCATTTTAAAGAGAAAAGTGATACGCTACAGCTTTTTCTTAAAGTAAAAATTATTTTTGAAATCCTCATTCCTTTCTGAGCAAATCTGGTCTCTAATTTTTTTTCGTTTGACGTACGGTTTTCGCTTAAAAAAATAAAATTCATTCATTTACACGTTGTTATGAAATAGGATATTATCAAGGATTAAAAACGTATCTAGTAGGTAAGAAGTAGATTTTGTTTTATAATTTTACCGTTTAAAAATTATTCTCTTAAATAAATTTTTATTTGAAGTTACATAAATTGGTTTTTGTCGTAAGTGGGTCTAGCGAGATGCAAATGAATGAATTTTATTTTTTTATGCGTAAACCGTACGTCAAACGAAAAAAAATCAAGAGACCAGATTTGCTCAGAAAGGAATGAGGATGTCAAAAATAATTTTTACTTTAAGAAAAAGCAGTGGCGTATCACTTTTCTCTTTAAAATGATTCAGTGCATATCCCGCACGAACGCCACTGGCAAGAATAAAAAATTATGTTGTACAGCAGAAAATGCCTTTTGATACGTAGAAGATGCATACTACGTTTCACAAAAATATCTAGGGTCTTACCAAAGTTATCATAAAAAAAAAGAATTTTTTCTTAAAACTTTAGCACCCTGTAGTTCAAAAGTTAAGACCTTTAGGACATATCTTCATATGAAGTTTTTTTCTCAAAATGGACCCAAGAATAACCTCCTTAAATATTAGCATGTTATTAAGAAACACCCTGTATAATTAAATAGCTTGTCTTTAAACTCTTACATTAAAGAAAATTATTTGCAACGTCGTAAAATTAATTTTTGACCTCACTAAAATAAATTTGAGAGGTCTGAAAATGATTTGATAATGCCAAAAAACTAATTATTGACGTTATAATTTTTCAGCGTCAGAATTCGACGTTACAAACTTATTTTTTGACGTCAATAAATGATTTTACACGTCAATAAATTATTTTTGACGTCAATAAACAATTTTTTGACGTCGAAATAGTTATTTGTGTACCAAGGCCAAAAAGTGGATTTTTTTTCGGCCGAGTCTGAGTTTAATGGCCGAGGCGAAGCCGAGGCCAGAAAGCAGACGAGGACGAAATAATATTAATATTATAATTATAAAATTTACAAATTTGTTAGATTTTCATTTATGATTTATTGATATAATTATTTATAACAACTGAACAATTGTACATATTTGTGACTCCTTCAGAAACGTTTATATTTTATTACAAATTTGTTAGATTTTTATTTATGATTTATTGATATAATTATTTATAACAACTGAACAATTGTACATAATTATTAGAAAATTCGACTACCAACACGTATTTATTACAGTTTACAGCAAGATTGACAGCTTGTTTACTCTGTTTTATTCAGAGATATTATGACATTGTCGGTAATGTCGGTATCATGATGTAAGGTAGAAAATTATCGATAGATGGCGCCACCCTTAAACGGATAATAATGAAAGCGGCCAAAAAACGGTTACTTTTTGGCCGCTTTTGAGTACTAAAAATTCAATTTTTTGTTAAGGTCGCCTAAAAAATCATTTTATGCATGAAAAACTGTCAGAATTAGACAATTTTTTACAAAAGCTGCGGGCTGTTGCCAAGTAGATCAAATTTACAAAATACAAAAAAAAGAAGATAGGTGTGCGGTATACTTTCTAAAATGTATAGGCAGTGGGGGGGGGGGGGCAACCCTAGCCTAAGGCCCTCAATATGGTTAATCCGGCACTGAAGACAAAGCTTAGGCAAAGCGAGAAGAAGATGGACAGACCGAAAACTCCTATACCTTAAAGCTGATTATGATGATGATTTGTGATACTATAAGAAACGTCCGTCGAAAGCCAATATATATCAGTGAGCTAATAGTTTGCAATTTTTTGCCTTTGGGCCGAGGGGATCGGGAATCTAATCTTGTGGAGATTGGTGCCTTCTTCCCGAAACGTCGTAAAGCTGAGAGATCTGTGTGATAGATCTTTGCATGCAAAAGAGTCTGAAAAGTGCAGGTTTGACAAAAATTACAGGTATAGTGATCTAACATCGGTTAAACCTTTAAACAGCCGAATTAGCAGCAGAAATAGGTCTACGAAAAATTAAAAGTTTTCATGCCGATACCAAGAGAAAAGCCTACAGCATTAAAAGATTCGTTCTTTTTTTCACTCTTCGTCATACCTTACCACTGGTTTCCTGAAAATTTTCCTACCCTTGCCAAGTCAGTTCGCTTGTTATCTGCAATAATTTTTATTTACACTTGTTCAACTTGAAAGATCGCCCTTACATGAACCCTGAGTAATTACTCATCCCCTGTTAAAACTTTATGGTGGATGCACGCAAATTATGTGGATCATTTCCTTGCCCAACGGGCTTTTCGAGTGCAGGAAGGTCGGTTAGTACATCCAGTGGACTGGCTATTTTCTGCACGGCCACGGTCAAGGTCTTGGGTCGTCTGTGCGGTCACACGGCAGGTTATGTAACCCAAACTTACCTTCCGGCCCCTTCTACCGACCATGCAGCAATAACATACATTGACTTAACACGCTCTTCACTTCTAATTTACTGCAAACTGCCACCGGGATACTATTTATGTCATTGGAAAGACGAATGCGTAACCTACGCGCATTATACGCTTTCGAGAATCGTTGTAGTTTTTTCCCGTTGAAAAGTTTTGTGCGAGATGTTTAAAACGCTAAGAGAAACCGCGATTTGAATGTTGAAGAAGGGGTAAGCAGTAAAATTGCACCACTATATGTTTTGAAGTTACAAGGTGTTACGAAACCTTCACTTCCGTTAAAACATGACAAATTGCAGTAAAAGTTAATGATAGAACTAAGAAGTCACGTGCGATTTCAAATAACTATGAAAGTTATATCAGCACATATTTTCGAAAGATCTCTAAGCAACAGTTTAGACATGTTCTGTCTTTCTGGCTAATTTTAGAATAATTTAGACAATTAGGTATAACAATATTCGTAATTATAGATTATTTACTAGCAAATGTATCTTTTAATTAACATGTAATTATTTTAGTTTGCAAAACAACTTATTGGACAAGAACAATCAGTACCATCCTAACAACCATTGGGCTATAGCCCTAGGGCGCCGGACACAAAAGAGCGTCGGGCCCAAAAATGCATAAGGCGATGCCTTATAAAATATATTGTTTTAAATAGTTATTCTTTACGATACTGCATTAAATAAAAATGTCCTTCTAGCTATATATTTGTTTTTTTTAATTTTTTGCAACAACCCCCTTAGTGGACCACAAACATGTTTCTGCGCCCACTATTGGAAGCTAGGCATATACCACCGCCAGTATTGTTATCACTCTACCAGGTGGATAGACAATATAAACATAACACATTTGGTCTGGTTATAAGACAGTATGAGTGCGCAATGGTGTAAAAAAAGAGTAGAAAGTAGCCGCTAGTCCATTGCCCCATTTCAGACTCATGTATGAAGCTGTACTGTAGCAGTTGTGTAAATTAGTGGTAGTTTGTCTAAATGTTACGATGTTCGGGAAAAACATCCCTGGAAAACAGCCCCGGAAACAAATCCCCCTAAAAAATAATCTCCGGAAGAAAAACCACTGGAAAAAACGTCTCTTCGCAGGTTCCATTTGTACAAAAATTCTCTTAGATAGTGACATTGTGTTCGTCTAGGGCTATTTTAATACCAAAGTTCATCCCAATCTCTGAACTTGTTTTTGAGTAATAATGCATTAAAGTGAAAATATTCAAAAAATCTCATCAGCCGCCATTTTGAAGCCAGAAAGTTAGGAAAAAAGAGTTTCCACTTCCGATTTCTTCTTCTTCTTATAGTGCCATACCCTATTCAGGGCGTTGGCTACCTCTTTCCTATGTCTGTGTTTGTACCTTATTTTGCTCAGACAGACCTAGGAGACCTACAATTTAACGTGCGCTCCGAACCACAGAAAAGTTTTTCTGGGGAAAAATCCACCTCGCTGGTTTCCAGTTGCCTTGCGAGGGAAAACGACCGGACCGGGGATCGAACCGGGATCCGCTGCATTGGTAGCCCGCGCGCTTACCACTGAGCTACGGCCTCTCCGATTTCGGATGTTTTAAAAGCTTATTTTGACGGTGAATTGTTAATTTTGAATGTGGCGACATCGAAATCTGACCACCCGCCGTTCGGGGGGTATAACGCAACTCCCACATACAAACCCACTTAGGAAAAACAGACTCAGAAAAAATTCCGGCAAAAATAACTCCCAAAAAAAAGCCCCTAGAAAAATTCCCAGGAAACAAAGCCCCGGATTTTTTTCCAGGATTTTATTTCGGCGACTTTTTTACTGGGGCTTATTTCCTGTGTTTTGTCCTGGGTCTATTTTCCCGGGCTTTGCTTCCCGGGGATTTTTTTTCTGGGTCTTTTTTGGAGGGATATTTCTTCAGGAATTTTTTCCGGGTCGGTTTTATCCTAGATTCGAACGTTACTACTGCTGTTAGGACGCTACAAATTCTTAGCCCAGGGGCTCCGAATTTCTTAGGACGGCCCTGTGAACAATACCGCAATGAAAATATACTTCACAATTTAATGTGTTCAATTAGAATAAGTTTTCAGCAGTTTCAAAAGGATTTGAAATGGTTTGATTTCAATGTTCGCTCTTATTCAGGTGACTGGATAGTTTTCAATAACTTAATTATTGAATGTCTCCCGTACCACAACGTAACACATAATTACAAATTAATGTTTAAAATCATTAAATAAAAATGTTGCTAACTTTTTAACGTTGTCGGCTATTTCCAGCACTTGCTGTATCGATTATTTCCTAGTGTTATACGAGTATACCTTCACGTAATCAATAATACACAGGTCACATTCATTAATTAATAATGACATAATCCGCTTCAAGCAATTTATGTTAAGTACTTTTAATGAAATTCCAAGAGTCTTTCCTGATTGTATCAAAAGAAATACATATAATTGCATCTTTAGTATGCATAGAAGATTAATCCTTTTTTTACAATTATACAACATTCAATTAAATTGTTAAGTACTCTATATTTGTAATTTTCTATTTATTACAATATTGTAGTGTTTGTTGCTTTAAGGAAGACTTGTATTTAATTCTATAAATTAAAGATATACGTAACAGCTTCCAACCATAATTATTGTAAGCTTTAAGTAGCACAACAAAACGTGTTTACGATTTTTTTTTAATCCCAGGTAAACCTATTCAATTAAATACAACACAGAAATGTGCATAATATTTTAACATTTCCAAGAGTATCTAACATACTTAATCGGTAAAAAAGAAATTCCGACATAATTTCGTGGTATTTTGATGTTTTTAGCATTAAACATTTTTAACATTACTAAAACTGTTACACTCTAGCAAGTAAGCTTACCTTATTTTCGTTGGTATTAATCTTATGCGGTAAAAACACAAAGTTGTGTATTAACAACCTTCGGTTATACACGTCAGGTGGTATTTAGCATTTTTTACATATGTTCTAAGTTATTACCAGTTTTTGCAGTAAATTTATAGTATGAAGTCGAACGCGATATTCCTTAAAATTATTCTGGGTTTGCAAGTTCTCAATTTTTAAAATGCTTGGTAAAACTTGACTTTTCCCTGCTGAATTTTCTCTTCTGAGCGTCACTCAGTGATTTAGCTAGAGTCATACTCCGCTGAGTCAGTCTGAATAAGAGTTGCTCCCGGAACTAAAATCCGTGTAAAAAATCGAAAAGGCTGGAAAAACGAACCCGTTTAAAAAGAAAGTCCGAAAAACAAGCCCGTAAAAAATCTTCAGAAAAAACATCCCCCAAAAAAATCATATCCCCAGAAAATTCCTTAAAATAATGCGGGAAAACAATTAGTTAAACTTATCACTTGTCCTTATTTCCAGGTAAGTACCTTAACGAAGATTTCCAAAATGTTGTCAAACCTAACAACGCAAACGTAATAAATATCTGCTCGGCATGATAATGAATGCGTCGTCATTAAAGTATAGTTCCTACAGATGCATTTAGAGTTTGTAGTAAACAGTTTTCTAGTTAACACTAAGCGGAACCTAATCCAGATTGCAGTTTGTAGATGATGAATAATGAAATCCTCTGCTACATATTTGTTTGTCGTCAGCGCGATAAATACATATTTCACGCCAGCTAGAATTTAAGTACCCATAAATAACCAAATTGTGCCAACAGAATTGACAGCAATGTAAGCTTTGATTGAAACGAATCGATAAACCGAATAAAATAAACCTGATAATCGACATGCAAGGGCCCGCGGGTGTATTACAGTGATAAATCTTTTGGAGATGCAAGATCGTGTTGTTATAGTGAGACGGATATAAAAATAATTTCACAGTATATTTGTGGTTTAATTTTAAACACAATTATATTTAAAATTTTTAATTTACAAGCACGTTCAGGATTGAAACCCAAACTGAACTTATCATTTATAAATTCAACTATCTAGTTATTCCGCTGACAGGAAATTTTATGCTTTAATTTAGGCTACAGATTACGGAACTAACTGACAGGTCAGATCATCATTTCGGCAACGCATAGACACGAAATTATAATTATACCTACTCGCCATAAAAATTAATATATTTGTTTTTTTCTTTATTTTTTCGTATTTACTTTCTGACGGCCCTTGATCGCTGGGTCCCAAAAAGGCTTGCCCCACCCCGCAGTGCGGGGTTTGTAGGGTCACATTTTTCGCAACGAAAACGCAATAAGTTAAGGAGCCTTTCTTTCCATTTATCAAACTCGACAACCCTATGCTCATTACATATACGACTGATAATAGTAGGGATAACAGTAATTATAATTACTAATTTCTATGGGCTTGTTTGTGTGATTCACTATTTTAAAACACAAACGCATTTAAATTGCCCGCGACCACTTAAATTCCCCCCTCCCAATTATCAACTACTGAAACCGCTACTGCCTAACCCTTAGTCATGTGATTGTTCACAGCAACAAATTTTACTTCTACCTTTTGACATTCAGGCATTTCAGACTAACAAAGTGATAAGATTATTTGATTTATTAAATATTATTGTTTGCGTCTGCGCTTTTATTATTTAAAGAAAAATAATATAGACGTTTCGGGGTTATTAATCTCATACAACTAATAAATTTGTCCAACAAGAGCTTAAAAATACTTCTTTTTATAATAATTTAAAACTTATTTTTCTAAGTAAATTACACCTTGGCATTGTCTACGTAAATCCATATTATCAGTTTGTTATTGTATGTTTTTTCTGTGTTGGTATAAGGATTTACACAAAATGAAAATAATACATAATTAGTAAAGTAAGACTGGTAATTCCACGAAAATAAGAATAACTGGGTACAAAATTATTCTACGAAGTAACGTAATGACGAGGTGGATTGATAAATTAAAACTGATGCAATCATATTCCGTAGGTGTAAACACATTATTGTTTTCATGGCTGAAGCAACATGTATTGAAAACTGATTTTGACCTAGGTATTGCATGCAATGTGCAGTCATATTTGTATTGTGTTTTTAATTGAGTGTCACCAGGCAATTTTTTGAAATACTTCCTGGATTATTTTCTTTTTTAATTTAAAACAAGTAGCTTCAGTAAGAAAAATTTGATATCACATATAACGAAAATAAAGAATTATGATAAAAATGTGAAAAGACTTAACGTTTAGGAAAATATATTACCTACTTGAACTTGTTTTTTTTTCTGATAGTAATGTTAAAATATTTACCCGCAGCTTTACAAAAACCCTGTGGATTGTTTTGTAGACAGGGTTGATTGAACTTTTCTCAACAAATAACTTAAACAATTGTTTCTGAAAAACTATTCCTACTATTTTTTTTTTATTTTTCTACGACGCCCTTTATATATTTTTGAAATTAATGGTACTTTATTACAGTACTAAATCTGCTGTTAAGTAAAATTTCTCATCAGTGACAGTCGTAAAAAAGTCCTAATTTTTAGTTACAGTAATATTCAGTCCCCCCCCCCCCCCATTTTGGCTGCCAAATTAATTTTTGATCTTTTATGTTCTTTAATCCCAAGTCCCAAGCAACGTGATTGAAAAAAAAATATTTTTCTTTAGTGACGTCAACATTTACAGGTTCTAACTGTACTTATTCTTATGGCCGTTCCGGGTTTAAGCGAGCGATGCAGCGAATCAGAACTATTCAAATCGTATTCAGTTCAGAACTTTTTCTTATATTTCTAATACGGATACAACTCCTAGTATGCTCCTACAATTTTTACAATTTTTATCGTTGACCCACGTTACCTCCTTATTTTTTAGTACACATTTATATCATCAACTGGTTTCGAATTTATCTGTTTTGGAGTACGCAAATTTTTCAATAATTAAAATTATCAATGTACGGCGTTTCGAAATAGGTCAAGGTATTCTAGATAAAACCAACAGCCTTACATATTCAGAATCCAGAAGTTAATTGTATCTGGTAATAAAATTATCATATACACAGTGCTCGCGTATATAAAAGCGATTACAATACAATAAGAAAGCTACTACCATTTGCAGCGCCTACACATAATGCAATTATTTTTGCACGCAATATGGATGTTGCTGAATACTTTTAGCAATAAAGTTATTAAGTTAAAGGCGGTATAAACCTACAATGTTAGATTGTCTCAACAACTATACAAAAAGATCCTTGATGGTATTCTATACCTTTCTGTAATAAAATGACAATGTACAGAATCGTCAAAATTATTCAAATTATAAACTGAAAAAATTCTCTTATATTAACTTAAATAAAAGCAGAAAAAACATTTAGGACAACATCATGTTATTGACTTACTTTTTGTCAAATACAATAAATTAGAACAATTTTAATTTATAAACGACAAAAATGCAACCATTGCAACAGTGTTGTGCTTGAAGGCACGAATTATTTCAAGAAAATGATAAAAACTTGAGCATTTATAAAATTTAAAAAAATAACAAATATTGGCACATGCGATAACGAAGAATTTTTCGCATTGTATTAATAACTAAGGTGACATTATACTTCATACAGAACAAACAAATATTTTTAGCACAAGTGTTGTATTTAACCAAAGTGACTCCCTTAAAAGGTATCTTTGTGTTAAACTTACGTAAGTCGCATGTTTATGGTGTAGCGTTTGTTGTAAGCAGCCCTATAGCTCAGTTGGAAAATGCACGTACGTAGTCGCAAGCTGCCAGATCGTATCAAAGCCGGGGTTGATTTTTAAATTTATTTAAATTAATTATTAATTATTTTTTTTATTGTGTACGTGCTAAAAATGCTACTGTTTATGCTCCCTGGGATGTTTTTAGAAACGTCAGCGCCTCGCGCAGGCGCAGCAAAGTGTACAATTTTCTACTCTCGTGGCTTTAACCAGCTGGTTAGTACCACGACTGCCGTGGTACTAACTATCTAATTTGAAAATGGAAAACATAGCATACCCAAGACTCAAGTGCGATTTTTTAACAACAGGCAGTTGTATTCGCATTGGTCTTTACGCCGAGGGAACCGGCCAAGAACTGTGAAATACGCCGAGTTTATGCTTTAATCTATCAATGAATCTTTCAGAAGATATGCCAAACCGTGGGCTCCTCTGTAGAACATGATAGGTGGGTGATAAGCCTTAGCGGGCGATGATAACCAGATAAAATAAAAAAAAATAAATGTCTGTCAATAATAATAATATAATAATAAGAAAAAATAATAAAGCGTAATACAGTTATATAATTCCTAAAGAGACAAATCAGTTTTGCATGTGACAAAACAAGGGATTATAGAACATTAAATTGAAATTATAGTTACAATTACAATTTTAATAGAAAATATTATTGTTACGAATTTTCTAACAATATGACAAGTAAACATTATGCTTAGAATTGTGATAAAATTATATAAAAATAATTACCAGCATAAAAGCATAAGCACTAACCATAACAGCGTGTAAGTAAATAAACTGATAGATTGTCAACTTACATCATCGCCAAAATTTATATTTGGATTTCGGAATTTTTACGATAAAAACGTATTTGTTATAACAAACACGATGGCAAAGTACACATTATAAATGTATGGCAGCTGTACTGTAATATATACAGCCCGAGTCAAAAGATACGGGTTTAAAAATATTTCTGTTCTTAGAGTAGATACGTAAAATTCTAATAAAAGTTGTGCGGACCGACCCGTACTATAAACTTACATATGAAAATCTTATACAAAGTGTTCCATTAAAAAAAATCATAAAATAATCGTTTTACTGTGTGAGTGTGTGCAATGCCACATATTTTTATGTTAATAGAAAGAACATTTAATTCACAAGAAAAAATATAAATAACTTTTTTTGGTAAATGTCATTTTTTTCGTAGATATTGTCATGCAGCTCAGGCCCACGCGCAAATGGGGGAATAGTGGCGCGTGATGGAAAACAAATGAAGTTGACAGGTGTGTTATTCAGTGTAAATACATAAATGTCATATTTTGCATATTTTTAGTGTGGCATTTTAATTAACTTACTACTACTATTAATATGTCACAAACCACAAACTGCTAAATGTCCGAACATATAAAGTAGAAATATGACATTTATGTAATTAAAGTGAATAACACACCTGACAACTTCATTTGATTTCCATCGCGCGCCACGGTTCCCTTATTTGTAGTGGACCTGAGCGCGTGAGCTGTATGAAATTATTTTTTTCCTCGAAAACTATAGCATTTGCAAAAAAAAAGTTTATTTAGATTCTTCGTTGGAAATACAATGTTTATTCCATCAAGATAAAAAAAAATATAAAGTATTCCATTAAAAGTATAATTTTATGAATACTTTTTTATGGGACACCCTGTATAACATTTTCATGCGTCAGTTTATAGTATAAGTCCGCACAACTTTTATTAGTAACTTTTTTACCTATCTTCCCAAATAGCAGAAATATTTTAAATCCTGTATATTTTGACTCAGGCTGTATAAAGTGAGTAAGTACTCCATAGTGTAAAAAATAAAAATTTTTACTCTAGTTAAATTCTGAAAAAAGGATTATATGAATACAACACAACGTCAGAAAATATACCTTTATGACTTCAACGTTTTAGATTTAAATTAATACGCTCTTGTTAAATGTACATAAACTTTTGCTCGAGATTGCATATAAAATGGTAGCTTGTTAAATACTATAACGAGATTTACATTTTAATATGCTTAATTTAAAATATGTCGAAAGAATCGAATTGTTTATGAGGAATCTACCAGAGGGACAAGAATAAATAGATGAATAGGGGGCAGTCGGGCTCCAAAAATATAAGTAAAAGAAAAAAGTGCAGAGAAGTACTTACAACCCATAGTACTCAAAATGTGAAAATACACGGAATTAAATAAATGCCTGGAAGTATATGAGGATTATGTAAATTTCATGGTGGAAGTATATGAACATAAAATATTAAATTTGTGAATAATGGAAATATTTTGTTTTTAAGTCTCCAAAGCTTTAACGTTTCTAGGGCAGGAAATTTTTTTATTAAAACGTTGAAACTAAAAGAGGTTCACATTCCAAGCAAAAACATGTCTACGCTAAATTGCTTTAAAACTCCTCTAATATTATTACCTATACCTCCCTCCATCAGCAGTATGAAGTGCGCCGTTTATGCCAGTTAAAAAATTTTAAATCATATTTTTTTTCGCATAGGTATATAGCATTTCTTGTAATTTTTTTTTATTTTTCTAACAAATGTTTAAACAGATATTATTAAAGTTTTTTAATACTGCTACTATTTACTATAATAGTTTTTCAAGTTTAGAAATATATTATTTGAGAAAAAGTTAGTATAATAATATTTGTGAGCATAAAGCTTCTATTCGATCACGTGAGATGGCGTGGTTGCGTTAGCATTTTATACACATGAAATCAAGGTAAAATCGAAATGTTAGCTAACACACCATTTGATGTGTAAATGCTGTATTTTAACTACTGAAAACAATCACTTAGCCAAATTAAGGTATAAATGAAATATGTAATTGCCTTGAGGCTAATTATAGGCTATAACTGTTTCATTAATTTACAAAAAAAAATGTCTACCATCAAACCTGTTTGTTGCACATCCCTTGCTGTAAACAAAAACATAACCATAAGTCCGTTGCATTGTATTTAAATCCTTATGGTTATCTTTTTGTTTACAAATTTACCATGCACCAAGAGATGTGCCACAAACGGCTCAGATCAAACATTTTCTTTTAAATTAAAGATACAGTTTAGTCTAAAAGCAGCCTCAAGGCAATTAAATATTTCATTTCTATCTTAATG
The DNA here is from genome assembly GCA_958336395.1 of Ctenicera cuprea. Classification (NCBI taxonomy): domain Eukaryota; kingdom Metazoa; phylum Arthropoda; class Insecta; order Coleoptera; family Elateridae; genus Ctenicera; species Ctenicera cuprea. Next base: position 19,450,315 of record OY284494.1, read on the forward strand.
TGTTAGCTAACAATTCAATTTCACCTTGAATCCATGTGAGTAAAATGCGAACGCGACTGCACCATCTCGGGTAAACGAATAGAAGCTTTATGCTTACAAATATTATTTTTCAGATTTCACTGACATAATATTTCTAGACTTCAAATAAATTATTTTTTAAACTAAAAAAATGTTTTCGCCAAAAAAAGATTTTCTAACTAAATTGTTATTTTTGTAATAAAAAAAATTATTAATTATATTATTTTACAAATTAAAAAATAGAGTTCTTGTCCGTCGGAAATCATTTTTTTTAATATATTTTGGTTTAAATTAAAAAATTAGTCAGAAAAGTAAATAATTTCTACAAAAACAATATTATTTATGCCGACAAAATCCATTAAAAAAAATTAAATAACTTTTATTTTTTTAACTCGCCCAAACAAACAGTGCTTCATAATTTAAACTGGGAAAGGTATAAGAAAAAATTAAAAACTCTACCATATAAATGTATTTTTATTGCAATTTATGTTGTATCATCCAAACAATGTATTTCTGGAAACTTTTCACTAGCTTTAACTGAAAAAAAATTGTCACTGGTCTAACTAAAATGCTAAAAAGTATCACATATGAGAATAACAATTTCATTCGCTGAATTATACTTTAACAAGCTATGCTACAGTGCATTATCCATCTTTTTATGAGTACAAAACAATTTTTATAATTTTAAAAGCAGCTATGAATGGAATGTTCCGGTACCGACTACTTGGAAGTTTTTGATTGGTTGTCGAACAATTCAACAGCACGGTAATGCTCTGAAGCGTACGACCAACAAGTTTGTTATCATGGGCGGTTTAATGGTGGTGGGAGTTTGGTTTCAACATATAATTTTTGACTTCTGCAGTTTTCAAGGTCGCTATCAACCTTTTATAGCCGTCCTCATGGTTGAATAATAAAAACTTGCACTTGGTAATGTAATGACGTACTGATTATAAACCCTGTGGTACATTGCGACAAGATCTCTCGTAAGAGAGTGATAAAAATTAGTTACCTATTGTAGTTTGATGTCTATATTTAGAATTTAGATTATACATTTTCGGAACCGGATACACCGTCAAACCTAAAATTTAAATATAATGCTGATATACTGCGAATAAAGTACCGCATTAATTGGAAACTTGATACCTACGCATTTATTTAAAATTTAAATGCACGTTTGAAGTAAAAAATTGGCATTTTAATCTAGCATGAAAAATGTTTAAATGACAATCCCAAACTCGCCTCGAATTTTAATTGGAAATACAATGATATATGATAACCTTTAATTGTTAAACAAATAAAGAGGTTCTGCTACTTTCCTGCAACCATGCATTCACTTCCATTATCGGACCTTTCATAAACGCCTTTCGAAAAGTAGAAATTTCGTGATATTCACGTAGATAATATTTTAAACGAAGCTAAATTGCAATATATTCATGTAGCTATGACTTTCACATCATTATAAATAGCATATATGAGGGTAGAGCCCGCGAGTTTTCTAATTATGTAGGTCTATTGTTTGCAAAATTGCAAATTTTACGTGTTTATAAGCCCCCATAATAAATCATTTGTTGGTATAGAAGTGATAATTGTTTATACATGTCAATTGCATCTAAACACATTCGAAAAGTTCCACGAAAATGGCTTAATTGGTTATTTTACAAGCACACGGAAGCTGATCTCATTAGCAATGAAAAAAAAAGAATTTTAATATTTCTAAAATGAGTAACACATTTAGGTAGCATATTCGTTACTCTAAATTAAAAATCGAGATTCATTACGCGAAGACAATAACAAAAAAATGTATAAATATTCACACCGAACAGTGGCGGTCCGTCCTACCAGGTAGGGTAGTTTTCAAAAAAAATCAAGTTCTAGCATTCAATAAAAAAAAAGTTATTATCACCCTGTTCCAGTTACGACACAATCAACCAATCTGTTATTTTTAATACGTTTGTATGCACATTGATACAAATAATGCAATGGTCAGATGCACAGATGCAAAGAAATAGTAGGGATTTCAGAACGCAATAAGCACGGCAAAGATACGGCCTCTGTAGTTTTATTACTTTACTTGCACCGGTCAGCAGCAGTTTGGTGCAGCATGGAGCTATTGTGTGTTTATTGATTTCATACGTAGTTTGCAAATTTACAGTAAATACGAAAATTCACGTTGACCAGCTTTTAAAATGAAATTTAGTGGATACTCTTACTATTTTTATCTATATCTAACTCATCAAAAGTAGTCTTAAACAGGATACTCCGTTTTTTTTCATGTCCATTGTAAATTTTTTGGAGAAAGATAGCTTGGAATTAGAAAAACCCAAAAACGGAAGGACAAATTCGTTCATCAAAAATTGGGAGGGAGAGATAAATTACCCCCCCTTCCCCCATATTGCCGTATGTAAAAATTAAGTTGAGAACTTTATTCTACCACTCATGATCAATTTAGCCTAAACAGCAATTTTTAACGCCCCCTTCGCCGTATAAAACAATGAGGTAAGAATTTAAGATTTTCAAAAAATCAGAGAAGGTGTCACAAAGAAGTTGGCGGACTGGGACAGAAACCAATTTGTAATTGATTTATAGCTGTATAAGTTTACAAAACATTTAAAAAAATCGTGTGGTCAGTTTTTGAGGAATAGGTTTTTGAGAAAAACTAATATGTTGATATTTTTTTTACTACACAGTTTTAGTAGTTCCAAATATTCTAGTACGTTGTTGCATTGTGTACCGTTAGGGTATTTCTAATATCAAATTTCATCCCGATCTGATAATTCGTTTTGAGTAAATATGCGTAAAATTTCCAAAAATTCATGGAATGTATCCGAGAGACATTTGCGAACTGGGACACTAAACAAATTGTAGCTAATCTTCAGTTCATAAAATTTTAAAAAAAAATCACGTGGCCAGTTTTTGAGCAATATCTTTTTTTGAAAATTTTCGATATTTTTAAAAAACATTTTCACCTTTTGAAAATTTTTGTGCACAAACATTTTGTCTCTATAGGGCTATTACCATCTAGTACTTGAACGCGATCTGTCAAAACAATTTTGAAAAATTCGTAGCAGACGCCATTTTAAAGCTAGAAAGTTCGGGAAAAAGCATTCGATTTGCCCTAAAGCCAAATTTATAAAATTCGGTTTAAGAAAAAAGTGCTACCAGAAAAACATGTCTAACTTCCGTTTCCGTTTTCGTATTTTCGTTAAAAGTTTATTTTGTCGGTGAATTTTTATATACCCCTAGATTTCAAATCTCATCGAAATCCGAGCATCCCTTCGATGTTTACGATGCATTTTTTAAAAACCACCTTTTTGGTTCCTGAGGGTCAAAACATGTATTTCCGTCAAAATCTCGATAAAAAATGTTCATGAAATTAATAATAAATATAGAATAAGAAAAATATTAAAAATTAATAAATTATTATTTTATATTATTTTTTTGTATTTAATAAAAATAGACAGAGAAAAGCTGAAAGCATTTGAAACTCCCCTCGCATATACAGCTTTTTCCTCCTCAGTTTTGTTGTCAATTCTACTACGGACCGAGTCGATTGAAATACTTTTAGCTATTAAGAATAATTTAATTTGCGTATTCTAATACAATAATTTTCGGTTTTCAAAAATTCATAGAAGGCGTCACAGAAAACTTAGCGGACTAGATCACGAACCCAATGGTAACTCAACTCTAGCTCTAGAAACCCACAAAAAATTAAAAAAAAACGTGTGGCCAGTTTTTAAAGTTTTCTTTTAAATCTCCAAAATTTTGAAAATATTTATCACTTCACGATTAACATTTTTTTTAAAATGTTCGTACATATTAACATTGCGTTCCCTAAGGGCTATTATAATCCCTAAAACATTAGTTTTGCCGTAAGGTCTTCTACCAGATTTCGCGCATAAATACACAAAATTCAATTTCCGGAAAAATGCGACCAAAAAATAGGTCTAACTTCCGCTTCCGGTAGCGGCATTTTTGAAGCTTATTTTAGCAATACATGTTTGACATAACACATTCCGAAGCTCAACAAAATCGGACGAAGCATAGTTCAGCCACCTACCGATAGGTTTTTAAAAAAACACTATTTTGAATTTGGTTTCTGAGGTATGAACATAACACGTCGGTGTAAATCCCCCACAGCAAAATAAGATTCGATATTCACAATTCATGATTCAACCTTGATACTCGCAAAGACTAATAAACAAATTTCGAAAGCCATTCTGTAAAAAAAACTTATATTTTATTTTTATTTACTCAAGTACCATAACGTGGCATACACTTGCATGGTACTAGGAACGAAAGTAGTTATTCATACATGCATATTTACATTTTAAAAATTAATTAGTATTGTATCATAACATCAAATAAAAAATACTACTGCAGTAGCAGTACCAGTAATACACTAATACTTTGTACTTGGATTCAATTAATAATTAAACGAGGTCAAAAACAAATTATTTTCTTACATAAAATTGCGATAACGACATAATTGATGATAACTAAATTTTTTAAGAATAATTTCATGACTCAAACTTTCCATGGTCTGTTCTCTGTTAACTTTGTGGTACAAAGTAATAATATTACAATTTCATAGCGCCTCTGGCTTTAAAAAAAACAAAACGAACACTTAAAAACAAAATTTTGCGATACATACATTCTGTAGAATTTAAAAACTGACAAGATTAAAATTCTGTTCTTGCAAATCCCACTAAAACGCTTGCAAAAAATCGCAGGATTTTCATACATGTAAGTGGCTCATGTTAAGCAAAGCACGTCACAAGTTGCTTGTTGATAATTGAATTCTACTTGAAAACTTGGGTACGATTATATTCCGAGATTTGCGACTGTGGTTCAGTAAGTTTATTACTTTGGGGAATTCTTGAATAATCAAATTTGTATCACAGAATATTATTATTATAGCGACGCTGTCATCAAATACAACTTTTTCTTTAAGGTTTTACTTACAAAATAACCACCAAGTTTCTTGCTGTTAATAATTATTATTAATTAAAGTTGTGGGTTATTTTAATATACAGGGTGTCCATTTTATCGTGTGACCTCTTGACTCTTCCGAGTAGGCAACACACGCTGCATGTCATAATATGTTGCTTTACTGACGAGTGTCCTAAAAGTCTTTCGGTTCTGGGCGGCTATGGATTGTAACTTACGAATTGTACTTTACTATCTTGATAAAACCTAAAATCATACCTGCGTGGTTTATTATTTTACCGCAATTGATCATATTTAACATTTTTAAACAATTAGCAAATATGAGCATTGTAGATTATTTTTAATATTATTGTTTTTATTTTACAAACGTGCATGACAAATGTCAGTTATAAACCGTGGCCCATTTAACACATAATAAAAAAAATTTTTGACGGATGTTTGGTTTAGCGGTAAAGACGAGGGCTTGTAATCTGGTGGCGCCAGAACAAATCCCGCCACAGAACTGTTTTCCTCTCCTAACTTTTGACATTTTTTTACTGCTATCTTATCCAAGAAAAGATAGTAGTAAACAATGTCAAAAAAAAATTTAATAAAATCAAGTCTGCCACGAAATTTGAACTGTGGTCACCAAATTACTAGCCCTCGCCTTTACCGCTAAACCCATTAACCGTCTAATATTTTTTTCATGATGTGTATTAAGTGGGGCACGGTTTACAACTGACATTTATCATGCACGTTGGTAAAATAAAAATAATAAATATTTAAAATAATTTACCATGCTCACTTGCTCATTGTTAAAAATGTCAAATATGAGCAATTTGGGGCGACAGCGATTAAGTCTTTGTTTGATCGCTCTGTATACACTGTGTCCATAAAGTACCCCCCCCCCCTAACTAACTTTTGAACGACTTAATATTTTACTAAAAAATTTGGTGTGCTTTAATGGGAAATTAAATACCATTTTTTAGCTCATAATTAAATAATGTATCATTCAAAATGGCGGCTGGGCGCCATTTTAAAATTTTTTTTTTAATAGAAAAGGGGGTCGAGTGGCACCTCATTTGAAAGTTCTTTTAGTTCTGCGTCTGATCCTAGAGTTTCAAAAAAAAATATTTAGCCATAACAAAATGACAAACGTTTGAAGTAAAGAAGTCTATTAAAAAAAACTAAGAATTAAAGCAAAAACAAATGAAATTAAGTGTTCGAAATGTTCACCATTCACTTCTTGGCACATAAAAAGTCGGTTATGATATTCCTGCCTTACATTTTCATAAGGTTCTGGAGTGATATTTCTGCAAACTTCTGTAATGCGTTTTTTACAGAAATGTCACTCCAGAAACTTATGAAAATGTAAGGCAGGAATGTCATAACCTACTTTTTATGTGCCAAGAAGTGAATGGTGAACATTTCGAACACTTAATTTCATTTGTTTTTGCTTTAATTTTTAGTTTTTTTTAATAGACTTCTTTACTTCAAACGTTTGTCATTTTGTTATGGCCAAATATTTTTCTTTGAAATTCTAGGATCAGACGCAGAACTAAAAGACCTTTCAAATGAAGTGTCACTCGACCCCCCTTTCTATTTAAAAAAAATTTTAAAATGGCGCTCAGCCGCCATTTTGAATGATACATTATTTAATTATGAGCTAAAAAATAGTATTTAATTTCCCATTAAAGCACACCAAATTTTTTAGTAAAATATTAAGTCGTTCAAAAGTTAGTTAGGGGGGGGGGTTACTTTATGGACACAGTGTATAGCTATCCATGCATCTTGAACATACGTTTTATAATACATAGCCGCCCAGGACTGAAATGCTTTTTAGACCACGGCCTAAAGAGAGAGGACAGGAGGCCGTGTTTTAGACACTCGTTATTAAAATATAAATTTATATAATATGAGAACAACAGTTTGGTGTGGGTAAAGCCCACCGTACATCTTTTGAATAATAATAAAATGCCAAAAAAGTTTTTTTTTTAATTCACAGCAAACAATTTTTAAAAAATTATAATTTCAATAGTAAAGCAAAATATGGCATGCATCGTGTGTGTATTCTGAAGAGTCAAAGGGTTGCACGATAAAAATAGGCACCCTGTAGTAATCTACTTTAATATTAGTCAAGTTATTCGATTTTCAAAATTTATTAATTTCCAAAAAAATCTGTTTATCTAGGCGGTGAGCTTGCATGTCTATTAAATAAATGTTTTGCAAAATCCGGTGGTTCTAAGAAAAGCAGGGTATGCTCTATTTAAATCACTTAATTTAAATTAGCGATTTAAATCAAATGAATCACGAGCGGACGAATATAGTAACACACCAAGGCATACAGCGTCAACTGACTTTAACTTATGGTTTGCCCTACTAGCGTCTAGCCCCTTGGCCCACAGAGATCCTACCTCACACCACACGACTTGCGCACCGCACCTCCTCTGCATACAGCTGGAATGTGTGTTCGTAGTGGCACAGATGGATATGCGGGTGTGTTCGGGTGTACTACTTTCCTACTGCATAAATAGTTGTGGGGTCGAATCTCGGTTGGGACCAAATTTTTTTTTTATTTTATAGTTTTTTTTTAAACACTGTTGTTGCGTTTTGCTGTTTACGCAAGGTTATTTGTTAAGATCAGTTATATTTTTAATGAAAAAATACGAAGACAAATTTGCATTCACTCACTGATTGACGGCACACTAACACGCAAGTCTGGTAATAAATTAAAAAGGATTTGTTGTTTTCTATTGAATGCAATCTATTAGCAATGAAATCTCGATGTAAATACCACACTCGCACATATGCGAGCCAATATTAGATGATAGTCTTTGCCCTGGGACATGTCTTATTGTATTTGAAACTGAAGTTCTTTTTTAATATACATTTTAGACTTCACTTAAACGGAAATCTTTTATAATATTCGGTTTATTACTAAACAAAAATGCATAAATTAACGATTATCAAAAATCCATAGCAGGCGTCACAGACAAATTAGTGAAGTGGAACAGGAACTAAATTATAGCTCATCCCTAGCTCTATTAGCCTACAGAATTAAAAAATATCTTGTGGCCAGTTTTTGAGTAACATTTTTTTGAAAAGTCAAAATACTAATCTTTTCTAATATCCAATTTCATCCCGATCTAATGACTAGTCTTTGAATAAATAGGCGCTAAAACCCAAATTTTCAAAACTTTATAGAATGCGTCGCAGAGAAATTAGGGGGCTGAAAATAAACTAAAGAAATTAAAACCAACAAAATCGAATTAAAAATATCATTTTTTTAAATTAAATTAAAACAAATAAATTTTGTATACTCTGTAAACTTGTACATATAAATAATTAAACCGTTAAGGTTGAGAAGCGATTTAACACCTAAATCCTTAGTCTGTTTCTGCGAGCGCTGTTAGTTCTGGTCTCCAAAAATTCTAAACACCCAATTTCAAAATACCTCTGACCATCGCATTATTATGAATATTGCACGGGGCATCTAAAAATCCCTGTCATTTTAGCAATTTCCGAATCGACAACACAAAAAGAACTACGTGCAGAATGGTAGAAAAAGCGGCGTAGTTACTCCTTTAATTATAGCAAATAAAAATAAAAATAAAGGTCACTATGTTGTACATTATCACAGTCATCCCTGTTATACAACACAAACGATAGCAACTCAACTCTCAGCGATAACGCTATCACAATCTCCAGTTGAGTAGGCAGACGTATATTGTGGAGGCTATTGGTCCAAAATTTATCAGGACAAATAAATAACGATGATAGAAGCTATTCAAGGGACAAATTCTTGGATAAAAAACCACGTGGTACCTGCTGTTACCAGTTCCACGATCACTTTTTTTTCAGAAATACTATACGAAAACAGGATTAGAATTAAACAGAGAGATGGATAGAGAGACAGCGGTTTCTGAATAAATTAAACGCTAAAAATAAACCTGCTTGATTGTGGTGGACACTAAAATTCGCAACCGGACCACTGACCAATTACTAGCAAGATGCTGGAACGAATTGCTCTTTCTACGAAGATTAAATTGTTAAATTCTGAGACAGAGATATATCAAAGCTTTCGTTTTATGTAATTTTCTTATTTGAAAACTCTTTTAGAAGAAAACAAATTAAAGAAACCCACATTAGGTTGTTACTGTGTGAAATTTGACATTGAACATAAGAACCAAGTCCACCTAAATGCGTATGGTTCGAAATTCTAGAAAAAATATTTCTACTCACAAAATCTACCTACTTCCTAAAACAATAACATTTAGAACACTTCCCACTAACAAATTCATAGTAAAGTTTGCCGGTGGATCTCACGGGAATAAAATTTACATGAAAAACCATATAAAATTCTACTTTGAATGTAATAAATGCTTTTCAAGCATGACCGACATATTACCCGCATGTTTGTAACGAGTCATAAAGCGTGTATGTATACCATGAATTGTTCATTGATTGTTCCTCCTTTATGTTCCGCCACCAATCGATTTATTGATTTACAGTTCAAACATAAAAATAACAGACCTTTCATGGAGGTTTCGGTAGAATACTATCAATTATATGCAAGGATTTCGATTTTTGTTGGCTTGTGCCACAGAGCATCCTCGGAAAAAGACGAAATTTTTTACATAACAGCAAGGTGTAGCTTTGTCTCATAGATTTCCGTTTAGTACATGATAAAATATGACAAAAATCATTAGGTTTCGAGGTAATTATAAAATCAGTAGTGGTACAAGAAAGGTCAAACAACCCCTTAAAAATCGGTTAGAAGAAAATCCTTTAGAACATGTAATTGTACCTGGAAAATATGTTCAAATAGACCGCGAAGGAAAAATTTGAACAACAATCAGTGCTTCAAATGAAAAAGTTGTATACAGAATGTTTGCGTTGGGTTTGATAAAATATACCATGGATTTCTTACTCAAAAATAAGTAAAACGTATCTACCAACAGAGGGGTAAACCGTTAGTAAAAGTAGGTGGAATTACGTGAAAGTACGTGGAATTATGTGGAAGTAAATAGAAGTAGTAGTAGTGGAAGTATGTGGAAGTATGTGGAAGTAAGGTGGAAGTAAGTGGAAGTACGATGGAAGTACATGGAAGTAAATCGAAGTATGTGGAAGTACATGGAAGTAAGATGGAAGTACGTGAAAGTAAGTGGAAGTATGTGAAAGTACGGTGGAAGTACGTCAAGGTATGTGGAAGTATGTGGAAGTAAGTGGAAATATGTGGAAGTATGTGAAAGTAAGTGGAAGTATATGAAAGTATGTGAAAGTATGCGGAAATAAGTAGAAGTACATGGAAATATAGTGGAAGTATGTGGAAGTATGTGTGTGTATATATGTATGTATTTTAGGTCTTACGGCACTTAGGCCACATTGTCGGGCCCATTGTGCGTACTACCTTACATACTAAGTCCTTAAAAACTACTTAAACTATTCTATGTTAAGAGGTTTCCAGGAGCTGACAACTGCCCTAGCTCGGATTCGAACATCGGGCTAAATAGAGCCACAGACTCCCGAAAACCACTGTGACCTTGGTTGCAAGCGCCGACTACACTCGCCTACCAAGATCCCCGTGGAAGTATGTGTACAAAATCTTTAAGCGCGGTTTACCCCTCGCTACGAACATATGTGCTTAGATGCTTTGTTAAAAAGATACAGGGTGTTAAAGTAGACCTGGAAAGATAGGTTCTTCGGAAACATCTCTGGAACTGTTTAACATCAAGTGCACAGTAATGGCGCAGACACAGACTATTTTTAAACAAAAATTTTGTACCTTTAGTTATTTTCCAAATCTGTATCAACGCTTTGCAAGATCTATTCAAAGTGCGCAGAATAGGATCCCCTTAAGTAAACAGTTTTCGAGTTAATGCGATGTTTTCGTAAAATCGAGTTGCCATGAACGTTTGAGTGTTTTCCCAAAACGTACAAATCGTTTCCACAAACTCGAGAATCAGTTTTACACATCAAAGCAATAAAGAGTTCCTATCAACATGAGTTCGGAAACGCTCCGTTACGAAGTAACAGCCTCCTCCGGAAGTGTAAACAATTTCAATAGTTTCTGTTGCCTCTTACAGAAGCTGTACTTCCATAAGGAAGCCTTTGCGATATGTAAAACTTATCCGCAAAGTTTGTACTAACTGTTTTTGCATTCTCAAGAAGCTCCTTCGTGGAACTTGATTTTTCACAAAAATTTAATTATCTGTTAACTACAGAGTGGCTAGGAAAACCCCGGTCACTTTTCTTGCGGCGGTCAAGAGATGGCGCTTTAGTAAAGAAAAATTTAATTAAAATACTGGCAACGACGCAGAACTCAAGACGTTTTAGTTGTTTTGATTCAACATGGGGCATATTTAATAACTAAAACGTCTTGGATTCTGCGTTGTTGCCAGTATTTTAATTTAATTTTTCTTTACTAAAGCGCCATCTCTTGACCGAGGCAAGAAAAGTAGCCGGGTTTTCCTATCCACTCTGTATTAGATTTAGTGAATTTCAACATCTGTACTTTGAAAAGATCTTTTTAAGCAATGAAACAGATTTTCAGAAGGGTGCAATTTTTCTGATTAAAAATAGACTGTGCTACCCCTGTGTTTACGCCACTGACCTGTGCACTGGATATGGACTACGAATAGCAGCTAGTTTTGGATATCCTAAATAACAACCACGAACCAAATTGCAAAATTTTATCTTAAACAGTCGCAGAGATATTTTCAAAAAACTGATTTCTCCACGACTACTTCAACACCCTGTGTATCTTTAACAAAGCATCTTTGATAATATTTTCGTAGCCACTTTTCCCATGTTTTTGAGTAAGGAATTCCCAGTATCAATCGTGGTAAATTCCACACAGACACTCTGTACATGTTAGCTAAAGCAAAGAAAGAGAATTGAAGTTTTGTTAAATAAAAATTATTTTTTATCAAATGAGCAACTTCCCGTAGTTAACGAAACATTCGTATCACTTGATACGATATTAGGAAACCGGCGGCAACCGCGTTACTGATAACCCATTTTTTGCCAATTTATCCGCATTTTAGAGAAATTTCCGGAATTGCCAGTCGATAAATCGATGCGTAAAAATTATTAAAACTTCAACTTTATTTTGGCAGCAAATCAACTATGATTATTAACAATATAATTATTTTACAGTAAAAAAATAAAGGGTGGGTGGTAGCGCAGCGTTAAGACAGTTGCCTTTGGCACTGCTCTTCCAAAGGTGCTTTGGTTCGATTCCGGAGCAGGATGCTCCAACTTATGACCCTGGTTGGTCCTTCCCGCGAGTGTAAAAAAATTTCTCTTCTGTTAGTTACATCACCAAATAAATAAAATAGGAATAATAATTAATAACAATTGTGCATGTTCACTCAAAATGCACTAGTCGTCAAGGTTAGTCTTAAAATCGCAATACCTATTGTTATAAATGTGTGCAATCATAAAAATAAAATGCACTGTTAAATTTCAAAACTCATTATATCACGACCAACAAACGTATTTTGTAACATTACCATAATGAACGTATAATAATACGGGATTTTCAATTTAAGTCGTTTGGAAGCAATTAGCAACAGACATTGTTAAATTTTCTTTAACGACCTATTATTTGTGCTCGTTAATGCATTTCGTTATCGATGCAATAGCAACAGTAACGTTTTCATCTGGAAGGAAAGTCGATTCGATTGAAAAATGCACTTCCTTGCAATATGTATGATTAAGTCTGCATGCACAATACAGATCGCGTTTTGAAATTGGATATAACGAGGGTTTTAATTTTCTCCTCCCGGACATACGCTTAGTTTCAAAGATAACCTATAACACTAATTTTGGAATATATTGATTATAGTTGGAGGCTATATTTAACTTAATGCGATGCCTTCGCGTATAAAGTGAAAATTTTAGACGACAGTAAAATTAGATGATAAGACGAAACCAAAGAAAAGACCCCATTTACGCCCCTAGTGAAAATAGTTTAACGAAAAAAAGTAAAAACGTAAATCTTCAGTGGCGAAATATTCCTTCCTACAGAATTTACATCAAATATCTCAATTGTTGCCAGATATATTAATTAAAGCGTAATTCGGCAATTCCATTTTAGAGAGGCTGTAACTCCGTAAGGAAATGTTTCCGGACTCATGTTTATTAGACATTTTCTACTAACAAAGACCTTAAGATGTGCTACTTAAGCTTGTAGAGAAAGTTATACAACACCCCTTTAAATATCCTTTTCTTTGTTACAACATTGCCGTAAATTATAGTATTAGGATAGGTACAGTATTTGTACAAAAAGTTTTACAATTTTTTTTTGATATGAGTAAACATGACATATTTAACCTTGATTCTAGAACATTGTTATCCGCTGTATTATCTGATAAAAATGATGCTCTGGTGTTAAAAAATTACAGTTGAAGCCTTGACTATGTTATCTTATAACTATAGCGTGATGTAATTTCCTTTTAAATGGGAAATTTTTTACCATAAATTTCATTTAATTTTGTTAATAATCAGTAGTAGGTATACATAGTACGGTGTTATTTGTGTAATACATCTCCGAAGATTCACTGTACAGATCTTTATAATTCCCCATTTAAATCGCAGACAAATTTAGCCCTTACGCTTTTTATTATTATTATTTATAATGGGCCCCCTCTTATTGTACGCATTTTATTTAGTAAGAGAAACGGAAACGTACATAACATTTATAAAAATACGTACCATTTCATTTCTATTGTACGTACGGTATTTATTTATTTTACTACAGTACAGCATGGTACAGCCTATACACAATAACATTTGTTACTGTATTTTTATGTATTTTAATTAATAAGTAAGACATGAAAAAAATCGACTGCATTGGCCAAAATCAACAATTTAAACAAATGTTTAAATTGTTGCCTTAATTAGGCCATTTTCCTCCATATTGAACTAAACCATACTACTATCATGCATGACACACTTGTATTTTGGTAAATATTTTTTTATTAGATTAATATAATAGTTATTTATGTTACTGGTGGCATTAAATGCGTTATTATCACACGAGTTTGAAAGTTGAAATCAAACGAGTGCCATTATAATACATTATCCCACGTGTGACTTTTTACTTCAATATTTTCTTATAAACAAAGCTTTAGTTTTGTTTGTCTAAATAAAATGAGTTAGGCAATGAATTCATTATATCACTAGTGAGATAATGAGCGTCATTACCTAACGCAAATAAATGACATAATAAGTCCTTATCCAAGCAGTCGTAGATAATCATCGGTAGGTACATCATTTGTACTTGAAAGTTTCATACTACAGCGCAAATACCCCTATTTTTAATTGTAAGTATTTTCTCATTATTGACAATATTTTTCCTCATAATCTACGTAATTATTTGAATATCAAAAAGGTATTACATTACATTCCATTGGCGTAACATAAATATCAATGAATCAAAGGAGGGGGGCACAGTGAATACGGGTCGCAAAAGTAACCCTTAATAGGTAGAGGTGTAGGAACCGCAAATTTTTGAGTAAAACCAAGCCATTTTTCATATTTTTTGCCTTTAGCCTCCTAATTTCTTTAAAAAAATAACTTGAGATTCATTTCTTTTCAATACCTAGAGACCATTTAAAAAATAATAGTAACCATAAACAAGTAATCACTTACCGGGTCTAAATCAGAATCCCAGAACTCCTTTAAATCGTCAGGGGAGCCGATGTCGTAAAACTTATCCACAGCGAAGTCCATGGTATCAGGTAAGCGTAGAATACTCCCTTAATCAATTTGCAATTAGATTTATGGATTTTTTTTGTATTTTGTACAAGAAAAAAATCCCTTAAAAAGTTTATTAAAAAAACAGCTTCAATATATTCAGATGCAGTTCCTGTCCCGCAAATTCACTTTAACGATTTAACAAATATATCGTATTTAATAAAAACTCGAAAAACAGCAAGGATCTGCATTTATGGAAAACCAAAAACTCACATATGTTATATGCAACACACGTGAATGAGGTGCACTAAAACGCAGCCGGTCACTTTAACCAAAGCACTCAGTAACGCCCCTTTTTCGTATCTGTTCACTGTACACACTTCCTATAGTGATAGTGACGGTGTTTTCGCAAAAATAACTTGGTGCACCATTCAAAAATTTCCGTAAGCGTCGTTTGCCGGTACAACGCCCGTACAACCTGTTGCAAGCACCACGCGATTAGAGCGAATGCAAACGGAACTGGAATGTGAACGTACGGCACTGTTGGGGCAGCGCATGCGTTCGAATACTCAAAGCGACTTGTTCAGCACGCCCAGTTTCAGTGCATAATTGCAATAAAATCCCGAATTTCAACGTCAATGTACTATTTATTAATTTTTCACGGTTGCCGGTTGTTAATTTTATAATTTACCTACTCGTTTTACCTGTTTAAATTTACGCGTGAATTTTGCCGGTTTTCGTACTTTTGTTTTCAAAGGGGGCTTCCCTTGCGCTCATTTGCAACTGATAATGATAATGGAGTAGGGTTACGGGAAGGGGGGAGTTTACCGCGATCATTTTTCGATTCAAGAGTATTACATGAATGAATTATTTCACAAATAATACATCGAACCGTCAAATGCATTGTGTTTTTAGAACTATCAGCAAAAACTAATTATTAGTTTACTGAAAGATAGTTTATGATAAAATTTTGTACGTCATAAATAATGGGGGAACGTTTCTATAGCCTGAAACAACAAATTCAAATTGATCGATATATTATGAATGGAGTAATTGCATTTATAACCTATTAACCAATGACATTATTTATGAATTTACCTTTTATTCTAGTAAGATAACCGTTTAGGAGTTTAAAGGCCGAAGTTTTATTTAAATATAACGAATGGTTTCTATAAGAAGTAAAAGATTTTCACTGATGTTTTATTTTGTTCTTATACAAGATGCGGCAACTAAAGAGTTATGAACTGATATCTCCAAAACTATAAAAGATTGAGCAACACATTTTTTTATTAGATCAAGCAAAATTTAATTGGTGTGAAAAATGTACAAATTTTTCCCGCCCCCCATTTCATTATGGCTCTAAAAGTACATTTTTCACTCTTGTTATATTTTTCTAGAACTAATTCTGGTTGTTTAATTTTAGTAGACACATAAAAACTAAAAAAAAATCTTGTACCGGCTTTTGATATTTATAGAATTTCATCCCCCCATTTTTTAAAGGTAGTAAACATTAATGAAAAATTTGAGAAAAATACGCTAAACCTGTTTTAATGCAAATATTAAAAATTATATGTCATTATATTTAAAACTTTTAAGTTACCCCTCATTTCATAAAATAGGGGGGATTTTCAAAACTCAACGTTACTCTAATATGCGGCCACTTCCGTCCCATAAAATCATAAATCATATCAGTTTGCAACATTCACTGCAAGACTGCATATAAATAAAATAATACGTAATTCCAACAATATTTAAATAAACAACAATAATGGAATAAGGATAATAATGTTTAGATATACGTATAAATCTAACAAAACTCGCATAAAGGACAGTGACAACAAATTACGTTTTTTAAACATTTTTATAGGTCATTTCTTCATTAATTATTTAAGTAATTAATTTTTTATTGCCCTGATACGGTTCGTTTACTTACCATTATTGAAAAATGTTTTTTTCCTATATCAAAACATTAATTTACGCTTGACACACTTTGATTTTGCGTGTAAATTTAAATGCGTTTTGTGGTTAGTAAAAAAACCAAAACTATACGTTTATAATAGAAACAAGCATAACAAGGTGAATCAAATAATGAATTGGGAATGTTAGGAAAATTATAAACTGTTACGTGCAGATTTTGAGTCACACAAAAGAAGTTTTTTCTATATCATTTTGATGTTTTTGTTTATTTATACAACATTGCATCAACATACGTAAATGGAACTTGCATGTGTAAAAATGCACGAAACACTTCGCCTGAACTTTCCAATACTAGAAAAATTTTTACTTTTTCTATGATCAAAAGTATTCACGCACAAGGTTGTAGCCCCACAGCAGTGTCAGTACAACACAAACGCACATTGATATTAATCTGTAAAGGGCAAATGCAACACGTCGTACAAATACTGGAAGATACCGATCGTGGAACGAAAAATATATAATATAACGTGCAGTCAAAACGAGCTAAGCCATAACCACCACCTCACTGATAACCACCATACTTTACTTTATCGTAGTTGCAGTATAGGAAAGTATTGATTACAAGAAAATTTTCAATTTCGAGATTATGACGCAAAAACACGTTTTGAACCTTCAGGTTTTAAAATTGTCTCTATGTGAGTGGGCATGTCTGTGGGTGTGTAGCCTCATATCTCCAGACCGGATGATCAAATTTTGATGAGCCAAGGAATGTAGGGCGTAGAGGTATATCAAAAATTCATAGAACAAATAAACTTTTAACAAAATTCTGAAAGCAGATGGAGAAGTTAGATATGTTTCTTTATAGAATGTTTTTCGATAAAAAAAACTTTATCTCTGAAAACGGTAGCTGATTAGAATTCCTTGGAGCAAACCTAACGAGAGTTTCCCGAATTTTCTAGCTTTCAATAGGCGGCCGCTACTATTTATTGTGATATTTAATAATTAAGACCTTGTTACTCAAAACAAGTTGACGTATTGAGATTAAATTTGTAATAGCCCTATAGAAATACAATGTTACTATGCACTAGAATTTTCTAACACCGAAGTGAAACATTTTTCAAAATTTTGGAATTTTCAAAAACTGGCACTACATTTTTCAAATTTGTATTCTCATAGGAGGTAGGAATGAGCTACAATTTGGTTGATATGCAAACCCGCTAATTTAACTGTGATGAAAATCGAAAATTCATAGCCGTTTATTTAGTAAATTATTTATTTATTTACCAAACCTCGGTTTCTGCTTTAGCTAAATTGCTTCTAGGTAATAGTTAGAATCAGATTAACAACTTAAATTGTAGGTGCAGCAATTTGAGGGAATTCATTTATTCCCTCCCGTCCAATTTTTGGTTAATGTATTCTCTTTCGTTTTTTTTAATACCAATGAATATTTTTCCAAGAAACTAAACGACTGATTTTTTGCTCACAAAAAATCGGTTAGCTACAGCTATGCAGCTGACCAGGTCTGCATGTATGATGTCCTCGTGCTTGCAGTTGGTTCTTTTGTTTGCCCCGCTACTGTGCCAGTGGAGTAGTACTGCGACCTAAAGTTACTTTTCGGCGAGTAAAACGTTGATACAAAAATACTTTTGAAAACACAATGAGGAACAATTTCTTAAAATATAGGAAAGTCCAGGCAAAGTGCTTCGTTCAGTATAGTGAATTACGAAAATAATCTATTTGCGCAAGTGGAATAATTTTATTGCCCGTTTCATAGCCAAACCCGACTTAACTTTTTTAAAAGTCTAAAATGTGACTTCAACCTTGGTGTGAACGTGTAAAATAACACTACAATTTATGCAAATAACATTTTGTTATAAAAGGGTGCCCTCATTAAATATAAATTAAGCTGAACATTATATTCAAGTTGGAATACTACGATATGTTTTTTTCCAAAAGTTTCGGAAGCAACGTATTGTTATAAAAAAGCTCTTGTAATGTTTTGGTCTAGTCGATTACCTGAACAGCTTAACTGAGCAATATCCAAAACGAATTCCACCAGTACATTATTAAAGAAAAAAAATAGTTCAAAACGTCTATAAATTCTTGGGTAAAAGTCATGAAAATTTACCACAAATGCTTCTATCAAAAAATGCTTTTCTGAAGTATTACAAGCTTGCAGCCCATCGAAATTGTCGAAGAAACACAGAAATTGCAAGGTATTAACATGGTTTGAGATTAAGGAAAACCAGAAAACACCAGAACGATGTTGAGTAAAAAGCTGGGGCAGAAAGACTGGAAATTGGATTGATGAACATCTCTTCTGCCATTAAAAGTAAATAAAAAAGTAACAAATTAGTCTCGTAACGGTGCCGAGACAAGTTCCAGATGCAATTAATTGATTTAATGTTAAACGTTAGGATTTTCCTTTGGTTTTTATTGTAGACGTTTTTATATTATACAGTAATTAATGAACAACAACGAGATATTGGAAAAAACTACAATAACCCCTCAAAGATTTTGGTATATTCTTTAAGGTTTCTAAATTTTTGCAATTTAGGTACTTTATCTCAACAAAAATCTTATCATTTAAAAATAGCAATTGCGTCGAACCAAGATCGATAAGTTAAGTAGCTCTTCAGTAAAAATTAGACCTCATTTAAAGCACTTGTAATATGAAATGTTTAGTTTAAATATAATTTTTTGATGACCGTGTCATAATGACAGATTTTTGATTGTCATTTCAGTTTCATAATGACATCTTTTTATGCTCTAGTGTGTAAAAAATTTTAAGCACTAATGCGTAAATAGTATATTATACAGGGTGTTCCGACACTCGCGGACACGGACTATGGGACGGTATTCTACCATAAAAACCGAACAAAAAGTTCCTCCACAATTTTTCGATTCAACTAATATTTTTGGATGAGTATCTGTATATAAAATACTTAATCACTTTAACAATCTCATTCACAAATTACATCCAATTGAGTTTGACGTATTTGACAATGACATTAGAGAATTAGTTAGTAGAATAAAATTTAAAAAATACACAATACAGAAAAATAAACTTTCGAGATTAGAACAACACACACGTGCACTTCAACCACACACAAAACCTGACACAATAATAAATTTTCATCCTCGTTTTCTAAATTTATCAAACACAGATTTCAATGACCAACAGATAAAATTCCTAAATAAGGGTTTTAAGTTTGCCCCTTTTCCAAAATTTACCAATAATATTAAAGAAATTTTAGCAGTCAATTCTGAACTGATTCTTAAAGAAAGACATTTCCTATATGCAAAATTTCAAATTGCTAATTTATTAAAAGAGATGTCAATCAATACCAATAAATCAAAAAATAAAATAAATAATCAAAATAATTTATTACTTAAATCGATTAAAGAAAAAATTTCAGCAAATAATCTGATTTCTGTCAAGGCAGATAAAGGAAACACATTAGTTATATTACCCAATGACATTTACTTACAAAAAATTAATGATTTCATAACCAATTCAAACTTAAAAACTTTAACTAGTAATCCTACCAAAAATTATCAAAAAGAATTAAAACAAACATTAGAAAATTGCCAGGTTTGTTTAACAGATTATCAAAAAAGACAAATAATAAATCCAAATCCACAACCACCAAAACTATACGATTTATTAAAAATACACAAACCCAACATGCCCATTAGACCAGTAGTATCATACATAAATGCACCCAATCATATGCTAGCAAAAATACTAAATAATATAGTTACCAGTTTTGATTATAAACCAAAATATTCAGTTAAAAATTCTTCCGAATTAATCAAAAAGTTGTCTAACTTACATTTACCACCACAAAGCAAGCTAGTTAGTTTTGATGTTACTAATATGTTTTCCCAAATACCTCCTCAAGAGTGTATTCCTTTGTTAAATAATATTCTTATTAACAAAAATGTTGAGTTAATAAAACGGACTGAGTTGATTCAATTATTTGAACTTTGCACCAATCAAAATTATTTTACTTTTAATAATAAAATTTATTTCCAAAAAGATGGTTTACCCATGGGAAGTCCAATTTCACCTCTTTTAGCTAACATATTTATGGAAAATCTAGAAGATCAAATATTCGAATCAAATCAATCTGAGAAAGTTATATTTTGGTTTCGTTATGTTGATGACATTTTAGCATGTTTTAATAGTTCATTTGATTTAATTAATGAATTTTTAATTTTTATTAACAGCTTGCACCCAAACATAAAATTTACACTAGAAACTGAACAAAATAAGTCCATTAACTTTTTAGATTTAAACATAAAAATTAATTCAACTAATAAATTTGAGTACTCAGTTTATAGAAAACCTACACAAACAGACATTACAATACCACACGATTCTTGTCACCATAAAACACATAAATTAGCAGCATACAGGTCCCCGATACATAGGGCTTTGACGGTCCCTTTAGATGAAATTAATTATAATAGAGAAATTTCAATTATTAAACAAATTGCATACAGTAATGGTTATAATACTAAACTTATTGATACATTAATTAAAGAAAAAGATTATAAATTAGCCATTCAAAAACTTTATCCGAATATCCTAACTTCGTTCGATACAATTAAATATGCTTCGATCCCATATTTTGGTGAGAAATCAGAAAGAATTGCTAAAATTATAAACCAAACAAATAAATATAAAGTAAGCTTTAAAACAACTAGGAACATCTTAAACACTTTGTTTAATGCAAAATCAAAAACAGATGATTTGTTAAAATCAGGCATTTACAAATTAAATTGTTCACATTGTAATTCGGTTTATATAGGCCAGACAATTAGAAATTTTGATATTAATGATATTAGGTATAAAGAACACGTACGTTGTTACAAATACAAACACCCACATAAATCCAATTACGCTAAACACTTACTAGAACAAAATCATTCAATGACATCTAATAACACCATAAAATGTTTACACTTTTGTGATGATAAACGTAAATTAGATATACTAGAAGCTTTTGAAATTCACAAACATTTAAAAACTGTACCGTTAATGAATGAGCAAATTGATCTCTTAAATTCTCCTCTACTGGACATTTTGGAATAAGAAATCAAGTCATCTGCAGACGATTACCAAGATAAGTAAAAAAGTTCTATTGCTATAACAACACTAACTGTTTACTTTCATATAACCTTTGACAATGGCATGTAAACATGCCGAAATACGTATAAGGTTAAAATAAATAGATATTGTTAAAGTGATTAAGTATTTTATATACAGATACTCATTAAATATGGACTTTAACGAAGTAAAGCTGGAATTAATAAATAAATATTTTTGGAGTTATTAAAGTTTTCATAAGTCTAAAAAAATCAAAGAAAAACATTGGCCAGGTCTTCATCTAGCTATGAATGAACCGTGCACCTCAATTGGGAAAAAGCCTTCCAACCAAAGAGTGAAGTCACACTAGAGAAGAGTTTTCCAAAGAAGTGAAACCATACTAGAAAAAAGCTTCTCTCACCCGGTGAAGTCCGACCGGAGAGTAAGCTTCTTTGTGAATCTGGCGCCCGCGAATTTCTGCGAGGTTGCACGTATAAGCCAACGTATAATCCCACCAGCAACACTGACCACGTAACGGAAGAGATGACTAAAGAAAAAAAAAAATAATAGATGCATTTGTGAGTCTTATAATAATTTTTGAACTTATAACTTGGGGTTAAGTTGAGCCTTATTGAACATTGGCCTGCAGTTTCTTTTTTAAAAAGGGGTGTTTGTTATTAAAACTATGTTGTTTTATCCTCCCTTAAGATGAATGAATAATGTAGAAGAAAAAGAGAACTTCTACTTGTAGTTTATGTTTAAAAACTTTTTAACGAATTAGAATATAGTTAAATTTGAAAAAATGTAAACTAGTTTTGACAGGAAAATTGGTGAAACAATCTTGACGTTTTTTTCCTACTACTAAAAATAAGACAAAATCAATATGTAATATTCTTATGTAGGTAAGTTCCTCGTTTGATGATTGAAACTATGTTTATGTAAACAAATAAACTGATACTAAATAAATAAACAAATAACCTAACACAACAACCTCTCGAAGATTGTAATTTTAAAGCAGTAGCTGTTCGGATTGTGAGTGAGTTGTTCTTGTTTCGTTAATTCCTTAAATCGTATCCTCTCGCACCTTATGGTGTCAATGATTAATTTTTATACAAATCCATAAATAATATGCTTAATTTTAGGCACTAGTAAGGAGTAGGAGAAGTTTAAAATTTAACACATAGAATAAGATGAAAGTAGTTATGTACTTGTAATTTTGTATAGCCTTCTGTTTGAACGAAATGTACTTACTTACTATTCTGTTTTTACAACACCTGCGGATTTTCTGCTTCTTTGAGCTTGTCGTATCAACGACCTCGAAGTTGCACATTTCTTTTAGTTTTAGCGGTACCGTCCCTTTGATTCGCATATTTCTTTAATGGTGCCTTCCAAGTTCCATTATATTTTACAAGGTGTGGAACATAAAGTTCTTTTATCAATTTTATAGACAATTACAATACCTACGAGGTCAGGTCGTGAAGTTTTCCTCTGACTCAATATGGTAATTTTATCATGTACCTAGTACAAATTATTTGTAGAGAAGCAGTTGAGGTTGATACCTTGTAACCAGAAGTTCCGGGTTTCAATCCTAGGTGGGACAAACTTTTTATTAAAGGTTTTTATTATTTATTTAATGTTTGAATTGTTTTATCTTTTTATAACTAAAGTTTTAATGTTCTATTATGTTATAATAATGAAATAGTTATCAATTGTTTCATTGCTTGAAGTATTAGATTTATAATAGTGTACTAATCGTATTCTTTTTACTATTTGTTTGTAGAACTGAAAGGAAAATTTAAAAAATAACAAAAAACAAAGTTTGTCCCGCCAGGAACTGTAACCCGGAACTTCTTATTAGAAGACAGCATACTCAACCGCCTTTCTACAAAAACATTAGAATACATTGTTGTAACTGTTTAATTAAGGGCACGTCTTGGATTTATTAGTATTTATTTAAATTTTTGCTTAATGTGAAATGTCAAAAATTATTATTTTACTACTAAACGGCACTAATAACAAAAATGCAGTTTAAAATCTTAGCTAAAGTCTACTGGAGACATAAAATCTGGAAAAAATAATTTTACATGATTTTTGCAAATAATTTTCTGGGAAACGGAGTTTATTTTTGTCAGCACCTTAGTAAAGTGTTATAATATCGTATTTTAATTACCTTTTCTGAATTTAAGCTCAGGTTAATTTTGTGCAGCAAAAAAGTATTTTGCGGGCAAACACATAGCTGGGTTGAGGGTTGAACTTATTTGTTATTACCGGCCAGCAGCGAACGTGTTATAGTATAGGACATGGCCTCACTATCCCCTGTAGCCTCCCAGATACAATTCATAGCTACGCACATGAATACATTATTTTTCCCTAAAATAATGATTACTTTTCGCTAAAATACAAAATTAAACACTTGTGTAAAACATTCAATAGAATAACGAAATAGCCGTTGTTATTAGTATTATCTCTAATAAAACGCAACCTAGTCACGAATCGGAACAGAACTAAGCCAAGGACTTTCATAAATAATAAAATAAGAGTAAAATATATGTATCGTTATAGTGATAAAAAAACAGGATGTGTCACCGGCAAATGATGATGTCCATTCTTTATTTTTTAATACAGGAAAAAGTTCGTTTCATAAAAATCTGTTATTTGAAGCTGCTTATTTTCCGCTATTCAGCAACTACGAGCTTTTAGTGCAGGTGTGGGTTTTATCTTTTGTGTGCAAATATTACAAGTGGTATTGCAGCAAAGTAAAACGAAATTGATCGTATTGCTGATATGCACGCACGCATCCTGTGATATGCTATCTCTGCACCTACTTAAACGCCTATTTATTATAGCACAAAAATCCCACGTGCCAAATTCATATAACAAGTAGAAAAACCGCACAGCAGTATACGAATTTTTATATGTATACCATAATAATTTAGATTCTAACCGTTTTGTTTTATTTAATATGCATTGAAAACAATTTTAAAGGATTTAAGACGATTTAAAGTAATTTTAGTCGACTCCTGCAATTTTATTTGATGTTAATTATTTTCAGGTGATCTGTAACAAAGTAAAACGTTTTAAAATTGATTTAAAATTACGAGAGTAGTTCATGCCAAAATTGGCATTTACGCAATTATTTGGAAATTGGAATTATTAGGAAACAGCATGTTATATTTTATAATTTTTACCTAAGATTTCTCGTTCAAGATAGCGCCAAACTGGCTGAAATTTTGCGCAGACTCGGCTTACAAATTCAAGAAGTACACTCAAGAAAGCTTGAGTTTTTGAACAAGCAAACGACTTTGAAAATGACCGTGAAACTGTTCGTAACAATCCAGGAAGAAGAGAGCAAAAACTGAAAACAGTTATGTCTGTTCGAGTTACGTTGTAGGAATCGCCATTAAAACGTCAATACGCGTAAGTTACATTAAAATTTAATATATGTAAGTATTACTATCTCGTATCTATCTTAGTTTTATGTTTCTTGTACTGTTAACTTTGAAGTTTGTATTGCTTAGTAACATATTAGACAATGTAGAGAGGCTCTGAATTTTAATAGATAGATAGATAGATAAACAGTGATTGTATTTAAGCATATTTTAATGTTAGATTGCATTACTAATTAACTATTTCTCTCTTCGACTGCGGGTCACTATTAGCTAGCATAGCTAATACAATTCCCCCGTCCAGTCAAGTATAACGTCAATGCTCATGAACGCCCATCGAAGCCGGACAGATCCTGGCCCAAGCATGACTATATGACGAATATGTGTTGCGCACAATAAAGGCGAGGCGTAGAGAAAGGGCACACGTACAGGCTGATCGAGGCTTTGAAGTCGTTTTTCCAGCATTTTACATTTATTTTGTTTTTAAGGTTATTATTAACGATAAAACTGTAAAAATGGTGGTGTAGCATAGCGTGACGCATTTTCGGCTCCGTCTCCACGAACGACGTTTAGTTCCACGAAACATGTAAGTGCCGGCAGAGAAGTTTGACTTAAAAAAAGAAGTTTTGACAATATGTAATGAATCTTTCCAAAGCATTTAAGGCAATGTATGAAAAAGTGGCGTGTTTCATGGTAAAACTATCATAAAAGAGTTATCTATCTATCTAAAAATATAATAATAATAAATAATTTTAAAAAATAGTGTGCACATGGCGTTCTGCTTTGGTGCACATCAATATATTGGTAATAATTCATTACAATTAAGCACGATTTCAAATAGATGTAGGGGAAACCAATATTGTAGAAAAATTAAGGCTAATAGGAATGCTGTATTAATTGCGTATAAATGATGAAAAACTACCTAAGTTGGCCGTAAACAGCGTGGGATACCAATTTGTGCAGCTTCAGCTTTTCTCTTAGAAATTATAGAGTTGCAAATATGAATGCCTCTTTATATTCAAAAATAAATGTTAATTAACCGAGCTGCTTAATAACCTTTAATTAAACAAAAATAACCTTAATATATTATGGCTTGTCTAAAATCTGTCTTATAATTTATAAAGCTTGCTATTAAAAAATTATTACATGCTATTGTTATTGTTAAATTCACAATGTAATAATAAGAACATCCTCAAGATGCTCAGTGGAATCCGCGAAGAACTTACAGAGCACAATTTGGTTTCTGGGAACGATATAAAAATTCAAGCTGTTCTGCTCTATGTACTTACAGTTAAATTTAAATTGAATAGAACCTGAAAGTCAGGTGGAACCAGTTCCGAATTCCTCAGGTAATAGTCGAAATGTCAAATCAATTCATGCGTTATATCGTTTAATAAAATTGATGTGGTCCATACGAAATCCAGTGTTTTGTTGAAATTCTAAAGTCAAGGTAATCCACAAACATTCTACAACTTATGTAATATGATTGTCTAATAACTAATTAATGCTACTGCATTTCTGAACTAGATAATCTGCATAAAGTAGCGGTCATATGAGTGATGACTCACAAAAGCATTCACCTATTATTCGGTGATTGCTTCATTTCACAAATTAGAACTGTTAATTAAGCAGAATTGGTTCGTAACTTCAAATTAACAAATCAAAACAAAATTATCAGCTACCCACTTCCAATATTGGTCTAAAAGCGAGTTATTTTCCCATGCATTTAATGGGAAACAAATATGTTATAGCAAAGACTATAACCCCTACCCTACCATCGTGTTTTAGATACATAATGTTTATAAAAAAAAGTAAAGTTTTGAGCATAATAGCTTTATAAATAAATGTTAACGCCGCGCTATTAAAGAGACGCTATTTTTTACAACACCATCTAGACCTTAAGCCTGGGACTAACTTTTTTCTAAACGCCAAAAGCAGTATGCAATTAATGACTAAAAATCATTTTTAAGCAAATTGAAAATTGTAAACATCTCAAATTAGTTCTAGAATCTTGTGGTTATAGCAAATAACATACTATAATGTATAATCGAACTTTGTTTGTTGCACTGGTCGACTGTAGAGATGCGGGGTTTCTATGCAAATGATTTTAAAATGAATAAGAGCGCCCCCTGTCAGTCTTATCAGAAAACGAAAAAGGCGCAACATGCTTTGCCATTTACATGAGCTGTCTAGGGAGGAGTTATAGTCTTTGGTTGTAGGAAACACAATGTGGAGATAATTTAGGTTTCTTTTTATCTAAAATTAGACACGAATAAGATTATGAATTCTGAATAGACTAATTTCAGTTGGAATTTAAAATATCTTGCTGCAAAGAGAGTTTCACATATTTAAAACTATCACTGCATACTCTTGTAGAAAAATTGTGGGTTGTGAAAAAATATAGTTTTTAAATCATTAAAATACGGTTCTAAAAAGTTTAAAAATGTTTCAAATGCACGTGCCAAAAATGCAATAATAGATCAGATATTATGTATCAGTTTTACAATGAAATTTCTTCTTCGCAAAATTGTTTTAACGAAAATGTCTGACTTAAAACCGTAGCTTTGGGCGGTTCAATTACCGTTCTTTATTTTTATTTAAAGACAAAGAAATTCAGCAAAGACAATACTATAGGTAGATAGATAGATTCAGGGGGTTGGGTTTCTGTGATTAGGTCGTTAAGGGTTAAGGTCCATTTCTCCTTCTCCTCTCGTGGTTTATCCTAATTGAATCTCTCCGGGATTCTGAGGGTAGACACTTTCTGAAATCCCAGCAGAAACAGGTCTACTTCAGGGAAGCGACCCTGCCCACGCGAGCCTTGATTACTCCTCACCTCCTAGCACAGAGGGAAATCAAGTCCTAACCTTAACCCTATTCAGTCCATATTCCAACCTACCTAGGTTAAATCCCAACCTATCTCCCAAAAAAAAAACCTATCAACCCGCACTGGCCAGCGTGATAGGTAAAGGCTAAAATCCTCAAACCAAAAAATGGAAAGTAGAAATCGAAGACGGCCCTCAGTCCCCGGCAAAATCGCTAGTCCCCGACCACGGTGGCGGTCGAAACAGACAGCGATTAGAGGGTGCTAAGAATCCCCGGGTAAGATCAGGCCACCACCAAGGCAAACTAAAACTGCATATTGCGACATACAATATGAGAACTCTTTCGTCGGACGAGAAAGTCCTAGAATTAGAAGAAGAACTCAAACAAATACATTGGGACGTGGTCGGGATAAGTGAAATTCGAAAAAGAGGAGAACAACAAATCCTACTAAAATCAGGAAACATGTATTACCACAAAGGCGAAGAGAACAGCTCGGTGAGAGGAGTGGGACTTTTGATCCACAAACGACATGTTCAAAATATACTTCAAATAAGAAGCATAAGCAGAGTTTGCTATGTAATAATAAGACTAAATCAACGATATAACATCAAAATTATACAAGCCTATGCACCCACATCGAAGCATACAGACGAAGAAGGTGAAGAATTTTATGACGATGTAACTCAAGCAATGTCAACTTCCCCAGCTTATTTCACAGTGTTAGTGGGGGACTTCAATGCCAGACGTGGTAAAAAAATGATACAGAAACACCACTAGGGTGCTATGGGATGGGAGAAAGAAACGACAGAGGAAATCTCCTGTTGCAATTTCTCCTTCACCATCAACTAGCAGCCATGAATACATTCTTTGAAAAAGCAGAACATCGTAAGTGGACATGGATCGCTCCAGACGGCGAAACAAAAAGTAAATACGACTTTATCATAACAGATAAAAAACAAATTATCGCAGATGTAACGGTATTAAATAAACTATCAGTGGGGAGTGATCATAGAATGGTAAGAGCAAAGGTGTTGTTAAATTTAAGAACAGAACGCAGAAAACTCATGAACAAGCATAATAGTACAAAATGGACAAACGTAGATGATGTAGAAGAATACCAGAAAACGATAGAGAAAACTCTACATAACGCTGACATAACGAACATTGAAGATCTAAAGAAAAGTATTGTAAAATCAATCAACGAAGCTCGGAAAAAACACTGCTCAAAATTCACAAAAAAAGAGGAAAAACTCACTACAAATACCAAAAAACTGATGAAACGGAGAAGAGAATTATTAGGAGAACATTCGCGAAATAAGGACGAGTTAAGACAACTAAACAAAGACATAACGAAAGCAGTAAGGACCGATAAGAGAAAATTCAATAATAAATGAATAACTACAGTCATAGAAGAAAACAGAAATATGAAGGTACTACGAAGTAAACTAAGTATAGGAAGGACAGAAATAGTCAACTTAGAAAACGAAAGAGGACAAGTAACAAATAACAGAAATGAATTTCTATACAAATCTATATAAAAGTCAAGGCCAAAAAGAACCAGCAGAGAATATACCTCATATAATGAACCAAGGATTAGAAGAAATGCCAAGGATAACTGAAGAAGAGGTCGAAAAGTCATGTTCAGAAATGAAAAATAACAAAGCGCCCGGCGAGGGTGATGTTGTCATAGAGGCCATAAAAATAGGAGCAAGGGAGCTACTAAAAACAATAACTAAACTTTTCAAATATATGTCTCGAGGAAGCAACAACCCCAAAGACTTGGAATAACGCGATCATTATCATTATGCACAAGAAGGCCAGCATAACAGATTTACAAAACTACAGACCCATTAGTCTGCTAACACATTTATATAAGCTGTTCACCAAAATCATTACTGCACGGCTTACTAACAAACTTGATTTGTACCAGCCAAGAGACCAGGCGGGCTTTCGAGCTGGACAGGTAACGAATGACCACCTCCAGGTTACAAAATCGTTAGTGGAGACTAGAATTAGTGGAATAGAATACAACAAGCCTCTGGTGCTGACATTTGTTGATTACGAGAAGGCTTTCGATTCCATAAACCACCATGAACTGTTTAAAGCCCTAGCCGACTGTCATATAGACTCTCGCTATATCTCCCTTTTATGACATATATATGAACATGCAATAGCAAAAGTAAAAATACGCGAAGAAACAAATTAGTTTAAAATTGAAAAAGGCGTTCGACAAGGGGACACAATCTCTCCCAAGCTCTTTACAACCCTGTTAGAATATATGTTTAAAAAGATCGATATAGAAAATAAAGGCATAAACGTGTATGGCGAAAAGTTAAGCCACTTGCGTTTTGCCGACGTCATCGTACTGATCTCAGACCGATTAGACGAAGCAAACGATATGCTCTCGAAACTGTCAGCAGCTTCTAAACAAGTCGGATTAAAAATTAATATCGCTAAAACTCAGTTTATGACAAACTTGGTCCCTAGCTGTAACCTAACACTAGAAGTAAAAGTAATCGAACACGTGACATCATTCAAATATCTGGGACACGAAATCCGAATTGGAAGGGACAACCAGACATGTGAACTTAACAGAAGGATAGGACTGAGTTGGGCTGCCTTTGGCAACTTAAAATACATATTTAAAGCAGACATTCCGGTATGCCTCAACCGCAAAGTGTTCGAGCAATGAATCCTCCCGATATTGACATATGCCTCGGAAACATTAACACTAAAACACGCAAAACCGTCAACAAAATAGGAGTAACCCAACGAGCCATGGAAAGAGCTATGTTGGGAGTGACGCTGAGAGACCGAATCCCAAATGAAGAAATACGTGAGAGAACAAAAGTTACAGATGCCGTTGAAAGAATAACACATTTAAAATGGAATTGGGCAGGTTATATCGCAAGAATGCCAAATAATAGATGGACCAAAAGAATATTAGAATGGCGTCCTAGAGACGATGCGTTTAGAAGCAGAGGTAGACCGCCGACACGGTGGACGGATGACGTGAAAAGGATATCTAAAAACTGGATCCAAGATGCCCAAGACCGATCAAAGTGGAACAGGTTGAGAGAGGCTTATGTTCAGCAGTGGACGAGACAGGCTGTTATATGATGATGATGATGTGATTCTGTTGAATTTTAGGTCTCTTGCAGAGAGTGCTTTTTTGAGCTTCTTTGTATTTCTCTCACTGCGCCACAATATAGTGCCGTTTCCTCCTCTGAAGCACATTGAGCAATATGGATCCACTTCTAAGCTCATTTTGTGTAGGTATCTCTTAAGGGTTAAAGAGTATAATGCCCTTTCAAGATTCCTACCAATAATCTAAACTCTAATTGATTGGCGTTAACCTCTCCTTTAGATATCTAAATCTGCTGGGATCCGGTCTTTTCATCGTCCCTTTTGTTTATCTACAAGTGCCTTCCGTTCCGTGTATCTTCATTCCGCCTGCATCGTATTTAATGAATAATGACCATGTATTTAGTTTGTCTCTACGAGACTTCAACTGCCGTTTCGAGTCTCGTATGGTGTAAGTAGAGTGCGATCCTATTTTAGCCAAGCTGTCGGCTTTTTTGTTGTTCTCCACATTATTATGTCCCGGTACCTAGGCGAGTTGTAGTCTTTACAGTCTTTGCTTGTCTTAGCTCCTCTTTTATATGCTGAACTCACTATGTATAATGCCAATGCCAATGCGAGTATTTAGTCCAGGCCAGTGCTTTTAGCGCCGCCTTACTGCCTGACCATGTCCAAACTTCTCCTTGTGTCCTCCCCCCTTCGCTTTTTGCAGTCTAGCACATTCCATTATTGCAAAAACCTCAATAATTAGCATACAATAGCATATTTTCACGGCAATATGGAGATATGTATGTTCTGTGCCGGTATGCGCAGTTTATTTAAAACGTTTCCATCCGTAATATTAAGAGAGAACACATTTTTCAGGTTTCGATGATGGATAGCAATTCACTCACTCAACTTTAAAATCCTACATAACACCCTACCCTTATGGGACATCAAATTAAAGCCCTAGAAAAATGTAGTCTTTTGACGCAAAAAAATTAAAATCGGTTGATTGGTTGTCGAGTTATTAATTAAAAAGTACTTTTATTATGAGATCCAAGCATTTAAACAAATTCACCCCGTTACCGTAGATTTTCTAAATTATTTTTGTTACAAAAGCAGGCAGTTTTGTTTGTTAAAAAACCCATTTATGAAAAATGTGCACTCATCAGAAAAATAAACATTTTTTAAGAGATTTGGATCATTATTCCTCATTGCGCTCATTTCCCGCAAAACTGCGTTACCTGATCAAAGTCATCAGTGATCAGTTTGGCATAATGAGCTAGTAGTGTTTGCTGCAAACTGTACCAAAACTTCAATTTGCGCTTCTTTGCTCAACACTTTAGGTTTTGCACGTTTCTTATTTCCGACAAACCCGCTTTCACACGCCGTAGTTTAACAACTGCCCTAGGTGTTGCATGGACAATCGGGACCGACGGCTTTACAAGCTCTCCGAAGCACGGCCAAACTGCACGTTTGACAACTTTGAGTTCCGTTTGACTGGTACTCGCAGCTCCCCGCTATGCAGCCGACAGTTTTTCGGAAAAAATGTTTTGAGTAAAAAAACAGAAACCTAAGAGGAAAATCGTCAGCAAGGAATTGGATGTAAATGTAATAATTAATTTTCTAAATAATGCTGTACCTAAAAATTAGGTTGTGAATCTTATTCTACTATCAATCAAGGGCAATTTAGCTTAAACAGATAGGTATGCGTTATCGTTCCCCGTTTATTAGAGAAACCGGCATGAATTTTAGATTTTCAATCAACCAAATTATAGTGCATCTCTAGCTCGCAAATGCTATCACAGCGAGAGAGTACAAAAACAAATACTAGATTTTCCCTAATGACTTGTATCAGATTCCGTTTTCAACAAAAATATATGCTACTAAAAAAAAGTGTATAACTTCCGCTTCTGGATTTTTTAAACCTTATTTTCTCGATAGTTTTTTTGATAAAGGGAGTTTCCAAATTTGTCGTCCCGACTATGGGACAGTATATTCGACGAAAAAAAATAAACAAAAAGGATTCTCTTTGATTGTTCGATTTGATTCATATTTTTAGGGTTATTAAAGTTTATAAAAATCAAAAAATGACAACAAAAACACTCGAAGTCGAATTGAAGTGTTTAATTTAGTAGTGAAAATAAATCCATATTAGCAAAAACAAGACATAGTTTAAAATGATAATTGAGAAAAAAATTGCAAAACAAATAAATATTGACGTGCAATTCTCAACAGTCAATAGCGTATTTCTGCTAAATTGAACACTTAAAATTTAGTTTTTTGAACACTTCGGACATTTGCAATGTTTCTTCTCAATTTTCATTATGAATTATTTCTTGTTTTGTGTAATGTATTACGGATTGATTTTCAGTACATGAGATAACACTTATAAATTTGAGTATTTTCCGATTTTTCAAAACTTTCATAACTCCAAAAATATTAGCCTAATTGAAAAATCGTAGAGGAAGTTTTTGTTCAGTTTGTTTTCATAGAATACTGCCCACACTTCGTGTCCGAAAATTTCGGAACACCCTGCATATTCCCACATTCCGAAGCTAATCGAAATCGGACCATCCGTTCGGTTATTATAGGGCGCACACTCCCACTAACCCACAAACAGACACTTTAAATAACTATTTAGGGTTCCTGGAGGTCAAAACATGTATTTCCTTTCAAATGTCAAAATCTAATTTTTATGCAATCAACGGTTCCCTATAAGTACTGAAAGCCTATGTAGAAAAGTAAAAAATGTTCGATTATGAATACGAATTTACTTTAAATAAAGTAAATGCAGACATTAAAGTTACAGATATAGTGTGGAAGAAGTCAGATATTGACGTTGATGATTTGTTTAATAAAATAAAAAATTATGAAAGTTTTGGGTAGTACCTACTTGTTAAAAAAGTTGCTTATGTATGTTGTAATACTTTCATTTTAAATTTTATTGATAATTTAATACCAGGTAGGTTTTCAAAATAAAAAGCAGTCCCTTATTAACAAATAAAATTATATCGTGGCATGTTTTTTCCCTGAAATTACTATGAAAAGCGCTTTTCAGGTGTAATAAATTACAATTAGAAAGCAAATATTTGATTAAATCCTGTATGCAAAACCACAAATCAGGATACAGAAACCAGAAACTTAACAAACAAGTGTATAATTATGCACAAATTGCTTCATCAAGGTGATTTATATACCTTTAGGTGGACCCAAAACAGGTTCACATTTCATCTTTAGGCACATTTCATTTGGTGACGGATTAAGTGTCACACTTAAGTAGCAAGTCGGTACTGTTGGGTAACCAACCTACAATCGAAACATTTTATACCTACACATATTAAAACAATCGCTTAAATAAATTTACGTTTTTGTACAAGTGATTATTAGTACCGATACTAGTTATAGTATTATTTATTTCATTAATTTAGTAATCGGACAA
The DNA here is from genome assembly GCA_958336395.1 of Ctenicera cuprea. Lineage (NCBI taxonomy): Eukaryota > Metazoa > Arthropoda > Insecta > Coleoptera > Elateridae > Ctenicera > Ctenicera cuprea. Next base: position 19,484,687 of record OY284494.1, read on the forward strand.
ACTCTGCCTTTCGTTTCAAAAATTTTTCCATTTCATGAGATGTACGCAGCAGTCTCAACCAAATGGTATTATAGTAGGTAGGTTAAATTTATTAGTTTTTTTTTCTTGGTTTTAAAAGTAACTAAATTTACATTAGGATATGCTAATGATTTTTGGTTATATTTTTGGAAATGTTTTTATAATACATTCTCTGCAACCTAAAGTAAAAACTAAGACTTTAATTATTAATAGTTCTGCAGCCAAAAGGCATTCATTAACATAAGATGAAGGATATCATCTTTTTGCAAACAAAAAAAAAAGATTACAATAATGCTATTGGGATAGTTATTTCAAATATTGAAAAACTAACAATAGTTTCAAAGAAAATGATTTAGTTGATATACCAACGGTGGTCCGTTGAAAAAAACGCAGAGACATATAGATCTTCGGTTATTTACGTTAGAAAACATTTTTTGGAGTGATTTACGAACATATATTCTACCAAATCCACATATTAAACGTCATTTCGTACTTACAAAAATAACTGGAAGCGGAATCAACTTTGCTTTTTTAAATAGAACACCTTGTATAGGTACTGTTCAATATTCTGAAAGAGCTTTTCATCACAAAAACAATGAGTTTATTAAATCAAAGGTCAACTTTTAACAGTTTCGTGCTCCGCAGTGGCGGCACTAGGGGGGGGGGGGTCCTAGACCATCCCAAAATTTTACTGTGTTCCCCTGTGTGCCTCCACAATAACACATGACACACATAAGTTTGATGGCGGTAAAAATACAATTTTCAGTTTATCCAAGCTTTCTAAATTTTTGCTGGAACTGATGAACTACAGTCTACACCAGATAGTTATTTCTAAGACCTTTCATAAAGAATGTATAATTGTTATAGTAAAATGTGAAATTAAAAATCAACTGCATTTTAAATTGTCCAATAAAAAATGAAAAAAAATTGTGTTCTAAATTGTCCAGTGAAAAATATTGTCTCTGCAATGTAATCTAATTTGATATATACATACATAAGTAAATAAAATAGCAATAATGATGTCTTAATTTACTAAAAGTTGGATTTTTGAATAAAGTGGTTATAAAATTGATAATATATCTGCTTTTGAAGTGCCCCCATAACTTTAACTTGGCCTCCTCTGTGCCCCCTAAACAAAATTTTCTAGTGCCGCTACTGCGCTGCACGCGCCGTGATACTTATATACTTCGGTCAAAGCACAAGTCCCTCGCAGGTTTCAGAGAGAGGAAAAAATCAATATTTTTTCGAAAAGGATTCAAAAACGGAAGGACAAATTCGTTGACTAAAAATTGGGTGGGAGGGGTAAAATAACATCCCCAAATGTTTTTGTACCTCAAAATTAAGTTAAAAACGTTATTCTACTATCACTCATGAGTAATTAAGCCTAAACAGAAATTTTGTATTGGTTCCCGATTAATAAATATAAGAATTTCCGTTTTACAAAAATTCATAGAAAGTGTCACAGAAAAATTATCGAACTCTGACACGAACCTAATTGTAGCTCAAAATCGTGTGACCAATTTTCAAGCAATATTTTTTTGAAAATTTCCTAATTGTTGAAAATAATTTTTCACTTCAAAGTTTTATCTTTCCAAAATTTGTGCACATAGTAACATTGTGGTTCTATAAGGCTATTACGGTAGAAAATTTTATTTCGATCTGGCAACTCGTTTTTGAATAACAAGGCGCTAAATTGAACATTTTCAAAAGAACGTTACGAGCACCATTTTGAAGCTAGAAGGTTGGGGAAAAAGCATTGGAATGGCCTTGAGGTCTTCTGTCAGATGCCGGTATCCTTACCACTATAATACAAAAATATGGCGCATTCCATTTAAAAAAAGTATTATTTTATGAATATTTTTTATAGGACACCCTGTATAAGATTTTCATATGTCAGTTTATAGTACGTGTCGGTTCGCACAACTTTTTTGAATTTTTTTACCCATCTTCTCAAATAGTAGGAACATACTAAAACCTGTATCTTTTGACTCAGGCTGTTTCAAAAAACTATTGCTTTTCTCATTGGGCACACACAGCTAACTCAGAGTTGGCACTTAAGCAGAATGTTTTCAAATTATTGATCACTTTTACTGAAAAATCTAATGGATGTTCAAAATATTCCTGGTCAAATGAACTACGGTTTTTGCCCTAAGGCATGTCTTAAGAATTTACATTATTGTTGTGTATATAACCTCACTATAAACATGACATTAGCTTGTAATAATACATAGCACTATGATCCACAACTGTCCCAACTGAAAATTTCGTATGAAGCAATAGTATGCTAGGACACGTTAAAAACAAAATAATGCACCCACCTACTTGACTAGGAATTTTTGAACATCCGTTATTATTGTTGACTAGCGTCTAGCCCCTTGGCTTTCAATCGATCCTACCTAATCAAGGTCAGACTTGCGTGTTAGTATGCCGTCAATCAGTGAGTGAATGCAAATTTGTCTTCGTATTTTTTCTTTAAAAATATAACTGCTATTAACAAATAACCCCGCGTAAACAGGATAACGCAACAACAGTGTTTTAAAACAAACTATAAAATTAAAAAAAAATTTGGGCCCCGACCACACGACTACTTATGCAGTAAAATGGCACTACACCCGAACACACCCACATATCCGTCTGTGCCACTACAAACCTGACCGTTATCGCTAAATAAGTGCCCATTGAATGCGTGCGCAATAGAAATGCACAAATAAAGTCTGACCTTGGTGGGATCGATTGTTCTCGTAGAGACTAGATGCTATTTTATTGTTGAACGCTTAGGAATACAAAAAAAAATGCTTTGGTTTAGTATAAATGTGTATATTAAATAAACAGTTACAAAAGTTAAGGTTATTAATTGCATTTAAATATTATTACATCTATAATAGTAATACAGGGTCCGCAGAACCATTTGATAATAATTGTTACAATGCTTAATACAATTAGAAAAACCTACAAAAATAAATATTCCTACTTATCAGTTCCGTATTCTAGATGATTATTGTTGATTATTGGCGATTAAAATACATAATATAATAAATGCGAGGAATGTGTATAGTGCAGTAATAGGAAAATTTAAAAATAAATTAAAACATAGAATAAAAAAATTGACAATTTAATCACAAACCTTAAAAAATATAAAGACATTAAAAAAAACAAATGTAAAACAATTGAAAACAACAAACATACAATACCACTAACATAAAAAATACATACCTAACAATAGTAATAAGTGTTCTACAACACACACCAAAGGAAAGCTAAACAAAAATAATCACTCAATGGTGTGATTTATAAATTACTTAAAATGTTTGATTTGTTACCATCACACTGAGAGAAACAAGTTTAGCAATAACAAACAAAAAAACAGTGATAAGGTTTCTTGTTTATATTTTTTTACAATTGAAATATGATTGCAATATGCATGGACTTCTAAAATGACTTAAAAATGTCTTAAAATATAACAAATACACCACCTATCTAATACTAAATTTAAAATTATAATAAATAAATTGAAAATTGCTGATAAAATTCTTATGTGCCACAATTACGACTTTGGTATTTTTTGACTTCGTTGATGTATGACTAAAATTGCATTAGAAACAGAAATTACCTAAAATCTCATCATAACCAAAAGCAAACCTAACAATTTAAAAAGTCCAATAAGATCTTAATAATAATATAAATAAATGCACAAAAGTACATAGAAGTAAAAAATGCATAGGTAATAAATGACCGGGAACAAATGCCTAAAATCTGCATTGAACCCTGATTTTTCTTAGGTAAGGATAAAAAAAGCAAATTCTCATGTAAAAAAATTCGGAAAATTAGAATTTCACCTCTTTTATCTGTATCTTAAGAGAAACCGCTGACTAAATACAGTGCGATCAAAAAGTAGCGTAATTTGCATAGGTTATGAAAAAGGCAACAAATGGCGCTAATCGATACAATTACCTAGTTAATGCGTTTAAAAATATGAAAAAGAGAGTTTGGCTCTGCCTACAAAACAATGGGTAACAATTTCAAAAATTTCTGCAAAATTTTTTTCTTTTATCTTGTAAATTTCATTCGCCTTGTTCGCCTACAATACTAAATTTCCTATCAAACCGGACAGTTCATTATTTTTATACAGGGTAGCAACTGAAGTGATACAAGCTGATATCTTCAAAACTATGAGATTGAGCAACAAATATTTTTATAATTTAATGTGATGGAAGAGGCCATATATTAGGCTAATAGTGAATTATGAAAAACCCATATTTTAAGGAATGGAAGGAGGGGAGTATTTAAAAATTTTAACGATGGGCTGAAATTTTGTACATTATTCACTCTAAACTCTAAATTGTGGTTGCTTATTTTTAGTAAGCACATTTGAATTAAAAAACATAATCTTGTTGTCTTTTAATTTTTATAGAATGACCCCCCCCCCCCCATTTATTACAGGTATTAATCATTTTTCAAAAAATCTGAAAAAATAGGGTGTACCTATTTTTTGATGCGGATATTAAAGAAAATGTTAATAAATACACAGGGTGAGTCATTTAAGTGTCGCCCTACTATTATTTCCTAAACTATTGAGAATATCAATTTTTTTACTGCATAACCGAAATTATTGCCAATTATACTGGGTGTTTAATTATGCCTGTATAGCACACTACTTCATTATTTTAAATGGAACACCCTGTATATTATTGCATTTTCAGATTCTACATTTAATTCTTAATCTAAAAGGGTAAAGGTACTACCAACTTAAAATTAGTGGTTTTCGAGTTACTTGACTTTTTTCAAAACGTTTTAATATTTGTGGACTTCTTCTTCTTCAACCCTGTTCTGTCCATTGTTGAACGTAGGTCTCCCCTTTTCTTCTCCATTCATTTCGGTCTTGTGCCTGTCTATGCCATTGTTTTCCATATTTGTGGACATTTAATATTAATTAATTAATAAATATTTTAGATACAAAAAACGTTTATCAATCGTTATTTTGCACAAACTGTTAACTCATTATAAAGTATTCACCGGTAAGTTAATAACAGCAGATTATTTCATAGGATGTTCGTAATTTAATGTTCGTTTTCCAAATCTTCAAATTGGCAATAACTTTGGTTTTTTTAATAAAACACCCAGTATTTTTTACCACCATCAAATGTGGAATTAAATTCCCTTTCAATGTGATATAAGATTTTGTACACCAAATGTTCAAATTTCTATGGTTTATGTATTCTTTAAATAAATTTTAAATGAAAAGACAGACGTGTGCCATGAAAACAAAACCAAAACTTATTTTCTTACGTTTAAAAAGTGTCATCCCCTATATTGTTTTCAAAACTATCAAGAATACTACAGCAAGTGCCATTTAACCTTGCAAAAAAAATGACGATAAGTTTAAAAGGCGAGAAGCCGTTCACACTCTCAAGCAAAAGCAATCCCGTAGTTTGAAAGCTAGTATAATATCTAGTTGCTGTTAATTATTTATGTCATTATTATGTTAATCCTTCCTCAAAGCAAACTGTTTCTAACCTTATGGCGCACGGCCTTTTAATTTGTCAAAAAATCCACAATTTTTTGTAAACCATAAATAAATTGACTTTCACTTTTTAGTAGAGTGTACCACACTATCCAACAGCCAATTAGAGCTAGTTTAAGTTACGACTACCGACGAAACAAAGCGTAAGTATCCGAATCAAAGCCCACTAAAATTTGCAAGGTTAGGTGGCACATGCTGTAATTCTTTTTTCCAAACACAAATGGTTTGTTGCCTAATGAGCTACTTTATGTCACATTCCAAAATTTTCTATACTGTCACGTAACAGTTAGATAGAGTTTACTCGTTTCAATAACCAAAACTTTTATAATTTTTGTAATGTAAGAGTGTGAAAATTTTACATCATTGTAATAGGAAAAATCTATCTAACGACCTAAAAAATATTTATGTAGCCAATTAATAAAATTATCGGTGACGTTACTCGTCAGTCACGTGACAATACAGAAAATTTTCAAATATGTCATAAAGTGGCTGATTAGGCAACAAATCACTTTTATTAAGAAAAAATTCACAATTTCAATAGTTTTGAAAGTAGTATGAGGGGTTACACTTTTCATACGTTAGAAAACGAGTTTTGTGTTTTCATAACACACCTATTTTCATTTGAAATTTCTAAAAAAATTATGAAAAAACACAAAAACCATAGTAATTTGAACATTTGGTATACCAAAACCTATATCAAATTGAAAGAGAAAAACTCAAAAACAACTAATTTTAAAATGGGTAGTACCTTTACACTTTTACATCAAGAATTAAATATAAAAGTGCAATAATATACAAGGCGTTCCATTTAAAATAGAAATGTAATATGCTGTACAGGCATAATTGAACAACCAGTATAATTGGTAATAATATTAGGTTATGCAGCAGTTAATGATTTGATATTCTCAATAGTTTAGGAAATAATAGTGGGGTAACACTTAAATGACTCGCCCTGTATATGGTCCCATTTAAAAATTTTAAGTTACCCCCATACCTTAAAATAGGGGGGCCTTTCAAAACACAATATTAACCTAATATATGGCTCCTTTTGTTCTAGAAAACCATAAAAATTTTGTTGCTCAGATATCAGCTTGTAACACTTTAGTTACCACACCCTGTGTTATCATACATCTATCCATTCCCACCACACAATTTTTCTTTCATAACGTATGCAGATTCGGTTACTTTTTCATTACTCTGTACTAAAACTATAAAAGTGACAAAACAGTAATAATGTAATACTAGTTTGTATTTATAATCTGATGCTTGATTAATGTAGTTTTTTTAATCACTGCAGCAAATTACTTGTAACATTCTTAGTTTCAAAAAATTACCCTTTCTTCTCCGTTATCCATAATAGATTACCATTTAATTTTCCTATATTCAGTCCATTAATAGCATAAAAATAAGAAAAGCCTTAACCATTATTAAATGCAACAAATTTAAAAAGTGAAGGGTAATATAATGGAAAATGGTTCTGGCATCGAAAACCTTCAAGAAAAAAATACTGTTATCTAGTTACAATGGTAAGTGGATACCATTCAGTCATCTCCTTTGTAAGGTCAAAATCACTCAACTTGAGTTCTACTCCACCCAAAAATTCATTTTCTTGTAGCGGATCATGATTCCAAACAGTCGCTTTTAACGTTCTCAGCCTTACTATGTCTAACGACATTCGGTATTCCAACTAAATATTAAAAAATTTAGAGTTACAAAACAATTAAATAATTCATTGAAATAGTATTCTACGGTTAAATAACACGTTTTGTACTGGTACTTGTACGGTTTTGTACTTACCATTTCCATAAAACTAGGATGACAATTTCGTTTGACAACTTTTGTTTTTCGTTTGGTTGTTTTGGTTGGATCAGGTTGCAAATATACTTTAACATAAGTAGAAGGTTCTTGGGCGTTACCGACCAGTGGAAGACCTCTAGCGTGATGTACCATTACAGTAAACACACCACGATTGAATTGAATTGACAATTTCAATTGACCTTTTAATTTACCTACTTCGCTACGATCATCCAATCTTCGATCTAAATTGAATTATTAAATCAAAAAATAATACAGAAATAAATTTATTTAAAAGAAATGATAAATTCTGTTTCTACATTCATAATTCGATAAATCCCTGCATGGACACAATACCTAACTGATGTTTGAATAAAATAGTTTATACTTCAATAATATTTATTTACTTTAACCGTACATGTCATTTTCAAAGCTAAGATTAAAACTCTTACCTTTGACAATGACATGTATGGTTAAAATAAATAAATATTGTTGAAGGAAGCATTTTATTCATACATCAATATGAACTTCAACGAAGTAAAGCTGGAACTTATTAATACAATGACTAATTACTTACCTTTAGCTTTTTTTGCAAATTGTTCGGGAATTTGTTGATCTCTTAATAAGGGATGAAAGAATGTATAAACAAGATCAGAGTGGGCTATTTCATCAGCTGTTTGGAAAAGTGACCGAACGAAAAGGCTTACATCGTAAAAACGCTTTGCAGCTACTTGTTTTATATTTGATCTGCCCATGTGTAGACCAGTTGATAAACTGTAAAAATGCAAAATAATTAAAATAAAAAATGATTTTTTATTGATAAAAATAAAAAGCGCTTTGCTGGACTTTTGTATACTTTAAAGGCTTTTACATTTTATATTTTCAAAGAAACTTATGCACAACGTTGTAGTACTAACAATAGTTGCGGGTTTAAGCGTAAATCACTAAAGCGCATCTAGATTCCCCAATGTTTAGGGGCTCCAAAAAATGCATTATTTCAAAGTTTCATGAATACATCTTTATAGTAAACAAAAAATTATAGTCAAAAAAAAAAATAATGAACTATACCATATTAGTTGCAGCAAATACATGCCAATAATGAAACACTAGTGTGGCATCATACACAAAATTTTCTAGCAGTGAGGGCCGCATTATTCCATAGCACCTAAAGACACACACCCAACCACTCAACAGCTTTTATGCGGTTCAGTGTTACCTTTGTACCGGACAGATGATTCAGACAAGCTGTTATAGTCGCCCGGTCGACATCTGAAGATGGTTGTGTCTGGCATTATTCGCTGTGATTTAGAAAACATTTTTTTACGAGAAAAAAACGGAATCTTTTGATTTTTTGGAAACAGATTCCTCATTATTAAGGAAAATCCAAGACGACACAATAAATTCACCAGCCAAAATTGGCAGAAAAAGGGAAAATTAAGCCCCTAAATATTGCACCTGAAAATTATGTTCGGGCTCTCAATCTAATATCACTTAAGCAATTTTTCTTAAAGAGACATATTTTATTGTCCCTCGTTTATTAAATAATAAGGCATGAATTTTTGATTTTCAAAATTCGATAATTATTCGAATAATTCAATAGTTATTCGAATTTCGATATATCCAATATTTTATTTATTATTCGATAACCAGTTTGTGATATCAAACACTTCTAGAAACCATATGTTAATTATAATGTAGGCCTTAACAACAGCAATAAAGCTGATTAGAGGTCATACATAAAAACCAAGAGATCTTTGTAATCATAGGTATCAATCACTTATAATTTTGTAAACCAATTTGGAAGTTCAATATCAAAAATGGCATTTATTTTTATTGTTTTATTATCAAAAATTGTTAGTAGATGCATTTTGATTTAATTTATGTCTGGACAACAATAATTTATACATAATAAGTTATTATCTGTGTGCTAACCACACCTGTACAGAGAAATTATTGCACTACAGCGTGTTATTTATTATCAGATAAGCTAAGTACACCCTTGCTGATATCAGTTCGCCACCAATAGAAACACCAAAAACACTTCAGTAGATTCGCGTTGCTTACAAACAGTTATAGAAAATTAATCACGAATCATTATTGTAGTTATATATTACTTATGTAACTGTGTGTTAAAATCTTAACATCATGGGTTTGAAATTTAGAAGATTCAAAGCTAAGCTTAACTGGAAAACAAAAGAAACGACGCCCGATATTGTGTGTTTGAGATATCAAATTCATTCGGAATTTGACGAAGAGATAGGTAAGTTGAAAAATATTAATTAGTCGTAATTTCAGTCTTCATAATCTTTAGTCTATTTCTCTATAGTAAAATGTGTGATTTATTATTACACCAAAAGTTTAGTTTAGTTAAAAATTTTATATATAATGATCAAATGATGACATTATTGAAGAGTATAAAAAATACCTTGATTCATTGAGCATACGTTGTATTATGGATTTATCGTTTTATTTTTTCAAAGGGGTTCCGATACCAGCAACCTCGAGTACACAACTAGGAACAAGTGATGTGATAAAACAAAAGAAGCCAGCTTCAAAACCACCAGTTCAAAGTGTGTTTGAAAGCAGCACTTCCAAACTAAATATTTCTACACCGAGCAGTTCTGTACCAACCACTTCAGTACCCAACACTTCTGCAGCAAACAGTTCTCCAGCAAATACTTCAACACCAACTAATATAAATGTTAATAATGTTAACAATAAAACCAAAACAAATGGTGTTTTAATAACAAATCAAAATACTGGTGCAGCTACTACAGGGACCGTGCCAACAAAAGGAATACTAAAAAAACCTACTCCTGATGAAAATGTGGTTTCAGAAACTAAACAGAACCAGAATAATTCTTCAGATATTGAAGATTACAAAAAATCGGCTTTAATATTTATGACAGAAAATCATGACGAAAGTGAAGAACCTACAGAAGAAAAACGTAACACAAAAGAAATCAAAGAAGAACTTGATCTTGAGTTTATTGACAAAAAAACTACAGTGAGAGCACACCAAGAAGAAGAAACAGGCGAGTTTAGATTTTGTAATGCCAGAAAAACTGAACAGGAAACAACTGAACCTAACTTTGATATCAAGGAAAATTATAGAAAGCACGAAACACATAGATCAGATTCTGAATCAGAAGAGAGTGATGTTAAAACAGTTAGATGGCGTGAAACGATTATTGAAATTAATCCTGCAAATCTTGAAACAGATACACAAAAATCTGAAGAATCAGCGGATGATTTTAAAGTTCATTTTGTGAAACATCAAAATTTTTCTACAACTGGTTTGCAATCAGACGATGCAGAAACAGAGGAATCTGAACCTGAAGAAAATCATCAACCAAAAGTGAATTCGTATTATGGAAACAGAGGTGCATACAGTAGTCAAGCAGCGAGCATATTTTTTGCTGGAGAGGAACCTGAGCCCACACCTCGAGTTAGAAATGTAACACAGCAAGAAGATGAAGTTTCTCGTGATGTTCATAGTAGTGCTTAGGTTAATCCCTATGATTAATTTTTACTGGTTTTTTGGCTTGTCTGGGCTCGACATTCCGACAAATTATATTGACTATAAAAGCAATACAATGAAATTCTAAGGATATTTGGCAACACCAAATTGCAAACAGAATTAAAAATTTTACATTTTTTTAATTAAGATTCTTCAAGGCACAACAAGATCAAGTTTAAACATTAAATAATACAAATTTAAGGTATAACAATTGTTAGATGTTTACTAACATCAACAATATATTTATTTCCTCTTATGCTACTGCTGACGATTCTGTAAATAATGTACTTCAATAATATAGCAATAAACAGAAAAGCACCATTAAATTATGTACTTCTTATATTGATTTCATTACGAATTTAGCAACAACGTACAGAATCTAAGCAAACATCTTAATTTAAAATTTTTGTACCCGGCATAAACCAAACATGGCTCACCCCTTGTTTTTCATTATTTATTAATTTAAACTTTAAACAATTAAAATCTGAATACAGGGTGTCCAAGATAAGGGGTCTATGCATGGGGATCTCGTAAACGATAAGAGATAGAGATTCGGTTATCTTTGATAATAACCAAATTATACACAAAAAGCAAAAACTGAAAATTTTAGTTTTTCAGTTTGTACTAAAAATTAAGCATTAATTGCAGGATTAAATGTGGATCATAGTAGTAGCACTTGAAATGCTGAATAATTCTTCTCATTTCACTGAATCTCTATTTCTTACCATTTACGAGATCCCCATGCATGGACCCCTTATCTTGGACACCCTGTATACAGATAATTTCATATTATTTTATATAAATTACAATTTTTTGCAATTTGAGTTTTACCAGAAATGTTCCAATTTATTCTGATTCCAAAACTATCAAATTATATAGGGTGTTCCATTAAAAATTTAAATGAGAAATTTGGGTTCATGCCTGGTGAATCAGTACAAAACTATTTAAATTTACTTTAAATAATAAGAATTTATCTAAGTTGTAGGCTTTGGCGGCCGTTGTCAATGGCATCTTGGCTCAAACCCGGAACATAAGATGCCATAAGAATTTATGGGTATATGTATTAATCACTCCCAATTTCATTTGTTTAAATTAATAAATAATGACGAAAAGGGACTGAGCCACGTTTCGTTTACATCCGGTATAGGTAATTTATACGTAAATGAGATCAGTTTGCTTTAAAATATGTACCACTAATTTTGATCTGATTTGAAAATGTAATTCTTAATTGTGATCACTCGCACTCCTAGAATTTTTGTCTGAGTAAGAAAGATAAGAAATCAATTTCACAAATAAGGTTTAAATACATTGATAATACTATCATATTTATTCTCAGTTTAAAAGCATATTGGTGTAAAAATGAGATATCTTGCTATCAATCTCTAAGTTATCAATTGGACTTCAATATTTATTTATTTAATAAAACAATACGCAGAAAACTAGTTGAAAAAGTAAAAACTCAAATATCACAAAGAAATTAGCCAATGGTTTCAATAAAAAAACAGTTACTTTTACCTATACTTTTTAACACAACGAAAAACAACAATGGTAGTTAGTAGAACACCAAACACACGAGTCAACATAAATATATACAATGAACCTATAGAACAAGTCCACAAATTTAAATATCTTGGCTGCTGGATAAACGAAGACCTAGACCCAGAACTGGAAATACGAACAAGAATAGAGACAGCCAGAATGACCTTTCTGAAAATGAGGAAGTTGCTATGTAATAAGAGCCTCGCCCTAGATGTAAGATATAGATTTGTGAAATGCTATGTCTATTCAATATTGCTCTACGGGGTGGAGACGTGGACATTAAACAAAAAAGAGACGATCAAGCTAGAAGCATTTGAAATGTGGGTTTTCCGAAGAATGCATAGAAGAATATCATGGGTTGAACACATCACAAACAATGAAGTACTAAGACGCATGAACAGGGATAGAGAACTACTGAATACGATTAAAAAAAGGAAAACTTCCTATCTCGGCCACATCACAAGAAACCACAAAGACCAATTACTAAAGCTAATGATAGAAGGGAAAATAGAAGGAAGACGCGGTCCAGGTCGAAGAAAATGTTCATGGCTGAAGAACATAAGAGACTGGACAGGTCTAAACACACAAGCACAAGACCGAGAAGAATTTGCCACAATTGTTGCCAACCTTCACTAAATGGAGATGGTACCACAAGAAGAAGAAGTGCAACAATAAAAATTGAGAGCCCAATAAATAGACTGTTGCCTTTAAACGCTGTTTTGCATAAGCAAAGGCGAGCTTGGCGATGCCGAGCAACGAAACAATCAACCAATCTGTTATTCTTAATACCTCTGCATGCACATGGGTAAATATTCCAGTATCATCAGGCGGAAAAAAGCAGCAGCTGCCAAAAAAATCCAAGTGAGCTGAAATTTTGCATACATTTTTATTTTGGCATTACAAATAATGTCTCAAAAGTCCCCATCGATATCGCGCTTGCGTTTTCAGTTATTCATGGTCAAAGGTCACAGAAATCAGTTTTTTGCAAATATCTCGCTTCCTATGGGCCGTATGACTTTTTTAGTTATTACAAAAAATGAAGGCTAGGAAATTCTCTACAAAGAAGGTTATATAGATTTTTTCGTACAACCAACCATTTTCACGCTATACTTTAGAGAAATAATGAGCAGCGGTACATCCGTCACAGTTTTCTCTGTCAGTTTAAATGGTGTTCCTGAGCAGTTCAGACTCTTCGTTTATTCGTTATTATTCAATTAATCGTCGCGATGGCTGATTATTGTTTTATTTGCAATGAATCGCTCTTAGAAGGTGATACTGTGATTGTAAAACGCGGTATAGAGGCTTTGAGACGCAAGTGCAGAAAGAGAAGATGAACATACAGAACGTTAAAAGAGTGCGGATTCGGTGACGATACATACACATTGTTGTAAGGAGTATACTCGTAAGAGTAGCATAGTAGCATTTAAAAGGCGCCGAGTTGACGAGGCTCCTATTACACCTCAGTGTTCTCCTCGTAAAGTACGCTCTAGCTTAGCTTCTTTTGATTTTCGTGCATTGTGTTTTTTTGTGGCGAAGAAGCCAACGTTGAAGCAGAGACAAAAAAACCTAAAAAGTATCGACGTATAATTAGAGAAGTACGTACACTCTCATTTAAAGACACTGTTATTAAAGCAGCTAATGCACGCGATAGGCGATAGGTACGGAAAAACTGTCAGAGACCGTATTAATTTTGAATATGATTTAGTAGCTGCTGAAGCAAAATATCATAATAAGTGTTTCGATTCTTTTATTACTCCAAAATGGAGCGGTACAAAAGGTCGTCCATTAGATGAAAGAATAATTGAGGCAATGGAAAAAATTTTCTTTTATATTGAAAATAACGAAGATTGCCAGTTTACGTTGCCTGAATTGAAAGAAATTGGACTTGATTATGTTCCAGATGACGCAACAATTATCACAAAATTAACAGAACGATACGATAAAAATATTATCATAACTACGAAATCAAGATCAATGACTATTATTTGTTTTCGCGATACTCAAAGTAATATTTTAAGTAAAGCTTGGTATGAAAATACAAAAGGTACAGATTTGGTTTGGTAATGATTTAAATCCTGAACAGTGGGGGTGGACGATCAATAATGATATTTTGGAGCCCATTAAGACACTATTGTCACCTGCGCCAGATGTACTTCTAAACACCATCTTTTGCAATTGCACTAAAGGATGTAACACAAATTGCGGGTGCAGAAAAGTTGGGCTGTCCTGTTCAATAATTTATGGCCATTGTCACGGTCAGTCATGCCTCAACGCAAACGTCGATAATGCTATTGAAGACTCAACAGAAAATATTCAAGATGATGAATATAACGAGATTAATCTTGTTGATCTCATCACAGAAAATATTACAGAAGCAGAAGAAAATGATGAGGAAGAAGTTAACGAAGAGAGAAAAGAGAACGAAGATGAACATGTGGATGGGGAGGGAGAGGACGAGAACGAGGACAAGCTGTAGAACATACTTAAAACAAGCAAAAACGTGGATTAGGCCTACTGGGGAACCATGTAAAAAAAAACGCGCCTTGCACCCTACCTCCGAGGTGGTGTGGAAACAGTGCACCGCTGCTCATTATTTCTCTAAAGTATAGCGTGAAAATGGTCGGTTGTATGAAAAAATCTATATAACCTTTTTTGTAGAGAATTTCCTAGCCTTCATTTTTTGTAATAACTAAAAAAGTC
Organism: Ctenicera cuprea; assembly: GCA_958336395.1. Lineage (NCBI taxonomy): Eukaryota > Metazoa > Arthropoda > Insecta > Coleoptera > Elateridae > Ctenicera > Ctenicera cuprea. The sequence goes on from OY284494.1 coordinate 19,499,779, forward strand.
ATATGGCCCATAGGAAGCGAGATATTTGCAAAAAACTGATTTCTGTGACCTTTGACCTTGAATAACTGAAAACGCAAGCGCGATATCGATGGAGACTTTTGAGACATTATTTGTAATGTCAAAATAAAGGTGTATGCAAAATTTCAGCCCACTTGGATTTTTTCGGCAGGCGGATCCTAATGCGACTGGACTATAATGTAATATAATGATCAGATGTAAAGAAATAGTAGAGATAGTAGGCGCATTTAGCACAGAACAAGCGCGCCTGTTTCCTTGGTTTTTATTTGGATCAGCCAACGGCAATCATATGCACCATGCAGGATGCGTTATATTACACCAAACAAGTTTGTATTTATTTTATAGGTAGTTTGCACATTTGCAGCAAGAATAAAAAATCTCGTGGACCAACTTTTAAAAGACAGCCTTTTCGAAAATAATATAATCAACCATTTTGCAGCTCTGAAAGAAAGGTGAATCAATCTTGTTTATAGAAAAGTTATTAATTTGTCTTAGCACCCTCTATTATACTTGGTTTTTAAAAATTCCCTTTTCAGAACAATGATACCAAAAAAAACTTCAGTTCCTGAGATTTTGCGTTACATATACATAAACACACACATAAACAGTCATTTTTTAACAGGGTTCTCACTAACTATCAAGAATTAGAATCCATGACTTTTCCAGGATATCCATGACCAAAAATCATACTTATCCATGACTCTCGACAAAAAAAAACCAATAAAATTAGAGACTCTAAAATAGTCACGTTTATGCGTTTTTTTATCAATTCACAAGACAGTATATGGCGGTCTCACTTGCACCTAATCATAAGCCATATTACGCCTTGGAATTTAACAAGGACAAGAAAAGTACCTCAACGATATTTTAGAAACCTTTAGCAGCAAAAGTTTTATAAGCGGCAGTTTTAAAAATGCAATCGGAAAATTTTTAGTTTTTTTAAATTATGTTAACACTACTGCAAGAAAATCAGGTTTTTTTACTGTAAATCAAGAGAAAAATCAAGACTTTTGCCAAATTTTGCATAAAATCCATGACTTCCAGGTTAAAATTTTAATTCCCTGACTTTTCCATGACTTCCAGGTTATCCAGGGTCAGTGGGAACCCTGTTTAAACAACACTTTATGGAGGTCCAAAACATGAATTTCCTTCAAAACCTCAGAATCGAAATTTTCACGATCGCAATGCATTCCCATACTTCCAGTATGGGAAAGTTAATTAAACATGTTAAATAAAAATCTACTATAACCTTAAATGTACGGTATAACTGGTATTAGTGTCAGGGTCCAAAAAAAATATGATTGAAATTTTTAAAAAATAATCAAAAAAGCGATTTGATTTAAATCGAAAAAAAATTGAAATACCCATGGGTTAATTGCACAAACTAATATCGTATTGCAGGCAGGATTTACATAGAAATATAATTTAAATAAATCATCTTGATTTAAATCATTGCACCATGATTTGTGTAGTGAATCAATACACTCACCTGTGGAGTTTTGCAAGTGGAAAGTGCATGCAAAGCTTCTGGTGCAACTCACAGAATTCCTTATATGTTCGTAATACATCCAGATGCTGCACTTGATTTTCCCTCTCCACTCGTAGTATATACACATAGTACTTATCGGGATCATATCGTTTTCTATAGCCAATTACAGTTACATGGATCAGACGCCCATCTGCAGCCATACTATAATAAAAGTACATACGTGATCATTTATAATAAGCAGAAAAACAATAATACCTTAAAAAAGTTAAATGTTCAAAAGGGAGATAATAAATAGAATAAATTACCTATATGTCTTAGGAACAAATGAAAGTAACTGATTATCACCATGATCGCCAGTAAATTTCAACTGAGCAAGATTGTGAAGAAAAAAGTTCACTTGGGTAAACCATGACTTAAGCGAGCTTTCTATAAGTCGTGCAAAATAGGCTGCAGCTTCTGGATTTGACTGACCAGGCAATAATGCTTTGTGTAAATTACTTACAGCCTCTGTTGTAACACCTCGAATTCCTGATGATGCCATCTATCAAAATTTTTAATTTTAATGCAACAAGCTAACTAACCCAGAAGGTACAAATAAAATGCTTACGACATAAGTTAGTGCAAACATACATTCCACTTACCAAAGTAAATAAAGGCAAAAATAAGTTTCCGTTATTTCTAACAATATTAAATGCTTGACAGCATAAATCTACAAACTTGTGGAATTTCTCTGATGGTCGATCACAACCATTTATCACATAAGCCATGTCCGATGTTAATACAAAAGGTGTGCGATCCCTAAAATTAAAAATAAGCAAATTGATTAGCAAGCAAGATTAATTGCTCTTTAGTGAATTTCTTCACTAATATTTACCTTTTGAAATTACCAAACATTTGAGCATCACCCAAAAATTTCCCAAAGTCTATATGGAATAAATGACCTGATGTTTTCAGCATAATATTGTCATTATGCCGATCACAAACGCCTAATACATAAGTAACAACACAATAACCGGCACATGACGCTGTAAAAGAATTTTTGTTTTAAATTTAAATAATCATTTTCTGAACCTTAAATTGTTCTTTAAAAAGCGACATACCTGTAAAATTTTCTACTGCACGTCCATATTCTAATTCTGAAGGATTGTGTTTGGCTAGCCATTCTGCTATTGGTTTATCTTTAAATGATCCTGTTAAACCATGTTCCACTTGTATTTTTCTAAGCGTTTCAGCTTTAGTTACCATTTCAATCATTCCTGAAATTAGAAATAAAATTTGAATTTGTTTACTGTTTTTCTCACTCTTTTCATAAACAAAGATGGTTGCCAGGTCTCCGGCATTGTGCCAAAGTCTCAGGTTTTGCAACGTCTTCTTAGACATCTGACAGGACTTAATATCGGGCAAGGATGCGCATGATACTACATTTCGCATCATTCATTCTTTACCATTTTATGATATAAAATACAGAGTGCTCCATTTAAAGAAAATGAGAAATGGACGATTTGATTTGCTGCAAAATAATACACAAAAACAAACATATGAAAGTAATTTATAGTGATATAAAAGTATTCATCAACTAACTTTCTACTTTTTTTTTAATAATAAGGGCGCTATGCAAAACCGGGCACTTTGTGGACAACCTGTGTACAGGGTTAGTTCCTAAGATCGCAGCAATTGATATCTCTTTTACTATTTACAATAAATAATCTTGACATTTTGGAGATCTGGCAACCCTGGAAACAAATAATTTTGCTGTAATTTAACGCAATACATTACCTCGCTTTTTTCCAGTTGGAACACATGAAAATGCAACCATTTTTAAATCTAAACCTTGACGCAACCACATTTTGTCCATAATACGAACTATTTGTAAAGTTAGTTGATCTTGTTGTAAATCATCACCAACCTGCACAAAAACATTATCCGTTATTGATACTTCACTGTAATTTCAAACTCTAATTAACACAAAAATATGATGCAAGTTAAGTTATCGGTTTGAAACTTAATAAATATTAATTAAAAATCACCTACCTTATAAATAGCAGGTATTATAGATCCATCACGAGCCAAAAAGTTTATTTTTAGAGGAAGAGTATACGAAGGGAAATAAGAACAACTTCGAACTTGTACTCCTGCTACACGTAAAGTAGGTGATAATGGAAGACTTGTCGTGGTTTCCGTTAACACTTGATGTACACCTTCCAAAGCATTACACATTACGATAAGTCGTTGAGATTCTTTTGCTTTTTGCACATTTTCTGCTATTTCATTTAAGTCCTATAATAAAGAACTCGTAAGACAAGATATTAAAATTGAAATACGACATACCTTAACTAGAAGCTGCTGTGAAAGAAAACACTTTCTAAGTGATTCCCCACAAATGGCAAGAAGTGCTCGAAGCAATAACATCATGCGGCGATGGTATCTTGCTTCACTAATACTACCGGCGTCTTTTTCTATATTTTCAGAACTCCAGTTCTGAAAAATTAACGTAGTTAATGTTTGTACAACTTTTCAATAATTATTTATAGATACCTGAGGCATTGTGCCTGGTAGACTATGGCTGAGCAACCAAAACAAATGATGTGCAACTCTTGGCGATCTCAAAGATCGATCAAGTAGAAAATGAGCTAGTGGAGAATTTTCATATGTTTCATGTCTTAGTGCTACTACCAGTTGAGGCAAATAGTCCACAAGTTCGTCACTACTAATACCGCGAATCCACTTCACAGCCAATTTTCGTACTTCCATGTCAGGAAAACTAAATATTACAAAAAAATATTGTTTTAATTTAAACTGCATTTTTTTTCAGCGACAGAATAGATAATAAATATTTGTATTTTAGCATTTTTGTTTATACAAACATCTGTAATGATATTCAAGCAAATATTATTCAATTGCTAGGCCACTTTGTAAATTAGCTAATATGGTAAACTTACGTTGGTAACAGTAACTGAATAGATTGAACTGGCAACATTGGTTTCCAGCAGCGCAACATTCCATGTAAATCTGGCAAACAAGCCCATTCCCAACTATGGGCAGCTAATAACACCTTCGGAAGAGCTGCAGGTATATTATAGAGATAATGTCGTTTCTCCCACAACACCTATAAATAATAAAGCTAGTAATAAGTACAGAAGCAGTAACAGTCCAGTCATGACGTCACAAAAATGTGAAAGGAAAGGGGCATAGCAAAATAACTCGGAAATGAAATTTTTTCTTAAACCCTTTATTTGAACGTCCAAAGAAAGACCCCGAGTTTGTAAACTAAAACCCAACTGAAACGTATATGCAATGATAATGTCGAATAAGGCTGCGTTGCCACAACAATGCTCCATTTAATTTTGTTTCTTTGCTGTACATGTTGAGTCTTTACCATCAGGACATACCTCGTATTAAAATTAACATACATATCAAAGCTACTAAATCAAGAGCACTTACCTCTCTAACTTCTGTGGGTGCTTTGAAAAGCATGTCTTGCTCGCATATTTCCAGAAGCTGTTGCTGTGTTTGCAGATCCAAACTATAAAAATCTCCTTTAGCAATCTGAGAAGAGTTGAGCTGAGGAATTGGAGGAAACACTACTTTTGGAGGTGCTGTAAATTCTATTCCCAATACAGGATGGTCACAATTTGGATGAATTCCAGCACTAGGTGCTGGGCCATATATGTAGTTTGATTCTTTTGGCCAAATAGAAAGTAACAAACTTCCTTGTGTCATAATCCTGTCAAGACGAATTAAAATTAAAAAATGTCTGCTTTATGTGATTTTAAGCTAATTAAAATCAATAACTTACCCCTCATAATCGAAAAACTGCATTGCAGCCCAACCCAATTCCTCTTGCTTGTATTGTGGAGTGTTGGTGTTATCATTGTTGTCTTGTTGTTGTAGTGTTCTGCCGTAAACTACTAATACCAGTCTTGATTCTCGAGCTAAGGAACTTATTAAAACACCTTCCATATCTAGCCTTTTAGATAATAAAATAAATACCTATTAATATTACTGCTAATTATTATAACATATTATTAAACTGTTCTGTATGGAATGCCCCTCTACGAGTTAGTAATAGTGTCTTTGGCTAAATAAAGGTATAATTGACATGATTTGCAAATAACTTAGAGATGTTTCAAACAATTAAAAATATCTTAAGAGCTAGTTTTTATTAATTTAAAAGCCACACACTAAACATTTTCTCATGATTTAACAAAAAATTGTACGCAGCAAAATTGCAGCGTGCCACTGATACAAATAAAAGGCATCAAAGGTTACAGTTACAACAACCATGTAATGTGTAGTTGAATTTAAAAAAATGAAAAGTAAATCATTACACCTTTATTTTTTCGCGAGCGGCATTGAAGGTATGGGGCGCCAAGGGTATAGTGAAAATTTGCTGTGCATTTCACGGTATTTAAGGCAATTTGTCCCAATATTTATTATATATACACACATTTAGCTAAATGCTTTTTATTTTAATAAATCATTCTAGATTTAAATAAATTCTTAAACATTTGGTTTAAATATTGTAATATTTAATAAAGCATTAGAGATTTAAATAAATCTTAAAACATTTACTTTAAATTTTCAAATATTTAGTAAATCTTTATGTATTTGGATAAATCTGCACATATTTGTTTTAAATCTTTCAATATTTAATAAATATTCGCAGATTTAAATAATCTTTGCCGATATAAATAAATCCTTACAGATTTAAATAAATATTTCAACATTTAATTTTAAGCTGTCATATTTAATTTTAACTCGTCATATTTATTTGACCTTGGTAGATCCAACCTTCATAGCAGACCAAGAGCGTTTACACTGGTGGTAACGTTCAACAATTATGAACACGTTTTCTGTATTTCAAAAATTTGTACAATTAATATTAGTTCAATCATCAATAACAACATATTTAACAACATAAACATTGCATAATTTATTATTCATACAATGAAAGTTTCTTCAATATTCCCTTGAGAATGTAATTTTCAGTCTGTTTTGTTTAAGTGTCAAACGCTCCCACCATGGCCCTGCCTTGCGCCTTACTATCGGTATAAACGATTTTGGTGCCCTAAGTCGGCTGGGCTCACCAAGGTCAAATAAATATGACAGATTAATATTAAATGTTGAAACATTTATTTAAATCTGTACGGATTTATTTATATCGGTACAAATTTATTTAAATCTGTGAATATGTATTAAATATTGAAAGATTTAAAACAAATGTGTGCAGATTTGACTAAATACATAAAGGTTTACTAAATATTTTAAAAATTTAAAATAAAAGTTTTAGGATTTATTTAAATCTCTAATGCTTTATTAAACATTGGAATATTTAAACCAAATGTTTAAGAATTTATTTAAATCTAGAATGATTTATTAAAATAAAAAGCATTTAGCTAAATGTGTGTATATATAATAAATATTGGGACAAATTGCCTTAAATACCGTAAAATGCACAGCAAATTTTCACTGTACACTTGGCGCCCCATACGAAAGTGCGTGGATAAAGTTACTTTTTCCTTATCGTTTTTGACAAATAAGAAAGTGTCCGGTGGGCTTCTAAGGACCCACAGACACTTCAGTTTTATTTTGTACACGTATTTCAAAAACTCCCTGTCATAGTATATTTACAGCACAGATCTAAAAATATTAAGATATTTTTAATTAAATAAAAATGACTCTGAAATATACTTTTATTTTGCCAAAAATCGATGCCACTAACAAAGTACAATGGCATTTCATAGCTTTGTTAAGATTTTTAAATACATAATAAATTTTCCTTGGTAGCTTTATGACAATAGGGACACTAGTTAATCATTACTAATCAATTATTAGATCATTCAATGTTCATCGCAAAACATTTATAAAATTCAAGTGAAATAAGAAAAAAAAAACAAAAAATTAACATAAGTTGCTTACCAGCAATTAAATAAAACTCTAGGATATAAACTTTGACTAACAACACTGGGCTGTGAGAGTACTGGTTGACCAATAGGTCGTGTACCATGGTAAACTTGTGCAGCAACAATAAAATCATCATGTTTCCATTCAGGTGATGGTCGATGTATTGTACATACTCTTATTAAAATGGAATCAGGTACCTCTGGTGCACTAATAGATGCTAAAGATGTAATAAAAACATATTTAAAAATTTGAACGACTTTTTAGTAAATACACTTACATATTCGAACATTACTGTCATTATCCAGTTCAAAATTAACACGGAAAGCTTGGCAGTACATCTCTAAAAGACCTTGGATTGCTAAACGAATCTTTTCACAGTTGTTGCTTATCATTTCGGATACTGATTCACTTTTCCAACCTAGCTGCTGAAATTAAAATAGGAATAAAATTAAATAGGAATAGTTTGTATAGTAAGTATTACACAATACGCTATAACTATAAAAAAGACAAATGTCCTCAGAATAAATTGTTTGATGAGTAGAGAGAGAAGACAGTACTATACACTTTCTAATATTTTTTTCAGAACATATTTTTGATTGAGTCTTAAACGTCATTATTGTCCAGTTGTATTTTTTTAAATTACTGTATTTTCTTTCCTAAATTCCATGATCTGATTGATTTGTCAGAACTGACAAAACAACACAGACGACGGTCATTATTCTGAAATTTAGAGGGTTGCTAAATTTTCAGCATAGTGCCTCAGTCTCAGGTGTTTCTCACAAGTACGACAGGCTTTTCAAACAAATTTTTATTCTACGTACTGTACAATTGTAAATAACATGTTGCTTTTGTTGCCGCTACTGATGTGGTGAGATGCTTTAATTATGTTAATTACTTCGCCCCAGTTGTTAATTAAAAAAGGAAGCATGTTTGTTTGTACCGCCCCTTGCATTGACTTGTGAAAACTAACGTTTCACTACAAACAAACAATATTAAAAAGCTACGTTTAATACAGAAAAATGTTGAATAATTCGCATTGCTAAATTCGCGAAAGTCGCGCAAGCGCCATCTAGCGGCGTGGATTGTTTCCATGCAGCATTCATAAGATTTATTGTACAAACAAGAGGAATAAAAAAAAAGGAATAATTTGAATATTTCTTCTAACCCTAAAAAATAAGAGTTGCATTAATGTAAGGCTAAAAATATAGCTAATTTAATGGCATAAGTACTATAAAAACAATTTTTGTTTCCTTCCATAAGTAACTTCTACAGCTTCAATAAGATAAATAACTTTAAAAAAAAAAAGAAAACCGACTTCAAATAAAAACACAAAAGTAACATAAGTTAACTAAAAAGCATAAAATAAATGTTTTTTATACAACAGTTTAATACTTATTTGTTGTTCCGTTTAATGTAAATAAGAAATTGTTGTTTATTATATAATTATTGTTTTATAATTTTTTAAGTCGGTGCCAAGTAAAACATAAAAATTATATACCTTGCTGCAATAACAAATTAGATTCGAATTTTTATGTTTTACTTGGCACCGACTTAAAAATTATAAAACAATTAATAATTATATAATAAACAACAATTTCTTAATTACATTAAACGGAACAACAAATAAGTATTAAACTGTTGTATAAAAAACATTTATTTTTTGCTTTTTAGTTAACTTATGTTACTTTTGTGTTTTTATTTGAAGTCGGTTTTCTTTTTTTTTTAAAGTTAATTATTTTACAATTTTTAGTGATGAGTAGACCTAGTAAGGATGCTTCTCGAATGAAGAAACGACGGCTAATTGAAACGGAAGATGAAATACAGAAACACTAAAAAGTCGGTTAAAAAAATAGATTTTGAGGTGTATCTTCGAAGTTCAAGCTCCAATACCAATGAAATTATAATGGGACCACCTTGGAACTATACTGAACCCAACGGAAAAAGAATCATTAAAATCGGTTCGTAAACAAAAAAGTTATGCCCGAAAATAAATAAAAAAAAACAAAAACAAAAAAAACATATACAGACGAATTGAGAACTTCCTCCTTTTTTTGAAGTCGGTTAATAAAATAAGACATCCTATATAAATAAAAAGTTAACACAAGTTATCAAACATTTATTAAATTTTTAGACATCCTATTTTTAAAAATAACGTGATTTTTAATTATATTAACTGAACACCAGGCTTCCAGGTATTTTGGAAAAATAATAAAATGACTGAAATGTTGTAAAATAATGGCAAATAAGTTTAAACATAAATGAGACTAACTATTTTACATTACAACGTGACAGTTATGTGATATTAATTTACAAAACATACGTGTTTGCGTCTTTAGGAAATCTGAAAAATGATTTCAATTCTTTTTGATTGCTGTAATTATTGCAGTTGTAAACTGCACACACCAACCCACATTTTTTAGATATCACATGCAAGTTATTGTGCTATTAAGTATTAATTGCCTTTTTGCAGATACAACAATGTACGAAATGAACTGTAGAAACAATCCGTACCGAGTAGGGGGCGCTGTAACGCGATGTCACCTGATTTTGGGCACAGTTGCCTGTATTAAGCGTAGCCTATTAAACATATTTGCTACAAGTCATTCCAATTTGCTCAAATAGCATTTTAATAATGTGTACTGTAGGAAACTGTAATGTCCAGTCAGTGTAAATCTTTAAACATAACAAACATTACATTATGATTTGATTACCGAAGTAAGTACCTATTACCAAAGACTATAGGTATACAGCTACTACCTACGTATCTTGATATTTCTCATGATTTTGAATACTACTGCAAAAAAGTCCATTTCATAATAGAAACTAAACATGCGGCGCATGAAACATCTGTCCATGAAATGTTGAAAACTGGCCACAATGATAGCCAAGATTATTAACGGTTAAACACGTCGATTTTTACAAGGATTTTGGCAGGTATTTTTTTAAGCAGATTATTTTTTAAAAGAAAAATACAAAAACAAACTTGTAGCCGATCCTAGACAAATTACCTCAACTGGCGCATGCACAATCACAAGTGTTTACACCAAATTAGACATTGTTACAGTAACTGCTTCAAAATTCATAACAAAATTTAAACTACAAATTATATTTGCAATGCTTTTGTTGTTTTGCATATAAATTTGCAGAAAACAATTTGTTCTCGCATTGTATTATTGCACTACTGGGAACTTGTGTGTGATCTTACTTTCTCTGTAGCTAAAAACGGAACACATCACTGTCGCCCCATAATTTTTATAAATAAAATGCACTATATTATTGTTTATAATTGTTATTACAATTTGACAGGCCCAAAACTTCAGAAACAAACCAAATTGTAAGGTACCTAGTACACCAACGATGTGACATCTAAAAGCAACTCTTGGTTATTAGTGCCATTTAGTTGAAACATAAAAATTTTTACAGCAAAAATCTAAATATTAATAAATTCAAAACGTGTTTTTTTAATCGGAGTGTAACAACAGCACTTTCTAATGTCTCAGTATCCACATGCTTATGAATGCTGTTTGTTACGTGAAAGTCCCGGGTTTAATCCTGGATAAGACAAACTTTTTTAAAATTTTTATTTATTTAATTTTTGAACTGTTTTCAGGGATGTCATCCGGAAGTGGCGACCACAACACAAACCATAAATAAATTTTGGAAGCTTAAGTACGGTGCAAAATACTAAAACCAATATGCAGTAAATCTCTACATATTATCTTGGAATTGAAGAACACGGGGCCAATTAAATGTCTTAGCAAAACTACATCACATTTTGAAATTCGCACAATAAATGTTAACACTTGCTCTTGCTTTGTATCGGAAGTAATAGTAACAAAAGTTAACACTTTCACTGCTATCGGCACTCATAGGTGACGCTACTTGTTGTTCGATGGGCGCGCATGGCACTCATGAGTGCCGCGACCAGTTCCGTGTTCAACGGTTTAGTATTAAGTCAGCTTTGCGTGCAACTAGACGTGTGTTTGCCAGCGTGTAGAGAACGACTCTACACTTTAAAATTTTTTCGCAGTTTCCATTTTTTTTATTTTTTACGTGTTTGAGATGGCAGATAGTGAGCCGGGTCCCTCCCTTAATATTTTTAAGAAAATAATTATTCTTTTGCTAAATTTTTTATACCTATTCTATGTTTATTTTCAGTTTAGCTATATGTGAAATATTTTTCTTTATATATTCTTATAGTACATATATACATATATATTATTATATTACGTTTCTGTTCAGCTTTTTTTTTATAAAACAATAATTATTTTTATTGCGTAAATATTATTTTAAAGTGTTCCTTTTCCCGCATATGTTCTATCCCTAAAACTACGGCATCTTTTGCGTGGCACCCATCGGTGCCGGTCAGCACTGCACGAGAAATTCTTGCATGGACGCGCAAGCCACCCACCAAAAATGATTGAACACCCTGTATACACACTTATTATAAATGATAATCACCTTCTAACACCAAAAACAACAATAATTCAGCAAAAAAAGTTGCCGTTTCTGCGGTACCCCACGCCCTAAACCCATCGCAGTGAAAGTGTTAATTACCACAGTGGCATAGGAGCTCGCATAGGAGACTAATCCATGAAAAACGTTCCAAACTTCCAAATAATTGTGAGAATAAAATTCCTGTACTTTTCATTAAATTATAAAATCATCATAGCAAAAAATAATTTTATTATTTAATAAGACTTATGAGACTATAAATACTGAGCTAAAGTACTACAATGATATAACTTAGATTTTAATTATGAAAATACACAATTTACTCTAGTGTACAGGGCATGGCTATGATTTAATGGTTTCTAAAATAAATATATACAGTATAAAATCTTGTAATTAAAGATTTAAAGGTACAAGTAGGTAAGCAATTGAAATAATTGTATATAAAACGATGTTGGGTTAACGGCTAAAAATCTCGATTCAACCAATACTAGAATTACAATTCACTTTATTGTTAATACAATCTAACAACTTATACTTACACACCTAAATTTGAACTTTATTTAATAACAAATAAAACACTTTAGGCTATGTCACTATACAAGTTCACCATTAGTAATTAATTTAATTAGAAATATGCCTGATAGCAGATATACACAGCACTGCCAGAGTTTGCTACCACCACTCGCATTGGGTTTACAAGAACAGTGCAAAAAAACTGTTTTTAGGTCGCCATTTTGTTTTAAATTCTTTTTGAACCCTTAAACACAAAAGGTTTTTATTTTAAATTTTCTGATCGATTGTACTTGTAGACCGAGACTTATCAGCATCCAAAAATTTCTAGCTCATCTGGAAGTGGGTTAGAATTTGTGCACATACACAACATAACAAACGTGCACACATACGGTCTGCTTTGTGTATAGATATGAAAAACAAAAAATTCGTAAGAATGTAAAGAGAATTTTAAAAACTGGACCTACATTGTAGCAACATGTTTTTTTTGAACAGTATTAACAAATACCAAACAATCAAGAAAACAGATCAAATTGCTCTTTTACGAAATATTCCAGTGGCTCCTATTCTAGCAGATAGTTAAATATGTAGCTGTTTTGTTGTCTAAACAAAGGAGATGAGAAACAGCTTAACACAGCTATGCTGTGCTGTATTCTGCCATTTCTGTGTCGAGTATTTATCTTCTCTTTTATTTAATAGTATTTGTTGCCTGTACCTTCTATAATTGATTTCCTATCCAGCTTCAACTAATATAATAAATGCAAAGTTTCTTAAGTAAGCTGTTCCATTAAACAGTGCTACAACACAGAAGCTACTACTGAATTACTGTGCTGAGTAGTGAGACAACCGAAAGTTCCAAAACAGTAATCAAGTGACAATAGTTTTGGATTAACAGAAATGCTGAAAATTGGATCGACAGAACTCGCTTCTCCCGCATTTTTCACTACTGAAGCAAAGTCCCACATTTTTAAAGTTCCATCAACAGACCCAGTTGTAAGCACAGTTTCGTCACTGCTAATTGCAATTTTAATCACAGGTTGTTGTCCAGTCTTTAATTCTACCAACTGCTTGGCTGATAACAAGTCCCAAATTCGTAGTCTTCTATCTTCACCAGCACTTGCCAAATACTGACCTTTTGGACTAATACAAACAGAATAAACAGCCCCTTTTGATCCCAGGTATAGTCGTAAAGGTTCCGCATCTTTTATTGACCACATTCTGATGGTTTTATCGGCTCCTCCTGTTACTATGTACGTGCAATTTGGATGAAAATCAATACTCGTGATTTCTTGTGTATGTCCAACAAATATTCGCAGCGATTCTTTTTGAGAAACTGACCATAGACGAGCACTGTGATCATAGGAACCGGATACAAAATAGGCCCCGTTAGCACTGGTGGCTAAACAATAAATGGGATATTCGTGACCTTTGTATACACCTATTTCCGAGTAATCTTGTAGGTCATATAAACGCACTGTCTTGTCTTGTGATGCCGATATTAGATGTTTATGTTTGTTAAAAATAGCAATGTCATATATTCGACCACTATGTCCAAGCAAAACCACCTCACCATAACTTGCCGTATTATCAAGCTGCTCTAAAGTTTTTAAAGATCGCAAAATAACTGAATTGTTATAACTATAAGCAAACAATCCATTCTGTCTATCTAACACTCCACAAGTAACTTCGTCTTTAACATTTGATATATTAACCGAATAAATAGATGCAGGATCTTTTTTTATAGCATCTATTGCATCCAATAATTTCTGCATAGAAAGTTTCGTGTCTTTTGGAGCAATTCCATGTCCATTGCATAAAATCTGATTTTCCATTACATGTGAATTTTCTTTTACAAGAACACTTTCTATTTCTTCCATTTCTTGTTCGTCCAAAGCTTGTTGTTCTTCAATTGTAAACCAATTTTGAAATACTTGTAACAAAACGACATGTCCTGCCTCAGCTAAAAACTTCTTTAACATATTTACAGAATCCGCAGATATATGCACCACATACTTATTACACCTAAAATTATCTTTTAAACTTGGCAAATCTATACTATCGTTAGCAAAAGCATTAATCAATTCTTTCACTAAGTTATCACACTTATTCTTATCGACAGAAGGCAAATGCAGTTTGAAAAAATTAGCCGCTCGTTCTGTATGACCGCCTCGAAGAACTTCCAGGTATATGTGACAAAACAGTGGGCCAACAAGTTGTTCTAAATCTTCATGATTACTTCTATACTTGAGTAAATCTCTGAGCCAATTTATAAACTTCGAAAATGTGTGGTCAATTACAATGGGATCGTTGTTAAAGCAGCTATACAAGATTGAGTTTGGTCTGCTAATTTCGTTCTCGATTAATGATGATAACAGAAAATCTTGCGAAGGTATTAAATGGTATGATAGAGCTGGATAGTTGCGCCTTTGCAAATATGATAACACAACTTGTTTAACTTGATCGTTTCGTGATCGCTTTGCTTTATTGGTAGTTTCTCGTTTGACGTCTTCCATTTTAGACAATTCCACAACAACTACTAGGTTGTTTAATTACTTCAATCATCATTTATTAAATGTTTTCATAATTTACAAGCATTTTGAAATGAATAACTACTTTTCTCAAATTTGAGGTTAAGTTAGGTGTAGTTTATTAACGTCAATGAAGAAAACTACAAAACCTATCGCAGCATGGCGCGTAATTCAAATTTGGTGTTGAGTAGAAGCGTTAGAAGTCAAATTTAAACTGCTGGCATACAAAACGTATAAAGTTGGATTACAAATTTTTGGTATCAGAAGTTTATTAGATTGACACTTTTTAATTTCTCATTTTCATTTCAGTATGCGTTACTAGTGATTTTTAAAATCACGAATCTGTGCAACCACGTTTTTTCAGAATTTAGAAAAGTTTTAAGGTACAGGGTTTGGAGTTTGATAACTAATAGTATGTTATATACCAAGAGACTGAAGTGCTTCAGTTAATCCCGATTGTGAAAGTTTCGTGTTTTTGTTTTGCGAAATTTTAAAACAATAATTAATATTAACATTCTCAAACAACTTTCACCTCTTGTGGTATTACAAGTAATACAAAACAAGTGACTATTTTGAACAAATTAAAATCTTTAATATACATATAGTAAGATCAAAAAGTCTTTGGATAGCGGTTGCTGTGGAATTTCAAAGCTATCTATAGAATTACTTACTTCTAAATCTCGCTAGATTATGGCGAAGTTGGGAAATCTTTCACGGAATTTATTTAAACATAAATTAGGTGCATAAATCCAGTTACCGTTTTCACCACGATTTCCAGCCACGGTAATATGCTCTAATTATAAAAATTTTATGTTCTGTTTGAAACATTTTTAATTATAATCCGCTGACTTTTAAAAGTAAATGTCAAAACTAATAGAAATAAATAATTTCATAGATGACTTGTCAATTCCACAGCTACCGCTATCCAAAGACTTTTTATAATCTTACTATATTTTTGTGTATTTTTGGGCATGTTACTTCCAATATGTCGATTTCTGCATTACATTTACCTCCAAATCATTTGAATGCACTGTCACTGTGTTATTCACCAAAAAAACGCAAAAAAAGCTTTAGATGCTACAAATTTTTCCGAAACTTCGAAAATAAAAGTTTGTTTGCTGGTGGCTACAAAAATGAAATCATGTGTAACTCAATTTTGTACCATTTCAATTTGAAAAATACATTTGGTTCACTAAATAGTCCCTCGAATACCATTCCCAGTCAAAGTTGAGTAGATTATTTTTGGGGTGGTATTACTCATGTTCCTTGCGCTTGCTAATAGCACTTGTGCTATTCATCTCCATGCATAACGAACGTTCGTGATACCACCTCAAAAATAATCGAGATAATTTTGACTACTTATGGTATTATAAGTGACTATTCAATTCACATGTCACGTGATATACAGTGTGTCCAACTTTTCTTGGAAACACCCCTATAAAAATTTTATTTGTAGCCCAATTGAAACTGTTATTTTTAATAGTATGAAAGAAAACAGGTCGTACCCCTTTACATTTTATATAGCACTCATGCTATTTGTAATCAAGCGTAATAGACATTCGTGATATCCCTATATGGTATTATTACATGTGAACATTTTTGTTACAAAACTACAAATTTATGCAAAAAGTTAGTCACTTTAGTTTTGTTATTTTTGTATGTGTGGCTATTGTAATCGAACAGAGACACATTAAAAGCTTACACTAAAAACATTAAAATCTAGAAAATTGCAACGTTTGTTTTTGGAGTTTTTTCAGCTGCAGGGCTTCTTTTAAAGAAATTTAAGACGTCTAAATCCTCATTTATTAGTGTTTTATATTTTAATAAGGGTGGTCTTTCAATGTCCAGTTAAACTTCCAGCTAAGCTAACCGATGGATAATTTTCCAGTTTACAAACTTTTCTGCCTTTCAATGTCCAATAAATATAATAAATTGGAATTCACTGTATTTTGAAACATTACTTTACCTGTATACTATACTGAGATGACAAAGATGTTATAGTATATCACTTGTCCGTTCCTGGAATTTTCCAAAGTAAGCTTGTTTTCTAGAATTCAGCTTCTTTTATGGAATTATCAAAAACTTTGTACAAAATATTCTTGTGGCAGTGCAACAGTAGCAGGCGATTCAAGATTAGATTTGTTCTTTAAATGGTTGCATTTTATTTTTTTAAGTATCTTTTTCTTCTGTGTCTTTATTGTTTAACACTTTCACTGCTACCGGCACTCATAGGTGACGCTACTTGTTGTTCGATGGGTGCGCCTGGCACTCATGAGTGCCGCGCCCAGTTCCGTGTTCAACGGTTTAGTATTAAGTCAGCTTTGCGTGCAACTAGACGTGTGTTTGCCAGCATGTAGAGAACGACTCTACACTTTAAAATTTTTTCGCAGTTTCCATTTTTTTTTTATTTTTTACGTGTTTGAGATGGCAGATAGTGAGCCGGGTCCGTCCCTTAATTTTTCTTAGAAAATAATTATTCTTTTGCTAAATTTTTTATATTCTATGTTTATTTTTAGTTTAGCTATATGTGAAATATTTTTCTTTATATATTCTTATAGTACATATATGCATATATATTATTATATTACGTTCCTGTTCAGTTTTTTTTTAATAAAAATAATTATTTTTATTGCGTAAATATTATTTTAAAGTGTTCCTTCTCCCGCATATGTTCTATCCCTAAAACTACGGCATCTTTTGCGTGGCACCCATCGGTGCCGGTCAGCACTGCACGAGAAATTCTTGCATGGACGCGCCTGGCACCCATGGGTGCCACCCACCAAAAATGATTGAACACCCTGTATACACACTTATTATAAATGATAATCACCTTCTAACACCAAAAACAACAATAATTCAGCAAAAAAAGTTGCCGTTTCTGCGGTACACCACGCCCTAAACCCATCGCAGTGAAAGTGTTAAATATTATTAACATATTAAAAAGTTGTTGATTTTAATGGTAGTTGCTCAATGATTGATTGTTGAAGTTATAAAAGGGAAATAAGTCTTTCATTTTTTTTAAATAGTACCCACCTCAAATTTTATTAATAAAAGGATATTAGCTGCAGCCAACATGGCAACGCATCCCAATGATCGTAAAAACACTAACCTGATTAGCTTGAGGAATGAATTTTTGACAGCTGTCCTTTAAACCATCCAGTGCTTCAGATATATCCAAAGTTTCAACAGTTCCCAATAATTTCACAACCAGTTTTACTGACTGTATTACTCCAGAGGGTTGAAGTTGTGGCATGAAACTTGGACTAGCATTTTTCTCCATTTGAACGGCAGCTTGGTCTAATTTTTCTATTTCTTTTTCCAGAGTTTCTAATCATTTAAAGTTTACGATTATTTTTGGTTATTGATTATATAAAATGCTAATACTTACCTAACAAAATTTTTAAATTATCGTATGAAAGAGGAGAGATCGGCTCATTTGGAACTACATCTTTTTGATTTATTTCTCGATCACGCTTATCATCTTGAGCCTGTAACAAATTTAGATCTTATAGTAAATTATTATACTATTTGCTGCATTACCAATAGTGATTGATTTTATCTATTTTATAATATAAAAAAGATGCAAAATTTATGGCGCCAGAGTAGTCGAGTGGTTAGGACACTTGACTGCTACGTTAAAGGTCTCGAGTAGTTCAAACCCCAGACCAGACTAGATGCATAGCTGCCGGCCTATCCAGTTGCTTATAAAAATTGGAAATCAAATCCCTTGAGGGATGAAAGTCGTAAGCCATCTAAGGCATAGTACACCACCCCATGCTTGCTAAAGAGTGCGAACTGGTAGGGTATCGGAAGTGGTGATTGATGGCCCTGAGCAACAGCTTAGTACACTAAACTCCTCACTGGAGTCTAGTGCCACCGCCTTTACTTTATGTTACAAATATTTATAAAAATTGATTACTTACTGTTCTTGCAAAAGATCTATCAACTAATCTATCAGGTATTAAAATAAGCTGCACATCCTCTTCTAATTTAATGCAGTTGTGAACATATTCATAATCAGACAATAGTGTAGTAGGAGCAAGATACTCATTGTAGCCCCATACTTTTAAGGTGTACTGATCTGATGAGGAAGCTTCTAATTCACAAGTAACATGCAACGTTACATGCTCAACACTAGATGTTACTGGAACGAAATTTAATTTTTTTATATAATTCTTTTACTACTTGTATCTAATTAGGTAATTACTCTTTCTGTTTAAAAAACGATTTTTTATTCTTTACATAACTACTACAATAATAAATATTAAACTTATTAAAATTTATATAAACTCACCATCACACGTGAAACTAACAGGTTTAGTAAAATCGGCACCTTCATATTGAGGAAATACACAAACTTTAATGCTTGTTCCTTCACGATACTGGTGATTCATTAAAGGGCTTACGACCAGCCCCATGTTAGTGTCGGGGTCATCGTATCGAAATTGATCTGGAGATTTTACAAAATAGAAAATAATGATTGTCTAATTTATAATTAAAAATAATAAATATGTTTAGTTTCAGTTTGTCTGTTAGTGATTGAAAAGACAAAATTGTACCAAATCTACTTATTTCTTATTAAAAGCTTTTGCTATATTAATACGATATGTCAATGAAAGCTGGGACATTCCGATGTTTTGAATTATATTTTAAGATATCATAATGAAATTTGGTAGTTATAATATAGGATTAATAGGGTTTCCCAGAAAAGTTAAACTATATGGCAGGCAAAACGCATTGGAAATTTAATTTTCCAGGTTTTAGGTCCCCAGCATACTTTAACTAAAAATTCAAATTGCATTACTGTTATTAGTGCAAGTTAGTTTAACCCTTCCATGACCGTGCTAATAGAATTTACGTCAGCCCGTGCGGGGTAACTCAGTTATCCCATGGTTTTCTTTAAATTTTTGGTACTTTACTTGTTTTATATTTATTTTAAAGATATTACAAGTCAAAATAAATACAACAAAGCAGTTCTCATAAGTATTTTATTTACTGACAATACAAATAAAAATTTATGTATTCTAAATAAATGAAGTAAATGTAAAATGATTAATTCTACAACTCTTCACATTCAAGACAAAAATATTTTTTTATTTCCTTCCGATGGACATTGCAGATTGTTTTTCCGCATGTTCGACATTTTACGCGTTCGGTAGTTTGTCACTTGTCTGAATTCTGTTTTACCTATTCGGATATTATAGTTTTTGTCGATTCGGGATTTTTTCGCGTCGAGATTTTATACGTTCGGTAGTTTGTCACCCGTCCCCGCTGATTAGTCAATACAATAAACACATTTTATGCACGATTCAACTTGTTTGAGAAATTCAATTCGGTGAAGCACGACAGGCCGTGCGGGTAACTAGGTTACCCCAGGATGAAAAAGTTAAAAAAGATATTTCTAAAAATCAAAATTACAAACAAATATGATGTATTAACCTACGCTAATGTTTATTGAAGGCATACATGAACGGGCAATGCCGTAAATACATTATTTAAGAAAATATTTAAAAAAAATTACTTCTGGGGTAACTGAGTTACCCGCATGGTCACGGAAGCGTTAAAAGAAAATAATTTTTATATTTAAAATTAAGCAAAAATCTAACTAGATATTAATAAATTCAACACATGTCCTTTTAATACCAGAATAACAACAACATATTGCAAAGTCTTTGTAGCGAAGTGGTTGAGAATGTCTTCTCAGCAGAAGTCCTGGGTTCCTTTTGAAAGAGACAAACTCTTTTTTAAATTTACTATAAGTATTAAACTTACAATTTGCTGTACAAATTGTATTCTTTTTGCTATTTCATTGTAGAACTAGTATGAAAATTAAAAAACAAAAACAAAAAAGTTTGTCGCACCCGGGTTTGAAACCCGGGACTTCTGCTTAGAAGACCTCATCTTCAACCACTTTGCTACAAGACATTAGAACATGTTTTTACTCTGGAATTACAAAGACACGTCTTAAATTGCTATTTTTTGACTAAACGGCACTAATAACACATAATAACAAAAATATAGTTTAAATTCTTAGCCAAGGTATCCTGGAGACATAAAATCTGGAAAAATATAATTTCCCATTGCATTTTGCAAATAGTTCAACTTTTATGAGAAAAGGTGTATGATTATTTGACACAAGGTGTAGTTTTCTAGCACTTCCAGTTTCACCGAGAGCAACCTTAACTTTCTTATTTCAAATAGAACAAAACCTGTATATTTTTACATTTTCGGAATCTGTATATAATTCTTCACAAAAAAATTATTTATTAACCTCGTGCCTTCTTGCTTAAAAAAAATTAATCTAAGGGTGCCCCAACGTTCATGAAAAATTGTACTTTAAACATTTTCTGGGGTCAATTAGAACAGAATATTACTAATTACTCGAAATCGAAAATTTTTGTGATCACAATAATTCCCATACTGGAAAGTAAAAATAGGGGTGACCCAGCTTTCATCGCCACCCGGTATATAATCCAAACTAATTAAAAGAATGGAACACATGACAATTAACTGCAATAAGTAGTACGAATATATAAATTTGGCTACAACAAGCTATGCGCAGTCGTCACGGTGAAGTAAGTCATTAAGAAATAGTTAAATATTATTTATTAGTATATAGTACACTAATGCTACTTGCAGTCACTTAAAACTCCTTAATAATGGTTTAATTGAACTTAGAACTCAATTGATTAATAGAAACATATGCATGCAAATACATACTTCTTAAGTTCTGCACCATTCTATGAAATGCTGTTAAATCAGGATTGCTGGTTCCATTTCTTTGATCCATAAGAGAGATATTATCATAAAGAAGCATTTTCTTTTTTATCTAAAAACAAAGGTAACGTGTTCATCAAAAACCTTTTCCGTTTTCATTTTTACACTTTTAAAAACATACCAACGCATCCCTACTATTTTTCCTCCTTTCCATAGTTGACTGTTGCGCCCTGCGCGGCAGAGTTGCAGAAGGCGACATTGGAGCAGTATCTTGTTTTACCACAGCAGCGTACATTGGATCTGACAAACTGTTGTTGCCAGACCCAGAATATATAAAATCATACGGATCGTACTCATCATAAACGCTATCACACACAGATGCAACATCATCCCCTAAAATTTTAAAACGTCAAATCGTTTGATAAAAGCATTGAATAAATTAATTTGACAAGTTAATACATAGAAATTAATGAAACATACCTGCACACTCTGGACTTGTATTTCCCCAATTTCCCGATGAAGTTCCACTCTCAGTGCTGCTCAATAATGGATCGAAAGCTTCAAGAATGCTAACTCTGACACTATTTCTATCGTCTAACCCTGAAGGTGCAAGATCTATGAGATTATAATTATATTTTTTAGTACTTGCAGCATGTGATATTTTGGATGAAGTGCTTCTACTTGAAGGTATAACCAATGGCGGAGGTGTGCTTTGCTTGTTTTTAGGTGGCAATATTGGTGCCTAGAAATTTCAATAAAATTATATTACTTATTTATGATTTTTAACTAAACACTGAATTTGTTTTGTTTATCTAGCTCTAAAACTATATCATAAATTCTGAAGTTTTTTACGAGTTTGATAAGGATTTATCTATCAAATTAAAATTTATTTTACTATCAGAATAGACTCATAAAATTTGATAGCAAGATTTCTGCAGTGCTTGTAGGTAAGTAGTAAGAATGCATGCTATTTGCTGTTGCACAACTTTTTTTTCAAATACACAGGTTTGTTGCCGTTTTAGGTTATATCCCTTAAATTAGAAAATTAATAATTAATTTATTAATTAAATTTAAAAAGATGTGAAATTTTTTGTCTACTACTAATCTAAAAAGAAATTGGAGCTTGTTCAGTTTTCGAAACAACTGAAAAAAACCCTGAAATTTTGCATATTCTGTTTTGGGCTGTAACTCATTTGTCATTTATATTACATATTAACGCATTATTATGACTTATTTTATACTAAATATAATTGTGTTTTCAAATTTGGCATAACTGCTACCATTGTTGATTTTCTTCACCAGTTTCTGAGCAACTTTTATAAATGTGTCTTGCAATATGGGTTGCAATTTGAACATTTATTTAATGAATTAGTGCAGCTTGGGTATTATCTGTTGTACTTATTTAGCCTGTTGTTCAAATGCGTTCCCGTTGTCCCCTGCGATCATAAAAACTTCAAGGGGAATTTTCAGTAAATCGTCAGAAATTTGTAATTCATATGTTTTTGTAAAAAAATAAATAACCTGCTGCCCACGTTTAAAACCAAATTTCCTGAAATTTTTCACATACTTGGTATCTAAACATCAGGTCTGGTAATTAACTACGATAAAACGCACGCCTTAACAAATAGAAGAGCGGAAAACATAGGGTTGGGACTTAATACGATAAAGTATGTAGAAGAAGTTGTATACTTAGGGCAGTGTATATCATTTAACAACAACATGGAAAAAGAAATTAATAGACGTATTGATTCAGGGTGGAAATGCTTCTGGAGCTTAAAGCATATCTTTAAAGCAAAGTTAGCAGTTCGGATTAAACGTAAAGTGTTTAATAGCTGTGTTATTGCGAGTCTGACTTATGGTGCCCAAACATGGTCTCTAAATAATAAGCTAAAAAATAAGTTAAGGGTGAATCAAACGAAGATGGAACGGTCCATGCTTGGCATAAGACTTCTAGACAAAATCCCACTTGAAGAAATCAGGAGACGGACAGGAGTGCGAGATGTTTTGAGTACTAGCAGGTTACTAAAGTGGAACTGGGCAGGTCATGTAATGAGGCTGCAAGAAGATCGATGGACAAAGAGGACTACCTGCTGGAAACCAAGAAGAGGTAAGCGCAAGCGTGGGAGACCAGTATCCAGGTGGGAAGAAGAAATAATAGAAGCGGGAGGGGAACAGTGGAGGAACCTGACATCGAACAAGAAGGACTGGAAGAATATGGGGGAGGCCTTTGCCCTTAACCGGGATGTTTAGGCTGATATTATTATTATTATTATGTTTTTGTAAAAAAATAAATAACCTGCTGCCCACGTTTAAAATCAAATTTCCTGAAATTTTTCACATACTTGGTATCTAAACATCAAAGTAAATAAAAGTAGTGTTTTGTTTTAATTCCATAACGTTCAGTTCAGGGCATACTATATATTTTTTAAATAAATTAAATGACGTAGTCTTTCCATGGCACTCGTATGAAATTTTTATTTTTTGTAATAAAATACTCAATATTTAAACAAATTGCAAACACATGGTTGAAATCAGAATAAAAAATTCTATCTAAATATAAAAAAAAAATTAAAATGTTATCCATAAAAGAAAAAAGAAGTTGACAGTATTCCACATGTTTTTAAAAGTGTGCGTCATTTGTGTTAATAATCATCATGAAATTATTGCAAAGGAAAGCAACTAGTACATTTGTACTTTTTCATCTGTAATTATTAATGTGCAATTGTGAAGCACCTCTAGTAAACTCTGCTTCATTCGCAGGCGCAACTTTTCTCCTTCTCTGACTTCCAAACCCTGTGTGGGTTGAAACCTGCCCAAAAGGGGCTTACAGAATCATTTTAGGGATCTAGAAACGAGGCTGATTAGTCCTCAGTGACCTTGGTGTATCCTGTATTTTAAGTAAATACCCTAGTGGTACACAATGTTATGAACTAAGAGAATTTTGGAAACTGCTGGAACTGTGAAGTGGAAAAACATTCAAAATTTCAGAAAAATGTACCTCAAAAACAAGAATACCATTTTTTTTAAATTTTGTAGGCTGATAGAGCTAGAGATGAGCTTCATTTTGGTTCATATCCCAGTCTGCTAATTGTTTTGTGACGCCTATAAATTTTTGAAAATTTAGGTCTATTTAAAAACAGGAAACGTATAATTTTTTGTTGAAATTAAATTACTCATTACCGGCTGTTGTAGATGTAATTATGTAATATAATCAAGTCGGGTTAATCTGTTGTTTTTGAACATATTTAAAAAAAAAGAAACAATTTGTATTTTGTCAATAACACGTTTATTTTGAATAAAGACATTTTCTTAATAAACTTTGAATAGTCTGAACATAGAATAAGATTTCCAACTTAATTTTTAGGTGCAACAAAAATTAGAGGAATTAATATACCCCTTCCCACCCAAATTTTGGACATAAATTTGTCCTTCCGTTTTTAGTTTTCTTTTACAAAAAAATAATAGTTTTGGCATAAAAAGTTAGAAAAATGAGACATCAAGTGGGTGACTTTAAGTAATGCGAACCAGATCAGCAAACATTATGCTGAAGCAGCTGCCAGTGTTGGTTGTCAGTGTGGTGCTGGTTATGGCATAACTCGTTGTGATTGCACATCGTATTATGTCTTTTTAGTTGAACGACTGGTATCGTCCAGTATCTGTACATTTGTACTTTGCATTTGCCCTTTACG
Source organism: Ctenicera cuprea (assembly GCA_958336395.1). Classification (NCBI taxonomy): domain Eukaryota; kingdom Metazoa; phylum Arthropoda; class Insecta; order Coleoptera; family Elateridae; genus Ctenicera; species Ctenicera cuprea. The sequence goes on from OY284494.1 coordinate 19,525,089, forward strand.
AAATAACATCAATGTGGATTTCCATTCCGCCCCTGCTTCAAGGCTACAAAGTTGTGCATAAATACTTTCGAAAATAGGATAAATTACAGTTTTTCAAGTTTATAAAAGTGCTCCATTCATTTTTTTGAATAGCAGTTTTGGCACCATTTTATAGCATTAATTACTCTGATTTAAAAAATGTATAACACTTTAGCATTCACATTTCCATTTCTTATAAAAATATGCAAACTAGAAAATTGCTTAAATTTCTGCCTAGTTCTAGAAACAATGTTCTATTTGGGTGTCGTCTTTCTAAATACAATTCTAAATAGGTATGGCTGGCTAACAATATTTCTATAAGAATTTCAACTTTAATTTTAAGCTTGTTAAACTACAGAAATTGCTTGCGTTTTTTGCCATAATGGAAGCGATGCTTTGTATTTTGTTTTAAAGCAACCACATGTTAATCCCTTAGAATAATGTTCTAATTTGTATATTTTTCTATCACAATTAAATGTGAATATTAAAGTGTTATATATTTTTGAAATCAACATACATAATTCTATAAAATGGTGCCAAAACAAAAGAGTGTTGCTATTTAAAAAAACGAAGTGGATGATTGTTCACGAAAAACATAAACGTGGAATATCAAATCTGATTAGAAGATACTATGCAGAAGAAAAAAGTTGCTATAGAAAAGTGCTTTCAGATTTTAAAATTTTTGTTAATAAAGAAGATGGCTTCAAAAAATTAAAATCGATTGATTTCGTTTTTTGCCCATATGTACGAAACAAACTAAGCTAGGTCAATTTTCTTTTTGATTGTGTTAACTACTGCACTAATTTCTTTGCCTATTGTATGTCTAGAATTAACTAATTTATTGTTACTAATTTTTGTAATTTAAAAAATAAAAATTGTTCTGCAACAAAATTTACCTTCTGGACAACCGAACTTGTAATAGGACTGCTTGATGTAAACACAGATGTGTTCGGAGATGTCTGTGGTATATTCCAACCAATTATAGTAGGACTTGATGATGGCACATTCAAGCCTGTTGCTGCCATATTTTGTAACAAGTTAGGGCTTGCCCTTGAGTCCATGGCAACCGGGCTTCCACCACGAAAGGCACTACCATACTGCCACTGTGGAGAATGAGACGCCATTTGGGTAGATGGAAATAAATTGTTTAAAAGGTTTACTGGAGTTTGTGGCTGATAATGTTGCATGTGATGTTGCTGTACCATCGAACTAGACCGTAAAAGACTGTGAACATTTGAACTCATCGTGGTTTGAGTTGTGGAAGTTCTAGTTTGCTCAGTTGAACTGAAATTAGAAATCCGATATTAGTTTTATTCAGTTTTAATTCTATTACCAACCAATATTTGAGTTATCAAATAATCTGAAAGAAAAATTCAACAAGTTTCTTTAAAATTTGATTATAAGATCAGATTCTTAGCAGATATGTAAAAGCTGTCGGGCAACCGCCATGAAACCTTCCTTGCATTTATAGAAATGTATTAAAATATTAAGAAAGTTTTGGGAATAATATGGAAATTTAGAAAATTTATAAAATTCTCGAAAACATTTTAAAATATTTTACACCAGATGTTTGTTGTTTTTAATATCACATGATGTTTTTTTTTAAATTCTTGGAAAAATTTAATTACGAAAATTTTGAAAATTTCATACACCGCCACCCTCGGTGTAGGGAAGTATAAATTTCATGAAAATTTTTATTCATTAAAAAAATTTAACAATTATTTAAAATTTATAATTTTTTGTTTTTAGTATTTGTTAATTGCAAACAATAGTTACTTGTTTGGAAACCTCCCAAAGGTGTTTCTTCAATGGAAGATTGTTCCTATTGTCATTTAACATGTTCATACCGATTTAAGCCGAAATTCGTATAATATACATTTTTTAAATATCGAAAAATCATTGGTGAGGAGACTGAGAGATGGTAGGAAGATTGGGCTTGTGCAGATCAGCTATTCGACATATGTAGAATACAAATCTAGGGTTCTTTTCCGAGAACGTCTGTATTGAAGTAGAGTCTAGTCAAAATATTCAAGTTGAAAATGTCATGAAAGTACCTTCCTTTTAGGCATAACTCGTATATCGGCCAGTACGCCTAAAGAAAGAAAAACTTCACAATACCTTCCTCTATAGCTATATTTTGTAAACCAAGAAAGGTAAAATGTAAATAAGAAAAAAAATAATAAAAATGTAATTTGAAACTCTTCCCAATTTTATTGTTTTAAAATATTTTATTGCAACTTTCAATTTTGTGCCATTAAGATTTACGGTATTAGTGATTTTACATGAAAGCAAAACTAATCAAGGAGTAAAAAGTGATTTATATGGTAGTCACAATATTAATGATTCAATATTCTTTCAACAACTAATTTAAGAAAAAAATGATTTCATTTATATAATATAAACGTAACACAATCTCTAGTATTTTTAATGTTTATTTTCTTTAACATTTTAGGTCAATGAAGTTTGCGATCTGACTACCAAACTGCCAAGAAACTTACTTATTAATTTGTTGGCAAAATTCAATAACCATGTTATTCATTGGTGGGCTTGTAAATGAAATTAGATCTGGAGTATTGGTATCAGCAGCTGTACATGTTGTGCTATGACGACGCTGAGAAGTAGGTGGTGGTGCAATCATAGGATTAGCCTGACTCCCAGCCACGGTGCCTGGTCGTGGGCGAGATTTAATTTGATGACGTTCAGGTCTTTCGGGTCCACAATCTGACTCATTCATGGAGGAAGTGCGTGATACTGCAACCAGCACTTATAATTAATATTGTTATACTTTTAAGTAAATACAATATTGGTTACTACCTGATGTACTTCTGCTTGTCTTAATCGAAACATTTTTTGTTGATATGTTCAATTCCTGTAAACGTTTTTTGTTCTTGAATTGCTCTAATGCTAAGGATTCTAAGCTTAATGCTTGTGCACGTTCCAAATCTTCTTGGAATTGTTTTTCGTAATCTACGTTCTCAGTTGCCATCTGAAGTAAAAAATCGTAAGCAAGGTAAGATAAAGAGAGTGAACATGCACTTATCTAAAACAAAACTTTATTGACTGGCATCTGGTAAGATGCAGAAGTAGAATTAATTAAAGAAATATGACCAAACTGTATACTTTAAAGGTCATCATTAAATAAACAATATGAATGTTTTTGAGGCTAAACTACTTAATCTATACACCTTTTGTGCACAAATGTTACGCTCTATGGTTCAATTTCATCAAACATAATTGGATGCAATACTTCTAGATTGATAAACAATGATTTGTTAGAAAATTAATTTAAAGATTATCAAACCATACGTCATTCAAATCAACAAGTCAATATAACCTCAATTTGTTTCATGGACAAAAACTTCTGAATGTTATGGATAATGGCACATTTATTATGGCTCCATAGACGTTGCTGGTGATTTAAGGTTGGTGTAAGCGAATTCTTATTCACAGCATAGATGTCCATTGTGAAAAACATAAATTACTAATGCTTCGATAAGAACCATATTAAACATAAAGTTGATGATAAAACGCTATAGTAAATGAGCCAATACGATGCCTTTATTTTTAAAATCACGACAAACAAAACCCTATTATAGTTGATTTGAATAATTGTACGTAAAGGTCAACGTTAAGTTTTTAGTTTAACATAGTAAAATTGGTGATTATACACGTTTCGGGAGTTCCTCCAATGAAACAATAAATGACAGTATTTAAAAAGTGCGTTAAAGTATGTTGCGTTACTATATATTGTGAAATAATCTTTCCAAATACCACAGGAGATCAACATTTTTTAAGAAAAGTTTTGTGTTTACATGCAAATTTGCTCAACGAAAACACTTAAATGCCACTTGACCTTTGGTCGTTTTGACGCAATAATTTACGTAAATACAAAACATTTTAAAAAAAATTCCCTCTCGTGAAATTGCCTTTAAAAGTACCGTTGCAGAATAGATGCGCTAATAAAAATAGAGGGTTATTATTATTAAATTTGTTTTGGCTATGCCTTGTTGTGCTGGCGCTAATTGTACCATCAACAGGGGGATTTTCTCAGCAGCCATGATTTGACTCTATAAAGATAGGGAACAGAAGCAATGTGATGCCTAATGCATTAAAAGGAAGTGCATTTTTTGTCAACTTATTGGCAATTTCAAGTAGTCTAGACTTTTTGACTTTGCTATATTTTCAGTATGGGAAATGACGTTCTAAAACAATTTTTCAGGATAAATGAGAGAGAGAGCCTCAGATTCGTCTTATGCAAGTCACATCATTGACTATTGTAGATTCATAAATTAATTTTGATATTTTATTGTTAGCAAAATGTTGTCAACTTGATGTGTATACTCAAAAATAAATACATATTACAAAAATTTAAAAATACATAGGGTGTTAAAGTAAAGATAATGACATGTAAACAGGTTGAAATACGTATAAAGCTAAAATACAAAACCTGTTGAAGTTAAGAATTGTTTTATTTACAATAAATTAAAGATAAGAAAGTCGAGGTTAGTTCCCGAGAAGTGTTACCGTATGCAATTAACTTTTATTATTTAACTGTTTATCAAATATATTTTTGTGTAATTTTATATTTTAATATGGACAGATCATTTCAATCCATGGCCTCCTGCGTTAATATGGCGGAAGCTCAACAGGAGGCCATGTTTCAAACAATTAAAAAAATATATACAGAGCATAATTAAAAAAAAACATAATTTATATAGTATTTCTCAGATCTCGGTAGGTCCTTCCTTGTCAAATAAGCACTAGCATATAGATCTAAAGTTCTAATAGTATCAAGAGAACCAAAAAAAACTGATCCTCAGCGGGCTGTGGAATGAAAAGTCACGTCTTTGCTCGACTAAGGGAATGTTTATAACATCAGATAATAATTAAAACCTAACCTGAAATTGACATTATAAACATTCCCTTCGTCTAGTAAAGACGTGACTTTTCATTCCACAGCCGCTGAGGATAAGTTTTTTTTGGATCTCTTGATATACAATAATAACCTTTACTTAAAACATTTTTTTGTAACTCTAATGCAACAGACAATAATCAAAATTTAAAAAAATTCCTAGTGGCCACCATTTTTTAAATACTTTCTATAAGTATCTTAAATACTTATTGGAAGTATCTTTCTCAGCTCTGTAGGTAAGGAACTCACACCCTTGTGAGGCTATGAATTTACCATATTCTTCTGATGGTGTTAGGGAAATTGGTTGAGCATTGAATTTGTGAGGCCCAGAGTTATAGATGCACATACCCAGAAACAGGAGACACGCATCTGCTGATTTCAGTAATCTGGACTCGTATGTGGTGAAAGTGCCATTTGATTCGTATTATCAAAAAAAGAAGTGGTCGTTGCCTATTCATTTAAAAGCATTGTTTCACATACTGTTCAAGAATGTTATAAAATGTGAGCTTGGGGCTCAAATAACAATATGAGCAATTTAAAAATTTTTCAAGCTTCGAGCTTTAATTCAAAGAATTAACATAAGTGAATCCTTCAAATTATTTTATATTTATTCGAGAAATTCGCATACATGACTATAATCTAATATTTCAAGACATGTAGATAATCAAACATTACGATTGTTTTCATTCAAATTCCTATCTCACTTCAGACTGACCAGCCTATAACCTGATTCCGATTAATAAACCATGACAAAAATAATGCCAATCATGATTTTCTTGAATTATTTCTATTTTGTTTTGTGGGTGGTAATTATTACCTGCTATCAAATTGCATTACTACTTTATTTAAAAAAAAATACATACATATATGCTAAATACTAAACATTACAAAATGACAAAGTAGTGAAACAGTATAATTAGAAGCTACGACTCATTAAAAAAAAAAAATAAAACGGTTCATTTATTTGCTAAAACCCATGGATGCAGCAGGACGCCTTCTAATGTAATTCTGTTATGAGATGTACGACGCAGAAGCTAAAAAACAAGTTAATTTAATCACTACATAATAAATAAAATAATAAATAACTTAATTCAATTCAATAACAGACTTGAATACTCTGTTTATAGGAAACCTACACAAACAGACATTACAATATCACACAATTCATGTTATCATAAAATATAAATTAGCAGCGAACAGATCTATGATACACAAAGCTTTAACGTTCCTTTAGATATTATAGCAATAAATTGCAAAATTTGTAAACAAAACAAACGCTAAAGAAAAAACAGATGATTTACTAAAATCAGGTATTTACAAATTAAATTGTTCCTTGTGTAATTCAGTTTATATAAACTCGAAGTTTAATAAAAATTCGAAAAATTGCCTTGAAGAAAAATAGACCAAAAATAAAATAATACAGGCCCAACTTAAACAAACAAACTTTCCTTTACAATCATATCGTATATGGTGGTCCAGAAACAGTGTTGTAGGATTTTTGAACTAAAGTAAACAATAATTGAGTTTCCATGATAATTTTATTCATCCACATTGCAGGCAACAAAAATGCGGCATTCGTGTATCAAAATAAAAATTACACCGATAATTTTGATATGTTATTTACAGTTGTTTACTTTGACAACAACTAGTTACGTCCTAATTACTTCATGGTTACGCTAATAAACAATGATAAACAAAGTCCGCCATTGGTTTAATTTCGTATTCATAAAACAATCATCTCTATCATGTCGAATACCACTCAAGATTTTAAATGTTTCTCTGTTAATCAACACAAGTTTCCTGCAGATCAACTTAAATCAAGCAAGTTTGCAATTAAAACCGCCCCCAGAGCTAGGTTCTGTCAGGTTTTTATTGCTTGCCAAATTTGCATATTTTTCGTCATTCTGCAACAAATTATTGGTAATAATTAACCGGTAAATTCAAAGCTTACGTGGTATTACTATTGAATATTGCATTCAATGACAGCAGCTTATTTTCAGACTCTTAGCCAATTACATCTATGATCTTTGTGATAATCCATTCCAGAAAACAAGGTCCGCTTGGTTGATATCAAAGTTGATTTGTACGGACCTTGCTAGATAGATGCAGTGTTGTAACCATAGCAACACCTTCAAAATATTGTTTAATTTTTATTAAAGATTAAGTGTGTTTATTGTTTATAGATTATTCTAATAAAATTCCATTCGTAGATTAACATTTTCTTTTAACTCTGTCTTTTATTGACAAACTCAATCCTGTTGCAACACAATTTTGTTTGTTAATAGAGGGACAGAATTATCAAAAATGTTTAACTTATGAGAATACTGTTGTAAGTATGTTTTGAAATGCATCATTGTGGATACAGTCACATAATATTGAAGAAAAAATGTCTATAATAATTAGAGATAAGGAGCTATTACGTGGAATTTGAAAAAGACCCGTAACACTAAGTGCTCGCTTTGGAATAATCAGTGTTGTTTTTCAGCCATATTCAAAAATATTTACATTTAATATTTTCAGACAATTGATATAAATCTCTAGTCCTAACTGTTACTACACAAGATCAGGATTCAGGAAATACTTAATATGATCGACTGCAATAGCTTTTGACTTATAATACCCACATTTAAGGGTGGGGAATCAAAGTTGAAGCAATAAAACGATTTACTTTAAAAAAGACTTCTTGGGATTAAAAAACACCACACAAGAAGAAAAATTTGTCAAACAAGAAGTGGGGAAGAAAAGGAAGATTACCCCCTAAATATGACTGCATCTAGTAATTAAGTTAAAGGACTTATTCTACTGTCACTGATGAGCAACTTAACTTAAATAAGAATGTTTTATTGTGCCCTCTTTTTAGTTGGGGCAACAAGTAATATTTTTATTACTAATTGTTAATTATTATAAATCTGAATATTTTCATTTCTCCAACTTTAAACCTGATTTTCCATGAGTTAATTTGTTAATGTTCAAGTAAGGCAAAGGTTTGATTATGTTGCCGCCGAAAATATGTTTACAAAAAACACATTCAGGACCTAACATTTTAGAAAAACAGTACTAGAATTAATAATCATACAATTTAATGGTGATATTCTTAATCAAAACTAATTGCGAAAAGTTTGCTTCTTCAGGCCAATAAAATACACCACATAGTTTCATAACAAACATTTCTGATCCGTCTTATATAGATGAAGTAAATAAAACCACTTTACCTTAGATATCAAGTCAATACCTCCAGTAGATAAATGAGAGGGATATTTGATATCTACCATTTTAATTCGTTTGTAAGTTTCGTCATTTGATTTACTTTCAAATGGAGGATGTCCTACCAGAAATTCATAACACAAAATTCCTACAAAATAATAAATTGACTACATTCATAACAAAATTTGTCTTACAATTGTTAACCTAAACACCAATTATCTACATATTGTCCATATGCTTTTCCATCTACCATCTCTGGAGGTAAATAATCTAATGTACCACACATGGTATCACGACGTAAAGAAGGAGCATGAACAGACCAACCAAAATCTGCAAGTTTTATATCATCGTCTATAGAAAGCAGTAGATTTTCTGGTTTGATATCACGATGTATAACTTTCTTTGCGTGGCAATAATTTAAGGCATCTGCCACTTGATGGATATATTTTGCTGATCTGTTAAATAATAATATAATATCTAACAAAATTTTGTCTAAATAAACAGCTTACAAATGTTCATTGAAATGGCCTCCCGGACTCGACTTAAGATGCTTGTACAATTCACCCTTTCCAGCAAATTCCAGTACCATATAGATACGGAAGTCATCATGGAACCATGTTAACATTTCAAGTATGTTTGGATGTCTATAATTTTTCATAAAATTATTCGATACTCGATCAAGATTACCAAGTACTTACTTTAAATGAGACTGTATTTCAATCTCTCTTAACACTTGTCGCTCCACACGACCTTTGACTAATTCTACCTTAAGAAGTGTTTTTAAAGCTACTACATAGCCTGTTTTTTTTTCACGAGCCACAAAAACTCTTCCAAACTTTCCACGACCTAAACGTGAACCTAATTCAAAATCGTCCAGGCCCCACTTGTAACTGAAAAATTGTAAACAAAAATAAATAGAGTTGTTAAACATATAATAAATAAACGTACTTTTCATTTTTATAGGCTTCATGGGACATCATGTCCACCACAAGTTTTTTAGTTCCCGCGACATATTCTTCTGGAATTGCTGTATTTTGTATGTATATCTCTGCTTCCTTTTCAATGCATTCTTTTAAATATGCCATTCTATCACCGAACTAGTTTTAAAAGTCGAAACACAGTTAATGAATGAACACTAGAACGAAACTTGAGTTTCTATAAACACAAAATATGATAATACAGAAGTTAAAGCGAAGGAAATGTCACCAAAACCGTTAAATTTTAAAAGTAGGGAATCTGCTAACGCAAAGGAAGCTGTGCAATGGTTTATGGATTTTGGCGTTGTGTCTACACAGTCGGCCCGGGGATCAAATGTTACAGATAGTTTTTTGACACTGTGACTTGATGTTCCTCATTCAACATCATACCGCCGCGTCGCGTCGGTCGTTCATGGATAATACCGGATGATAATTAAAATGTTTGGTCAACTCTTGCCATGAAAAGCCAGGTCTTTGTTTAGTTCACATGCCTGCATAACTTTAATTTGTCATTTTGACAACCATTTAACCAAAATCTGTTTAAAGTTAAAGGAGAATTACAACAGTAAAGCCCCCTATAGTGCAGCGAGGAAACGTTGCAAAGCAAAGCAATGAACGCATATAACCGGCCAGTTTAGATCGAAACCATAAATAGGTGACACGACCGTACCGCCCTCTGGGCACAATTCTTAAAACACGGTAGTCCGTGTAGTAAATAATCTCTCTTTCTTACTTTCTCAAAATCTGTTTGTTAAAATAAGTTTTAGGACTAGAGATTTATATCAATTGTCTGTGCAAATATTAAATGTAAATATTTTTAAACATGACTGAAAGGCAACACTGGTTATTTCAAAGCGAGCACTTAGTGTTACGGGTCTTTTTCAAATTCCACTTAATGGCTCCATATCTCTAATTATTATAGACAATTTTTCTTCAATACTGTTTGATTGTATCCACAATGATGCATTTAAAAACATACTTTCAACAGTATTCTTATAAGTTAAACATTTTTGATAATTCTGTCCTTCTATTAACAAACAAAATTGTGTTGCTTAATAGCAACAGGATTGAGTTTGTCAATAAAAGCCAGAGTTAAATGAAAATGTTAATCTACGAGTGGAATTTTATTAGAATAATCTATGAAAAAAAACAATGAACACACTTAATCTTTAATAAAAATCAAAACAATATTTTGTCGGTGTTGCTATGGTTACAACACTGAAAACATTACATCTTCCTAGCAAGGTCCGTACAAATCAACTTTGATATCAACCAAGCGTACCTTGCTTTCTGGAATGGATTATCACAAAAATCATAGATGTAATTGGCTAGGAGTCTGAAAATAAGCTGCTGCCATTGAATGGAATATTCAATAGTAATACTACGTAAGCTTTGAGTTTACCGGTTAATTATTACCAATACTTTGTTTATCATTGTTTATTAGCGTAACTAGTTGTTGTCAAAGTAAACAACTGTAAATAACATTTATCAAAATTATCAATGTATTTTTTATTTAGGTACGTGAATTCTGCATTTTTGTTGCCTGCAATGTGTATGAATAAAATTATCATGGATACTCAATTATTGTTTACTTTAGTCCAAAAATTCTACAACATTTTTTCTGGACCACTATATACGATATGATTGTAAAGAAAAGTTTGTTTGTTGTTGTTAAGTTGGGCCGTTGAGCCTGTATTATTTTATTTTTGGTCTATTTTTCTTCAAGGCAATTTTTCGAATTTTTATTAAACTTCGAGTTTATATAAACTGAATTACACAAGGAACAATTTAATTTGTAAATACCTGATTTTAGTAAATCATCTGTTTTTTCTTTAGCGTTTGTTTTGTTTACAAATTTTGAAGTTTATCGCTATAATATCTAAAGGAACCGTTAAAGCCTTGTGTATCATAGATCTGTCCGCTGCTAATTTATATTTTATGATAACATGAATTGTGTGATATTGTAATGTCTGTTTGTGTAGGTTTTCTATAAACAAAGTATTCAAGTCTGTTATTGAATTGAATTAAGTTATTTATTATTTTATTTATTATGTATTGATTAAATTGACTTGTTTTTTAGCTTCTGCGTTGTACGTCTCATAACAGAATTACATTAGAAGGCGTCATGCTGCATCTATGGGTTTTAGCAAATAAATGAACCGTTTTATTTTTTTTAATGAGTCGTAGCTTCTAATTATACTGCTTCACTACTTTGTCATTTTGTAATGTTTAGTATTTAGCATATATGTATGTATGTTTTTAAAATAAAGTCTTGCAATTTGAATGCAGTTAATAATTACCATCCACAAAACAAAATATCAAGACACTGTGACTGGATTTGCTGTTGAGCGACATCAAATGCCATCTTCCTGAGGAGGTGTAAAATAGTGGGTTTCCTGTAATGCAAGACGTCATTGCACGTTAAATATTCCCACTAATCAAGTAAATTTAGCATTTTTAGACAAAACTGGGAGATAAGCTGCATTTTAGTATGTTCCTTTGGCTTTCGTAATAAACATACTAAAAGTCCTGACCGATCCGAGTGGAGCTTCGCCGCCATATTGGAGAATAACGCCCGAAAATCATATATTTAAATTTATCTTTGATACGATGCTCGTTGTGTAAACATATCTGACGATTACCATTTCTTTGATTACTCTGATGGAAACAGAAAGTGAAGAAAGTTAGAAAGAAGAAAGCGGCGACGAAAGGTTTAAAGAAATGATTGTTACAGGGAGCCGAAAATTACTATTTTGCCACTTACCTGCAGTCTGTAGTAAATTTTTCTCTAGCCATTTTATTTATTAAAGTATTATTGCGTTAGGAGCAACCGTTTCTAAGATAAATGCAAATATATGATTTTTGGGCGCCATTTTCAAATACGGTGGCTGAAGCTCTACTCAAATCTGTTACACCTTTTAGTATAATCATTATGAAGGCCAAAGAAACATCTATACCAAAATCCAGTTTATCCCTATTTTTTGTTTCTAAACGCAAACATTTATTCTAATTTCACCAAATAATATCTTGGAAAAGACGGAAGCATTCCAGGTGTTAAGCTTTAGGTTCAGAAATAGGCCGACTTTAAGCAAATATTAAAAGAACCAAATAAATACATAATGAGTATCGGTATATAAAATACCTACTTAATAACTTTAACAATATTTATTTATTTTAAACCTTATACGTATTTCGGCATGTTTACATGCCATTGTCAAAGGTTATATGAAAAAGTACACAGTTAGTGCTGCTATAGCAATAGAACTTGGTGACTTGATCTCGGTAATCGTCTGCAGATGACTTGATTTCTTATTCTAAAATGTCCACTAGACGAGAATTTAAGAGATCAATTTGCTCATTCATTAACAGTACAGTTTTTAAATGTTTGTGAATTTCAAAAGCTTCTAGTATATCTAATTTACGTTTACCATCACAAAAGTGTAAACATTTTATAGTGTTACTAGATGTCATTGAATGATTGTGTTCTAGTAAGTGTTTAGCGTAATTGGATTTATGTGGGTGTTTGTATTTGTAACAACGTACGTGTTCTTTATACCTAATATCAAAATTTCTAATTGTCTGGCCTATATAAACCGAATTACAATGCGAACAATTTAATTTGTAAATGCCTGATTTTAGCAAATCGTCTGTTATATATATAATTTTAGCAGTTTTTTCTGATTTGTCACAAAAATATGGGATCGAAGCATTTATAAATAAAATAAATACATAATAGGCAGGCTTAGATTTAAAAAATCCCTAATGACAGCAATGTGACATTTTTATTTGCTAAATTATTCGCTGCGTTTTATTTATTGGACATGGATAATGAAGATTTATACGATTCGTTAGAGGACGAATTTTCCAGTGCTTCCAGTACATCCCTAATTTTAATTAATCCAAATTTAGAACCTATAGCATTAGTTGGATTAAACAATGATCTAGTTAAAGAAACTTCATGGACCCACGACAATTTAGAAGTAGTAAAAGAACCGCTACGTAAGAGCTCTTCAGAACACCTTCACCAGGGTTGCAAGCTGGAAGAAAACTTTAAATTAAATTGCAATGTGGAAGCAGAAACAGATTACCATGAAAACTGTGACATTTCCTCGATTGTCCCATTATATGGGGGAGATAAGAATAAAGCAGAATTTGAAACCTTTAAAAATAGCTCATCAATTTCACTACTGAGTCGTACAAAATGCGTAAAACCCCCCGAGGCTGGAGATAATTCTACAAAGACAATTTTTTGTAGACATAAAAGTCGTTCTATTTTTACTAGTCGTAAGAATTCTCAAAGTAGCTCTGTCAATTTGGAAACTTTAGTTAAAAATAGGATTACAAAATCTTATTTAGAAATGTTTCATGAACGTATCGGATACCCTGCAGGATTTAAGAAAAAGGAAGTAGAAGACAGTGTTAGATCTCTATTTGGTGATACCGAAAGAAGTGCTATTAGTGACGCTGCTACTGACAAGGATGTATTTAAAGATGCAGAAGATAATGATTCTGATACTTCAAGGTAGAAATATCGTATTCGTTTTCAATATTTGTAAACAGTTCTTTATAGCTTCTATTACAATCACATGGAAACATATTGCAAAACTGATTCATCCTATGGTCTTAACCAAACAGCCAATTCTTCAACTATTAGTAGCATACCACCACCAAAGCTTAACAGTATTTCAGAGTTATTTGTTTCATCTATTCCTGCAAAATCATTAACAAAGCCTAGATTACGATCTAAAAAAGCCATATTCGAGCCGGTTCCAGTGTTGGGAGGATTAGGTCCTGATGTAACTGCTATTCAAGATAAGGTAAATTATTTTTATATTAAGGTATTTTTTTCTACACTTACGGGGGACATCAAATGCTAAGGTCATATGCCTCCCCCCATCTAACATGCACACACATCCAATGTTGCCTATAGCAGTGCCAAAGCCAGCGGCTTCAACTGCTGCTCTATTGTCTAGTGTCTAACAGGAGTGAGTGGCCAATAGGGACAATTTTTTTTATTTTTCGTTTTACCTACGTACATACCAAGCTCCACACACTTTATTTTTTATCTTATTTCTAAATTTTTTGAATACATTCAACAGTAAAAAAAAAATCTCTCTTGGGTACTCAATTCTGGGACACACTGTAGCTACTATTTTATTTTATTATAGTTGGAACGTCGTAAAAAGCAATTAAATTACGGACAAAAGGCAAGCAACAGGAACAGAATTAAAATGGTGGAAATGAACGTCCTAAAGAATTTAAAAGATGAAATACAAAAATCAAATTCAAACTCAACTACATTTTTAAAGAACATGTAATACTTGAAAACAAGGCGTTTTAAAAATAAAATTGTGTCTTATTGTTGGAAAATGTTGATAAGAAAGAGGGAGAAATCTGGATTAGGCAATCAGTTAACAGTAAGAAAAAATACGTTTTGCACAAAATTTGATTTAGAAAAACCAACACATTTCAGCTCGGGAAGAAAACTAAAATGACAATGTGACGTTTGCTACTTGACTGAGTTGTAATTTGAAATGATTATGTGTGGTAGAGTGTATGCTTAGTTTTCTAGTAGAGATAATGATACAATTTTGTTTTCGAATTATGGTACGACCATTCAATTTTCGTTTTCGAAGTGAAACTTCTTTAGCGGCGCCCGGCAGGAGTAGCTTGTGAATATGTGAAACGAAACTGCAAATCTGATGTTACACGGCCCCATTGCTGGTCTAGTGAACACGTGAAACGAATCTGCGAAATTGATATTACACGCAGAGCTGAAAAAGTATTCTATTTAATTTTTTTTTAAATTTAAGTCTGTTTTTTTGATTTTAATCTTTTGATTTAAGAGAATTTTCCCAGCCTATGACTCATGATCCACGATTTAAATACTCTTGGAAATTATCTTGTATCTTTGATTTGAAAAATAGGGATTTAAATCATTTTAGAATGATTTAAATTTATTTATAAAGATTTAAATCTTTTCCAAATGGTTTTAATCATTATTATCATTTAAACTGCTTCCAAATGATTTACATCATTATCTACATGTATATCTAAATCTTCTCCAAGTGATTTTTATATTAGTTTTGTGATTCCCTGTCAGGTTCTTCTGGAGAATCCCCTTTAAGCGTCTGTACTTGTGTACTTCCTCTACTGTATGTGAGGAGTTAAAGTGTAATGTGGCAGCAGTTCAGTCAATTAGTGTGTTCAGATTGTTTATAAGTTACAAAATTACTTTCGCATAGTATTGTTTATAGTGCTGTTAATAGTGTGGGATTTTGATAAAAATTCTATTATTTAATTTTTTTCAAAGGTATTTAAATCACAGTAAAGGATTTAAATCATTTAAAATTATTTAAATGCTTTTAGAAGGAATCAAATTATTTTAAATTTTCATAATACTTTTGAGTTTTGACGGTAGGTATTTAAATTATTTAACATGACTTAAATACTTTTAAAATGATTTTGAATAAATAAATATCTGAAGCTTTTCAAAAGTATTTAAATTATTGCAAATCATTTAAATCTCTTTAGTATCTTGCATTTAAATCATTTTAAGTTAAAAAAAGTACATTGTATTTACATCGTTTTTGGAAAGGTGAAGTATCTTGTATTTATGATTTAAGATGCGTTTTAAAAAGATTTTTTATAGCTCTGGTTATAGCTATTGCTGGCATCTCTTAGATATTATTCCAGCGATTGCCTGTCGACTCCCACTCCCAGTAACCTTCCAGTGTACGTGAGGATTGGACGGTTGCTTACGGTCACAGATGATCGTTCATAAACTTTATGGAAATTTAAAAACATATTTTCACATTTAAATACACATCTGTTAAGAAAATGAGCGCCGATTACGGTGCGGTAGCAGAGCAGGACGTTACCTATTAAATGTGTGGGTCGTCTCAGTTCAATATAATTAATAAATAGCTACTCAAAAATGCTACAAAATAAAATAATGTTAAGTTGAGAACTATAACCGGACAAACAAATCAACTTTCAAAATTTTCTTCCAATACATCATCCTCGTCTTGTTCCGCAAAAAACGCTATCAGTGAGAACACGTGAAAAAGTTTCACTTAGAACTTGCGTGCTCGGTACACATTTATTTTTTCATTACTAAAACTAAACGCCAAATTTGTTTATTCGTATGCCCTGGCCCTCTTTGTGGAGATGGAAACGAAATAAAACATTTTGCATTTCGCCTCCAATGCATACCAAATAGTTACCATATGCTTGCTTGATGCTTTCATTGTATTTTTATTTTCTATAAAAAGTGCATGAGAATAAACAAATGTGACGTTTATGCCATGCGCATCAGATGGCACTGGATTTAGAGCTAGGTATGGGCTCAGAGGTTGAGCGCTCAGCCTCTAACACTAAAAGTCTAGGGTTCGTTAAAAATCTATGCCGCAACCCGCCACTGACATTTCCCAATCCGGTGTAGGCAGCCATGTGATCTTAATGCCTAAAACCTTCTCTAGTATTTAGTCGTTCGGATTCGATGTTAAACTGTAAGTCCCCCGTAGGAGAGTACGTGGCAGAGAAGAGTGCTGAAGCCCAGCAATGGGACGTAAAGGCTGATTACTAATGGGCTTTATGGCTCCAGTTCAGATCTTCGATCTCAGTTCTTTTATCAGTACAGTTCTTATGGCCCCGCTCAAAAATGTATGCTTTTTTAGTCCTGATTTATTTTTCTTAGGCGCTTTCTACAGCACACGACCACAATTATTTGGTAAATTAATGGCATTAATATTTTTAATTTAGCAACTATAATAATTAAAAATATGCGTATATGTTATACAGGGCGATTCACAACATGTGAAACGCAATTTCAGGACGAATTCAGAATCCGAAAGCAATGAAAAAAGTTTCTCTAAACGCAAGTCTGGAAATACTTCTTTATGGAGTTACAACCTTGTCATGATAGAACACCTTAATCGCTTTTTTGTTGTCTGCAGTACATTTAGCAGATAAGATAAATAGGCACGGAAAATATGACAAAAATAAGGTACGACGCCTTCTATAAATTATTAAAAATCGTAAATTTGTGCCTCTTTATTTAATAAGCGGGGAACGCAAATACACTTTTGTTAAAACTAAATTGCTAACGAGTAATAGGTAGTAGAATAAGATTTACAACGTAACTTTGAGGTGCTTCAATATTTAGAAGTATATTACACCCATAACACTCACCCCATACAATAATATACTACTAGCGCCACCTATACGGGCAGCACAGTATGCCACGAGCGAAACAAATCGCGCGTTGCTTGACTCGAAGCAGCAGCAGTCCGAGCAGACCACCGCAAGAGGCAGCAGCGGCGTTTATCGCTAAGAAGTTAATTACGAGTACGTTGATATAGACCAAGAATTAACTGTCAATGGCATGCAAACAGAGCGTCTTGTATTAGGATATCTTTTCTTGGAGAAATATCAGACCACGCTGGACCACTACGCTTGCAGCTTATTATTTTATTGTGCTTTGTTGTTTATACATATATTTTCTGTATTTATGTGTGTTCGTCAAACAATAATAAACGTTTTTCCACTACCGCGAGTAGAAGTCGGTTTCTATGGCATCAAAATTGTGACAGAAGTAAAGCATTTACTCTCTAGGGACGAAATAAGACAACAATTTCCCTAGGGGAGTTTTTATTTCATTTCGTATTTATTTTTGTAAACAAATGCCTGTTGCCATGGTACGTTGCATGGAACCATCCCGAAGGCTTCTAAATATTGTAATTTATTATAATTCTTTATTTATGAAATTAAGTGTTTTTACTCCCGATCGTGGAAAAAATAGTATATACACCTCGGGAGAGACCGCCATTATTTTCTCGATGTATTTGTAGCCCTCGGGCTTCAAATTACACCTCCGGGAAAATAGGACGTTTCTCTCCCTTAGTGTATTAGTACTATTAATTATTTTTATCAGTTTAATATTTTTACTTGGAAGTTTGTTAGTAACTACGTTACCTTCACCTTATAACCTTCTAAAGTATTAATTTAACCCCTTCTATCCGATTTGAGATTGAAGAAGTGTTTGTTTTGTGTATGGTTTTATAAACTCCAAAATATTTTCTTCCAAAAAACTGTAGAAAACATGGTGTTTTGGCTCTTTTTGACTGCTGCTATATTATGTCTTGTTTGTTACATAATCGGTATCTTCTCATTCTTCTGTAATGCAGCAATAAATGAGATACGTTTGTATGGTGTGTTGCGTCTGCCCCTTGTGGGTAATTAACGTACGTACAGTTGAGGACTCCTGCAGAGGTTGGATTACGACGGTGTGCACAAAATAAATACTTTTGAATAGGGGAAGAGCAAAAGTTTCTAAAAAATAGGAAAGTCCAAGCAAAACGCTTTGCTTATTTTCTATAGCCTAAAAAATACAAAACTTTTTTTTATATAACCGACTTCGTATGTCTGATAGTTTTCGAGAACCCAATAATGGGCAAACTCAAAGTGCGCACCTTGTACACGACAGTTAGATGATATTGCAGTATTATCTAAGTGATTTTGTATAAAAATACATTAAGATTGTTAATTATAGTTTATGTAATTAAAGCTCCGTTGCGTTGTCCTAATTTAACTGCCTTTTTGTATTTGTACTGCATTTTAGGCCATTTTCTTCTTTTTGTTTTGGGTTTTTCTTTGAATTTGGTTGCCCCTAGACTCAACGACCCACGGGGATATTACCGGTAGTGGCGTGCCAGTCCAGCCCTGCAAAAGAAAGATGTCTTAAGAGAGTTTTTAGTACAATTCTAACTACACAACTTAGGAATAGGCTCATAATTTTTATCTTTTCCTACTTCTCTAACTAATCATTCGTCTTACTTTATCTTATTCTCCATTCGAGTCACCCCTCCTCTTTTATTGTGTCTAAACATAAACATTTTTATAGAACGAATTAACAAAAAACAAAATGAAAGAGAAAGAAGTGTGTGACAGAAAGACAACTCAAAATGCTTTTTTCTTACAATTAAAGTTCTTGTTCTATAATCTAATCAAACAACATCATGGTAAAAGCTTAGGTCACAACAGCAATTACGGAATAGGAATTTTTCCAAGATCGTAAGCTGATTAACAGAATTGGTCTCCCACCTTTGGGTAATATTTTCGAACGTCAATTTTCCTTTCGTTTACGCATTTTTTTTTCAGTTGCCGAATTCAGTCTGTGTTTGTCACAGCGCAATGACTGAATAGTTTAAAATCAATTGTTGATAATTGACGCCATAATAATCAAGTTCTACGATAAATAGGTAAGAAATTTTAATAATTATATTGTATTAAAGTAGCCTATATTACAACTCAAACAATTTAATTTCAGTTTATTTTAAAGTAAAGTAATTTTTAAAACTTAAAATAGTTAAATGAAATTATGTTACATAGTGTCAAGTGTGACTATAAATGTGCTTGTAACGACATTCCAATTATTGGCAAAGAAATGTAGTAATAATGCTAAACAAAGAGTCAAGTGGGCTTTGGATGCCACTGTTTTGGTGATTCTGCCCAATGTAGCATAGGCACCGCGTATGCTGCACTGGGTATGATCGGCGAAACTGAGGCATCCAAAGCCAACTTGACCCCCCTTTATATTAACGCATATATTTTCATACTGAATGTATAAAAAAGTAAAAATTTATGACAAAATGTACAACAAACACTACTAGATGTAGCATGGATATTCAGTTTTAAGAGGTTTTATAAATAATTGCATTTTCCAATTTCTTGATAAATTTGAAAATTACATTGTTCGCCTTTTACAAATTAAAGCTGTATTAATTTGCTTGTGTTCTTGACAATGACGTATAGAACAATAGAATTAACATTTAGCATTAAAAACTGCATATTGAGTTGAATAAGTAAATTTGATTTTAAAACCGGTCAGTTTTCAAAAATTAGTATTCTCTTTCTATTTTATTATTGCGTATTTATTTTTTGTCCAATAGTAAAGCAGCTCATTGATATATTTATTTGCATAAGTATTTTTATTAAATAATACAATTATATAGTTTAAGTCATTTTGGAATGTAATCTTGAGAGATATTTTTGAATTTCACGAAATAACGGAAAAAATGTTGAATGATAGCAAAATTCTTAAATGCATGAAAAAATACATTTCGTGGTACAGCAAATATTTTTGAAAATAAATACAGTTGGTTAGAGGCACAAACGATCTAATTTGACCTTATTTTCTATACATTTACGTATTTAAAATTTTTATTTGAAGGGTTTGTTGTTCTTAAAATCGTAGCTTAAAATTTCAGTAGCAAAACCTACCTTTGATGTTATTCCATAATTTGTATGACCTAAAAGTTAGATATTAATTCCTACAGATGTTTAAAATTAAAAATGTTAAAATTACGTTTGCAAATCTTTTCCTGCACTTTAAGGAAAGAACCGATTTCATTAAATAAAATTAGATTTTGAGAGTTTGCCGGAAATACATGTTTGGGACCTCCAGGAATCCAATTGAGTGTTTTTTTTAAATGTCTGTCTGTGGGTGTGTACGAACGAATGTACTTATTTCGATGAGCTTCGAAATGTGGGGGGGGGGGGGGTATCAAAAATTCATCAACAAAATAAGCTTTTAAGCTTTAAAACCCCAAAGAGATGTTTATTTTTATTATGATATGTTATTTTGGTAGCATAGTTTTCAAAAAAACGCATATTTGTGCCGAATCTGGTAGAAAACCTAATGGTAGAGCAAATCGAACATTTTTTTCTAAATTTCAAAATGAAGCCGATAGTATTTGTTGGAAATTGTGAGTTTAACGTTTTATTACTCAAAAAAGAGTTGTTAGATCAGTGTAAACTTAAGTTATTAGAATAGCCTTGAAATAACACACTGTTGATATTAAAAATAAAAACTATGAAGTAAAAATTAGTTTTAAATTTTTGCTATTTAAAAAAATATGTTACCCAAAACTGGCCATACGATTTCTTTTAATTTAGTAGGTTTTGTTTGTCGATTTTTTACGTGCGCCAATATTTTAGGGAGGTTAACGTTTCCTATTCCAACCATATTTTTATTGTTTTTTTTTTCTTTAATTTTCAGCTAACAATTATTGGATATTTTTTTTTATAAAAAAATTTTGTTGGTTAAAGTACGGCAAGTAGCTGAGTGTGCTCGTGATTATGGTT